>CM077669.1:469437706-470752706 GCA_039707655.1 Elymus sibiricus
AGCATCCTGACGAGCCGCCTCATTATCAGTTTCCACGTAAGCCGCCACTCTGGGCGAGTCAAGACGTATGTCACTAGGGAGAACAGCTTCTGCGCCATAAACCATGAAGAAAGGTGTATAGCCTGTAGACCTGTTGGGGGTGGTTCTTATGCTCCAAAGAACAGACGGCAACTCCTCCGCCCAACAACCCGGCGTACGCTCCAAAGGAACCATGAGCCGGGGCCTTATACCTCTCAAAATCTCCTGGTTAGCACGCTCAGCTTGACCATTAGACTGCGGGTGAGCTACCGAAGATACATCAAGCCAGATATGCTCTTCATCACAGAACTCCTTCATAGCCCCCTTAGATAGGTTAGTGCCATTATCGGTGATGATACTATGAGGATAACCAAACCAAAAAATCAGCTTTTTGATGAACTGGACTGCTGTTGTTGCATCACACTTGCTGACCGACTCAGCCTCAATCCACTTAGTAAATTTGTCAACCGCCACCAAGAGGTGGGTCTTTTTGTCCTTAGACCTCTTAAAAGGTCCTACCATATCAAGCCCCCAGACTGCAAATGGCCAGGTGATTGGAATCATCTGTAGCTGTCAACCAGTAAAATCCATGTCTAAAGGCCTTAGACACCAATGATTTTGACCCGGCGTGATGACCACAATTGCCAGCATGGATTTCTTGCAAGATCTCACGGCCCTCATCAGGAGAAACACAGCGCTGAAAGACACCGGTGACACTGCGCCGATGTAACTCGCCGTTGACAATAGTCAGAGACTTAGACCGCCTTGTGATCTGCCGTGCCAGAGTCTCATCTTGAGGTAACTCGCCGCGAGTCAGGTACGCCAGATAAGGCAACGTCCAGTCAGGGATCGCACGAAGAGCCGCCACCAATTGCCCTTCCGGGTCAGGTATAGCCAAATCCTCCTCCGATGGTAACTTGACCGACGGGTGATGCAAGACGTCCAAGAACACATTAGGTGGTACCGGCTTACGCTGAGACCCCAGTCTTGATAATGCATCAGCCGCCTCATTCTTCTGCCGGTCAATATGATCCACCTAATAACCTTTAAAGTGGCCAGCAATAACATCAACAGCCTGACGATAAGCCGCCATACGAGGGTCCTTATAGTCCCACATGCCAGAGACTTGTTGAGCCAGCAGGTCTGAGTCGCCAAGACATCTGACCCGGCTCAAGTTCATCTCCTTGGCCACCCGGAGCCCTTGAAGCAAAGCCTCATATTCTGCTGCATTGTTAGTACAAGGAAACATTAGCCTCAAAACATAACAGAATTTGTCACCTCGCGGGGAAGTTAGGACAACTCCAGCCCCCGAGCCTTCCAATTGCCTGGACCCATCAAAGTGAATCGTCCAATAGGTATTGTCCGGCTTTTCCTCAGGTATTTGACACTCTGTCCAGTCATTGATAAAATCCACCAGGGCTTGAGATTTAATACCCGTCCAGGGCAAATATTTCAGATTAAGAGGTCCAAGCTCAATTGCCCACTTAGCAATCCTTCCAGTGGCTTCTCTGTTCTGAATAATATCCCCCAAAGGAGCAGAGCTGACCACTGTGATCGGGTGTCCAAGAGAGTAATGTTTCAGCTTGCGATTAGCCATGAACACCCCAAGCACCAGCTTTTGCCAATGTGGATATCTTTGCTTAGACTCTGTCAAAACTTCACTGATATAATAAACCGGCCGCTGAACGGGGTACTCCTTACCCGCCTCCTTGTGCTCCACCACAATTGCAGCACTGACATCCCTGTTATTAGCCGCCACATACAAAAGCAGAGGCTCTTTCTCCACAGGAGCGGCCAGAACAGGCGGCTCAGCCAATTGCTTTTTAAGCGCCTCAAATGCTTCATTAGCCGCATCACTCCAGACGAAATTGTCTGTCTTCTTCATCATCTAGTACAGAGGAATAGCTTTCTCACCTAGGCGGCTTATGAACCGGCTTAGCGCAGCAACACGACCCGCCAAGCGCTGAACATCATTAATGCACGCCGATTAGACAAGGAGGTAATGACCTTTATCTTATCCGGGTTAACCTCAATGCCCCGCTCAGAGACCAAGAAGCCCAAGAGCTTTCCTGCAGGTACGCCAAACACACACTTTGCCGGGTTAAGCATCATCTTGTAAACCCGCAAATTATCGAAAGTTTCCTTTAAATCAGCTAGCAGAGTTTCCTTTTTCTTTGACTTGACCACAATATCATCCACATAAGCATGAACATTGCGCCCAATTTGACCATGAAGACAGTTCTGCACACAACGCTGGTAAGTCGCCTGGGCACTCTTGAGCCCGAAAGGCATAGACACATAGCAGAAAGCTCCAAAAGGCGTAATGAAAGACGTCTTCTCTTGGTCCTTGACTGCCATCTTGATCTGATGATAACCTGAATACGCATCCAGGAAGCATAGACTCTCACAACCTGCCATTGCATCAATAATCTGATCGATACGGGGGAGAGCAAACGGGTCAATCGGACATGCCTTGTTAAGATCCGTGTAATCCACACACATGCACCACGTGCCGTTCTTCTTGAGTACCAACACCGGGTTAGCTAACCATTCCGGGTGAAAAACTTCAACGATGAACCCTGCTGCCAAGAGCCGGGCCACCTCTTCCCCAATAGCCTTACATCTCTCTTCATTGAACTGACGGAGGAACTATTTGACCGGCTTAAACTTAGGATCCACATTAAGGTGGTGCTCAGCGAATTCTCTCGTACACCCGGCATGTCAGAAGGCTTCCATGCAAAGATGTCCCAATTCTCACGGATGAATTCGATGAGCGCGCTTTCCTATTTGGGATCCATATTAGCCCCAATAGTGAACTGCTGCGATGAGTCGCCAGGAGTGAAATCCACTAGCTTGGTATCCTCCACCACAAACTTGAGAGGCGGCTTAGATTCCGTGCTAGGCTTCTTTAGTGGGCTCATATCTGCCGGGTCAACATTCTCCTTATAAAACTTGAGCTCCGCCTCGGCACAGCTTGACTCTGCATATGCTACATCACCTTCCTCACACTCAAGAGCAATCTTCCGATCACCATGCACAGTAATCGTTCCCTTTAACCCGGGCATCTTGAGCTGTAAGTAAACATAGCAAGGCCTGGCCATGAACTTGGCATAAGCCGGCCGTCCAAACAGAGCGTGGTACGGGCTCTTGATCTTGACCACCTCAAACCATAAAGATTCCACCCTATAATTGAATTCATCACCAAAAGCTACCTCCAGAGAAATTTTTCTGACTGGATAAGCCGATTTTCCAGGCACCACTCCATGAAAGACCGTTGAAGACGGCTTAAGGTCCTTATCAAGCAAGTTCATCCGGCGGAACGTGTCATAGTACAGGATGTTGATACTACTGCCACCATCCATAAGCACCATAGTGAACACATATCCTCCAACTTGGGGGGCCACCACTAAGGCCAACTGACCCGGGTTATCCACACGCGGCGGGTGATCCTCCCTGCTCCACGTTATGTCATACTCTGACCACCTTAAGTACTGAGGGAGAGCCGGCATAACCGCATTAACCGCCCACTTGCGCACCTTCCGATCCCGCTTGTCAAGACTGGTCGTAAAAACATGATATTGGCCTCCATTGAGCTGCTTGGGATTACTCTGATACCCGGACTGATTATTTTGTTGCTGACCTCCACCGCTAGACTATTGATTATTACCTCCATTGTTTCCTTGGCCTTGATAGCCAGAGCCTGAGCCGCCTGCACCGAAGCCAGACCCGGAAGGACCGGATCCTGACCCGCCGGGCGGTCCACCGCCGCCGCCTTGATGCTGATTAGCACTGTAATTTCGATACTCCTGCATGATCCAACAGTCCTTCCAAGCATGAGTGGACGGCTGATCAGGAAGACTATGTTTCGGGCAAGGAGCATTCAATATCGCCTCCATATCAGCAGGCTTGCGCTTAACAAAAGGCGGCTTGCCGTTCCCCTTACCACGGTTATTCCCAGTACTAGCGTTGGCCACTAAATCTGACCCGCCGTCCTGGTGTTTCCGCTTTCCGCCGTTGCCATTATTGTTGTTTCCTCCCCTGTTCTGCGGTTGACTCTTGCCATTGTTATTCTTCTTTCCCTTGGTCGATTTCTCATCATCGGAGCCAGGGTCCTTCGTGTTGTCTGAGTCCGCATACTTGGTTAGAGCCGCCATGAGCTCCCCCATATCCTGGCATGCACGTTTGAGCCGGCCAAGCTTCTGCTTCAGGGGCACAAAGTGGCAATTCTTCTCCAGAATAAGGACCGCTTGAGCCGCCGTGATGTTATCAGAAGAGTGGATGATGGTTGAGACCCGCCGGACCCAATGATGAGCCGACTCGTCCTCACGCTGCATGCAATGATGCAAATCCACAATTGTCATGGGCTGCTTGCACGTTCCCTGGAAATTCTTGATAAATTTTGCCTTCAACTCGGCCCAGGAATTAATGGTGTTAGGTGGCAAACCCTTCAACCACGTGCGAGCCGGCCCTTCCAGCATCATGATGAAATATTTAGCGGATACTGCATCACTGACGTCCAGCATCTCCATGGCTAGCTCATAGCTTTCGATCCAAGCTTCTGGAGGCAGATCAGCGGTATAGTTTGGCACCTTGCGAGGGCCCTTGAAGTCCTTCGATAGGCGCTCGTTCCGTAAAGCCGGCGCTAAGCACGGCACTCCCACAGCCCTGGATGTTACTCCGGCTCCTACCGAGACGGAAGGTGCTACTGTGGGTTCTTGATAAGCCGCCGCGGCTGCCAATGCTGCCGCCTCTCATTGCGCTCTTGCCCGATCCACCAGCGCCTGAGCATCAAGAGCCGGCTGATTGTCTTGCGGCGGGTTTCGACGTCGTTCACTGCTGGAAACCGCCGGCGACTCCAAACGCCGGCTGT
Source organism: Elymus sibiricus (assembly GCA_039707655.1). NCBI lineage: Eukaryota > Viridiplantae > Streptophyta > Magnoliopsida > Poales > Poaceae > Elymus > Elymus sibiricus. The sequence continues at coordinate 469,442,595 of CM077669.1, forward strand.
AGCTGTGGCTCGGGGTGGGGATTGAGTGCACGCGACTCCGGCTGTAAGTATATTTCTCCTGCTGCGCAACCGTTGTCTGCAAATATCCAATGGCGTTCCGCACTTCCTCTGCAAAAGGCATCCCGTCAGGGATGGGGATCGTGCCGTGTCTGGTTGCCGCTGCCACCATGTTCTCCGCCGGGTTAGAATAATGACCAGGCGGTGTCGGAAAAGACTGTGGCGGGGTCTGGTTCCTGCGGGGCGGGTCTGGCTCCCGATGCAGAACCACCGCCATGCTTCCAGGTACTTCCGCCGTCCGGGTTACGGTCAGAGGTGCATTCCGTCCCGTCCCTGGCGTGTTGAAAAGATTTCTTGCCTCATACTGATCCGGCAAACGAGATTGATGCCTCATCCAGTGAACCGCCGCCGCGGTCTGCTGCTCCAACTCAAGACGAAAAGCATCCGCCCTAAGGCGCTCCGACTCAGCATCCATCTGGGCCTTCAGCGCATTGATTTCCTCTTGGACTCCGGCCATTTGGTCCTTTAACCTCCCAATCTCCGTGTTACGGGCTGCTTGGTTTTCGACCGAGACCTCGGTCCCCATCAGAGTAGTGAGCTGGTTCATTAGGTCTAGCAAAACTTGAGTCGGCTGCCTTCCTGACCCGGACCCGGTCGCACCAGCGGCCGTGCTACTAGGGGCCGGTGCCGATCCCGCCATAAAGACAGCGGCGCGGCTCGGCGGCTCATAGTATTCCGGCTCAGGGTAATCCTCGACGTAGCCCCCAAACCCGTCGTTATAAAGCTGCTAGATTGATTTCGTCTCTCCGCTCGAGGATCCATCCTCTGAACAGATGAGGGTTTCCTCCCGTGACACGGAACCTTCAAGCTCCGCGCCTTGGGTAAAGCCGACGAAGACGTGCTTCCGACCCGGATTAACACGGGCGGGTTGCACGCGTCGGGCCGGCTCGACGAGGTCGGTGTAGACGTCCGGCCCGGGGTTAGATCCGCCGATCTTGCCGATGAAGACTTGAATTCCGCCGAAGGGGACCCGGTGCCCATACTAGATTGAGTCGGCCTCGGGGCCCCGGCCAGCGTCGTCGATGTAGAGCTTGCCGCGGCGACTCTCGGTCATCCTGCCAACGGCGTATCCCTCGATCCCTGGAAGACAGCCCTTCGAGAACTCCACACCACCGAGCGCTAGCCCCACGGTGGGCGCCAACTGTCGTGGTTTTGTCACGGCAGATGTCCCCGTGAAAGGACTTAGGTTCGGGGCCATCGTTGAGGCGGTGAGCTCAAAGGGGTTGATCGGAATCGAGAGACAAGAGTTACCTAGGTTCGGCCCCTCGGAAAGAGGTAAAAGCCTACGTTCTGCTTTGTGTTGTATTGATTGGGTATCGATTACAAGGGAGCGAGTTCGCTTGACCTAGCTATCGATGAGTTGTTTCGTGGTCTAAGCCGCCCAGGTAACCCGCCTTTATATACACAGGTCAAGGCCCTGGGCTTACAAGAGTCCGGGTTGGGTTGCACTGGATAACCGACCTCACCTCTAATTACACATGCCTTGTCTAACAAGCTGCCACCGGCGGCTCAAGCCAACCGGGTTACATCTTGTCTTCTGGCTCTGGGCCTCCAGGCCCATTGGATAAGCTTACTCCTAATCTTGTCGTAAGCCGCCAACCGCATGACCCGGCCCCACCTGGGCAGGTCTCATCATGGGGTTATATCCCCAACAGGAAGTCATATTTTGGCTACCGGAAAAGTTTTGGGTTTTTCCGGTATTGTACCGGGAAACTTCCGGAGGAGTCCGGAAGTCCACCAAGGGTTCCACCACGTCCCAAGGGTTTGCATGGGCTGAGGGGAGGCGCCCTGGCCTTATTGGGCCAGGCGCAAAAGTCCGCCAAGGCCCATGTGGCTTGGGAGAGGTGGAAAGTCCACCTGTTTATGGAAAGGGACGGAATTGGACTAGGAGTCCAACTCCTCCCCCTTGGCTGGGCCCTAGGGCTTGGATGGGCTGATCTCCATGCCCCTCCACCTATATATAGAGGGGAGGGGCGCCCCAAGAGCACACACGAAGCCCTTGGCGCCCCTCTCTCTCCCTAGATCGTTTTCTCCTCCGTTCGCGGTTTCGGTAGCGCTAGGCGTAGCCCTGCCGGGATAGCACCACCACCACCGCCACCACGCCGTAGTTTTGCCGTAGAACTCATCTACCTCTCCGCTCTCCCTTGCTGGATCAAGGAGGCGGAGATCGTCATCGAGCTGTACGTGAGCTGAACGCGGAAGTGCCGTCCGTTCGGCGCTAGATCGTGATTGGATCGCGGGACGGCTTGCGATTTGGATCGCGAAGATGTTCGACTACATCAACCGCGTTTCTTAACGCTTCCCGCTTAGCGATCTACAAAGGTATGTGGATCCGATCTCCCCTCTCGTAGATGCTCATCTCCATGGATAGATCTTGTGTGTGCGTAGGAAATTTTTTGTTTCCCATGCAACGTTCCCCAACAGTGGCATCATGAGCTAGGTCTATGCGTAGATGAGATCACGAGTAGAACACAAAGGAGTTTGTCGGCGTTGATATTCAGATTGCTTCCCTCCTTAGTCTTTTCTTGATTCAGCGGTATTGTGGGATGAAGCGGCTCGGACCAACCTTACTCGTCCATGTACGAGAGACCGGTTCCATCGACTAACATGTAAGTTTGTTGCATAAGATGGCTGGCGGGTGTCTGTCTCTCCCACTTTAGTTGAATCGGATTCGACAGAGGTGGTCCTTGTAGAAGGTGAAATAGCAACTTGTATATCACCGTTGTGGTTTTGCGTAGGTAAGAATCGTTCTTGCTAGATACCCATAGCAGCCACGTAAAACATGCAACAACAAATTAGAGGACGTCGAACTTGTTTTTGCAGGTTATGATGTGATATGATATGGCCAGAAACATGATGAGATATATGTGATGTATGAGATGATCATGTTTTTTATAGATTATCACGACTTGCATGTCGATGAGTATGGCAACCAGCAGGAGCCATAGGGTTGTCTTTAATTTATTTTCGCCTTTTCGCTTTACTTTATCGCTATGAGTTAGGAATAGTTGTAGAAGCAATAGTTGGCGCGACAACCTCATGGCGACACATTGATGGAGATCAAGATGATGGAGATCATGGTGTTATGCCAGTGACGATGGAGATCATGCCGGTGCTTTCAAGATGGAGATCAAAAGCACAAAGATCATGGCTATATCATGTCACTTATGATTTGCATGTGATGTTAATCCTTTTATGCACCTTGTTTTGCTTAGGACGACGGTAGCATTATAAGGTGATCCCTCACTAAAATTTCAAGATAAAATTGTGTTCTCCCCGAGTGTGCACCGTTGTGAAAGTTCGTCGTTTCGAGACACCACGTGATGATCGGGTGTGATAGACTCTACGTTCGCATACAATGGGTGCAAGCCAGTGTTGCACTTGCAGAACACTCGGGTTAAACTTGACAAGCCTAGCATGTACAGACATGGCCTCGGAACACTAAAGACCGAAAGGTCGAGCATGAGTCATATAGTTGATATGATCAACATGGAGATGTTCACCATTGAAACCACCTCATCTCACGTGATGATCGGACATGGGTTGGTGAATTTGTATCATGTAGCACTCGGATGACCGGAGGGATGTCAATCTAAGTGGGAGTTTTTAATTAATATGATTAACTAAACTCATTATCTTGAACAATAGTCTAAGTTGTCTTTGCAAATTTTATGTTGTAGATCAATGGCTCGCGCAGTAGTTCCCCTGAATTTCAATGCGTTCCTATAGAAAGCTAAGCTGAAAGATGATGGAAGTAACTTTGTAGACTAGGCCCGTAATCTGAGGATTATCCTCACGGCTTCCCAGAAGGCTTATGTCCTTGATGCACCGCTTGGCGAGCCACCCGCTCCAGTATCGTCTCCATATGTTGCGAACACCTGGCAGTCGCGTTCGGATGATTACTCAATAGTTTAGTGTGCTATGCTGTATGGCTTAGAGCCGGGACTTCAAAGGCGTTTTGAACGTCATGGAGCATATGAGATGTTCCATGAGTTGAAGTTTATCTTTGAGAATAATGCCCAGATCGAGGGGTATGAGACCTCCAATAAATTCTATGCTTGCAAAATGGAGGAGAACGGGTCTGTTAGTGAGCACATACTCAGAATGTCTGGGTATTCCAACCGTCTGGCTGAGTTGGTAATTGCCCTCCCACCGTAGGCGATCACTGACAGAGTTCTTCAATTACTGCCACCTAGCTACAAGAGCTTTGTGTTGAACTATAACATGCAAGGGATGAACAAGTCAGTCGCCGAGCTGTTTGCGATGTTGAAAGTCGCTGAGTCTGAAATCCAGAAGGAGCATCAAGTGTTGATGGTCAATAAAACCACTAGTTTCAAGAAAAATGGCAAGGGCAAGAAGGGTAACTCCAAGAAGAGTGGAAAAGCAGTTGCCCCTCCCGTGAAGAAACCCAAGGCTGGACCCAAGCCAGAAACTGAGTGCTTTCATTGCAAGGGTACTGGCCACTGGAAGCGGAACTGCCCCAAGTATCTGGCCGACAAGAAGGCGGCCAACACCAAACAAGGTATATATGATATACATGTTATTGATGTGTACCTTACCAACTCTCGTTGTAGTGACTGGGTATTTGATACCGGTTCGGTTGCTCACATTTGCAACTCAAAACAGGAACTGCGGAATAGACGGAGGCTGACAAAGGACAAAGTGACGATGTGCGTGGGAAATGGTTCCAAGGTTGATGTGATCGCCGTCGGCACGCTCGCTCTTCGATTACCATCGGGATTAGTGATGAACCTGAATAATTGTTATTTAGTGCATGCGTTAAGCATGAACATTATATCTGGATCTTGTTTATTGCGAGACGGTTACTCATTTAAATCAGAGAATAATGGTTGTTCTATTTATATGAGTAATATCTTTTATGGTCATGCACCCATTGTGAGGGGTTTATTCTTGTTGAATCTCAATAGTGATGATACACATGTTCATAACATTGATGCCAAAAGATGTAGAGTTGATAATGATAGCACCACTTTCTTGTGGCACTGCTGCTTAGGTCATATTTGTATAAAACGCATGAAGAAACTCCATGTTGATGGACTTTTGGAGTCACTTGATTTTGAATCACTTGACACATGTGAACCATGCCTCATGGGTAAGATGACTAAGACCCCGTTCTCTAGAACAATGGAACGGGCAAGTGACTTGTTGGAAATCATACATACTGATGTGTGCGGTCCGATGAGCATTGAGGCACGCGGTGGATATCGTTATTTTCTCACCTTCACCGATGACTTAAGTAGATATAGGTATATTTACTTAATGAAACATAAGTCTGAAACATTTGAAAAGTTCAAGCAATTTCAGAGTGAAGTTGAGAATCATCGTAACAAGAAGATTAAATTCCTACGATCTGATCGAGGAGGAGAATATCTGAGTTATGAGTTTGGCAATCACTTAAGACAATGTGGAATTGTTTCACAGTTGACGCCACCTGGAACAGCACAGCGTAATGGTGTGTCCGATCGTCGTAATCGAACCTTATTGGATATGGTGCGGTCTATGATGTCTCTTGTCAATTTGCCACTATCGTTTTGGGGTTATGCGTTAGAGACAGCTGCATTCACTTTAAATAGGGCACCATGTAAATCCTTTGAGACGACGCCGTATGAACTGTGGTTTGGCAAGAAACCAAAGTTGTCATTTCTTAAAGTTTGGGGATGCAATGCTTATGTCAAAAAGCTTCAGCCTGAAAAGTTGGAACCCAAAGCAGAGAAATGCGTCTTCATAGGATACCCAAAAGAGACGGTTGGGTACACCTTCTATCTCAGATCTGAATGCAAAGTGTTTGTCGCTAAGAACGGGTCATTTCTCGACAAAGAGTTTCTCTCGAAAGAATTGAGTGGGAGGAAGATAGAACTTGATGAGGTTCACTAGTAGAAAATGGGCCATTAGTCCCGGTTTTGAAGGGCCTTTAGTCTCAGTTCTCCAACCGGGACAAATCAATCGGGACTAAAGGCCCTCACTTTTAGTCCCGGTTGGGTTACGAACCGGGCCTAAAGGGGCTACACGTGGCCGCTGTCGGGCGCCCAGGCAGGAGGACATTTAGTCCCGGTTGGTAATACCAACCGGGACTAAAAGGCAGCCACGCGTCAGCACGAGTAAGCGTTGGTTTTTTTTTTTGGAAAGGACCGTGTTTCATTTTGTGTTTTCATTTTCTTTTATATTTATATTGTATTTTCACGCGGTTACACATATTAGTATACAACATCAGTACAAATTATGGAAGAACAACATCCAACATCAGTACAAATTAGATGGATGCAATAGACCAAGTTGAATTAATTAGAGGAAAATATGATGTTGCGGATTCGCAACATCGTATTTTCCTCTGATTCAACTTGGTCTACTGCATCCATCTAATTTGTACTGGTATATGTCATATAACAACTTATCATCATCATCTTAATCAACTCGTCATCATTCAGCATCCAACAATTCATCATCATCTTAATCAACTCCGATCCTCACCATTGTAGTTATCTCACAAGGTTGAAACGTACGAACTACTGCTCTCCTCTCTTAGCTAAAATAGCATAATAAAGGTGAACTCCGACATCTCCCAAATGAAGAACACAGATCAACCTATCTCCAACTTGTGGGATGCGCAAGTATTCCTCTCCAAGTGGTAGCGTTGATGCTTGTATTGCATTTCTCCATCCTTTGATTTTCAGGGTTTCTTCACTTTGAGATATCCTGTATTTACCATTGTAATTAATCGGGAGTGGCCGTAAGCTAACCATTTACAAATCACCATTTTGAAACATCCATTTAGGCACGGTCTCTGGGGGAAGTACCTGTTGAAGAACATTAGAAATAATAACATAGTTAGCAAACTAGTTTTGCTTAAGAACAATGTATGAAAAAGATGGACTAATGACGCAATGGTAAAAAAAATCTTACAAAGTTGTCTGAAGTGATGTTACAGCGGTTCAACTTGTGCACTAGTGGCACATATCCATGATAAATGATGCCAGTCTTGTAATATTTAGCATGATACTCAACATCACGAATGAATGATATCAGATGATTTTTCTCCAACCAAGTAAGCATGGAGTCATAACTGTAGTAGGTGTGATCTATTATCTGTCGGGTAGTTCTTGTAGCATGGAAATAAGCTAATAATAAAAAATAAAGAAATTTAGTCGGGGAGTACCAAATACTTTTCAATAATCAATATAAATTACCTAACAAATCTGTTGACAAACGCACATCGAGGTAGAACTGGAATCAAGTCATCCTCCGCATGCCCCCAAATTTCTATATTATTATCACGAACATCGTCATTACCAAGATCGAAGGTAATGTTCATGTCCTCATCCAACCATACGCCTTGCAAAATGCTCTCCAATTAGAACAACCAAAATATGTGTGATCTTCGTTATTTTTCACCTTAACAACAAAAGTGTAATGCTCCATTCTTAGGTGAGCTATCTTAGGCTCTGTACTACCCTTCTCTTTGAAATGGAACTTGTCCAACACAGCGAATCTTGCATGGCAGGGAACGCACTAGTCGAATTGTACAAAAGTAGATTAAAGGTTAATTAAAGAAAAAAACACACGTCATATACTACATTAACAAAAAAATACATGCCATCTAGACATACCGTAATAATACTAAATTCTTCTGTTAGCTTGATGGTGAAGGATGTACCGTTGTCTAGGTGAGGACAAACGTCGCATATACCCCTGTCATCCCAGCACAAAGGGCACTGAGGGATCATATTGTCGTCAGTCGACGTCGACATTTCCTGTGTTCAGGACTATAAGATTAAAAGTCGACGGCAATTTTTTTTAGCAAGATCATCATATAATATCACAAATACATATAATATCATCGGCGATCGTCGAGGACTCTTCATATAATATTATCATATAATATCACTAATACATCTCGAATAACCCAATTAATGGAGCATCGAATATTATCGAATATTATCACTAATATAGTTCTAATGGAGACACTTCATATAAGTGTTTTACTCTACATATGAACATTTTCTATATACATCAATCCATCCATCTATACATACATACATACATACATACATGGACACAAAAATCTATGAACATAAAAAATTCTATAAACATCATATCACCATTTTCTATATATATACATCCATCCATCCATCGATCTTGAGCAGAGTAGAGTATATGCCACAGCATTCCTAAAGTTTGCCACAACTTTGCCATATAATTAAGGTCAAAATCTCTAAATTTCATAACTTTGCCACAACAAAAATTTCTTGAATGAACATCAAAATGAACTCTAAATAAACTCTAAAGACAAAATGATCATCCATCCATCTAAACATATCTATCTATCCATCTAACATCTTATACATATTTTATGCAACAAACATAGCATGGCATGGCAGAAACATAGCAAAGACAAAATGAACTCTAATGCAAAAAAAATGTTCTTTGATTTGCAAAGGAGCTATATTCTCCCAAATTCTTTTGCACCCACAAAAATTACTCCATCTATTTGACAGTACCCACAACCCATTCCACCAAAAACATTTGGTTCCATAGTTCAAAATTTTCAAATTTCATTCAGTTCAAATTTGGACCAGATTCGAATTCCATGGTCAAAGCCCAATTTAAATTGCTCCAAAAAAATTGAAACTTTGCCAGACTCTATTTTATGCATCAACACATCACCACAGAAATTCTCAAAAATTCCTAAAATTCCTAGAGCCCTCTAGCATTTCATCATACATTTGATGTGCATTGTTTACCACTGTCAGGGGAGGGATCGGGGACGGCGTCGGGGGGCGGCGACGAGGAGCGGGCTCGGGGAGGAGTGCGAGGAGGTCCGGCGACGAGGACGGCGGGGAGGTCCGGCGACGAGGAGCGGTCTTGGGGATGGCTCGGAGGCGACGGCGAGCTCGGGCAGCCTGGCGGCGTCAAGGTGGTCTTCGGCGTCGTCGGGGGAACTGCAGATGGCTTTTGGAAATTTTCCTAAGTGCTGCTTATATACAGAGACCTTTAGTCCCGGTTGGTGGTTCCAACCGGGACTAAAGGCCCCCCTTTAGTCCCAGTTGGAGCCACCAACCGGGACTAAAGGTGAATTTCAGCAGCCCAAAGGGCGGGAAGCCCAGCCCTTTAGTCCCGGTTGGTGGCTCCAACTGGGACTAAAGGCCCCCCTTTAGTCCCGGTTGGATCCACCAACCGGGACTAAAGGTGAATTTCAGCAGCCCAAATGGCGGGAAGCCCAGCCCTTTAGTCCCGGTTGGTGGCTCCAACCGGGACTAAAGGCCCCCCTTTAGTCCCGGTTGGAGCCACCAACCGGGACTAAAGGGCTGGTGCTGCCGTAGCCAAAAGTTTAGTCCCACCTCGCTAGTTGAGAGACGCCCACACTGGTTTATAAGCCGCGCTGCGCCTGAGCTGCCGAGCTCCTCTCTAATGCAGGCAGTACATGCCTAACCTTTGTCTCTGCCATGTTGGGCCTGCTGGGCCCGCGGGCCTGTATCCTGGCCCATGTACAGATGGGTTTCTAGTCGTAGGCAGGCCGTGGTGGCCTAGTAGGCGGCATTTTTTTATTTTTTATGTTATTTTAGTTTGCTATTAAAGTTCTAACAAAAAATACTTTATGAAAATTCTTTTTGCTATTAAAGTTTTTAACAAAAAACACTTTGATAATTTTAGTTGCATAAATTTTATATAATTTTAAGTTAATATTATTTTGATAATAACTAGAGGTTTATAAAAGCTTTTTAGTTGATTCTTTTTGCTATTGAAGAATATTATAGTTTTGTTTTAGTTGATCATAACAAAATATTTTAATTGATTCTTTTTAGTTCATTCTTTTTGCTATTAGAGTTTTATAACAGCTTTATAGTTCATTCTTCTTGCTATTAGTTCATTCGTTGAGCTAAATGACCCTGAAATTGACAAGCACTACAAATGAACTCTGAAAAGGTTGAAACTTGGCATGGTGTCATAATTTCACCCACATAGCATGTGCTAAAAAGTTGAGAGGGTTACGGGAAAAACTGGATGCACTTCGTGTACAAACTGGACAATCTCTTTTGAAGTATCAGGGTTTCGGACGAAAACTCATATACTACAAAGGGATTTCATTTTTTTTAACTTATTTTAAATCTAGAATTTTTGTCTGTTCAAAATGCACCATTCAAAGCCCCACCATCAATTTTCAACCCTTTTGTGACTTCATTTGCTATTTTTCATGCATTTAATGATTTATTTTGAGCTAAATGACCCTGAAATTGACAAGCGCTACAAATGAACTCCGAAAAGGTTGAAACTTGGCATGGTGTCATAATTTCACCCACATAGCATGTGCTAAAAGGTTGAGAGGGTTACGGGGAAAAATGGATGCACTTCGTCTACAAACTGGACAATCTCTTTCGAAGCATCAGGGTTTCGGACGAAAACTCATCTATTAGAAAGGGATTTCATTTTTTTAACATATTTTAACTCCAGACTTTTTCTGCATTCAATATGCACCATTCAAAGCCACATCATCAATTTTCAACCCTTTTCTGACTTCATTTGCTATTTTTCAAGCATTTCATGATTTATTTTGATCTAAAATGACCATGAATTTGAAAAGCACAGCAAATGAACTCTGAAAATGTTGAAACTTGGCATGGTATCATAATTTCACCCACATAGCATGTGCTAGAAAGTTGAGAGGGTTACGGGAAAAACTGGATGCACTTCGTGTACAAACTGGACAATCTCTTTCAAAGTATGAGGGTTTCGGACGAAAACTCATCTATTACAAAGGGATTTCATTTTTATTAACATATTTTAACTCCAGACTTTTTCTGCATTCAATATCCACCATTCAAAGCCACATCATCAATTTTCAACCCTTTTCTGACTTCATTTGCTATTTTTCATGCATTTCATGATTTATTTTGAGCTAAAATGACCATGAATTTGAAAAGCACTGGAAATGAACTATGAAAAGGTTTAAAGTTGGCATGGTATCATAATTTCACCCACATAGCATGAATAGAGAACATGCATTATATAATTAAGTGTATCAAAAACCATTACAGAACATCATGAATAGAGAAGTGACCAAATTAATACAAGTTCATCATCACATTAAAACCAAAGTACAGTAGTGATCAAATGTTATTACTGAAAAAATAAATACATAAAGTTCATACATAGTTCTCATAGAACAACATACAGCTCTCTAGAGCATCTAATTAAAAAAACTAACATACAACTATGTAAAACATTTAAATGCAACAACAAATGCGATCATAATCGCAACTAAGCTAACAATTGATCCAACAACATAATGATACCAAGCCTCATTATCAATGACATATTTTCTTATCTTTCTAATCTTCAAGCGCATTGCATCCATCTTGATCTTGTGATCATCGACGACATCGGCAACATGCAACTCCAATTTCATCTTCTCCTCCTCAATTCTTTTCAATTTTTCTTTCAAATACTCGTTTTCTTTTTCAACTAAATTTAACCTCTTGATAAGAGGGTCGGTTGGAATTTCCGATTCACATACCTCCTAGATAAAAACATCTATGTCACGTTGGTCGGCATAATTGTCATAAACACTAAATGAAACAAATAGTTATAAAAGATAATATACCACATCCGTATCATAGACTGGACGAGGGCCGACGGGGGCGGATACCAAAACCATGGAACTATATAATAACAAACAATAATAAAAGTAAGAAATTTATACAAGTATCTATGTAAATCATACAAGTAAGAAAAAAAATTCTTTTAAAAAGAAGATAAGAACAAGAGGCTCACCACGGTGGTGCCGGCGACGAGATCGGTGCGGGCGATCGACAACGGTGAGGACGGGGACGGGATGGACCACCAAACCTAGACAAATCTTGGGGAAAATGGAACTTGGAGGTCGAGCTTGGAGAGGAGAAAGCTTAAGCGTGGCTCGGGTATTTCATCGAACACCTCGTGTGCATAGGAGGTGAGAGCAGAGCAGCACACACCTCCCACACGCCGGCCGGCCAAAAACCAGTGGAGTGAGCGGGTAGGGGCAAGCATATATATAGGCATATCTTTAGTCCTGGTTGCTGGCTAGAACCGGGACAAAAGACTTCCCTTTAGTCCCGGTTCCAGCCACCAACCGGGACTGAAGGGGCTGAGCCAGGAGTGAGGACCTTTAGTCCCGGTTCGTGTCTGGAACCGGGACTAAAGGGGTCAGACGAACCGGGACTGGTGCCCGCTGCTACTTCTTGAGCTTGCGTTGATTTTCCCTTGAAGAGGAAAGGGTGATGCAGCAAAGTAGATAAGTATTTCCCTCAGTTGTTCAGAACCAAGGTATCAATCCAGTAGGAGATACAAGCAAGTCCCCAATCTTCGCACCTACACAAACAATCAAACTCTTGCACCCAACACTATAAAGGGGTTGTCAATCCCTTCACGGTTATTTGCAAGGATGAGATCTGATAGAGATAGATATTAAAGATTGCTAAAACGAAAAGTAAAACAAAAGTAAAAAAGATTGCAGGAAAGTATTTTTGGTATTTTTGGTTTATAGATCTGAAAATATAATAAGGAAAATAGACCCGGGGGCCATAGGTTTCACTAGAGGCTTCTCTCGTGAAGGAAAATAATACGGTGGGTGAACAAATTACTGTCAAGCAATTGATAGAAAAGCGCATAGTTATGACGATATCCAAGGCAATGATTATGCATATAGGCATCACGTCCGTGTCAAGTAGACCAAAACGATTCTGCATCTACTACTATTACTCCACACATCGACCGACTCCTGCCTGCATCTAGAGTATTAAGTTCACGAAGAACAGAGTAACGCATTAGGTAAGATGACATGATGTAGAGGGATAAACTCTAGCAATATGATGAAAACCCCATCTTTTTATCCTTGATGGCAACAATACAAATACGTGCCTCGCTACCCCTACTTTGTCACTGGGTGAGGACACCGCAAGATTGAACCCAAAACTAAGCACTTCTCCCATTCCAAGAATTACCAATCTAGTTGGCCAAACCAAACCAATCACTCGAAGAGACTTGCAAAGATATGAAATCATGCATATAAGAATTCAGAAAAGACTCAAATAATATTCATAGATAATCTGATCATAAACCACAATTTATCGGATCTCGACAAACACACCACAAAAGAGTGTTACATCGGATAGATCTCCATGAAGATCATGAAAAACATGGTATTGAAGAACAAAGAGAGAGAAGAAGCCATCCAGCTACTAGCTATGGACCCGAAGGTCTGTGGTGAACTACTCACGCATCATCGGAGGGGCAATGGAGTTGATGTAGATGCCCTCCGTGATCGAATCCCCCTCCGGCAGATTACCGGAAAAGGCTCCAAGATGGGATCTCACGGGAACAGAGGCTTCCGGCGGCGGAAGAGTATTTTCGTGGCTCTTTTTGGTATTGGGGGAATATTTGGGAATTTATAGGCCGAAGAATAGGGTTAGGAGACCTGTTGGGGGGCCACCAGCCAGGGGGGCGCCCCCCCCAGGGGCGCGCCCTGGTGGCTTGTCGCCTCCCGGCAGGTCTCCTGCCTTCATCTCCAAGTCTGGCAGGTTTCTTCTGGTCCAAGAAAAGTCATCGCGAAGATTTTATTCCGTTTGGACTCCGTTTAATATTCCTTATCTGCAATACTCAAAAACAGGGAAAAAAACAGAAACTGGCACTAGGCTCTAGATTAATAGGTTAGTCCCAAAAATAATATAAAATAGCATATTAATGCATATAAAACATCCAAAACAGATAATATAATAGCATGGAACAATCAAAAATTATAGATACGTTGGAGACGTATCAAGCATCCCCAAGCTTAATTCCTGCTCGTCCTCGAGTAGGTAAATGATAAAAACAGATTTTTTGATGTGGAATGCTACCTAACATATTTATCCATGTAATATTCTTTATTGTGGCATGAATATTCAGATCCGCAAGATTCAAAACAAAAGTTTAATATTGACATAAAAACAGTAATACTTCAAGCATACTAACAAGGCAATTGTGTCCTTTCAAAATAACATGGCCTCAGAAAGCTATCCCTACAAAATCATATGGTCTGGCTATGCTCCATCTTCCCCACACAAAGTATTTAAATCATGCACAACCCCGATGACAAGTCAAGCAATTGTTTCACACCTTTTATGTTCTCAAACCTTTTCAACTCTTACGCAATACATGAGCGTGAGCCATGGATATAGCACTATAGGTGGAATAGAATATAGTTGAGGTTGTGAGGAAAAAGGAGAAGATAGTCTCACATCAACTAGGCGTATCAACGGGCTATGGAGATGCCCATCAATAGATATCAATGTGAGTGAGTAGGGATTGCCATGGAACGGATGCACTAGAGCTATAAGTGTATGAAAGCTCAAAAAGAAACTAAGTGGTTGTGCATAATGATGAAAAATTCCACTAGTTATATGAAAGTGACAAAATAGGAGACTCTCTATCATGAAGATCATGGTGCTACTTTGAAGCACAAGTGTGGAAAAAGATAGTAGCATTGTCCCTTCTCTCTTTCTCTCATTTTGTTTTGGTGGGCATCTTTGGCCTCTTTTTTTTATTTGGGCTTCATTGGCCTCTTTTATTATTTGTAAAGTCCGGAGGCTCATCCCAACTTGTGAGGGACTCATAGATTCCATCATCCTTTTCTCTCACGGGACAATGCTCTAATAATGAAGATCATCACACTTTTATTTACTTACAACTCAAGAATTACAACTCGATACCTAGAACAAAATATGACTCTATATGAATGCTTCCGGTGGTGTACCGGGATGTGCAACGATCTAGCCTAGCAAATGACATCAAAAATAGACAAGCCAAGAAAACATCATGCTAGCTATCTTACGATCATGCAAAGCAATATGAAAATGATGGTGCGTGTCATGAAAAACGGAACGGTGGGAGTTGCATGGCAATATATCTCGGAATGGCTATCGAAATGCCATAATAGGTAGGTATGGTGGCTGTTTTGAGGAAAGTATATGGTGGCTATTTTGAGGAAGGTGGGTTTAATGCACCGGCGAAAGTTGCGCGGTACTAGAGAGGCTAGCAATGGTGGAAGGGTGAGAGTGCGTATAATCCATGGACTCAACATTAGTCATAAAGAACTCACATACTTATTGCAAAAGTCTATTAGTTATCGAAGCAAAGTATTAGACGCATGCTCCTAGGGTAGAGGTTGGTAGGAGTTAACCATCGCGCGCTCCCGACCCTCACACAAAGGATGACAATCATTAAACAAATCATGCTCCGACTTCGTTACATAACGGTTCACCATACGTGCATGCTACGGGAATCACAAACTTTAACACAAGTATTTCTACCAATTCACAATTACTCACTAGCATGACTCTCATATCACCATCTTTATATCTCAAAACTATATGCAAGGAATCAAACTTCTGATAGTATTCAATGCACTTAATATGAAAGTTTTTATTATATCCCTCTTGGATGCCCATTATATTAGGACTAAATTCCTAACCTAAACCAATTACCATGCTGTTTAAAGACTCTCAAAATAATATAAGTGAGGTATGAGAGTTCAATAATTTCTATAAAATAAAACACCACCGTGCTCTAAAAAGATATAAGTGAAGTACTAGAGCAACATTGCCTAGCTCAAAAAATATAAGTGAAGCACATAGAGTATTCTAATAAATTCACGATTAATGCGTGTCCCCCTCAAAAGATGTGTGCAGCAAGGATGATTGTGGCAAACTAAAAAGCAAAGACTCATATCATACAAGATGCTCCAAGCAAAACACATATCATGTGGTGAATAAAAATATAGCCTCAAGTAAATTTACCGATGGATTGAAGACGAAAGAGGGGATGCCCCTTCCGGGGCATCCCCAAGCTTAGGCTCTTTGGTATCCTTGAATATGGCTTGGGGTGCCTTGGGCATCCCCAAGCTTAGGCCCTTGCCACTCCTTATTCCATAGTCCATCAAATCTTTACCCAAAACTTGAAAACTTCACAACACAAAACTCAACAGAAAACTCGTGAGATCCGTTAGTATAAGAAAAATAAATCACCCATTTAGGTACTGTTGTGAACTCATTCTTTATTTATATTGGTGTAATATCTACTGTATTCCAACTTCTCCATGGTTCATACCCCCCGATACAACCCATAGATACATCAAAATAAGCAAACAACACAAAGAAAACAGAATCTGTCTAAAACAGAACAGTCTGTAGCAATCTATAGACATCGAATACTTTTGTAACTACAAAACTTCTGAAAAATTAGGAAAATCAGGGAAATTTGTATATAAATCTTGTTTAAAAATTTCAGACTCATTTGACGCTCTGGTGAATTTATAAAATTCCTGGACTGAGCGCAAAAGTTTCTGTTTTTCAACAGAATCAAATCACAATCACCGTAGACCATCCCAAAGGTCTTACTTGGCTCAAACACTAATTAAAACAAGAAAACACAATTACTACAGAGGTAATAATGTGTAAAGCACTCAAAAACAGAATCAAAAACAAAAGCATAAAAATAAAATTGGGTTGCCTCCCAACAAGCGCTATTGTTTAACGCCCCTAGCTAGGCATAACGCAATAGATCTAGGTATTGTCATCTTTGGTATGCAATCCATACTTGATCAAACCATCAAAAGCTTTCCTAAATAGATCTATCCTCTCCTTTATTTCCCACCTAGTAGTTGAACTTAAATCATGAAAAGAACTTTGACTAGTAATTTTGACATTCATAAACCCGTAATCTGGATCATCACCATAGATATCATCGTATAAAACACGTATCTTATTTCTAACGGGTTCCCTAGCCATCTTTTCCAACAAATCCTCCTCATACCCTACAAAAATTCCCCTCGTTAACCAATCAAATTCATCATAAGTCTCTAGATACAAGGTTTGAGTGACTTCCGCGTTGGGAACTCTCCTCCTAAGATTTTCACTATAAGATTGATAGTCTCTAGATTCCAGACTACGCAAGGTTTCTTTATCATGGAGAATTTCTTCAATTGGAGAGTGTTCAACATCCTTATTATAGAAAGCATAAATCTCCCTAGCTTCTTGTACGATAAAATCAAATTCACGCATAAGGATGATAGTGGCAATCTTTTTAGCTTTAGGATGATTAATATTGGTAAGTTCATAAAACACCTTCTGCAAAGCGGGATGAACATGCACAAATTTTCTTTCCAATTTTTCAATGAGCATGACAATAGCATCCGCATAACAATTTTTGCTAAGAAGAATTGAACTCTTATTCATAGGCATCACTCCCGTACAATCAAAGAACTCTTGGATAACACTCGTCCCAATAATATTTCCGTCTCCCACTTGAAAAGTTTTAGCTTTATAATTAGGAGGAGGTTCAGTTTCATGATCTAGAGAGCAAGATCCAAATTTTTCCTCAAGATTTGTACTAGCAATACCCTCAAGATTTTCAATGATAACCCTCCCCGATTCAGACATAGTGGCAAGGAATCGATCTAGCACACAAGCAAACAAAAAGCAAACGAAAAGACGAACGGAAGAAGGGCGAATAAAAAGGCAAATCTTTTTGGTTTTTTCTGAAAATCGTTTTAGCAGTGGGGGAGAGGAAAACGAGAGGCAAATGGCAAATAATGTAAATGCAACAGATGAATTTGTGATGGGTACTTGGTAGGCTTGATGTAGATCTCCCCGGCAACGGCGCCAGAAATCCTTCTTGCTACTTCTTGAGCTTGCGTTGGTTTTCCCTTGAAGAGGAAAGGGTGATGCAGCAAAGTAGATAAGTATTTCCCTCAGTTGTTGAGAACCAAGGTATCAATCCAGTAGGAGATACAAACAAGTCCCCAATCTTCGCACCTAAACAAACAATCAAACTCTTGCACCCAACGCTATAAAGGGGTTGTCAATCCCTTCACGGTTATTTGCAAGGATGAGATCTGATAGAGATAGATATTAAAGATTGCTAAAATGAAAAGTAAATCAAAAGTAAAAAGATTGCAGCAAAGTATTTTTGGTATTTTTGGTTTATAGATCTGAAAATATAATATGGAAAATAGACCCGGGGGCCATAGGTTTCACTAGAGGCTTCTCTCATGAAGGAAAATAATACGGTGGGTGAACAAATTACTGTCGAGCAATTGATAGAAAAGCGCATAGTTATGATGATATCCAAGGCAATGATTATGCATATAGGCATCACGTCCATGTCAAGTAGACCGAAACAATTCTGCATCTACTAATATTACTCCACACATCGACCGACTCCTGCCTGCATCTAGAGTATTAAGTTCATGAAGAACAGAGTAACGCATTAGGTAAGATGACATGATGTAGAGGGATAAACTCAAGCAATATGATGAAAACCCCATATTTTTATCCTTGATGGCAACAATACAAATACGTGCCTTGCTACCCCTACTTTGTCACTGGGTGAGGACACCGCAAGATTGAACCCAAAACTAAGCACTTCTCCCATTGCAAGAATTACCAATCTAGTTGGCCAAACCAAACCAATCACTCGAAGAGACTTGGAAAGATATGAAATCATGCATATAAGAATTCAGAAAACACTCAAATAATATTAATAGATAATCTGATCATAAACCCACAATTCATCGGATCTCGACAAACACACCGCAAAAGAGTATTACATCGGATAGATCTCCATGAAGAACATGGTATTGAAGAACAAAGAGAGAGAAGAAGCCATCCAGCTACTAGCTATGGACCCGAAGGTCTGTGGTGAACTACTCACGCATCATCGGAGGGGCAATGGAGTTGATGTAGATGCCCTCCGTGATCGAATCCCCCTCCGGCAGATTATCGGAAAAGGCTCCAAGATGGGATCTCACGGGAACAGAGGCTTCCGTCGGCGGAAAAGTATTTTCATGGCTCTTTTTGGTATTGGGGGGATATTTGGGAATTTATAGGCCGACGAATAGGGTTAGGAGACCTGCTGGGGGGCCACAAGCCAGGGGGTGCCCCCCCCCCCTAGGGGCGCGCCCTGGTGTCTTGTCGCCTCCCGACAGGTCTCCTGCCTTCATCTCCAAGTCTGGCAGGTTTCTTCTGGTCCAAGAAAAATCATTCCGAAGATTTTATTCTGTTTGGACTCCGTTTAATATTCCTTATCTGCAATACTCAAAAACAAGGAAAAAACAGAAACTGGCACTAGGCTCTAGATTAATAGGTTAGTCCCAAAAATAATATAAAATAGCATATTAATGCATATAAAACATCCAAAATAGATAATATAATAGCATGGAACAATCAAAAATTATAGATACGTTGGAGACGTATCACCCGCCGAGGCCCGGCCGGCGTCCTGGCCTCATGAACCGGGACTGATGCACCCATTAGTCCCAGTTCGTAACACGACCGGGACTAATGCAATATTCTGGCCTGTGCCAAAGCCCTGTTTTCTACTAGTGGTTGTTGAACCTTCACTTCAACCAGAGAGTAGCGCAACGCAGAAAGATGTTTCTGTGGAGCCTACATCAGTTGGAGAGGAAGCAAATGATAGTGATCATGAAACTTCGGATCAAGTTACTATTGAACCTCGTAGGTCGACAAGGGCACGTACTGCTCCTGAATGGTACGGTAACCCTGTCTTGGAGGTCATGTTGTTGGACAACGATGAACCTACGAGCTATGGAGAAGCGATTGTGGGCCCAGATTCCGACAAATGGTTAGAGGCCATGAAATCCGAGATAGGATCCATGTATGAAAACAAAGTGTGGACTTTGGAAGTATTACCTGAAGGGCGAAAGGCCATTCAGAATAAATGGATCTTTAAGAGGAAGACGGACACGGACGGTAATGTCACCGTCTATAAAGCTCGACTTGTGGCAAAGGGTTTTTCACAAGTTCAAGGAATTGACTACGATGAGACTTTCTCTCCCGTAGTGATGCTTAAGTCTGTGAGAATCATGTTAGCAATAGCTGCATTTTTCGATTATGAAATTTGGCAGATGGATTTCAAAACAGCGTTCCTTAATGGTTTCCTTGAGGAAGAGTTGTATATGATACAACCAGAAGGTTTTGTTGATCCAGAGAATGCTGACAAAGTTTGCAAGCTCGAGCGATCCATTTATGGACTGGTGCAGGCATCTCGGAGTTGGAATAAGCGCCTTGATGAGGTGATCAAAGCGTTTGGGTTTATACAAGTTAACGGAGAAGCTTGTGTTTATAGAAAGTGAGTGGGAGCTCTATAGTGTTTCTAGTTTTATATGTGGATGACATATTGTTAATTGGAAACAATATAGGATTTTTGGAAAGCGTTAAGGAATATTTGAACAAGCGTTTTTCAATGAAGGACCTAGGAGAAGCTGCTTTCATATTAGGCATCAAGATCTATAAAGATAGATCAAGACGCTTAATAGGACTTTCACAGAGCACATGCCTTGATAAAGTTTTGAAGAAGTTCAAGATGGATCAGTCCAAGAAAGGGTTCTTGCCTGTGTTACAAGGTGTGAAGTTGAGTAAGACTCAATGCCCAGTAACTGCAGAGGATAGAGAAAAGATAAGTGTCATCCCCTATGCTTCAGCCATAGGCTCTATCATGTATGCAATGATGTGCACAAGACCAGACGACAGCCTTGCCATAAGTATGGACGGATGGTTTCAAAGTAATCCAGGAGTTGATCACTGGACGGTGGTCAAGAATATCCTAAAGTACCTGAAAAGGACTAAGGAAATGTTTCTCGTTTATGGAGGTGATCAAGAGCTCGTCGTAAAGGGTTACGTCGATGCAAGCTTTGACACTGATCCGGATGACTCTCTCAAACCGGATACGTATTTATTCTCAATGGAGGAGCAGTAAGCTGGTGCAGTTCCAAGCAAAGCATGGTAGCTGATTCTACATGCGAAGCGGGGTACATAGCTGCCTCGGAGGCGGTAAAGGAAGGTGTCTGGATGAAGCAGTTCATGACAGATCTTGGAGTAGTGCCCAGTGCACTAAACCCAATGACTATGTTCTGTGACAACACTGGTGCCATTGCTCTAGCCAAGGAACCAAGGTTTCACAAGAGAACCAGACACATAAAGCGACGCTTCAACTCCATCCGCGATTACATCGAGGGAGGAGACATAAGTATTTGCAGAGTACACACGGATCAGAATGTTGCAGATCCATTGACTAAGCCTCTTCCGCGAGGGAAACATGATCAACACCAGAACTGTATGGGTGTTAGATTCATTACAATGTAAATCACATAGTGATGTGAGCTAGATTATTGACTCTAGTGCAAGTGGGAGACTGTTGAAAATATGCCCTAGGGCAATAATAAAATGGTTATTATTATATTTCCTTGTTCATGATAAATATTTATTATCCATGCTAGAATTGTATTGATTGGAAACTCAAATACATGTGTGGGTACATAGACAACAATGTGTCCCTAGTAAGCCTCTAATGGACTAGCTCGTCAATCAAAGATGGATGTGGTTTCCTAGCCATGGACAAGACTTGTCATTTGATGATGAGATCACATCATTAGGAGAATGATGTGATGGACAAGACCCAAACTATGAACGTAGCATATGATCATGTCAGTTTATTGCTATTGTTTTCTGCATGTCAAGTATGTGTTCCTATGACCATGAGATCATGTAACTCACTGACACCGGAGGAGTACCTTGTGTGTATCAAATGTCACAACGTAATTGGGTGACTATAAAGATGCTCTATAGGTATCTCCGAGGGCGTCTGTTGAGTTGACATGGATCAAGACTGGGATTTGTTGCTCCGTGTGACGGAGAGGTATCTCAGGGCCCACTCGGTAATACAACATCACTATGAGCCTTGCAAGCAAAGTGACTAAAGAGTTAGCCACAGGATCTTGTATTACAGAACGAGTAAAGAGACTTGCCGGTAACGAGATTGAACTAGGTATGGAGATAACGACGATCGAATCTCTGGCAAGTAACATACCGATAAACAAAGGGAACAGCGTACGGGATTAACTGAATCCTTGACATAGAGGATCAACCGATAAAGATCTTCGTAGGATATGTAGGAACCAATATGGGCATCCAGGTCTCGCTATTGGTTATTGACCGTAGAGGTGTCTCGGTCATGTCTACATAGTTCTCGAACCCGCAGGGTCTGCACACTTAACGTTCGGTGACGTTTCGGTATCATTGAGTTATGTATGTTGGTGACCAAAGGTTGTTCGGAGTCCCGGATGAGATCCCGGACATCACGAGGAGTTCCGGAATGGTCGGGAGGTAAAGATTTATATATGGGAAGTCATATTTTGGCTACCGAAAAAGTTTCGGTTTTTTCGGTATTGTACCGGGAAGCTTCTAGAAGGTTCCGGAAACTTCCGGAGGAGTCCGGAAGTCCACCAAGGGTTCCACCACATACCAAGGGTTTGCATGGGCTGAGGGGAGGCGCCCTGGCCTTATTGGGCCAGGCACACAAGTCCCTCAAGGCCCATGTGGTTTGGGAGAGGTGGAAAGTCCACCTACTTATGGAAAGGGAGGGAATTGGACTAGGAGTCCAACTCCTCCCCCTTCGCTGCGCCCTAGGGCTTGGAGGGGCTGATCTCCACGCCCCTCCACCTATATATAGAGGGGAGGGGGCGCCCCAAGGGCACACACGAAGCCCTTGGTGCCCCTCTCTCTCCCTAGATCGTTTTCTCCTCCGTTCGCGGTTTCGGTAGCGCTAGGCATAGCCCTGCCGGGATAGCACCACCACCACCGCCACCACGTCGTCGTGTTTCCGGAGAACTCATCTACCTCTCTGATCTTCCTTGCTGGATCAAGGAGGCAGAGATTGTCATCGAGCTGTACGTGTGCTGAACGCGGAGGTGTCGTCCGTTCGGCGCTAGATCGTGATTGGATCGCAGGCCGGCTTGCGATTTGGATCGCGAAGACGTTCGACTACATCAATCGCATTTCTTAACGCTTCCCGCTTAGCGATCTACAAGGGTATGTGGATCCGATCTCCCCTCTCGTAGATGCTCATCTCCATGGATAGATCTTGTGTGTGCGTAGGAAAATTTTTGTTTCCCATGCAACGTTCCCCAACAGTGGCATCATGAGCTAGGTCTATGCGTAGATGAGATCACGAGTAGAACCCAAAGGAGTTTGTGGGCGTTGATATTCAGATTGCTTCCCTCCTTAGTCTTTTCTTGATTCAGCGGTATTGTGGGATGAAGCGGCTCGGACCAACCTTACTCGTCCACGTACGAGAGACCGGTTCCATCGACTAACATGAACTTTGTTGCATAAGATGGTTGGCGGGTGTCTGTCTCTCCCACTTTAGTTGAATCGGATTCGACAGAGGCGGTCCTTGTAGAAGGTGAAATAGCAACTTGTATATCACTGCAGTGGTTTTGCGTAGGTAAGAATCGTTCTTGCTAGATACCCATAGCAGCCACGTAAAACATACAACAACAAATTAGAGGACGTCTAACATGTTTTTGCAGGGTATGATGTGATATGATATGGCCAGAAACATGCTGAGATATATGTGATGTATGAGATGATCATGTTTTGTATAGATTATCACGACTTCCATGTCGATGAGTACGGCAACCGGCAGGAGCCATAGGGTTGTCTTTAATTTATTTTCGCCTTTTCGCTTTACTTTATCGCTATGAGTTAGCAATAGTTGTAGAAGCAATAGTTGGCGTGACAACCTCATGGCGACACGTTGATGAAGATCAAGATTATGGAGATCATGGTGTTATGCCGGTGACGATGGAGATCATGTCGGTGCTTTCAAGACGGAGATCAAAAGCACAAAGATCATGGCCATATCATGTCACTTATGATTTGCATGTGATGTTAATCCTTTTATGCACCTTGTTTTGCTTAGGACAACGGTAGCATTATAAGGTGATCCCTCACTAAAATTTCAAGATAAAATTGTGTTCTCCCCGAGTGTGCACCGTTGCGAAAGTTCGTCGTTTCGAGACACCACGTGATGATCGGGTGTGATAGACTCTACGTTCGCATACAACAGGTGTAGTCTGTTTCGGCACTAGATCATGATTGGATCACGGGACGGCTTACGATTTGGATCGCGAAGACGTTCGACAACATCAACCGCATTTCTTAACGCTTCCCGCTTAACGATCTACAAGGGTATGTGGATCCGATCTCCCCTCTCCTAGATGCTCATCTCCATGGATAGATCTTGTGTGTGCGTAGGAATTTTTTTGTTTCCCATCCAACGTTCCCCAACAGATGATGGGTTGCTAGAGTGAGAGAAGCTTAAACCCCATTTTATGCGTTGCTTCATAAGGGGCTGATTTGGATCCACGCGTTTCATGCTATGGTTAGATTTATCTTAATTCTTGTTTTGTAGTTGCGGATGCTTGCGAGAGGGGGTAATCATAAGTAGGTTGTTTGTTCAAGAAAGAACAACACCTTAGCACCGGTCCACCCACATATCAAATTATCAAAGTAGCGA
Source organism: Elymus sibiricus (assembly GCA_039707655.1). Lineage (NCBI taxonomy): Eukaryota > Viridiplantae > Streptophyta > Magnoliopsida > Poales > Poaceae > Elymus > Elymus sibiricus. The sequence goes on from CM077669.1 coordinate 469,467,057, forward strand.
ACTGTAACACCCTGGATTTTGCCCATTTTTTCTTTTGATTTTGGTTTGGATTTGTTTTTTTTCCAGTGGCTTAGTGGTCTTGGAACCTGGAGAGATCATCTTTGATTCTTCTCCCAAGTGGCTTGTCATCCTCTAAACCATCCCAAGACCCTGTCATTTCCATCTTGGACCAATCCCAATATTCTTTTCCATGGGAATATTCCTTTTTTTCAATTAAAGGGATAACCCTGTCTGTCCTGGGTTGTGTAGCAACCCACATTTCCATCACTCCAAAAACTCCCAAATAATTCTCATAAATTGTTTAGGTCATATCTTACTCAGATATGTCAAAACCCTTCCTTGCCATGTTCAGAAATATCCCACCAATATTCCTTTTCTGATTCTGCCCTAGCTGTCAAGTTGAGAAGCAAGTACCCTTTATATTTGCTTGCTTGCTCCCAAACTCTTTGTGCACTATTTCCTATCCATATCATTGCCACCTGCCAAAATTCAACTCAATTTGGCTAGTAAATATTTCTTGGCAAATTTCCAAAGTTTCTGATCTAGTGGAAGCTTTGTGAAGCAAGTGCTAGCTAAGAGTACCCAAATGAGTTGAAATTTTGCAAGCACCTTCATATGCTCAAATTAACACTACCCACAAGATTTGAGCATCATTTGATCAACTATGTGAGCATACCATCAAATCTTGGCTTCTGGTCATATTTTCCTATTGTGAAGCAACTATATTTTATATTGCTTCATAATTGCTGAAAATATACCAGAGTATTCTCCTACCCATATAACCTATCTCCACAAAATTTGGGCTCATTTTATCTAGCCATTTCCCCTCAGCTATTTTCCTAAGATTCTATCTAGTGGGATGTTGTGGGAAGGAAGTACCATTTTGGCTTATCCAAATGGTTAGAAATTTATACAGAGCCTTCATATGCCCATATAACTCACCTCCTCCAAATTCAGCACAATCCAAGCTACTATGTGAGTGCCACATCAAGATTTGCATTTCTGGTCAGTAGGGTCACTTGTACAGCAAGTGCTATATTTGCTTATCCATTTGAGCTGATTTTTGGCCCACACATAGTTCTTAGCATGTGATCACTCCCAGCCAAAGACCAGAGTCTATCTCTTGATCAATCCCTCTCACATCATTTCAAACACCTTGCTGTACCTGTGGTTGCCAGCAAGCTGTGGTCACCTCAGTGGGCACTTGTCGGTGTAGTGAACAGGGGGTGTTCATTACCCCTGGACACGCACCGGCGAGTTGCAGCCTCCAGGCGGGAAGGGCATGGCAGAGAAGCGAGCCTTCCTGGGAGAAGACAACTGGGAACAAGCACAAGATTATCCAGAAAGCATTCAAGTCAATAATCAGAAGACAGAAGACCAAAGGCTGAAGCCCCAGCAAGATTCTTGCTGGGATGGCTGGCGAAGCCCCAGCAAGATTCTTGCTGGGATGGCTGGTGAAGCCCCAGCAAGATTCTTGCTGGGATGGCTGGCGAAGCCCCAGCAAGATTTCCCGGCAAGATTTCCCGGCAAGATTCCCCGGCAAGATTTCCCGGCAAGATTCCCCGGCCCCGGCAAGATTTGCACCCGGCAAGGCCTCGCCACCCTGTCACCGCTCCAGCGCAGCGACCAGCTTGTCTTTTAGCTGTTGTCCTCCTGGTAACATGTCAGGTGCTAGCGGTGGATTGGCTTAAGCGGTGCTGATGGGACGGCCCCTTTTTCCATCCCCAAGACGCTAAGGGACACCTCAACGGAGCATTTAATGTTCGTGTCCTAAACCGTCAGTGTTAGGTATGATAACACTGTAGCTATCTTTACACCTCATGTATGCACTGTACGCCACTGTTGGTGACCCCTTCGAACGTATAAAAGGAGGCCCAAGGCGTAGCTACAGGGGGATCTTCTTCTGGCCCGTTTGGCATGTGTAGCGGCTGTGTACTGTTCATCACAAGCGCTCCTAGATCCAGGGCTTAAACACACCCAATATACTAAAGCAGGAGTAGGGCTTTACGCTTCTTAGCGGCCCGAACCTGGGTAAAATTCCCCGTGTTGATCGTTAGATCTGCTCTTTGTGCAAACCTTCTCCCTGCCGAATAGTAAAGGGGTCCTCTCGATCCCATGGGTGTCGTTTCTCCGACAGCACTATGCCTGTTTCTTTCCTTCTTGGCTTTCTCCTTTGAATGATCTATCCAGCAGACATGATTTGGCCGATCAGAGTGCACCGCGTGCGCCAGTTCATGCGGTGACTGCGTGGCTGGCATGCACGTCCACGCGCTCTGGCAAACCGCGGCGCTGTGCTCGTCGGTTTCCTCCTCTCCCTCGCCACCTAGGCATGTTTAGGAGCTTTACCTCGACGTCGTCTTCCTCTATGGACCAGTCTCCCCCTCTCACGTCCCCTCCTATGCGGTGCGGCAGCCGTGCCCGCGACGTGCCCGTCTCTGCCGCCGCCGCGTTCGTCGCCCCGAGCCTTCCCGAGCTCGCCTGAGCCCTCTCTACTCCTCTCTGGCCTCTCTGGACGCCTCTCCCCTCCTCCATGCGAGTTCCCGAAGCGCCAGCACGGCGGTGCACGCGTCACCGTGGCTACGTATGAGCACCGCGTCGCCGCAGCTATATAAGCCCGTCCCGAGGTGCCTCGATCTCACCAAGCTCATCTCCTCACTCCACTGGTCCTCTCCGTCCACTCGCCGGAGCTATAGCTCCTCTCCTCACCTCCAATGGCCGCCATGGCCGCCACTCTCCACCGCCTAAATTGGCTCCGAGTCGAGCTCCTTCCCTCCCCATTCCACCTCTAGTAGATCCCTAGGGCTCCAGCGGATCTCCCCAGCCCCTCTCCTCGGCCACCGGAGGCCCGCAGCCACGTGCCCGACTCCGGCCGGAGCCGCCGTCCGCCCGTGCCATTGCCCGTCGCCCTGCGGCCCCTCCCCTGCAATCTGGATGGGCCTGCTCGGCGCCCGACTCCGTGGGGAGCACTCCGGTGGCCGCAGCCTCGCCGGAGTTGGCCGTGCCGCCGGGGGCCAGCGCCGGCCACGCCCGCCTCCTCTGTCCCTGTGCCGATCGGGAGAAGAAGAAGGCAGGAGAGAGAGGGAGGTCAGCGCGGGTCCCACCTGTCATCGAGAGGAGCACCCGGTCCAGTCAGCTAAGTGGAGACGTATTTCCACAGATACGTTTTCGCCTCCATAAAGCGTATTTCTCAGAAGACGTTTTCTGTTTTGCAACCAGGGACTTGCTTGTGGATATTTTTTTTACAAATGGGTCCCTGACATTCATCTGGCTATATCTTTTCATCCATAACTCCGATTCAGGTGATTCCAAAGCCCATGTCTTCGTCTCTTCGAGCCCGTCATGTTGGTATCATTTTCATAATGTTTTGACATAGTGAAAATGACCATTTTGCCCTTGCCCGTAAACAGCCCCCTCCGAGAGAGAACTGTTTCTGGCAATCATTTTCGCGGACTCTCCGCACTTCTCCCCGGTGGATCCCTCATTCCCAGGTAAGCCACGACAGCCACTTGCATGATGGATTTGCAGAAGCTATGGTTCCTACTTGAATAGTTATTCAATGTGTGCATGTTAACATGTTTGAGGATACTGTATATGCTCATATCTCATGTTTATCCTTATACTCGGTCCATGTGCATCTTGTTAGTTATCAAGTACTCGTTGGTAGCATTATGCTCATGGTTATTACTTGCAGTAGTTCATGCTAAGATGATGACATGTCTGCATATTTCTTTATCGTTTGTTATGGATATACTAATGTTGTTCATGTTCACCGCTATGCCATGCTCGTTTGCATTTAGCTGGTTAAGTGCTTGCATGTTGTTGATGCTATGATTCAGATATTATTCTTCCCATCCCTGCTTAGGTTATATCATGTTCATATGCAATATGGTTTCATCCTGTTATCGTGACTCAGCTCATTTACATTCAAGTTAAACCGGATGTTAATCGAACTTGAACACCTGTTGGCCGAGTCATAGTGCGCCACCGAATCGAGCTCACCAGTGCAACCACACTTGCCGGGATGGGACGGCCCTAATTTGGTATATTGTCATGCCTCTCGCTGGTACCTCCAACCAGGGAAGGTTATGAGTGCGTGCTACCCTGATCAGGTAGGCGGCTATAACCTTGTGAACCCAGTTTTGGTATTGAGCTCAGGTCCCCGTTTGGGACAGTTTTGTTTGGCCACGATGGTGGCAGGTGTCTGGAGTGACACAGGGGTCACCCATGACATAGCCCAAAGGGGAGTTTGTCGGAGTGGCCGGGAGAGTGCCATGCATTAGATTGGGTTTTGTCGGAACGTCGTTGGTCCACCCGAATGGGAGCACGAGGCCATACGTTCCGTGGTGTGGGTACAGTGTACTAACCTCTGCAGAGTGTATGATCTATCGATAGCCGCGTCCTCGGTCATGGGCACAGTTCGTAATAGGACACACTATGGGTCAACGGTATAATAATCTTGCTCATAACAACCCGGTTCGACAAGAAAGAAGTTGGTTGATCTTTATGTGATCGCGAGAGGATCACCGTGGTAACAAGGATACCGATGTTGGTTGATCGTGATCACGAGAGGGTCACCGTGGTATCATGGATACTGGATTTGGTTGATAGTGTTATGCGGTGATCTCGGGTAAAGACCAAGCTCCTTGTGATCATGTCATCACTACGGTATTGTAATACCAAGTTTGGTTGGTCCCGAGGTTATCATGTGGCACACTCGATGGTAAGTTCTCACACGTGGTGGTTACGAGGTAACCTCCGAACAGAGTAAGTTGCATCAAGATAATTTTAACCTGTTTCATGTAGTGACATCCGTCTCATATGCCATGCCTATATCGTTCTAGCATCATCATGTTTACACCTGCTTAACCTGTAAATGCCATGCAGTTGCTTGTCTTGACTGCTTTGGTCGCTATGAGCTTGTGAGTACATTCAAAGTACTCACCTGGCGTGTCATGCCAATCTGCAGGTCATGCCATGATTCCTTGCTTGTCGAGGACTCCGAGTTTGCGAGCTAGGATAAGCGTTCCAACCAGAGTCCCTGCGGAGTGGAGTCCATCACCGCCGTCGTTGTTCCGCTGCCAAGAGTTACTCCGCTTCCTCAGGTCGTTCCGCTGTTAGCATAGAGCTACCCTGGGCAGGCGTAGTATCGTCGTGCCGATGCAATCCATGTACCCTTGTAACCTTATCCATAGTAATAAAGAGCTGATTTGTTCTATGCCAACAGTGTCGTATTCCAGAAGACTTGTCTCTGGGCTGGAATACGGGGCGTTCCGGTTTCCTCTGAGCCGGGGTGCCACAGCAGTTGGTATCAGAGCGAGGTTTGGCTGTAGGACGCCCTAGACCGCGCGAACGTTAGTAACCGGTAGTGTAGAGTGTAGTCGGTTTCCTGCACTTGCGTGTTGCATTTGTTTGCTGCATAGCATGCATTTGGACTATTTTATCACTAACGATGGATCTGGTGAGTGTAGGTGGCATCGGTTTCGATCCACTACCTGCACCCTCGAGTTGCATACTTGTTCCTTGATGTGGTGTTATCTCCGTCCCAGCGGAGTGATGCCAAGGTGCTTGGTGTTGTCGATCACATGCAGGATTAAGGCACTGGTATCACACCAATACATTCTATTCAGCCACCCCTACAGTTTCGGTGATAGATATGTTTCTATCCCGGATCTTGCCATTTCATTCGCCGCTTTGGCAACCCTTCCTGATCTTTGTTATCAGAAAAAGGGCAATGCCCGCAAGCCTTTCTTTCCACCGCTATCCCACCCTGCCAAACATTATCTAGACAAGTACGGTTTCTTCCGTACACTTGCTGATGATGTGGTCGTGACCTCCGTGTTTCGATCCACGATCACCAAGTCCGTCCTCGCCTCCATGTCCGTCCTGCTGCAACCAGTGTTAAACCCGTGGTTGATGTAGTTTTGTTTACACCCACCATTTCCACACATGGATTCACCTTCGTGCACACCACCACCGCATAGTAGACCGTAATACCAGAGTTCTTGCGAGATTTGTGTGCTTAAGTAGGCATGCATACTATTGCTGTGGATAGTTGTATAATATGATATTGCTTGTGTGTGGTCTTGATGCTTTGTGTGTTTTGTTTTATTCGTTTCGTTTGCGTCTTTCGTTGGGCCCTTAGTGTTACCTTATTTCCCCTTATGAAAGTTGACTCAAAGAATAAATGAAGAGGCAAGCATTTGGAAGCTCAGCTCAACAATATGGAATTTTCCGCCGACTGCCTGATATTGGAAATATCTGGTCTGATTAGAAATGGTGTTCTGGATCAGCATCAAGTATACATTAGTGTGCAATCTTCATAGCAGTAATGATCAAATCAGCAAGAAGGCAAAGATGTGTGCATGATCAACAGTACATATCGAGTCAGAGGTATGCTTCATATGCACGGTGTGAGTCTGCTATGAGTACAACTTGAACCCTGCTATGTCCTGGAATCAAGCCAGAATGTGTTATGAATACGGTGTTCCGCAAGAAGGATAGCCGAATACCCTGTTGCATACAACAAGCAACCGACAGCAGAAATAGTAAGGGATGTATATATATCTACACTCAGTCCGCATATGACAAAAAGAAAGCTTCAGATGTAAGCCACCCAGTCTTTCTCTGCAAGCTACCAGAGAAGCTTACGACGCAAGATTCCTCCGTCTTCCTCGATACGACACATGGATATCTTCCAGTGCAAGATACCCAGGCTTCTTCAGTAAGCTACCGCAAAAGCTTCCGGCATAAGGTATCGAGTCTTCCCCAGCAAGTTTTTAAAGGGGAAGCTTCTGGGATACGGTACCCAGTCTTCATTAGCACGATGTCTCAGTAGAAGCTTCAGGCACAAGCTATTCAGTCTTCCTCAGCAAGATACTCTCGATGGCTTTCAACACAAGCTGAGCAACCTTCGCCTGTAAGGCATCACATCCTCACCAGTACAAGCTATTCAACCGACAGTGGTAGCAGATGACAATGCATCCCCAGAGTCAGACCCGCAATAGTTGGTCAGAAGGCAAAAATCAGTCAGGATACAAGCCTGCCTCAGAAATCAAGTGCCCAGCTACATATGTCCAATAGATATAATGGACATGCTGCCAAGGTCATACGAATCAATCATACAATGATGTCAGCCCGGTGAGCATATGACTATCACCTGGTTTATGTAAGAAAGGGAAAGACAGTTATGCACCTCAGTGTGACGCAAGATATGAAGCCAGACAACATTGAGACAACAAATTGGGTAGTGGCCATCAAGGCCAGTTTCCTCACACCCGACAAAGGAATATCATTAACATTTGTTACTATGGTTGGCGACAACAATGAGCCCCATACAAGGAATTATGAACTTAAGTTCGGATGATCATTGTCCTACGAATAAAGCGTGGAGGACGATAAAACTGGTCTGGTGAGCAAAGATACCCTGTCAAGGGATCAGGATAAGATATGCCTGCCGAGATATTGCACCTGACAGCACCTATGGTCACACGAAGAATCAAGGACATATAGGGCCAAGATCTTTCAGCAAAGGATCCAGACAAAGAGAACCATAATGAACGAGCAAAATCATCCATACATGTATGGTAATGGTTGCACGGTACAGATACTCTGGACAGTCCAATATTTGGTAGGAACTCTATACCCAAGACAGTGGAGATACCCAGAATGTTTCAGCAACTCCTGCGAGAAGTCAGATTCCGCCAGAAGAACGGTATGATTTACCGCACTGTTTGAGTCTGGAGGACACATACCCATTTAAAGCCACCCAATGCAATGAGTAAAAGATTTTTGTGTCCACCAAGAGAATCAGTTCACAACTCAATGGACGGTCGACCGTATGGGACTTCATTACAACACGTCCATGAGGAACAACTCTCGGATTTGCGAAGGACAGGTATTTCAGTCAGGACAATCCATCGCATCAGATAAGACAACAGCCATAAAAGATTGGAGTCAGAATAACATATGAGGTAAGATTTGTCAGAATAAGGATCCAGTGAAGCAAACCACCCCGACACAAGACAGTCAGTCATATGAAATTCAGTGTGAGCATTATTCAAAGGCAAAAAGGAAACCCGAGTTGGAAACAGTTTCCTCAAGTGGGAATATTCATGCTCGACCCCTGAGCAACCAACTCTCGAGGACGAGATTTCTTTAAGGGAGGTAGGTTTGTAACACCCTGGATTTTGCCCTTTTTTTCTTTCTTTTTTTGGTTTGGATTTGTTTTTTTTCAGTGGCTTAGTGGTCTTGGAACCTGGAGAGATCATCTTTGATTCCTCTCCCAAGTGGCTTGTCATCCTCTAAACCATCCCAAGACCCTGTCATTTCCATCTTGGACCAATCCCAATATTCTTTTCCATGGGAATATTCCTTTTTTTTCAATTAAAGGGATAACCCTGTCTGTCCTGGGTTGTGCAGCAACCCACATTTCCATCACTCCAAAAACTCCCAAATAATTCTCATAAATTGTTTGGGTCATATCTTACTCAGATATGTCAAAACCCTTCCTTGCCATGTTCAGAAATATCCCACCAATATTCCTTTTCTGATTCTGCCCTAGTTGTCAAGTTGAGAAGCAAGTACCCTTTATATTTGCTTGCTTGCTCTCAAACTCTTTGTGCACTATTTCCTATCCATATCATTGCCACCTGCCAAAATTCAACTCAATTTGGCTAGTAAATATTTCTTGGCAAATTTCCAAAGTTTCTGATCTAGTGGAAGCTTTGTGAAGCAAGTGCTAGCTAAGAGTACCCAAATGAGTTGAAATTTTGTAAGCACCTTCATATGCTCAAATTAACACTACCCACAAGATTTGAGCATCATTTGATCAACTATGTGAGCATACCATCAAATCTTGGCTTCTGGTCATATTTTCCTGTTGTGAAGCAACTATATTTTATATTGCTTCATAATTGCTGAAAATATACCAGAGCATTCTCCTACCAATATAACCTATCTCCACAAAATTTGGGCTCATTTTATCTAGCCATTTCCCCTTAGCTATTTTCCTAAGATTCTGTCTAGTGGGATGCTGTGAGAAGGAAGTACCATTTTGGCTTATCCAAATGGTATGAAATTTATACAGAGCCTTCATATGCCCATATAACTCACCTCCTCCAAATTTTAGCACAATCCAAGCCAGTATATGAGTGCCACATCAAGATTTGCATTTCTAGTCAGTGGGGTCACTTGTACATCAAGTGCTATATTTGCTTATCCATTTGAGCTGATTTTTGGCCCACACATAGTTCTTAGCATGTGATCACTCCCAGCCAAAGACCAGAGTCTATCTCTTGATCAATCCCTCTCACATCATTTCAAACACGTTGTTGTACCTATGGTTGCCAGCAAGCTGTGGTCACCTCAGTGGGCACTATGCCTATTTCTTTCCTTCTTGGCTTTCTCCTTTGAATGACCTATCCAGCAGACATGATTTGGCCGATCGGAGTGCACCGCGTGCGCCAGTTCACGCGGTGACTGTGTGGCTGGCATGCACGTCCACACGCTCTGGCAAACCGCGACGATGTGCTCGTCGGTTTCCTCCTCTCCCTCGCCACCTAGCCATGTTTAGGAGCTTTACCTCGACGTCGTCTTCCTCCCTAGACCAATCTCCCACTCCCACGTCCCCTCCTACGCGGTGCGGCAGCCGTGCCCGTCTCTGCCGCCGCCGCGTCCGTCGCCCCGAGCCTTCCTGAGCTCGCCTGAGCCCTCTGTACTCCTCTCTGACCTCTCTGGACGCCTCTCCCCTCCTCCATGCGAATTCCCGAAGCGCCAGCACGGCGGTGCACGCGTCACCGCGGCCGCGTACGAGCACCGCGTCGCCGCGACTATATTAGTCCGTCCCGAGGTGCCTCGACCTCACCAAGCTCATCTCCTCACTCCACTATTCCTCCCCGTCCACTCGCCGGAGCTACAGCTCCTCTCCTCACCTCCAATCACCGCCATGGCCGCCACTCTCCACCGCCTAAATTGGATCCGAGTCGAGCTCCTCCCCTCCCCATGCCACCTCCAGTAGATCCCTAGGGCTCCGGCGGATCTCCCCAGCCCCTCTCCTCGGCCGCCGGAGGCCCGCAGCCCCGTGCCCGAATCCGGCCGGAGCCGTCGTCTGCCCGTGCCATTGCCCGTCGCCCTGCGGCCCCTCCCCTGCCATCTGGATGGGCCTGCTCGGCGCCCAGCTCCGTGGGGAGCACTCCGGTGGCCGCAGCCTCGCCGGAGTTGGCCGTGCCGTCGAGGGCCAGCGCCGGCCGCGCCCCGCCTCCTCTGTCCCTGTGCCGATCGGGAGAAGAAGAAGAAGGCAGGAGAGAGAGGGAGGTCAGCGCAGGTCCCACCTGTCATCAAGAGGAGCACCCGGTCCAGTCAGCTAAGTGGAGACATATTTCCACAAATACGTTTTCACCTCCAGAAAGCGTATTTCTCAGAAGACGTTTTCTGTTTTGCAACCAGGGACTTGCCTGTGATATTTTTTTACAAATGGGTCCCTGACATTCATCTGGCTATATCTTTTCATCCATAACTCCGATTGAGGTGATTCCATAGCCCACATCTTCGTCCCTTCGAGCCCATCATGTTGGTCTCATTTTTCATAATGTCTTGATACAGTGAAAATGACCATTTTGCCCTTGCGCGTAAACAGCCCCCTCCGAGAGAGAGTTGTTTCCGGCAATCGTTTTCGTGGACTCTCCGCACTTCTCCCCGGTGGATCCCTCATTACCAGGCAAGCCACAACAGCCACTTGCATGATGGATTTGCAGAAGCTATGGTTCCTACTTGAATAGTTATTCAATGTGTGCATGTTAACATGTTTGAGGATACTGTATATGCTCATGTCTCATGTTTATCCTTATACTCGGTCCATGTGCATCTTGTTAGTTATCAAGTACTCGTTGGTAGCATTATGCTCATGGTTATTACTTGCAGTAGTTCATGCTAAGACGATGACATGTCTGCATATTTCTTTATCGTTCGTTATGGATATACTAATGTTGTTCATGTTCACCGCTATGCCATGCTCGTTTGCATTTAGCTGGTTAAGTGCTTGCATGTTGTTGATGCTATGATTCAGATATTATGCTTCCCGTCCCTGCTTAGGTTATATCATGTTCATATGCAATATGGTTTCATCCTGTTATCGTGACTCGGCTCATTTACATTCAAGTTAAACCGGATGTTAATCGAACTTGAACACCTGTTGGCTGAGTCATAGTGCGCCACCGAATCGAGCTCACCAGTGCAACCACACTTGCCGGGATGGGGCGGCCCTAATTTGGTCTATTGTCATGCCTCTCACTGGTACCTCCAACCAGGGAAGGTTATGAGTGCTTGCTACCCTGATCAGGTAGGCGGCTATAACCTTGTGAACCCAGTTTTGGTATTGAGCTTAGGTCCCCCTTTGGGACGGTTTTGTTTGGCCACGATGGTGGCAGGTGTCCGGAGTGACACAGGGGTCACCCATGACATAGCCCAAAGGGGAGTTTGTCGGAGTGGCTGGGAGAGTGCCATGCAATAGATTGGGTTTTGTCGGAACGTCGTTGGTCCACCCGAATGGGAGCACGAGGCCATACGTTCCGTGGTGTGGGTACAGTGTACTAACCTCTGCAGAGTGTATGATCTATCGATAGCCGCGTCCTCGGTCATGGGCACAGTTCGTAGTAGGACACACTATGGGTCAACGGTATAATAATCTTGCTCATAACAACCCGGTTCGACAAGAAAGAAGTTGGTTGATCTTTATGTGATCGCGAGAGGATCACCGTGGTATCGAGCATACCGATGTTGGTTGATCGTGATCACGAGAGGGTCACCGTGGTATCATGGATACTGGATTTGGTTGATAGTGTTATGCGGTGATCTTGGGTAAAGACCAAGCTCCTTGTGATCATGTCATCACTACGGTATTGTAATACGAAGTTTGGTTGGTCCCGAGGTTATCATGTGGCACAGTCGATGGTAAGTTCTCACACGTGTTGGTTACGAGGTAACCTCCGAACAGAGTAAGTTGCATCAAGATGATTTTAACCTGTTGCATGTAGTGACATCCGGCTCATATGCCATGCCTATATCGTTCTAGCATTATCATGTTTACACCTGCTTAACCTGTAAATGCCATGTTGTTGCTTGTCTTGACTACTTTGGTCGCTGTGAGCTTGCGAGTATATTCAAAGTACTCACCTGGTGTGTCATGCCAGTCTGCAGGTCATGCCATGATTGCTTGCTTGTCGAGGACTCCAAGTTTGCGAGCTAGGATAAGCGTTCCAGCCAGAGTCCCTGCGGAGTGGAGTCCATCACCGCCGTCGTTGTTCCGCTGCCAAGAGTTACTCCGCTTCCTCAGGTCGTTCCGCTGTTAGCATAGAGCTACCCTGGGCAGGCGTAGTATCGTCGTGCCGATGTAATCCATGTACCCTTGTAACCTTATCCATAGTAATAAAGAGCTGATTTGTATTATGCCAACAGTGCCGTATTCCAGAAGACTTGTCTCTGGGCTGGAATACGGGGCGTTCCGGTTTCCTTTGAGCTGGGGTGCCACACGAACGTGAATCAACTCAACATGATGAACATGACTAGACAGGAATTCTCATGTGTCCTCGGGAGCGCTTTCTTAATATAAGAGTACTTCCCAGCATGTCCTTTGCTATAAAAAGGACTGGGCTACCTTGCTGCACCTTTGTTATTGTTATCACTTGTCACTTGTTATGGATTATCTTGCTGCAAAACTATCTATCATTGTTACTCACAGCACTTGCAGAGAATACCTTGCTGAAAACTGCTTATCATTTCCTTCTACTCCTCGTTGGGTTCGACACTCTTACTAATCGAAAGGACTAGGATTGATCCCCTATACTTGTGGGTCATCACTTACTAGAAGCATTTAAGCGGTAGTACCGTGCTGTCCAATGGTAGTACCGCTCCAGCGGTAGTGTCCCAGTTCAGTGTGACTGGCACCTCCACTTATAATTTGCTCTCTGTGCAGTACAGCGGAAGTTGGGCGGTAGTAGAGAGCGGTAGTACCGCTCGAGCGGCTCTGTGGCTCGATCTACCACCCCACTTCCAATGTCCTCACTATACGAGTAAATGGTAAGCGGAAGTACCGCTCCTCCAGAGCGGTAGTACTGCTTGTGCAGTACTACCAGTATGTTCCTCCGCTTGGATTACCGCTTATATTTTGTTTTCTGTATAGCTCAGTCCTTCGTGCGATCGTACAGCGGCAGTAGGGGGCGGTAGTACCGCTCCGTGCGGTGGTACCGCGCTACCCCACTCTACTACCTCGGTTTCACCCGCACTCGCATCACCTAGCGGTATTACCGCTCCGACGACACTAACGCCTCCTCGAGCCTCTCAATTGCATGGTGTGGCCGAATCTTTCGTGCTAGCGGAAGTACCGCTCGCCCGAGAGATACTACCGCTTATGCGCGGGATGAAGGGGCATAACGGTTGGAATCTTTCCCACTATATAAGTGAGTCTTCTTCCCTACGAGGACTCACCTCTTATCCACCCAAAAGCTCCATTGTTGCTCAAAGCTCCATCTTCGCCCGATCTCTCTCCCTAGCCGACAACTCTTGTTGATTTTCGAGGGTTTGCTTGAGAGGGCCTCGATCTACACTTGCATCGAGAGAAAATTGATTCACCCCACTAATCCCTTGCAGATCTTGTTACTCTTGGGTGTTTGAGCACCCTAGATGAAAGAGGTCACCTCAGAGCCACATTCCATTATGTTGAAGCTCCGTGGTGGTGTTGGGAGCCTCCAATTAAGTTGTGGAGATTTCCTCAACCTTGTTTGTAAAGGTTCGGTCGTCGTCTTCAAGGCCACCAGTAGTGGAATCACGACATCTTGCATTGTGCGAGGGTGTGAGGGAATACGGTGGCCCTAGTGGCTTCTTGGAGAGAATTGTGCCTCCAGACCGCTCAAGGGAGACGTACATCCCCTTAAAAGGAGGGAACATCGGTAACACATTTTCGTCTCCATCGTCTTCACTTGTGGTTACTTCTTACCTTTACTTTGTGCAAGCTTTTTTGTGTGTGTTCTTGTGCTTGCTATTATTGTTGTTATTGTGCTCAACATATAGGTTGTCCACCTAGTTGCATATCTAGACAACCTATTTTATTGTTTGGCAATCACTTAAGACAATGTGGAATTGTTTCACAGTTGACGCCACCTGGAACACCACAGCGTAATGGTGTGTCCGAACATCGTAATCGAACCTTATTGGATATGGTGCGGTCTATGATGTCTCTTGTCAATTTGCCACTATCGTTTTGGGGTTATGCGTTAGAGACAGCTGCATTCACTTTAAATAGGGCACCATGTAAATCCTTTGAGACGACGCCGTATGAATTGTGGTTTGGCAAGAAACCAAAGTTGTCATTTCTTAAAGTTTGGGGATGCAATGCTTATGTCAAAAAGCTTCAGCCTGAAAAGTTGGAACCCAAAGCGGAGAAATGCGTCTTCATAGGATACCCAAAAGAGACGGTTGGGTACACCTTCTATCTCAAATCCGAAGGCAAAGTGTTTGTCGCTAAGAACGGGTCATTTCTCGACAAAGAGTTTCTCTCGAAAGAATTGAGTGGGAGGAAGATAGAACTTGATGAGGTTCACTAGTAGAAAATGGGCCATTAGTCCCGGTTTTGAAGGGCCTTTAGTCTCGGTTCTCTAACCGGGACAAATCAATCGGGACTAAAGGCCCTCACTTTTAGTCCCGGTTGGGTTACGAACCGGGCCTAAAGGGGCTACACGTGGCCGCTGTCGGGCGCCCAGGCAGGAGGACATTTAGTCCCGGTTGGTAACACCAACCGGGACTAAAAGGCAGCCACGCGTCAGCACGAGTAAGCGTTGGTTTTTTTTTGGAAAGGACCGTGTTTCATTTTGTGTTTTCATTTTCTTTTATATTTATATTGTATTTTCACGCAGTTACACATATTAGTATACAACATCAGTACAAATTATGGAAGAACAACATCCAACATCAGTACAAATTAGATGGATGCAATAGACCAAGTTGAATTAATTAGAGGAAAATATGATGTTGCGGATTCGCAACATTGTATTTTCCTCTGATTCAACTTGGTCTACTGCATCCATCTAATTTGTACTGGTATATGTCATATAAAAACTTATCATCATCATCTTAATCAACTCGTCATCATTCAACATCCAACAATTCATCATCATCTTAATCAACTCCGATCCTCATCATTGTAGTTATCTCACAAGGTTGAAACGTACGAACTACTGCTCTCCTCTCTTAGCTAAAATAGCATAATAAAGGCGAACTCCGACATCTCACAATTGAAGAACACACATCAACCTATCTCCAACTTGTGGGATGCGCAAGTATTCCTCTCCAAGTGGAAGCGTGGATGCTTGTATTGCATTTCTCCATCCTTTGATTTTGAGGGTTTCTTCACTTTGAGATATCCTGTATTTACCATTGTAATTAATCGGGAGTGGCCGTAAGCTAACCATTTGCAAATCACCATTTTGAAACATCCATTTAGGCACGGTCTCTGGGGGAAGTACCTGTTGAAGAACATTAGAAATAATAACATAGTTAGCAAACTAGTTTTGCTTAAGAACAATGTATGAAAAAGATGGACGAATGACGCAATGGTAAAAAAAAATCTTACAAAGTTGTATGAAGTGATGTTACAACGGTTCAACTTGTGCACTAGTGGCACATATCCATGATAAATGTTGCCAGTCTTGTAATATTTAGCATGATACTCAACATCACAAATGAATGATATCAGATGATTTTTGTCCAACAAAGTAAGCTCGGAGTCATAACTGTAGTAGGTGTGATCTATTATCTGTCGGGTAGTTCTTGTAGCATGGAAATAAGCTAATAATAAAAATAAAAGAAATTTAGTCGGGATGAGTACCAAATACTTTTCAATAATCAATATAAATTACCTAAAAAATCTGTTGACAAACGCACATGGAGGTAGAACTCGAATCAAGTCATCCTCCGCATGCCCTCAAATTTCTATATTATTATCACGAACATCATCATTACCAAGATCGAAGGTAATGTTCATGTCCTCATCCAACCATACGCCTTGCAAAATGCTCTCCAATTAGAACAACCAAATTATGTGTGATCTTCGTTATTTTTCACCTTAACAACAAAAGTGTAATGCTCCGTTCTTAGGTGAGCTATCTTAGGCTCTGTACTACCCTTCTCTTTGAAATGGAACTTGTCCAACACAGCGAATCTTGCATGGCAGGGAACGCACTAGTCGAATTGTACAAAAGTAGATTAAAGGTTTATTAAAGCAAAAAACACACGTCATATACTACATTAACAAAAAAAATCATGCCGTCTAGACATACCGTAATAATACTAAATTCTTCCGTTAGCTTGACGGTGAAGGATGTACCGTTGTCTAGGTGAGGAAAAACGTCGCATATACCCCTGTCATCCCAGCACAAAGGGCACTGAGGGATCATATCGCCGTCAGTCGACGTCGACATTTCCTGTGTTCAGCACTACAAGATTACAAGTCGACGGCAATTTTTTTTAGCAAGATCATCATATAATATCACAAATACATATAATATCATCGGCGATCGTCGAGGACTCTTCATATAATATTATCATATAATATCACTAATACATCTCGAATAACCCAATTAATGGAGCATCGAATATTATCGAATATTATCACTAATATAGTTCTAATGGAGACACTTCATATAAGTGTTTTACTCTACATATGAACATTTTCTATATACATCAATCCATCCATCTATACATACATACATACATGGACAAAAAAAATCTATGAACAAAAAAGATCATCATATCACCATTTTCTATATATATACATCCATCCATCCATCGATCTTGAGCAGAGTAGAGTATATGCCACAACATTCCTAAAGTTTGCCACAACTTTGCCATATAATTAAGGTCAAAATCTCTAAATTTCATAACTTTGCCACAACAAAAATTTCTTCAATGAACATCAAATTGAACTCTAAATAAATTCTATAGACAAAATGATCATCCATCCATCTAAACATATCTATCTATCCATCTGACATCTCATACATATTTGATGCAACAAACATAGCATGGCATGGCAGAAACATAGCAAAGACAAAATGAACTCTAATGCAAAAAAAATGTTCTTTGATTTGCAAAGAAGCTATATTCTCCCCAATTCTTTTGCACCCACAAAAATTACTCCATCTATTTGACAGTACCCACAACCCATTCCACCAAAAACATTTGGTTCCATAGTTCAAAATTTTCAAATTTCATTCAGTTCAAATTTGGACCAGATTCGAACTCCATGGTCAAAGCCCAATTTAAATTGCTCCAAAAAATTTGAAACTTTGCCAGACTCTCTTTTGTGCATCAACACCTCACCACAAAAATTCTCAAAAATTCCTAAAATTCCTAGAGACCTCTAGCATTTCATCATACACTTGATGTGCATTGTTTACCACTGTCAGGGAAGGGCTCGGGGACGGCGTCGGGGGGCGGCGACGAGGAGCGGGCTCGGGGAGGAGTGCGAGGAGGTCCGGCGACGAGGACGGCGGGGAGGTCCGGCGACGAGGAGCGGGCTCGGGGACGGCTTGGAGGCGACGGCGAGGCGACGGCGTCAGGCAGGGCTCGGGGACGGAGTTGGGGGCGGCGACGAGGAGCGGGCTCGGGGAGGAGGGCGAGGAGGTCCGGCGACGAGGACGGCGGGGAGGTCCGGCGACGAGGAGCGGGCTTGGGGATGGCTCGGAGGCGACGGCGAGCTCGGGCAGCCTGGCGGCGTCGAGGTGGTCTTTGGCGTCATCGGGGGAACTGCAGATGGCTTTTCGAAATTTTCCTAAGTGCTGCTTATATACAGAGACCTTTAGTCCCGGTTGGTGGTTCCAACCGGGACTAAAGTCCCCCCTTTAGTCCCGGTTGGAGCCATCAACCGGGACTAAAGGTGAATTTCAGCAGCCCAAAGGGCGGGAAGCCCTGCCCTTTAGTCCCGGTTGGTGGCTCCAACCGGGACTAAAGGCCCCCCCTTTAGTCCCGGTTGGAGCCACCAACCGGGACTAAAGGGCTGGTGCTGCCGTCGCCAAAAGTTTAGTCCCACCTCGCTAGTTGAGAGGCACCCACACTGGTTTATAAGCCGCGCTGCGCCTGAGCTGCCGAGCTCCTCTCTAATGCAGGCAGTACATGCCTAACCTTTGTCTCTGCCATCTTGGGCCTGCTGGGCCCGCGGGCCTGTATCTTGGCCCATGTACAGATGGGTTTCTAGTCGTATGCAGGCCGTGGTGGCCTAGTAGGCGGCATTTTTTTATTTTTTATGTTATTTTAGTTTGCTATTAAAGTTTTTAACAAAAAATACTTTATGAAAATTGTTTTTGCTATTAAAGTTTTTAACAAAAAACACTTTGATAATTTTAGTTGCATAAATTTTATATAATTTTAAGTTAATATTATTTTGATAATAACTAGAGGTTTATAAAAGCTTTTTAGTTGATTCTTTTTGCTATTGAAGAATATTATAGTTTTGTTTTAGTTGATCATAACAAAATATTTTAATTGATTCTTTTTACTTCATTCTTTTTGCTATTAGAGTTTTATAACAGCTTTATAGTTCATTCTTCTTGCTATTAGTTCATTCTTTGAGCTAAATGACCCTGAAATTGACAAGCACTACAAATGAACTCTGAAAAGGTTGAAACTTGGCATGGTGTCATAATTTCACCCACATAGCATGTGCTAAAAAGTTGAGAGGGTTACGGGAAAAACTGGATGCACTTCGTGTACAAACTGGACAATCTCTTTTGAAGTATCAGGGTTTCGGACGAAAACTCATCTACTACAAAGGGATTTCATTTTTTTAACTTATTTTAAATCTAGAATTTTTGTGTGTTCAAAATGCACCATTCAAAGCCACACCATCAATTTTCAACCCTTTTGTGACTTCATTTGCTATTTTTCGTGCATTTAATGATTTATTTTGAGCTAAATGACCCTGAAATTGACAAGCGCTACAAATGAACTCTGAAACGGTTGAAACTTGGCATGGTGTCATAATTTCACCCACATAGCATGTGCTAAAAGGTTGAGAGGGTTACGGGAAAAACTGGATGCACTTCGTGTACAAACTGGACAATCTCTTTCGAAGCATCAGGGTTTCGGACGAAAACTCATCTATTACAAAGGGATTTCATTTTTTTAACATGTTTTAACTCTAGACTTTTTCTGCATTCAATATGCACCATTCAAAGCCACATCATCAATTTTCAACCCTTTTCTGACTTCATTTGCTATTTTTCATGCATTTCATGATTTATTTTGAGCTAAAATGACCATGAATTTGAAAAGCACCACAAATGAACTCTGAAAATATTGAAACTTGGCATGGTATCATAATTTCACCCACATAGCATGTGCTAGAAAGTTGAGAGGGTTACGGGAAAAACTGGATGCACTTCGTGTACAAACTGGACAATCTCTTTCAAAGTATGAGGGTTTCGGACGAAAACTCATCTATTACAAAGGGATTTCATTTTTTTAACATATTTTAACTCTAGACTTTTTCTGCATTCAATACGCACCATTCAAAGCCACATCATCAATTTTCAACCCTTTTCTGACTTCATTTGCTATTTTTCATGCATTTCATGATTTATTTTGAGCTAAAATGACCATGAATTTGAAAAGCACTGCAAATGAACTTATAAAAGGTTGAAAGTTGGCATGGTATCATAATTTCACCCACATAGCATGAATAGAGAACATGCATTTTATAATTAAGTGTATCAAAAACCATTACAGAACATCATGAATAGAGAAGTGACCAAATTAATACAAGTTCATCATCACATTAAAACCAAAGTACAGTAGTGATCAAATGTTATTACTGAAAAAATAAATACATAAAGTTCATACATAGTTCTCATAGAACAACATACAGCTCTCTAGAGCATCTAATTAAAAAAACTAACATACAACTATGTAAAACATTTAAATGCAACAACAAATGCGATCATAATCGCAACTAAGCTAACAATTGATCCAACAACATAATGATACCAAGCCTCATTATCAATGGCATATTTTCTTATCTTTCTAATCTTCAAGCGCATTGCATCCATCTTGATCTTGTGATCATCGACGACATCGGCAACATGCAACTCCAATTTCATCTTCTCCTCCTCAATTCTTTTCAATTTTTCTTTCAAATACTCGTTTTCTTTTTCAACTAAATTTAACCTCTTGACAAGAGGGTCGGTTGGAATTTCCGATTCACATACCTCCTAGATAAAAACATCTATGTCACGTTGGTCGGCATAATTGTCATAAACACTAAATGAAACAAATAGTTATAAAAGATAATATACCACATCCGTATCATAGACTGGACGAGGGCCGACGGGGGCGGATACCAAAACCATGGCACTATATAATAACAAACAATAATAAAAGTAAGAAATTTATACAAGTATCTATGTAAATCATACAAGTAAGAAAAAAAATTCTTTTAAAAAGAAGATAAGAACAAGAGGCTCACCACGGTGGTGCCGGCGATGAGATCAGTGCGGGCGATCGACAACGGTGCGGACGGGGACGGGATGGACCACCAAACCTAGACAAATCTTGGGGAAAAAGGAACTTGGAGGTCGAGCTTGGAGAGGAGAAAGCTTAAGCGTGGCTCGGGTATTTCATCGAACACCTCGTGTGCATAGGAGGTGAGAGCAGAGCAGCACACACCTCCCACACGCCGGCCGGCCAAAAACCAGTGGAGTGAGCAGGCAGGGGCAAGCATATATATAGGCATATCTTTAGTCCTGGTTGCTGGCTAGAACCAGGACAGAAGACTTCCCTTTAGTCCCGGTTCCAGCCACCAACTGGGACTAAAGGGGCTGCGCCAGGAGCGAGGACCTTTAGTCCCGGTTCGTGTCTGGAACCGGGACTAAAGGGGTCAGACGAACCGGGACTGGTGCCCGCTGCTACTTCTTGAGCTTGCGTTGGTTTTCCCTTGAAGAGGAAAGGGTGATGCAGCAAAGTAGATAAGTATTTCCCTCGGTTGTTGAGAACCAAGGTATCAATCCAGTAGGAGATACAAGCAAGTCCCCAATCTTCGCACCTACACAAACAATCAAACTCTTGCACCCAACGCTATAAAGGGGTTGTCAATCCCTTCACGGTTATTTGCAAGGATGAGATCTGATAGAGATAGATATTAAAGATTGCTAAAATGAAAAGTAAATCAAAAGTAAAAAGATTGCAGCAAAGTATTTTTGGTATTTTTGGTTTATAGATCTGAAAATATAATATGGAAAATAGACCCGGGGGCCATAGGTTTCACTAGAGGCTTCTCTCATGAAGGAAAATAATACGGTGGGTGAACAAATTACTGTCAAGCAATTGATAGAAAAGCACATAGTTATGACGATATCCAAGGCAATGATTATGCATATAGGCATCACGTCCATGTCAAGTAGACCGAAACGATTCTGCATCTACTACTATTACTCCACACATCGACCGACTCCTGCCTGCATCTAGAGTATTAAGTTCATGAAGAACAGAGTAACGCATTAGGTAAGATGACATGATGTAGAGGGATAAACTCAAGCAATATGATGAAAACCCCATCTTTTTATCCTTGATGGCAACAATACAAATACGTGCCTCGCTACCCCTACTTTGTCACTGGGTGAGGACACCGCAAGATTGAACCCAAAACTAAGCACTTCTCCCATTGCAAGAATTACCAATCTAGTTGGCCAAACCAAACCAATCACTCGAAGAGACTTGCAAAGATATGAAATCATGCATATAAGAATTCAGAAAAGACTCAAATAATATTCATAGATAATCTGATCATAAACTCACAATTCATCGGATCTCGACAAACACACCACAAAAGAGTATTACATCGGATAGATCTCCATGAAGATCATGAAGAACATGGTATTGAAGAACAAAGAGAGAGAAGAAGCCATCCAGCTACTAGCTATGGACCCGAAGGTCTGTGGTGAACTACTCACGCATCATCGGAGGGGCAATGGAGTTGATGTAGATGCCCTCCGTGATCGAATCCCCCTCCGGCAGATTACCGGAAAAGGCTCCAAGATGGGATCTCACGGGAACAGAGGCTTCCGGCGGCGGAAGAGTATTTTCGTGGCTCTTTTTGGTATTGGGGGAATATTTGGGAATTTATAGGCCAATGAATAGGGTTAGGAGACCTGCTGGGGGGCCACAAGCCAGGGGGCGCCCCCCCCCCCTAGGGGCGCGCCCTGGTGGCTTGTCACCTCCCGGCAGGTCTCCTGCCTTCATCTCCAAGTCTGGCAGGTTTCTTCTGGTCCAAGAAAAATCATCGCGAAGATTTTATTCCGTTTGGACTCCGTTTAATATTCCTTATCTGCAATACTCAAAAACAAGGGAAAAAACAGAAACTGGCACTAGGCTCTAGATTAATAGGTTAGTCCCAAAAATAATATAAAATAGCATATTAATGCATATAAAACATCCAAAATAGATAATATAATAGCATGGAATAATCAAAAATTATAGATACGTTGGAGACGTATCAAGCATCCCCAAGCTTAATTCCTGCTCGTCCTCGAGTAGGTAAATGATAAAAACAGAATTTTTGATGTGGAATGCTACCTAACATATTTATCCATGTAATATTATTTATTGTGGCATGAATATTCAGATCCGCAAGATTCAAAACAAAAGTTTAATATTGACATAAAAACAGTAATACTTCAAGCATACTAACAAGGAAATTGTGTCCTTTCAAAATAACATGGCCTCAGAAAGCTATCCCTACAAAATCATATGGTCTGGCTATGCTCCATCTTCCCCACACAAAGTATTTAAATCATGCACAACCCCGATGACAAGTCAAGCAATTGTTTCACACCTTTTATATTCTCAAACCTTTTCAACTATTACGCAATACATGAGCATGAGCCATGGATATAGCACTATAGGTGGAATAGAATATAGTGGAGGTTGTGAGGAAAAAGGAGAAGATAGTCTCACATCAACTAGGCGTATCAACGGGCTATGGAGATGCCCATCAATAGATATCAATGTGAGTGAGTAGGGATTGCCATGCAACGGATGCACTAGAGCTATAAGTGTATGAAAGCTCAAAAAGAAACTAAGTGGTTGTGCATAATGATGAAAAATTCCACTAGTTATATGAAAGTGACAAAATAGGAGAGTCTCTATCATGAAGATCATGGTGCTACTTTGAAGCACAAGTGTGGAAAAAGATAGTAGCATTGTCCCTTCTCTCTTTCTCTCATTTTTTTTGGTGGGCATCTTTGGCCTCTTTTTTTTATTTGGGCTTCATTGGCCTCTTTTATTATTTGTAAAGTTCGGAGGCTCATCCCAACTTGTGAGGGACTCATAGCTTCCATCATCCTTTTCTCTCACGGGACAATGCTCTAATAATGAAGATCATCACACTTTTATTTACTTACAACTCAAGAATTACAACTCGATACCTAGAACAAAATATGACTCTATATGAATGCTTCCAGTGGTGTACCGGGATGTGCAACGATCTAGCCTAGCAAATGACATCAAAAACGGACAAGCCATGAAAACATCATGCTAGCTATCTTACGATCATGCAAAGCAATATGAAAATGATGGTGCGTGTCATGAAAAACGGAACGGTGGGAGTTGCATGGCAATATATCTCGAAATGGCTATGGAAATGCCATAATAGGTAGGTATGGTGGCTGTTTTGAGGAAAGTATATGGTGGCTATTTTGAGGAAGGTGGGTTTAATGCACCGGCGAAAGTTGCGCGGTACTAGAGAGGCTAGCAATGGTGGAAGGGTGAGAGTGCGTATAATCCATGGACTCAACATTAGTCATAAAGAACTCACATACTTATTGCAAAAGTCTATTAGTTATCGAAGCAAAGTATTAGACGCATGCTCCTATGGGAGAGGTTGGTAGGAGTTAACCATCGCGCGCTCCCGACCCTCACACAAAGGATGACAATCATTAAACAAATCATGCTCCGACTTCGTTACATAACGGTTCACCATACGTGCATGCTACGGGAATCACAAACTTTAACACAAGTATTTCTACCAATTCACAATTACCCACTAGCATGACTCTCATATCACCATCTTTATATCTCAAAACTATATGCAAGGAATCAAACTTCTCATAGTATTCAATGCACTTAATATGAAAGTTTTTATTATATCCCTCTTGGATGCCCATTATATTAGGACTAAATTCATAACCTAGGCCAATTACCATGCTGTTTAAAGACTCTCAAAATAATATAAGTGAGGTACGAGAGTTCAATAATTTCTATAAAATAAAACACCACCGTGCTCTAAAAAGATATAAGTGAAGTACTAGAGCAACATTGCCTAGCTCAAAAGATATAAGTGAAGCACATAGAGTATTCTAATAAATTCATGATTAATGCGTGTCCCCCTCAAAAGATGTGTGCAGCAAGGATGATTGTGGCAAACTAAAAAGCAAAGACTCATATCATACAAGATGCTCCAAGCAAAACACATATCATGTGGTGAATAAAAATATAGCCTCAAGTAAATTTACCGATGGATTGAAGACAAAAGAGGGGATGCCTTCCGGGGCATCCCCAAGCTTAGGCTCTTTGGTATCCTTGAATATGGCTTGGGGTGCCTTGGGCATCCCCAAGCTTAGGCTCTTGCCACTCCTTATTCCATAGTCCATCAAATCTTTACCCAAAACTTGAAAACTTCACAACACAAAACTCAACAGAAAACTCGTGAGATCCGTTAGTATAAGAAAAATAAATCACCACTTTAGGTACTGTTGTGAACTCATTCTTTATTTATATTGGTGTAATATCTACTGTATTCCAACTTCTCCATGGTTCATACCCCCCGATACAACCCATAGATACATCAAAATAAGCAAACAACACAAAGAAAACAGAATCTGTCTAAAACAGAACAGTCTGTAGCAATCTATAGACTTAGAATACTTCTGTAACTCGAAAAATTCTGAAACATTAGGAAAATCAGGGAAATTTGTATATAAATCTTGTGTAAAAATTTCAGACTCATTCGACTCTCGGGTGAATTTATAAAATTCCTGGACTGAGCGCAAAAGTTTCTGTTTTTCAACAGAATCAAATCACAATCACCGTAGACCATCCCAAAGGTCTTACTTGGCTCAAACACTAATTAAAACAAGAAAACACAATTACTACATAGGTAATAATGTGTAAAGCACTCAAAAACAGAAGCAAAAACAAAAGCATAAAAATAAAATTGGGTTGCCTCCCAACAAGCGCTATTGTTTAACACCCCTAGCTAGGCATAACGCAATAGATCTAGGTATTGTCATATTTGGTATGCAATCCATACTTGATCAAACCATCAAAAGCTTTCCTAAATAGATCTATCCTTTCCTTTATTTCTCACCTAGTATTTGAACTTAAATCATGAAAAGAACTTTGACTAGTAATTTTGACATTCATAAACCCGTAATCTGGATCATCAACATAGATATCATCGTATAAAACACGTATCTTATTTCTAACGGGTTCCCTAGCCATCTTTTCCAACAAATCATCCTCATACCCTACAAAAATTCCCCTCGTTAACCAATCAAATTCATCATAAGTCTCTAGATACAAGGTTTGAGTGACTTCCGCGTAGGGAACTCTCCTCCTAAGATTTTCACTATAAGATTGATAGTCTCTAGATTCCAGACTACGCAAGGTTTCTTTATCATGGAGAATTTCTTAAATTGGCGGGTGTTCAACGTCCTTATTATAGAAAGCAAAAATCTCCCTAGCTTCTTGTACGATAAAATCAAATTCACGCATAAGGATGATAGTGGCAATCTTTAATATTGGTAAGTTCATAAAACACCTTCTGCAAAGCGGGATGAACGTGCACAAATTTTCTTTCCAATTTTTCAATGAGCATGACAATAGCATCCGCATAACAATTTGTGCTAAGAACAATAGAACACTTATTCATAGGCATCACTCCCGTACAATCAAAGAACTCTTGGATAACACTCGTCCCAATAATATTTCCGTCTCCCACTTGAAAAGTTTTAGCTTTATAATTAGGAGGAGGTTTAGTTTCATGATCTAGAGAGCAAGATCCAAATTTTTCCTCAAGATTTGTACTAGCAATACCCTCAAGATTTTCAATGATAACCCTCCCCGATTCAGACATAGTGGCAACGAATCGATCTAGCACACAAGCAAACAAAAAGCAAATGAAAAGACGAACGGAAGAAGGGCGAATAAAAAGGCAAATCTTTTTGGTTTTAGAAGTGGGGGAGAGGAAAACGAGAGGCAAATGGCAAATAATGTAAATGCAAGAGATGAGTTTGTGATGGGTACTTGGTAGGCTTGATGTAGATCTCCCCGGCAACGGCGCCAGAAATCCTTCTTGCTACTTCTTGAGCTTGCGTTGGTTTTCCCTTGAAGAGGAAAGGGTGATGCAGCAAAGTAGATAAGTATTTCCCTCAGGTGTTGAGAACCAAGGTATCAATCCAGTAGGAGATACAAGCAAGTCCCCAATCTTCGCACCTACACAAACAATCAAACTCTTGCACCCAACGCTATAAAGGGGTTGTCAATCCCTTCACGGTTATTTGCAAGGATGAGATCTGATAGAGATAGATATTAAAGATTGCTAAAACGAAAAGTAAAACAAAAGTAAAAAAGATTGCAGCAAAGTATTTTTGGTATTTTTGGTTTATAGATCTGAAAATATAATATGGAAAATAGACCCGGGGGCCATAGGTTTCACTAGAGGCTTCTCTCATGAAGGAAAATAATACGGTGGGTGAACAAATTACTGTCGAGCAATTGATAGAAAAGCGCATAGTTCTGACGATATACAAGGCAATGATTATGCATATAGGCATCACGTCCGTGTCAAGTAGACCGAAACGATTCTGCATCTACTAATATTACTCCACACATCGACCGACTCCTGCCTGCATCTAGAGTATTAAGTTCATGAAGAACAGAGTAACGCATTAGGTAAGATGACATGATGTAGAGGGATAAACTCAAGCAATATGATGAAAACCCCATCTTTTTATCCTTGATGGCAACAATACAAATACGTGCCTCGCTACCCCTACTTTGTCACTGGGTGA
Source organism: Elymus sibiricus (assembly GCA_039707655.1). Lineage (NCBI taxonomy): Eukaryota > Viridiplantae > Streptophyta > Magnoliopsida > Poales > Poaceae > Elymus > Elymus sibiricus. The sequence continues at coordinate 469,494,164 of CM077669.1, forward strand.
GGACACCGCAAGATTGAACCCAAAACTAAGCACTTCTCCCATTGCAAGAATTACCAATCTAGTTGGCCAAACCAAACCAATCACTCGAAGAGACTTGGAAAGATATGAAATCATGCATATAAGAATTCAGAAAAGACTCAAATAATATTCATAGATAATCTGATCATAAACCCACAATTTATCGGATCTCGACAAACACACCGCAAAAGAGTATTACATCGGATAGATCTCCATGAAGATCATGAAGAACATGGTATTGAAGAACAAAGAGAGAGAAGAAGCCATCCAGCTACTAGCTATGGACCCGAAGGTCTATGGTGAACTACTCACGCATCATCGGAGGGGCAATGGAGTTGATGTAGATGCCCTCCGTGATAGAATCCCCCTCCGGCAGATTATCGGAAAAGGCTCCAAGATGGGATCTCACGGGAACAGAGGCTTCCGTCGGCGGAAAAGTATTTTCATGGCTCTTTTTGGTATTGGGGGGATATTTGGGAATTTATAGGCCGAAGAATAGGGTTAGGAGACCTGCTGGGAGGCCACAAGCCAGGGGGTGCCCCCCCCTAGGGGCGCGCCCTGGTGGCTTGTCGCCTCCCGACAGGTCTCCTGCCTTCATCTCCAAGTCTGGCAGGTTTCTTCTGGTCCAAGAAAAATCATTCCGAAGATTTTATTCCGTTTGGACTCCGTTTAATATTCCTTATCTGCAATACTCAAAAACAAGGAAAAAACAGAAACTGGCACTAGGCTCTAGATTAATAGGTTAGTCCCAAAAATAATATAAAATAGCATATTAATGCATATAAAACATCCAAAATAGATAATATAATAGCATGGAACAATCAAAAATTATATATACGTTGGAGACGTATCACCCACCGAGGCCCGGCCGGCGTCCTGGCCTCATGAACCGGGACTGATGCACCCATTAGTCCCGGTTCGTAACACGACCGGGACTAATGCAATATTCTGGCCTGTGCCAAAGCCCTGTTTTCTACTAGTGGTTGTTGAACCTTCACTTCAACCAGAGAGTAGCGCAGCGCAGAAAGATGTTTCTGTGGAGCCTACATCAGTTGGAGAGGAAGCTAATGATAGTGATCATGAAACTTCAGATCAAGTTACTATTGAACCTCGTAGGTCAACAAGGGCACGTACTGCTCCTGAATGGTACGGTAACCCTGTCTTGGAGGTCATGTTGTTGGACAACGATGAACCTACGAGCTATGGAGAAGCGATGGTGGGCCCAGATTCCGACAAATGGTTAGAGGCCATGAAATCCGAGATAGGATCCATGTATGAAAACAAAGTGTGGACTTTGGAAGTATTACCTGAAGGGCGAAAGGCCATTCAGAATAAATGGATCTTTAAGAGGAAGACGGACGCGAACGGTAATGTCACCGTCTATAAAGCTCGACTTGTGGCAAAGGGTTTTTCACAAGTTCAAGGAATTGACTACGATGAGACTTTCTCTCCCGTAGTGATGCTTAAGTCTGTGAGAATCATGTTAGCAATAGCTGCATTTTTCGATTATGAAATTTGGCAGATGGATTTCAAAACAGTGTTCCTTAATGGTTTCCTTGAGGAAGAGTTGTATATGATACAACCAGAAGGTTTTGTTGATCCAGAGAATGCTGACAAAGTTTGCAAGCTCAAGCGATCCATTTATGGACTGGTGCAGGCATCTCGGAGTTGGAATAAGCGCCTTGCTGAGGTGATCAAAGCGTTTGGGTTTATACAAGTTAACGGAGAAGCTTGTGTTTATAGAAAGTGAGTGGGAGCTCTATAGTGTTTCTAGTTTTATATGTGGATGACATATTGTTAATTGGAAACAATATAGGATTTTTGGAAAGCGTTAAGGAATATTTGAACAAGCGTTTTTCAATGAAGGACCTAGGAGAAGCTGCTTTCATATTAGGCATCAAGATCTATAAAGATAGATCAAGACGCTTAATAGGACTTTCACAGAGCACATGCCTTGATAAAGTTTTGAAGAAGTTCAAGATGGATCAGTCCAAGAAAGGGTTCTTGCCTGTGTTACAAGGTGTGAAGTTGAGTAAGACTCAATGCCCAGTAACTGGAGAGGATAGAGAAAAGATAAGTGTCATCCCCTATGCTTCAGCCATAGGCTCTATCATGTATGCAATGATGTGCACAAGACCAGACGTCAGCCTTGCCATAAGTATGGACGGAAGGTTTCAAAGTAATCCAGGAGTGGATCACTGGACGGTGGTCAAGAATATCCTAAAGTACCTGAAAAGGACTAAGGAAATGTTTCTCGTTTATGGAGGTGATCAAGAGCTCGTCGTAAAGGGTTACGTCGATGCAAGCTTTGACACTGATCCGGATGACTCTCTCAAACCGGATACGTATTTATTCTCAATGGAGAAGCGGTAAGCTGGTGCAGTTCCAAGCAAAGCGTGGTAGCTGATTCTACATGCGAAGCGGGGTACATAGCTGCCTCGGAGGCGGCAAAGGAAGGTGTCTGGATGAAGCAGTTCATGACGGATCTTGGAGTAGTGCCCAGTGCACTAAACCCAATGACTATGTTCTGTGACAACACTGGTGCCATTGCTCTAGCCAAGGAACCAAGGTTTCACAAGAGAACCAGACACATAAAGCGACGCTTCAACTCCATCCGCGATTACATCGAGGGAGGAGACATAAGTATTTGCAAAGTACACATGGATCAGAATGTTGCAGATCCGTTGACTAAGCCTCTTCCACGAGGGAAACATGATCAACACCAGAACTGTATGGGTGTTAGATTCATTACAATGTAAATCACATAGTGATGTGAGCTAGATTATTGACTCTAGTGCAAGTGGGAGACTGTTGAAAATATGCCCTAGGGGCAATAGTAAAATGGTTATGATTATATTTCCTTGTTCATGATAAATGTTTATTATCCATGCTAGAATTGTATTGATTGGAAACTCAAATACATGTGTGGGTACATAGACAACAATGTGTCCCTAGTAAGCCTCTAATGGACTAGCTCGTCAATCAAAGATGGATGTGGTTTCCTAGCCATGGACAAGAGTTGTCTTTTGATGATGAGATCACATCATTAGGAGAATGATGTGATGGACAAGACCCAAACTATGAACGTAGCATATGATCATGTCAGTTTATTGCTATTGTTTTCTGCATGTCAAGTATGTGTTCCTATGACCATGAGATCATGTAACTCACTAACACCGGAGGAGTACCTTGTGTGTATCAAATGTCACAACGTAATTGGGTGACTATATATATGCTCTATAGGTATCTCCAAGGGCGTCTGTTGAGTTGACATGGATCAAGACTGGGATTTGTTGCTCCGTGTGACGGAGAGGTATCTCAGGGCCCACTCGGTAATACAACATCACTATGAGCCTTGCAAGCAAAGTGACTAAAGAGTTAGCCATGGGATCTTGTATTACGGAACGAGTAAAGAGACTTGCCGGTAACGAGATTGAACTAGGTATGGAGATACCGACGATCGAATCTCTGGCAAGTAACATACCGATAAACAAAGGGAACAGCATACGGGATTAACTGAATCCTTGACATAGAGGGTCAACCGATAAAGATCTTCATAGGATATGTAGGAACCAATATGGGCATCCAGGTCCCGCTATTGGTTATTGACCGTAGAGGTGTCTCGGTCATGTCTACATAGTTCTCGAACCCGCAGGGTCTGCACACTTAACGTTCGGTGACGTTTCGGTATCATTGAGTTATGTATGTTGGTGACCAAAGATTGTTCGGAGTCCCGGATGAGATCTCAGACATCACGAGGAGTTTCGGAATGGTCCGGAGGTAAAGATTTATATATGGGAAGTCATATTTTGGCTACCGGAAAATTTTCGGTTTTTCCGGTATTGTACCGGGAAGCTTCTAGAAGGTTCCGGAAACTTCCGAAGGAGTCCGGAAGTCCACCAAGGGTTCCACCACGTACCAAGGGTTTGCATGGGCTGAGGGGAGGCGCCCTGGCCTTATTGGGCTAGGCGCACAAGTCCCTCAAGGCCCATGTGGCTTGGGAGAGGTGGAAAGTCCACCTACTTATGGAAAGGGAGGGAATTGGACTAGGAGTCCAACTCCTCCCCCTTGGCTATGCCCTAGGGCTTGGAGGGGCTGATCTCCACGCCCCTCCACCTATATATAGAGGGGAGGGGGCGCCCCAAGAGCACACACGAAGCCCTTGGTGCCCCTCTCTCTCCCTAGATCGTTTTCTCATCCGTTCGCGGTTTCGGTAGCGCTAGGCGTAGCCCTGCCGGGATAGCACCACCACTACCGCCACCACGCCGTCGTGTTTCCGGAGAACTCATCTACCTCTCTGATCTCCCTTGCTGGATCAAGGAGGCGGAGATCGTCATCGAGCTGTACGTGTGCTGAACGCGGAGGTGCCGTCCGTTCGGCGCTAGATCGTGATTGGATCGCGGGACGGCTTGCGATTTGGATCGCGAAGACGTTCGACTACATCAACCGTGTTTCTTAACGCTTCCCGCTTAGCGATCTACAAGGGTATGTGGATCCGATCTCCCCTCTCGTAGATGCTCATCTCCATGGATAGATCTTGTGTGTGCGTAGGAAATTTTTTGTTTCCCATGCAACGTTCCCCAACAGTGGCATCATGAGCTAGGTCTATGTGTAGATGAGATCACGAGTAGAACACAAAGGAGTTTGTGGGCGTTGATATTCAGATTGCTTCCCTCCTTAGTCTTTTCTTGATTCAGCGGTATTGTGGGATGAAGCGTCTCGGACCAACCTTACTCGTCCACGTACGAGAGACCGGTTCCATCGACTAACATGTAACTTTGTTGCATAAGATGGCTGGCGGGTGTCTGTCTCTCCCACTTTAGTTGAATCAGATTCGACAGAGGCGGTCCTTGTAGAAGGTGAAATAGCAACTTGTATATCACCGTTGTGGTTTTGCGTAGGTAAGAATCGTTCTTGCTAGATACCTATAGCAGCCACGTAAAACATACAACAACAAATTAGAGGACGTCTAACTTGTTTTTGCAGGGTATGATGTGATATGATATGGCCAGAAACATGATGAGATATATGTGATGTATGAGATGATCATGTTTTGTATAGATTATCACGACTTGCATGTCGATGGGTACGGCAACCGGCAGGAGCCATAGGGTTGTCTTTAATTTATTTTCGCCTTTTCGCTTTACTTTATCGCTATGAGTTAGCAATAGTTGTAGAAGCAATAGTTGGCGCAACAACCTCATGGCGACACGTTGATGGAGATCAAGATGATGGAGATCATGGTGTTATGCCGGTGACGATGGAGATCATGCCGGTGCTTTCAAGATGGAGATCAAAAGCACAAAGATCATGGCCATATCATGTCACTTATGATTTGCATGTGATGTTAATCCTTTTATGCACCTTGTTTTGCTTAGGACGACGGTAGCATTATGAGGTGATCCCTCACTAAAATTTCAAGATAAAATTGTTTTCTCCCCGAGTGTGCATCGTTGCGAAAGTTCGTCGTTTCGAGACACCACGTGATGATCGGGTGTGATAGACTCTACGTTCGCATACAACGGGTGTCGTCCGTTCGGCACTAGATCATGATTGGATCACGGGACGGCTTACGATTTGGATCACGAAGACGTTCGACTACATCAACCGCATTTCTTAATGCTTCCCGCTTAACGATCTACAAGGGTATGTGGATCCGATCTCCCCTCTCATAGATGCTCATCTCCATGGATAGATCTTGTGTGTGCGTAGGAATTTTTTTGTTTCCCATGAAACATTCCCCAACAGATGATGGGTTGCTAGAGTGACAGAAGCTTAAACCCCAGTTTATGCGTTGCTTCATAAGGGGCTGATTTGGATCCACGCGTTTCATGCTATGGTTAGATTTATCTTAATTCTTCTTTCGTAGTTGCGGATGCTTGCGAGAGGGGGTAATCATAAGTAGGTTGTTTGTTCAAGCAAGAACAACACCTTATCACCGGTCCACCCACATATCAAATTATCAAAGTAGCGAACTGTAACACCCTGGATTTTGCCCTTTTTTCTTTTGATTTTGGTTTGGATTTGTTTTTTTTCAGTGGCTTAGTGGTCTTGGAACCTGGAGAGATCATCTTTGATTCCTCTCCCAAGTGGCTTGTCATCCTCTAAACCATCCCAAGACCCTATCATTTCCATCTTGGACCAATCCCAATATTCTTTTCCATGGGAATATTCCTTTTTTTTAATTAAAGGGATAACCCTGTCTGTCCTGGGTTGTGCAGCAACCCACATTTCCATCACTTCAAAAACTCCCAAATAATTCTCATAAATTGTTTGTGTCATATCTTACTCAGATATGTCAAAACCCTTCCTTGCCATGTTCAGAAATATCCCACCAATATTCCTTTTCTGATTCTACCCTAGCTGTCAAGTTGAGAAGCAAGTACCCTTTATATTTGCTTGCTTGCTATCAAACTATTTGTGCACTATTTCCTATCCATATCATTGCCACTTCCAAAATTCAACTCAATTTGGCTAGTAAATATTTCTTGGCAAATTTCCAAAGTTTCTGATCTAGTGGAAGCTTTGTGAAGCAAGTGCTAGCTAAGAGTACCCAAATGAGCTGAAATTTTGCAAGCACCTTCATATGCTCAAATTAAGACTACCCACAAGATTTGAGCATCATTTCATCAACTATGTGAGCATACCATCAAATCTTGGCTTCTGGTCATATTTTCCTGTTGTGAAGCAACTATATTTTATATTGCTTCATAATTGCTGAAAATTTACCAGAGCATTCTCCTACCCATATAACCTATCTCCACAAAATTTGGGCTCATTTTATCTAGCCATTTCCCCTCAGATATTTTCCTAAGATTCTATCTAGTGGGATGCTGTGTGAAGGAAGTACCATTTTGGCTTATCCAAATGGTATGAAATTTATACAGAGCCTTCATATGCCCATATAACTCACCTCCTCCAAATTTCAGCACAATACAAGCTAGTATGTGAGTGCCACATCAAGATTTGCTTTTCTGGTCAGTGGGGTCACTTGTACAGCAAGTGCTATATTTGCTTATCCATTTGAGCTGATTTTTGGCCCACACATAGTTCTTAGCATGTGATCACTCCCAGCCAAAGACCAGAGTCTATCTCTTGATCAATCCCTCTCACATCATTTCAAACACCTTGTTGTACCTGTGGTTGCCAGCAAGTTGTGGTCACCTCAGTGGGCACTTGTCGGTGTAGTGAACAGGGGGGTGTTCATTACCCCTGGACACGCACCGGCGAGTTGCAGCCTCCAGACGGGAAGGGCATGGCAGAGAAGCGAGCCTTCCTGGGAGAAGACAACTGGGAACAAGCACAAGACTATCCAGAAAGCATTCAAGTCAATAATCAGAAGACAGAAGACCAAAGGCTGAAGCCCCAGCAAGATTCTTGCTTGGATGGCTGGTGAAGCCCCAGCAAGATTCTTGCTGGGATGGCTGGCGAAGCCCCAGCAAGATTCTTGCTGGGATGGCTGGCGAAGCCCCAGCAAGATTCTTGCTGGGATGGCTGGCGAAGCCCCAGCAAGATTTCCCGGCAAGATTCCCCGGCCCCGGCAAGATTTGCACCCGGCAAGGCCTCGCCACCCTGTCACCGCTCCAGCGCAGCGACCAGCTTGTCTTTTAGCTGTTGTCCTCCTGGTAACGTGTCAGGTGCTAGCGGTGGATGGGCTTAAGCGGTGCTGATGGGACGGCCCCTTTTTCCATCCCCAAGACGCTAAGGGACACCTCAACGGAGCATTTAATGTTCGTGTCCTAAACCGTCAGTGTTAGGTATGATAACACTGTAGCTACCTTTACAGCTCATGTATGCACTGTACGCCACTGTTGGTGACCCCTTCAAACGTATAAAAGGAGGCCCAAGGCGTAGCTATAGGGGGATCTTCTTCTGGCCCGTTTGGCATGTGTAGCGGATGTGTACTGTTCATCACAAGCGCTCCTAGATCCAGGGCTTAAACACACCCAATATACTAAAGCAGGAGTAGGGCTTTACGCTTCTCAGCGACCCGAACCTGGGTAAAATTCCCCGTGTTGATCGTTAGATCTGCTCTTTGTGCAAACCTTCTCCCTACCGAATCGTAAAGGGGTCCTCTCGATCCCATAGGTGTCGTTTCTCCGACAGCACTATGCCTGTTTCTTTCCTTCTTGGCTTTCTCCTTTGAATGACCTATCCAGCAGACATGATTTGGCCGATCAGAGTGCACCGCATGCGCCAGTTCATGCGGTGACTGCGTGGCTGGCTTGCACGTCCACGCGCTCTGGCAAACCGCGGCACTGTGCTCGTCGGTTTCCTCCTCTCCCTCGCCACCTAGCCATGTTTAGGAGCTTTACCTCGACGTCATCTTCCTCCCTGGACCAGTCTCCCCCTCTCACGTCCCCTCCTACGCGGTGCGGCAGCCGTGCCCGCAATGTGCCCGTCTCTGCCGCCGCCGCGCCCGTCGCCCTGAGCCTTCCCGAGCTCGCCTGAGCCCTCTCTACTCCTCTCTGGCCTCTCTGGACGCCTCTCCCCTCCTCCATGCGAGTTCCCGAAGCGCCAGCACGGCGGTGCACGCGTCACCGCGGCTGCGTATGAGCACCGCGTCGCCGCGGCTATATAAGCCCATCCCGAGGTGCCTCGACCTCACCAAGCTCATCTCCTCACTACACTGGTCCTCTCCGTCCAGTCGCCGGAGCTACAGCTCCTCTCCTCACCTCCAATGGCCGCCACTCTCCACAGCCTAAATTGGCTCCGAGTCGAGCTCCTTCCCTCCCCATTCCACCTCCAGTAGATCCCTACGGCTCCAGCGGATCTCCCCAGCCCCTCTCCTTGGCCACCAGAGGCCCGCAGCCACATGCCCGACTCCGGCCGGAGCCGTCGTCCGCCCGTGCTATTGCCCGTCGCCCTGCTGCCCCTCCCCTGCCATCTGGATGGGCCTGCTCGGCGCCCGGCTCCATGGGGAGCACTCCGGTGGCCGCAGCCTCGCCGGAGTTGGCCGTGCCGCCGGGGGCCAGCGCCGGCCACGCCCGCCTCCTCTGTCCCTATGCTGATCGGGAGAAGAAGAAGAAGGCAGGAGAGAGAGGGAGGTCAGCGCGGGTCCCACCTGTCATCGAGAGGAGCACCCGGTCCAGTCAGCTAAGTGGAGACGTATTTCCACAAATACGTTTTCGCCTCCATAAAGCGTATTTCTCAGAAGACGTTTTCTGTTTTGCAACCAGGGACTTGCTTGTGGATATATTTTTTACAAATGGGTCCCTGACATTCATCTGGCTATATCTTTTCATCCATAACTCCGATTGAGGTGATTCCAAAGCCCACGTCTTCGTCTCTTCGAGCCCTTCATGTTGGTATCATTTTCATAATGTTTTGACATAGTGAAAATGACCATTTTGCCCTTGCTCGTAAACAGCCCCCTCCGAGAGAGAACTGTTTCCGGCAATCGTTTCCGCGGACTCTCCGCACTTCTCCCCGGTGGATCCCTCATTCCCAGGTAAGCCACGACAGCCACTTGCATGATGGATTTGCAGAAGCTATGGTTCCTACTTGAATAGTTATTCAATGTGTGCATGTTAACATGTTTGAGGATACTGTATATGCTCATGTCTCATGTTTATCCTTATACTCGGTCCATGTGCATCTTGTTAGTTATCAAGTACTCGTTGGTAGCATTATGCTCATGGTTATTACTTGCAGTAGTTCATGCTAAGACGATGACATGTCTGCATATTTCTTTATCGTTTGTTATGGATATACTAATGTTGTTCATGTTCACCGCTATGCCATGCTCGTTTGCATTTAGCTAGTTAAGTGCTTGCATGTTGTTGATGCTATGATTCAGATATTATGCTTCCCATCCCTGCTTAGGTTATATCATGTTCATATGCAATATGGTTTCATCATGTTATCCTGACTCAGCTCAATTACATTCAAGTTAAACCAGACGTTAATCGAACTTGAACACCTGTTGGCCGAGTCATAGTGCGCCACCGAATCAAGCTCACCAGTGCAACCACACTTGCCGGGATGGCGCGGCCCTAATTTGGTCTATTGTCATGCCTCTCGCTAGTACCTCCAACCAGGTAAGGTTATGAGTGCGTGCTACCCTGATCAGGTAGGCGGCTATAACCTTGTGAATCCAGTTTTGGTATTGAGCTCAGGTCCCCGTTTGGGACAGTTTTGTTTGGCCACGATGGTGGCAGGTGTCCGGAGTGACACAGGGGTCACCCATGACAGAGCCCAAAGGGGAGTTTGTCGGAGTGGGCGGGAGAGTGTCGCGCATTAGATTGGGTTTTGTCGGAACGTCGTTGGTCCACCCGAATGGGAGCACGAGGCCATACGTTCCGTGGTGTGGGTACAGTGTACTAACCTCTGCAGAGTGTATGATCTATCGATAGCCGCTCCTCGGTCATGGGCACAGTTCGTAGTAGGACACACTATGGGTCAACGGTATAATAATCTTGCTCATAACAACCCGGTTCGACAAGAAAGGAGTTGGTTGATCTTTATGTGATCGCGAGAGGATCACCGTGGTATCGAGGATACCGATGTTGGTTGATCGTGATCACGAGAGGGTCACCGTGGTATCATGGATACTGGATTTGGTTGATAGTGTTATGCGGTGATCTCGGGTAAAGACCAAGCTCCTTGTGATCATGTCATCACTACGGTATTGTAATACCAAGTTTGGTTGGTCCCGAGGTTATCATGTGACACACTCGATGGTAAGTTCTCACACGTGGTGGTTACGAGGTAACCTCCGAACAGAGTAAGTTGCATCAAGATAATTTTAACCTGTTGCATGTAGTGACATTCGGCTCATATGCCATGCCTATATCGTTCTAGCATCATCATGTTTACACCTGTTTAACCTGTAAATGCCATGATGTTGCTTGTCTTGACAACTTTGGTCGTTGTGAGCTTGCGAGTACATTCAAAGTACTCACCTGGTGTGTCATGCCAGTCTGCAGGTCATGCCATGATTGCTTGCTTGTCGAGGACTCTGAATTTGCGAGCTAGGATAAGCGTTCCAGCCAGAGTCCCTGCGGAGTGGAGTCCATCACCCCCGTCGTTGTTCCACTGCCAAGAGTTACTCCGCTTCCTCAGGTCGTTCCGCTGTTAGCATAGAGCTACCCTGGGCAGGCGTAGTATCGTCGTGCCGATGCAATCCATGTACCCTTGTAACCTTATCCATAGTAATTAAGAGCTGATTTGTTTTATGCCAACAGTGTCGTATTCCAGAAGACTTGTCTCTCGGCTGGAATACGAGGCGTTCCGGTTTCCTCTGAGTTGGGGTGCCACAGCAGTTGGTATCAGAGCGAGGTTTGGCTGTAGGACGCCCTAGACCGCGTGAACGTTAGTAACCGGTAGTGTAGAGTCTAGTCGGTTTGCTGCACTTGCCTGTTGCATTTGTTTGCTGCATAGCATGCATATACACTATTTTATCACTAACAATGGATCTGGTGAGTGTAGGTGGCATCGGTTTCGATCCACTACCTGCACCCTCCAGTTGCATACTTGTTCCTTGATGTGGTGTTATCTCCGTCCCAGCGGAGTGATGCCAAGGTGCTTGGTGTTGTCGATCACATGCAGGATTAATGCACCGGTATCACACCAATACATTCTATTCAGCCACCCCTACAGTTTCGGTGATAGATATATTTCTATCCCGGATCTTGCCATTCCATTCGCCGCTTTGGCAACCCTTCCTGATCTTTGTTATCAGAAAAAGGGCAATGCCCGCAAGGCTTTCTTTCCACTGCTATCCCACCCTGCCAAACATTATCTAGACAAGTACGGTTTCTTCCGTACACTTGCTGATGATGTGGTCGTGACCTCCGTGTTTCGATCCACGATCACCAAGTCCGTCCTCGCCTCCATGTCCGTCCAGCTGCAACCAGTGTTAAACCCGTGGTTGATGTAGTTTTGTTTACACCCACCCTTTCCACACATGGATTCACCTTCGTGCACACCACCACCGCATAGTAGACCGTAATACCGGAGTTCTTGCGAGATTTGTGTGCTTAAGTAGGCATGCATACTATTGCTGTGGATAGTTGTATAATATGATATTGCTTGTGTGTGGTCTTGATGCTTTGTGTGTTTTGTTTTATTCGTTTCCTTTGCGTCTTTCGTTGGGCCCTTGGTGTTACCTTATTTCCCCTTATGAAAGTTGCTCACCGACACTGGACTCAAAGAATCAGTGAAGAGGCAAGCATTTGGAAGCTCAGCTCAACAATATGGAATTTTCCGCCGACTGCCTGATATTGGAAATATCTGGTCTGATTAGAAATGGTGTTCTGGATCAGCATCAAGTATACATTAGTGTGCAATCTTCACAGCAGTAATGATCAAATCAGCAAGAAGGCAAAGATGTGTGCTTGATCAACAGTACATATCGAGTCAGAGGTATGCTTCATATGCACGGTGTGAGTCTGCTATGAGTACAATTTGAACCCTGCTATGTCCTGGAATCAAGCCAGAATGTGTTATGAATACGGTGTTCCGCAAGAAGGATAGCCGAATACCCTGTTGCATACAACAAGCAACCGACAGCAGAAATAGTAAGGGATGTATATATATCTGCACGCAGTCCGCATATGACAAAAAGAAAGCTTCAGATGTAAGCCACCCAGTCTTTCTCTGCAAGCTACCAGAGAAGCTTACGACGCAAGGTTCCTCCGTCTTCCTCGATACGACACATGGATATCTTCCAGTGCAAGATACCCAGGCTTCTTAAGTAAGCTACCGCAAAAGCTTCCGGCATAAGGTACCGAGTCTTCCCCAGCAAGTTTTTAAAGGGGAAGCTTCTGGGATACGGTACCCAGTCTTCGTCAGCACGATGTCTCAGTAGAAGCTTCAGGCACAAGCTATTCAGTCTTCCTCAGCAAGATACTCTCGATGGCTTTCAACACAAGCTGAGCAACCTTCGCCTGTAAGGCATCACATCCTCACCAGTACAAGCTATTCCACCGACAGTGGCAGCAGATGACAATGCATCCCTAGAGTCAGACCCGCAACAGTTGGTCAGAAGGCAAAAATCAGTCAGGATACAAGCCTGCCTCAGAAATCAAGTGCCCAGCTACATATGTCCAATAGATATAATGGACATGCTGCCAAGGTCATATGAATCAATCATACAATGATGTCAGCCCGGTGAGCATATGACTATCACCTGGTTTATGTAAGAAAGGGAAAGACAGTTATGCACCTCAGTGTGACGCAAGATATGAAGCCAGACAACATTGAGACAAAAAACTGGGCAGTGGCCATCAAGGCCAGTTTCCTCACACCCGACAAAGGAATATCATTAACATTTGTTACTATGGTTGGCGACAACAATGAGCCCCATACAAGTAATTATGAACTTAAGTTCGGATGATCATTGTCCTACGAATAAAGCGTGGAGGACGATAAAACTGGTCTGGTGAGCAAAGATACCCTGTCAAGGGATCAGGATAAGATATGCCTGCCGAGATATTGCACCTGACAGCACCTATGGTCACACGAAGAATCAAGGACATATAGGGCCAAGATCTTTCAGCAAAGGATCCAGACAAAGAGAACCATAATGAACGAGCAAAATCATCCATACATTTATGGTAATGGTTGCACGGTACAGATACTCTGGACAGTCCAATATTTGGTAGGAACTCTATACCCAAGACAGTGGAGATACCCAGTATGTTTCAGCAACTCCTGCGAGAAGTCAGATTCCGCCAGAAGAACGGTATGATTTACCGCACTGTTTGAGTCTGGAGGACACATACCCATTTAAAGCCACCCAATGCAATGAGTAAAAGATTTTTGTGTCCACCAAGAGAATCGGTTCACAACTCAATGGACGGTCGGCCGTATGGGACTTCATTACAACACGTCCATGAGGAACAACTCTCGGATTTGTGAAGGACAGGTATTTCAGTCAGGACAATCCATTGCATCAGATAAGACAACAGCCATAAAAGATTGGAGTCAAAATAACATATGAGGTAAGATTTGTCAGAATAAGGATCCAGTGAAGCAAACCACCCCGACACAAGACAGCCAGTCATATGAAATTCAGTGTGAGCATTATTCAAAGGCAAAAAGGAAACCCGAGTTGGAAACAGTTTCCTCAAGTGGGAATATTCATGCTCGACCCCTGAGCAACCAAATCTCGAGGACGAGATTTCTTTAAGGGGGGTAGGTTTGTAACACCCTGGATTTTGCCCTTTTTTTCTTTTCTTTTTTGGTTTGGATTTGTTTTTTTTCAGTGGCTTATTGGTCTTGGAACCTGGAGAGATCATCTTTGATTCCTCTCCCAAGTGGCTTGTCATCCTCTAAACCATCCCAAGACCCTGTCATTTCCATCTTGGACCAATCCCAATATTCTTTTCCATGGGAATATTCCTTTTTTTCAATTAAAGGGATAACCCTGTCTGTCCTGGGTTGTGCAGCAACCCACATTTCCATCACTCCAAAAACTCCCAAATAATTCTCATAAATTGTTTGGGTCATATCTTACTCAGATATGTCAAAACCCTTCCTTGCCATGTTCAGAAATATCCCACCAATATTCCTTTTCTGATTCTGCCCTAGTTGTCAAGTTGAGAAGCAAGTACCCTTTATATTTGCTTGCTTGCTCTAAAACTCTTTGTGCACTATTTCCTATCCATATCATTGCCACCTGCCAAAATTCAACTCAATTTGGCTAGTAAATATTTCTTGGCAAATTTCCAAAGTTTCTGATCTAGTGGAAGCTTTGTGAAGCAAGTGCTAGCTAAGAGTACCCAAATGAGTTGAAATTTTGCAAGCACCTTCATATGATCAAATTAACACTACCCACAAGATTTGAGCATCATTTGATCAACTATGTGAGCATACCATCAAATCTTGGATTCTGGTCATATTTTCCTGTTGTGAAGCAACTATATTTTATATTGCTTCATAATTGCTGAAAATCTACCAGAGCATTCTCCTACCCATATAACCTATCTCCACAAAATTTGGGCTCATTTTATCTAGCCATTTCCCCTCAGCTATTTTCCTAAGATTCTGTCTAGTGGGATGCTGTGGGAAGGAAGTACCATTTTGGCTTATCGAAATGGTATGAAATTTATACAGAGCCTTCATATGCCCATATAACTCACCTCCTCCAAATTTTAGCACCATCCAAGCTAGTATATGAGTGCCACATCAAGATTTGCATTTCTAGTCAGTGGGGTCACTTGTACATCAAGTGCTATATTTGCTTATCCATTTGAGCTGATTTTTGGCCCACACATAGTTCTTAGCATGTGATCACTCCCAGCCAAAGACCAGAGTCTATCTCTTGATCAATCCCTCTCACATCATTTCAAACACCTTGCTGTACCTGTGGTTGCCAGCAAGCTGTGGTCACCTCAGTGGGCACTATGCCTATTTCTTTCCTTCTTGGCTTTCTCCTTTGAATGACCTATCTAGCAGACATGATTTGGCCAATCGGAGTGCACCGCGTGCGCCAGTTCACGCGGTGACTGCGTGGCTGGCATGCACGTCCACGCGCTCTGGCAAACCGCGACGATGTGCTCGTCGGTTTCCTTCTCTCCCTCGCCACCTAGCCATGTTTAGGAGCTTTACCTCGACGTCGTCTTCCTCCCTGGACCAGTCTCCCCCTCTCACGTCCCCTCCTATGCGGTGCGGTAGCCGTGCCCGTCTCTGCCGCCGCCGCGTCCGTCGCCCCGAGCCTTCCCGAGCTCGCCTGAGCCCTCTGTACTCCTCTCTGACCTCTCTGGACGCCTCTCCCCTCCTCCATGCGAGTTCCCGAAGCGCCAGCACGGCGGTGCACGCGTCACCGCGGCCGCGTACGAGCACCGCGTCGCCGCGACTATATTAGCCCGTCCCGAGGTGCCTCAACCTCACCAAGCTCATCTCCTCACTCCACTATTCCTCCCCGTCCACTCGCCGGAGCTACAGCTCCTCTCCTCACCTCCAATCGCCGCCATGGCCGCCACTCTCCACCGCCTAAATTGGATCCGAGTCGAGCTCCTCCCCTCCCCATTCCACCTCCAGTAGATCCCTAGGGCTC
Organism: Elymus sibiricus; assembly: GCA_039707655.1. Classification (NCBI taxonomy): domain Eukaryota; kingdom Viridiplantae; phylum Streptophyta; class Magnoliopsida; order Poales; family Poaceae; genus Elymus; species Elymus sibiricus. The sequence goes on from CM077669.1 coordinate 469,510,185, forward strand.
CGGCGGATCTCCCCAGCCCCTCTCCTCGGCCGCCGGAGGCCCGCAGCCCCGTGCCCGACTCCGGCCGGAGCCGTCGTCTGCCCGTGCCATTGCCCGTCGCCCTGCGGCCCCTCCCCTGCCATCTGGATGGGCCTGCTCGGCGCCCAGCTCCGTGGGGAGCACTCCGGTGGCCGCAGCCTCGCCGGAGTTGGCCGTGCCGCCGAGGGCCAGCGCCGGCCGCGCCCCGCCTCCTCTGTCCCTGTGCCGATCGGGAGAAGAAGAAGAAAGCAGGAGAGAGAGGGAGGTCAGCGCGGGTCCCACCTGTCATCGAGAGGAGCACCCGGTCCAGTCAGCTAAGTGGAGACATATTTCCACAAATACGTTTTCGCCTCCAGAAAGCGTATTTCTCAGAAGACGTTTTCGGTTTTGCAACCATGGACTTGCTTGTGGATATTTTTTTACAAATGGGTCCCTGACATTCATCTGGCTATTTCTTTTCATCCATAACTCCGATTGAGGTGATTCCATAGCCCACGTCTTCGTCCCTTCGAGCCCATCATGTTGGTATCATTTTTCATAATGTTTTGATACAGTGAAAATGACCATTTTGCCCTTGCCCGTAAACAGCCCCCTCCGAGAGAGAACTGTTTCCGGCAATCGTTTTCGTGGACTCTCCGCACTTCTCCCCGGTGGATCCCTCATTACCAGGCAAGCCACGACAACCACTTGCATGATGGATTGGCAGAAGCTATGGTTCCTACTTGAATAGTTATTCAATGTGTGCATGTTAACATGTTTGAGGATACGGTATATGCTCATGTCTCATGTTTATCCTTATACTCGGTCCATGTGCATCTTGTTAGTTATCAAGTACTCGTTGGTAGCATTATGCTCATGGTTATTACTTGCAGTAGTTCATGCTAAGACGATGACATGTCTGCATATTTCTTTATCGTTTGTTATGGATATACTAATGTTGTTCATGTTCACCGCTATGCCATGCTCGTTTGCATTTAGCTGGTTAAGTGCTTGCATGTTGTTGATGCTATCATTCAGATATTATGCTTCCCGTCCCTGCTTAGGTTATATCATGTTCATATGCAATATGGTTTCATCCTGTTATCGTGACTCAGCTCATTTACATTCAAGTTAAACCGGATGTTAATCGAACTTGAACACCTGTTGGCTGAGTCATAGTGCGCCACCGAATCGAGCTCACCAGTGCAACCACACTTGCCGGGATGGGGCGGCCCTAATTTGGTCTATTGTCATGCCTCTCACTGGTACCTCCAACCAGGGAAGGTTATGAGTGCTTGCTACCCTGATCAGGTAGGCGGCTATAACCTTGTGAACCCAGTTTTGCTATTGAGCTCAGGTCCCCGTTTGGGACGGTTTTGTTTGGCCACGATGGTGGCAGGTGTCCGGAGTGACACAGGGGTCACCCATGACATAGCCCAAAGGGGAGTTTGTCGGAGTGGCTGGGAGAGTGCCATGCAATAGATTGGGTTTTGTCGGAACGTCGTTGGTCCACCCGAATGGGAGCACGAGGCCATACGTTCTGTGGTGTGGGTACAGTGTACTAACCGCTGCAGAGTGTATGATCTATCGATAGCCGCGTCCTCGGTCATGGGCACAGTTCGTAGTAGGACACACTATGGGTCAACGGTATAATAATCTTGCTCATAACAACCCGGTTCGACAAGAAAGAAGTTGGTTGATCTTTATGTGATCGCGAGAGGATCACCGTGGTATCGAGGATACCGATGTTGGTTGATCGTGATCACGAGAGGGTCACCGTGGTATCATGGATACTGGATTTGGTTGATAGTGTTATGCGGTGATCTCGGGTAAAGACCAAGCTCCTTGTGATCATGTCATCACTACGGTATTGTAATACCAAGTTTGGTTGGTCCCGAGGTTATCATGTGGCACACTCGATGGTAAGTTCTCACACATGGTGGTTACGAGGTAACCTCCGAATAGAGTAAGTTGCATCAAGATAATTTTAACCTGTTGCATGTAGTGACATCCGGCTCATATGCCATGCCTATATCATTCTAGCATCATCATGTTTACACCTGCTTAACCTGTAAATGCCATGTTGTTGCTTGTCTTGACTACTTTGGTCGCTGTGAGCTTGCGAGTACATTCAAAGTACTCACCTGGCGTGTCATGCCAGTCTGCAGGTCATGCCATGATTGCTTGCTTGTCGAGGACTCCAAGTTTGCGAGCTAGGATAAGCGTTCCAGCCAGAGTCCCTGCGGAGTGGAGTCCATCACCGTCGTCGTTGTTCCGCTGCCAAGAGTTACTCGGCTTCCTCAGGTCGTTCCGCTGTTAGCATAGAACTACCCTGGGCAGGCGTAGTATCGTCGTGCCGATGTAATCCATGTACCCTTGTAACCTTATCCATAGTAATAAAGAGCTGATTTGTTCTATGCCAACAGTGCCGTATTCCAGAAGACTTGTCTCTGGGCTGGAATACGGGGCGTTCCGGTGTCCTCTGAGCCGGGGTGCCACACGAACGTGAATCAACTCAACATGATGAACATGACTAGACAGGAATTCTCATGTGTCCTCGGGAGCGCTTGCTTAATATAAGAGTACTTCCCAGCATGTCCTTTGCTATAAAAAGGACTGGGCTACCTTGCTGCACCTTTGTTATTATTATCACTTGTCACTTGTTATGGATTATCTTGCTGCAAAACTATCTATCATTGTTACTCACAGCACTTGCAGAGAATACCTTGCTGAAAACTGCTTATCATTTCCTTCTACTCCTCGTTGGGTTCGACACTCTTACTAATCGAAAGGACTAGGATTGATCCCCTATACTTGTGGGTCATCACTTACTAGAAGCATTTAAGCGGTAGTACCGTGCTGTCCAATGGTAGTACCGCTCCAGCGGTAGTGTCCCAGTTCAGTGCGACTGGCACCTCCACTTATAATTTGCTCTCTGTGCAGTACAGCGGAAGTTGGGCGGTAGTAGAGAGCGGTAGTACCGCTCGAGCGGCTCTGCGGCTCGATCTACCACCCCACTTCCAATGTCCTCACTATACGAGTAAATGGTAAGCGGAAGTACCGCTCCTCCAGAGCGGTAGTACTGCTTGTGCAGTACTACCAGTATGTTCCTCCGCTTGGATTACCGCTTATATTTTGTTTTCTGTATAGCTCAGTCCTTCGTGCGACCGTAGAGCGGCAGTAGGGGGCGGTAGTACCGCTCCGTGCGGTGGTACCGCGCTACCCCACTCTACTACCTCGGTTTCACCCGCACTCGCATCACCTAGCGGTAGTACCGCTCCGACGACACTAACGCCTCCTCGAGCCTCTCAATTGCATGGTGTGGCCGAATCTTTCATGCTAGCGGAAGTACCACTCGCCCGAGAGATACTACCGCTTATGCGCGGGATGAAGGGGCATAACGGTTGGAATCTTTCCCACTATATAAGTGAGTCTTCTTCCCTACGAGGACTCACCTCTTATCCACCCAAAAGCTCCATTGTTGCTCAAAGCTCCATCTTCGCCCGATCTCTCTCCCTAGCCGACAACTCTTGTTGATTTTCGAGGGTTTGCTTGAGAGGGCCTCGATCTACACTTGCACCGAGAGAAAATTGATTCACCCCACTAATCCCTTGCAGATCTTGTTACTCTTGGGTGTTTGAGCACCCTAGACGAAAGAGGTCACCTCAGAGCCACATTCCATTATGGTGAAGCTCCGTGGTGGTGTTGGGAGCCTCCAATTAAGTTGTGGAGATTTCCTCAACCTTGTTTGTAAAGGTTCGATCGTCGTCTTCAAGGCCACCAGTAGTGGAATCACAACATCTTGCATTGTGCGAGGGTGTGAGGGAATATGGTGGCCCTAGTGGCTTCTTGGAGAGAATTGTGCCTCCACACCGCTCAAGGGAGACGTACATCCCCTTAAAAGGAGGGAACGTCGGTAACACATCCTCGTCTCCATCGTCTTCACTTGTGGTTACTTCTTACCTTTACTTTGTGCAAGCTTTATTGTGTGTGCTTCTTGTGCTTGCTATTATTGTTGTTATTGTGCTCATCATATAGGTTGTCCACCTAGTTGCATATCTAGACAACCTATTTTATTGTTGAGCGTAACTTGTTAAAAAGAAGATAAAAAAATTTAGTCGCCTATTCACCCCCTCTAGTCGACTATATCGATCCTTTAAGCTCCTAATCAACTTTTAATAATGTTATTATCATTAAATAATATGCAACCAATCTCTCAGCTCTTAGGGGTATTTTAGACATTTATCTCCACAACCACAACTCATACACCTAGTTTGCCAAATGTCCTATAGCTTTCTCACACTAAATTTTCCACACCTACTTTTCCACAATTGATTTTCCGCACCTGCTTTCAAAAATCCACAGTCGAACCAAACACCACATATGAGTGTCTGGTTCTTCTTTTCCAAAACACCGTTCAGTTGAGGGGAATATACTATATCATGATTGATCCCATCTTCTTCCAGAAATTTTCCCACATGTGTGTTCTTAAAGTTAGTTATCGCTCCTAATAGCCAAGACAACCAAATTGAGTTGGTATTGAGCTCGTTGCACCCAAGATGTATTGGGTATCACTCTTTTCCTTCAAAACATACACCAAAGTGAAATGAAATTAATGATCCGCAAATACCAGACTATTTGTCATCATTGATGATTTGATACGTTGTTGGACTGAAGTGATCCCGGTGAGATATGCACTACAAAATCTATTCTTATCAAATATCACTGGTTAGTTCAACAATGGCTCATCCTTTACAAGATTTTACAAAAAAAACTATACCAACACCGAGTGATTCTGATTGCCATAATTCTAGCTATACCTCTTGGCTAGTTTCATGTTCTCATCAGAGTAGCTTCTACTCCCTTGACTTTTCTTCTTGCCCAACATATTTTTGTACTTCCTCGCTAAGAGAGTGATTTCATTATTCCTTGTTGGAACAGAACAACTTGGTGTGTTCATTCTCTAGCTCTCTTCTTCTTAAATTGGCTCTTGAACTACCATTGTATTGGCTTTGAGTGTAAGACTGGTCTTTTTCTTCATGCCTTGAGCATTGGCACGCATCTTATCAGTGGTGCTTGCCATGTTCACACGACTCAAGTGTGACAAAACATAGCACGAACATCATCGGGAGTGAGTGTCTTGTATTCAGTTCATTGTTTCATATGGAAGACCATGCTTGAATTAGTTGGTATGATTAACCAAAGGAACTTCTCCGCAAAAATGCCATTTCCACTCAGTCACAATTGAATCCATTCAAACAAACGGCGAGCCACTGATTCTAGTGCGTAGCTCTTGAGGTGACTCGTCATCAACCATATCAACAAGTCCATTTCACCCTAGAAGATTGATAGCTTGGAGGAGTTGATACTTGAGTTGCCTTCATGCATAAGCTCTAGAGCATCTCGCGCTCGCGTGTGGTGTAATGGGCGCAACTCTAGAGATATCAGGTAGGGAGAAGACAAAATTCGATTAAGGGTAGTGGGATATGGCCTTGGGTAGCACGTTGGGTGCTGGAAAGTTGATTTTTTGGTCTCTTATCTGTATCAGAGTGAGATTATTTGGATGAACTAAAGTATACCCTAACATAGTAATATCCTGTAGCAAAACATTAGCACAACACAAATGTAGCCTCGATAGATTTTTCCAATTAGGATACCGAGTACCATGAGGCATAAATGCATGGCCACAATTAGCTATATTCAAGTTTTGAAAAGAAGCATCATAATTAGAGTGCCATCCTGATGTAGTCCATGTGTGAGCCCGCGCCACCGATACGCTCAGAGGTGGAGGTTAACTTTATAGCCTTAGTTTTAATCGAGGCAACAATTTGTGCCCCAACTTCTTAATCCTCTCTCCCTCCATCGCCATCTTTACTCTCTAGGCGGTGAGGTCTACCACAAGAGTCGTTGACCCTAACACCAAATGGAATATTAAAGATGTCGAGGAGAGGGTTTGAGGGGGTGAATATATATGACTACAAATTTTGACCCGGTTCATTAATCCAATGAAGCACACAAAAGCGAAGAGGATAGAAATAACCAAAATGGAATCACACCAGACAAGGCGACTTATCTTGAAGTTCAAGTGTTTTATGGGGGCGGAATCAAGGCATAAATAACTATAATGCCCACTGCAGATGACAAAGATACCCAACGGTCACGAAAATCTGGCTTTATTTTGGCCAAACCTAAAGCTCAAGCACTAAGGGTAAATCTTAAGGCGGTCTTCGGGTCTTCACAAACTTCCTAGAGCTAATCCACAACTTTGGAAAGTTCTAAGTGGCCCCAACCCTGAAACCTACAATCGTAACAATAACAAGATTCAAACTAACTCAATGTGGTCTTGGTGAGATCACAGGTTAGGGGCTCCCCTTTCTTTTCCTCGCTTGGTTCAATGATTGTGGCTTTGGGGAAGGAATTTTTTGAGATTTTAGTGGCCAACAACTATGGGGAGAGACAGTATTCTGGCTAACTTCCTTATGGGAAGAAATGTTCTTCTATATGCCCCCTCCTCAAAATTTGTCTATTATGCATTTGAGCATTTCCTTTCATAGCTGGAGGCTCCAGTATCATTCAGGGTTCCGAGATGACTCTCGTGCCTTCCAGGGTAGTCCAGAAATCTACCGCCTACTATGGAATTCATTTGAAGGCTCCAGATAAACTCCAAGTAACAATAGGGGGATAAATGGTAAATTTTAAGGGTACTTTATGACTTTCTCTCAAAGGGCATTGCTTCTCACACTTAATCCAACGTGTACCCCTTCGTAATAATATGTTTACACAAACATAAAAAATATATGCACAACTTAAATAATGTAACTCAAAGAGGTCGGTAGCTGCTCGTGTGCCATTGCTCATCTTGTGAGAATTAGAAGTTTCTTCCCGAACTCCACATGGACTTTGACACGGCCATTCTTTGCATAGGGCGAGGTTCCCTCAATAATCCCATCCACAGAGTCCCCTTATCCCCCTCTATGCCCATCCACTCAAATTTACTTTCATGGCTCGCATTACTGTTGCTAGTCCTCACCCCTGGCAGTCACCAAAGCTCCATCAAGACCGCAAGTCTACATAAAGACATCGCCTTGATCCTCTGATTCATTTTTTGCCACCATTTGTCGCCCTCAGACCTTCTCTCCCTAGCAAGGTCGAGCTCGGTGGTCACACCCTAGTTTGTGTATCGACTTAGTTCTTCACCACATCAGGCCTGACTTGTGCCCCTTTTATTACTTTGTGTCTAATTTTGCTAACAAACATGGGATCAATGCTATCAGAAACGAGGTACTACCTCAAATGCAATGCTTTTTTTTCTTCTAAAAATGTTCGTTATGTTTAAACAACACCCAATTTTTTTATGATAGATGACTTCTCTCTCTACCATAGGACACGAACATGATCTCTCGTTCTCCCGGGCATAGCTGGCCAAACTGGTCGGGCTAACCAGGCCGGCCCGCGAGTACGCCGACACGGCCCGCCATGGGCCAGGTACGGCACGATCGTAAACGGGCCGGGCCCGGCACGCGGCATGCCTTAGGCCATGCCTGGGCCTGGAGGCTGGGCACGCGGGCCGACACGGCATGGCCCGTTTATTTTTTTATGTATTTTTAGATTTTTTTAATATATATATATATATATATATATATATATATATATATATATATATATATATATATATATATATATATATATATATATATATACTTAAAATATAGCCCAATAGGCCTAAAAATAAGCCCAACTGATTAAATTTTTTTGGCCCAGCGTGCTAAACGGGCCAACGTGCCGGCCCGTTTAGTAATCAGGCAGTGCCTGGGCCTGGAGACGCACGTGCCTGGGTAGGCCGTGCCGTGCCGGGCCAGGCCGTTTGGCCAGGTCTGCTCCCGGGCATGTGAATGGATCACACCCACCACTTTCCACCCATTCTATTCCCAAAAAGAAAGGCAGTCGCCTTTTGCAATGCTCTAACCCTAGATTTATATAATAATAATAATGTAAACAAAGGCGGAAGCAAATAGACACAGTTGTGGTCATCAAAAGATACAAGCAGTTGGGTTGATAAAGCGGGCGGTAGCAGTTGATGGGTGTGTGGTCGTGTCGTGTGGGAGCCAGTAACGTAACAAGCTTTTGGCAATGCCCCTCGTGCGTGCATGTATTGTCCCCTCCATCGGTGGTGTGGTAGGTCGCGAGGTTCAGAAGAATAGAAAAAGAAACGTATCTGCGACTTCAGGCAGCTCCAAATCTCGGGTGGATGGAGGATCGTCAGTTCGGCACTCCCCACTCGCCACTCGATCGGCATCTGCCTTTCGAAAGATTGAAAGACCGAGACGAGGTTGTAGACGGCGGCGGCGGCAAAGGTAACGTACCTCTCTCCCGGGCGGCCCGTCGCGTCCACCGGTCAAGCTCTGCGCCGCAGGGAGCATCTGCGCGCGCGCCGCCGTCTTGCAGGTTCGTGTTCGGAGACGGATAGCACGCAAGGCGATGGATCATGGAGGTTCGACCGCGCGGTGCGTTTTTTTGTTCTTATGTGAACCCCTCATCCCACTTCGTTTTAACACAATATACAATCGAAGTCACTTACATATACGAGCGTATACTCATCCTTATGAATGCAAGCACGCATACCCTATCTTTATAAGCATTTTTGAAAGACTGAGTGGGCACATCATCTTAAGATTGACGAAGTTGTCACAGACGTCTTCTTAGTCGACATAAGCGTCTCCTCTCACTGAACGCACATCGACGAAAGACCTGAAATAAGTGCAGTAAAGTACGAGCACCAATGTCAAGTCTGGGCTTGAATTCTGATGGACAGGAGATACCATTGTCCTCCTAACCATTTAATCATAGATTGGTTCGTTGGACTCCTCATCCTACTAGATGGCCGCGTAGGCCGTTTCCTGCGAGCTTAGCGAGAATGGGCAAGCATGAAAGCAGCAGCCACTGCGGGCACACGCACATGTCGTGGGATTCCAAGAAAAAATGCACGTGTAGCGGAAGTTATATCTCGCTTATAGCAAGATGGTAGCTCACTTTTTGTTGAGATTTGCCAACACTTTATTGATCACTAATGATGTTTAAGGGGATTTAAGTTAGGTCACGAGAAGAAATAAGCCACACATGAAGACTCTAATCAAGCATAGCAACGTGTTTGGCAAGATTATGTGCTTCAGTATGCGAAGCCCTACCTTCAAAAATAACTAGGCAACTCAAAAAAGAACTAGATCTAAATAAAAACTCCTTTATAATAGCCTCATAGGAGCCTCCTCACCCCTTCGTAATATCCTTCACCACTGTCTTGCAGTCACATGCAATAACAATATTCGAAAACGAGATATCTTCAGCTAAAGCCAATGCCTTGCGACAAGCAAGCATCTCCAAAATCGCTGGGTTTGTAGTTCCAGGAAGAACAAGTGATGAGGAACCCGTGTAGATTCCATCTCAATTTCTGTAGATCGCAACGGAGGCATCAATTTTGCCATCAATTGACAACCCACCATTAACATGTATTTTGCAAAAACCTTCGTTTGGTTGCTTTCACAGTGGAGCATTAGGTCAGACAATTCTTCGAGGAACCAAATGTGGGTTGATCACCTTGATAGAATCAAATTCACTGATGAAGCGTCCAATGGACAAATGAGTAGCCATCGGACTCTAAAAATATTTTTTCATGTATTCCCTTTCTTCTAACAGTCCATGTTGCCCATAAAGTTAGATCCGGCCCCACAAATTGTGCATGTGATAACAAATCATACTTGCGTGAAGCATCCAGCAGTTCCCACATGTCTGGGCCGGCCCAGCAGGGTATGTTTCGATCGTTCGTTTGTCCGTTCGGATCACTGTTGTGCTTATTTTGTCTTCTTCTTCTTCTTTTTTTCCTTCGTTTTTTTCATCGATTTTGCCTTTTTTACTGTTTTCACATGTTTTCAACGTTTTTTTTCTTTTCTTTGTTATAATTTGGTTTATTTTTTGCTTCTAGGTTTGTTTCATTTTTTTTGTTTCTTTCTCGGTATTTATCTTCTTATTTTTTTGTCAATACATGTCTATATTTTTAATACAATTTTATACATTTTTATATACATAAATTATATATTTTAAATATATGTTTAACATTTCTCAAATACATTATTAAGTCCTCTGGTCCATATTAACTGTCATGTATGCATTCAAAACATTTTTATGCATGTTTAATATTTTTCAAATACATTATTAACATTTTGTATATGTTTTGATGTCTATTTTTTCATACATGTTATACATTTTTAGTATACATCTAAAATATTTTTTATACAATATAACATTTTTCATATAGATGACATGATTAATATTTATTCAAGTATATTTTTTGTGTCTAAGTTTTCTCATACTCATCGTATATTTTTGTTACATCCCAAAAAAAAAAAATATACATGTTTAACATTTTTTCAATACATTATTTTTCAAATATATGTTTTGAAATTTATTTTTTCTCATACACATCGTACATTTTTATACATCCAGCACATTTTTTAATACATTATTAACATTTGTTTTAAAATATATGTTTTAATTTATGTTATTTTCATACACATTGTATATTTGTTGCATACATTTCAAACATTGATTATACAGATTTAACATTCATCATATACATGATTACCATTTTGTCAAATATGTGTTTTGATGTCTACTTTTTAAAATATGCATGATACGTTTTTTATACACCTGAAATATTTTTTATACATGTTTAACAATTTTTATAAAGTACATTAACATTTTTTTACATTGTATGATTTTTCTAAAATTCCATTTACATGAACGAGTTAGTATTTTTTAGATGTCACAAACATTTTTCCAGAAAGCCATCAACATTTTTTAAGTAAAAAATTACATTGCGTCAAAAGTTTCCAAATTGTCAGCTTTATATTTTGAAGGAATTAAGTTTTAGAGGATACGTATTGAAATTACATTTCAAAATCTAATAAAATGGAAGAATGAATAAATGTGCAAAAATAGGAACTAATCTGAAAGTTGGGCTGGCCCATAGTTGGGGATGGTAATACTGGGCTGGTCCACCTGTGCATCCTTGACGTGAGACTACGCCAGGTCTCGACAGAAGCAAGACATAATTACGCCGCCGCAGGGCGCCTTGCGTGGCTGTGATTGGCTAGACTAGTAGCAGCGTTCTAGTTCTTTCACTTTTGTTTCTGGTTCATTCTTTTTTCACTTTTTTTTATATTTTTACATTATCTTAATCAGTTTTTAACAATTAATTTGCTTAAAATTTCTGAAAACATTCACTGCGAATTTGAAAACTGTTAACGTAATATAATAAATTCTGTTCATGCAAATTTGATATGTCCATACCGTTCAATAAAATGTTGCTAAGATTGGAAAAATGTACATATGTCTAAAAACGTATTTATGACATCTTTTATGTGTTTGTGGTTTCTTCATCCTCTTGATATACGTTATATACCTTCAAACCTTGCGTTCTTAATCAACAATAAAGTGACCGTGTTTTAGCCACACAAAAAAAAGAAGTTAAGCAGAGCCCAACAATTTTGATCAAAATTCAGGGTCCAAAGTCGAAAGGAGGAAGTTAACGGTGGATCCTATACGGCCCCCAGGTCGCCTGCGAGCGACCTGGCGTGCACCCCCTCACGAGCTGGGTACTTGTATGGGCCGACCCATTTTCTGTATTTTTTTCCTTCATTTTTCTCCCTTTTCCTTTTTTGGTTGTTCTTTTTTCCTTTTCCTTTTCCTTTTTTCTTTTCTATTTATTCTTATTTTTCACTTCTTTTGTGAATTTTCAAAAAGTGTTAATGTACTTTATAATGATACCTTTTTTTATTCGTCGAATTCAAAAAGTGTTCACCAATTCAAATGTTCAACAATTCAAAAAATGTTCAATTAATTGATTTTTTTGTATGTCAGAAATATAAAATTTCATCAAAAAAATAAAAATATGTTCATTAGATTATTACCTTTTTAATGATAAAAATACATTGATTTGAAAAACATTTTCTTCAAACTCAAATTTTTTCATTGAATTCAAAATTTGTTAATCCATTTTTCAAAAAACATGTTCTTGAATACAAGTTTTGTTCATCAAGTTCAAAAAATGGTTATAAAATTTAAAATTTGTTCATAAAATACGAAAAAATGTGCTTCATAATCAACAAATGCTCATAATTTTTTTTCATCAAAATTCAAAATGTTCGTTGTATTATTATTTTTTGTGAAATTTGAATTTTTTTTCATTGATTTCAAAAAAACGTTCTTCAAACGCAAAATTTGTTAATTCATTTTTCAAAAAAACATGTTCTTGAATACAAGTTGTGTTCATCAAGTTCGAAAAATGGTTATAAAATTTACAATCTGTTCATCAAATACTATAAAATGTACATAATTATTAACAAATGCTTATAAAAATTCTTCATCAAATTAACTAAAATTTCCAGTAAAATTTAATTTTTTTGCATTATTTTGTATTCACGATCAATTTTGAATTCAAGAACTATTTTTGATAATTTTCTATTCATATTTTTAAAAATTTACAGCCTTTTTGTAATCCTGGATTATTTTAAACATAAAATAAAATAAAAAGAGAAAAAAAGGAAAAGTAAAAACGAAAAAAAATCGTTGAAGTTTTTAAAGAATTTGACGTCCTTTTTTAGCTATTTTTATTTTCTTTTTTCTATTCTTTAGTTTTTTATTTACTTAAATTTCGTGAACTTTTTCTAAAATCGTAGAAGTTTTAAAAGAATTTGATGACCTTTTTTTGAAATCGTTGAACTTTTTTTCAAAATCAATGAACTTTTTCTCAAAATCGGTAAACATTTTCAAATTTAGTGAGCTTTTTTCGAAATTCAATGAAATTTCTTTCGAAATCTGTGATTGTTTTTGAATTCTCAAACTATTCGGTTTTTGGCAATGTTTTCTTGATTTTTTATTTTTTTCTTAAATGTGAAGTCATACATTGGCCGGCCCACCAGCGCTTGCGCGTGAGCCTGAGGGAGCTACCTGGCGCGTGAAGCACTTAGGGCGTGTTCGGATCTCCTCCCGCTTCACGCTTCGCAAATTTCTGGAGCGGATCCGAGCCGAACGAAATACCTGTGAGAAGCTAGCTTCAGGAAGCTACGATCGATTGCAGTGCAAAAACGCGAAGCATTGCCGGCCCAGCTCCACGAATTAGAAAATCAGAAGTTCTCCCAATTTACAAGGCGTTGCCACCGCCAAACATAACGGTTCGCTGCCCCCTCGCTCGAGAAAAAAACTAGCGATCTCCCTCGAATCGTTGCGCTCTAGCAGTTCCTCTCTTCCTCGACCTACCTTCGAGCCGCCGCCGCCCCCACCGCCACGGCTAGATTCACCCCTTCGCCAGCCACCGCTCCCGTCCACTGCCAGATCCGGAGTATACAACCCCTAAGCTGCATCCCTGCCGGCACCCGACGCAACACCTCCACCGGCTGCATACACCACCCCGACGCCGGTGCTGATCTCCACGGACCTAGACTCAAGCCTAGGTGAATCCCCTTTGTTTCATCCCCAAGGTCCTCCCATGGCAGCTCGAGCCGTGCTGATTCCTGCCGGCCCAAACTTTAACCGAACAGGCCAGCAGCCTCTGGAGCGGGCCAAATCGTTAGGAGAAGTTACGATGTGCAGAACGCTTCGCCAATTGCTAGTTGGAGTTAGAAGCTAGCTTCTGAAGCTGATTTTGAGAAGTTTTGGAAGCTCTGAGAATTTTCAGAACAGTATTAGAGCATCTCCAACAGGCGCGCAACGCGCGGTGCGCTAAAATAACTTTTACAACATCGAAATAGCCAGTTTTTACGCGCAGGTGAGCGTTGGCTCCAGCGGCCGCTTCAAAATATAGCGCACGCGAGCGCTCAGCACAAACAACATATGCACTTCAAACAAAACCAAGAAGATCAAACACATAAAAAATAAATCAACAATAAATAGTTCAATTTTATTACAACTCCAAACAAATAGTTTATCACCCAATACAACAAATAGTTCAACAATACAACATCAAACATACAACATCAAACATACAAATCATCATGCGTTTTGTCGTCCATTCCATGCCCACCACTCCTCGATGAGATCCTTCTGAAGATCATCATGCATTTCGGCACGTCGAATAGCATGATAGGAGGCAACAAATCAGGCCACTCTCGCAGCCCTCCGCCGCACTCGCACGGGATGTCCCAAGAGCTCATACTGAGAGTAGTCTAAATCTTGGCCACGCTCATTCTCGATGATCATGTTATGCATGATCACACAAGCGTGCATGATGTACCAAAGGATCTTTTGATCCAAAAATCTAGCCAGTCCTCTCACAATAGCAAATTGGGCTTGCAAAATCCCAAAAGCTCCCTCCACATCTTTCCTAGCCGCCGCCTGAGCATTGTGAAAATCTAGATTTTTCTTACCTTCTGGTTTTTTCAACGGCTTCACAGCACTTCTGGTAGATGCCATCTGCAAGATAGTAGCCATAGTTGTATGTATGGCCATTTGCTACAAACTGCACCGGTGGCAGTTCACCATTTGCAATCTTATTCATGAGTGGTGACCGATTAACAACGTTGATGTTATTCAAAGATCCAGGCATTCCAAAAAAAGCATGCAAAATCTAAGTCTCTCGATCGGCCACCGCTTCAAGGATTATAGTGAAACCCTTTTTCTGGCCGTGGAATTGTCCATGCCATGCCTTAGGATAGTTCTTCCAACTCCAATGCATGCAATCTATTGAGCCAAGCATAGCTGGGAACCCGCGAGCTTTGTTCATCTTCAAAAGCCTTGCGGCGTCTTCAGCATTGGGAGATCTCAAATATTCCGGGCCAAACACTTGCACAATTCCGACCGCGAAGCGCTTGACACACATGCTGGCTTGACTCTCACCCATGGCCAAGTGGCCATCAACTAGATCAGCCGGAATACCGTATGCCAACATACGCAAAGCGGCTGTCACCTTTTGAAAGGTGCTATGCCCGAGTTCTCCACATGCATTTCTCCTTTGCTGAAAAAACCGATCATGGCTCGTCAGTTTCTCTGCAATGCACCTGAACAACTCGGTGCTCATCCTAAAACGGCGCCGGAAGTACGACTCGGAGTATGTGTGATTCTCCACAAAATAGTGCCTCATCAATCTGTTGTCGGCATCGATCTTATCCCTCCAAAATTTCTGCCGACCCATAACCGAACCACCGTGCTTCGGCTTTTTATTGATGTGCATAGCTAGGATCATTGCAAGGTCCTCCTCCTCTTCAATATCAAATTCTTCGTCGGAAGAATCATATGACAAACTCATCTACAATATTGAATTTAAAATAGTCTATAAAAACTACAAACAACATGCATCAAATTCATGTAAAAAAAGTGAAGTTAAAAGCAATACATACTTTGCAAGCGTTTTATCGAACACCTTGTGGGCGCCGAGCGGTAGTGGGCGGCCGGGCGCTGTTCGTCGGAGGAATGGCGCGCGCGAGGGGCGGCGGCGACTAGAGGGAGGCGGAGGAAGCAGCGGCGGCGCGGGGATAGGCCGGGGAAGCGCCGTCGGGTCGCCGGAGCAAACGGGATGGTGCGGGCGGCGGCGCCAACGCCTGGATATGGCGGTAGGTGGAAGTCACGGCACGGGCGCTCGAGTGTGCAGCGCGCGGGAGTGGGCGCACGATGCCGTTTCGCTCCGCGCGTTGAACCACTTATGTTACGCGCGCGTTTTTTACGCCTTCGTTAGAGTGCCCGTGACGGCTGCGCGCGCCAAAAAAATGTTATTTTTTCAGCGCAACGCTTATATGGCGCCTGAGGAGCTCCCTGACGGCGCGCCGTATAGGAGAGGTCCCGATGTTAACCCACCCGTTGGTGCACGAAGCGACGATTTGATCAGATTGGATCTCACGAGCAACTACAGGACAGACACGCAACATGCTGGACCTCTAGGCATTAATAACGCGTGCCCGCTCTAGCGGGAGTACGGCACGCACGACAGGACCTCACATGCACACGCGTGTAGCCTCCCAGCTTTGACAATTCGCACGCCGTATCACCGCGGACGTTATCGCTACCACGCTATGGCGCGGCTCAGCAAACGCCTTCGTGGCTAAGCAAATTTCCGAAGACCGCCAGGCGATGACGTCACCGCGCTATTCAGACGACCAAAGGTTTCTTCCGTGAAGAAGATCTATATAGACCGAGAGTGGCGTTTTGGCTCCTAGGTGTATATATACCTATTATGAAATACGTACATTTCAAAATGTTTAAAAAATTCAAGAAAAAAATCCCGCGTATACATCCGGACATCCTATGTTTGCACACAAAATTTCGATGAAAAAGGAATTTTTTTGTGGCATGTATAAAAAAGATAAAAATATGCCTCGTGAATAGCTGTATTCAAGCATAAAAAATTGTCTATTTTACACAAGCCACAAAAAATGTCCTTTTTCATCAAAACTTGGTGCACGCACATATAATGTCTGGATTTACACGCGAGATTTTTTCTCAAATTTTTTTACATTTTAAAATATGTATTTAGACAATGGGTGCATATAAACCTACGAGCCAAAGTGAATTTCCGATATAGACCGCTCCTCGTTATTAAAATCCCCGAAAGAAAAAGAGAAAAGGGGAAAAGTCTGCAGACCACGCGGCGCCGGCACCCCACCCCAGGTCACAGCGAGCCCAACGGGCGCCTGCCTGTACCCTCCGACGCCCAGGCCCCACCTCCCCGCCGGCGACATGAATCCTCCGCCCGCCGCCGCCGCCTCTGCCTCCCCGGGAGCAGGCTACGTCCCGGCGCCCGCGCCCTCGGAGCACGCGACGTACCCGAGGCTCTCGCCGGAGGACCTGGCCCCGCCGCCGCCTCCCCCGTACCACGCCGCCGCGTCCTACTCCGCGCCGCCCGTCTCCGGCGGCAACCCTTACGTCTCCGGCCCCGCCGCCGGCTCCGTGCCGCCTCCCAAGAGTGAGCCCCAAATCTGCCCCCGATTCCGGAAGGGTTCGGGTTCGCATTACCCCTTCTTGTCTCATCTCACGATTTCGTTCGTGGCGCTGCCGTGTTTCCGCAGACACCATGGACTCGGTGAAGGACGTGCTGGGGAAGATGGGGAAGAGGTTCGGCGAGGTCGCCCGCAAGACGGAGAACATCACCGGCAACTTCTGGCAGCACCGTGAGATCCGATTCTCGAGCTTTCTGCTCTGTAACTCATGTTTAGATCGAATTGTCAATGCTCGCTGTTCGTGCACGTTACGCTTTTGAACTGCAGTAGTTTAGAGTCCAGCAGGCTGAGTTGCTTTGCTGGTTGGCACCGTTGGGATCTGTCAGAATTATGTTGGTGGGATTGTTGGACCAGTTTACCTTAGACTAGTTTTAGTTTATTCATTCATCTTCCACTGGATTTTGTTAGTGCTTTGGTTGGGATTTTGGTGGGCGTTGCATATGCCCTCCGTCCCATAATGTAAGACATCGTTACATCCAATATGTGAGTATATGGTATGTAATAACGTCTTGTATTATGGGACCGAGGGAGTATTATATAATGCTGAATTAAGCTGCTCCTGTCTAATAGCTTATTGGATCTGTTGTCCATGTCTGCAATTTTTGAACTGGGCTGGTGGTGATATAATATGATTTGTGCTGTGGCTTTTTAGCTTTATGTGATTGGGTTGATTGATGTGGAGTTAGTGCAGACGAGCACAAGAGAGGTTTGGTATCAGTTATATTTTGTTGCATTATGAGTAGTGAATATTAGGTAAATTATGCCAATATTTTCCCAAGTTCTAATTTATATATCTATGTGGTGTACAGTGTGGATGAATTAAAATAGCTTTTGCACTGAAAGTGTCACCTATCCCTTTTCTTTCAGACACATTAGTTATCTGTCACATTCTGAACTGGGCTGATGGTGATAGGATATAATTTGTGCTGTGGCTTTTTAGCTTTATGTGATTGGGTTGATGTGGTGCAGATGGGCATAAGAGAGGCTTGGTATCAGTTATTTGGTTGCATTATGCGCACTGAAAAAAATAACGCGCTATAGCGCCGCTAATAGCACGCTATAGCATATTCAGGATCGCCTCGCTAAATTGATCTATGTACAATGTCTCGCTAATAGCACGCTATAGCGCACTATAGCACGCTAATAGCATATTTTCAAGGGCGCCGCTATTTTGTATAACGCGCTATTTTTTCCTTGATTATGCGTAGTGAATATTTGGTAAATTATGGCAATGTTTTCCCAAGTTCTAAATTGTATTCAAATCCCTGTTATGAACAGTGTGGATGAATTAAGATAGCTTTTGCACCGAAAAAAAAATGTCACCTATCCCTATCATTCAGACACATTAGTTATCTGTCACATTCTTGTGGTGTGCTTGCTTTGTTGAGTAGACCATCATAGTCTAGAGCTCTCAGTATGACATGATAGAATATAGAGGAAGCAATATTGATTGTCTTGTGACAGTATGAGATGTTAAACATATTCTTGTATGTCTTGTAACAGTGAAAACTGGACCAAGTATTGCTGATGCAGCAATGGGCAGGGTCTCCCAGATCACCAAAGTCATAGCAGAAGGTGGATATGAGAAAATCTTCCATCAAACGTTTGATGTCCTCCCTGAAGAAAAACTCAAGAAGCCATTTGCATGTTATCTGTCAACCTCTGCTGGTCCTGTTATGGGTGTGCTCTACCTGTCCAATGTAAAGTTGGCCTTCTGTAGTGATAACCCACTTGCCTACAAGGTTGGGGATAAAAATGAGTGGAGCTATTACAAGGTACTTCAATTTATTCACATATTATCTAGGAAGTAGTTAAATCTGCTCAACTAACTGTAAATGATGCTAAATGTTATTTTTGATATATTAACTGTGTCAACTAATTTCATCAATGAAATCAGGAGCTGAGCTCTTCTCATCGGAAACAATGATACTCCCTCCGATCCATATTAATTGACATGAAACAAGATATCTTATTGTCATTGTCATGTAATGTGTTTAAAGTAATGCTGATGCATCGTTCAATCTGGTTCACTTTTGACTATGCTTCATGGAATCGATCATGGTAGTTCCTGTTTTTTGGTCTGAGTACTGTATTCACTGATGCACATATTTTAGCAATGAATTGCAAACATTCTAGTTATAGAAGCTACTCTTTACATTGCTTAACTGTGTAATTCAACATTGTTCTCTGTGTTTGAACAATAGGTTGCCATCCCGCTAGCCCAGCTGAGGTCAGTTAATCCTTCGACGAGCAGAACAAATGCAGCTGAGAAATACATCCAGGTGGTCTCCGTCGATAATCATGAGTTTTGGTTCATGGGCTTTGTGTACTACGACAATGCTGTAAAGCACCTGCAGGAAGCACTCCAGGAGGCCCGTATCTTGCAAGCTTAGTGATGTCTATAGGTTTGGACTAGCATGCATTATACATACAAGTTGTGGTATACTTTGCGTGTCGACGAGCTGGGAGTTGCCCGTGTGTAGTTTGATAGGCGTTGTCGTTCGTTGCGATCCATATCACTTTGAACCGGTTTTCCGATCTGTGGCATCATATCCATCCTGTCATGTTCGTCCAATGTGTTATCTGATGTCTGCGATTGAATTTTCATTTTGCTTCCTGCAATAGCAGCAGCCCAAGCCGTTCTGAGGTTGTATGCTTGTAGTTACAAACTACAAAGTAGGCTGATTGCAGGTGAAAATGCAGTCAAAGAAAGATGCACTCTACAGCACTATCATTTGTTGTCGGTTTGGTGGCATTTGCTGCGGTGCATATCATCTTGAACCTGTTGTTCGATCTATCGATTCATATCCATCCTATCATGATTGGTCTTTGTTATCTTCCGTCTTTGATTGAATTTCATTTTGCTTCCTGCAATAGCAGTAGACTAAGCTGTTCTGAGGTTAGCCTGATTAGAGCGAAATTGCAGTAAAAAGAAAGAAGCAGTTTTAACCGGTGAAACTGAAAGTCACTAATTATCTGACGAGACGTGCCTTGTGTATCGATGAACAGGTTATCCATGTTCAGGTGAAATAGAGGGAGATCATCCATGACTGCTGGTCATGCGTATTCTGGGCTAGTTTGGTTTGTGTCGTGGCCAATGTGCCTGGTGAATTTGGATGCCTGAAAAAACTGAATTTTATGCCTGGCCAGGCTAGCCTGGGAGAGGAATGTTTGGTTGGTGGCCTTGCCTGGTAAAGGCTTAGAGATGATTTTATATGGCAAAGAAAATGTACTAGAGTGGAGCCCACCATTTCATCCAAATATTATACTCCCTCCGTCCCGTAATTCTTGTCGTGGGCGTAGTTCATTGCCAATTTTGCAAAAAAGCCCTCGCAGTTTTAAAACCGTCGCAAACAAGTCCCTCCACCCCCGTCTTCTTCCTCCGCCGTCGCCCGTGCATCGCCAGGGGCCGGCGCCGCCAAGCTGCGGGATTTGCCACCCACCAGGAAGTGCTCCGCCTCCTTCGCCACATACCTGATCCACCGCCGTCGTCGCCAAGTACCCGCTCCGCCACCGCCGCCCAGACCCGCGCCGCTGCGATTCCCCCCGTCGCGATTACCTGCGGGCGTCGCTGGAATTTCCCACCATGATCCGATGGAGCAGGAGCTCCCTCTCATCATCGTCGAGCTCCCGCGAGTCTTCCTCGAGCTCCCACGAATCCAATTTGAGCAGCCTCGCGTGAGCCACGGCAATCCCTCCCGCCGTGATCCCCTACGGGCATCGCCGGAACTGCACGATCCGGTGGAGCAGGAGCTCCCTCTCATCGTCGTCGAGCTCCCGCGAGTCTTCCTCGAGCTCCCACAAATCCAATTTGAGCAGCCTCGCGTGCGCCACGGCAATCCCTCCCGCCGTGATCCCCTATGGGCATCGCCAGAACTGCACGATCCGGTGGAGCAGGAGCTCCCTCTCATCGTCGTCGAGCTCCCGCGAGTCTTCCTCGAGCTCCCACGCGCCGCCGTGCGGCTCCTTCTCCTCTGCT
This sequence comes from Elymus sibiricus, assembly GCA_039707655.1. Taxonomy (NCBI): domain Eukaryota; kingdom Viridiplantae; phylum Streptophyta; class Magnoliopsida; order Poales; family Poaceae; genus Elymus; species Elymus sibiricus. The sequence goes on from CM077669.1 coordinate 469,531,140, forward strand.
CACGCGCTTGTTTCTCCTCTGTCTCTCCCCTGCCGCCCGTGGAGCTAGCCCGTGTTGCTGCTGCTCCTCTGCCAGTGTTGCGTTTGATGCTCCTCTGCCCGTGTTGTGCCATTGATCCTCTGCTCGTGCTGCTGCTGTTGATCCAAAGAATCTGGTGACCACGAATAACAGTGTTGTTGATCCAAAGAATCTGGTGACCAAAGAATCTGCTGCTGTTGATCCTCTGCTCGTGCTGCTGCTGTTGATCCAAAGACTGCTTTATACTCCAAAGACTGCTGTTGATCCAAAGACTGCTGTTGATCCAAAGAATCTGCTGCTGCTATTGGTCCTCAACAATCTTACATCTGCTGGATCCAAACTGAAGAAGTCCCTGCTGTTGATCCAAAGCTGATTTAGTGGGAGTCTGCTGCTGTTGTTATTTGCAATCTGACTGCATTAGTGTGATCCACTGCTGCTGCTGCTGAAGAAGTCCCTGTTGATCCAGTGCTGCTGCTGTTGCTGAAGAAGTCCCTGCTGCTGCTGCTGTTGCTGAAGAAGTCCCTGCTGCTGCTGCTGCTGAGTTAGTGTACAAACACTGTTGCTGCTGAAGAAGTCCCTGTTGATCCAAAGCTGAGTCCCTGTGTGCTGCTGCTATTTGCACTCTACAGAAGGTACTCCATCATACTCCCTATGTGCTGCTGCTATTTGTACTACTGCTATCTGCCAATTTATGAAATTGATATACTGTTAACTTAGGTTCTGAAATTTCAAACAATGTACTGGAAGAGAAAAACAGTAAACGTGTTGACGAAAAGAAGGATGGTTGTAAATTAAATTTAGCTTCAGCCTGACTACATCACATAAACAGTAAATAGATAATTGATGTTTACAATTCCATAAGAAATCTGTTAGTGTTTGTTTTAGTTACAAGTCCCAAAGCTTTGCTTGGGCTTACATCATCTCAGCTAGCAGCTCCCCAGTCCTGCCCCACTAACTCACTCCCTGAATAAACTGCAGTTTCTGATTGGTTTTTCTTATCTCTGACCCCCAAAACAGACATGCTTCTTTTCTTCATCATGGCTATTTAGGACTTAGCTTATCCTGTGAAAATTCTCAAAAATTTGCTGAAAATTGATGTTGAAGATATCTTGAAGAAGCTAGAAACAGAAACAAAATCAGTGTATGAAAATGTTGTCAGTTATCAAAGATCGAAATCAAAACCATACCAAAGTGGGAACTGAGAAATGGTGCCATGGCAACATTTCTTGTTTGGCTGCCATGGCAACCAAACTAGAAATGCTGCCATGGCACCATTTATTGTTTGGCCTACATTTTCTTTTTGTGTGTGTATATTCTTGTTATGGTACCATGATGTACTCATCTTTTGTCATTGATAGCAGGAGTATGGATTTGAACATGATGCCTCAAGAGGACGAAGGCGAAGGTATTAATTTGAACTGGATCCCTGAAGAGGAAGAGGATTGAGCTATGGATTTGAACATGATGCCTCGGGAGCAAGAGGATGAAGGTATTAATTTGAATTGGATCCCTGAAGAGGAAGAAGCTCAAGAGGGAGAGGATGGAGCTATAGATTTGAACATGTTGCCTCAAGAGGAAGAGGATGAAGCTCAAGAGGAAGAGGATGAAGTTATGAATTGGATGCCTCAAGAAGATGAAAAGGAAGAGGATGAAGCTCAAGAGGAAGAGGATGAAGTTATGAATTGGATACTTCAAGAAGATGATGAAGGTCAAGAAGATGTAGAAGGCAAACAGAAAAGGAGAGAATTGTCTAATAAGGAGAGGCATCGTGTTTACTTCGCTCTGCTAGTAATCGAGCTTAGAGATGGATATGTTCAACCAGACGACAAGTTGCTAGTCTCAACCCTGTTGAACATACATGTACGATCTGTTGAAAGAATCTGGTCAGACACTAAAAAGCAGATTGCCGTGGGGCAAGAAGTAGATGTCTCAAACAAGAAGAAAGGAAGAGCTGGCAGAAAGAGAAAAGAGCTAGATCTTGCAAGGACCTCAACAATCCCACTAAACAGAAGAAGGAAAATTCGATCTCTGGCACGGTCTCTCGGTGTGGCCCGCTCGACCCTACATAGGAGGTTCCAGTTAAATGAGCTCAACCGCATCACAAACACTGTTAAGCCTTACCTCAAGCCAGAGAACAAGATCGCAAGATTGAAATTTTGTATGTCCATGCTCGATGAAAATTGGATCTCAACTTCCCAAGCTATATTCAAGCCAATGACTAATATGGTCCATATAGGCGAAAAGTGGTTTGACATGACCAGGGTGAAGAACAGCTACTATGTACTTCCAGGAGAACCTCCATCTGAGCGCACCGTGACAAACACTAACAACATTGGGAAGGTAATGTTTTTAACGGCTGTGGCCAGACCACGATACGATGATGATGCAGAGCTAACATTCGACGGAAAGATTGGTATTTGGGCATTCGTCGAAGAGTCTGAGGCGGTGCGAACTAGTCAGAACAGAGCAAGGGGAACAAGAGTGCTGAAGCCAGTGAAAGTAACCAGACCTGTGTCCAGGGATTACCTGATTAACAAGGTTATACCAGCAATTCAAGATAAATGGCCTGACGATGATGAGGGAGCAACAATATTCATCCAACAAGATAATGCACGGCCTCATGTCCTTCCCAATGGTGGAGCTTTTCGAGAAGCTGTGGACCAAACTGACCTAGACATTCAGTTGATACAACAACCTCCAAACAGTCTCGATTTCAACTGTTTGGACCTCTGCTTTCACAATTCTCTCCAGTCTCTAACCGATTGCAGGTCACCTACAAACATCCAGGAACTGATACAGGGTGTGGAAGAGGAGTTTGAAAATTATGATCCTCACAAGTTGTACAACAACTTCATCACATTGCAAGCAGTTATGTTTGAAGTTATGAAAGATCAAGGAGGAAATCAATACAAGCTGCCGCACTTGCACAAGGAACGTCTTCAGAATGATGGCAGGGAAATAATCAGTGTATATTGCGACAGTGAGCTAGTTGCTGATACCAGGGCCATTATAGAAGAAATGCAATAGGAAAAGGAAAGGGAAGAGAAGAAGTAGTTATAAAAAGGAAAAGAAAGAAAAGGAAGTGTATGCCTTGTGTATGTCACGATGTATTGGATTATTGTAATTATTTGAATGTATTGGATTTATTAGGAATTATTTGAATTTATCTCAATTGTTTTTTTGTGATTAGTTGAATTATTTGATTTTATTTGAAGTAGTTGGAATTATTTGATTTTTTTTTAATTTATGGGAAAATAGTCCTAATATGGTAATATGCTCCCTACTCCTTCAGAGTAATAGTCCTAATAATTTTCAGAGTAATATGCTCCCTACTCCTTCATAGTAATAGTCCTAGTAATAGTTCTAATAATTATAGTCCAATATGCTAACTAGGGCAAATAGAGCAAGAATTATTGGATGGAGGGAGTATTAATTAGAAGCTTTCAGTTAATATCAAGGCCTTGAGTAAAGCTAACAACATGTTCTGATCCACTAACAGCAAGTCTAAAGTTTCCAGTAAACTGAACATTAACACTTGGTAAATCTGTAACAAGAGTACAACAAAATTCAGAACTGTGACAATTTTCAGCAGAACAATTATGATCCATTTTCCTATTTCAAACAATTTTGAGTAGAGGAATTTGTAGAGCCACATTTGGTCAGATTTTGTAAAAGCAAATGGTCACAAACACTGTCAAGTGCAAATGATCAGCAGTACACAAACTTCCATCAAACCAGTCAAGTTTTGTAGTAGTAGTATAGTAGGTAAGTTTTCTGTGTTTTTGTAGGCAAGGGATAAGTGATTTTAAGAGGCAAGTTCACATTGATTTATAGGCACCTGAAAATGTGACAGGACCAGTTTTAGTCTACAAGAATAACTGAATTCCAGCTGACACAGAAATCTATAGTACACTGACTAACTACACATTTGGTCAGATTTTATAAATTTTGTAAACGGTCACACTAACTGTAGTACTCCATTGTTAGGTTTATGAAATTTCAGTAAAGAAAATTTCATGTTAAACAATTTGAGACAGAAACATGACTTGTACTCCATCAAGTCTCTCTGAACCTGAATCAAGTCTGGTCAATTCGGACAAAATTTGGGGTACCTCTGAACCTGAATGAAGTCTGATCAATTTCAGACAAAAACTAGACAGTTAAACTAGACACAACAGTTTTGACAGTTTTGGGGTACCTCTGAACCTGAATGAAGTCTGATCAATCTAGAAATGCCCACATCAAGGAGTAAATTGACAGTTTTGACAGTAATTTTTAGTCTGAATCTTAGCATCAAGGAGTAGTTTCAGTACTCATCTTTGAATCTGAAATCTTGAACAGGAGGTCCAGACGATGGCGGCCTTGAGGTGCTGGACGACGGCGCCGTGGTTGAATAGGAGTGTACGGCGTCGTCTACCTGCTGGTGATGGCAACACAGGATGGACTGCGGCGGCGACCTACTGGCGAAGGAGCCGCGGCGTGGCGGGGCTGCTGGCGAAGGAGCTGCGGCATGGAGGGACGGGGTGGGTCTGCAGAGGGGATGGATGAGGTCGACGAAGGCTAGCCGGCGAGGAGGTGGTCCACGATGGGCAGGGGAACCAGGCGGCGGCAAAAATCGAACCTTGCCGCTTGCTCTGTTTTGGCAGGGGAACGAGGTGACGGCGTGGGGGGGACGAGGCGGAGGCGGAGGCGGCGGCGACGTGGTGCGCCGGAAAGGTGGGTGGGGAGAGAAAGGTGGCGTCGGACGGAGGGGAGGGGTGGGGGAGGAGGCAGCGTCGTCGCCGGCGTGGCGGAGCGAGCAACTGAGTGAGGAAGGAGACGGGGAGGACTGCGGGTTTGGTCGGGAAAATTCGAAGGACTAAACTGAAAAAAAGCCCTTGCGACATGAATTACGAGACGGAGGGAGTATTACTACTTCCTCCGTCCCAAAATAAGAGTCGCACGGAGGGAGTACTATTCAAGAGCCAGGCACGCACCAGGCGTCCAAAATAGAAAGCCCGCTAAGCCAGATGCCGGGTATACTGTCCAGGTTAATTACAGTACGGATGATTCAGGCCAGGCACACATGCATTTCTTCAGGGTAGCAAGCAAAACACACTCCAGGCACTTTACAGGCACGCTCCAGGCCAGGTACTCACGATCTCTATCCCTTCTACTGATGTTACCCTTGCCTGCAGAATTGTCTTTTCTGAACATCTACTGATGTTACCCTTGCCTGCAGAAGTGTCTTTTCTGAACATTGTGGTCGTGCTCCACGATTCTAGATACCATTGATTGTCTTTGTTTGACGAATTACTATTGATCGTCGGTCATTGTAGTCCTGCACTGTCCATGCTGCTTCTGGTGAAACACACGTAGGAGTATGTTCTCTAGATAGTCCCGACAGGTAGGCCCAAAGTCCGCCTCTCCACCCTCTCCAGCGACACGTTCAAGCCGAGCGACGTCACAGGGGAATCCTCAGCCGTCTGATCTTCCATGGTTCGAACAAGGACCACAGACTCGATCTCGGACCGTGCAAAGAAGCAACCTCCGCGCGGTTGGTCTTCCAAGGTTTCAATCCACGCCACCAGCACTACCGAATCATGGCGAAGCCTGGAAGAAGGAAGCAATACACTACACCGACCTTTCGAGAACGCCCCTTCCCCGCTGATTTACGAGATGGCGACGGGCAGCTCTTATGGTTCAAGGTTTGCCTTTTTTTCTTTACAATTCACGAAATTGTGTTATGGTATCCAATAGCATGGTTTTTCTGCTCCAGTTCTCTGCTTTTCTTTTGGACAAACATGAGTTCCGTGTTTCTTTTGCCTCACCCTCATTTCTAGTCCCTACTGTATGTGGTACAACCTCTGCAACAAAATGTAAGACGTTTTTAACAATTGTACATGAAACAAAAATGTCTTATAAAAAGTTACAAAGGTAGTACGCTAGAGTTTGATTGTGTTTTTATCTTTGTCTAAAGTCAAAGTATCTCTAATTTGACCAAACTTATAGAAAAAACTATCAACATTCACAATACCAAATCTATACCATTAGATTCTGTATGGAATGTAATTTCATATTATACATATTTGATATTGTAGATGTTAATAGTTTTTAATATAAATTTGATCAAACTTTGTAAATTTTGACTTGACACAAATCTTATACGCGGAGTAAAAAGAAACGGAGGGAGTACAACGATAGGTGGATCCGTGGATGCTGTCCGTTCTACAGGGAAAGGCCGACGGCTAGGCCAGCCTCGTCAAGTTCAACAATTGATGCAGATTTGGATTATCATATTTTCGGACTCTGTGGACAGCTCAACAAGCTAAAAGGAGTAACGGTTGATGGATTTCTGCAACCTGTATGAACAGAATATTTACATGTGCACGTTATAGTATTTGGAATTGAACGAAACCACTGGGGCGGCTAGAGCTTTTAGCGTGTAGTGCAATTGTGCAATTCTGCATGTGACTATTTGAGCCATGATGTCCTAATGCTGATAATGTTATTTGAGCTATTTTTTTGCTTACAAGGCATTTGTTTGGTGTTGCAGGTTGTTAAAGAGGTCAATTCAGAGGCCAAGTCCCAAAAGGATTCCATATCTCAGCTGCTGAGTGAATAATAACAGGCCAAACATCTAGACTTATCTATCCTTAATATGTTTATGACAACTATCATTAATGTGTTTGTAACATATCAATCAATCATACCTTATATATGTGCCCATTTCTTCAAACATGATCGGTGATCCTTTACATTTCTTTGCACCCTACGACTAGTCGCGGAACCACCCTTCTGGGCACCACGACGTACACGATCATGAGGATCGCCTCCAGGCGTCGCCTGACCCTGGCCCCGTGCTGGTCGCCGGCGTCGTCGGCCCCGCCGGCAGGTGGTTCGGGATCCCGCTTCTCCTGCCTGGCAGAAACGGATGCGGACGAGGCTGAGCCGGTGGCCAAGGACGGGTTGATCGACACCCATCCCATGCAGCCTGGCGTGGTACGCCGGAGGAAAACGGATGAAGAGCTGGCTAACGAGTTTTGGGCGGACATCGGATATCCAACGCCGGCGTCCAGGGTGTGGGAGAGGCCGGCGCATCGACAGGCAGGTGAGGTATTTTCTGTGTGCAGGTCGGACGTGCTTGGAGGCCCGGAGCCGGAGGAAGACTCGGCGCAGAACGTTGTGGCACCTGTCACTGACGCTGACAAGATGACGCCTGAGAAGGACGATCGTCGGAGGTCTCGTTCTCCGGCAGCTCGCGGCGTCCGCGGGGCTCCTGGCTTAGCTAGGGCTCTCGTCAGGCCGTGGGTCGGACCCATCCCGCCACCACGGAGGTCACCGCTGAGGACACTTGGCGATCTTCTTCCGCGGCAGTGCCTCGGTGACGGAGCAGCCTCGCCGGAGTCTAGGGTTGCGCTGCTGACGTCGGGCCTGGCCGTGTCCCACGGTCTTCCGCTGTTCAAATCTTCGATCTGGATTCTTCGGCAGCTCCAACTCTAGTTTGCGATCCGATGAATCGTGTACGTCCACTCCGGATGGTCAATCTTGGGCGTTGGCTGGGTCACTTGTGGAAACGGACGCAGACTGCAGGGAACCCTAACCTCACTCGATCGTTCGCGGCCGTCGTTCAGGCTCCAGAGATGTCTCGACGAGATCCATCTGCCCCGCCCGGTGGTGCCACCGACAATCAAGCTCAACCTTCTCAGTGTGCCGCCCAGCCGCCGGATGCTCCCACGGCTTCTCCGACCGGAGGTGCACCAGGCTTCGCTCCAGGGGTCTACCAACCAATCCAAGCAATGCCCTCCTTCGTTCCGTCGGCCTCGTACACGCCGGTGCAGCAGTTGCCGATACAGCAGTAGCAAATGCAGGCTTACCACGCGCAGGTTCCGCAGCAGTTCGTCGGAAACTCGACGCCATACATGCACCAGCAGTATCACCTTCAACCCGTACAACAGCAACACCAGCCTGCTATGGTTCCATATCAACCAGCCGGCAGTGTTTATGGGCAGCAGCAAGAGCCTTTCACCGCTGCCAATCTGCAACATCCTAATCAGCCGATCACCAGCTTCAACGCCGGGCCAGTTAACGCTCCGGCTGCCGGAGGACCGGTCGCTGCGCGGCCTTGCAAGCCGAAGGGTGGCAAGGGTAGTCGCCCAAAAAATCGTCAGGGGACAGTGCAGCCGGCTCCTAAGCAATTTGCTGCTGGACCTTCGATTCCACCTCCGGCTCATGCGCATGTGCCCATCCCAGCCTCTTCATCAACAACGGCTGTGGGTCAAGGACAGGGTGCACCAGTGCAGTTGGGTGCCAAGCACAATCAGCCTCTGCCTTTGGTGCCTTGTACTACCGAGGTTGCAGCGGCACCCAAAAAGATGTGGTGTTCTAAATGTCAGTCGGCAGGACACTTATTTGAAGACTGCAACACGCAACAGTACTGCTTTATTTGTAACAAGACGAACCATCCTATGACCATGCGTCGGTGCCCTGCTCTCAAGTTGCCGAAGCCGACCGCGATGCTTTGCGGCTATGGAACTGAAAATATGGCTTTTTTTCAGATGCCCGATAATGTATGTAGGGAGGATCTCTCACCTCAAGATTCACCAACTGCTCTTGTATCGATTTCTGGCGGCTCTATTACACCCAATATCGTGGAGGCAAAGGTGGCCAAAATTGCTCAGTTCCAGCAGCAGTGGACTTGGGAGGCTATACCACATGGCCAGGATGCTTTTCTCATGTCCTTTCCAAGTGAAGAAGTTTTACAAAGGGTGACTGGGTTTGCAGTTTTCATCAAGTCTCATAACGTCACTACTGAGTTCAAGCCTTGGAAGTCAGAGGAGGTACCACACCGTTTTGAGTTACTGCCTATCTGGGTGTACGTGCACGGTGTTCCCCATGCTCTTCGTCACTTTTTGGGTCTTTGGGCGGTCGGCTCGGTGATTGGTGCTACTCTGGACGTTGACCTCCTTTGTTTGCGTCGTCGAGGAATTGTTCGCATTCAGGTTGCGGTGCTGAATCTTGACGCTTTTAAGAGGAGCACAATTAATTCTCTCTCGTCTGACGTCGTTGTCCAAAGGAAGGGGTATGAGTTTCGATACAGCCTAGAGGAACTCGACTTCCATGTTGATGCTGATTTTGTGCCTAGAGTCTGGGAGCATGGGGATGATCCAGGAGGCGACAAGGGGCATGACAGGGAGGACACACTAGGAGGAAATGACGCAAGCAAGAGGCCCAAACCCGCCTCATCGTCCAAGGAGTCTTCCGCGGCACCTACACCCGGAGGCATGATGCCCATGCAGATGGCCATGTCTTCGGAGAGGTCCTCGCTACCAGATAAGAACGTATTCATAGCCGTCACGCCGCTGAACCCGCTTACATGTTCGCCTCCTAAGGCTATTTCTTCACCATCGGGGAGGTCTTCTTCGGCGGCCACGTTGCCACCAGGTTCACCGACCTTGGCACCCTTGACTACCACGACACTGGCATCTTCAATGACTTCAGCACCACGGACTTCGACGACGCCGACCCCGCCACCGCTAACGACACCTTATCGTCCCGACGAGGGGTCTCGGATGGGGCCTCGTCTTCAGGGGGAGGCATCCGCAGTGGCCTCCTCGTGTGCTTCATCGCCGACACTGTCACCGCCCACTTCGCGGCGGGGAGTGGTATTATCCCCCGCGGTTCAGGCGGATCGTGAGTGAGCGAGGGCAGAGCTGCGTGCCCTGTCTTCTACTCCTTCGTCGCCAGGAGGGGCGACGGTGTCCAGGGCCTCGACACCGCCCACACCTCCTTCTTCTCTCGAGGGCGTACATGCTGATATGCAGCCCTGTGGGTCTACTTCGTCGCACGTGCCTACTCCGTCTCTTGGAGACACCGGGTGTGTTGCTACTACCGACTTCACCCCTTCGCCACTAAGACGCAGCGGGCGTCACTTCGTCGGTGTTGATGGTACGTCAGCCACTGACGTGGATTCCCTAACCAAGGCCATGCGTAGGACAGCAACCCGCAACCTCGACTTTGAAGGTACATCCTCTAGTAAATCTTTTTGTCCTTCGATAATACTAGAGTTTCTGCAAATATTGCTAGCTTGGGTGTTTCTCTAGGACGTAATGAGAAAGAGGTAAACGTTTCTGTTAGGTCTCTTAAACAAATGGAGTTCGACCGGCTTACGGTTGCTCCTAGGTTGTCGAATTTTTCTGACTCTTTTGTGTCGGATGAGGAGGACGTGGAGGCTAATGCCGATCATGATGGCAAGCTTCTCTCCCATCTTGTTAAGGACACAACTGAAGTAGATTTGGAGGATACTGTACGCGACACCATGCTATGTGAGCTTGTCGCGTCGGTACGAAAAAACAAGTCTAATTCAGCAAAGAAAAGAGGGCGCCCATCTAAGAGGGCGAAGGGTCCTAAACAGAAATATGGTTCATCATGAGAGGCATGTTTTGGAATAGCAGAGGTCTTGGTGACTTGGCTAAACACAAACACATTGCCGATTGTGTAAAGGATCATTCGTTGGACTTTGTCGCCATTACCGAGTCGGGTAGACGTGATGTCAAAACACGTGATCTTGACCACCTTTCATGTGGTTATGATTATGAATGGCATGTCTTACCCCCATCCGGGAGGTCCGGTGGAATCTTGCTTGGCATCCACTCGACATACTTGGAATTTTTATCCACATCAAAGGGTGAATATCATATCAAATTTCATCTTCGAAACAAGTCCGACAACTTCCTCTGGAGTCTGGTGGCTGTATATGGTGCCGCTCAAGAGGAGTTTAAGTCCGCTTTTCTTAAAGAGCTTGTTAATACCTGTCGGGACAATCCCCACCCCATGTTAATCGGGGGGGATTTCAACATCCTTAGATACCAACAGGAAAAAAACAATGCCGGTTTGACACTAGGTGGCCTTTCCTCTTCAATGCTATCATTAACAGCCTCGACATGCGGGAGCTCACTATGTCTGGCCGCCAGTACACCTGGGCCAATAACCGATCAACTCCAACTTATGAAAAGCTTGACCGGGTTCTAGTGACTACCGACTGGGAATATAAATATCCCCTTGCCATGGTACATGCACTAGAAAGAATTGAGGCCCTATCGGATCATGCTCCTTTGCTAACCGATTTCGGGCATACAAATCCAAGCTCTAACCGTCCACAGTTTAAATTCGAATTGGGATGGCTCACTAGAGAGGGTTTCCACGACTTGGTTAAGAAAGTGTGGGCGCGTCAACCCCACGGTAACACACCCATTCAACGATGGAATAATCGAATTCGCGCTTTGCGTCGATTCCTTCGTGGATGGGCTAAACACACCGCCGGCATATACAAAAAAGAAAAGTTGTGACTATCTACCTTAATCGATACCCTTGATAAAATTGCGGAGGTGAGGCCTCTTTCTGCTATTGAGATTGAATAAAAAAGTCATCTAAATGAGCAGATTGCCCGCCTTTTACGCGAGGAAGAGATTAAATGGTACCAACGTTGCAAGGCAGACTAGCTTGTTCATGGTGATGATAATACAAAGTACTTCCAAATGTTGGCCAACGGCAGACATAGAAAGAAACGTATCTTTGCTCTTGATCAGGATGAAGGACGTATAGAGGGGGATGCACCACTCAGAAATTTTATTACTATGTACTACAAAGAGCTTTTCGGACCTTCAGCTGAAAGCCCTTTTGCGCTCGACGAGTCTATTACTCATGACATACCTCAAGTTTTGGAGGCAGAAAATGAGTTTTTAACCTCCCCATTCTCTGAAGAGGAAATCCGAACCGCGGTGTTTCAATTGGAACACAACAAGGCTCCGGGACCTGACGGTTTTCCGACAGAGTTTTATCAATGTTTCTGGGATATGATTAAGGTGGACATGGTTTAGTTGTTTAACCAACTGCATGCCGAAAACCTTGACATTACCCGTTTAAATTTTGGGGAAATTATTCTTCTGCCCAAGACAAAGGAGGCTAGTCGTATTAAACAATATAGACCGATTTGCCTTCTAAATGTCAGCTTTAAAATATTTACAAAGGTGGCAACTAATCGGTTGAACGGGGTGGCTGACCATGTGGTCAAACCCACTCAAACAGCGTTTATGCAAGGACGCAACATACTAGATGGAGTTGTTGTGCTGCATGAAACTGTACATGAGCTTCACCGTAAAAAGTTAAATGGAGTCATTTTCAAAATTGACTTCGAAAAAGCATATGACAAAGTCAAATGGCCACTTCTTTTGCAAACTTTGCGCATGAAGGGGTTTTCGCCAAAATGGTGTCGATGGGTAGAGAGTTTTGTGTCTGGAGGTAGCGTGGCTATCAAAGTCAATGATGAGGTTGGCAACTACTTTCAGACTAGGAAGGGACTTCGCCAAGGGCCCCCATATCCCCTATTTTGTTCAACATTGTGGCCGATATGTTAGCTACCCTTATTGAGCGGGCTAAGGTGGCCGGTCAGATTAGCGACGTGATCCCACATTTGGTAGAAGAAGGTCTGTCTATTCTACAATATGCGGATGACACTATACTTTTTATGGATCATGATCTAGATAAAGCAAGAAACCTCAAGTTGCTTTTATGTGCATTTGAGGAGCTCTCTGGTCTAAAAATCAATTTCCATATGAGTGAGCTCTTCTGTTTCGGCGATGCCGTAGAATCCGCATCTGAGTATGCTGAGATTTTTGGCTGCGAGATCGGGCAATTCCCGATTCGGTATCTTGGCATTCCAATTCACTATCGGCGTTTAACTATCGCTGAGTGGAAGCACGTGGAAGAAAGACTTGAGAAACGTTTAGCTAGTTGGAAGGCCAAACTCTTGTCGTATGGGGGGCGGTTGATTCTGATCAATTCCGTCCTCAGCAACATGGTTCTATACATGTTGTCATTCTTTCACTTACCGAAAGGGGTTCTTCAGCGTCTCGATTATTTTAGATCCAGATTTTTTTGGCAGTGTGATAATGAATCCAAGAAATATCGGCTGGCTAGGTGGAGTATTTTATACCGACCTAAAAGCCAAGGGGGCCTTGGAATTCAGGATCTTGAGATTAAAAACATCGCTCTTCTGAGTAAATGGGTTTACAAACTACTTACCGAGAATGGAGTGTGGCAGGAAATCATTCGTAACAAGTACATGGGGTCAAAAGCCATTTCTCAAGTTCTTTGGAAACCTGGTTGTAAGAGCACATTTCTCCATGTGTGGTTTTGGGTAATTGATGACAATCCCTATGGACTAATGGTTGCCTTAAGTTATATTCGAAGGATTTGTCCATAGGCACTTCTTGAAGTCCATCTGTTGGTTTCAAGGAGTTTATATGGTGACCAAGGTAGTATTCAAGGTTTTATCCAAAGATTGGTCATAGAGAAGATAAGATACAAGGTTGATCAAGACTAAGTCAAAGAGTGAATCAAGTTGATCAACACACAAAGCGTACAAGATGTACCGAGAGGGATCAAGTGATCCCATGGTATGGTAAGCATTGTCCATTACGCTTTGTGTACTAACCCATGTTCCCTGTGAGTGTTCTTTGTGGGGTTAGGTATATTTCCATGGGCTTGCATCAAGAGGAAGATCCCATACATCCCATGGAAGATGACATCAAGTGGTGATCATCATCAAGGTTGCGGTGTGCAAGCTCAAGTGAAGCATCACGGAGAGATCATGCTTGAGGCTTGCCGTTCATTGTGGTGACAATGGACTTGTGAAGATGTGCCAAAGAGTGGCTCACCCATAGTGGAGTATGGGGGAGCAATCTACTAGTCTTCATCGAGCCGGCGCAATCAAGAAAGGTGGTCCATCTTGAGAAGGACAAGATCGTCATCATCTAGCTCAAGTGGACTATGCGCAAGGCAAAGGTTTGACCTTGATAGGGTTTTCTATTTTACCGGTCTCATAGTGGTAGTTGGGAGACTGGGTTATAGGATAGATAGCCGTACTATCAAGGGGGCTCTCAAGTGAGTAGCTTGATCGTATCGTTCGTTGAGAGCTCAAACCATTGCATTCTTGGCATCATCATCTTTCTTGGTTCTTGGTTGGTTTTTCTCTTTGTGGATTTTAGAGCTTATGGTCATCTTCATGACAAGCTCGAGTTCATCAAAAACGGAGTACATATGCATCTTCTATGATGTTTTTGATGTTGGAGTTTTTGCCGGTTCTTCATTCATAGAGGTTTCACATCTCTATATCATTGGTATTTTCATACTGCCTCTTCTATGGTCATACTATCGCTGTTTGGATAGTACTTGTCGTGTGCTATCCAACAAGCTTGAGTTTGCTCAATTCGGAGCTCGTATGCGAAAGTTATGGCAGTTTCAGTGCCAGAACTGTTTTTCTCTGATCAGGCGGTAGTACCGCTTCGTACCACGGTAGTACCGCTTGGGCGGTACTTTCGCTGTGTACTACCGCTGCTACTACCGCTTATTTTTTTAAGCGGAAGTACCAAGCGGTACTACCGCCCTGAAGTGCCGCTTATTTTTTTAAAGCGGAAGTACCGCTCCCTCCAGAGCGGTACTACCGCTCTGTTGTTCCAGGACGGGTATAAGCGGAAGTACCGCTCCCCTGAGCGGTACTACCGCTTGTGTGCGGGCTGTGGGGGTAACGGTTGGATTTTCCCCCACCTATAAAAGGGGGTCTTCTTCCCCTTTGCTCACTAACTCTTGAGCTTGTGTTCTTCCCCCATTGTTGACCTTCTTCGAGCTTGCTAACTCTCAATCCCTCCAATGATTCTTGCTAGTTCTTGAGGGAAAAGAGAGAGGAGATCTAGATCCACATTTCTACCAATCACTTCCTCCTCTTTGTGAGGGGAACCCCTTGGATCTTGATCTTGGAGTTCTTCGTGTTCTTCTTCGTTCTTCCTCTCTTTTTCCTCCATAGCATTAGTTGTTGTGGTGGGATTTGGGAGAGAAGGACTTGGGCACTCCGTGTGCCCTTGCCATTGCATTTGGTGCATATGTTTGAGTTCTCCACGGTGATACGTGGAAGTGAGAAGTTGAGAAGATTATTACTCTTGGGTATTTGGGCACCCTTGAGCTTGTTCCTCTTGGGTGCTTTGGCGCCCTAGACGGTTGGTGATGCCTCGGAGCTCAATCATTGTGGTGCAAAGCTCCGGGCAAGCTTCGGGGTCTCCAATTAGGTTGTGGAGATTGCCCCGAGCATTTGAGGTCACCTCGGAGCCACAATCCATTGTGGTGAAGCTTCGTGGTGTTGTTGGGAGCCTCCAATTAAGTTGTGGAGTTTGCCCCAACCTTGTTTGTACGGGTTCGGTGACCGCCCTCAAGGGTCCCTTAGTGGAATCACGGCATCTTGCATTGTGCGAAGGCGTGAGGAGATTACAGTGGCCCTAGTGGCTTCTTGGGGAGCATTGTGCCTCCACACCGCTCCGAACGGAGATTAGCATCCGCAAGGGTGTGAACTTCGGGATACATCGTCGTCTCCGCGTGCCTCGGTTATCTCTTACCCGAGCCCTTTACTTATGCACTTTACTTTGTGATAGCCATATTGTTTCTTGTTATATATCTTGCTATCACTTAGTTGTCTATCTTGCTTAGCATAAGTTGTTGGTGCACATAGGTGAGCCTAGTTGTTTTAGGTTTTGTGCTTGACCAATTAAACGATAGTTTTATTCCGCATTTGTTCAAGCCTAAACCGTAATTATTTTAAAGCGCCTATTCACCCCCCTCTAGGCGACATCCACGTCCTTTCACTGGTGATTCACATTTTTGGAGTGGCATGATGAAGGCCAAGGAATTCTTTTTCCAATTTGGCACTTTCTCGGTTAGGGATGGTTCTCAGGTTCGATTCTAGGAAGACACCTGGCTGGGGGGCACTCCACTTATGGTCCAGTATCCTAGCTTGTACAGGATTGTCAGACATAAATTTGTCACGATCAAACAAGTTTTAGGACAAGAAAACCCTCATATTTCTTTTCGAAGGGACCTTGTTGGGCCTCGCCTGGTAGCATGGAATGAATTACTCGCTCGTCTGGAGGTCATTCAGCTGTCAGGAGAACCAGACAAGTTTTGATGGAATTTGCAACAGAACGGAAGCTTTTCAGTCAAATCCTTGTATGATGCATTGGTTCATACTGATGTTCCGGTTGATAACAAGAAATTGTGGAAGCTCAAAATTCCTCTAAGAGTGAAGATATTCCTCTGGTTTCTAAACAGAGGGGTCATTTTAACTAGAGATAACCTGGCACGACGTAATTGGCAAGGTAGCAAAACTTGTGTCTTTTGCCATCATGACGAGTCTATTAAACACTTATTTTTTGAGTGTAAATTTGCTCGTTCAGTCTGGGCCATAGTTCAAGTAGCTTCAAATCTATATCCCCCACGTAGTGCACGTAACATGTTCGGCAATTGGCTACGGGGTATTGATAAACAATTTTCTACACATCTACTTGTGGGGGCGGCTGCCTTATGTTGGGCATTGTGGCTTACCAGAAATGATGTGATCTTTAACAATAAATCTATTTTATCTCCCGTGCAGGTTATTCATGCATGTACACGATGGCTCCGTACTTGGTCTATCCTGCAAAGGCCGGAGGACAGAGACTTTTTTATGATGACGTCTACACGGCTGGAGCATACAGCCAGGGAGGTTTTCTCCCAACATGGATGGCGGTGTAATCTTTGGATAGGATTTACCCCACCCTAGGCTGGACTTATTTATTTTTGCTAAAACATTTTTATTTTTAGGCTTCTTGGACTTGTTGGCTGTGTACATCGCGCTATGCAGAGGCCGGGCATTCTTTCAATATGGTTGTATCACCTCGATATATCAATTAAATGAAATGTTCTTTATCGAAAAAATAAGTTGCCTAACTATCCTTGTATAAAAGTGTCAATACACTGGTTTTGGCCTTACGTTAGGTAGTTGGTCTGACTCATGTTCTAGAGAAGACAAAAACACGTACTAGTATATTCATTTTACTGTTTTCCTAGAAATGGTACAGAACTAATAGTGGGATGCGACCATATGCTTATGTTAGAAATGCGGAATGTTCTCTTGAAGTTGTAGCCCCAGCCGCCGGTCCTCCCCGCCTTCCCCTCCCTCCCCTCCGCCGCCACCGGTGGTCGGCGCCGGGCAAAGCCCGTGCGCCCGACGGCGGCGGCGGAGTTACTGCGTCCCCTCTCGGGTCTTTGGGTGGCGCGCGACGCCCCATCTCGAGGGTGTGATCCCGATCTGGACCAAGGCACCCTGATGGACAACGATGGCGTGACGGCCGGCCGATGTCCCAACGGTGGCCTTGGCAGCAGGGCTGGTGCGACCCTTCCCGATCTAGGGCAGATAGCCCTGGATCAGGGGCGTCGTCCTCTGGGATGGCCTCCTTGTACGGTGGCGCGGCAGGGCGGATGGGCTGCCAGGGATCGGACCGGATGGCCGGCGATTCACCGGTAGGTTGGTGTTGCGGCTTGCTACCCTCGATGCCAACGGCGCCGAGCTGCTTCTTCCTCCAACCCATGTTGTGTGCACTTCATCTTACTGGACATGGCCGTGCTGCTAGCCAGTTACGGGGTTGGGACTAAGCGGGAGGTGGGGATCCGGATTGAGATAATTCCTAGGTTGGCTCATGCCGTCCGTGACAACGACGACACCCAAGAGTGCTGTTTTTCTTCCTGGAGACGTCGTTCGTGTCCACCCTCCCTTTTCCCACCTCACGGTCTCTTGGGTGAAAACCCTAGGGAGGCGACGACGCTCTTGGCGTCGTGTTCGTCTTGAAGGCATCATCATGAGAGCTATGTAGCGGTGGGCACTGCTTGGGTGCGTCGGCAGTTGCATATGGCGTGCCCCTCCTCCTCCAGGTGGTAGCTGTTCCGGGGGAAACCCTAGATTTGCGTCTTTCGGATCGGATGATGAAGGATACTTTGGTGCCGCTCTCCCTTCTGGGGGCATCGTCTTGGAGCAGTCATTCACTGGAGAGGCAAACAGGTGGAGCGGTGTTACATCGACCGCATTGAAGACGGTGGGTCTCGACGACGTGGAGCAGTGGAGTCTCAGTGTTGAACGTGGATTGATTGACGAGCGCAGGCTGGTGGCGCTGTGTGGTGTCATGGTGATGTCGACGGCAGATGATGCTGGCAAGATCTATGCAATGATTCCTCTTGAAGACGGGATGGCGGAAGATGGCGGCAGCGGATTCTTGAGCGTGCGCAGGCGGTCCATGTTATGGGACGCCTTGACCGGATGGTCTTAAGGCCTCTGGATTAGATTGTGTCTATTATGCGAACATGACACATCAGTATACTTGTGGGTGTAGCGACTTTGTTCGTCTAGAAGGGGGCTTCGGGTCAATCCTTGCATTCATTTTGTCAGACTCTGGTGAACAATTAATAAAGATGGCTGTGTGCATCATGGTGATGCAAAAGCCGGGGGTAATCCTCCTTTTCGAAAAAACCCCGTAAAATGTTCTCTTGCAATTGTAGTATTATATACTCCCTCTGTCTCATAATATAAGATGTTATTTCATATCGGTTGTAATAATAGCTTATATTATGAGACGGTGGGAGTATCTCTAGTTTATATATTGTTGATGTTTTTCAGTAAATGACTCTGACAGAGGCCCGCGAAGGGTTAAAGAACAGCATGAGGAGAATAAACAACAAAATCGTACAGAGTGGCTCGAACAGCTTGTTCATATAGTTCTCATCGCTGGTGGCTGTTATTTTTTCTGGTATATCTCGCCTCCAAATTCCCTCTTCAACAATAACATGTCACCAAATTGTTGTGTTGTATTTCCCCACAGCTGTGCCCGTGGCTATGAAAGACTGAATGGAGTCAAATTTACACCCGCCAGGCGTTGTGGCAACTTCAGCACTGTAAGTCAGTGTATGTTACAGTATGACAGCACTATGTCATCGGTTGTTGATAGATCAATGATACTTGATGGAATGGGTTTGTTCTTCTGTATCTTGTATGAGAATCTGGGTGTATGCGAGTGAGTAACTAAAATTTTGTTCCTGTGCTACACTTCCTTGGGTCGGTTTCTTGAATTCTAATGGACAAGTATTGCTGCTTCATTCTTTCATCGAGATAATATAGATCTCAGCATAACATTACTGTTTACTCTTCGATCGAGATGATAATTTCTGAATTGTAACCTTTATTAACTGAATAGTAGTAGCACTTAATTTGTCTGTGCTACCTAAAATGAAACAATATCGTACACAATGTACGAAAGGCAAAAAGAAAATTTACTATACACCAGTATATCAGCCATACTACATGCACAGTTGCACACAAAACTTATCTGCCTTCAAGGGGCAGCCGGCTCGAGGTCTTCGGTTTTGCTCGCCACCTGCTGCAGCAGCAGCTCGCTCTTCTGCGCCTCCGCCTTCTTCTGCTGGACCTTCTCGCCGTACATGTAGGAGGCAAAGCCCCAGAGGGAGAGCACGAGCGCGATGCCCTTTGGCCCGTCAAACTTCTCGTGGAGGAAGAGGACGGCGAGGATCTGGGAAAGCGGCAGGAGGACGGCGATCATGATGCCGGCGAGGAGCGAGGAGGCGCAGGTGATGAGCCCCATGATGCCCAGGTTGAGAAGCTGCCACGACACGGCGTCCCACACGAGCACCAGGCAGTAGTTAGTCTTGCCGAGCCCGAACGCCGCCGCCTCGCTCCGCAGCGCCCCGAAGTCGCTCTTGATGGCCATGCCGAGCAGGCACACCAGCGTGCCGGCGGCGCCCATCACGGCCTGCATCTGCATGACCGTGGAGTAGGGAGGCGGCGCCCTCGCTGCGGGTCCCGTCCGGCGTCCGTATCGCTCCATGGCGACCTCAACGAGCGGCAGCACGAGCCCGGCGAGCGCCGCTGCAGCGATGCCCTCGCAGAACCCGGTCCAGTACGTCTTGGATGTCACGCCCGCCGGCTTCCCAGCTCCTGGCCCGACTCCAAGCACTGCCGGGCCAATGATGAGCAGCAAGACGGCGTTGGCGGAGAAGGGCGTGAAGCGGAGCCCGACGAAGAGGAACGCGAACACCGCCGTGAAGGCGAGCTGCGTCGCGAGCAGCAGCGACGAGGTGGACAGCGGCAGCGCCTGTGACCCCATCGCGTACACGTAACACGACACGGCGTAGAACCCGCCGAGCACGGCGGCCGCGCCGACGAGGCGCGGCGGGAGGAGGAGGTTGGCGATGCCGTGGCGGCGACCGCGGAAGAGGGAGACACACAGGGGTGGGAGGAGGAGCGGCCAGCCGGAGATCTGAAGCAGCGCGGAGAGCCACAGGCGTTGCCCGCCGTGGACGAAGTAGACCCGCAGCAGGAGCGGCCCGCCGGCGCCGATCAGCACGAGGCAGGCACTGAATATGACCAGCGGCGACGGCCGGTAGCGAGCCGGCGAAGCTGTCGAGGCGGCTGTGGCGCGGGGCGGCGATGCGGTTGGCGTCTGTGCTGCTTCTTGCATGGCCGAACTAGCACTAGTTGTTATGGTTGCCATGACGTGTCCTAGCCCCCAGCTGAAGTATGCGTATTGCTACTTTGGCTTACGAGTTTGGTTTGGACTGGCTCCTCTATGTGACTATGTTAGATGCTCAAGACGGCGATGAGCTTGTGTGTTCCATGACAGGCTTGTAGGGTTTATATAGGAGCAGGAAGATGTTAACAATGAGTTCGACCCTAGAGAAAAAACTAATTAACTACACAGATTAGTTAGTAGGTCAGTCAACATAAAGGAAGGAGGAGAGAAGTACACACGTAACAGTTAACAATGAGCTTTTCAGTCTATATGTTATGTTCTCAACTCAAGACATATTTGTCCCGGGGCGCTGCCAATAATGACAGTGGTTTGTACTCCACTTGCATTCGTCTTGATATTTTTTGTGCTCGTTTAATAGTTATAAGTACTAGTATAATGCCCCTGCGTTGCCACGGGCCGTAATTTTTGCCATATCAATGACATCGCTTTGAGGCCTTTGTCGATGGATTGTTTTCGAACGCCAACATAATACATCTCCATCTCTCTCATAATGTGTAAAATAAACATACATAGAAATACACATTTTGTATTATCATATGAAATATATATAAAGAATAACAATTATATATATGCATCTCTTCTAATTCTTTACAACTCGATTTTAGTATATAAAAAAGGATGTGGCATTTCTCTCATTGCAAACAACCGCTTTCCTTATAAAAAACAAACAACCATTCATTCCTTCGTATCTTAAAAAAAAATTCATACTCACTCTCTCATCGCATGACACAATGCTCACACTTACATCTCATTCCCCAACCTGCTCACCCCGCCACAGCATTCAGTCCGCACGTTGCTCTCACTTTTGTCTTCCCTCCCCTCCACGGCGTTGCCACATATATTGCAACACCTTTAAACTTTTTTCTGGTTGCATATATATACTTGTATTTGTTGTATAAAACACGGTGAATTTTTGGCCCCTTCCAATAACATCGTCTTGGGACCTTTGACGATGGATTTTTTATAGCGTCGACATAATCTGTCACCATCTCTCTCATAATCTGCAAAAATAAACATATATAGAAACACACCCTTTTTTAGAACATCTTTCTTATTATCATGTGCAACATATATAGAGAGAAAAACAATAATTTTTTATGCACCTCTTCTAATTCTGTTAAACTCTAACTTTGTCAATCGACATTTTTCAAAGAATCATCCAAAGCTATAGGTTAGTAATCTTTGATCTACAAAAGTGAACATATAAATATATTAAAAAAGAAAAGGTACAAAAATCATATACAATATATATTCATTGGTCAGGATCTAGATGCAAGCATATGTATTCACTGGTCAGCTGTTAAGAAAAAACAAGTGACCACTTTTAGTCAGAGTAGTTAGCATCATGTTTTTTACTCCCTCCGTTTCTAAATATAAGTCTTTTTAATCATTCTAGTAGAAGACTACATACAGAAAAAAAATGAGCGAATCTACACTCTAAAATATGTCTATATACATCTGTATGTAGTACAATAGTGGAATCTCTAAAAAGACTTATATTTAAGAACGGAGGGAGTAGTAGAGTGAGTCGCATCCCAATTTAAATAACCTGTAGGCTCGCATGTAAATCACAATGACTTGTGTGTTTTCACTATAAAGAGAAGTATGTGACATTTATCTCGTAGTAAACAACCACTTGTCCCTAAAGAAAGCACATAACCGCTCCTTTTCTATGCCATTTGATGACGTTACATAGTTAGGTGAAAATTTATCTAGAAATTTAGAAGATCAGGGCAAACAAAAGCAATCATTTTGTATCTTATTAGCTCCTTATAAGATGTCTCTACACCCTGCAAAATATAGTTTATCTTTTGAGAGACCAATAGCTGGCCCAATAATATCTTGCAATAGGGAAATCACTCAAATTTCTATGTCAGGGCTTCTAATGGGTGTGGCCAATGCCTGCCAAGGTAAATGAACCTCTCCAAAAAGATGGAAAATGTTACTTCTAACACAACCAACCATTATAGGGTTGTCAATATTTCAAGGTGGCTTTTAACTTCATGAAAGATCATAGGTGACAGGAAGCTCGGATGACACCAAATCATGTTGGAGAATATAAAATCTGAATCAGAAAGTTGGAATTCACAAGTTAGGTTGCCCCTTCAGGAAAATTGGAGAATTAAAATGAAAATTGGTTTCTATGTGAAAGAACGATTCGGTAATCATTCATCAATGAAACATGAGTAGAATCTGGCAATTCAATCCACTGGGTACAGAGCAATGCAGACATGGAAGTAAAACAGACACACCATAGTAAAAAGCGTATTTTTACATTAGTAACTTGTTCCACTCTTGTAGCTACTGTTGATGATGCAATGCACTAATGTGACATGATGTTGCCTAACCTGAGTACTGATGATGCATAAGTTCCACTATTCTAGCGGTACATATATTGTTCATGCAATAAGCAGAGACGGTATCAACTATTCAAGAGCAAGAAATGACTTCCTCGAGGACACAAATCAGTGGGAAATCTGCACAAACTGATCATTATTCTCTCAAATTTATAATCATTCAGTAAAGAACCTCAGGCTCCAGCAACTATTTGCCTGCATATAAAAGTAGTGCTAACAATTGCTTTGTACAAGAAACAATCGACATAATTCAGTTGTTAAAAAAAGACATAAAAGAGATCTTACTGTTCAAAATCCACCAACAACAAAGCACCAAGAATCAAGTCCAGCAGAACCAAGGAATCAACAAACAAGCGAAAGTAAATGTCCATCTACTCTATACAGGGATCTGGCATTCTTTGGGAATGTTACAACATCACCGCGGTCACATGGGGACTCGTCTTCAACATGGAAGGAGCTAAATAAACTGGCACAGAAACTAAATTTCCAGTTGTGTTTTCTCTAGCTCTTCCTTTTGATTTGCAGAATTTTCGGTTGCTGGATGAGGTAAGTTAGAATCAAAATTAATTATTGAGCTTACTTCACCTGCACATGTAATCTGGACGAGAAAACCATATAAAAGGGCAACATATGAATTGCAATTCCAAATAGCTTATAATAGGACCGATTTGCTCAATGTTTTTACTAATCAAATCAACATGGAATATTTAGTCAACATATTAACTTTTGTTACTTTTTTAAAGTCAAAAGCTAACTATTAGCGATAATCCCCATGGCCTATTAAATCTGCACATTGCTATTCAATGTAGAAGTGCCAGCTTGCTCTCTGTATGAATGATGTATCTATAAAGAGACAAGAGATGCATATGACTGCAGGGCAGCAACTGCTTGAACCTGAACTACAAAGGAAACTGCTCCAGCCACAACGCGATGAGTTGAAGCTCACATGGTGGCATGAGGCAGTACCGGCGTAGCCGAGACTCCCACCATCAATTTGCTTGCTAATTTTTTGTGGGTTTTAGCGGCAACTGGGGGAGGCATACAAAACCACAACTAAACAAGATCAATGCACCGTGGCCAACACTTGTTAACCGATTATCTAGTGATACACAAGAAAATAACTAAACCAACCCAGACATTGCATATTTGGTCATAGTACGTCAAGAGTATCATTCATATGAATAGAAGATCAGATGGAAAATTACGTGCTTCCTTGTCTTTGTTCCAATCATCATCATCGTCAAACTTGATATTCGGCAGAGCGAGAACATATGAGTTAAACTTGACAATAACTCCACTAACGTACATGTGCAGGGGATGACGCAGCAGGGGTACCCTGCTCCTTCGAACATCCAAGTGAGAGGTATACACGTTCCCGTGAGGAATGAAATAACTCCACTAAGATTCAAATCGGGATGAATCAATCAAACAAAGAGGCTGTGGCTTTCACCCAACATGACGGCACAATCCTTTGCTCAGCCAAATCAAGAACAACGTACATGTGCAGGGGATGACGCAGCAGGGGGATGACGCGAGGTTGGTGGTCTGGGCGGCCGACGCGCTCAACGGCAAGATCCGGCACGCGGCGTGTGCTGAAGGGAGGGGAAGGAGGCGGCCGCGCCACGGATGCTGCCGACGCGCGGTGGAAGGACGTGGCCGGCGACTGGGATGTAGGCGGTCGACGCGGGGAATTAGGCGGCTGACATCCGGTGAAGGGAGGCGGCTGGCATCCGGTGGAGGGAGGCGGCCGACTATGGGGGAAGAGAGGTGGCCGGAGCTTGGGGGGAGGGAGGCAGCCAACGCACTGGCGGCGGCGGATGCTCGTGGAGGAGGAGGGAGAGATGCGGGGAGCGGGGAAGGGATCGTGGAGGGGGACGAGCGGGGCTGGTTTTCTCTGCACCGTTTTTCCCTATTACGCGCGGGGTAGAGAGATAAAACCAGTGGGAGGGGATGGTGGGAGGAGGGACAAAAAAACAGGACGAAAATAAACCCGGAACGGAAGCTACCAACTCCCCAATTAGGAGTAGAGAAAATGGTATTTTCTAGGAGAAGAAGGCGACGTGGGATGAAGATCCCAGGGACTCGGCAGGCTTGGTCGGGGGGGGGGGGGGGGGGGGGGAATGAATCATGAATGCAAAGGGACAAGAGGGAGGAGGAAGCTAGAAGGGAGACCATGGAGACTAAATAGGTTGTTCCATTTTGGTGATTGAATTTAATCTTGCAGAAATACATAAAAGCAAAACTGCCATGCAATAGTTTCTTGTTTCCAGTGTTCAGTCACAAGTCACAACTCGTAAGTATAGTAATACTCCATAGTATTAATACAAGTTGCATGCCTCTTTCATAGTTATGAATTACTACCCATTAACTGCTCGAATCCTGCTACATGTTTTTTTTTTTGATCTTGGATACAAGTATTAATCTAAACAAATTCATTCAGTGTCCTAAACAATCATTTTTAGGGGAAAAGGGCTCTTGTCCCGGCCCCATTCCATTAAAATGAAAGCAAACACAATGTACAACACGCGAGGGGAAACTGAGTGTCACCCCCAGCCAACCACAAACTACTCAACGCAATATAATGTAAAACTAGGAATGTTCAAGGCAACAAGAGAGTAGTCCTATCAGAGCGGGAAATGCAATTCGGCTCTTGGGAACATATGCTCCTGCGCACTAAAAATGGTTTTACAAATGTCAAAATTTTTTAGAAAAAATTAGTTGTGTTCATTGTCACATCTAAATGCTATCTGCAAATTTTTAGGGGGTAAGCTTAAGCATTTTGTCTTCGCAAAATAAACAAGGTGAACGTCAAATGTTATCTTCAAATGTTACACATATTTTTTTTTCACCGACGAAGCATTGCTATCCTGTTTCGCATGAAAGTTGCCGAGCATGCTTCTTACACTAACAAGAACATCTACAAAAAATATTAGAATTTTAAAATGCATTTACTATTTTATCTGAATTTACTGTTCATCAGGGAGCACGTGCACCCCAGAGCCAAAACAGCTCTCCCCATCAGAGCTCCTTCTTCCTCGGTATGGCTCTGGCAACATTAGCATGGGAGAGCTTGCAGGCACCCAAACAGAAACATTAATCTCCTTCACGTGCTCTTTTGCACCTTCCACACACAGGATCTTCCTTGGGATCGCATGTAAAGCAAGCCAAGTGTTCTTGTTAAAGCACATATCATCCTTGCATCTCCAGATAGCCCAAAGAGTAGCAACATGAACAAGGTTATTGGCTTGTTTATTTTTGTTGCTAACTCGCCATCTAGCCACACTTTCATAAGTGACATGGGCATCAATGCTAGTAAGAGGGCTGATAATTTTCAAAACTTCAACAACAGCCACACAATAAAAAAAACATGTGTGTGATAATGATTCCGATTCGCAATAGAAAAGGCAAGCGACATAATCTAAATGTTGTCGACAATGTTATCCCTACTATGCAGTTTTTTATGAGAAACAAGCTATAAAAATATATGAGTTTTGGGAGGAACATTCAATTGCCAAATAGCAGGAATATGAGCAGGAACAATCGTCCTAAATTTGGCAAGAGCATACAAACTGAGTAAAGTCCATTAGTTTCCAACTTCCAAATGATAGCATCATCCTCATCAATTAAATGCAAGGATTGAGAAATACTCACTAAACCAAACCAAAGGAGCACCAACCTATTATCCACACATCCCCTAAAGGTTATCGTGCAACCATCCCAAGCAAGCTATAGTTATATTTTGCTCATTGGCAATAGTATTACAGCTCCCAAAACCGAATAGCTAAACAATCAGTCGATGTTCTTTTATTTCAGGACTCACGACCGAGTAAGGGATGACACTTGCTTCATACATTGACCAGGGCGCAGCAGCAACTTGCATGCATGTGAGCGGAACGACCAACGTTTCATGAGCCTGGACTCGTGCCGCGTTTAATTTAACCATCCTCTCCTTGTTAATCAAATTTGACCACCTGCACTCGTGCCACGTTTAATTTAACCACTCTCTCTTTTTTAATCAATAATTGACCATTTTCACTTAGCACACCGCGCTTCCGCGCGCGTGCATAATAACCAACCGCCATTTCTCAGTAACAACAGCTGACGTGTATCATCGGTCAAGTCCACGTCGGCACCACTAAAATAGTAACAATAAGCCTAGCCTAGCTACAACAAAAGCTTCTCTAAGGAGTACATACTCCACACATGCATGTACGTAGATGTGATGATTGTTTAGCGAGAAGAAAACAAAGGAGAAGCGCCTCCGGAGAACGTGCAGCTTTGAGCTGCATGTTTTGGTAATTGGGTATACATCGCCGCCGCCGGGACCGAGTAATTAGAACGCATGTGCCTTGTTCCACCCAACTTGGCAACTTTCATCTTCTTTATTCTGAAAGATTTTGGTAGTACTAGCTTCTTTTAATTTGTTCCATAGTCTACTTTCTGATATGTATGTTGGCATTCTTGCGAGGATCTAAATTACTAATTGTAGCTGGACTGACATCTGAACAGTGACATGCCGTCGTCTCTAGATCGGCCGATCGACAATCAACGGACGGATCAACATAAGCAGTGCATAACATTCCACTACATTTTTTTAGAACATTTATTTCACTCAATTCCGAAAACAATTTCACACATTTCAAAAACTTACGTCAATCATTTCAAAAACATATTTCCCTCATTCCCAAACACTATTTTTATTCATTTTAAAAACTGATTTCACTCGAATCAAAAAATATGTTTCACTCATTTAAAAAAACATGTTTCAACCATTTTTGATTTCTACCTTCGATCTGGACAATCCATTCTAAATCCAAAGGGCATGTCAATAGTTCTCGGTCGTTGCCGCTCCACTGTAGTTAACTTTTTGAAAGCCTAAAAGCTAAGGTGTGATACTTTGTAACGATATCCTAGCCACCAGCCACCATAGCATAGTTTGTCATCAGTTATAACAAAATTTATTACGTACCTTGTAATTGTACATGTACCAAAAACAGTATGTAATCAATTGTACATGTAATTTTATAGCAAACTGTTACCCCCTCCCCCGTGGCTCTCCCGTCGCCCCTCGAGGGAGACTCGAGGGCGACCAAACCCAAGCGCCCCGAGTGCTCCCTCCCCTTCCCTCCTCTTGCCTCCTCCTCCCGAGGACTTCGCGGTCCTTGCTGTGCGGTCTCCGATGAAGGTGGCGGTGAGGCTCGGCTACCCTGCCCTGTTGCAGGGAGCTCCGGAAGCCGGGACGGCAGCCCCTGGTGAAGATGGCGGCGCATATCTCGTTGGTGGATGGCGTCGCTGGAGCTGGCCGTCCCCCGGCCGTGTAGGCGGCGATAGGGCGGCGAAGGCTCTTCGTGGCTGCGGGATGGTCTGGTGGTCCGCTGGATCTGGATCCTGGCCCCTCCCCTTGTTGCGGCCCGTCTGGCCAGATCTGGCCGTTGGGCGTGGGTTGGCAAGTGCTTTGGAAGGGGGGAAACCCCTGGTCTACTTCGCGTAGACCTCGACGGCGTCAACACCCCTGCGCTGGTTCCCTCCTGAGGCCAACTCCAACGCACGACCCCAAACGGACGTCCGTTTTGTCCGGATTCCGCCCGTTTGGGGGTGGCAATGGGGCCGTGTCCGAACGGATTTGTGTATGCGTTGGCCGTGTGCCCAACGCGCGGCCGCATCTTCGGCTCCATCTCGTCTGCCGGAGGCCAAGTACAACAAAATCAAGCATAGGAAAAATAGTTCAAATCAAACATAGCAAATAGTTCCATGTCCGAAATAGTCATTTATTACAACCAAATCGAAATTTTAAAAATATAAATTAGTCTTACAAAACCACTCAAAGTTTGTGCGCACGAAAAGATATTAAACCGATAGATCTACTGATTGCCAATGTGTTCCCACATGTGCTCAACCAAGTCATCTTGCAGCTGCGTATGAGTGTCCCGATGATGCATCTCACGATGGAATTGGACAAACTGTTGAAAGGTTGCAGGAGGTGGGTGCTCAGGCTCAACATTGTCACCCTGGAAATCAAACCCCTGGTCGTAGATGCGTCCATCACGCTCATCTTCAACGATCATGTTGTGCATGATCACACAAGCAGTCATCACCTCCCAAAGCTTCTGAATGCTCCATGTCAATGCAGGGTTTCGAACGATACCCCATCGAGACTGAAGCACACCAAATGCATGCTCCACATCTTTCCTAACACTCTCCTACATTTGGGCAAACCTCTGTCTTTTCTCTCCTTGCGAATTGGGTATGGTATTCACAAGAGTGGACCACTGGGGATAGATACCATCATCTAGGTAATATCCCTTGTTGGAATGGTGGCCATTGATCTCAAAGTTGACCTCCCGGGAGTGGCCTTCTGCAAGCCTCGCAAACACTGGAGAATGCTGAAGAACGCTAATATCATTGTAAGAACCAGCCATGCCGAAGAAAGAATGCCATATCCACAGATCTTGTGAAGCCACCGCTTCAAGTATGACAATGGTACCTTTCACATGCCGCTTGTACTGTGCCAGCCAAGCAAATGGACAGTTCTTCCACTTCCAATGCATACAATCGATACCACCAAGCATGCCCGAAAAGCCCCTCTCGGCATTGATCGTCAACAACCTCTCTATATCATCGACATTTGGCTCTCTCTGGTATTCAGGGCCAAACACAGCCACCACGGCCTTGCAGAAACTGTACATTGATTGGAGACACGTGGACTCACTCATACGAATGTACTCATCCACAAGATCACCAGGAATTCCATATGCAAGCATGCGAATAGCCGCAATGCATTTTTGATAAGAAGAGAAGCCAAGCTTCCCAAGGGCATCCTCTTTGCAGTCAAAGTATGGGTCATATGCTACTACTTCC
Source organism: Elymus sibiricus (assembly GCA_039707655.1). Lineage (NCBI taxonomy): Eukaryota > Viridiplantae > Streptophyta > Magnoliopsida > Poales > Poaceae > Elymus > Elymus sibiricus. Next base: position 469,560,811 of record CM077669.1, read on the forward strand.
TCCCGAATACGATTGAACACATGCCTCCTCATTCGAAAGCGGCGACGAAATTGATGAGGTTTGTAGAATGCGTTATTCTCAAAGTAATCGGCATAGAGGAGGGCGTGCCCTTTCTCCCTATTGCGGTTCAAGGCCAGAGCATGGTCGGGGATTGATCCTCTGAACTGAGGCCGCATCCTATTGATGTGGTCATGGACAACCAATGATGCCACCACTATGTCCTCATCGTCCGAGGACGAATCATCTGATGAACAAACAAAGTTGTGAAAGAAATACTCATCCCCGCTATCCATGGTACATTGTGAGCAAAGCGTCGAACACCTTGTAGTCGTGATGGAGACGCGGCCGGAAAGGACATGTCGAGTCCCTTCGCAGGCAGCAAAGCAAGGTCGACGACTGCGGGCGGAGGGCGGAGCAAGAACAGGGGGAGGAAGAAAAGGGGCCGTGTCACCGACGGGCAAGGTGGACGACGTGGGTGGCGTCGGTAATGGCAAGGGGCAGAGGGCGGAGCGAGGAGCGAGGACAAGGGAGGAAGAAAAGGGGCTGTGTCCTCACCGGGCGGGCCAGGGGAGGACAACGTCATGCGACGCGCCCGTCCGTGCGTGTTCGTTTGGCCGCAAACGCGGCCTAAGAGCAACTCTAGCAGATCCCTTAAAATCGCGACCCTTATAAGCAGGATAAGGGTCGAGAAAATCGCGTTTTAAGGGCCGAAATCGGCGGCGGCGGAACAGAGCCCGCAAACCCGAGCGGTAAATGAGAATATCCAGCGATATTCTCTTTTACCGCTCGGGTTTGCGGGCTCTGTTTCGCGGCCGTCGATTTCGGCCCCGCAAACCGTAAAAACACACAAATAAATGCCGAGAATTCAAACATGATCTTGACATCACCACACAGTTTTGGCGACATTTGAACATAGTTTTTGCACCACAACCCAAAAGACATCACACAATCCATCATCACTCCATCATCATCATCATCATCATCACAAGATGAAATCTTGACCGCCACCATTGCCATCACCACTTGCCGAACCACCATGCTCACCGAACCACCATGCTCACCGAACCCTGGCACTGCATGACCTCTTCCGGCTTGCCTCCTCCTCTCCAAGATCTCTAACCTTTTCTTGTTATGCCATTCTTTGGTGACCTCGTCCATCTCATTTCGGTTCATCATTATGATCTTGTTCTCCTCTTGAAGGAGTTTGTCCATGGTTTTGATCGATGTCGACGGTGTTGTCATTCAAGATTTGCACGAAATCGGTGCTACAATTGCGCTCGACATGTCACATACAAGCGGAATGAACTCAAATGCAAGAAGTGCGGGAAATCGAAGAATCATACCTTGCGCCCATTCCGTCGAACACCTCGGGGGCGGCAGCAATGCCATCGCGGTAGTGCTCGAGGAAGCTCTTGCCGGAGCAATCGGGGGAGGTGTTGGCGGGGCAGCTTTCCCCGCGAGCTTGTTGCATTTCACACCGAAAGTCTTCCCCTTCTTTGCCGGCGGTTGCCTGACCGAATTCGCATCGGAGACGACGGGGCGGGCATGCCTTCACGGCTGGCTGGCGGGAGCGCCGCCCTGGACGACGACGTTGCCCTGCCGCTTGCGAGGTGGCGCGGTGCAGCCTTCAACGGCGACGGGCGTGGCAAGGCCGCCGACGAGATCTGCCAAAGGGGGTGGCACGTGGATGGCGTCCGCGGTGACGGCTCCCGGCTGAGAGGCTTCCATGTCAGCGAAGGGACGCCGGGGAAGGTGCTATGGGGCGACCGGAGGGAGGTGGTTGGGGGCGGAGGGAGAGGGAAGCAGGAAGAGCCGCACGGAAATGTCCCTCCCGCCAAATCCCGCAGCTAATAGAGGTCGAGCTTGGGTCGGCCTCCCTCTCCGTGAATCTAAAGGTTGAGGGCGAAGTTTTTCCGCGCCCCGCAATTTTTTTACAGTTCGCGCGCTGATACGGTGTCTGGTCGGGTCGTTTTTTCCGCCCGAAACCGTAAACGTGCGGTTATTTTGTGGGTCGACACATTTTAAGGGGTCTGGTACAGTTGCTCTAAACTTGAGCCGGGAATGGTCGAAAGCGGACCGAGAACGGACATTTGTCCGTTTGCGGCCGTGCGTTGGGCCGCAGTTTGTGTCCGTTTATCCTCAAATGGACGCGGGTGGACGATTTGGGGTCGTGCATTGGAGGTGGCCTGAGGGAACGTCGAGCTTCCGGACCTCGCCATCCCACTTCCTTCTCAGCGCTCCCAGGTGAATACCTTGACTTTTTGGCCCAGACGACGGAGGCGTTCCAGCGGCGTGGTCCTCCTTGGAGAAGTCATCCTAGGAATGGGGGTAGGTTGTCGCTGTGGTTTTTGGTGGTTGGTGACGGCGGCGGTGCGTTACTCTCTAGGTCGCCAGTGGTGTGGAGGCGAGTTGGTCGGTCCGCTATCCTTCAGCTGCTTTTGTCCGATACCCTCGTGGGCATTGGCCGGTGTATGACATCATCGTGTAGTGGCACGGCATGGACGAAGATGTGACTGGGATCTCTCTCCAACATTGGCCCCATGGGTCGACGAAAGAGCCAATTTTTCTCTCCATGTGGGTTAGCCTCTCCTCCCCTGCATCCATTGGCGTCTCAGGTTGGCCTCGGCTCTGCTGTTCTAGCTAAATTGGGCCCTTCGCGGCTTGACCCTGGTTTCATTATGTAGGCTATCACGTTAGTTGCTGAGCTTCCTGTAGCTCCTGGTCTCAAGTGTGATCTTCCTTATTTTTCCGTTTTTGGTGAAGTCTTGGCCTTTATAATCACCCGGTTGATTACTTTATTAATTTGAAGTCGGCCTTTTGCCTTTTTAAGGGTTTTTTTACATCTGTGCCCCTCGTTCCTTAGCTCTACTCATTCATCCCCACGCTCTTAACATTTGCTCACTTTTCCCCACTCCTTAGTCCGAAACCCTCAGAAATGGTCACACGGGGGGATGCCGTCGGGTCAATGGTTTGATCGTTAACTACTGACGAGTGGGGCCGTGCTGGACTGTGTCGCTCGTTGGACCCCCCCATTTCCGGCCACAAGGACGCCGAACGGACGCGCACGTGCTTTCTCCTCCTCCGCTTCGGGGATGCATGGCGGCCTTCCAACTACCCCCATGTCCCAAAGTAAATGCGCACGCGCGGCGGGCCCCGATCGTCAGCCACCCATGTTCGGGTCGCCGTCCTTCTTTAAGTGGAAACCCGTGGACCGGCCAGTCCACAACAGTTTCCACCCTTCCAAAGCGAAGCCTGCCCCCTCCACCCCCGGCAGCATCTGCAAACCCTAGCCCGCCGGCGACATCCCTCTCACCATGGGCATCTTCTCAGGGGCTGGCTCGAGCTCCGGCAAAAAGAAGGGCAAGGCCCTCGCCGTCCCTTGGCGGGCACTACCCCCGCCGTCCTCTTCCTGCCCGCCTCGGCAGCGGATTAGCGTCCCAGTGCACCAAGCGAGGTGGCACTGGGAGCATCGCATCCCTCTCCCCTACCCCGACGTGGTCCTGCCACATGACTGGCACTTGGATCCGGAGAGGATCCCAGTACCGGCGGTGCCACGATCGGTGCGGGCGCATGCGGAGGAGGTAAGGCGCTGGCGGCAGCAGCTCACGCCTGAGCAGCGGCTCAACCCAGCTTACGCTGAAGACTCTCCCGATTGGGAGGCCTGGTTTGCGTTTGAGCACGAGGAGTAGCGCCGGCGTGACGTCCGCGGCGTGCGGGCTGGCATCCCGCCGCTCCTCCTCGTGTGCGATGAGGACCATCAGGCGGAGGCCGAGTACCAGGAGGCACTGGCAATCGCCCTCCGTTAAAGCGAGGAGGAAGAGAAGCGCAAGGAGGAGGAGGCGGCTTACCAGGCGCGGATAGCAGAGGCCATTGCGCTCTCCGCTGCTGGCGACTGCGTCATGCCGCCGCTGGCCCCGCCGTCCCCCGCCAGGCTCGAGCAGGCGCCGATCGACCTCACGCCCCACGAGTACATCTGGGAGGGGGTGGGGCGCTAGTGGGTGAGCGCGCCACCCATTTGGATGCCGGCGACGCCGGAGCAGGAGCGGGTCTACCTGGAGTTCTGGCGACAACAACACCTGCTGGCGGAGCGTCGCGAGGGTAAGTGGCTTGAGGACTTGGAGAAGGACGCCGAGGCAGAGGAGGAGGAGCGCCGTGTCGAAGCGCAAGCAGCGGCGGTGCAGCCACCGACGGACGACGTCGCCACTGCCTAGGAGACGGCGTCCCCCTGGGCTGGCCGGGCGCCGACCCTCGTCGACCTCACCGGCCCCGACGACGATGATGAGGACGCCTAGGGGGCAGCGCGCCTCCTCATTTTTATTTTTAATTTTAATGTTTTTAGTTAATGCCTGGCAGACTTGTGAACTGTCGCCGGCCTTTGTGGCCGACATTAATGTATAATTAAAGTTAACGCAGGTTGTTGTGATTTGATATGATGTTTTGACTGTGATGTGATGTTTGAATTTGAATTTGGACTGACCTTTGAATTATAAGCAACATTTGAAATCCATTGCTCTATGATGTTGCAATGTTCATGTTAGCCTAGGTTGCAATGATCTAACAACAAATAAAACAAAAATACAAACAAATGATCATGTTAGCCTATGTTGGTGAGCTTCGAAAGTTAGGGTAAACAGACCATTTCCAATATAAATCATTATAAAAATAGTTTAAAATTTCAATAATAAAATAATAAGTTCAGATCCTTCTTATTCACACTAAAATGATTCTATGATTTTTTTTAATTTTTCATAAACCCAAACTCACTATCACTCTCTTCTTGGACTCTATACAATCTCGTACGTGATAGCTCATTTGCGTGAAGGAGTTTTCATGGAAATGTCCATAAACTAAGATTTTTTTTTGTCATAACCATGTCACATACAACGACATTGTGCGCATGTTTTCCATTTTTTTGATTTTTTTGAATTTGTTCTTCTCATTTGAACTTGGAGATGGTAGCTTACATCAAAAAAAGATTTTCCATAAAAATGTCCCTAAACCAAGTTTATATTTTTTTATGGTAACTATGTCTTATGAAATGACGAACCGCGAAGGTTTGCTATTTTTTTTGATTTTTTTGAATTAGTTAACATCATTTGAAAGTTGGTCAAACCTAAGATAACCCCGCTGACCGGCTCAAAAGCCCGCAACATCTCTCCAAACCCTAGCATCGAACTGCAGCCGTCCGATCATACCCTAGCGCCAAGCGACAACCCTCAGATCAGGTCTTCTAGAAGGAATTCACAGGGCGGGTCGCGTGCAGGCTGCGCACCGTTGTATCACATGGACGGCTCCGCACCGTTGGATCATTGGCGATCCGCGAGAGGTTGGTTCTGCTCGCCCACTCGTCTGTCCCAAAATGCAAACAAGTCCTTGTTGGGCCTTCGCAAGGCGTTGACCTGTCGAAGGCCCACAAGGAAAAAAGAGGCCTATAAAATGGTGCACGCGTTGGTTCTGTTTTTTTGATTTGATTGCACCGTCACCCTTTTCTTTATTGATTTGATTGCACCGTTTGTTTCTTTTTTTTATTTGATTGCACCAAATTAGTTTCATCATGCAAAAAATAGTTTCTTTTCCTTCTTATTTTTCAACATCAACATGGTTCATATTAGATTGAAAACATCATTACACAATCGAACATCTCATATTTAGAAAGGATAAAATTCATACAAAAGCATGCAAGATGTAAAACCTACGTACTACATAGTAAAACCTATCTACTCTTCATCGGAGATGTCGATGATTTCCGTGCCCTCCGGTGGATAAATGGCTGCCTGTTGCAGCTCCGCTGCCGCCTCCTCTGCCTCTATCTTCGCCTCCAGCTCATCGAACAGGGCGTCGGCCCCCGCCTGCCTCTGCCGGATGAGCCGGCGGTTTCCCTCCACCTTGGCCTCATCCCGGATGGAATCCAGGATGGCCTGCTGCTCCGCCATCTTCTCCGGCTAGTTGACGGCGACCTCCGCCTCCGCCTCCGGGTCGTCCTCCTCCATGGGCGCCGGTTGATGCTCCTCCTCCTCCGTCTCCGGTGAATCCGGAGCGAGACCCGCAGCAATGCGGGCGGCGCGGCGAGCCTGCATTTTTGCCTCGATTTGTAGGCGCCGCTCCGGAGTGTGTTGCGCGTACGTGGTGATGAAGCGTCGGACCATCCTGACGGCGACGGAAGTGCAAGAGGAGGCGGATGGGCTCGGTCGGCGGCGGGGTGGAGGGAGGAGGAGGATGTGCAAGGGCTGGGGGACGACGACCGGCTTAAATAGCCGGCTAATGGCCTCGGACGGCGATTCGAAGCGGCGCCGTGCGGCGTTCACACCGCGCCGACGGTCGAGGCGCCCGTCGGACCGTCGGGTTTTCCGATGAGTCCGCGTGGGGCCATGCCGTCAGCCCGACATGGAGGGCGCCTGTGAAAAGACGCCTGCAAAATGGGATGGAGGGAGTGGCGCGCTTCGGCCCAATAGTCCACCGAAATCAGGGCCCCACTCGTCAGTAGTTAACGGTCAAACCATTGACCCAACGGCATCCCCCCGTGTGACCTTTTCTGAGGGTTTTGGACTAAGGAATGGGGAAAAGTGAGCAAATGTTAAGAGCGTGGGGATGAATGAGTAGAGCTAAGGAACGAGGGGCACATAAATAGAAATCCCTTTTTCTAAACGGTAGCATCAAATCTTTCTTTGCTGGATGTCTTATCTTGAAGCTTTGATCTGGTAACGACTCCTTCACGACAACTCCTATGAACACTGATGATGTTGCAAGCCGGCAAGAAAATAAATTATCTATCCATAAGTTCATTAGTTAATTGTTGGATTTTCTTTAGCAATATGGATTTTTGGAACCTGGATGCACATGTACCCGGTTTAGCAACAAAAAAAAGTAAAAAAAAATTCAAATATTTTTCAAACTTTTTTTGCAACAAACATTATCTGGTACCAACAAATAAGAATGGACTTGTTTCCGATCGAATATGCTGGTAGACAAAGATATACAGCAAATCATTATGCTACACTTTGAAACAAGAAAAAACATCTCACGTAAGGGCATCTTCAATGGCAACCCGCAAATTTTCTTTTGCATCCCTCCACGGATAGGGTGGACCAGTCCGGGGACACGGATGCGGGAGGGCGTCATTCAACCGTAGCCGCATACATTTTGACCACAACTCAAACCAACCGGATGAAATTAGATGAAACTGGACGAATTTCATTTAAGTTCGGATATAATTGACATATAAAAGGTTGATATTTCGACCGTTTAAGTAAAAAACTAGAAAAAAAACCTAAACCCTATACCGGACAACCACCTTGTACGCGTGGCCGCCCTGCCCTGCCGCACCGACGTCTCCGTCGGTGCCGTCGTCGTCGTCGTCATGGTCCATCCAGCGGCGAACTATGCCGTAGGGCCAGGGCAGCCTTGTTTGGCGGCGGCCTGCCGCTCATGGACGAGCCGCTCTGCCTCCTGCCACGCTGTGCATAGTGCCGCCGCGACAACTGCCGACATGGCCTTCGGAGCCCTGGTGGCGGCCTTGTCACGAACGGCGTTGGCTGAGTAGTGGCTAAGCGACCACTCCTCGCCGATCTTGTCGAGCTCACCATCAAGGCGGCGACGACGCCTGGCGGCCGTCTCCGTGGTGGTCAGGGATCCATCAAGCGCCCACGCCGCGGCGAGGTTCGGGTCGTTGCAGACCCATTCCGGCGCCACGTCTATCTTGGCGAACGCAGAGCAGTGAGCGGCATTGCGCCGGCCGTACCTCGCCTGCTGTCGTGCCGCGGGCTCGGCCTGGGACACCACCACCCGAGAGCCGGAGGTACCGCCGAAGCCTCCGCCTCCCAGGTAATGGAGGATGCGGCCACGCGCCGTGGCGATCGCGGGTGGCATCCCCTAGGGCCGGTGGCGTCGAGGCGACGGCGGCTCGTCGATCCGTGCACATCGGCTATGCGGTGGTGTCGGCGGCTCAGGCTCGACGTTGCCGCCGATGTGGAGGCCGCGGTTGCGCGGTGGTGATAGTGGCTTGTGCTTCATGCACCGCGGTTGCGCGGCGGGCATGTCGGCTCGTCCTTCACGCGACCACCGATGTGGAGCCCGCGGTTGCACGGTGGGGACACCAGCTCGTCCTTCACCCACCGGAGCGGGACGCCGGCTCGTCCTTGACTCGCACTGGCGATGGTAGTGTTGGAAATATGCCCTAGAGGCAATAATAAATTGGTTATTATTATATTTCCTTGTTCATGATAATCGTTTATTATCCATGCTATAATTGTATTGATTGGAAACTCAAATACATGTGTGCATACATAGACAACACTGTGTCCCTAGTAAGCCTCTAGTTAACTAGCTCGTTGATCAAAAGATGGTGAAGGTTTCCTAGCCATGGACATGAGATGTCATTTGATAACGGGATCACATCATTAGGAGAATGATGTGATGGACAAGACCCAAACTATAAACGTAGCATATGATCGTGTCAGTTTATTGCTATTGTTTTCTGCATGTCAAGTATCTGTTCCTATGACCATGAGATCATGCAACTCACTGACACCGGAGGAATACCTTGTGTGTATCAAACGTCGCAACGTAACTGGGTGACTATAAAGATGCTCTACAGGTATCTCTGAGGGTGTCTGTTGGGTTGGCATGGATCAAGACTGGGATTTGTTACTCGATGTAACGGAGAGGTATCTCAGGGCCCACTCGGTAATACAACATCACAATGAGCCTTGCAAGCAATGTGACTAAAGTGTTAGCCACGAGATCTTGTATTACGGACCGAGTAAAGAGACTTGCCGATAACAAGATTGAACTAGGTATAGAGATACCGACGATCGAATCTCGGGCAATTAACATACCAAAGAACAAAGAGAACAACATACGGGATTAACTGAATCCTTGACATAGAGGTTCGACCGATATAGATCTTCGTAGAATATGTAGGAACCAATATGGGCATCCAGGTCCCGCTATTGGTTATTGACCGTAGAGGTGTCTCGGTCATGTCTACATAGTTCTCGAACCCACAGGGTCTACACACTTAACGTTTGGTGACGATTAGTATAGTTGAGTTATTGTGTTGGTGACCGAAGGTTGTTCGGAGTCCCGGATAAAATCCCGGACATGACGAGGATCCCCGGAAGAGTCCGGAGGTAAAGATTGATATATGTGATAATAGTGTTTTGATCTCCGGAAGGGTTTTGGAATTCACCGGAAGGGGTTCCGGATGTTTACCGAAGTGTTCGGGTGCAGCAACACTTTATATGGGCCAAAGGGGTAAAGCCCACGAGGTATTGGAAAGTGCAAAAGGAAGTTTTGCTGCTGCCTTAAGCGGTACTACCGCTGGTAAGGCAGTACTACCGCGTAAGCGGTACTACCGCTTGTGTGAAGCGGTACTACCGCTCATGAGCGGTACTACCGCTTGTACGCGGTACTGCTGGAATCCGAGTGGGACTCTTTCCATGCGGGCCAAACCGACCTTGTGCGGGCAAAACCGACCTTGTGGAGGCTTTCTCTCCAAGTTTAGACCCCAGGGCTCAACATATAAATAGAGGGGCAGGGCTAGCACACGGGATACATCAAGATTTCCCAAGCCGATTGCCGGCAACCCTAACCCTCTAGTTCCCCCCGTCATAATCTCCGTAGTGCTTGGCGAAGCCCTGCAGAGATTGTTCCTCACCACAATCACCACGCCGTCGTGCTGCCGGAACTCATCCACTACTTCACCATCGCTTGCTGGATCGAGGAGATTAAGGCGTCATCAAGCCGTACGTGTGTTGAACGCGGAGGTGCCGTCCGTTCGGCGCTAGATCGTGTTTGGATCGAGGGACGACTTGCGATTTGGATCGCGAAGATGTTCGACTACATCAACCGCGTTTCTTAACGCTTCCGCTTAGCGATCTACAAGGGTATGTAGATTCACTCTCCCTCTCGTAGATGCTCATCACCATGGATAGATCTTGCGTGTGCGTAGGAAAATTTTTGTTTCCCATGCGACGTTCACCAACAGTGGTATCAGAGCTAGGTCTATGTGTAGATGAGATCTCGAGTAGAACACAAAGGAGTTTGTGGGCGTTGATATTCAGATTGCTTCCTCCCTTGGTCTTTTCTTGTTTCGGCGGTATTGTGGGATGAAGCGGCTCGGACCAACATTACTCATACGCTTACGAGAGACCGGTTCCATCAACTGACATGTAATTTCGTTGCATAAAGATGGCTGGCGGGTGTCTGTGTCTCCTACTTTAGTCGGATCGGATTTGACAAAGACGGTCCTTAAGAAGGTTGAAAAGCAATTTTTGTATCACCGTTGTGGTTTTTGCGTAGGTAAGAATTGTTCTTGCTAGATACCTGTAGCAGCCACGTAAAACTTGCAACAACAATTAGAGGACGTCTAACTTGTTTTTGCAGGGTATGTTGTGATGTGATATGGCCAATTTCATGATGAGATATATGTGATGTATGAGATGATCATGTGTTGTATAGAATATCACGACTTGCATGTCGATGAGTACGGCAACTGGCAGGAGCCATAGAGTTGTCTTTAATTATTTTCGCCGTTTTGCTTTACTTTATCGCTTTGAGTTAGCAATAGTCGTGGAAGCAACAGTCGGTGCGACAACCTCATGGCGACACGTTGATGGAGATCAAGATGATGGAGATCATGGTGTCATGCCGGTGACGATGGAGATCATGCCGATGCTTTGGAGATGGAGATCAAAAGCACAAGTTCATGGCCATATCATGTCACTTATGATTTGCATGTGATGTTAATCCTTTTATGCATCTTATTTTGCTTAGGACGACGGTAGCATTATAAGGTGATCCCTCACTTAAATTTCAAGATAAAATTGTGTTCTCCCCGAGTGTGCACCATTGCGAAAGTTCGTCGTTTCGAGACACCACGTGATGATCGGGTGTGATAGACTCTACGTTCGCATACAACGGGTGCAAGCCAGTGTTGCACGTGCGGAACACTCGGGTTAAACTTGACGAGCCTAGCATGTACAGACATGGCCTCGGAACACAAGAGACCGAAAGGTCGAACATGAGTCATATAGTAGATATGATCAACATGAAGATGTTCACCATTGAAACCACCTCAACTCACGTGATGATCGGACTTGAGTTGGTGGATTTTGATCATGTGACACTCGAATGACCGGAGGGATGTCAATTTGAGTGGGAGTTTTTTTAAGTAATATGATTAACTAAACTCATTATCTTGAACAATAGTCTAAGTTGTCTTTGCTATATTTATGTTGTAGATCATGGCTCGCGCAGTAGCACCCCTGAATTTTAATGCGTTCCTAGAGAAAGCTAAGTTGAAAGATGATGGAAGTAACTTTGTGGACTGGGCCCGTAATCTAAGGATTATCCTTACGGCTTCCCAGAAGGCTTATGTCCTTGATGCACCGCTTGGTGATCCACCCGCTCCAGTTGAGTCTCTAGACGTTGTGAACGCCTGGCAGGCTCGCTCTGATGATTACTCAATAGTTCAATGTGCAGTTTTGTATGGCTTAGAACCGGGACTTCAAAGACGTTTTGAACGTCATGGAGCATATGAGATGTTCCAGGAGTTGAGGTTTATCTTTCAGAAGAATGCCCGGATTGAGAGGTATGAGACCTCCGATAAGTTCTATACTTGCAAGATGGAGGAGAACGGGTCTGTTAGTGATCACATACTCAGAATGTCTGGGTACTCCACCCGTCTGGCTGAATTAGGGATGCCCCTTCCGCCAGAGGCTATCACTGACAGAGTTCTTCAATCATTGCCACCTAGCTACAAGAGCTTCGTGTTGAACTATAACATGCACGGGATGAACAAGTCAGTCGCCGAGCTGTTTGCGATGCTGAAAGTCGCTGAGTCTGAAATTCAGAAGGAGCATCAAGTGTTGATGGTCAATAAAACCACTAGTTTCAAGAAAAATGGCAAGGGTAAGAAGGGTAACTCCAAGAAGAGTGGCAAAGCAGTTGCTCCTCCCGTGAAGAAACCCAAGGCTGGACCCAAACCAGAAACTGTGTGCTTTCATTGCAAGGGAACTGGACACTGGAAGCGGAACTGCCCCAAGTATTTGGCTGACAAGAAGGCGGCCAACAACAAACAAGGTATATATGATATACATGTTATTGATGTGTACCTTACCAACTCTCGTTGTAGTGCCTGGGTATTTGATACCGGTGCGGTTGCCCACATTTGCAACTCTAAACAGGAACTGCGGAATAGACGGAGGCTGGCAAAGGATGAAGTGACGATGCGCGTGGGAAATGGTTCCAAGGTTGATGTGATCGCCGTCGGCACGCTCGCTCTTCGATTACCATCGGGATTAGTGATGAACCTGAATAATTGTTATTTATTGCCTGCGTTAAGCATGAACATTATATCTGGATCTTGTTTATTGCGAGACGGTTACTCATTTAAATCAGAGAATAATGGTTGTTCTATTTATATGAGTAATATCTTTTATGGTCATGCACCCGAAGTGAGGGGTTTATTCTTATTTAATCTCAATAGTAATGATACACATGTTCATAACATTGATGCCAAAAGATGTAGAATTGATAATGATAATACCACTTTCTTGTGGCACTGCCGTTTAGGTTATATTGGCGTAAAACGCATGAGGAAGCTCCATGCTGATGGAGTTTTGGAGTCACTTGATTTTGAATCACTTGACACATGCGAGCCATGCCTCATGGGCAAGATGACTAAAACGCCGTTCTCTGGAACAATGGAACGGGCAAGTGACTTGTTGGAAATCATACATACTGATGTGTGCAGTCCGATGAGCATTGAGGCGCACGGTGGTTATCGTTACTTTCTCACCTTCACTGATGACTTAAGTAGATATGGGTATATTTACTTAATGAAACACAAGTCTGAAACGTTTGAAAAGTTTAAACAATTTCAGAGTGAAGTTGAGAATCATCGTAACAAGAAGATTAAATTCCTACGATCTGATTGAGGAGGAGAGTATCTGAGTTATGAGTTTGGCAGTCACTTAAGACAGTGTGGAATTGTTTCACAATTAACACCGCCTGGAACACCACAGCGTAATGGTGTGTCCGAACGTCGTAATCGAACCTTATTAGATATGGTGCGATCTATGATGTCTCTTGCTGATTTGCCACTATCGTTTGGGGGTTATGCATTAGAGACAGCTGCATTCACTTTAAATAGGGCACCATCGAAATCCGTTGAAACGACGCCATATGAACTTTGGTTTGGGAAGAAGCCAAAGCTGTCGTTTCTTAAAGTTTGGGGATGTGATGCTTATGTCAAAAAGCTTCAGCCTGAAAAGCTGGAACCCAAAGCGGAGAAATGCGTCTTCATAGGATACCCAAAAGAGACAGTTGGGTATACCTTCTACCTCAGATCCGAAGGCAAAGCGTTTGTCGCTAAAAACGGAACATTTCTTGAGAAAGAGTTTCTCTCGAAAGAATTGAGTGGGAGGAAGATAGAACTTGATGAGGTTGTTGAACCTTTACTTCAACCTGAGAGTAGCGCAGCGCAGAAAGATGTTTTTGTAGAGCCTACATCAGCTGAAGAGGAAGTTGATGATGATCATAAAGCTTCGGATCAAGTTGCTATCGAACCTCGTAGGTCGACAAGGACGCGTACTGCTCCTGAGTGGTACGGCAACCCTGTCTTAGAGGTCATGTTGTTGGACAACGATGAACCTTCGAGCTATGGAGAAGCGATGATGGGCCCGGATTCCGAGAAGTGGTTAGAGGCCATGAAATCCGAGATGGGCTCCATGTATGAAAACAAAGTGTGGACTTTGGAAGTATTACCTGAAGGGCGTAAGGCCATTCAGAACAAATGGATCTTTAAGAGGAAGACGGACGCGGACGGTAATGTCACCGTCTATAAAGCTTGACTTGTGGCAAACGGTTTTTCACAAGTTCAAGGAGTTGACTACGATGAGACCTTCTCACCCGTAGCGATGCTTAAGTCCGTCAGAATCATGTTAGCAATAGCTGCCTTTTTCGATTATGAAATTTGGCAGATGGATGTCAAAACAGCATTCCTTAACGGTTTCCTTAAGGAAGAGTTGTATATGATGCAACCAGAAGGTTTTGTCGATCCAGAGAATGCTGACAAAGTTTGCAAACTCCAGCAATTCATTTATGGACTGGTGCAAGCACCTCGGAGTTGGAATCTTCGCTTTGATGAGGTTATCAAAGCGTTCGAGTTTATACAAGTTTACGGAGAAGCTTGTATTTACAAGAAAGTGAGTGGGAGCTCTATAGCGTTTCTAATATTATATGTGGATGACATATTACTGATTGGAAACAATATAGAAATGTTGGAAAGCGTGAAGGAATATTTGAACAATAGTTTTTCAATGAAGGACCTAGGAGAAGCTGCTTTCATATTAGGCATCAAGATCTATAGAGATAGATCAAGACGTTTAATAGGACTTTCACAAAACACATACCTTGATAAGATTTTGAAGAAGTTCAAAATGGATCAATCCAAGAAGGGGTTCTTGCCTATTTTGCAAGGTGTGAAGTTGAGTAAAACTCAATGCCCAGTGACTGCAGAAGATAGAGAAAAGATGAGTGTCATCCCCTATGCTTCAGCCATAGGCTCTATCATGTATGCAATGCTGTGCACAAGACCCGATGTCAGTCTTGCCATAAGTATGGTCGGAAGGTTTCAAAGTGATCCAGGAATGGAACACTGGACGGCGGTCAAGAATATCCTGAAGTACATGAAAAGGACTAAGGACATGTTTCTCGTTTATGGAGGTGATCAAGAGCTCGTCGTAAAGGGTTACGTCGATGCAAGCTTTGACACTGATCCGGATGACTCTAAGTCGCAAACCGGATACGTATTTATTCTTAATGGGGGTGCGGTTAGCTGGTGCAGTTCCAAGCAAAGCATGGTAGCTGATTCTACATGCGAAGCGGAGTACATCGCTGCCTCGGAGGCGGCGAAGGAAGGTGTCTGGATGAAGGAGTTCATGACAGATCTTGGACTAGTGCCTAGTGCGCTTAACCCAATGACTCTGTTTTGTGATAATACTGGTGCCATTGCTCTAGCCAAGGAACCAAGATTTCACAAGAGGACCAGACACATAAAGCGACATTTCAATTCCATCCGCGATTACATCAAGGAGGATGACATAAATATTTGCAAAGTACACACGGATCTGAATGTTGCAGATCCGATGACTAAACCTCTTCCAAGGGCTAAACATGAACAACACTAGAACTGCATGGGTGTTCGATTCATTACAATGTAAATCACATAGTGATGTGAACTAGATTATTGACTCTAGTGCAAGTGGGAGACTGTTGGAAATATGCCCTAGAGGCAATAATAAATTGGTTATTATTATATTTCCTTGTTCATGATAATCGTTTATTATCCATGCTATAATTGTATTGATTGGAAACTCAAATACATGTGTGGGTACATACACAACACTATGTCCCTAGTAAACCTCTAGTTAACTAGCTCGTTGATCAAAAGATGGTGAAGGTTTCCTAGCCATGGACATGAGATGTCATTTGATAACGGGATCACATCATTAGGAGAATGATGTGATGGACAAGACCCAAACTATAAACGTAGCATATGATCGTGTCAGTTTATTGCAATTGTTTTCTGCATGTCAAGTATCTGTTCCTATGACCATGAGATCATGCAACTCACTGACACCGGAGGAATACCTTGTGTGTATCAAACGTCGCAACATAACTGGGTGACTATAAAGATGCTCTACAGGTATCTCCGAGGGTGTCTGTTGGGTTGGCATGGATCAAGACTGGGATTTGTTACTCGATGTAACGGAGAGGTATCTCAGGGCCCACTCGGTAATACAACATCACAATGAGCCTTGCAAGCAATGTGACTAAAGTGTTAGCCACAAGATCTTGTATTACGGACCGAGTAAAGAGACTTGCCGATAACGAGATTGAACTAGGTATAGAGATACCGACGATCGAATCTCGGGCAAGTAACATACCGAAGAACAAAGGGAACAACATACGGGATTAACTGAATCCTTGACATAGAGGTTCGACCGATATAGATCTTCGTAGAATATGTAGGAACGAATATGGGCATCCAGGTCCCGCTATTGGTTATTGACCGTAGAGGTGTCTCGGTCATGTCTACATAGTTCTCAAACCCGCAGGGTCTACACACTTAACGTTTGGTGACGATTAGTATAGTTGAGTTATTGTGTTGGTGACCGAAGGTTGTTCGGAGTCCCGAATAAAATCCCGGACATGACGAGGATCTCCGGAAGAGTCCGGAGGTAAAGATTGATATATGTGATAATAGTGTTTTGATCTCCGGAAGGGTTCCGGAATTCACCGGAAGGGGTTCCGGATGTTTACCGAAGTGTTCGGGTGCAGCAACACTTTATATGGGCCAATGGGGTAAAGCCCACGAGGTATTGGAAAGTGCGATTTGGATCGAGGGACGACTTGCGATTTGGATCGCGGAGACGTTCGACTACATCAACCGCGTTTCTTAACGCTTACGCTTAGCGATCTACAAGGGTATGTAGATTCACTCTCCCTCTCGTAGATGCTCATCACCATGGATAGATCTTGCGTGTGCGTAGGAAATTTTTTGTTTCCCATGCGACGTTCCCCAACAGGTAGCGCCGGTCCCATCTGACGGAGCGAACGCTCTGATACGTCCATTCACTACTAGGAGAAAGGCTAGTGATACCTCTCCGTCGTATCTACTTTTCCTCACTCTTTTGCCCTTGTTTTGGACTCTAATTTGCATGATTTGAATGAAACTAATCCGGACTAACGCTGTT
Organism: Elymus sibiricus; assembly: GCA_039707655.1. Classification (NCBI taxonomy): domain Eukaryota; kingdom Viridiplantae; phylum Streptophyta; class Magnoliopsida; order Poales; family Poaceae; genus Elymus; species Elymus sibiricus. The sequence goes on from CM077669.1 coordinate 469,577,571, forward strand.
TTCACCAGAACTACCATGGTAATGTTTTTTGTGCAGAAATAAAAGTTCTTGGAATTGGACGAAACTTTTTGGAGATTTATTTTGGAATAAATAAAAAATACTGGAGTAAACAACCAACAGAGGGGGGCCAGAGGCTGGCCATCATACACTAGGGCACGCCAGCCCCCCAAGCGTGCCCTGGTGGGTTGTGCCCACCTCGTGGCCCCACTGACCCTAATTCCGCCACTATAAATTCCTATTTCCGAAGAAAAAAATCAAGGAGAAAGTTTCATCGCATTTTACGATACGAAGCCGCCGCCACCTCCTGTTCTTCATCAGGAGGCCAGATCTGGAGCCCGTTTGGGGCTCCAGAGAGGGGAATCTTTGGTCTTCGTCATCACCAACCCTTCTCCATCGCCAATTCCATGATGCTCCCCACCGGGAGTGAGTAATTCCTTCGTAGGCTTGCTGGCCAGTGAGGAGTTGGATGAGATTCATCATGTAATCGAGTTAGTTTTGTTAGGGCCTGATCCCTAGTATCCACTATGTTATGAGATTGCCGTTGCTATGACTTTGCCATGCTTAATGCTTGTCACTAGGGCCTGAGTGTCATGATTTCACATCTGAACCGTTTATGTTATCACCATTATATCTATGTTCTTGATCCGGTCTTTCCTAGTCATATGCACCTATTACGTGTTATGATCCGTCAACCCCATACTGACAATATTTGGGATACTTCACGGTGATGACCGTAGTTTGAGGAGTTCATGTATTCACCGTGTGTTAATGCTTTGTTCCGGTTCTCTATTAAAAGGAGGCCTTAATATCCCTTAGTTTTCTTATGGACCCCGCTGCCACGGGAGGGTAGGACAAAAGATGTCATGCAAGTTCTTTTCCATAAGCACGTATGACTATTTACAGAATACATGCCTACATTACATTGATGAACTGGAGCTAGTTCTGTGTCGCCCTAGGTTATGACTGTTATATGATGAATATCATCAAACGATTTACCGATCCAGTGCCTACGAATTTTCCACTTATTGTTCTTGCTAAGTTACTACTGCTGCTGCTACTGTTCCAACTGCTACAAAACTATTGCTATCACTGTTACCGTTACTACTGCTGCTACTACTGCTATCAAATTATCATATTACTGTGCTACTGATCACTTTGCTATAGATATTTAATCTCCAGGTGTGGTTGAATTGAAAACTCAACTGCTAATACTCACAAATATTCTTTGGCTCCCCTTGTGTCGAATCTATAAATTTGGGTTGAATACTCTACCCTCGAAAACTGTTGCGATCCCCTATACTTGTGGGTTATCAGCTAGTAGTAGCGCTGGAAATAGGGGTAGCAGTAGCGCGGGTGCCGGCGCTACTAGTACGGCGCTACAGCTAACCTGTAGCAGTAGCGTTGGTTTACCCATGCTACTGCTATCCTACTTAGCAATAGCGTTGGTCCGGTCCAATGCTACTGCTACTTAGCTACCGCTATATAGCGGTAGCGCTGGCAACCTGCGCTACTACTTCCTCCTAAAGAGCGCTACTGCTATATTTATGCATTTGCGTATTTTTTTTCTGTTACGTATTTGCGCTGTATTTGTACATGTTTTATATAGTATTATAATCATATCAGAGACATGCAATATGCTGATCATATCATACACATAATAGTTTCATCATATCATCACATTATCCAACACAAATCATATTGTCTCATCATAATCACGATATAGCGATACAAGTTAAGTGTCGACATGTCTCGAATACAAGCAACTGCATGGTCATCACATACACATGTCTCATCATCTATATCTAAACAAAGATATAGAAGAGAAGAGCGATCACTATGAGCAAGAGTGCGATAATGTAGTTTTTGTGGCACCGGTTTCGATCCCTCTCCCACGCTAGCATGCACCACCTCAAGTAACTATCTTCCGCTTCGGCTCTGCTATCGAACCCTCTCTGGCTACCGCCCGGAAACTGGTGCACTTGGGCCTGACACTCAGGCCACTCGTCGTACACTCCTGGAACCTTCCCTACATACACGACGTAGCACTTCTTCGCCATCGATGATCTATGTACCTGCATCGTCACATGAGTCGATAATATGCAACATCATATATAGTTGAGCAACAGAAAGAGACAGAGTTAGCAGAAATAGAAGCAACATATCATAAGCATAAATAACAAAGTTCATCGTACCCAAACTACCCTAACTAGAGTGATCTTCGCTAGTTGAGGAGGACGGTTTAATTACATCACAAAGTTTCGTTGTGCATAACTCAAAGTTTCGTCATAGAGAAAGTAGTGACTAAACGGACACATTGTCATATATTGTCAATTACTCGAACATGTCATGCCATCCTTCCAAATCAGGGAGGAAGGACCCGAGCGAAGTGAAAGGCTTCAGGTCGAGACACTGAGCGGCTACGCGTGTTCGGACGTCTTCCCGCGACATTTGCCCTTCTTCGTAGAACATCCCTGTTTTTTCGACGACCTCCTTCATGATGACTTGGGCAAGTTCACGCTGGATGTGATAGAACTCAGCTCGGAGTCGACGATCCGGTACATTTCCTAGTTTCTTTGCCCATTGCAGAATATCGGCATCGTCGGATTTAGGTGACATGCGAAGGTTCTGGCAATCCCGTCTGTACTCTAGCATGTGGTGGAGGACATAGAATCCATCACTGAGAGTTGCTCTCGGTTGCTGGATGCAGCAGAAGTCGATCTTATGGCTAAAGCAGGGCGCGCTCTTCCTTGTCTTCTTGACCGTGATCTCTCCACCCCGTTGGCCGTAGCTTAAGATAGCACTACCGAGAATAGGCTTGATGTGGGTGTAATCCTTTTTCTTTATGTTCTTCGACGAGTCCAAGTAAAGAGCGTGGGAGAATCGGGGGTAAAGAATGATGAGGACGGCGCGCCCCTCGCTGTTCAAAATAAGAACACCTCAAATTAGCCTCCACGCGTGCAAATGAATGATTGAAATCGAAGGAAGGATATCCGCGGATGACTTACATGGGATGATAAGGCAGGAGAATCGACTCCTTGTCCTTATTGGCGACCATGAAATCGGCGATGTATTGCCTCGCATATTCACGATGCTTTGTGCAGACTGCCAAGAAGCCCTCGTGCATAAAGTACGGGTCAGCGACACAGATATAAGATATTTGCTTGCGCCTGATGATGTAGTTCATGTACATGGCATACATGCGGACGAACGTAAAATCCAGCCTTGTCATGTGAAACATGTCGAAGATGTAATCGAATCGAAGAAAGAACTTATCCGCGGGGAATGTCTGGACGTACAACCTTTGCTGCAGCATGTTAACCATGTAGAGCGGGTATTCTGGATTTGTCGAGGCGATAAGGCTTTTCTCTCTCAATAGCACATTGTCATGAAGTCTCCTTAGATCGCTGTTTATAGCCTCTACCGCTTCCTTAGGTAGGATCAGATCACCGGCGATATGGTATTTGGCCGCACCTTTGATAGGTATACGGTCTTCAACCCGAGGCTGCGGAGGCGGCTGGCTCATAGAAGCAGCTTTGCCGCCATTAGGGCCTTTCTTCACTCTCTTCCTATGCTTCTTTGGTACCGAAAGTGAGCCTATCATACCATACCTGACCACCGCCCCCAGTGTTGTCGGGCTCAGCAATAATGACCGACCCTCACGTTGTTGTTGCTGGGTTGAGGCGGCATCTGGAGGCGTGTCCTGCGAGGATTGCAGGAAGAGAGACTTCTTGCAATCAGCCTTAAGACGTTCCTCCTCCGGCAATTCAGGCATCAACTCATCACGCTCAAACCCTGAGTCATACTGCTGAGCCATAAATAATGCGTCGTCATAGCCGCCGGTGCTGGAATTGTTGAGAAACCGTAGAGGGTCATCATCCACGTCCATGGCATCATGCATTGCTTCTTCGACAACGGCGACATCATCAGCCACTAATAGAGCCTCTTCCTCATGCCGTCCTCTATAACCCGGCACGACAGGTGCCGCTAATTGGGTAGGTGGGGTGGTGGTGTCCATACCTTGCTGAGGCTGCTTGGTCATGGGTCTGCTCCCGGCCGTCTCCAGACGAAGGAGATTCTTAGGCCGCAACAGGACCCAACTCTTGCATTTGCCAAGCCGTGACGGGGTCTCGTCGTCATCTCCCCCTTGTAGTACTAGAGGAGCCAAATTCTCATAGCCCGCTTTGACACTGGCCACGGAAACCTTGAAGACACCATGGGGGCATCGGCCGGCTGTGGAACAATTGTTCCTTCGGCTTCACTATCGTCGCCTTTCCCACGTCCACCTTCTGGCCGCTGATGATGTACAGTATGGTGCACGGCGTTTTGTCGGACTGCGAAGACATGTCTGCGACGTGAGACATCCGAAAGGCAACGGAAACGGGAGATTACACATGTATTGAAGAGGGACGGTGTGACAGGTAGTTACCATGAGGGCGTCGAGCTCAGCCAAAGACGAAGCCCCGCTGAGTGTGCCAGAGACGGAGGACGGGCTGCTATGAGCAGGTGCGGGAGCAGGTGCGGTTGCGTGAGCAGGTGCTGGTGGTGCATCGCTAAACGAGCGGCTCCCGACGAAGCTTGGAAGGGGAAAATCCTTTGCCTCTTTACCTGGATTTTGCTTCTGCCATTCCATGACAACCGGAATCAAGGCACTAAACGAAGATACCATTTCCTCTCTTGCGGCAGCTACCGCTGCTTGGACTGCCTCCCTCACCAACTCAGGTCGTATCGCTTCTTTGGTCTCAGTTGATTTCTTATCGACCGCAAGCTCAACCTTCTTATCGACTGCAATCTCAACCTTCTTATCGACCGCAATCTCAACCTTCTTGTCGATGTTTATTTCGTTTAACCTCCATCTTTCCTTTCTCTCATGGGCGTCCTCACGGTAGTAGTGCTTCCATGTGGCGCCGTCTCCGATGCCGTGCACGCGTCCATACGACGACCGAGTGTCCACCGGGAGTCTTTTCAATACGTTCAAGGCCCGGTTGAAAGGGGTGTCCCACTTGGGCCTCGCCGATGCCTCAGACGGTGTGTCGCTTTCAGCCACAATCCTGTGCTGCTCTTTCTGCAAAAGGAATGTGGATCGTTTACAAATTTGACTAAACATGCAGTCGAATTGATCAGAAGCTAAAATTAGGGGGTAAATTAATAATTACCAGCAGTCTCATGAACTCCCTCGTGACCGTGTTCGTTTCGAAAACCTTGTTGACTGGGTCCCAACGGTACCAGGCCCTGATGACGTCACGCCCCTGCGGGACAGTGAACTCCGCCAAGGGGTCTGGGATCCCCCGACTTTCGCGTGCCGCGTCCTCCTTGTCCCATATGCGCCTCTTCCCTGAGTAACCACGGTTTCCGAGGCGGTGGTACCCCATGTTCCTTTCTTGAAGCCCCTTCATGTACTCCGACTTTTCTTTGGCAGCTTCGGCAATGCAAGCCGCCTTGAATATTTCGAACTGCTCTTCCGTAATTGTCGGATTATCCTTTACAATCTTGGAGTAGGGTTGCTTTTTGACGATGATCCGATGTTTCACCCTAACTTTCCAGGCAGACAACGCGTTGCTAAACTTGCCCATGGCTTTGTTGTTTATCTTCTTCATTGCCGGGTCTTGCCACGGTCTAGGATACTTGGATTCATCCCGGTCTGGGAACAAGAAACTCCGGTGCAGCTTCGTTAGGAGGAAGTGCTCCATATTCGGTATCTTCCTTAATTTTCCGTCATTGATGGTGGCGGTTTCCTGTAGGATGCATCCTATTTGATTGCCGTAGCACATGCACGCTTCCTCAGGCTGTTTTGGCTCGAAATTGCTGGGGTCCACCTCCGTGACCACCAGTCTAGTAGTGCTGAGCTGGTTTGGGCGTCGTATCTTCTTCGGTTGCGGTTCTGTACCGGCTAAATTGGCAGCATCGGTGCCGGTGTCAGTGCCGGTGTCAGTGCCACCCTCAGATGTGACAGGGGGGGTACAACAACAGTTGCTCATCCAAATAGTTAAAATAATTGTTTGCCGCCTCGTAGACGTCGCAATTACCAGAACGCCCTCCTTCATCGTTGTTAGCCATTTTCCTATGCTTAAGTCTAGTCAATTAATTCTAGATCTAATAAAATGAATAATGACATAAAAAGGCCTATGTTTTGCCAGAATGTTGATTCATTCCCGTAGCGGCAAATCCCGGGCACTCGATATGTCCTAGTTTCTAGCACAAGTCATGCCGAAATTTCGGCATGACCTTTGCTAATAAGTGGACATATTGAGCGCCTGAAATTTGCCGGAACGGAAATGAATCAACATTCCGGCAAAACATAGGCCACTCGGAATCATTCCGGCAAAACAAATGCAAATAATGTAATACATAGTGAAATGAATCAACAAACCTAACTATAGCTAGCTAGGGTTCTAACTAACCTAGCTAGGGTTCTAACTAAACTAGGCAGAGAGAGGAGAGAGAGAGGAGGGGCGGGTGCCTTACAGGGGGGCAGGGAGACGCCGACGTTGAGAGGGGCAGGGGAGATGCCGGCGATGGAGGGCGACGGTGTCGACGAGGGCGACGGCGGTGACGGAGGGCGACGGCGGCGACGGAGGGCGACATTGGCGATGAGGACGACGATGGCGACGGAGGGCGTGCGCAGAGAGGAGGGCGACGACAGCGATGGAGGGCGTGTGTGGAGAGGAGGGCGACGGTGGCGGTGTGGGGGGATTTGGGGAATTGGGGGAAGAAGCGCGCGGGAGAGAGGTTAACTGAACCTAGCGGTAGCGCTGGTTTGGAACCAGCGCTACCGCTATTGCTTTCCTTTTTTCATTTTCTTTTTTAGCTTTCTCCTTTTTATTACATTTCAGTTTTATTTTTATCTTATTTTTTCATTTTATTTTTGTTTTTGTTTTCCTCACTCTGTTAAACGACCGATATGCATGATGTGAAGGGCCATATATATTATATCATTTGACCGATAATGGTTAATTAAGTGCGTATACAAAATAGGAACATATATATAAATGATGGTTTGCTTCTTCTTCGTCGCTGATAACGGTTAAGTGCGTCGACGCTTTCCTTTCTGAGTGAGCTTCTTTCCTTTCTTGTTCGCTGCCGAGTAATTGAGTCCCTCGTTATGACTTTTCCTTTTCCATGGAGTGCGATTTTTCTTAGGTAATGCAGTCTTGCTTCTTCTTTTGACATATGCTTCATCGTCATCGTCATCTTCCCTCATCGGGTCGCCATACTGGTCGTAGTCTTCCTCGTTAGTGACCCTGTCCATTCCGACGATGCTCCTTTTGCCTCTCCTCACGACAACACGGCTCGGATTGCTCGGGTCGGTTATGAAGAAGCATTGTGTCACGTGCTTAGCGTGTACCCATGGCTCAGTTTTGGCGATGACGTTAACATTCACGGTAGCACTCTTCACGTTGGGTGTAGACATGGTAGTGAAATAATTGTTTTCTCTGACGACGGCCTTAGCCCATCTGACATGGAACATTGTCGCATTGTGTAGTCCAGGGTAGTCAAGCTCCCAGATCTCTTCGACCCTTCCGTTGAATCTTTCTGTTGCGCTGTTGTCGCCGGTCATGAATTCCATCGTCACCCCTGAGTTCTGGTAATCACTGTTTATGTCCTTGGCCTCCGTGTAAAACGTGTATCCGTTGATATCATATGCCTGATAGGTCTTTGAGGTTGGCTGCAGGGCCATGTGCTAAGGCGTGTATGAGCAATCCGTCTTCACTGCCCTTTTCCGGGGGATTAGCAAGAACATGCTCTTTGAACCAACGCAAGAAAGTGGAGTTGTGCTCTCTAGTAACTTCGGCGTCCATCTTGTGTAGCCCCTGGTCACGATACTTCTTTACGATGGTTTCTTTTGCAGTTCCATGAAAGGATCTACCACGTCTAGGTGCTATAGCTCTACTAAGTTTGCTATGTCCAAGTCGTTGCGGCGACCCGAGTAGTCCACATGCAAGTCCCTCCAACCGTTCATGTGACCTTCTCCTCCGAGCCTGCCAAGGTGCTTGTTGACGGGCAAACCAACAACAGGGTTTTCGTCGCTTAGATAATTCTCGCAGAAGGCGATGCACTCTTGGGTCAGATAGCCCTGCACGATGCTTCCATTTGGAAGGGACATGTTACAAACGAATTCTTTGATGACGCCATTCATCCTCTCGAACGGCATCATGCTGTGAAGGAATGACGGCCCGAGGTCGATGATGTCGTCCACAATGTGGACACACAGATGCACCATGACGTCAAAGAAAGCAGGCGGGAAGTAAATCTCAAGCTCATTTAGTATGACAACCATCTTTCCACCACCCTTCCACTGACCTTCATGATTGCCTGCGCGGTATAATAAGCAAAAGAATGTTAATCATGCATGCATATATCAAAGTCATACAAAATTTTGACATGACCTTCCCTAAATATATGTCATATAGAGTTTGCCCGAAATTCGCCGAAACGGAAATAAATCAACATTTCGGCAAAACATAAGCAACTCATGTCAAGCACGATCCAACAAACACATATAGGCGGCGGAAACTCATGCCACACGCACATATTCCCACCATCATAGCGCAAACACACATATTTCCATTAATTTTTGCAAAGCACAACTTTTTATTCACCTTTCGTCCCGAGAGAGGGCCGGGATCGATCGAGCCAACGTTAACGTATATGGTAGATGGCCGGTACGGTGCCACTATCTAGCTAGCAAGGGATCGGAAGAAGTAGGACAAAGATGCATGGTAGATCTAGTTGGAAGGAGACCTAACTAGCTAGTGGAGAGGGAGGGGAAGCTAGCTAGTGAGACAAAATGCAAGAGAGATCTAGACCGGAAGAGAGAAGGACGGAGAGACAAATGATCAAGTGAGGGAAAGAAGCCATTAATGGAGCTCATTAATGGAGGAGATGGTGGATGGGGGAATTAATGGGGAGAGAAGAGAGGTAGGACAAGGAAGAACTAAGTGAGGGAGGTAGAGGAGGGAGAGGGGAGGGGGAGGAGTGGGAGAGGAAAAGGTGGCTGCTACGAGTAGCAGTAGCGCTGGAGAAGAAACGCGCTACTGCTAAGCGCCATAGCAGTAGCGCTGGTCTGGGCACCGGCGCTGCTGCTAATTGGGGCCCACCTGCTGGCAACGTACAACCATAGCAGTAGCGGTGGACCACCGACACACGCTACTGCTAGGGAATTAGTAGTAGCGCCGGTTTCGGACAACTGCTACCACTACAGGTAGCCCCTGGCGGTGGCGACGGGACCACTTAGCAGTAGCGGTGGTCCGGTGGCCCGCGCTACTGCTACTTTTGTACTTGTAGCGCTTGTCGACAGCTAGCGCTACTACTACATAGTAGTAGCACTTTGCCTCTTTCTAGCGCTACTGCTAAAATCCTATCTATAGGCTTTCTCCTAGTAGTGATTTTGCATCATGATTTCTTATTCATATTTATGTTATTCTTGTCCATTATTCCCTATTATGATACAATTCTTATGCCCCTTTCTCTCTGAATATGCAAGGTACATTACAAAGAGGGAATTATCTGGAAACTGGAATTCTGGACCGGAAAACCGAGAAAAAGGCACAAAAGTCACCAGACTCCAAATGACCTGAAACTTCACGAGGAATTTATATTGAATATATGTGAATTTATGGGCAAAAAATATACCGGAGGGGGGCCACCAGCCAGGCACAAGCCAACAGGGCACGTCCCCCAGGCCGCGCCCTGATGTGTGGTGGGGCTTTGGCTGGCCTCCCGACGCCCCTCTTCTCCTATATGGTGTGTTTTACCCTAGAAAAAATCATAAGAAACTTTTCGGGATGAAGCGCCGCCGTCTCGAGGCAGAAACCTGGGCAGAGGCCCTTTTGCACTCCGGCAGTTAGATTCTATCGGGGAAATCCCTCTCCGGGAGGGGGAGATCAAAACCATCATCATCACCAACGCTCCCTCCTTCGTTGGAGGACCAATCTTCATCAACATCTTCACCAGCACCATCTCACCTCCAACCCTAGTTCATCTCTTGTATTCAATCTTTGTCTCAAAACATCAGATTGGTACCTGTGGGTTACTAGTTGTGTTGATTACATCTTGTAGTTGATGCTTGTTGGATTACTTGGTGGAAGATATTATCTTCAGATCCTTAATTATTATTATTGCACCTCTGATCTTGAACATGTTGATGAGGTGTGAGTAGTTACTATTGTTCCTGAGGACATGGGAGAAGTCTTGTTATAAGTAATCATGTGAAGTTGGTATTCGTTCGATATTTTGATGATATGCATGTTGTTACTTCTCTTAGTGGTGTCATATGAACGTCGACTACATGACACTTCACCATGTTATGGGCCTAAGGGAAGTCATTGTGGAGTATCAAGTAGATGATGGGTTGCTAGAGTGATAGAAGCTTAAACCCCAGTTTATGCGTTGCTTCATAAGGGGCTGATTTGGATCCACATGTTTCATGTTATGGTTAGATTTATCTTAATTCTTCTTTCGTAGTTGCGGATGCTTGCGAGAGGGGGTAATCATAAGTAGGTTGTTAGTTCAAGTAAGAGCAACACCTTAGCACTGGTCCACCCACATATCAAATTATCAAAGTAGCGAACGCGAATTAACTCAACATGATGAACATGACTAGACAGAATTCCCATGTGTCCTCGGGAGCACTTGCTTAATATAAGAGTACTTTCAGGCCCGTCCTTTGCTACAAAAAGGATTGGGATACCTTGCTGCACCTTTGTTACTATTGTTACTTGTTACTTGTTATGATTTATCTTGCTACCAAACTATCTACTACCGTTACTTACAGCACTTGCAGAGAATACCTTGCTTAAAACCGCTTATCATTTCCTTCTCCTCCTCATTGGGTTCGACACTCTTACTTATCGAAAGGACTACGATTGATCCCCTATACTTGTGGGTCATCAAGACTCTTTTCTAGCGTCGTTGTCGGGGAGTGAAGCGCCTTTGGTAAGGAAAATTTTTCTATACATGCTGAAGTTTACTGTTGCTTGTCGCTATGAACGGTCACCCTTTGAGTGGCTTGTTCGGGGCATCTTCGCCCCGAAGTGAAGATGAGGAAATTGTTCCTCAACGTACTGAACCTACTAAAAATATTTATTATGAAATTCCTTCGGGTATGCTTGAAAAATTGTTATCCAATCAATATGATGGCACGACTCATGCTGATTATCACTTGATATTTGTCGATGAAGTTTGTGGATTATTTCCGCTTGCAGGGTTGTCTGGGGACAAAGTTAAGAAGACAGTTTTCCCTTTATCATTGGAGGGAAAGGCATTAATGTGGTACAGGCTATTGGGCGATATTGGATCATGGGACTGGAATCGCTTAAAGTTGGAATTTCATCAGAAGTTTTATCCTATGCATCTAGTTCATTGTGATCGGAACTTTATTTATAATTGCTGGCCTCGTGAAGGAGAAAGTATCACTCAAGTTTGGGGGAGGCTTAAATCTATGACGCATACCTGCCCCAACCATGAGATCTGAAGAAATACTATTATGCAAATTTATGCTCAACTTTCTCATGATGATCAACTACTACTCGATTCTTCTTCTACTGGTTCGTTCATGAAGAGGACTATCGAATTCAAATGGGATCTTCTGGAAAGAATTAAACACAAATCCGAAGATTGGGAACTCGACAAAGTTAAAGAGTCAGGTATAAATCTTAAGTTTGATTGTGTTAAAACTTTCCTGGAAACTGATGCATGCTATAAGTTGAGTAATAAATATGGCTTTGACTCTGATATAGTAGCTTCTTTCTGTGAATCATTTGCTACTCATGTTGATCTCCCTAAGGAGAAGTGGTTTAAGCACCATCCACCCATTGAAAAGCAAGTAGAGAAACCTATCAAAATTGGGAAGGAACAAATAATTGTTAATCATGTTGATCCAATTGTTCCTACTGCTTACATTGAAAAGCCACCCTTTCCTGTTAGAATTAAGGAACACACTAAAGCTACAATTGTGGTTAATAAAATTCATGCTAGGACATCTACACCTCCTGAACAAATAAGTATTGAGCCTAAAGTTGCAATGGTTAAAGATTTTCTAGTTGATAACATTGATGGTCAAGTTATTTACTTTTGTGGTGAAGCTGCTAGAATTGCAAAACCTGCTAGAAATGCGCAAGATGAATTAGATAAAAATAAACCAGTTGTTGGCATGCTCGTAGTTTCAGTTAAAATTGGAGGCCATTGTTATCACAGCTTGTGTGATATTGGTGCTAGTGTTAGCGCTATACCATTTACCTTATATCAAGAAATTATGAACGACATAGCACCATCTGAGCTTGAGGACATTGGTGTTACTATTAAACATGCAAATAGAGACACTATTACACCACTTGGGATTGTTAGAGATGTTGAGGTCTTGTGTGGAAAGGTCAAGTACCCTATTGATTTCCTAGTACTTGGTTCAGAACAAGATAATTTTTGTCCCATCATATTTGGTAGACCTTTCTTGAATGCTGTTAATGCTGAAATTAATTGTGCTACCGAGAAGGTTAAAGTAAGCTTTCGCGATGTGTCTCATGAATTTAATATCTCCAAGTTTAGTAAACAACCACATGAGAAAGAATTACCAAGCAAAGATGGGATTATTGGTCTTGCTTCTATTGTCATACCTCCTACCGATCCGTTAGAACAATATTTACTAGACCATGAAAATGATATGCATATGAATGAGAGAAATGAAATAGATGACATATTTCTTAAACAAACGCCTATTCTTAAGCACAACTTACCGTTTGATATTTTAGGGGATCCTCCTCCACCCAAGGGAGATCCCGTGTTTGAGTTAAAGACTTTACCTGAAACTTTGAAATATGCTTACCTTGATGAAAAGAAGATATATCCTGTTATTATCAGTGCTAACCTTTCAGAGCATGAAGAAAAGAGATTACTTAAAACTCTGAAGAAGCATCGGGATGCTATTGGATATACTCTCGATGATCTTAAGGGCATTAGTCCCACTCTATGTCAGCACAAGATTAATATGGAACCGGATGCTAAACCTGTCATTGATTATCAACGCCGCTTAAACCCTAAGATGAAGGAAGTGGTAAGAACTGAAATATTAAAGCTTCTGGAGGTAGGTATAGTTTATCCTATTTCTGATAGTAGATGGGTAAGTCATGTTCATTGTGTTCCTAAGAAAGGAGGTATAACCGTTGTCCCTAATGATAAAAATGAACTTATCCCAGAAAGAATAGTAACTGGTTATAGGATGGTGATTGATTTCAGGAAATTAAACAAAGCTACTTGGAAAGATCATTACCCTTTACCTTTTATCAATCAAATGTTAGAAAGATTATCTAAGCACACACACTTTTGCTTTCTTGATGGATATTCTGGTTTTTCTCAAATACCTGTGTCAAAAGAGGATCAAGAGAAAACTACTTTTACTTGCCCTTTTGGAACATAAGGTTATAGACGTATGCCTTTTGGTTTATGCAATGCACCTGCTACTTTTCAAAGATGTATGACTGCTATATTCTATGATTTTTGTGAATAGATTGTTGAGGTTTTCATGGATGATTTTTCCGTTTATGGAACTTCTTTTGATGATTGATTGAGCAACCTTGATCGAGTTTTGCAGGGATGTGAAAAAACTAATCTTGTCTTGAATTGGGAGAAGTACCATTTTATGGTGAATGAAGGTGTAGTCCTTGGGCACAAAATTTCCGAACGGGGTATTGTAACAGCCCGGAACCGACGCTCCAGAAGATTCCCCTTTTATTCCATTGTCGTCGTGCGATTCTTTTGTGTGTCGCATTCATCATCGCATCATTCGCATCATCTCCATAGCATCGTCACTCATTTTTTTTAAAAACTTGCATCCGTTCGTAGTTGCCGGTTCCCTCCGTTCTCGTCGGTGACCGTTTCGAGTCCAACCACACATGCACGCGCCCGTAGCATCGCAAAATGTTGTTTTTAAAAGTGCGTATAAAAATATTCTCGGATTGGGATGAAAGTTGGCGTGCGGTCTTAATATAGTGTAGCTAGACCGCCTGTCAAGTTTCGTCGCAATCAGAGTCAGTTTGATACCCGAACGGTCAACCGTAGCGGCACCGTATCGGTTTATTTGTCGGATGTTTTCGGTTTTAAAACTCGTGCCACGGGCCGCAACCTCCCTCTCTCCTCAGCCCACAAACCCCCTACACAGCCCACTAGCCTAAACCTAGCCTAACCCCGCGACCGGAGCCGTCCGATCACGATCGGATGGTCCGAAAACGGGCAAAATCTGCTAACCCTAACCTTCCTACCTATATATAGACGTGCCCCCATCCAAAAATGGCCTCTCCCTCCTCCTCCCTCGAAAGCCGCACCAAGCCAACCGCCGGTCACCACTTGCCGCCGTTGGATCGCGCGCGCCGCCCCCTGAGCCGCCCCTCCAGCCAACCGGGGCGAGCCACGTCGCCCCATAGCCCCAGCCGCTGCCGCAGCCCGCCCGGGCCCGAACCAGGCCCTCCCGCGCCCGACCGAGCCCGCGCCCGCCCGGCTTCCCGCCGCCCGAGCGCCGCCCGGGAGCTCGCCTCCGCCGCCGCGCGACCCCGCAGGAGCCCCGCTGCCTCGCGGCCCGATCCGCGTCGAACCTCGCCGCCGCCGCCGCATCGTCCCGCCGCCGTCGCCCATGCACTGCTCCGCCGCCGCACCTTCGAGCCCCGCCGTCAGCAGTGGCCGCCGCCCGTGCTGCGTCGCCCGTGCCGCGCCGCCCTGCGCCTCGCCGCCGCCCGGCCTTGGCGCCCCTTGAGCCCGCAGATCCGGCCCCGATCCGCCTTGCCCCTCGCCTCCCGACCCTCCGCAGCCTCGCCGGAAGTCGGCTCCCTCGCCAGAGTTCGCCTTGGCCTCTCCTGCCTCCGGTCCGGCCTGGAACCGCCGGCGGGATGGCCCTATCCCGGAGGCCCGGGTCCCTTCGTCCAAGCGGCGCCGCAGCTTCTGCCCGTCCCGCTCCGCGAGATACCGCCGCGCAGCCGTCCAAACGCCCGGATGGATCCCTCCATCCCGGACCCGCTCCGTCCATTCCACCCCCGAGGTCGAATTTCCTCCAAGTCCCTAAAACTATCTATTCATCATCATGTTGGCATAATGTTTGGCTTGTAACTTTTAATCTGTGCATCGTATGTAAATGAATTATATATGAAAATTGCTCTACAGATCGTGCTCTTCATGATAGTGTCACTTGCATGCATATTAGAGATCATCTTCATGCTATAAACTTTGTTGCAAAAGTGCATCCCGTCGTAGATCGCAAATCTGTTATTTTATTCAATGTTGTGTGGATGATTGCATCTAAACCGTAGACCTTTTGCAAATGGTTTCTTCATGAGAATTGCTCTATGTGATGTCTACTTTCATGCCATGCCTCTGGTTGCTAGGTAGGAATTCATTAACATGTCAATTTCTTGCTCTCAAGTGGCTATCAAGTTAAAACTGAAATCTGTTAACGATAAGTTCCATTTTGCGAGCATCATAGTAATTGATCCATGCACCTTTTGTAATAGTTGTAAACATGAGAGATGCCCTTTGACATGTGTACTAGCCCCTGGTGTTTTTATTTGCCATGATAATCCCTGTTTAGGTGCTATTATCTTGTTGCCATCATGTGATAAATATGTTGTTGTTTTGAGGGGTCTAAAATATTTCTAAGTCTGAAACTGTCATTTTGTTGCCATGTTGTCATGTGATTTGCTATTGATCTAGGATTGTTTTGTGGTTGCTCCCAATGAGTCTTTTGTTAAGCATGTTGTTGTCTACCAGGTTGTGTCTTTTGATGCCATGTATAGGATTTGCATCATAGTTATATTCATTGTCCAACATGTCAATCTGTTAAATACTGCTGCACATGTCTATTCTAATTTTCACCAAGTCTGCGAATCTGTTTTCTTCATAATGCCATATTGTGTTGATGCTAGCCATGATTCTATGCATAATTAGACCTTGCCACCATGGAATGAATTGTAGTGCATCATGTCTACTACCATGCTGTCAAGTTTCATGCCAATATATTACGTGTAGCATATAGTTTTACTGCTGCCAATATGCCTCCATGAAAATCTGCTATGCTAAAAACTGTTATTTTCACTAAGTCCTAATCTGCTATATTTTATTGCCATGTTGTGAGCTTCCTACCATGTGATCCATGACTCTTTTGAGTATGATATGTGAAGATGAAATGAAGTGTGTGTTATATGCTACTGCCCCATGCTTAATTTGTGCATTTTAGAATCTTGTAGCTAGTTGTTTTCATGTGTGCAATATGCTATGTTGCTGTTTTGGACAGATTTTAAATAAAACTTGTGTTGGTTGTCGTGGTTGAACCGTAGCTCCGTTTAAAACATGCCATATATGAAACTTGACTAGAATTCCATGTAGTCTCATAATATCTTAATGCATCCATGATTTAACATGCTTGTGGTAGTTGTTTGCATGCATTTTGCATTCATGACATAAGCATCTTGTGTTGGTCATATCTTTTAGGCTGTAGCTCCGTTTTATATGATCTATATATGTAAATCGACTAGAATGACGAGTAGAATCGCACTGTGCACTTTATTTCCCTGTTTAATAAATATAAAACATGGATAGTTCTGATCTGGACCAAATTCGTAATTCACATATGAGGTCGCCACGGAAATACTATAAGTTGTTTCCGACCTCATTTAAGATGCCTAGATAGTGTAGTTTCATTATGCTTCACCTCTTGCCATGTTGACATCATTTAAACGTGCCGTGTAAATAAACGAGAGTGAACTAAATGTTTTGAACATGGAGTTTGCAAATGCCATGCCTTGCATAATTAAACTGGTCATGCATCATATTTGATTGCGCATCATGTCATGCATATGTTATGGTGTTATCGTTTGTTGATTGTTTGTTTTTAGATTGCTTCTTCTCGATAGAGTTCCAAAAGCATTCATAGTGTGAGGATTCATTCGACTACGTTGGCTCGTCTTCTTCACGGATTCGTTCTTCTTCCAAGCGGGATCTCAGGCAAGATGATCATTTCCTTGGATACCACTACTATCATTGCCATGCTAGATGTCTCGTTTCTATCGCTGTGTCATTACCTACCACTTGTTTGACAAGCCTCCCAAAATGCCATGAAAAGCCTCTAACCCTCCACATCCCAGCAAACCATTGTTTGACTATGTTACTGCTTGCTCAGCCCTTCTTATAGCGTTGCTAGTTGCAGGTGCAATGTTTGCATGTGCCAACATGGATGTTTTTGATATATCACAATATTATTGCTATTTAATTTAATGCACATATATACTTGGTAAAGGGTGGAAGGCTTGGCCTTTTGCTCGGTGTTTTGTTCCACTCTTGCCGCCCTAGTTACTTGGGTACCGGTGTTATGTTCCATATTTTGCGCTCCTAACATGCTCGGGGTTGTTATGGGGACCCCCTTGATTTTCGTTTTAGGATAAAACTTGTCTGGCAAGGCCCAACATTGGTACTACATTTGCCTAATAACTAATAAACCTGCATTGGGAGTAATTAACCCGAGGATCTTTAATCAACAACCCGGGCCAGTGCTCCTCATGAGTGTTGGTCCAACACAGAGCCACTTGCGGGGCCACCTCGGGGCAACTCGAGGGATTTCTATCAGGTCGCCGTACGTAGTGTTCATCTGGTCGTGTCCTAAGAACGAGATACGCGGCTCCTATCGGGTTCGTCGACACGTCGGGCGGTCTTGCTGGACTTGTTTTACCTTTCTCGAATGTCTTGCGCGAGGAATTCCGAAACTTTGGGCTATCTCGAGGTTGAGGTTTTTCAATGGAATTTCCTAGGAAATCACGGGATTCGTGGTCGAGGTTATTCCCGCGGCGTGTGGTTAGTTTGTGACGGATGAGTTGGAGCACCCCTGCAGGGTTAAATCTTTCGGAAAGCCGTGCCCGTGGTTACGTGGCAACTTGGAAACTCGGTTTAACACCCGGTCCTAGCAAATTTGAAGTAAAATCAAATAAAATACACCAACCGTGTGCGTAACCGTGACTCTCTCTTCTCGTGATTTCTGACCCGAGAGAGAGAGAACACGGTGGAGTTATGTTTGTTCGTAAGTAGGTGTTCAGGATCTCTTAGAGATCATTACTAGTTCACGTCCGTTTATGCGACGATCATCCCCCTCATTCTTGTACTCGTAAGTTAGCCACTCAAATAAATGCTTAGTGCTTGCTGCAGCCTCACAACTTAACCATACCTCACCCATTAAGCTTTAATAGTCTTGATACCCTTGGAAATGAGATTGCTAAGTCCCTGTGGCTCACATATTACTACAACAATAGTTGCAGGTACAGGTAATGCGATGCTTTGACGTGAGAGCGATGTTTGTTTGATTTGGAGTTCTTCTTCTTCTTCATCGATCATAGGATGGGTTCCAGGCGGCATCCTGGGATAGCAAGGATGGATGTCATTTTATCGTTTGATTTCGTCCGTAGTCGGACCCTGCTCTTCTGTATGATGTTTGTATATGTTGTTGTATTGATGTGATATTGATGTAGCTTGTGGCGAGGGTAAGCCAATTCCATATACTCATCTCTTCTTTACATGTACTTGTAATGATATCCATTCTTGCAAAACGACGAGATGCGCTTCTATCCCTGTCGAGGCCCTCGTGCCAAAATTAGGATAGGATCGCATCTTGGGCGTTACAAGTTGGTATCAGAGCCTGTACCGACCTAGGAGCCCCCTTGATTGATCGAACATGGCAGAGTCGAGTCTAGTGAAAAAATATTTTGAGTCTAGTTATATATCGAAGAGTAGGATTCTTTTTACTCCTCTTCTATGCTCTGGTGAGGAATCCTGACGTAAGAATTTTAATTCTACTCCTCTTCTCACTCAATTTTTTTTAGGATCACGCGGGTATTTTGGAACCTTTATGATGTTGATGTGACCTGAACTCTGTTCTTGGTGTCTCCCGTACGTATGGATTGGACCCGGGGAGTTGAGCTCCAAGGGGTTCTCGACACATCGCTATCATTCAGTTTCCTTAGTATCTCAGGATGCGGATGTTCGAAATTGCTTCAATACTATTCGTGGTGCGAAGAGTGTGGTGGCACCCAGTACTGGGGAGCGGGATCACATGTACTGCCATCTTTAGTATCGTTGTGATTACGAGGGTCTGAGGTAGATAAGTTTCCGAGACCTCTGGTTGTGTGTTGACAGATGTGATACACTGGAGAGTAGTATTACTGCTAGGAGTTGAGTGATGGATAAAAACTCCGTGTATCCGCATACCAGATTGCATAAACCAAGATTTCGGAAATTCTTAGGTGGGAATTCAAGTAGTTACCTAGGTTATCTTTCAACAGATGCATGATGTGAGGTTGGGGTTCGACATCTAGTGGTTCGTTTGTTCAGGGTCTTTCTTACAGAGGACAGTCTCGGTATGCTTCGTCAAGCCTTGTAGTTCGCTACGCCTAGGGAGCATATTCGAGCGTCATTTCAATATGACAATCCAATGTACGATCGAGCCCGTGCGAGCCTTACCACGAAAATATCGGACGAAATCTCTGTCATGAGTTTGTTTCCGGCTTGTTTCAGAAGCCTCATCCTTTGTTTTGTTGGAATATAGTAATTCGAGTTGCTTCGATATCAAACGTTGATTTCATATCTTTTCCAAGCGGTGTTCCCATAATTCTATGGGAATGCTAATCCTTTTGCTCAATCAAATTGGCATGTCAATTCTTTTTCGTCCGGAGTGCTTCTCTTTAAGTTAATTCAATCCTCTCCAATATTGCAAGATCAATCCTCATATTCTTTCCGGAGTTTGTTTCATCCGTCCCAAGTTTTCTTTGTTTTTCCCCACCCTCCCGCCCTTTTTCTTGAACAATTAAATTCTCATCCAAGTGCCGTTCTCTTCATTGATGCTTCCGCTATCATTTCTTCCGTATTGTATCTGGTGATTCATTGTGAAGATCTTCAAGTGCTAAGTTCATCATTTCTTAGTCTTCATCTATTTTCTTTTCCGGTGGATTCAATTCAAGCTTTCGGTGCTCATCATATCCTTTTCATTCTCTAAATGATCTCCCATGTTGGAAGTTCTTATCCAAGCCTCTCTTGTTTGTTCGTCTCTCTCTATTCTATCCGGAGTGTTGAAGAAATCTTAGAAGACTTGTGTTTCCGCTCAAATCCTTCCAAATTATCTCGAGGCTCTCAACCTCATCAAGCTTTCATTTGTACCGGTGCAATCTCTCTTCCTAAGCAATTGTCTAAACGGTGGTTTCCTTTTGAGTGGGCCCATAACCCACAGGTTTTCCCCAGGATCTTACCTGGCTCTTCTAATCTTTTCGGGGATGTCCTAGTTATTTCAATGTGACGTAAGAATGATTCTCATCAGTCATATTCCTTTTCCAAGATCGCTTCAAATTATTTCATCATTGGCTCAACCCTTCCTTATTCATGGTTTCGGAGTGTCTCAGTAATTCATGTTGTAGTTTCTCCTCGTCAATCTTAGCGTTGAAGACCAAAGAAGTGTTTCTCTTAAATCTTATTCCATTCTCCTGAAGGTTCTTGGTTTCAGCTTGTTGCTATCCCCTCTAATTCTTTCGATCACGAGAAATTCCATCCATATCTATTAGGAGCATTTCAGAGTTGTTTTTATTTCTCGATCCTTCGAAGGCCATCATTTCAGAAGGATTCTTCGTTCTCAGCTTTCAGCGTTCGTTCTCAAATTCTTCTCAATTGTTGTCTCTTCGTTCGTATCTCAATTATTCCGGTGCCTTGTTCAAGTTTCTATTACGCAAATCTTGATCTCTTCATTCTCTTGTATTCCCGTTCGTTTCAATTCTCACCGGTGGTTCGTTCAAGACTTCTTCAAGTTTGTGCTCTTTTCTGGCCTCAATCTTTTCAAGAAGAATAAGTGGTATGCCAAATCCGTTGCTTGTCATTAATTTAACTTGATGAAGGATAAGCATAACATAATTCTTATTCTTGTTTCATCAAAGTGATTTCAATCCTTCTTCCGGAGTTGTTCATGATATCAAAGTCTGGATTCTAAGTTGTTCATCTTTTGTTCCCGGAGTTCCAAGTTTTCTCAAGTATCTCATCGCGAAGCTCCATCTATATCTTTGTAAGGTTACAATCTTATTATTTTCAACCTTCATTTCCTTTTGATCATTCTTTCGCATTCGGAGGTTCTTCAAGGTGGTTATCAAGAATTTAATTCATTCTCGAAGTGTTCTTCAAGATTCTTATGGTAGTTTTCTCATGTATTCTTTATCTTGCATTTCAAAGTGCATTTCATTCTCCCTTATCTTTTGAGGTGGTGTTATAGCATTCTTGATTCATAAGGAGTCTCGAAGAGAAGTTGACAAGAATGAGATATGTAAACACATCATCTTCCTCATTGGAGCTATTGTGGATTGGTTTTCACCTAAAGCATTTCCTTAGGATTATTGCTGTCATGGTGCTCATCAATGATCCAAGTTCTCAATGTATCCTCTTCCTGAAAGAAGTTTATCATCTCTTGTTGATCTCAAGCAAATCAATTGTTGTCGTTAGTGGCCGGTTGTCACCTCATAATTTTGAGATGTTTTCCATAAGCCCACAACAAGCTTGTTCTTTTCGTTGTTGATTTTTCAACATCTCCGTTCAATCCTTCCTTGCTTCTCGAATTCGATTGTGATAGAAGTTGTCTCTTTCTTCCCCGTTCTTTCTTCAAATGATCTAGCTTCTATTCTTTTGTTCCGGAGGCATTGTGATGTTGCTCTATTCATCCCATAATCTCGGTTGTCCAGATCATGCCCTTTTCCTTCCGTATCCATTTAACCGGAGTGTTGTGCCCTCTTTTCAAGTTCTTTTCATCTCATCAAATTTTGACTCTTGTTTCTACCAAAGTGCTGCCCAAATTTCTTGGGAATTCTTGCGTGTTCCTCATGTCATTCTTCATCTCATGGAAATCTTCAATGATCATTAGTTTCACTCGTTTGTCAAAGAAGCTACTAAGTTTTACCTCATCGCTTCCTCTTCCCCTTCTCATTCTAAGATCTCGGGTCGAGATCTCTTGTAAGTGGACGAGAGTTGTAACAGTCTGGAACCGACGCTCCAGAAGATTCCCCTTTTATTCCATTGTCGTCGTGCGATTCTTTTCTGTGTTGCATTCATCATCGCATCATCTGCATAGCATCGTCACTCATTTTTTTTAAAAACTTGCATCCGTTCGTAGTTGCCGGTTCCCTCCGTTCTCGTCGGTGACCGTTTTGAGTCCAACCACAAATGCACGCGCCCGCGGCATCGCAAAATATTGTTTTTAAAAGTGCGTATAAAAATATTCTCGGATTTAGACAAAACTTGGCGTTCGGTTTTAAAACTCATGCCACGGGCCGCAACCTCCCTCTCTCCTTAGCCCACAAACCCCCTACAAAGCCCACTAGCCTAAACCTAGCCTAACCCCGTGACCGGAGCAGTCCGATCGGGATCGGAAGGTCTGAAAACGGGCAAAATCTGCTAACCCTAACCTCCCTACCTATATATAGACGTGCTCCAGTCCAAAAATGGCCTCTCCCTCCTCCTCCCTCGAAATGCGCACCAAGCCAGCTGCCGGTCGCCACTTGTCGCCGTCGGATCGCGCGTGCCGCCCCCTGAGCCTCCCCTCCAGCCAACCGAGGCGATACACGTCGACCCGCAGCCCCCAGCCGCCACCGCGGCCCTCCCGGGTCCGAACCAGGCCCTCCCGGGCCCGACCGAGCCTGCGGCTGCCCGACCTCCCGCCACCTGAGCGCCGCCCGGGAGCTCGCCTCCGCCGCCGCGTGACCCCCCAGGAGCCCCGCTGCCTCGCGACCCGATCCGCGTCGAACCTCGCCCCCGCCGCCACATCGTGCCGCCGCCATCGCCCATGCGCTGCTCCGCCGCCGCACCTTCGAGCCCCGCCGTCAGCAGTCGCCGCCGCCCGTGCTGCGTCGCCCGTGCCGCGCCGCCCTGCGCCTCGCCGCCGGCCGGCCTTGGCGCCCCTTGAGCCCGCAGATCCGGCCCCGATCCGCCTCGCCGCTCGCCTCCCGACCCTCCGCAGCCTCGCCCGAGGTTGGCTCCCTCGCCGGAGTTCACCTCGGCCTCCCCTGCCTCCGGTCCGGCCTGGAACCGCCGGCGGGATGGCCCCATCCCGGAGGCCCGGGTCCCTTCATCCAAGCGGCGCCGCAGCTTCTGCCCGTTCCGCTCCGCGAGATCCCGCCGCGCAGCCGTCCAAACGCCCGGATGGATCCCTCCATCCCAGACCCGCTCCGTCCACTACAGCCCCGAGGTCGAATTTCCTCTAAGTCCCTAAAACTGTCTATTCATCATCATGTTGGCATAATGTTTGGCTTGTAACTTTTAATCTGTGCATCGTATGTAAATGAATTATATATGAAAATTGCTCTACGGATTGTGCTCTTCATGATAGTGTCACTTGCATGCATATTAGAGATCATCTTCATGCTATAAACTTTGTTGCAAAAGTGCATCCCGTCGTAGATCGCAAATCTGTTATTTTATTCAATGTTGTGTGGATGATTGCATCTAAACCGTAGACCTTTTGCAAATGGTTTCTTCATGAGAATTGCTCTATGTGATGTCTACTTTCATGCCATGCCTCTGGTTGCTAGGTAGGAATTAATTAACATGTCAATTTCTTGCTCTCAAGTGGCTATCACGTTAAAACTGAAATCTGTTAACGATAAGTTCCATTTTGCGAGCATCATAGTAATTGATCCATGCACCTTTTGTAATAGTTGTAAACATGAGAGATGCCCTTTGACATGTGTACTAGCCCCTGGTGTTTTTATTTGCCATGATAATCCCTGTTTAGGTGCTATTATCTTGTTGCCATCATGTGATAAATATGTTGTTGTTTTGAGGGGTCTAAAATATTTCTAAGTCTGAAACTGTCATTTTGTTGCCCTGTTGTCATGTGATTTGCTGTTGATCTAGGATTCTTTTGTGGTTGCTCCGAAGGAGTCTTTTGTTAAGCATGTTGTTTTCTACCAGGTTGTGTCTTTTAATGCCATGTATATGATTTGCCTCATAGTTATATTCATTGTCCAACATGTCAATCTGTTAAAAACTGCTGCACATGTCTATTCTAATTTTCACCAAGTCTGAGAATCTGTTTTCTTCATAATGCCATACTGTGTTGATGCTAGCCATGATTCTATGCATAATTAGACCTTGCCACCATGGAATGAATTGTAGTGCATCATGTCTACTACCATGAAGTTAAGTTTCATGCCAATATATGACCTGTTTCATATAGTTTTACTGCTGCCAATATGCCTTCATGAAAATCTGCTATGCTAAAAACTGTTATTTTCGCGAAGTTCTAATCTGCTATATTTTATTGCCATGTTGTGAGCTTCGTACCATGTGATCCATGACTCTTTTGAGTATGATATGTGAAGATGAAATGAAGTGTGTGTTATATGCTACTGCCCCTTGCTTAGTTTGTGCATTTTAGAATCTTGTAGCTTGTTGTTTTCATGTGTGCAATATGCTATGTTGCTGTTTTGGACAGATTTTAAATAAAACTTGTGTTGGTTGTTGTGGTTGAACCGTAGCTCCGTTTAAAACATGCCATATATGAAACTTGACTAGAATTCCATGTAGTTTCATAATATATTGATGCATACATGATTTAACATGCTTGTGGTGGTTGTTTGCATGCATTTTGCATTCATGACATAAGCATCTTGTGTTGGTCATATCTTTTAGGCCGTAGCTCCGTTTTATATGATCTATATATGTAAATCGACTAGAATGATGAGTAGAATCGCATTGTACACTTTATTTCCCTGTTTAATAAATATAAAACATGGATAGTTCAGATCTGAACCAAATTCATAATTTACATATGAGGTCGCTGCGGAAATACTATAAGTTGTTTCCGACCTCATTAAGAATGCCTAGATAGTGTAGTTTCATTATGCTTCACCTCTTGGCATGTTAACAACATTTAAACATGCCGTGTAAATAAATGAGAGTGAACTAAATGTTTCGAACGTGGAGTTTCGTCAATATGCAACTCGTTGCATATTGAGCTTCACTTAATGTGTAGTATTGGATTGTTGTGAATGCCATGCCTTGCATAATTAAACCGGTCATGCAACATATTTGATTGCGCATCATGTCATGCATATGTTGTGGTGTTATCGTTTGTTGATTGTTTGTTTTCGGATTGTTTCTTCTCGATAGAGTTCCGAAAGCATTCGGAGTGTGAGGATTCGTTCGACTACGTTGGCTCGTCTTCTTCACGGATTCGTTCTTCTTCCAAGCGGGATCTCAGGCAAGATGATAATTTCCTTGGATACCACTACTATCATTGCAATGCTAGATGTCTCGTTTCTATCGTTGTCTCGTTACCTACCACTTGTTTGACAAGCCTCCCAAAATGCCATGAAAAGCCTCTAACCCTCCACATCCCAGCAAACCATTGTTTGGCTATGTTACTACTTGCTCAGCCCTTCTTATAGCGTTGCTAGTTGCAGGTGCAATGTTTCCATGTGCCAACATGGATGTTTTTGATATATCACAATATTATTGCTATTTAATTTAATGCACATATATACTTGGTAAAGGGTGGAAGGCTTGGCCTTTTGCTCGGTGTTTTGTTCCACTCTTGCCGCCCTAGTTACTTGTGTACCGGTGTTATGTTCCATATTTTCCGCTCCTAACATGCTCGGGGTTTTTATGGGGACCCCCTTGATTTTTGTGTTAGGATAAAACTTGTCTGGCAAGGCCCAACATTGGTACTACATTTGCCTAATAACTAATAAACCTGCATAGGGAGTAATTCACCCAAGGATCTTTAATCAACAACCCGGGCCAGTGCTCCTCATGAGTGTTGGTCCAACACAGAGCCACTTGCGGGGCCACTTCGGGGCAACTCGAGGGATTTCTATCAAGTCGCCGTACGTAGTGTTCATCCGGTCGTGTCCTGAGAACGAGATACGCGGCTCCTATTGGGTTCGTTGACACGTCGGGCGGTCTTGCTGGACTTGTTTTACCTTTCTTGAATGTCTTGCGCGAGGAATTCCGAAACTTTGGGCTATCTCGAGGTTGAGGTTTTCCAATGGAATTTCCTAGGAAATCATGGGATTCGTGGTCGAGGTTATTCCCGCGGCGTGTGGTTAGTTTGTGACGGATGAGTTGGAGCACCCCTGCAGGGTTAAATCTTTCGGAAAGCCGTGCCCGCGGTTACGTGGCAATTTGGAAACTTTGTGTCGTGGGACAATAGAAAGGGGTAGTGTAAAGGCGCATGATCTATCGAGATGCAAATGGGTGACACGGTAGTTTTAGCGAGTTCGGGCCTCTCACGGTGGAGATAACAGCCCTACGTCTCGTGCGCCGGAGAGGCTTTGCTTATCTGTCATGAACACGGAGTTACATGGTGTATTTGAGAAGAGAGAGGGGAGACGGATCTCCATGCCTGAGGTAAGTCCTGAGACTAATGGCAAGAGAGCCAAGGGAGAAGAATGAGCTCCCCGGGGGGAGAAGAAAAAACAGCCCTGAGCTATGTGGTGGTGGTGGGGGGGGTGGCTTATATAGAGTGCGCCACCCCCTCACCTCCTATGTTACAATGTAGAGCATTGATGCCATAATGTCATCCCACTAAGAAACCTTCACTATAAGGATGATGCCTCGACTGCCTTGTGGGTTGCTGGTCATCGCATATCCGAGTGAGTCAAGATGGCCGAGTGGTTGACTGTCATCCGAGTAGGTGGAATATACATTTCCGAGTGGATA
Source organism: Elymus sibiricus (assembly GCA_039707655.1). Classification (NCBI taxonomy): domain Eukaryota; kingdom Viridiplantae; phylum Streptophyta; class Magnoliopsida; order Poales; family Poaceae; genus Elymus; species Elymus sibiricus. The sequence goes on from CM077669.1 coordinate 469,604,271, forward strand.
GTATGTATGTATTTATCTGAACCCACCTGATGTGTGGACCCCATGCTGTTATGATATTTCGACCCTTCATGGGCCTACCTGTTTTGTGTATCCCCAACAGTAGCCCCTGAGACTCTGACTGATTGCTGGCGGTCGGTTGGAGTCTGTAGAGTTTGTTGAACTTGAATGTTGTTGTCGGACCTGACCGAGCAGAATGTTTCTTTTTTTTTATTTCTCTTCCAATGGGGGCACGCTGAGTGCACCCACTGGGTGTAGTCCCCGAGCCTCTGTCGGACTAGATGAGTCGGGCAGAGGGTTTAAGTCTTCCAGTGCGGAACTGAACTAAACAGGTGAACTCTGATGCGCTTGGCGTAGTAAATTGTTGCAATCTGGAGCTGAATCAGTCGGACTGATCTTTGTGCGCTGGGCACGGTAAATAGATATAGCCTGGAACTGGTCCAGTCAGGTAAATCTTCGTGTGCTTGGCATGTTGAATGCTTATTGAGTCTGCCTTATATAATTTCTGGATCAAGGTTAAGTCCCCGAGTGTGGATGATGTCCTCACTTGGAATAATTTTTAACTTAGGCGATACAGAGTCGCATCTAAGCCCCCGAGTGTGGATGATGTCCTCACTCGGAGTAGTTTTTAACTTAGGCGATACGGAGTCGCAGCTAAGCCCCCGAGTGTGGATGATGTCCTCACTTGGAGTAGTTTTAACTTAGGCGATACGGAGTCGCAGCTAAGCCCCCGAGTGTGAATGATGTCCTCACTCGGAGTGGTTTTTAACGTAGGCGATACGGAGTTGCAGCTAAGCCCTCGAGTGTGGATGATGTCCTCACTCGGAGCGGTTTTTAACTTAGGCGATACGGAGTCGCAGCTAAGCCCCCGAGTGTGGATGATGTCCTCACTCAGAGTGGTTTTTAACTTAGGCGATATGGAGTCGCAGCTAAGCCCCCGAGTGTGGATGATGTCCTCACTCGGAGCAGTTTTTAACTTAGGCGCTTTGGAGTCGCAGCTAAGCACCCGAGTGCGGATGATGTCCTCACTCGGAACACTTTTTAACTTAGGCGGTACGGAATCGCAGCTAAGCCCCCGAGTGTGGATGATGTCCTCACTCGGAGCAGTTTTTAACTTAGGCGATACTGAGTCGCAGCTAAGCCCCCAGGTGTGGATGATGTCCTCACTCGGGGCAGTTTTTAACTTACGCGATATGGAGTCGCAGCTAAGCCCCCGAGTGTGGATGATGTCCTCACTCGGAGTAGTTTTTAACTTAGGCGATATGGAATTGCAGCTAAGCCCCCGAGTGTGGATGATGTCCTCACTCGGAGCAGTTTTTAACTTAGGCGATACGGAGTCGCAGCTAAGCCCCCGGGTGTGGATGATGTCCTCACTCGGGGCAGTTTTTAACTTAGGCGATACGGAGTCACAGCTAAGCCTCCGGGTGTGGCTGATGTCCTCACTCGGAGCAGTTTTTAACTTAGGCGATACGGAATCGCAGCTAAGTCGTTCACCCACTGGGGGTTGTGGTGTAGATGTGTTCAGCTGAGCGATGGCGCGCGGGGCGGCCGAGTGATGAAGACGTGCCACACGGAGTGGCGATGTGCGGGACATCCGAGTGAGGTAGACGTGTCCGGCTAAGTGGCGACGCGCGGGGCGGCCAAGTGATGTAGACGTGCCACACGGAGTGGCGATGTGCCGAGCATCCGAGTGAGGTAGACGCGTCAGACTGAGTGGCGACGCGCGGGGTGGCCGAGTCGATCTTGTCGTCGAAGAGGAGTCCGATCTTGTCGTCGAAGAGGAGTCCGATCTTGTCGTCGAAGAGGAGTCCGACCAAGTGACGGCTGATACGTCCATTTTGCATCATGCTTTTATATTGATATTTATTCCATTATGGGCTGTTATTACACATTATGGTACAATACTTATGCCTTTTCTCTCTTATTGTACAAGGTTTACATGAAGAGGGAGAATGCCGGCAGCTGGAATTCTGGACTAGAAAAGGAGCAAATATGAGAGACCTATTCTGCACAACTCCAAAAGTCCTGAAAAGTTACGAAGAATTATTTTGGAATATATAAAAAATATTGGGCGAAAGAAATACCAGAGGGGACCCACCAGGAGGCCACAAGCCTGGGGGGCGCGCCCTACCCCCTGGGCACGCCCCTGTGGCTTGTGGGCCCCCTGGCAGCCCTCCGGTGCCCATCTTCTGCTATATGGAGGGTTTTGACCTGGAAAAAAATCATAAGAGAGCTTTGGGGACGAAGCGCCGCCATCTCGAGGCGGAACCTGGGCAGAAGCAATCTAGGGCTCCGGCGGAGCTGTTCTGCCGGGGAAACTTCCCTCCCGGAGGGGGAAATCAAAGCCATCGTCATCACCAAAGATCCTCTCATCGAGAGGGGGTCAATCTCCACCAACATCTTCACCAGCACCATCTCCTCTCCAAACCCTAGTTCATCTCTTGTATCCGATCTTTGTCTCAAAACCTCAGATTGGTACCTGTGGGTTGCTAGTAGGGTTGATTACTCCTTGTAGTTGATGCTAGTTGGTTTACTTGGTGGAAGATCATATGTTCAGATCCTTAATGATAATTAATACTCCTCTGATTATGAACATGAATATGCTTTGTGAGTAGTTACGTTTGTTCCTGAGGACATGGGATAAGTCTTGTTATAAGTAATCATGTGAATTTGGTATTCGTTCGATATTTTGATGAGATGTATGTTGTCTCTCCTCTAGTGGTGTTATGTGAACGTCGACTACATAACACTTCACCATTATTTGAGCCTAGGAGAAGGCATTGGGAAGTAATAAGTAGATGATGGGTTGCTAGAGTGACAGAAGCTTAAACCCTAGTTTATGCATTGCTTCGTAAGGGGCTGATTTGGATCCATATGTTTCATGCTATGGTTAGATTTATCTTAATTCTTCTTTCGTAGTTGCGGATGCTTGCGAGAGAGGTTAATCATAAGTGGGAGGCTCGTACAAGTAAGGGCAGCACCCAAGCACCGGTCCACCCACATATCAAATTATCAAAGTAACGAACGCGAATCATATGAGCATGATGAAAACTAGCTTGACAGAAATTCCCATGTGTCCTCGGGAGCGCTTTGCTTTATATAAGAGTTTGTCCAGGCTTGTCCTTTTCTACAAAAAGGATTGGGCCACCTTGCTGCACCTTTGCTACATTTGTTACTTGCTATCCGTTACGAATTATCTTATCACAAAACTATCTGCTACCGATAATTTCAGTGCTTGCAGAGAATACCTTACTGAAAACCGCTTGTCATTTCCTTCTGCTCCTCGTTGGGTTCGACACTCTTACTTATCGAAAGGACTACGATAGATCCCCTATACTTGTGGGTCATCAAGACTCTTTTCTGGCGCCGTTGCCGGGGAGTGAAGCGCCTTTGGTGAGTGGAATTTGGTAAGGAAAAATTTATATAGTGTGCTGAAATTTACTGTCACTTGTTACTATGGAAAATAATCCTTTGAGGGGTTTGTTCGGGGTATCTTCACGTCGACCAGAAGCACAAAGAGTTTCTCCTCAACCTACTGAACCTACTGAAAATATTTATTATGAAATTCCTTCGGGTATGATAGAGAAACTGCTAGCTAATCCTTATGCAGGAGATGGAACACTACATCCTGATTTGCATCTAATCAATGTGGATGAAGTTTGTGGATTATTTAAGCTTGCAAGTTTGCCCGAGGATGATGTCAAGAAGAAGGTCTTTCCTTTATCTTTGAAGGAGAAGGCATTGACATGGTATAGGCTATGTGATGATATTGGATCATGGAACTACAACCGATTGAAATTGGAATTTCATCAGAAGTTTTATCCTATGCATCTGGTTTATCATGATCGGAATTATATTTATAATTTTTGGCCTCGTGAAGGAGAAAGTATCGCTAAAGCTTGGGGGAGGCTTAAGTCAATGTTATATTCATGCCCCAATCATGAGCTCTCAAGAGAAATTATTATTCAGAATTTTTATGCTCGGCTTTCTCGTAATGATCAATCCATGCTCGATACTTCTTGTACTGGTTCCTTTATGAAGAAAAATATTGAATTCAAATGGGACTTATTGGAAAGAATTAAACGCAACTCTGAAGATTGGGAACTCGACGAAGGTAAAGAGTCAGGTATAAACCTTAAGTTTGATTGTGTTAAGTCCTTTATAGACATCGATGCTTTTCGTGAATTTAGCACTAAATATGGACTTGACTCTGAGATAGTAGCTTCTTTCTGTGAATCTTTTGCTGCTCATGTTGATCTCCCTAAGGAGAAGTGGTTTAAATATCATCCTCCCATTGAAGTGAAAGTAGTTGAACCTATTAAAGTTGAAGAAGAAACTATTATTTATAATGTTGATCCTGTTATTCCTGCTACTTATATTGAGAAACCACCTTTCCCTGTTAGAATAAAGGAACATGCTAAAGCTTCAACTGTGGTTCGTAAGAGTTATACTAGAACACCTACACCCCCTGAACAAATCAAAGTTGAACCTAGTATTGCTATGGTCAAAGATCTCTTGGTTGATAATATTGATGGGCATGCTAATCATTTCTGTGATGAAGCTGCTAGAATTGCTAGACCTGATACTAAAGATAAACATAGACCTATTGTTGGCATGCCTATTGTTTCTGTTAAAATAGGAGATCATTGTTATCATGGCTTATGTGATGTGGGTGCTAGTGTGAGTGCAATTCCATTTACCTTATATCAAGAGATTATGAATGATATTGCACTGGCTGAATTAGAAGAAATTGATGTTACCATTAAGCTTGCTAATAGAGATACTATAGCACCAGTTGGGATTGTTAGAGATGTTGAAGTCTTGTGTGGGAAAATAAAATATCCTACTGATTTTCTTGTTCTTGGTTCCCCACAAGATGATTCTTGTCCCATTATATTTGGTAGACCTTTCTTGAATACTGTTAATGCTAAGATAGATTGTGAGAAAGAAACTGTCACTGTAAGTTTTGGGGATGTGTCCCATGAGTTTAATTTCTCTAAATTTCGTAGACAACCCCATGATAAAGAATTGCCTAGTAAGGATGAAATTATTGGTCTTGCTTCTATTGCTGTACCTCCCACTTATCCCTTAGAACAATATTTGCTAGACCATGAAAACGATATGCATATGAATGAAAGGAATGAAATAGATAAGATTTTCTTTGATCAACATCCTATTTTGAAACACAACTTGCCTGTTGAAATACTTGGGGATCCTCCTCCACCCAAGGGTGATCCCGTGTTTGAGCTTAAACAATTACCAGATACTCTGAAATATGCCTATCTTGATGAAAAGAAGATATATCCTGTTATTATTAGTGCTAACCTTTCAGAGCATGAAGAAAAGAGATTATTGAAAACTCTGAAGAAGCACCGTGCTGCTATTGGATATACTCTTGATGATCTTAAGGGCATTAGTCCCACTCTACGTCAGCATAAAATTAATATGGAGCCTGATGCTAAACCAGTTGTTGATCACCAACGACGGTTAAATCCTAAAATGAAAGAAGTGGTAAGAAATGAAATATTAAAGCTTCTGGAGGAAGGTATAATTTATCCTATTGCTGATAGTAGATGGGTTAGTCCCGTTCATTGTGTCCCTAAGAAGGGAGGTATTACCGTTGTTCCTAATGATAAAAATGAATTGATCCCGCAAAGAATTGTTACAGGATATAGAATCGTAATTGATTTTAGGAAATTAAATAAAGCTACTAGGAAAGATCATTACCCTCTACCTTTTATTGATCAAATGCTAGAAAGACTATCCAAACACACACAATTTTGCTTTCTAGATGGTTATTCTGGCTTCTCTCAAATACCTGTGTCAAAAGAGGACCAAGAGAAGACCACCTTTACTTGTCCTTTCGGTACCTTTGCTTATAGACGTATGCATTTTGGTTTATGCAATGCACCTGCTACCTTTCAAACATGTATGGCTGCTATATTCTCTGACTTTTGTGAAAAGATTGTTGAGGTTTTCATGGATGATTTCTCCGTTTACGGAACTTCTTTTGATGATTGCTTGAGCAACCTTGATCGAGTTTTGCAGAGATGTGAAGAAACTAATCTTGTCTTGAATTGGGAGAAGTGCCACTTTATGGTTAATGAGGGTATTGTCTTGGGACACAAAATCTCTGAAAGAGGTATTGAAGTTGATAAAGCTAAAGTTGATGCTATTGAAAAAATGCCGTGTCCAACGGATATCAGAGGTATAAGAAGTTTCCTTGGTCATGCTGGTTTCTATAGGAGATTTATTAAAGACTTCTCTTAAATTTCTCGGCCTCTCACTAATCTCTTGCAAAAAGATATTCCTTTTGTTTTTGATGATGATTGTGTAGAAGCATTTGAAATCCTTAAGAAAGCCTTGATTTCTGCACCTGTTGTTCAACCACCTGATTGGAACCTACCCTTTGAAATTATGTGTGATGCTAGTGATTATGCCGTTGGTGTTGTTCTAGGACAAAGAGTTGATAAGAAATTAAATGTTATCCATTATGCTAGTAAAACTCTAGACAGTGCTCAAAGAATAAAATATTATGTGTGACGCTAGTGATGTTGGAAATATGCCCTAGAGGCAATAATAAATTAGTTATTATCATATTTCCCCGTTCATGATAATAGTTTATTATTCATGCTAGAATTGTATTGACCGGAAACTAAATACATGTGTGAATAGATAAACAAATACTGTGTCCCTAGTAAGCCTCTACTAGACTAGCTCGTTGATCAAAAGATGGTCAAGATTTCCTAACCATGGACATGAGTTGTCATTTGATAATGGTATCACATCATTAGGAGAATGATGTGATGGACTTGACCCAACCGTTAGCATAGCATCTGATCGTTCAGTTTATTGCTATTGCTTTCACTATGTCAAATACACGTTCCTCTGACCATGAGATCATGCAACTCCCGGATACCGTAGGAATACTTTGGGTGTATCAAACGTCACAACGTAACTGGGTGATTATAAAGGTGCACTACAGGTATCTCCAAAAGTGTTTGTTGAGTTGGCATGGATCAAGATTGGGATTTGTCACTCCGACTATCGGAGAGGTATCTCTGGGCCCTCTCGGTAATACAGCATCACAGAAGCCTTGCAAGCACCGTGACTAAAGAGTTAGTTGCAAGATGATGTATTACGGAACGAGTAAAGAGACTTGCCGGTAACGAGATTGAACTAGGTATTAGATACCGACGATCGAATCTCGGGCAAGTAACATACCGCCGGACAAAGGGAACAACGTATGTTGACATATGAGGTTCACCGATAAAGATCTTCGTGGAATGTGTAGGAACCAATATGAGCATCCAGGTCCCGCTGTTGGTTATTGACTGGAGAGTCGTCTCGGTCATGTCTACATCATTCCCGAACCCATAGGGTCCGCACACTTAAGGTTCGATGACGATATAGTATTATATGAGTTATGTGATTGGTGACCGAATGTTGTTCGGAGTCCCGGATGAGATCACGGACATGACGAGGAGTCTCGGAATGTCCGAGAGATAAAGATTCATATATTGGAAGGTGGTATTCGGACACCGGAAAGGTTCCGGATATTTTATCAGTGTACCAGGGGGTTACCGGAACCCCCCGGGGGGGCCACATGGGCCTCATGGGCCACGTAGGGGAGGAGAACCAGCCCACAGGGGGCTGGTGCGCCCCCCCTAGGGCCAATCCGAATTGGGCCAGGGGTTGGGCCCCCCCCCTTCCTTCTCCCTCTCCCCCTCCTACCAAGTAGGGATCCTACTTGGAGTAGGATTGGGGGAAGGGGTGCGCCACCTCCTAGGGGGAGTCCTAGTAGGACTCCTCCCCACTTTGGTGCGCCCCTAGGGCCAGCCTCCTCCTCCCTCCCTCCTTTATATACGGAGGGGGGGCGCCCCTTGGAGACACAACAATTGTTCCAAGCCGTGTGCGGCGCCCCCCTCCACCGTTTACACCCTCGGTCATATTTTCGGAGAGCTTAGGCGAAGCCCTGCTGAGATTACTTCACCGTCACCGTCGCCACGCCGTCGTGCTGACGGAACTCATCTACTTCCTCGACGTCTTGCTGGATCAAGAAGGCGAGGAACGTCACCGAGCTGCACGTGTGTAGAACTCGGAGGTGACGTACGTTCGGTACTCGATCGGTGGAGCTCAAAGGATTGTTCGACTACATCAACCGCGTTGTGAGACGCTTCCGCTAACGGTCTACGAGGGTACGTAGACACACTCTCCCCTCTCGTAGCGATGCATCTCCATGGATAGATCTTGCGTGAGCGTAGGAATTTTTTTTTGAAATTCATGCTCCGTTCCCCAACAAGTGATTATGTTGTTGGTGCTGTTCTAGGACAAAGAGTTGATAAGAAATTAAATGTTATCCATTATGCTAGTAAAACTCTAGACAGTGCTCAAAGAAACTATGCTACCATTGAAAGGAATTTTTAGCTGTGGTGTTTGCATGTGATAAGTTCAGACCTTATATTGTTGATTCTGAAAGTGCGTTATATCGACTAGAGGGGGGGTAAATAGGCGATTTTTACAAATTCATCATTGAGGAATTTGAAATGTGATGAACAACTAGCAGCGGAATAAATACTCAGGTGCATGAGAAACATAGCAGTAGCATAGTCATCATGATGAAATAAAGCATGCACAGATTACAGGTAGCGTGATACAGGATAAGCAGGTGAGGAACAAGGTAGCTTGAAGAATTTGAGGTGAGGAAATTGAGAAAGTCTTCAGTCAAATTCTTCAAACAGTAACGATCAATTTCATCAACAAGTATACGAGGAAATTAGAGGGTTGAGGAAATGGAACCAGGTAGCTCGATGAAGACAATGGTTTGATGACCCAGTTCCAACTGCTGTGACAGTCGTACGTCTGGTTTGGAGCGGCCTAGTATTTAAACCAGAGGACACACAGTCCCAGGACACACAGTCCTTACCATATTCTCCTTGAGCTAAGGTCACACAGACCTCGCCCAACACTCGTGGTAAGTCTTCAGGGTAGACTTCCAAAACCCTCACAAACTGGTCACCCGGCGAACCACAATTGACTGCTGGATGCTCTAGACCAAGGTCACTTCGTAATCCCCAATTGACTGCAGGATGCACTAGACCATGACGCCTAACCGTCTGGAAGATACACAGTCTTCAAAGGTAACAAGCGTCGGTTCCACACAGGAACAATCTCTTCAGTGATGCTCTATCACTTTGGGTTTGGTGGTTTGGTTTTTGGGGTTTTTCCTCACTGATGATTTTCTCTCAAAGTCCTCGAGGAATGGGATGCTCTCAAATGACAAGTGTCAGTTCTCTCTCGGAGCAGCCAACCAACTAGTGGTTGTGGGGGGTGGCTATTTATAGCCAGGGTGCAACCTGACATGATAAGACATAAATGCCCCCAATGATATGACTGTTATGTGGATAGGATGATTGGGGACAGCTGGCGCTTAGCACAGCAACGGTCGGAATTTCGAACTATGAAAGTCGTCAGGCTTATCATATTCCTCACTTGTAGGCAATTCGCACTGGCGAAATCCTAACTCCTCAGTCAAACGCATCAGTCTCTTAACCTATAAGTCTTCAATACACCAAAATCACTAAGGGGCACTAGATGCACTTACAATCTCCCCCTTTTTGGTGATTGATGAAAACTAGGTTAAGTTTTCAACGGGGATAATAATATGAAGTGTAAGTACTGAGTTTGAGGAATTTGATTGCAAGATATAGAAGAACTCCCCCTGAAGATGTGCATATTTGAGGAATTTGCTTTGGACTGCAAATGCACATGTCAGGTTAAAATCATGGAGAACTCCCCCTATATCTTGTAATCCATACACGCATTTGATATATATCATGAGGAAATTGAAATGCATGATGAAAATGGGGTCTGAAGAAATTCAGCATGCGTGCATTAAGATAATTTGAGGAAATAGCATGCGGAAAGCAGTTCAAAAGCGTCAGACCACCATCGGACTTAAGTTTACAACTCAACCAACAAAAGCTTCAGAAGAGCGAGAGTTGTAACTTAAACAAAAAATAGCCCATATATACAGACCCGTTTGAAGACTAACTCAAATTTTCTCCCCATTTGTCATCGAAGACCAAAATGGACGAAAAAGTGAGGACTAACGCCCCTGAAGAATTTCATCTTGAAGGTGGTGGAGGAGCGCCAGCGTTGTCGGGGTCATTCGTTGATGCAGGGCCTGCAGCAGTGTCGTCAATATCCTCAGCTTCATCCGCCTGGCGTGATGAAGAAAATGAGCTTGTAACCAGCTGAGGAACTTGAACTTTCTTCCATTTCTTCCTTGGAGGGATGGACCAATCAAAGTCCTGCTGAAATTCCATCTCCTTGAGTTCTTCAGGAGTCTTGAGGTGAGACAGGATGGCCCATGTGCGGTTGAAGACTTCATGAAGATAATAGTGGTTCTTCCTCACAGAGTTGTGCATGACAGTCATGTCTCGAAGAAGTGAACCAAACTGACGCTTTACCCACTTGTGATTGCGATCAATCTTCTGATGAAGACTTAGAAGAAGCTCTCGATCAGTCATCACACGAGGGGCAGTTTCTTGAGGATTTTGTGCTGAGGCTTTTGCTGCAGAATCTTGGGTAGCAGTGTCATCATTGGTAGAATAAGATGCAGCTTTGCGAAACTGTCCATCCAATGGACGAGTACCTTCATCAATGACAGCCTTGCCTTTTTCCTTAACTGAAGAAAATGAGTTCTTGAGGACTTCGATTGAGGCAGAAAGCTAAAGTGATTCTGAAAGTCAGCCTTGAATGGAAGTGAAGACCTTGATCTGATGAATTTCATGATCCAGGGAGCGTAAGGCTTCAATTCAAATGGGGCTGAAGCAGCATTGGCCAAAGTTCTCATGAAGAAATCATGGTAATTGATGGGAATCCCATGAATGATGTTGAATAGCATGTTCTTCATGATTCCCTCCACTTCTTCTTCTTCAGAGTTGTGTCCCTTCTAAGGACTGAGGGTTTTGGTCAGAATGCGATAGACTGTCCTGGGTACATAGAGCAAATCCTTCACAAGGAAAGAAGTCCTTTGAGGTTGTCCAGGAGCCAATGGCTTCATCAGCACTTGCATCATGTGATTGGGCAGAGCAGGTTCATCAAACAGGCATCTTGCTCCTTCTGAGGGAATTGGTATTGGGACTAACCGAAGTAGTTCAGAGGCTGGAGCTGTGTAGTGAGTGGATCCAGTCATCCAGTCCAAGACCCAAGAATTGACATCAGAGGCATCACCTGTGATGTGCAAGGCAGCATAGAATTGAAGAATCAGCTCTTCATTCCAATCGCATATGTCTACACAGAATGGAAGAATTCCTGCATCGTGAAGGACTGCAAGCACCGGTGTGAAGCATGGGATAGTTTCCATGTCCGCATGAGGAATTTGCTGATGCTCGAAGACTTTCTCCTTGTCAAACAACATTAATGCATAATAGTTCATCTTTGTGGGTGTCCAGAATCTGGTGTGACCGGCCCTTGCAGAGTCATAAGGATTTGGCCCATTGAAGAAGATGTGCTCGTTGAAGAAATTGGTCTTGATGAATTTGGGGCGCTTTGAGCTTTTGAAGGGCATCTTGGGCTTCGGCTGAAGGTTTGGCTTGAAGCGGCCCACACTTTCCTTAGGCATAGGAGAAACTTCTTCAGACTGAGGAATTTGAACAGCAGTTTCCTCAGTTGCAGTTGGAGCAGCAAATTCTTCAGCTGATGCAGCTGGAATATCTTCAGGGACAGGTGTAGCCAAGTCATCAGATCCTGTATGAATTTCTTCAGTCTGGGCTGGAGACTGAGGAATTTGAGTGAGGGGAGTGGTCATTGGTGAATTTGGGTGTACAGCTTCCCAATATTCATCATTGATAAGAGGAGTTGTGTTTCCAATGTCCACATCCTCTTCCATTTCTTCAACGCCGGCCTCTTCAACAGTCAACTGAGGCTGGGGTGATGATACCAGTGGGGTTGAGGCATTTGCTTCTACCTCAATTTCTTCATCAATCTGCTCTGAGGAAGCAGCAGAATGATTATCTTCATCTTCATCATTTAGAGTGACATAGTCAACACGAAATGGAATTATCTCATAGGCAGGTACGGAGGAGATTGGAGTTGCATCAATGGGCTCAGTTGAAGAACTTGGCATAGTCTTCAACTTCTTCACAGCTGAGGAATCTGAAGTTGATGCTTTTATTTTCTTAGCAGCTCTCTTCTCCGCAGCCTTAGTTTTCTTCACTTTTGATGCAGAAGGAAGGTTGATGTTCTTCACCCTCGAGTCTTTTGCAGTTTCAGCAGAGGGTGAAGGGGGAGCAGTTTATTCAAGCACGACTGATGCAGTTGTCCTAGTGGTCTCAATTTCATCAGGTGCAGCAAAAGTTTCAGCTGGCCTGGCAGTTTCTTCAGGCGCAATAGTGGAGGTTGCCCTGACAGGTTCTTCAGCAGCCTGAATTTCTTCAGCTGCGCGTGTAGTTTCTTCAGCAGGCTGAGCAAATTCTTCAGCCTGAGGAGTTTGCTGTTGCAATTGAGTTGCAATCCTTGAGTTGTGATCTTTAACTGTAGCTTGGGCTGCCCTGACAACTCTTACTTTGGTGCCCTTCCATTCAGCATCATACTTTGCTTGTTCTTCAGTAAGGCAGCGAATCTAAGATTGAACTGTGATGAGTTGATTGGGAGTCAAATTCATCACATTGTTCTTCAGGAACTTTTCTTTTCTGGCCCTGCTTCTCTTAGCTCTCTGAGCTTGTTCTCTCTTCCATTTTTTCTCAGCTATGAAGTGTGTGAGGACATGGTCCACACCAAGAGGTAGGTTTAGTGAGGAAAGTGGAGTGCTGGGATCCTCATGCCATATGTCGATGAAGTTGAGGATCATCTTAGGATCCAGCATGAGAGGAACAGAGCTGCCCTTTGCTATTGCAGCTCTCTGCTGACTGTTTCTAATGATTTCTTCCAATTCTTCATTATTAGCATCATCATCATCCTCAGATCCTGAGGGTACATTCACAGTAGCTTGTCTTTTGTGAGGACTTGGTCTCTGACCTCGTCCAGCAGTTCTCTTTAACTTCATCAAAGTAGGGCTTGTTGAAGACTGTGCTTGGGCTGAGGAACTTGCAGAGACCCCTGAAGCAATTGAGAAGCCAGTAGTCCTCTGACATGTTGCAAGATGTACAGGTGTTGAGGACTTTGCGGCAGCAACTGATGATTGTTCAGCTACTGAAGGCATTGCAGTGGCCTTTGAAGAACTTGCATGAGGATTTTGGAGTGAGGACTTTGAAGTTGAGGTTTTTGACTTCACTGCAGACTTCTTCACCATCGATTTCTTCGGAGCACTAGCAGAGGCTCCGGCAGAGGCAGCAGCAGCAGCAGAATCTTCATTGAATTTCTTCACAACAGCTTTGGCTGTTTTCTAAAGTTTTTGTTGATGCTTTGCCCATTCAGCTGGAAAGTCTTCACCACGAGCAACGCTAGTGGGATCGACTTCTTGATCATCAGCAGGAGGAGCCCTTTTGCAAGGAGGTTTGAGGGTGAATTTCTTCATGTATTTAGCAGTGACATAGCGATAGTCTCTCCACTCCTTCACCCACCTCCGTTCATTCCTCTGGATCCTGATTTTTCTCTGCTCTTTTGTCTCTTTGCCATGAATAGCCTCATCAGGAGTACAGTAACCGGCATACAGAGCCTCAGGTATCTCAAAACCAGTGTTCTGTTCAGCCTTCTTTCCACCCTTCTGAGGTCTTTTACCATCTGTCATTTTCTTCACTTGATGACTTTGAACTCTTGATGATTCTGAAGATGTATACAGTCTTTCCTCAAGAAACGCTGCAAATGAGTTAAGTTGATGAGAACCTAGTGATTCATCAGCAGACATTTTGTACCTGTGAACAGAATATAGGTGCGGGGAATTTGAAGAGGTCATATGCGTTCTCAGAAATTTTTCAAAATACATCAAGTTGAGGATTTTGACCATAGATGTCTTGAGGAATTTCACTAAGTGTTCTTTGTCTTAGGTTCCAGAGTTGTGCGAATATGTTGATCCACACAATCGAGGAATCTTGAAGAAAATCATAACTTAGGAAAAACATCAAGGGATTGAAACATGTAAGGTGCTTAAGAAGATGATTCTTGAAGAATAAACACTTTTGAGGATTTTGTGGAAGACATGAAGATCAAACAAGGGCAGTAAAATTAGATTTTATTTACCCTGATGAAGAACACGACGAACAGAGAGATGAAATCGGGGAAGTTCGTCTGTCTAGATCTCCCACGCCCTAGCTAGGTAGAGGGAGACAGCTACAGCGGCGGCAGGGTGAAGACTTCCGCGGCCGATGCGAGTACGGCGACGGCGAGGTCGAGGCAGTGAAGCTCTTCCTCTCCGGCGGCGATGATTTTAGCGGCGGCGCTAGGTTTGAGCTCGGGAGAGATGGAGTGAGGAGTAACTCGAGCACAGTGAAGGGAAGGGGGTATATATAGTGGCAGTAAAAACGAATCGGCCCGAAGATTTTGGACCAGATTGCCCCTGACCCTTGCTCTCCATGCGACATGTGTCACCCACGTTCTGAGAAGTGGAGATAGTGGGGGATCGTGGCTTATCCAGTCGTGGGAATCGGAACAGTTTGAGCGGGAAGCGCCGGAAAAAAATTGATAGTGAAAATTTTAAAGTTTCCGTTCGCAAATTCTTCAGCTGTCAATGATACAGTGAAGACTTTGAACAAGTTTCAAAGTAGAACACATATGAAGAATTTGTGAACAAACTGGGTTGAGTTTAGCATAGAGGGGGAACGGGTCCGATCACATTCACTTAGATGAAAATCAACTTGAAGAATTAGCAATAAGTGAATGCTGTTGAGGACATTGAAAACTCAAATATATATATATATATATATATATATATATATATATATATATATATATATATATATATATATATATATACATAGTCAATGAAGAACATCAGTTTCACAGTTTGAAGAATTTGAAAAGTTGAGGAATTTGCAAACTTGAGGAATTTGAAAATTTGAAGAATTTGCAAAATGATGAAAAACTCAACTCTGAAGAATTTCAACTATTGTTGGTGGCGTGACCCACCGTATAAGAATGATGATTTCAGACACCGCGTACAATTGTCGTAGGGTTCTGAGAATCAAATTCTTCATTAATTTCTTCACACTTAGAGAGTTATTCTTCATTGATTGAAGAAAAACGTTACTTCATGTGTTGCACATCAAAGTCATCAATTTTGCATGAGTGTTAGGATGTGTATCTTTTCAAAGAACATTCGAAGATTCTAAGATATTTAGCTCACACCGCAACTTGCAAAATCTCTTTTCATCCAAGGGCTTAGTGAAGATATCGGCCAGTTGTTCTTCAGTGGGGATGTGGTCGATGGAGATGTCGCCCTTGAGTACATGATCTCGAAGAAAATGATGACGAATCTGGATGTGCTTGGTCTTGGAGTGCTGAACTGGGTTGTAAGCAATCTTGATAGCGCTCTCATTGTCACAGTAGAGAGGCACATTCTTCACCTTGATGCCATAGTCCTTGAGGGTTTGCTTCATCCATAGCAACTGAGCGTAGCATGAACCAGCAGCAATGTACTCAGCTTCAGCTGTAGAAAGTGACACGCAGTTCTGCTTCTTCGAGGACCAACAGACTAAGGATCGTCCGAGGAAATGACATGTGCCTGAGGTTGACTTGCGATCCACACGATCTCCAGCATAGTCAGCATCTGAGTATCCGACGAGGTGAAGATTTGAGCCCTTGGGATACCATAATCCAAGCGTTGGTGTGTGAGCTAAGTATCGAAGAATATGTTTCACAGCCATATGGTGTGATTCCTTCGGTGTTGCTTGGAATCGGGCACACATGCAAACACTCAGCAAAATATCAGGCCTAGATGCACACAGATACAATAAAGAGCCAATCATGGAGCGGTATACCTTCTGATCGAAATCTTTACCATTTTCGTCAGTGCAGAGGTGGCCTTTTGAAGGCATTGGAGTTTTGACGCCTTTGCAGTCTTGCATGTTGAATTTCCTCAGAACATCCTTGAGGTATTTCTCTTGTGAGATGAAGATGCCATAGTCTTGCTGACGAATTTGAAGACCTAAGAAGAATTTCAACTCTCCCATCATAGACATTTGATATTCTTCACTCATCATATAGGCAAATTCATCACTGTAACGTTTGTCAGTACATCCAAAGATAATATCGTCTACATATATTTGGCATATGAACAGTTCATTATTATAGAATTTAGTGAAAAGAGTTGGGTCGAGTGAACCGGGTTTGAAGCCTTTCTTCATGAGGAATTCCTTCAGAGTGTCATACCACGCCCGAGGGGCCTGCTTGAGGCCATAGAGGGCCTTGTTGAGTCTGAAGACTTTGTCAGGATGCTTAGGGTCTTCAAAACCTAGGGGTTGAGCAACATATACTTCTTCCTCAATCTTACCATTGAGGAATGCACTTTTCACATCCATTTGATATAAAATGATATCATGATGGTTAGCATAAGCAAGCAATATGCGAATAGCTTCAAGTCTAGCAACAGGTGCAAAAGTTTCATCAAAGTCAATTCCTTCAACCTGTGTGTAGCCTTGAGCTACAAGACAAGCCTTATTCCTTACCACAAGGCCATTTTCATCTTGCTTGTTGCGGTAGATCCACTTGGTACCTATGATGTTATGCTTGCGAGGATCTGGCCGCTTGACAAGTTCCCACACGTTGTTGAGCTTGAATTGATGTAATTCCTCTTGCATAGCTTGAATCCACTCAGGCTCCTTGAAAGCTTCATCAACTTTGGTGGGCTCTACGATAGAGACAAAGGAAAAATGCCCACAAAAGTTAGTCAAATGTGAAGCTCTTGAGCGAGTGAGAGGACCTGGTGCATTGATGTTGTCGATGATTTTGTCAATCTGCACTTCATTTGCAATTCTCGGATGAGCAGGTTGACGTGGCTGAGGATTTTCTTCAGCACCATTTTCTTCAGGTGTATCAGCATGAATGTCTTCATTGGTTGGAATGACTTCCTCAGTAGGTTGAGGATTTTCTTCAGTGGGTACTACATCCTCAGTAGCCTTCAACTTAATGGATTCCTCAGGAGACTTTTCATCTAGCACAGAAGGCAGGTGCTCTCTTTGCGAGCCGTTAGTTTCATCGAACCGCACATCTACAGTTTCAACAACCTTGTGATGGTAGGTGTTGAAGACTTTGTAGGTGTGCGAGTCCTTTCCGTAACCAAGCATAAAGCCTTCATGTGCTTTCGGTGCAAATTTAGAACTGTGGTGAGGATCTCTTATCCAGCATTTTGCACCGAAGACTTTGAGATAACTTACATTGGATTTCTTGCCAGTCATGAGTTCATATGATGTCTTCTTAAGGAATTTGTGAAGATATACCCTGTTAATGATGTGGCATGCTGTATCAATTGCCTCAGGCCAGAAGCGATGAGGAGTCTTGTATTCATCAAGCATGGTGCGAGCCATCTCAACAAGAGTCTTGTTCTTGCGCTCCACGACGCCGTTCTGCTGAGGAGTATATGGGGCAGATAGCTCATGAGTAATACCAAGTTCATCAAGATATTCATCAAGATTGGTGTTCTTGAACTCAGTCCCATTATCACTCCTGATATGCTTGATCTTGACGCCGAAGTTTGTTGAGGCCCTTGAAGCAAATCGTCTGAAGACATCCTGCACTTCAGACTTGTACAGAATAATATGCACCCAAGTGTAACGAGAGTAATCATCAACAATGACAAAGCCATACAAACTTGAAGCATTTGTTAGTGTGGAATAATGAGTGGGGCCAAAGAGGTCCATGTGAAGCAATTCAAAAGGTCGAGTCGTGGTCATGATTGTCTTCGAGGGATGCTTGGATCTGGTCATCTTCCCAGACTCACAAGCACCACAAAGGTGATCCTTGAGGAATTTGACACCTTCAATGCCAATGACGTGCTTTTTCTTCACGAGCGTGTGCAAGTTCCTCATACCAGCATGTCCAAGTTGTCGATGCCACAGCCAGCCTTCTGAGGACTTTGCAAGTAGGCACGTGGCAGGCTGAGGACCTGTAGAGAAATCAACAATATACAAGTCTCCTCTCCTAAAGCCTTCGAAGACTTTGGAATGGTCAGATTCCATGATGACAACACAATGATATTTTCCAAAGATGACAACCATATCAAGATCACAAAGCATTGAGACAGACATAAGGTTGAACCCGAGGGATTCGACAAGCATCACCTTGTCCATGTGTCGGTCCTTGGAGATTGCAACCTTACCTAGACCCAATACCTTGCTTTTTTCCTTTGTCAGCGTAGGTGATATGCTTTAGATGAGATGGGGCAAGTGGCATATTCATCAGTAGACTCTTGTCACCAGTCATGTGGTTGGTGCATCCACTATCGAGGACCCACTCAGTAATTTTTGGAGTTTCATCCTGCAGATGAATTAGAGAAACTTACGAACTCATATGCTTCAGAGTGAAGAATATGACATCAAATTCATCAGGCAGAATTTCATCACACAACATAGTAAGTAAAGCTGTGTGAGGACGTGAGAAATGAGAAATTCATTTCTGCATGATTAGCTTGCGTCCTTTCAAGCATTTCCTCAGGTCTCCAGCAAATTCATCAGACGTTCAAGTTCGTCTGGAGACCTGACCCTGCATAAGAAGTTAGTTCAATTTCTTCACCACCCACATCTGGAGGGGTGGCCAAGAGTTCATCATTCTGCGAGCTCCATATGAGAAGGAGGGCATTGAAGCTAGTGCACTTCGTTTCACAGGACTAGGGTTAGAGTACTCATATGAATAAGAAGAGAAATTCTTCGAGGACTTATGAACATAATGATTTGAAGAATAATGCACATATTCAGAACTCTTAGATTTTCCCTGCGAAACAGATGCATTAGCACGAGAATGATACTTTTGACCATTTGAGGAATTTGGTCCAAGTGAAGACTTTGTTCCATATGAGGAATTTGATCTGGGTTCCTTTTCTTCATGGGTGGTGTCATGAGGACATTCACTTGATGATTTTCCAAACAGCTCTTAGGAACCCAGATTTTCCTCATAGGTGAACCGTTCCTGCAGTTAGTTCCAACAAATCTGGCAAATACTTCACCTTTCTGATTTTTGAAGAATTTGTAGTTGGAGTCAAGTGACTCATCAGAGGAATATGAAGTTTCACAAGTAAAGCCAGATAAAGTGGATGGATCCACAGGAGGTCCTTTTGCAGCAACCCATGAGGTTTTGGGGTACTGCTCAGGTGTCCAGTAAGATCCATCAGCATTGAGTTTCCTCTCAAATGCAATACCCTCTTTCCTAGGGTTCCTGTTCAGAATCTGCTTTTTGAGCACATCGCAAAGGGTTTGATGCCCTTTGAGACTTTTGTACATGCCTGTCACATACAATTCCTTCAACCCTGCATTTTCGTCAGTGATACTTGTGGTATCCCCAGATGAGGAATTTGTGACCATGGGGATAGTTGAAGAATTTGCAGCAATAGAAGCATTTGAACATTCAGGTGAAGAATTAGCAGTTTCACGTTCGATGCATTTCAAACACGGTGGAACAAATTCTTCCTGAGTGGTACTGATCTGTTGAGCCAGTAAGGAATCGTTTTCCCTTTGGAGATCCTCATGAGACACTCTTAGTTTCTCAAGATCTTGCTTTCTTTGAAGAAATTCATAAGAAAGCTTCTCATGGTCAACTAAGAGAGCATTATGATGACTCTGAAGGTCATCATACTTTGTCTGAAGACTTTTGAGATCATCAGACAGAGTTTGAGTCCGATCCACTTCCTCATTCAACAGATCATCGCTTTTGTCTAGCAGTTTCTGAAGCTTTTCAAGTGCACTTTGTTGCTTAGTGGCAATATTAGCAAGTTTGGCATAGCTAGGTTTCACATATTCCTCAGATTCATCTTCACTTGATTCAGAAGAAGAGTGATGCTTGTGTACCTTGGAACCTTTTGCCATGAAGCAATAGGTGGGAGCGTAATCATCATTGCTGATGTCAGAGTCGTTGGAGTAGTCATTTTCTTCATCATTGAAGACGGACTTGCTAAGGAAAGCAGTAGCGAGAGCAAGGCTAGCAACACCTGATTCTGACTCCTCCTCAGATTCTTCCTCTTCTACATATTCTTCTTCAGAATCCATTTCCTTGCCAATGAAAGCCCGAGCCTTTCTGGAACCATTCTTCTTGTGCGATGAGGATTTTGAAGATGAGAACTTTGAAGTTGAGGACTTTGAAGATTTCTTCTTTTTCTTCGAGTAATCAGAACTGTAGTCCTTGTACTTCTTCTTCTTTGATTCTTTTTCCCAGAGAGGACAGTCAGAGATAAAGTGACCAGACTTCTTGCATTTGTGACAAGTTCTTTTCTTGTAGTCGCTTGAGGAATCTGATTTCCTCAAACCACTTTTTGATGACTTTCCAAATCGGCCTCTCCTTGAGAACTTCTGGAATTTCCCCACAAGCATTGCCAGCTCCTGACTCAGTTCTTCAGGATCACCAAGGCTACTATCAGAATCTTCGTCTTCGGATGAGGAAATTGCTTTTTCCTTCAGAGCACGAGATCTTCCATAGCTTGGTCCGTAGAGGTCTCTCTTCTCAGCTTGTTGGAATTCATGAGTATTGAGTCTCTCAAGTATATCAGCAGGATCAAGTGACTTGTAGTCTCCACGTTCTTGAATCATCAAAGCCAGAGTATCAAATGAGGAATCAAGAGATCTTAGCAGTTTCTTCACCACCTCGTGGTCAGTGATATCCGTGGCACCTAGTGCTTGAAGCTCATTGGAGATATTAGTGAGGCGATCAAAAGTTTGCTGAACATTCTCATTGTCGAGTCTTTTGAAGCGGTTGAAGAGATTGCGAAGAATATCAACACGGGAGTCACGTTGAGTGGAAACACCTTCGTTGACTTTGGACAGCCTATCCCAGATAAGCTTAGCAGACTCCAAAGCACTCACTCTGCCATACTGACCTTTGCTCAGATGGCCACAGATGATATTCTTCGCTTGTGAATCAAGTTGCTTGAATCTCTTCACATCAGCAGCGTTGATCGTGGGAGTGACAGAGGGAACACCATTTTCCACAACGTACCAGAGATCGTTGTCAATAGCCTCAAGATGCATGCGTATCTTGTTCTTCCAGTAGGGATAGTCCGACCCATAGAAGGTAGGACATCCTGCGGACCCCTTGATCATACCTGCAGTCGACATAACTAGAACTCCAGGTGGTTAAACCAAAATCACACAGAACAAGGGAGTACCTTGCTCTGATACCAATTGAATGTGCGTTATATCGACTAGAGGGGGGGTGAATAGGCAATTTTTACAAATTCATCACTGAGGAATTTCAACTTGAGGAATTTGAAATGTGATGAACAACTAGCAGCGGAATAAATACTCAGGTGCATGAGAAACATAGCAGTAGCATAGTCATCATGATGAAATAAAGCATGCACAGATTACAGATAGCGTGATACAGGATAAGCAGGTGAGGAACAAGGTAGCTTGAAGAATTTGAGGTGAGGAAATTGAGAAAGTCTTCAGTCAAATTCTTCAAACAGTAACGATCAATTTCATCAACAAGTATACGAGGAAATTAGAGGGTTGATGAAAATGGAACCAGGTAGCTTGATGAAGACAATGGTTTGATGACCCAGTTCCAACTGCTGTGACAGTCGTACGTCTGGTTTGGAGCGGCCTGGTATTTAAACCAGAGGACACACAGTCCCAGGACACACAGTCCTTGCCGTATTCTCCTTGAGCTAAGGTCACACAGACGTCGCCCAACACTCGTGGTAAGTCTTCAGGGTAGACTTCCAAAACCCTCACAAACTGGTCACCCGACGATCCACAATTGACTATTGGATGCTCTAGACCAAGGTCACTTCGTGATCCCCAATTGACTGCAGGATGCACTAGACCATGACGCCTAACCGTCTGGAAGATACACAGTCTTCAAAGGTAACAAGCGTCGGTTCCACACAGGAACAATCTCTTCAGTGATGCTCAATCACTTTGGGTTTGGTGGTTTGGTTTTTGGGGTTTTTCCTCACTGATGATTTTCTCTCAAAGTCCTCGAGGAATGGGATGCTCTCAAATGACAAGTGTCAGTTCTCTCTCGGAGCAGCCAACCAACTAGTGGTTGTGGGGGGTGGCTATTTATAGTCAGGGTGCAACCTGACATGATAAGACATAAATGCCCCCAATGATATGACCGTTATGTGGATAGGATGATTGGGGACAACTGGCGCTTAGCACAGCAACGGTCGGAATTTCGAACTATGAAAGTCCTCAGGCTTATCATATTCCTCACTTGTAGGCAATTCGCACTGGTGAAATCCTAACTCCTCAGTCAGACCAATTTCCTCAGAGACCAGAAGATCATCGTCTCTGTCACTGAAGAACTTGACTGAACTGCAAGAGATTTCCAAAGGCTTCACTCGAAGGATTGGATAGGTTGAGGCTTTTGAGTTGAGCATCAGTTGGAAATTTTCCTTAGTATTACCCCGGCCCCCTTTAACAGTACGGTGTTTCCTATGACTCAAAGAAAGGAAACGAAACAATAAAAACAAAAGTCTTCATGCTTCATAGTCCTCGTTCATATCTTCAAGGTCACACCAACTTCTTCTTTTTCAAAGTCTTCAGGGAATACCAAAGTCTTCAGCAAAGTCTTCACCAAAGTCTTCAGTTGAAGACATATATTTTTAGGGGTCTATAATCTCCGAATGTATCAAACTCCTCAGCGACTTATAGAGCCTGTGTACACTTACAAACGCATCAGTCTCTTAACCTATAAGTCTTCAATACACCAAAATCACTAAGGGGCACTAGATGCACTTACAGATTCCAAAGTAACTGTTCACACTGATCATGCTGCTATTAAATATCTTATGGAAAAGAAAGATGCTAAACCTAGACTTATTAGATGGGTTCTACTGCTACAAGAATTTGATTTGCATATTATTGATAGAAAGGGAGTTGAGAACCCCGTAGCAGATAACCTGTCTAGGTTAGAAAATGTTCTTGATGACCCACTACCTATTGATGATAGCTTTCCTGATGAACAATTAGCTGTCATAAATTCTTCACGTAATGCTGCATGGTATGCTGATTATGCTAATTACATTGTTGCTAAATTTATACCGCCTAGTTTCACATGCCAACAAAAGAAAAAGTTCTTCTATGATTTAAGACATTGCTTTTGGGATGATCCACACCTTTATAAAGAAGGAGTAGATGGTGTTATTAGATGTTTTGTACCTGAGCATGAACAGGAACATATCCTACACAAGTGTCACTCTGAGGCCTACGGAGGACACCACGCTGGAGATAGAACTACACACAAGGTATTACAATCTGGTTTTTATTGGCCTACTCTCTTCAAGGATGCTCGTATGTTTGTCTTGTCTTGTGATGAATGTCAAAGAATTGGTAATATTAGTAGACGTCAGGAAATGCCTATGAATTACTCACTTGTTATTGAACCATTTGATGTTTGGGGTTTTGATTATATCGGACCTTTTCCAAAGTCCAACGGGTATACTCATATTCTAGTTGCTGTTGATTATGTTACTAAGTGGGTAGAAGCTATTCCAACTAGTAGTGCTGATCATAACACTTCTATTAAAATGCTTAAAGAAGTTATTTTCCCTAGATTTGGAGTCCCTAGATATTTAATGACTGATGGTGGTTCACACTTTATTCATGGTGCTTTCCGTAAATTGCTTGCTAAGTATGATGTTAATCATAGAATTGCATCTCCTTATCATCCTCAGTCTAGTGGTCAAGTAGAATTAAGCAATAGAGAAATTAAATTGATCTTGCAAAAGACTGTTAATAGATCTAGAAAGAATTGGTCTAAGAAACTTGATGATGTATTATGGGCTTATAGAACTGCTTACAAAAACCCTATGGGTATGTCTCCGTATAAAATGGTTTATGGTAAAGCATGTCACTTACCTCTAGAACTAGAACATAAAGCTTATTGGGAAATCAAAGAGCTCAACTATGATTTCAAACTTCCTGGTGAGAAGAGGTTATTTGACATTAGCTCACTTGATGAATGGAGAACCCAGGCCTATGAGAATGCCAAGTTGTTTAAAGAAAAGGTTAAGAGATGGCATGATAAAAGGATACAAAAGCGTGAATTCAATGTAGGTGACCATGTCTTGCTATACAATTCTCGTTTAAGATTTTTTGCAGGAAAACTTCTCTCGAAATGGGAAGGGCCTTACATTATTGAGGAAGTATAACGTTCCGGTGCCATCAAGATCAACAACGCCGAAGGCACAAATCCGAAGGTGGTAAACGGGCAAAGAATCAAACATTATATCTCAGGTACTCCCATAAATGTTGAAACCAATATTATCAATACCATAACTCCGGAGGAGTACATTAGGGAGACCTACCAGAACGTTTCAGACTCCGAAAAGGAATAGGTACGTGGTACGGTAAGCAAACCGACTCCAAAACATTTCCAATAGCAATTTTTCTCCGTTTTGGAATATTTAATAAATTAGGAAAATTTAAAATAGTCCGAAAAGTGCACGAGGAGGCGACAAGCCAAGGGGGCGCGCCCCTGTGGCTTGTGGCCACCCCGTGTACCATCCGGACTCCGTTTTCTTGTGGTATACTCCTTTAGGTCGGTAAAAATTCATTATATAATCTCTCGAAGGTTTTGACCTTCGTATCACAAAAATATCTCCTGTTTTTTGTTTCGAGTTGTTTCCCGGACAGATTTAGATCGCCATGACGTCCCCAAGTGCTTCGAAGGACAAGTTCTTCGAGAAGGTCATCAACCCTTACCTTGTGGAGGTGCTGCGACACCCTCAAACATTGAGATGCGTGAGGGGGTGCTGCACATCCGTGATGTTGAGGGGCCAAAGAAGACCGGAAGTGTGGAGACAAGGCTCGAAGCAATGGAGCAGCAAGTCTTCAAGTGCCAAGGGATGGTGGAACATGGACTCAATGCCAATCACATGATGATCGCGGAGTTTACCCATAAGCACAAGTTGGACGCCAAGGACATCGGGGAGGACATCTTCAAGCTTTACGAGAAAATCGATCATCTCCAAGCCCAGATCTATGACCTGCAAAACCAAAACTGTAAGTATGAATACAGATTTAAGAAAATGAGTTTGGCTGCAGATTTGAGGATCCCGGAGACTCGTTCATCTTTTTACGATGGTGAACCTATGCCTTGGAAGACGGAGGACAAGCCTCCAACCTCATCAACAACTCCAACATCACCACCTCCGAAGAAAGACAACTAAACACATGGGTATGGGCACTCCCCTTGGCTTGTGCCAAGCTTGGGGGAGGTGCCCCGATATCGTATAACCATCACATCTTTTACTTTCATCGTTTTTCTCAGTTCGATCCTTTTGGTTATATCTTGATCTCGTAGAATAAAGTTTTTAGTGTGATCTAGTTTTGAGTTTTGCTTTATGTTCCCCCTATGTAAGCGAGTCCAAGAGTTATATAATAAAAAGTAGTTTTGAGTTGAGGGCTTTGCTTGCTTGCTATGATCTTGAGAAAAAGAAATAGAAAGAAGTATAGAATAAAAGCAAGGAGTATATATGATGATCTTATGGGGAGTGATGACTTCACATATAATAAGTATGTCGATTGAAATTTGTTGTGAGTTGACAAACATAGCGATTGGTCATTGTTGCAATTAAAAGGAAGTAATAAATAAAGAGAGGTTAACATATAAATATATTATCTTGGACATATTTTATGATTATGAGCACTCATTAAAATATTATATGCTAAGAAGTTGATGTTGGACAAGAAAGACAACATAATGGGTTATGTTTGCTTATTTCCGAATAGAAGTTATATGGTTATAGATCCTTTAACATGTGACGCTTGCTTCCACCCTATATCAGCCAAAACTTCCGCACCAAGTAGAGATACTACTTGTGCATCCAAACACCCTTAACCCAGTTTTGCCATGAGAGTCCACCATACCTACCTATGGATTGAGTACGATCCTTCAAGTAAGTTGTCATCGGTGCAGGCAATAAAAATTGCTCTCTAAATATGTATGATCTATTAGGGTGAGGAAAATAAACTTTATACGAACTTGTCATATGGAAGAAATAAAAGCGACAGACTGCATAATAAAGTTCTTTATCACAAGCGGCAATATAAAGTGACGTTCTTTTGCATTAAGGGATTGCGCATCCAACTATAAAAGCGCATGACAACCTCTGCTTCCCTTTGCGAAGGGCCTATCTGTTACTTTTACTTTCTAGTACTTACCTTTATGCAAGAGTCGTGGTGATCCTCACCACTTCCTTTATTTCGCCTTTCTCTCTTGGCAAGCGTCATGTGTTGGGGAATGATCTAGACACATATATCCACTCGGATGTGGGAGATCATGAGTTATTTCTGTTGACATTACCCTTGAGGTAAATAGTTGGGAGGCAAAACTATAAGCCCCTATCTTTCTCTGTGTCCGATTGAAGCTTTGACCTCATAGGTACCGCGTGAGTGTTAGCAATTATGAAAGACTAAAAGATGATTGAGTATGTGGATTTGCTTTACAAGATCTTATATTGACTCTTTCCGATGTTATGATAAATTGCAATTGCTTCAATGACTGAGATCATAGTTGTTGGTTCTCAATAGAGTTCTTGATACATACTTTACCTTGTGAATGAATTGTTACTTTAGCATAAGAAATTATATGTCAATATATGTTGCTATTCTAAAGATGATCATGATGCCTTCATGTCCGTATTTTTTTTCGACACCTCTATCTCTAAACATGTGGACATATTTATCGATTTCGGCTTTCGCTTGAGGACAAGCGAGGTCTAAGCTTGGGGGAGTTGATACGTCCATTTTGCATCATGCTTTTATATTGATATTTATTGCATTATGGGCTGCTATTACACATTATGGTACAATACTTATGCCTTTTCTCTCTTATTGTACAAGGTTTACATGAAGAGGGAGAATGCCGGCAGCTGGAATTCTGGACTAGAAAAGGAGCAAACATGAGAGACCTATTCTGCACAACTCCAAAAGTCTTGAAAAGTTACGGAGAACTATTTTGTAATATATAAAAAATATTGGGCGAAAGAAATACCAGAGGGGACGCACCAGGAGGCCACAAGCCTGGGGGGCACGCCCTACCCCCCTGGGCGCGCCCCTGTGGCTTGTGGGCCCCCTGGCAGCCCTCCGGTGCCCATCTTCTGCTATATGGAGGGTTTTGACCTGGAAAAAAAATCATAAGAGAGCTTTGGGGACGAAGTGCCGCCGTCTCGAGGCGGAACCTGGGCAGAAGCAATCTAGGGCTCTGGCGGAGCTGTTCTGCCGGGGAAACTTCCCTCCCGGAGGGGGAAATCGAAGCCATCGTCATCACCAACGATCCTCTCATCAAGAGGGAGTCAATCTCCATCAACATCTTCACCAGCACCATCTCCTCTCCAAACCCTAGTTCATCTCTTGTATCCGATCTTTGTCTCAAAACCTCAGATTGGTACCTGTGGGTTGCTAGTAGGATTGATTACTCCTTGTAGTTGATGCTAGTTGGTTTACTTGGTGGAATATCATATGTTCAGATCCTTAATGATAATTAATACTCCCCTGATTATGAACATGAATATGCTTTGTGAGTAGTTACGTTTGTTCCTGAGGACATGGGATAAGTCTTGTTATAAGTAATCATGTGAATTTGGTATTCGTTCGATATTTTGATGAGATGTATGTTGTCTCTCCTATAGTGGTGTTATGTCAACGTCGACTACATAACACTTCACCATTATTTGGGCCTAGGGGAAGGCATTGGGAATTAATAAGTAGATAATGGGTTGCTAGAGTGACAGAAGCTTAAACCCTAGTTTATGCGTTGCTTCGTAAGGGGCTGATTTGGATCCATATGTTTCATGCTATGGTTAGATTTCTCTTAATTCTTCTTTCGTAGTTGCGGATGCTTGCGAGAGAGGTTAATCATAAGTGGGAGGCTCGTCCAAGTAAGGGCAGCACCCAAGCACCGGTCCACCCACATATCAAATTATCAAAGTAACGAACGCGAATCATATGAGCATGATGAAAACTAGCTTGACAGAAATTCCCATGTGTCCTCGGGAGCGCTTTGCTTTATATAAGAGTTTGTCCAGGCTTGTGCTTTGCTATAAAAAGGATTGGGCCACCTTGCTGCACCTTTGCTACATTTGTTACTTGCTATCCGTTACGAATTATCTTATCACAAAACTATCTGCTACCGATAATTTCAGTGCTTGCAGAGAATACCTTACTGAAAACCGCTTGTCATTTCCTTCTGCTCCTCGTTGGGTTCGACACTCTTACTTATCGAAAGGACTACGATAGATCCCCTATACTTGTGGGTCATCAACGGCGCGCGGGGCGGCCGAGTCGAGCTTGTCGTCGAAGAGGAGTCCGACCAAGGCGCGGGGCGGCCGAGTCGAGCTTGTCGTCGAAGAGGAGTCCGACCAAGTGAAGGTGCGCGGGGCAGCCGAGTCGAGCTTGTCGTCGAAGAGGAGTCCGACCAAGTTACGGTGCGCGGGGCGGCCGAGTCGAGCTTGTCATCCAAGAGGAGTCCGACCAAGTGACGGCGCGCGGGGCGGCAGCGTCGAGCTTGTCGTCGAAGAGGAGTCCGACCAAGTGACGGCACGCGGGGCGGCCGAGTCAAGCTTGTCGTCAAAGAGGAGTCCAACCAAGTGACAGCGCGCAGGGCATACGACTTGAGCTTGTTGTCGAAGAGGAGTCCGACCAAGGGACGGCGCGCGGGGCGGCCGAGTCGAGCTTGTCGTCGAAGAGGAGTCCGACCAAGTGACGGCGCGCGGGGCGGCCGAGTCGAGCTTGTCGTCGAAGAGGAATCCGACCAAGTGACGGCGCGCATGGCGGCCGAGTCGAGCTTGTCGTCGAAGAGGAGTCCGACCAAGTGACGGCGCGCGGGGTGACCGCGTCGAGCTTGTCGTCGAAGAGGAGTCCGACCAAGTGACGGCGCGCGGGGCGACCGATTCGAGTGATCGTGTAACCTGTGTATGAAAAATAGCACAATCCAACATAAAAATCTCTCGAAATAATTTGAGTTTGCTGAAATGATTTGTGTAAATAACACTCATAGACACCCACTGGGTGTGCCAGGTGCTTGTTGGCCCGGAACCAACAGAAGTCTAAAAGAGCAAAGGATCCGATCGAACTTGTCGAAGTGAAGGATCCGACTGAACTCCTTGGAGTGCTGGACCCAAAATGAAATGGAAGTGTAGTGTTCCAACATGAAGATAAACAACCAAGCGCAGAGGTACACTCGGTGGCATGGCCTCCGAGTGAATATAATGTGCGACTTACTTAACACTTGATAATGCAAAAATAACTATATAATTGAATGCAGCATGTGAAGAATGACTTAGCTGTCTGACAGCGCACGAGCGGTCGAGTGGCGAAGACGTGTTCAACCGATGGCAAAACGAAGGGTGGCCGAGTGATGAAGACGCGCCTCACTGAGTGGCGATGCGCGGAGCGGCCGAGTGATGAAGACGTGCATCACGGAGTGGCGATGCGTGGAGCAGCCGAGTGATGAAGGTGTGCCTCACCGAGTGGCGACGCGCAGAGCGGCCAAGTGATGAAGGTGTGCCTCACCGAGTGGCGACGCGTGGAGCGGCCGAGTGATGAAGACGTGCATCACGGAGCGGTGCTACTTCTCGAGCATGCGTTGGTTTTCCCTTGAGGAGGAAAGGATGATGCAGCAAAGTAGATAAGTATTTCCCTCAGTTGTTGAGAACCAAGGTATCAATCCAGTAGGAGATACAAGCAAGTCCCCAATAGATGTACCTACACAAATAATCAAACACTTGCACCCAACGCTATAAAGGGGTTGTCAATCCCTTCACGGTTACTTGCAAGGATGAGATCTGATAGAGATAGATATAAAAGATTGCTAGAACGTAAAGTAAAACAAAAGTAAAAATAATGCAGCAGGATATTTTTGGTATTTTTGGTTTATAGATCTGAAAATATAATATGGAAAATAGACCCGGGGGCCATAGGTTTCACTAGAGGCTTCTATCATGAAGGAAAATAATATGGTGGGTGAACAAATTACTGTCGAGCAATTGATAGAAAAGCGAATAATTATGACGATATCCAAGGCAATGATTATGCATATAGGCATCACGTCCGTGTCAAGTAGACCGAAACGATTCTGCATCTACTACTATTACTCCACACATCGACCGACTCCTGCCTGCATCTAGAGTATTAAGTTCATGAAGAACAGAGTAACGCATTAGGTAAGATGACATGATGTAGACGGATAAACTCAAGCAATATGATGAAAACCCCATCTTTTTATCCTTGATGGCAACAATACAAATACGTGCCTCGCTACCCCTACTTTGTCACTGGGTGAGGACACCGCAAGATTGAACCCAAAACTAAGCACTTCTCCGATTGCAAGAATTACCAATCTAGTTGGCCAAACCAAACCAATAACTCGAAGAGACTTGCAAAGATATGAAATCATGCATATAAGAATTCAGAGAAGATTCAAATAATATTCATAGATAAGCTGATCATAAACCCACAATTCATCGGATCTCAACAAACACACCGCAAAAGAGTATTACATCGGATAGATCTCCATGAAGATCATGAAGAACATGGTATTGAAGAACAAAGAGAGAGAAGAAGCCATCTAGCTACTAGCTATGGACCCGAATGTCTGTGGTAAACTACTCACGCATCATCGGAGGGGCAATGGAGTTGATGTAGATGCCCTCCGTGATCGAATCCCCCTCCGGTAGATTACCGGAAAAGGCTCCAAGATTGGATCTCACGGGAACAGAGGCTTCCGGCGGCAGAAAAGTATTTTCGTGGCTCTCTTTAGTATCCAGGGAATATTTGAGAATTTAGAGGCCGAAGAATAGGGTTAGGAGGGCTGCCGTTGGGCCACAAGCCAGGGGGGGTGCGCCCCCCCTAGGGCGCGCCCTGGTGGCTTGTGATGCCACGACAGGTCTCCTGCCTTCATCTCCAAGTTTGCTGGGTTTTTTCTGGTCCAAGAAAAATCATTCCGAAGATTTTATTCTATTTGGACTCCGTTTAATATTCCTTATCTGCAATACTCAAAAACAAGGAAAAACAGAAACTGGTACTAGGCTCTAGATTAATAGGTTAGTCCCAAAAATAATATAAAATAGCATATTAATCCATATAAAACATCCAAAACAGATAATATAATAGCATGGAACAATCAAAAATTATAGATACGTTGGAAACGTATCAAGCAGCGACGCGCGGAGCAGCCGAGTGATGAAGGTGTGCCTCACCGAGTGGCGACGCGTGGAGCGGTCGAGTGATGAAGGTGTGCCTCACCAAGTAGCGACGCGTGGAGCGGTCGAGTGATGAAGGGGTGCCTCACCGAGTGGCGACGCGCGGAGCGGCCAAGTGATGAAGGCGTGTCTCACCAAGTGGCGACACATGGAGCGGCCAAGTGATGAAGGTGTGCCTCACCGAGTGGCGACGCACGGAGCGGCCAAGTGATGAAGGGGTGCCTCACCGAGTGGTGACGCGCGGAGCGGCCAAGTGATGAAGGCGTGCCTCACCGACTGGCGACGCACGGAGCGGCCAAGTGATGAAGACGTGCCTCACCGAGTGGCGACGCGCGGACCGGCCAAGTGATGACGGAGCGTCCAGCAGAGGGACGGCGCACGGGGCGGTCGAGTGACAACGGAGCTTCACGGAGCGGCGATGCGCGGGGCGGCCGGGTGATGAAGGAGCATCCAGCAGAGGGACGGCGCGCGGGGCGTTCGAGTGACGACGGAGCGTCCAGCAGAGCGACAGCACCCGGGGCGACCGAGTGACGACGGAGCGTCCAACAGAGCGACGGCGCGCGGGGCGGACGAGTGACGAAGGTGTGCCTCACCGAGTGGCGACGCGCGGAGCGGCCAAGTGATGAAGGCGTGTCTCACCGAGTGGCGACGCGCGGAGCGGCAAAGTGATGAAGGCGTGTCTCACCTAGTGGCAACGCGCAGAGCGGCCGAGTGATGAAGACGTGCATCACGGAGCGACGACGTGCGGAGCAGCCGAGTGATGAAGACGTGCATCACGGAGCGGCGACGCACGGAGCAGCCGAGTGATGAAGGTGTGCCTCACCGAGTGGCGACGCGTGGAGCGGTCGAGTGATGAAGGTGTGCCTCACCGAGTGGCGACGCGCGGAGCGGACAAGTGATGAAGACGTGTCTCACCAAGTGGCGACGCGCGGGGCTGCTGAGTGATGACGGCGTATACAGCTGCGCGACGGCGTACAAGACTGCCGAGTGATAAAGATGTGTCTTACCAAGCGGCGACGTGTGGGGCTTCCGAACGATGACGGCGTGTACAGCTGCGCGATGACGTACAGGACTGCCGAGTGACGGCCGCCGAACACACGAATGATTGAATGCTTGCACGTTAGTTTTCCGAACGTGCCCAAGAAAACGAGGCGTGTCCGAGTGTAGCATCTGTCCACCGAACAAATCCGCCCGAGTAAGCCGGAGGCATACCTGTCCAGTAAACAAAGGCATACGTGCTCGAGTGTCGAACTGTGCTTGTCAGAGCGTACCAGAGTACGGGCCTGGAGTAGCGGAGCGGCTGGGCCGGCTTGAAGTCAACGCAAGTCGCACGTGCCCTGCAGGCCGGTGCACATGGCTTGCATGGTTAACGGAAAAAGGTGAATCAACGCACCTTTGTTTTGGCCGAGATTAGTGCGGGAGATCCTCACTGAATGGCCGTTTATGAGGCAGCCAATTAATCTTGTATTGAAGGTCGCACGTCCTTCAGTTTCCTTTTTTCCTGCATGCACTTAATCGACCGAGTAAGTGGCCCATGATGCATGCACTTACGAGGCACTAATTCTTTTAATACCGAACGGCCATCGGTTGTGAGTAGATCGTCATCACAGCGCGCCTCCGCCATGGAGACCAACGCCGCCGACCGGCGCCGGAGGAAGGAGCGATGTATGCCTGCGTCGCGTCGGCCCCGCGCCTCCACCGCGAAGGTCGCCGCCGAGCAGCCGATAACACGAGGCCGGAGTCGAGGCGAACGGCATTGACGGCTGTGTGTGTGGGGGCTCAACAACAACGAAGTTGGAGAAGACGATGAGGCGGACGGTGCCGGAGGCCGCGCGTGGCGACAACGAATCCAGCGGCGCCGGAGCTGTGCGCAGCGACGATGAAGCGGCAGACGCCGGAGGCCGCGCGTGGCGACGACAAAGCGGGCGGTGCTACTTCTTGAGCTTGCGTTGGTTTTCCCTTGAAGAGGAAAGGGTGATGCAGCAAAGTAGATAAGTATTTCCCTCAGTTGTTAAGAACCAAGGTATCAATCCAGTAGGAGGTACAAGCAAGGCCACAATTTTTGCACCTACACAAACAATCAAACACTTGCACCCAACGCTATAAAGGGGTTGTCAATCCCTTCACGGTTACTTGCAAGGATGAGATCTGATAGAGATAGATATAAAAGATTACTAAAACGAAAAGTAAAATAAAAGTAAAAAGATTGCAGCAAAGTATTTTTGGTTTATAGATCTGAAAATATAATATGGAAAATAGACCCGGGGGCCATAGGTTTCACTAGAGGCTTCTCTCTTGAAGGAAAATAATACGGTGGGTGAACAAATTACTGTTGAGCAGTTGATAGAAAAGCGCATAGTTATGACGATATCCAAGGCAATGATTATGCATATAGGCATCACGTCAGTGTAAAGTAGACCGAAACGATTATGCATCTACTACTATTACTCCACACATCGTCCGACTCCTGCCTACATCTAGAGTATTAAGTTCATGAAGAACAGAGTAATGCATTAGGTAAGATGACATGATGTAGAGGGATAAACTCAAGCAATATGATGAAAACCCCATCTTTTTACCCTTGATGGCAACAATACAAATACGTGCCTCGCTACCCCTACTTTGTCACTGGGTGAGGACACCGCAAGATGAACCCAAAACTAAGCACTTCTCCCATTGCAAGAATTACCAATCTAGTTGGCCAAACCAAACCAATAACTCGAAGAGACTTGCAAAGATATGAAATCATGCATATAAGAATTCAAAGAAGATTCAAATAATATTCATAGATAATCTGATCATAAATCCACAATTCATCGGATCTCGACAAACACACCGCAAAAGAGTATTACATCGGATAGATCTCTAGGAAGATCATGGAGAACATGGTATTGAAGAATATAGAGAGAGAAGAAGCCATCTAGCTACTAGCTATGGACCCGAAGGTCTGAGGTGAACTACTCACGCATCATCGGAGGGGCAATGGAGTTGATGTAGATGCCCTCCGTGATCGAATCCCCCTCCGGCAGATTACCAGAAAAGGCCCCAAGATGGGATCTCACGGGAACAGAGGCTTTCGGCGGCGGAAAAGTATTATCGTGGCTCTTTTTGGTATTGGGGGAATATTTCTGAATTTATAGGCAGAGAATTAGGGTTGGAGGAGCCACGGGGGGCCCACAAGCCAGGGGGGCGCCCCCCAAGGGCGCGCCCAGGTGGCTTGTGGCCCACCCGTGGGTCTTCTGGCCTCTTCTCCAAGTCTCCTGGGTTCCTTATGGTCCAAAAAAAATCATCATAGAATTTTATTCCGTTTGGACTCCGTTTGATATTCCTTATCTGCAATACTCAAAAACAAGGAAAAAACAGAAACTGGCACTGGGCAGTAGGTTAATAGGTTAGTCCCAAAAATAATATAAAATAGAAAATTAATGCATATAAAACATCCAAAATAGATAATATAATAGCATGGAACAATCAAAAATTATAGATACGTTGGAGACGTATCAAGCATCCCCAAGCTTAATTCCTGCTCGTCCTCGAGTAGGTAAATGATAAAAACAGAATTTTTGATGTGGAATGCTACCTAACATATTTATCCATGTAATATTCTTTATTGTGGCATGAATGTTCAGATCCGTAAGATTCAAAACAAAAGCTTAATATTGACATAAAAACAATAATACTTCAAGCATACTAACAAAGCAATTGTGTCCTTTCAAAATAACATGGCCTAAGAAAGTTATCCCTACAAAATCATATGGTCTGGCTATGCTCCATCTTCCCCACACAAAGTATTTAAATCATGCACAACCCCGATGACAAGCCAAGCAATTGTTTCACACCCTTTATGTTCTCAAACCTTTTCAACTCTCACGCAATACATGAGCGTGAGCCATGGATATAGCACTATAGGTGGAATAGAATATGGTGGAGGTTGTGAGGAAAAGGAGAAGATAGTCTCACATCAACTAGGCGTATCAACGGGCTATGGAGATGCCCATCAATAGATATCAATGTGAGTGAGTAGGGATTGCCATGCACCGGATGCACTAGAGCTATAAGTGTATGAAAGCTCAAAAAGAAACTAAGTGGGTGTGCATTATAATGAAGAATTCCACTAGTTATATGAAAGTGACAAAATAGGAGACTCTCTATCATGAAGATCATGGTGCTACTTTGAAGCACAAGTGTGGAAAAAAAGATAGTAACATTGTCCCTTCTCTCTTTTCTCTCATTTTTTTTATGGGCATCTTTGGCCTCTTTTTTTTTATTTGGGCTTGATTGGCCTCTTTTATTATTTGTAAAGTCCGGAGACTCATACCGACTTGTGAGGGAATCATAGCTTCCATCATCCTTTCTCTCATGGGACAATGCTCTAATAATGATGATCATCACACTTTTATTTACTTACAACTCAAGAATTACAACTCGATACCTAGAACTAAATATGACTCTATATGAATGCTTCCGGTGGTGTACCGGGATGTGCAACGATCTAGCATAGCAAATGACATCAAAAAAACGGACAAGCCATGAAAACATCATGCTAGCTATCTTACGATCATGCGAAGCAATATGAAAATGATGGTGCATGTCATAATAAACGGAACGGTGGAAGTTGCATGGCAATATATCTCGGAATGGCTATGGAAATGCCATAATAGGTAGGTATGGTGGCTGTTTTGAGGAAGGGTATATGGTGGGTTTAATGTACCGGCGAAAGTTGCGCGGTACTAGAGAGGCTAGCAATCGTGGAAGGGTGAGAGTGCGTATAATCCATGGACTCACATTAGTTATAAAGAACTCACATACTTATTGCAAAAGTCTATTAGTTATTGAAACAAAGTATTAGACACATACTCCTAGGGGAGAGGTTGGTAGGAGTTAACCATCGCGCGCTCCCGACCCTCACACAAAGGATGACAATCATTAAACAAATCATGCTCCGACTTCGTTACATAACGGTTCACCATACGTGCATGCTACGGGAATCACATTTAACACAAGTATTTCTACCAATCCACAATTACTCACTAGCATGACTCTAATATCACCATCTTTATATCTCAAAACTATATGCAAGGAATCAAACTTCTCATAGTATTCAATGGACTTTATATGAAAGTTTTTATTATATCCCTCTTGGATGCCCATTATATTAGGACTAAATTCATAACCTAAACCAATTACCATGCTGTTTAAAGACTCTCAAAATAATATAAGCGAGGTGATACGTCTCCAACGTATCTATAATTTATGAAGTATTCATGCCATGTTTACAATAATTTTATATGATTTTGGTATGATTTATTAGAAATGACCCGGACTGACGCTGTTTTCAGCAGAACTACCATGCTGTCGTTTTTTGTGCAGAAATAAAAGTTCTTGGAATGGGCTGAAAATTTACGGAGAATATTTTTGGAAAATATAAAAAATACCGGAGCAAAAAGATACCGGAGAGGAGTCCCGAGGAAGCCACAAGCCTAGGGGGCGCGCCCCCCTAGGGCGCTCCCCCCTAGGGCGCTCCCCCTGGCTTGTGGGCCCCTCGAGCACCCCCCTAACTTGATTCCAACGCCAAGTACTCCTATAAATCGAGAAACCTCTAGAAAGAAACCTAGATCGGAAGTTCCGCCGCCGCAAGTCTCTGTAGCCACGAAAGATCAATCTTGGCCCCCTCCGGCACCCTGCCGGAGGGGGTCACCTTCACCGGAGACCATGGAGGAGGAAGACGGAGGGGCCATCATCACCATGGAGGCCAAGGACCAGAGGGAGAACCTCTCCCCACCTAGGGGGGAGGCCATGGAGGAGGAAGCACAAGGGGGATACCCTCTCCCCCTCTCTCTTGGTGGCACCGGAGTGCCATCGGGGGAACCATCACCGCGGTGATCGTCTTCATCAACATCACCTTCTTCATCACCGTCCTCATATCTTATCAGCGGTCCACTCTCCCGCATCCCGCTGTAATCCCCTACTTGAACATGGTGCTTTGTGCCACATATTATGATCCAATGATGTGTTGCCATCCTATGATGTTTTGAGTAGATTTCTTTTGTCTTATGGGTTGATTGATGATCTAGATTGGTTTGAGTTGTATGTTTATTTTGGTGCTGTCCTATGGTGCCTTCCGTGCCGCGCACATGTGAAGGATTCCCGCTGTAGGGTGTTGCAATATGTTCATGATTTGCCTATGGTGGGTTGCTTGAGTGACAGAAGCATAAACCCGAGTAGTTGGGTTGTTGCGTATGGGGTAAAGGGGACTTGATGCTTTAATGCTATGGTTGGCTTTTACCTTAATGATCTCTAGTAGTGGCGGATGCTTGCTAGAGTTCCAATCATAAGTGCATATGATCCAAGTAGAGAAAGTATGTTAGCTTATGCCTCTCCCTCATATAAAATTGCAATAATGATTACCGATCTTGTTAACAATTACCTAGGACAATTCCGCACACCGACCCATCATTATTTCACACTCGCTATTTGTAATATATTGTAATATATTCTAACTTTATGATAATAGCACCTATTTTTATATTTTAGTTCTCCGATATCATGCAAAGCTATTCTCTTCATACCCACAACGTAGTTTTATTTCTCGTTTCTAGTTGGAAGCAAACGTTCGGCGTATGTAGAGTCGTATCAGTGGCAGATAGGACTTGAGAGAATATTGATCTTACCTTTAGCTCCTTGTGGGTTTGACACTCCATACTTATCACTTCCACCTTTGGAAATTGCTACGATGATTCCTTGCACTTGGGGATTATCAAGCTCTTTTCTGGCGCCGTTGCCGGGGAGCGATAGCGTGGGGTTGATATTCTCGTGTGTGATTGTTTGCTTTCTTCACTAAGTAGATTTTGTTTTCCCTTTTTGCTTTCTTTAGTTGTGGGTGAAACAAACAAAAAAATTAAATAATGAAAAATACAAAAAGAATTACTTGCCTCTTATGCCTAAGAAGTTTTTCAAAAAGAGAAGTGATTGGAAGGTTGTGCATTGGAGAAGTGAGGGTCGACCTTGAACACTTGTGTTCATGCTCATGGAAACAATGTAGAATTTTTCATGGAAGTTTCTCAAAAAAATAATTATCCCCTTGTATATATCCATTGTATTATAAATAAAATGTGCCAAGTTTTCTTTTAGGATGATTAGATTGCTTGTTTGCTTTGTGCGGTGCAAAAACAGAAAATTTGACTGTAGTGCATGAATTTACAATTCTTACTGGAAGGCCAAAAGTTTCTGAAAGTTTTACACAGTACTTCTATACAAATTTTTTAATTTTCCCTAAATTTACAGAATTTTTAAGTTTCCAGATTGCTACACACTGTCCTGTTTTTGACAGATTCTGTTTTCTATGCATTGTTCTCTTATTTTGATGAATCTATGGGTAGTATCGGGGGGTATGAACCATGGTGAAGTTGGACTAGAGGAGATATAATACTAATATGAAATTGGGATGAGTTTACAACAGTACGTAAAAGTAGTATTTTGCTTTACTATACTAACGGATCTCACGAGGGTTTTGTTAAGTTTTGTGTGAATGAAGTGTTCGAAGATCGAGGAGGTACCGATATAAGAAGAATACGGAGAGACAAGAGTTAAAGCTTGGGGATGCCCCTGAAGGCATCCCATCTTTATTCTTCAACAATTATCGGTACATCTCGGTTTTTGTTTTGTTCAAATGATATGCGTCTTTAGTGTTTTTCTTTTCCTTTATGCACCCTTCTAGTATGAGATAGTCCTTCATTGATTTATAGAATGCTTCATGCGCTTCACTTAGATCTTTTGAGTATGGCTTTGTAGAATGCTCTTTGCGCTTCACTTAGATCTTTTAAGTATGGCTTTGTAGAATGCTCTTTGTGCTTCACTTAAATCATTTGAGTATGGCTTTATAGAATGCTTCGTGTGCTTCACTTATATATTTTGAGCTTGGGTATTGGTTAATCTTTATTAATTGTAGAATGCTCTATGAACTTCACTTATATCGTTTAGAGTATGAATAAAATTTCCATTGGAATTGGGCTTGGAAGTGTATCAATGTCATGCCTAGCTAGAAAGGCATTAAAGAAAAGCGCTTGTTGGGAGACAACCCAATATTTACCCCTACTGTTTTTGTGTGTTATCCTGATTACGCTACTGTAGTAATCATGTTTTATAAGTTTTCTTTCAATAAAGTGCCAAGTAATGCCTTTGGGATAGTGTGGTTGATAGTTGACTTGATTCTGTGCAAAAACAGAAACTTTGGTGCCCAGTCCAGAATTTTTATAAACTCACCAGAGAGTCAAAAGCTTATGAATTTTTTACACATGATTGATATACAAATTTCCTAGGTTGTCCTAATTTTTAAGAATTTTTGGGGCTGGGGAAGTATGGTCATTGTTCAGATCATTACAGACTGTTCTGTTTTTGACAGAATCTGCCTTGTTTGCATAGTTTGCTTGTTTTAGCATTTCCATGGCTTATATTAAGTGATATAAGTTGTGGAAATGATAAGTTACAGTAGAAATTATGCGAGAAAAATTATGGATCTTGTATTTGACAGTACCTAAGTGGATGGTTTGCTCTTTACTACTAGGAGAAAGCCTACTAGTAGCGCTTGAAAAACCTATAGTAGTAGCGCTGGGTCCAGCGCTACTGCTAACGCGCTACAGCTAAGTTGTAGCAGTAGCGCTAGTTGGTGCAGAGCTACTGCTAAGTATGGTTAGCAGTAGCGCTGCGCTGACCAGCGCTACTGCTAACTATCTGTAGCGCCGCAGAAAGGCAAGCACTGCTGCTAATCCAGCGCTGCTGCTAGATGCCTTCCAGCGCTGCTGCTAGTATTCCTGCTTTCACAGATTCATACCCCCTCTACGTATTTGTGATGTATTTATATATGCTCTATACAGTAGTTTCATCAGATCACAATAAACATACACTATTCTCATCATATCATACACATACAGTAGTCTCGTCATACCATCATCATCATCATTCAACACAAATATCATCACATCTCGAAAATAGCGATACACAAGTCATGTCATGTCTCGAATAAGTGCAACTGCATGGTCATGGCACACACACAAGTTTCATCATCTCTATCTAAAGCATGATGTAGAAGAGAAGAGCGATCGGCATGAGCAAGACCGCGACTATGTAGTACTTGAGGCACCGACGGTTCCGCCCCCGCTCTTGCCGGAGCGTCCACCTCAAGTAACTACTTTCCGCTTCGGCTCTACTGTCGAACCCTCTGTGGCTAGCACCCGGGTACTTGTCCACCTGGGCCTAAGCGTCTGGCCAGTGGTCGTAGACTCCTGGAACCCTCCCAATGAACACGGCGTAGCAGTCCTTCGCCATATCTGATCTATGTACCTGCATCGTCAGTTGATGAACTGAACGATAATATGCAACATAATGTACTTAAGAAAACAAAGAGGCATAATTAGCAAAATACAAGCAACCTATAGTAAACATAAATGAAGAAGTTCCTCATACCCAAACTAATTAACTAGAGCGATCTACGCTAGTTCAGGACCACGGTTTAATTACATCACATAGTTTCGTCTGGACACTAGTGACACATATATTGTCAACGACAATCAGTCCTCCATGTCGGCGGTCCAATCTTCATAGTCAGGGAGGAAGCACCCGAGCTTCTTGAAAGGCTTCAGGTCCAGACGTTGAGCGATTAGCAGTGCTCGGACATCATCCCGCGTGATTGGCCCATGGTAGAACATCCCTGTTGGTTCGAGGACCTGCTTCATGATCACTTGGGCAAGTAAACACTGTACGTGATAAAACTCAGCTCAGATTCGATGATCCGGTGTCTTTCCTATGCTTGCGGCCCAGTTGACAATCTCGGCATCATTGGTAGTAGCTGACATGCGAAGGCGTTGATTATCCCTTCTGAACTCGACCAGGTGATGCATGAGGTAGAATCCATCAGCCTTACTGATGTGCGGTTGCTGGATGCAGCAGAAGTCGGTCTTATGGCTGAAAACCAGCCCGTTCTTCCTGTACTTTTTCACCTTGATATATCCACCAGACAGGCTGAAGGTTAACAGGGCACTATCGAGAACACTCTTTATGTGCTTGTAATCCTTTTTCTTGATGTTCTTCGATGAGTCCAAGTAGATAGCATGGGAGTATTCTGGGTACAGAACGATGAGGACGCCCCCCCCCCACTGCGCAAATTAAGTACACCTCAAATTAGCCTCCATGCTTGCAAAGGAATGATTAACACTTACGAAAGGATATGCGCGGATGACTTATGTGGGATGATAAGGCAGGAGAATCGCTTCCTTCACCTTATTAGCGATCATGAAGCTGCCGATGTACTTGCTCGCATAGTCACGGTGCTCTTTGCAGACATCCAAGAAGCTCTGGTGCATATGGTATGGGTCCGCGACGCAGATATATTTTATGTTCTCGATCCTGATGAAGTAGTTGAGATACAGCGCATACATGCGGATGAACTGGAAACCCAGCTTGGTCATGTGGAACATGTCGTAGATGTAGTCAAATCGTAGGATGAACTTATCCGCGGGCCATCCCTCGACGTACAACTTCCCACCCGACACCTAAGCCGCGTAAAGCGGGTAACCTGGTTTTTCCGAGATGAGAAGGCTTTTCTCTCTGGCC
The DNA here is from genome assembly GCA_039707655.1 of Elymus sibiricus. NCBI lineage: Eukaryota > Viridiplantae > Streptophyta > Magnoliopsida > Poales > Poaceae > Elymus > Elymus sibiricus. The sequence continues at coordinate 469,646,167 of CM077669.1, forward strand.
AGCACATCATCATGAAGTCTCCTTAGATCATTGTGCAGTATGTCCTCTAGCGCTTTCTGAGGTAGGATCGGGTGGCCGGCGACATGGAAACACTCCGCACCTACGACAGGTATTCTGTCTACCTCCCGGGGCTTCAGAGGCGGCTGGCTGCTTGAAGCAGCTCTGGCGCCTTTAGGGCCTTTCCTATCCGGTCTCCTCCTTTGCTTCTTGGTGGGTGGCGGTAGTGAGCCCACCATACCTTCCCTAACCACCACCCCCAGTGTCGTCGGGCTAATCAGTGGACGGCCCTCGGGTTGTTGCTGGGTAGAGGCGGCATTTGGAGGCGTCTCCTGCGAGGATCGCTTGAAGAGAGACTTTTTGCATTCCGCCTTAGGACGTTCCGGCTCCGGCAAATCAGGCAGCATCAAGTTATCATCTCCACGCTCATAGCCTGAGTCTTCGTCATCCTGAGCCATCAATCCTCCATCATCATAGGTGGTATTGAAATACTTGTCTGGGTCATCATCATCCTCCTTCATGTCATCATCAGTATTTGCTTCTTCGACAACGGGGGCGACGTCATCTGGCACTAATGGAGGCTCTCCCTCGCGTCGTCCGCTATCACCCACCACGACAGGTGCAGGTAATTTGGTAGGTGGGGTGGTGTTCATACCTTCTTGAGAAGCTGTCGTTGGTGTGATACTGGGTGCCTCGACACGAAGAAGAGTCTTCGGCCAAGGCAAGAACCAGCTCTTGCATGCGCCAATCCGTTGAGGGGTCTCCTCGTCATCGACTGGTACCGGAGGAGGCAAATCCTCGAAGCCCGCTAAGACACTGGCCACGTTAACCTTGAAGACGCCATCGGGCATCTCTCGGTTGTGGAACATGCGGTCCTTCGGCTTCACGATCGTTACCTTTCCCACGGCCACCTTCTGGCCCTTGATGTCGTGCAGTAGGGTGCACGGGGTATCGTTGGCCTGCAAACACATGTCTGCGATGTCAAACATCCGAAAGGCAACTGAAACGGAAGACTATAGATATGCTGGTGAAGAGGGTATGACGCATAATTACCATGAGGGCGTCGAGCTCAGCCAAAGACGAAGCCCCGCCGAGTAGGCCAGAGACGGAGGACGGGCTGCTATGAACAGGAGCGGGACCAGGTATGGGAGCATGTGCGGTGGCGTGAGCAGGTGCTGGTGGTGCGATGTTCACCGAATTGCTCCCGACGTAGCTGGGAAGAGGAAAGTCCGCTGGCCCTTTATCTGGATTTTTCTTCATCCATTCAAAAAATGCCGGAAGCAAGCTGGAAATGGAAGATGTGAAGTCAGCCGTGACGCCAGCTACCGCTGCACTGACCCTTGCATCGACTATCTGTTCCAACTCTGCTTTGGTCTCACCTTTGGACTTATTGACCGCAAGCGCGACCTTCTGGTCGATGGTCTGTTGAGTAAGCAACTTTCTCTTCCTTCTTTCCTCTGGCTCCTCGCAGTAGCATGTCTTCCACGAGGCGCCATCTCCGACGCCGTGCACACGTCCATAGGACGGCGGTGTGTCCTCCGGGACCTTTTTCAGTATGTTCAGGGCCCGGTTGAATTGGGTGTCCCACTTGGGCCTCGCCGACGACTGTGACGACTCGTCGCTTTCGGCTGCCTTTTGGTGCTGCTCTTTCTGCAAAAGGAACGTGGATGGTTTACTAATAATGTGACAAAACTTGTAGTCGAATTGATTGGAAGCTAATATGATAATGTGGTAATATAACAATTACCAGAAGTCTCATGAACTCCCTCGTGTCCGGGTCCGTGTAAAAGGTCTTCTTGACGCGGTCCCACTTGTACCGGGCCCTGGTCCAGTCACGCTCCAGCGGGTCGGTGAACTCCGCCAAGGGGTCTGGGATTCCGTGACTTTCATGTTCGGCGTCCTCCTTGGCCCATACGTGCCTCTTCCCCTCGTAACCACGGCTTCCGAGGCGGTGGGGAGGCGTGTTCCTGGCCTGGAGCGCCTTCATTTTCTCTGACTTTTTCTTGGTTTCATATTTAGCGCAAGTCTCCTTGAATTTTTCAAAGTCCTCTTCCGTAAGTGTCGGATTGTCAGCATGAATCTTGGACCACGGTTCATTCTTATCAATCGCTTTTTTCACCCGAACTTTCCAGGCGGACAAGTCGTTGGTGAACGTCACCATCGCCTTGATGTTTATCTTTGTCATGGCGTCGTCGTCCCACGGTTCTTTGCTTTCTGCGCGGCCGGGGAACAGGAACCTATTGTGCAACTTCTTTAGGAGCATGTGCTCCATATGTGGTATCTTCTTCAACTTCTCGTCGTTGATGTTGGCGGTTTCCCTGAGGATGCATCCTAGTTGATTGCCCCAGCACGAGCACGCTTCATCCGGCGCCGTTGGCTCTAATTTCTTGGGGTGCATCTCCGTGAGCACAATTTGTCCGATGCCGAGCTTGTTTGGTCTTCGTGACCTCTTCTGCTTCAGTGCTTTGCCGGCTACGACAGCATCGTTGCCGGTCTCGGGGGTGGTGTCGGTGTCGGTGCCAGTGCCGGTGTCGGCATCGGTGTCGGGGTTGGTGCCACTGCCGCCACCATGCACCCCCATCTGGTGTTCGTCCAGGTAATCGAAATAGTGATTTGCTGCCTCGATGGGGTCTTCTTCGAGGCGAGCAGAACCCCCGGCTGAGGCGTGGCTAGACATGTTTCCTATTCAACAATTGTAAATAAAAGATATAATGAAGAGAAAAAAGGGGCCTATATTTGGTCGGAATGTTGATTCATTCCCCTTCCGGCAAATCCCGGGCACTCCATATGTCCTAGTTTCTAGCACAAGTCATGCCGAAAATCACGGAAATTTTCGGCATGACCTTTGCTAAAAAGTGGACATATGGAGAGCCTGAAATTTGCCGGAACGGAAATGAATCAACATTCCGGCAAAACATAGGCCACTCGGATATTCTTCGAAATTCAACCAACATTGCAAAATCATATAACATCAAATTCCAACCAACAGGAGCACATATATAACATCAATTTGCAACCAACATTCAACCAACAGGAGCACATATACAAAGCAAGTACACATAGTGAAATGACCTCACTAAACATTGCAAAATAGTGGTCTTTTCAAAAACTAAAAACTATTGCAAAATGACCTCACTAAACATTTGCTACTGTTTTTTATTTATAGCTAAAAAAGTATAGGAAGGGAGCTGTTTTTTATAATTTTTTGCTACTGTTTTTTATAATTTTTTGCTACTATTTTTTTATAAATTTTTGCTACTGTTTTTTATAAATTTTTGCTGCTGTTTTTTATAATTTTTTGCTACTGTTTTTTATAATTTTTTGCTACTATTTTTTTATAAATTTTTGCTACTGTTTTTTATAAATTTTTGCTGCTGTTTTTTATAAATTTTTGCTACTGTTTTTTATACCTACAAAGCCTAGCTAGTTTTTTATTTAAAGCTACAAAATTTGCTACTGTTTTTTATTTATAGCTACAAAAATTAATTAATTCCTACTGTCTTCTATTACTAAGTAGCAACAATTCTGTTTTTAAAAACTATTTTTTTTAAATTAAGCAAGATATGAACCCTAGATTTTTTTTCCTAATTGACTAGAGAGAGGGGGAGGTGGGGGGGAGGGGCGGTACCTGAAGGGCGGCGACGCAGAGAGAGGGTGAGGTCGACGGCGGCGTCGCGGACGAGGAGGCCAGAGTGGGCAGGGGCGACGGCCGGAGGCGACAGAATAGTGGTCAGACCGGGCAGGGGCGGCGGCGGCGAGGTCGAGGGCGGGCCCGCGCGGCGATGGTGAGGTCGAGGGAGGGCTCGGGCGTCCGCGCGGACGAGGAGGAGGTCGGAGCGGCGGGCAGGGGCGACGGCGGCGCGCGATAGCAGAGAGGAGGAGGAGAGGTGGGAGAGTGGGGGGGGATGGGACTTGGCAAAATTTGAGCACGCGCGGTGGGTTAACTCAAAATAGTAGTAGCGCTGGGTTAGGATCCAGCGCTATAGCTAAATTAGCTATAGCGCTGTGTGGTAATCCAGCGCTACTACTAACTGTTTTAATTTTTAGTTTTTTTAATTCTAAATTACACATAGTAGTAGCACTGTGTTAGGATCCTGCGCTATAACTATATTAGCTATAGCGCTGGTTCATAATCCAGCGCTACTGCTATGTTTTCTTTTCTTTTTATTATTTTCATTTTCTTTTCTGTTTACTTTTCTTTTTCTTTTGTATTACTTTCTCCCTTTTGTTTTTGTTTTTTTGTATTGCTTTCTCCCTTTTGTATTTCTTTTGTATTCCTTTCTCCCTTTCTGTTTACGACGGCGTCTCCCTCCCACACTGCGCAAATATCACCGGAACCATGCATGTGGTGCTAACATATATATCAGTTGACCGATAATGGTTACTTAAGTGCGTACACAAAATAGATACATATATATAAATGATGGTTTCTCAGCTGCGTTGACGACGTTTCACATTGAGCTTCTTCCCTTTCTTGTTCGTTGCTGAATAATTGAGCCCCTCCTTGTGACTTTTCCGGAACCATAGAGTACGATCTTTCTTACGTAATGTAGTATTGATTCTTGTTTTCACGTATGCTTCATCGTCATCGTCATCTTCCCTCATCGGGTTGCCGTATTGGTCATAGTCTTCCTCGTTGGCGACTCCATCCATTCCGACGATGCTCCTTTTGCCTCTCCTCACGACAACACGGCTGGGATTAGTCGGGTCGGTTATGAAGAAGCATTGTGTCACGTGCTTAGCGTGTACCCATGGCTCAGTTTTGGCGATGACGTTAACGTTCACGGTTGCGCTCTTCGCGTCGGGTATAGACATGGTAGTGAAATACTTGTTTTCTCTTACGACATCCTTAGCCCATCTGACACGGAACATCGTCGCATCGTGCATTCCAGCATAGTCAAGCTCCCAGATCTCTTCGACCCTTCCGTAGAATCTTTCAGTTGTGCCGTTGGTGTCGGTCACGCATTCAATCGTCACCCCGGAGTTCTGGTAATCACTGTCCATGTCTTTGGCCTCCGTGTAGAACGTGTACCCGTTGATATCGTATGACTGATAGGTCGCGAGTTTGGGCGCGGGGCCATGTGCTAAGGCGTGTATGAGCAATCCGTCCGAATTGCCCTCTTCCGGGGGATTTTCAAGAACTTGCTCTTTGAACCAATGCAAGAAAATAGCGTTGTGCTCTACAATAACTTCGTCGTCCGTCTTGAGCATCCCCTTATCACGGTACTTATTTGCGATGGTTTGTTTGTGCCGTGCCACATAATCATCTACCACATCTAGGTGTTGTAGCACTACTAAGTTAGCCCTGTCAAAGTCGTTCCGTCGATCCGAGTAGTCCACGTGCAATTCCCTCCGGCCGTTGTTGTGACCTTCTCCTCCGAGCCTCCCATCGTGCTTCTTGACGGGCAAAGCAACAACAGGGTCTCCGACGCCTATATAATTCTCGCAAAAGGAGATGCACTCATGCGTCAGATACCCCTGGACGATGCTCCCATCGGGACGGGACATGTTACGAACGAATCCTTTGATGACCCGATTCATCCTCTCGAACGGCATCATGCTGTGAAGGAATGTTGGCCCGAGGTCGATGATGTCGTCCACGATGTGGACACACAGATGCACCATGACGTCAAAGAACGCGGGCGGGAAGTACATCTCAAGCTCACATAGTATGACAATGATCTCTTCCTGTAGCCTTCGGAGCTGCTTCACACTTATGGACTTTCGAGAGATAACGTCGAAGAAGTTGCAGAGACCAGTAAGCGTGTCACGGACGTGCTTGTCCATTATCCCTCTAATGGCAACCGGGAGTATCTACGTCATCTTTACGTGACAGTCATGAGACTTCATCCCGCTGAACCTTTTCTTCTTGGGGTCTAGAAATCTGCTTATCTTCCCATAGTAACCGGAACTGACTTTGATTCCCATAAGGCACTTGATGAATTGATCGATCTCCTTCGCACTTAAGGTGAAGCAAGAAGGGGGGCAATAATTCTCCTCCTTCTTGTTGACTTTTCTGCCCCTTTCCCCTCCTCCGTCTCCGTCTCCGTCTCCTCCATCGACTTTTTACGGTGGAGATCTTTCCTGATCTTCAAATCTTCCAAGTCTTTCCTTGCCTTCGGCCCGTCCTTGGTCTTCTCCGGCATGTTCATCAGTGTGCCAAGCAAGCTCTCGAGGACATTATTCGTGATATGCATTTGATCAAGGCAATGAGGCGTGTCGTGATTGGGCCAATACTCCAAGTCCCAGAAAACAGACCTCGTTTTCCATACCTTCAGTAGCGGCTCCGGCGCCTTTTTTATCGTTCCCGGCGCGGGGCACTGTTCCCAGTTTTTCAACAGCTCATTGATTTCGGCGCCGCTCCTCTTACGTGGAGGTCCTCGATGCTCAGCCAACCCATTGAAAAGATCTCCACGCTTTCTCCATGGGTCATCGTTCTCGAGCCATCTACGATGCCCCATGTACACGATTTTCCCAGACCCGCCATCTTTCGTTGACGTAAGCTGCTGAGACGTTGTATCATCCATGCACCTCGTGCATCCGCAGTATCCGTGGCACACCTGGCATGAGGTGTACCCGTAACCAAGATAGTCATGCACCGTCGTCATCAGCGCGGCTCTCATATAGAAATACTCTCCTTTGCTGGCGTCCCATGTCCATGCCGGTGTTTTCCATAACGTGTCTAGCTCCTATTTCAGAAGCCCCATATACATGTTAATATTATTTCCCGGTTGTTTCGGCCCTTGAATCAGCATGCTCATGTGTATGTACTTTGTCTTCATGCACTTCCATGGGGGGAGGTTGTGCATCCATACAAAGACGGGCCATGTGCTGTGGTTGGTGTTTTGGTTTCCAAACGGATTCATGCCATCGGTACTCGCACCAAGCACGATGTTCCTTGGATCTTCTGCAGCAAATCCATATACGGTGTTGAATGCTCTCCACTTCCTACCATCTACGAGGTGTCTCAGCTTCGGATCATCTCCATCGTCGGGCTTCTTCCTCTCCGCGTGCCAGCGCATGAGCTTTGCTTCTTTAGGATCTACGAAATACCGCTGCAGACGGGGAGTGATCGGAAAGTACCATACAACTTTCTGAGGAGTTTTCTTTCCTGCCTTCTTGTATCGAGAAGCATTGCACACTGGACAGCTGGTTTTTTCCGCGTGCTCCCCCCGATAAATGATGCAATCGTTGATGCATGCGTGGTACCTAATGTGTGGCATATCAAAAGGGCAAACGATTTTCTTGGCCTCATCGACACTAGTAGGACACAGGTTCCCCGCGGGAAGAACTTTATTATGTAGATACTTCAAATGCTCATCGAGGCTTTTGTCTGTCCATTTGTTTTTGGCCTTCGTCTTTAGAAGTTCGAGCGTGAAACTCAAACGGGTCACCTCGGGATCGCAACTGTCATACAATGGAGTCTTCGAGTCTACTTCAAGTTGCGCCGGCTTGGCCTCCTCTCTAGAAGCAGCTCTCTCGCTAGTCGTACTCTTGCGAAGGAGGTCTCGAACATGAGGGTCCTGCACGACTGCACTTAGTAGCGTCGAAGACTGCGGCGTGACCGCCGCCTCTTCTCTGCCATGTCCGGACTCTTCTTCGCCGTGTCTGGAATCTTCTCTGCCACCGTCATTTAACTCTTCCCCGCCGCCATGTCCGGCGCCATCGTCTTCGTGTCGATCGGTCATCTCTTCGTCTAGCCCCATGTCGTTATTCCCTGCCATGTGGACGTCCTCATCATCATCATCTTCACTTATCCACCGAGTATAGCCATCCATGAAACCATTCATCAGCAGGTGCGCCTTCAACCTGCCACGATCAAAAGGGTCCAAAAGGACTCCTTCTTTGCATCTTGTACAAGGACATCTAATCCTAGTCCGATTATTTGCATGCATGTCCATCCCCGCGGATTGCATGTATCGCTCCACCTTCCATCCACTCACCTTCATGACTGACTGCATGCACGGTATAACAAGCAAAAGGGTTATAAACAAAATGCATGCATGCATCAAAGTCATATAAAAATTTGGCATGACCTTGCCTAAAAATAGGACATATCGAGTTTGCTCGAAATTCACCGAAACGGAAATAAATCGACATTTTGGCAAAACATAAGCAACTCGGGGGGGGGGGCATGTCACTCGCACAAATCTCTCAATATCCCAAACACACATATTCCCATTCTTGAAATGAACAACTTTTTACTCACCTATCTCCCAAGAGAGACCGATCGACCGGATGAGGCCTTTCGCTACCTATAGGGATCGAAAGTGTGGATGACTAAATAGCTAGCTAGATCTAGTTGTTGGGGAGGAGAGATGACTCTAGGTAACTAATGGAGAGGGAGAGAGATGAGCTAGCTAGATCTATATCTAATGGAATGGAGGGAGAGCCAAATAAATGAGGTAGGGGGGCATTTATGGAGCTAGCTAGAGATGAGAAGGCCATTTATGGAGGAGAGTTATGGTGGAGGGGGCATTAATGGGGAGAGAAGAGAGGTAGGAGGAAGAGAGAAGAAGGGCAACAATGGTGAGGGGAGAGGGGAAAGGAGGGGGAGAGAGGGCAAGGGGGGGAGGAGGGGGAGGGGGGGTGAAAAGGTGGCACCAGCCACGAATAGCAGTAGCGCTGTTTTTCAGAAAGCGCTACTGCTATGTTAGTTTGGAGTAGCGCTTTGCAGAAAGAGCGCTACTATTAGGTATGGCCCATTAGCAGTAGCGGTTCCACGAAAAAACCCGCTACTACTAAAATCTTAGTAGTAGCGCTATATTCTGGACAGCGCTGCTACTACCAACAGTGTCGGTGGGCTCGTCGGGTCCCGCTTAGCAGTAGCGCTCTTTTTGTTTCCAGCGCTACTGCTAAGTCTTTACTTGTAGCGCTGCCGAAATCCAGCGCTACTGGTAATTACCAGCAGCGCCTGTTACTTTCCAGCGCTACTGATAGTGTCCTACTTATAAGGTTTCTCCTAGTAACCCATCTCACGAAGCTCCGTTAAGTTTTGTGTGATTGAAGTTTTCAAGTTTTGGGTGAGATATCGATATGAGGAGAATAAGGAGTGGCAAGACCCTAAGCTTGGGGACGCCCCAGGCACCCCAAGGTAATATTCAAGGAAGATCCAAGCAACTAAGCTTGGGGATGCCCCGGAAGGCATCACCTCTTTCGTCTTCAACATTATCGGTAACCTCACTTGGAGCTATATTTTTATTCGTCACATAATATGTGCTTTGCTTGGATCGTCATTATATTTTGTTATTTTCTGTTAGGTGTTATTCATAATTTTGTTTTTCAATAAAAAGTTCCAAGAATTGCCTTAGGATGCTTGTATTGCATGTGTGATGTGTGCTGTGTAAAAAACAGAAACTTTTGCTGTAGTGCTTGAATTTTCATATTTTACTGGAACATGGAAAGTTTCTGAATTTTTTACACAGTATTGTCATATAAATTATTTAGCATGTCCTAAATTTTCATAATTGTTTGAGTTACGAAAGTATACTGTTTTCATAAATTGCTACAGACTGTTCTGTTTGGACAGATTGCTGTCATAGTTTTGTTATCTACTTATCCTATAGTTTCCATAGCCTATATTGGTAGATATAAATTGTGGAAACGATAGTAAACAGTAGATGATGGTTGAAAATTATTGTGCAACTTGTCTTGGCAGTACATGAAGTGGATGAAGTTTTTGAGAATAGGTGAAACCATGATATGAGAGGATTAAACGAGATACAAAAGCTCAATCTTGGGGATGCCCAAGGCACCCCAAGTAAATATTTCAAGAAGTCTCAAGCATCTAAGCTTGGGGATGCTACGCATCCCACCTCTCTTCATCAACAATTATCGGTTAGCCTATGTTGAGCCTAAATTTTTATTCGTTCACATGATGCGTTCTATTCTTGGAGTGCTATTTTTTCTTTTGCTTGCCATTTTTATTTTTCTGTTTGAATAAAAGCATTGGATCTGAAATTCTGAATAAGAGAGAGAGAGAGTCCTCACATGGCTATTTAACTAATTGACTACGCATTGATCTTCACTTATATCTTTTTGGAGTAGTTTGTCATTCAATCTCATGCTTCACTTATATCCTATGAGTAAATGGTTGAATGAATTGAATATCATAAATCTGAAATTAAATATGCTTCATATACTTATCCCATGGGGAGTAATGACTTCACACATAATAAGTATAGGTGGTAAAATTTATTGAAAGTTAGCAAACACCGCATTGGTCACTTGAACAATTCATGAAAGAATATTGAAGGAAGAGAGATTCCACATATAAATATACTATCTTGGACATCTTCTATGATTGTGAGCTCATTAATTATTTTCAAACTCGAGCAAATTAGTTAAAATAGGACAAGGAAGACAACTTAATGAGTCATGTGTGGGTATATTTGTATAGAAGTTATATTGTTATGGATCCTCCAACATGTGGTGCTTGCTTCCACCTCATACTAGCCAAAACTTTCGCACCAAGTAGAAATACTGCTTGTGCATCCAAACACCCTTAAACCGGTTTTGCCATGAGAGTCCACTATACCTACCTATGGATTGAGTAAGATCCTTCAAGTAAGTTGTTATCGGTGCAAAAAGCAATAAAAATTGCTCCTAAAAATGTATGATCTTTTATTGTGAGGGAAAATAAGCGTTGTACGAACTTGTGATGGTAAAGAAATAAAAGCGACGGACTGCATAATAAAGGTTGCTATCACAAAGGGCAATACAACGTGACGTTCCTTTGCATTAAGGGTTTGCACATCCAAAAACAAAAAGCGCATGACAACCTCTGCTTCCCTCTGCGAAGGGCCTATCTTTTACTTTCTAGTACTTACCTTTATGCAAGAGTCATAGTGATCTTCACCACTTCCTATATTTCGCCTTTTTCTCTTGGCAAGCGTCATGTGTTGGGGAATGATCTAGACATATATATCCACACAAATATATTCGATCATGAATTATTATTGTTGACAATTATCTATATGATAAATAAGTTGGGAGGCGAAACATTAAGCCCCTATCTTTCTCTGTGTTCGATGGGTGCTATTTGTTCTAAAAATATGCTTTGAGTGTCAATAATCATGGAAGACTATATGATAGTTGAGTATGTGGAATTTGCTAAATCAAAGCTCTTACATAGACTCTTCCTGAAAATAAGATGAATTGCAATTGTTCGATGACTAGGAATATGGTTTGTTAGTTTTCAAGAAACTTTCTGGTCTATACTTTAACATGTGAATAGCTTGTTACTTGATCATGAGAAGTTTTATGAGATGAGCTACTGTTTATGGTTTATATTGATGCTAGAAAAAGTGATTGGAATTATCATTGACCAAACTTGTGCACTTGCTAGCATTCACACTTCATAAATTATTTCTTTTATCATTTACCTACTCGAGGACGAGCAGGAATTAAGCTTGGGGATGCTGATACGTCTCCAACGTATCTATAATTTATGAAGTATTCATGCCATGTTTACAATAATTTTATATGATTTTGGTATGATTTTATTAGAACTAACCCGGACTGAAGCTGTTTTCAACAGAACTACCATGGTGTCGTTTTTTGTGCAGAAATAAAAGTTCTCGGAATGGGCTGAAAATTTACGGAGAATATTTTGGAAAATATAAAAAATACCGGAGCAAAAAGATACCGGAGAGGAGTCCCGAGGAAGCCTTAAGCCTAGGGGGCGCCCCCCCCTAGGGCGCGCCCCCCTGGCTTGTGGGCCCCTCGAGCACCCCCTGACTTGATTCCAACGCCAAGTGCTCCTATAAATCGAGAAACCTCCAGAAAGAAACCTAGATCGTAAGTTCCACCGCCGCAAGTCTCTGTAGCCACGAAAGATCATTCTTGGCCCTCTCCGGCACCCTGCCGGAGGGGGTCACCATCACCGGAGACCATGGAGGAGGAAGACGGAGGGGCCATCATCACCATGGAGGCCAAGGACCAGAGGGAGAACCTCTCCCCACCTAGGGGGGAGGCCATGGAGGAGGAAGCACAAGGGGGAGACCCTCTCCCCCTCTCTCTTGGTGGCGCCGGAGTGCCATTGGGGGAACCATCGCCGCGGTGATCGTCTTCATCAACATCACCTTCTTCATCACCGTCCTCATATCTTTTCAGCGGTCCACTCTCCCGCATCCCGCTGTAATCCCCTACTTGAACATGGTGCTTTATGCCACATATTATGATCCAATGATGTGTTGCCATCCTATGATGTTTTGAGTAGATTTCTTTTGTCTTATGGGTTGATTGATGATCTAGATTGGTTTGAGTTGTATGTTTATTTTGGTGCTGTCCTGTGGTGCCTTCCGTGTCGCGCACACATGAAGGATTCCCGCTATAGGGTGTTGCAATATGTTCATGATTTGCCTATGGTGGGTTGCTTGAGTGACAGAAGCATAAACCCGAGTAGGTGGGTTGTTGCGTATGGGGTAAAGGGGACTTGATGCTTTAATGCTATGGTTGGGTTTTACCTTAATGATCTCTAGTAGTTGCGGATGCTTGCTAGAGTTCCAATCATAAGTGCATATGATCCAAGTAGAGAAAGTATGTTAGCTTATGCCTCTCCCTCATATAAAATTGCAATAATGATTACCGATGTTGTTAACAATTACCTAGGACAATTCCGCACACCGACCCATCATTATTTCACACTCGCTATTTGTAATATATTCTAACTTTATGATAACAGCACCTATTTTTATATTTAGTTCTCCGATATCATGAAAAACTATTCTCTTCATACCCACAATGTAGTTTTATTTCTCGTTTCTAGTTGGAAGCAAACGTTCGGCATACGTAGATTCGTATCAGTGGCAGATAGGACTTGAGAGAATATTGATCTTACCTTTAGCTCCTTGTGGGTTCGACACTCCATACTTATCACTTCCGCCTTTGGAAATTGCTACGATGATTCCTTGCACTTGGGGATTATCACGAGGTACGAGAGTTCAATTATTTCTATAAAATAAAAACACCACCGTGCTCTAAAAAGATATAAGTGAAGCACTAGAGCAAAATTGCCTAGCTCAAAAGATATAAGTGAAGCACATAGAGTATTCTAATAAATTCATGATTCATGCATGTCCCTCTCAAAAGATGTGTGCAGCAAGGATGATTGTGGCAAACTAAAAAGCAAAGGCTCATATCATACAAGACGCTCCATGCAAAACACATATCATGTGGTGAATAAAAATATAGCCTCAAGTAAATTTACCGATGGATTGAAGACGAAAGAGGGGATGCCTTCCGGGGCATCCCCAAGCATAGGCTCTTTGGTATCCTTGAATATGGCTTGGGGTGCCTTGGGCATCCCCAAGCTTAGGCTCTTGCCACTCCTTATTCCATAGTCCATCAAATCTTTACCCAAAACTTGAAAACTTCACAACACAAAACTCAACAGAAAACTTGTGAGATCCGTTAGTATAAGAGAAATAAATCACCACTTTAGGTACTGTTGTGAACTCATTATTTATTTATATTGGTGTAATATCTACTGTATTCCAACTTCTCCATGGTTCATAACCCCCGATACAACCCATAGATACATCAAAATAAGCAAACAACACAAAGAAAACAGAATCTGTCAAAAACAGAACAGGCTGTAGCAATCTGTAAACTTAGAATACTTCTGTAACTCCAAAAATTCTGAAAAAATAGGAAAATCTGGGAAATTTGTATATCAATCTGGTGTAAAACTTTCAGACTCATTCGACGCTCTGGTGAATTCATAAAATTCCTGGACTGAGCGCAAAAGTTTCTGTTTTTCAGCAAAATCAAATCAACAATCACCGTAGACCATCCCAAAGGTCTTACTTGGCTCAAACACTAATTAAAACAATAAAACACAATTACTACAGAGGTAAAAATGTGTAAAGCACTTAAAAACAGAAGCAAAAACAAAAGCATAAAAATAAAATTGGGTTGCCTCCCAACAAGCGCTATTGTTTAACGCCCCTAGCTAGGCATAACGCAATAGATCTAGGTATTGTCATCTTTGGTTTTGGCAACTTTTGTGAGGGCCTTCTCGAATCCGGGGGGCTCTTTCCGCTTCCCCAAATTTTCAGGAGAAGAAACCATCTTAAGATCCAAAATATTCAAACGCTTATTGCAGAGGGCAATCAAAGTGTTCAAGCGACTGAGGTTCCCACTAATATGTTTGAGGGGTTCGTGATATTTTTGTAACTCGACTAAGTGCTTATGTAAATCACCCAATTTGTCGAGAATTTGAACTCCCTCTTGTGAAAAGGCAAGCCCCTTTTTTTGTGGGGGAACCCCCAAAATCCCTTCCAAAACTTCATAAGCGGCATTTGCATCAAGTTCTATAAAATTGCCCTTTGAGGCAAAATCCAAAAGCTTTCTATGATGCAAAGCCAATCCAATGTAAAAATTTCTAAGCAAAACTTTTGCGTCTCCTTTTAGATTGGAAATACGATAGGACTCCATTAGCCTATACCAGGCATCTTTCAGATTTTCCCCTTGTTTTTGTTTGAAGTATAGAACTTCAAAGTCTGGTGACAAGGGGGGGGGGTAGTAACGCTAATCATAGCAACGAGCAAGAGATCTGGCAAAAAGGGAAAACAAAAAAGAGAAGGCGAATAAAATGGCAAATATTTTTGGGTTTTCTGAAAATCGTTTTAGAAGTGGGGGAGAGGAAAACGAGAGGCAAATGGAAAATAATGTAAATGCAAGAGATGAGTTTGTGATGGGTACTTGGTAGGCTTGATGTAGATCTCCCCGGCAACGGCGCCAGAAATCCTTCTTGCTACTTCTTGAGCTTGCGTTGGTTTTCCCTTGAAGAGGAGAGGGTGATGCGGCAAAGTAGATAAGTATTTCCCTCAGTTGTTGAGAACCAAGGTATCAATCCAGTAGGAGGTCCAAGCAAGGCCCCAATATTTGCACCTACACAAACAATGAAACACTTGCACCCAACACTATAAAGGGGTTGTCAATCCCTTCACGGTTACTTGCAAGGATGAGATCTGATAGAGATAGATATAAAAGATTAATAAAACGAAAAGTAAAATAAAAGTAAAAAGATTGCAGCAAAGTATTTTTGGTATTTTTGTTTATAGATCTGAAAATATAATATGGAAAATAGACCCGGGGGCCATAGGTTTCACTAGAGGCTTCTCTCTTGAAGGAAAATAATACGGTGGGTGAACAAATTACTGTCGAGCAATTGATAGAAAAGCGCATAGTTATGACGATATCCAAGGCAATGATTATGCATATAGGCATCACGTCTGTGTCAAGTAGACCGAAATGATTCTGCATCTACTACTATTACTCCACACATCGACCGACTCCTGCCTGCATCTAGAGTATTAAGTTCATGAAGAACAGAGTAACGCATTAGGTAAGATGACATGATGTAGAGGGATAAACTCAAGCAATATGATGAAAACCCCATCTTTTTACCCTTGATGGCAACAATACAAATACGTGCCTCGCTACCCCTACTTTGTCACTGAGTGAGGACACCGCAAGATTGAACCCAAAACTAAGCACTTCTCCCATTGCAAGAATTACCAATCTAGTTGGTCAAACCAAACCAATAACTCAAAGAGACTTGCAAATATATGAAATCATGCATATAAGAATTCAGAGAAGATTCAAATAATATTCATAGATAATCTGATCATAAATCCACAATTAATCGGATCTGGACAAACACACCGCAAAAGAGTATTACATCGGATAGATCTACATGAAGATCATGGAGAACATGGTATTGAAGAACATAGAGAGAGAAGAAGCCATCTAGCTACTAGCTATGGACCCGAAGGTCTAAGGTGAACTACTCACGCATCATCGGAGGGGCAATGGAGTTGATGTAGATGCCCTCCGTGATCGAATCCCCCTCCGGCAGATTACCGGAAAAGACCCCAAGATGGGATCTCACGGGAACAGAGGCTTTCGGCGGCGGAAAAGTATCGTGGCTATTTTTGGTATTGGGCGAATATTTCTGAATTTATAGGAGGAGAATTAGGGTTGAAGGAGCCACGGGGGGGGGGGGCCACAAGCCAGGGGGCGCCCCCCCCCCCAGGGGCGCGCCCAGGTGGCTTGTGGCCCACCCGTGGGTCTTCTGGCCTCTTCTCCAAGTCTCCTGGGTTCCTTCTGGTCCAAGAAAAATCATCGTACAATTTTATTCCGTTTGGACTCCGTTTGATATTCCTTATCTGCAATACTCAAAAACAAGGAAAAAACAAAAACTGGCACTAGGCACTAGGTTAATAGGTTAGTCTCAAAAATAATACTCTACGATGAAGCGGGCGGCACCGGAGCCGTGCGTGGCGACGACGAAGCCGGCGGGCACCGGAGGCCGTGCGTGGCGACGATGAAGCGGGCGGCGCCGGAGCCGTGCGTGGCGACGATGAAGCGGTCGACGCTGGCAGCCGCGTGCGGGGCTCAACGAGGCGGACGGCGCCGGCGGCCGTGCGTCGAGGTGCAGTTGCCTTCCGGCTTTCAAGACGCCGTTGCCGTCACTGGCGACGTCCGGAACAACGATTTAGGTGATAAGCTCACGCGTATGGAAGGTCAACCAATCCTAAAGGTCGAAAATTTTCCTTGTATGTGATCGGATGGATGTCTGCTTCCTTTCTGTTTGCGACCCTTTGTTCGTGGTGAGGATGAACAGTATGAAACATGTGTGAAAATGTGAAGATGTAATCGAATAGAGGGCACTAGCGGGAGTCACTCTGCCACCTTCGGTTAAAGAAATAACCATCTGCATCATGGTTCGATAGAAGCCATGCCCCACTATGGGCGCCAACTGTCGTGGGACAATAGAAAGGGGTAGTGTAAAGGAGCATGATCTATCGAGATGCAAATGGGTGACACGGTAGTTTTTGCGAGTTCGGGCCTCTCACGGTGGAGATAACAGCCCTACGTCTCGTGCTCCGGAGAGGCTTTGCTTATCTGTCATGAACACGGAGTTACATGGTGTATTTGAGAAGAGATAGGGGAGAAGGATCTCCATGCCTGAGCTAAGTCCTGAGACTAATGGCAAGAGAGCCAAGGGAGAAGAATGAGCTCCCCGAGGGGAGAAGAAAAACCAGCCCTGAGCTATGTGGTGGGGGGTGGCTTATATAGAGTGCGCCACCCCCTCACCTCCTATGTTACAATGTAGAGCATTGATGCCATAATGTCATCCCACTACGAAACCTCCACTATAAGGATGATGCCTCGACTGCCTTGTGGGTTGCTGGTCATCGCATATCTGAGTGAGTCAAGATGGCCGAGTGGTTGATTGTCATCCGAGTAGGTGGAATATACATTTCCGAGTGGATAGTATGTATGTATTTATATGAACCCACCTGATGTGTGGACCCCATGCTGTTATGATATTTCGACCCTTCATGGGCCTACCTGTTTTGTGTATCCCCAACACTTTGTTTAACACCCGGTCATAGCAAACTTGAAGTAAACTCAAATAAAATACACCAACCGTGTGCGTAACTGTGACTATCTCTTCTCGTGATTTCTGACCCGAGAGAGAACACAGTGGGGTTATGTTTGTTCGTAAGTAGGTGTTTAGGATCTCTTAGAGATCATTACTAGTTCACGTCCGTTTATGCGACGATCATCCCCCTCATTCTTGTACTCGTAAGTTAGCCACTCAAATAAATGCTTAGTGCTTGCTGCAGCCTCACCACTTAACCATACCTCACCCATTAAGCTTTAATAGTCTTGATACCCTTGGAAATGAGATTGCTGAGTCCCTATGGCTCACATATTACTACAACAACAGTTGCAGGTACAGGTAATGCGATGCTTTGACGTGAGAGCGATGCTTGTTTGATTTGGAGTTCTTCTTCTTCTTCATCGATCATAGGATGGGTTCCAGGCGGCAGCCTGGGATAGCAAGGATGGATGTCATTTTATCGTTTGATTTCGTCCGTAGTCGGACCCTGCTCTTCTGTATGATGTTTGGATATGTTGTTGTATTGACGTGATATTGATGTAGCTTGGGGCGAGTGTAAGCCAATTCCATATACTCATCTCTTCTTTACATGTACTTGTAATGATATCCATTCTTGCAAAACGACGAGATGCGCTTCTATCCCTGTCGAGGCCCTTGTGCCAAAATAAGGATAGGATCGCATCTTGGGCGTTACAAGTATTGAAGTGGACAAAGCTAAAATTGACGCAATTGAGAAGAAGCCATGCCCAAAAGATATCAAAGGTATAAGAAGTTTCCTTGGTCATGCTGGTTTTTATAGGCATTCCATCAAAGATTTCTCAAAGATTTCTAGGCCACTAAATAATCTTCTTCAAAAATATGTTCCTTTTGTTTTTGATGATGATGGTGTAGAAGCTTTTTAAATACTTAAGAAAGCTTTGATTACTGCACCCATTGTTCAACAACCTGATTGGAACTTGCCATTTGAGATTATGTGTGATGCTAGTGATTATGCTGTTGTTGCTGTTCTAGGGCAAAGAGTAGACAAGAAATTTAATGTTATTCATTATGCTAGTAAAACCCTAGATGCTGCTCAAAGAAATTATGCCACCACTGAAAAGGAATTTTTAGCAGTTGTCTTTGCATGTGATAAGTTTAGACCTTATATTGTCGATTCCAAAGTAACTATTCACACGGATCATGCTGCTATTAAGTACCTTATGGAAAAGAAAGATGCTAAGCCTAGACTTATTCGGTGGGTGCTTTTGCTTCAAGAATTTGATTTGCATATTGTTGATAGAAAGGGAGATGAAAACCTCGTAGCATATAACCTGTCTAGAATGGAAAATGTTCTTGATGACCCACTGCCTATTGATGATAATTTTCCTGATGAACAACTTTCTGCTATAAATACTTCACGTAGTCCTCCTTGGTATGCTGATTATGCTCACTATATTGTTGCAAAATATATCCCACCTAGTTTCACCTATCAACAAAAGAAAAAATTCTTTTATGATTTACGACATTACTTTTGGGATGACCCACAACTTTATAAAGGAGTAGATGGTATTATTAGACGTTGTATACCTGAGCATGAATAGGAACAAATCTTAAGGAAGTGTCATTCTGAACCTTACGGAGGAAACCATGCTGGTGACAGAACTGCACACAAGGCATTACAATCTGGTTTTTATTGGCCTACTATCTTTAAAGATGCTCGTAAGTATGTCCTTTCATGTAATGAATGTCAAAGAGTTGGAAACATTGGTAAACGTCAAGAAATGCCTATGAATTATTCACTTGCCATTGAACCATTCGATGTTTGGGTTTTGACTTTATGGGACCTTTTCCTTCCTCAAATGGGTATACTCATATTTTAGTTGTTGTTGATTACGTTACTAAGTGAGTAGACGCTATCCCAACTAGTAGTACTGATCATAACACCTCTATCAAAATGCTTAAGGAAATTATTTTCCCGAGGTTTGGAGTCCCTAGATATTTAATGACTGATGGTGGTTCACATTTTATTCATGGTGCTTTCCGTAAACTTCTAGCTAAATATGATGTTAACCATAGAATTGCATCACCATATCATCCTCAGTCTAGTGCCCAAGTTGAATTGAGTAATAGAGAATTAAAATTGATCTTGCAAAAGACTGTTAATAGATCTAGGAAGAATTGGTCTAAGAAATTAGATGATGCTCTATGGGCTTATAGAACTGCTTATAAGAACCCCATGGGGATGTCCCCATATAAAATGGTGTATGGAAAAGCTTGTCATTTACCTCTTGAGCTAGAACATAAGGCTTATTGGGCAATTAAAGAACTTAATTATGATTTTAAACTTGCCAGTGAAAATAGGTTATTTGATATTAGCTCACTAGATGAATGGAGGACACAAGCCTATGAAAATGCTAAATTGTTTAAAGAAAAAGTTAAAAGATGGCATGACAAAAGGATTCAAAAACGGGAATTCAATGTAGGAGACCTTGTGCTTTTGTACAACTCTCGCTTCAGATTTTTTGCAGGAAAACTTTTATCCAAATGGGAAGGCCCATATGTTGTCGAGGAGGTCTATCGCTCCGGTGCCATAAAAATTAATAACTTCGAAGGCAAAAACCCGAGGGTGGTGAACGGGCAAAGAATCAAGCATTATATTTCAGGTATGCCCATTAATGAAGAAACTAATGTCATTCAAGTGATAACACCAGAAGAACACATACGAGAGGCCTTCCGGAACACTCCAGAGACCTGAAAAAGGGGTAGGTTTGTGATACGGTAAGTAAACCGACTCTAAAAATTCCAAAAATAACTTCTGTTGGTTTTAGTATTTTTGAAAAATTCCAAAAATAAAACAGAGTCAGGGGGACCAACGAGGGAGGCACAAGCCAACAGGGCGCGCCCCCCCTGGGGCGCGCCCTGATGGCTTGTGCGGCCCTCGTGTGCCCTCCCGACTCCGATTTCTTCCCGAACACGTATTCTGACCTAAAAAAATCATTATATATACTCCCATTTGTTTTGACCACCGCATCGCGAGTTTCTCCTCTGTTTTTGTTTTGAGCTTTTTTCTGACAGATCTAGATTGCCATGACTTCCCCAAGTTCATCTAAAGAGAAGTTCTTCGAGAAGGTCATCAACTCCTACATACTGGAGGTGATGAAGCACCCTCAAGCCATTGGGATGCGTGAGGGGGTGCTACACATCCGGGATGTCCAAGGCTCCAAGAAGGAGGGAAGTGACAGGGCCAGGCTTGTAGAAGTGGAGCAAGAGATCTTCAAGTGCCAAGGGATGGTTGAACGTGGTCTGAGTGCTAATCACTCCATGATCACGGACTTCATCCGCGAGAACAAGATTGACACAAGGAGCATGGGAGAAGCTCTCTTCAAACTTCAAGAGCGGATCGAGAACCTCCAAGATCAAATCTATGAACTCCAAACCCAGAACTGTGAGTACGAATCTAGGTTTAAAAGGATGAGCCTCGCTACTGATTTCAGGATTACAGAGACAAGAGTTTCTTTTCATGATGGGGAACCTATGCCTTGGAAGATGGAGGATTTCTGCACGCCACCTCCGTAACCGAAGAACACTTGAGCACATGGGTATGGGCACAACCCCTAGCTTGTCCCAAGCTTGGGGGAGGTGCCCCGATATTGTATCACCATCACCTTTCATCATCATCTTTTATTCTAGTTTGATCTTTAGTTTTTTCGTGGTTTAGGGAAATAAAGTTTCGGATTTGCTTTGCTTAGGATTTTTCTTTGAGTTCTACATATCCTTGTAATCGAGTGTGAGAGTTATATAATAAAGATTAGTTGAGTCAGTGTGCTTTACTCTCTTGCACCAATCATCATAGCATGACAATAAAAGAATAAGTAAAGATCATATGCTTATCCCATGGGAAGTAATGACTTCACATAAAAAGAAAGCATGAACTATGAAAATTGTTGGGAATAGAACAAACATAGCCTTAGTCATTGTTATAATCTATGCAAGAGTATGATAGAGAAGAGAAGATCCACATACAAATACACTATCTTGGACATCATCTATGATCACGAACCCTCACCAAATATTGAATAATGATGAAGTGTTGAAGTTGGACATGGAAGACAACCTAATGGTCATGATTGCTTACATTTGCATAGAAGTTATATAGGCATAGATCCTTTAACATGTGATGCTTCATTTAGATCTTTTGCTAGCCAAAATTTCCGCACCAAGTAGAGATACTACTTGTGCATCCATAACCCCTTGAACCCAGTTTCTTTATGTAAGAGTACACCTTACCTACCTATGGATTGAATAAGATCCCTCAAGTAAGTTGTCATCGGTGCATAAGCAATAAAAATTGCCTTTAATCATGTATGATCTTTTATTGAAAAGGAAAATAAACTTTGTACGATCTTGTGCTGGTGAAGAACTAAAAGCGACGGAGTGCATAATAAAGTTCGCTATCGCAAGGGGCAATATAAAGTGAAGTTCCTTTGCATTAAGAGATTGCACATCTAATCAAATAAAAGCGCATGACAACCTCTGCTTCCCTCTGCGAATGGCTTATCTTTCATTTTCATGAAGTTATTACTTTTACTCAAGAGTCATTAATATTTTTGCCTTCTTTTAAGTTATAAACTCTCTTAGTGGCAAGCATCACATGTTGAGGAAAGATCCAAGTATATATATCAAGTTGAATGTAAGGAATCATGATTCATTATAGTTGACATTATCCTTGAGTGTGTCCGGCAAAACATTAGCTCCAAAAATATGCAATGAGTCTCAACAATCATAGATGACTAAATGATAGTTGAGTATGTGGGTTTGCTACAATGAAAGCTCTTATATAGGCTCTTCTCTTGAATATGATGAATTATGATTATCACCATGACTAAAAGCATCATTTGTTGGTTGTAAATAAGGTTTATGCTTCATACTTCGATAATTGTGAAGAGATCTTTACTTGCTTATGAGAAGTTATATGATGAAATACTTGCTGCTATAATGATATTCATGATGCTCCCATGTCCGTATTCTGTTTTTATCGACACCTCTCTCTCAAATTATGTGGTCATTGCTCTCGAGTTCGACTTTTGCTTGAGGACAAGCGAGGTCTAAGCTTGGGGGAGTTGATACTCCCATTTTGCATTATGATTTCTTATTCATATTTATGTTATTCTTGTCCATTATTCCCTACTATGGTACAATTCTTATGCCCTTTCTCTCTGAATATGCAAGGTACATCACAAAGAGGGAATTATCTGGAAACTGGACTTTTGGACCGGAAAACCGAGAAAAAGGCAGAAAAATCACCAGACTCCAACTGACCTGAAACTTCACGAGGAATTTTTATTGAATATATGTGAATTTATGGGCCAAAAATATACCAGAGGGGGGCCACCAGCCAGGCACAAGACAACAGGGCGCCCCCCAGGTCGCGCCCTAATGTGTGGTTGGGCCCTGGCTGGCCTCCCGACGCCCCTCTTCTCCTATATGGTGTGTTTTACCCTAGAAAAAATCATAAGAAACTTTTCGGGACGAAGCGCTGCCGTCTCGAGGCGAAAACCTGGGAAGAGGCCCTTTTGCACTCCGGCAATCAGATTCTGCCGGGGAAATCCCTCTCCGGGAGGGGGAGATCGAAGCCATCGTCATCACCAACGCTTCCTGAGTCGTGGGAGGACTAATCTTCATCAACATGTTCACCAGCACCATCTCATCTCCAACCCTATTTCATCTCTTGTATTCAATCTTTGTCTCAAAACCTCAGATTGGTACCTGTGGGTTACTAGTTGTGTTGATTACAACTTGTAGTTGATGCTTGTTGGATTACTTGGTGGAAGATATTATGTTCAGATACTTAATTATTATTATTGCACCTCTGATCTTGAACATGTTGATGAGGTGTGAGTAGTTACTATTGTTCCTGAGGACATGGGAGAAGTCTTGTTATAAGTAATCATGTGAAGTTGGTATTCGTTCGATATTTTGATGATATGTATGTTGTTACTTCTCTTAGTGGTGTCATATGAACGTCGACTACATGACACTTCACCATGTTATGGGCCTAAGGGAAGTCATTGTGGAGTAAAAGTAGATGATGGGTTGCTAGAGTGACAGAAGCTTAAACCCCAGTTTAGGCGTTGCTTCATAAGGGACTCATTTGGATCCACATGTTTTATGCTATGGTTAGATTTATCTTAATTCTTCTTTCGTAGTTGCGGATGCTTGCGAGAGGGGGTAATCATAAGTAGGTTGTTAGTTTAAGTAAGAACACCACCTTAGCACCGGTCCACCCACATATCAAATTATCAAAGTAGCGAACGCGAATTAACTCAACATGATGAACATGACTAGACAGAATTCCCATGTGTCCTCGGGAGCGCTTGCTTAATATAAGAGTACTTTCAGGCCTGTCCTTTGCTACAAAAAGGATTGGGCTACCTTGCTGCACCTTTGTCACTATTGTTACTTGTTACTTGTTATGATTTATCTTGCTACCAAACTATCTACTACCGTTACTTACAACACTTGCAGAGAATACCTTGCTTAAAACCGCTTATCATTTCCTTCTGTTCCTCATTGGGTTTGACAGTCTTACTTATCAAAAGGACTACGATTGATCCCCTATACTTGTGGGTCATCATGCTCCGTCATGATCTTCATCTGGCGGACGAATTATTCGTCCGCCAGAGTCGCCTCCGACAGCACGCGTGGCCGCTGCTGCGGCTAGTCCTCCTCGTCGCCGGAGGAGACAACTATCTCCGCTAGCCTTTGGAGCCCGCCACCGTGGAAGCAGATGGCCCCCGTGACCGAGGGCGGGGGCGCCAAGATCCGCCAGACGACGAGCTCCCACTGGGTCTGCTTGCCGGTGCAGAGAACCAGGACTTCGGCATCGCCGCTAGTTTCGCTCCGAGAGGAGGTAGAGAAGGAAAGATGCAGGGAGGTAGGAGAGAGGA
Source organism: Elymus sibiricus (assembly GCA_039707655.1). NCBI lineage: Eukaryota > Viridiplantae > Streptophyta > Magnoliopsida > Poales > Poaceae > Elymus > Elymus sibiricus. The sequence goes on from CM077669.1 coordinate 469,670,509, forward strand.
GGAAGGTCTTGTGCTCTGCTCCACGGCGCCGGAGCGCTGCTTAAATAGCTGTGGCCAAGGTAGGCGGTGGGGTGGTCAGCATGCTTCAATGCGGCGCAGCTGCCGGAGTTGGTTCCTCGGGACACGGCATCCGCATTGAAGCGGCGAGGCCCGAGAGGTCGTGTCCGTCTGTGCCGCCTTCCTGTCTGGTCAAATCGCAGTTTCAATGACGGTCGCCGCATGCTCTGGGCCGACATGAATGCAGCATGACAAGTGGCGAGGCGCGTGGGATGGAAGTCGTGGGTGGGGGGTTTTTGGTGGGCCAGGGTGGTCAGAATTTGGCGAAGTAGCGGTCCAGACTCCCACAAATCTGTCCCACATTTGTCTCCGGTTTGCGGGAGAAATCGCGTTTGGACCTCCCCGCGGATCGATACAGGACCGCGTTGGATGGCTTCCGCGGTCCGGACGGTTGCGGGAGGTTTGCAGGTCCACCTTGGAGATGCCCTAACACCCTGAAGCAAAACAAATTTTATTGAAAAAACATTGCACGAATTAAAAACAATGGTTGACTGTGGATCCGTACACCAGTACATGGTAGAATACCATTCTCTTGTGTCCAGGAGTTTTTCGTACTTCACTTTGAAAATCTATCTTTCTTCTTCTTAACAATTTATACATGATTTTTATAGGCTATTTAACATCTAGTATAACCTTTATTGTTTAAAGGTTTACCAGCAAAATCATGGAAACCCTGCTCCTATGCATAAAATTCTCCGACCTTTTGTGCAAGAAGCCTAATCAATGGGCCAAACCAATCTGGTAGATCATGGAATTGTATCCATATTTAGAAAGTGTTGAGGTCAATCGTTGACGGTTTGGTGAATCCTTCATATGGAGCTAACAAAAATAGTTTCCCTCAGAAGTCCAACCCCCCCATGCATCACCTTGTCCCAATCTCCCAGGCATGAGAATTGCATTGCATAATGATTATTGTCCAAAGATCGAAATTTGACAGTCTAGGCCAAATACCATGCACTTCTCATATTCTTGTAAAACCAGAAATCACCATACTTACGGTTTGTATGCACTTCGCTGATCACCAGCCTCCGAGCCTCCATAGTTTCTTCCGGCATCACATCCTCATAAACCATGTCATCTATCTCTCGTTCGTCAAGATACAATGCGTTCATCAGATCCCCAAGTTCCTCGTCTTCACAAATAGTCGAAGCCAATGATGTGACCGCCATCACTGAACTACGGTTCAACGTGCTAGGGAAGTTACACAACCTAAAACCCTAACCGCTTCTACCACGCCAAAGCCGGGAAGCAATGCAAGGTTGCCCCTGGATCAACCCAAACACGAGATCGGAGGGGAGGGGAAGGAAGGAGAACAACGGGAAGGACTCAATGGAGACCCAGGCCGCGAGAGGCGGGGAACCCTAGCGATGGCGTGCTCACATCTTCCACTTCTGAGAAGTGAACATTTTTTCCGAAATAGGCTTTCTCACCGCTTTATATATAAAGCAACAACTGAACAGAGTACATGGCCGAATGATACAAGATGATGAGGTAGCCCTCTTACAAAGCCAATCCCGGGATACGTAGCACATGTAGAACGCACACGACTACGCTACCAACAAGGAACACAGGAAGATCTGAACACACGCGCGCACAACGACCTAGTACACCTAGACTCCACGACAACGCCCTCAAGAGAGAGAATGGCGCCGAGCGTCGCTGCTGCCGAGTCCACAACGGACAAAGGATTTCACCCGGAGCTCTGACACAGAGAGAAGGACCACGATGATGTCTTCAAGAAGAGCGCAACACCCATGGGCATCGCCGTCGTCGGCGCCAAGGCGCAGAGATTTCGCTCGACAACTCATGCGTGTCACCAAGCGACCGCCAGGACGAGCATGACGAGGTCAGATCCCCAGATTCGGATCAGCGTAGCCCCCTGCGAGAACAGAGAGCATGCCAGAGCCACCCTACGCTACACCTTCCGTTGTCCCCACAACCCGGGAGGAGAGCCACCATCGCCACGCTGGTGCTCGCCGAAGAACCACCATGCGGACCACAATCTGGGGCCGCCACCCTGGCATCCCTGCCACCAGACATCGTGCTTCGCTCGCTTCCCCGCGCGCTCGACCATAGTAGGAGGAGACGAGGGATGTCCTCTACTCCTAGCCCGACATCAGTCCCCAAGTCTGGGAAGGCACCTCCACCGTAGGAAGCACCCACGCCTGCATCCCCAGCCAATCTCTGTGGACTAGGAGGGACACCACTTAGGGACTGTCGACGGCTGTCGTCGAACAATCCCCGAGACCTCATGGCCTAGGCGAGTTCACACGAGGCCATGTCCGTGACCACCGGGACCGATCCGCCCGACCACCTTACCAGCAAGGAAAGGACAAGCACCACCCGCGAGCAAATCCCAGGCCATGCCCAACCACACCTAACTGAAGCACAGGCTTCGATCTGTCCCGGGCTCCGAACTGGCCCGCCCGAGCGCAAACCCTAGATCTGAACCTCCCCCATTCCGCATGCGGCTGGCACCAACGACACCCGCCCAGTCCCGCAAACCGTCGGTCCACATCGACGAGAAGGGGGACAACCCCACCAACCTGCGACGTGTGCAGGACCCTGACATTGTGCCATCGAAGCCCTCGCAGGCCCGCACCGTCGCCCTGCCAAGAGGAGAGCTTGAGCACCCCCCGACCTAGAAGAGCACCACCGCTGCCTTGCCAAGCAGAGAACATGAGCACCCCGCGACCTGGCAGAGCATCGCCACGACCATCAGCTACAGTCATCGGGGGCGAGACCGCAACCTCCGACCATAGCCACCATCGGCCCGCACCCCCTGCCGGCCAAGACCAGCCGTCGCCGCAGGTGTGCCCCTTCCTTACCGCTGGCCGGCCAGCAACAGTTAGCTGACGAGGGAGGCCAACCAGAATCTCCCGAAGCCCCCCGGATCCAGATCTGGACGCTAGACGTCGCCCCGGGACTCAGCCCCCGCGCCTCGACCAGCAGCCCCACCGCCGCCGCGCCGCATCAGCCAGCATGCCGCCCACCCGGAGTAGCCGTCGCCGGCTCATCGAGCCTCGCGTCCGCCCAGCACCTCTGCCCCGGCAGGGAGTCCTGCACCCACCGCCACCTAGGGAAGAGGGGTGAAGGTGCCCCGCCACTAGCCACCACGAGGGGCTTTACCCCAAGGGCTCCGGTCGGTGGCGGCGATGGGGGGGAGGGGGGCTGGAGGTCGAGTTTGCGCCGCCGCCCAGGTCGCCCACGGGGGGCGACGTGGGGGCAAGGAGGGTTCTCCCCAAGTGAACATTTCTGAATAGGCATTTTAAATGAAAAGAACATTTCCGAATAGTACGCTTTAATAACTCAGTCTGTGGTTGGATGGTTAGAGGGACAGTGGTATCCCCATACCACCAGGGTTCAAGTCCTGGTGTTGGCATTATTACTGAAATTATTTCAGGATTTCCGACGATGTGCATTCAGTGGGAGGAGACGTTCCCGTCAACGACGAGACGCCTATCGTGACTTCGTAATCTCAAGATGATATGTCGGCACAGTCTATCGGAGGTGCTCATAAGGATAGGGCGTGTGTATATGAGTTCATAATGGTGAATATGAGCGTTTGTACTGTGTTCAATTTTTTTTAACTCAACGGCACCACTTGATTTCTTTGTACTACCTAGGTCTTACGAAAAGAATGTATGCCTCTACAGTTTGTACTTTTGAGGGCAAAAAAGAAAGTTTACTACACCAATAATATCAAGGGGCAGCCAGCTCTAGGTCTCCGGTTTTGCTCGCCACCTGCTGCTGCAGCAGCTCGCTCTTCTGCGCCTCCACCGTCTTCTGCTGGACCTTCTCGCCGTACATGTAGGAGGCGAAGCCCCAGAGGGAGAGCACGAGCGCGATGCCCTTTAGCCCGTCAAACTTCTCGTGGAGGAAGAGGACGGCGAGGATCTGGGAAAGCGGCAGGAGGACGGCGATCATGATGCCGGCGAGGAGCGAGGAGGCGCAGGTGATGAGTCCCATGATGCCCAGGTTGAGAAGCTGCCACGACACGGTGTCCCACACGAGCACCAGGTAGTAGTTAGTCTTGCCGAGCCCGAACGCCGCCGCTTCGCTTCGCAGTGCCCCGAAGTCGCTCTTGATGGCCATGCCGAGCAGGCACACCATCGTGCCGGCGGCGCCCATCACGGCCTGCATCTGCATGACCGTGGAGTAGGGAGGCGTCGCCCTCGCCGCGGGTCCCGTCCGGCGTCCGTATCGCTCCATGGAGACCTCAACGAGCGGCAGCACGAGCCCGGCGAGCGCCGCCGCAGCGATGCCCTCGCAGAACCCGGTCCAGTACGTCTTGGATGTCACGCCCGCCGGCTTCCCGGCTCCTGGCCCGACTCCAAGCACTGCCGGGCCAATGATGAGCAGCATGACGGCGTTGGCGGAGAAGGGCGTGAAGCGGAGCCCGACGAAGAGGAACGCGAACACCGCCGTGAAGGCGAGCTGCGTCGCGAGCAGCAGGGACGAGGTGGACAGTGGCAGCGCCTGCGAACCCATCGCGTACACGTAGCACGACACGGCGTAGAACCCGCCTAGCACGGCGGCCGCTCCAACGAGGCGAAGCGGGAGGAGGAGGTTGGCGATGCCGTGGCGGCGGCCGCGGAAGAGAGAGACGCACAGGGGCGGGAGGAGGAGCGGCCAGCCGGAGATCTGGAGCAGCGCGGAGAGCCACAGGCGTTGCCCGCCGTGGACGAAGTAGACGCGGCGCAAGAGCGGCCCGCCGGCGCCGATCAGAACGAGGCAGGCGCTGAATATGACCAGCAGCGAAGGCCGGTAGCGAGCCGGCGGGGCTGCAATGGTGCGGGGAGGCGAGGCGCTTGGCGTCTTTGCTGCTTCTTGCATGGCCGGACTGGCACTTGCAGCTATGGCTGCCATGACGTGTCTAAGCTCAGCTGCAACTGCAAGTAGGTGTGTACTGCTCCTTTGGTTGGATGCTTCAGATGGCAATGAACTGATGCGTTACACGACAGACTTGTAAGGTTTATATAGGAGCAGGAAGATGTCAAGCTCGACCACAGAAAAAACTAACTACACAAATTAGTTTTTTTTTTGAAGGCAAGCATAAAGCTTTATTACGCAACAACTTGGGCTAAATCGCCCATTACAGCGTCAGCTACAGGAGCTGGTACATCATCATCGGACACAAGGACTACTCCACTAGGGAGAGATAAACCTAGTTTAGCTAGGTGGTGAGCCGGCATATTTGCCTCCCTTCTACAATGGAGCACTTCACAAGATGCAAACCAGAGGTTCATTTGAAGCTTCAAATCCTCAATCATGTGTGCCTGCTTAGAGAAGTCTGGACCCCGCTTGTCGAGGGCTTGTTCCACCAGGAGAGCATCAGTCTTCACAAGTAGACGCACCGCGCCGAGCTCAGCAGCAACATCCAACGCTCTTTCAACCGCGATCAACTCTGCGCCAAACGCATCAGCCACATGGTCGCTCCGCCCTGCACGAGCCGCCACCACTGTCCCGTCACTGTCGCGGACTAGCACCCCCCATGCACCAGACTGCGCACCTGGGATGTGGGCTCCATCCACATTAAACTTAAGCACATCGGCCAGCGGTGGTAGCCAGCGCTGGGGTGCTGCATGTGGTTTGGCCGTTTTGCTGAAACAACCCTGGTACTCCGCGGCCGTGCATGCAGCTCTACAGGCGAACTGGCCATGCTCCATCGGCTTCTCACCTTCCCTCACTTTGTTGCGCTGCGTCCACCATTGCCACCACATCACAACTATCATCATTCGGTCCCTCTCCGGAAGCTTCCACAGAATGTCCAGTGTAGCACCCACTGAATCGCACGCGTCGAGTTGCTGCCGGACGTGTTCAAGGCTGAGAGCTCGCCACACTTGCTTGATCTCCTGGCAGTCCACAAATAGGTGTTTGCCGGATTCATTCCTAGAGTTGCACACGAAGCATTTGTGGTCCTCAATAGTCATGCCCCTCCTGCACAGAATGTCCTTGGTGGCTAGGGTATTGTGCGCCATCCTCCATATGAAGTGTTTGATTTTTCTCGGGCAAGGCATACGCCAGATCCTCTTCCACTTCTCCTCTCCACCCTCATTCAGATTGCCGGCCTCATGTTGGGGCACCTCAACACCTCCTTCAGCAGTTTCAGAGAGGGCTCTCCTCAGTTTATAGGCTTGTCTGACCGAGAAAATTCCTTTGGAGTCAAAGTGTCAGGCCATAAAATCCACCGCACCTTCCCTTAGTGGCATCTGAAGTATCAAGGCAGCGTCCTCCTCCCAGAATGTGTCATGGACCAGCTCAGTGTCCCACACGCCTGTGACTGGGTCGATTAGCTCCAAGACTTTGGTTAGCAAGCTGCCCCCCCTCGGTGTGATAACTCTCCGCGACCAGGCTCTCGGAATCCATGGGTCTTCCCATATTCGTATATTCTCCCCGTCTCCTACCCTCCATATTACACCTTGCTTCACCAGCTCTATGCCATGAGAAATACTGCGCCATGCATAAGACATGTTTGCAGTCTCTCCCGCTTCCAACACAGAGCTATTTGGGTAGTATTTGGCCTTCATTAGCTGATCACATAGGCTCTTAGGTTCTTGGACCAGCCTCCACACCTGGCGGGCAAGCATGGCGATGTTGAAGTCGTGAATGTCCCTAAATCCGAGCCCCCCTCTCCCTTTGGACCTCGTGAGTTTCGGCCAGCCCACCCAATGAATCTTATTCTCATTGTCCTGTTGGCTCCACCAATACCGAGCAATCATGGCACTAATCTCCTCACACAGGGTCTTGGTCAAGTAGAAAACAGACATGGCAAATGTGGGGATCACCTGCGCTACTCCCTTCACCAAGATTTCCTTGCCTTGCCTAGACAGAGTTCTCTCGTTCCATCCTTGCATGTGATTCCATATGGAGTCCTTGATATATGCAAATGCTCTCTTCTTGGATCGTCCAAGATACACCGGCAGACCCAGGTACTTCTCATTGTATGCCTCACTAGTTATGCCAAGGGTGGCCTTCACAACATCTTTAGACTGTGTCCGACAGTTCATGCTGAACATGATCGCCGACTTCTCATGGTTAATACACTGTCCCGAACAGAGCTCATACACTGCCAGTATACGCTGCAGCTCCTCGGCTTCACTTGTTTTAGCTTTCATAAGTAACACCGAGTCATCAGCAAAGAATAAGTGCGATATAGATGGCGCCCCCGGACAGATTTGTATGCCACTGAAAACCCCTCTCCGCTGGGCGTCATTGAGCATAGCTGACAACCCCTCTGCGCATATCACAAAGAGGTATGGCGATATGGGGTCACCCTGCCGGAGCCCCCTGGATGGCACAAACTGTTCAGAGAGATCATCATTTACCTTTATCTGGTACCGGACCGTTGTCACACACTTCATCACAAGCTTCACCCAGCTCCTTGCAAACCCAAGTTTGATCATCATTGCTTCTAGAAACGACCACTCGACCCGGTCGTAGGCTTTGCTCATATCCACCTTGACCGCAACAAATTCTTCCTTGCCCCTCTTTTATTCATCAGAAAGTGTGAGATCTCATAGGCCATCAGAATGTTATCTGTGATCAATCTCCCCGGAACAAACGCACTCTGGTTACCGGAGATTATCTGTGGGAGAATAAGCTTGAGGCGATTTGCAAGGACCTTGGAGATTATCTTATACAAAACGTTACAGAGACTGGTCGGCCTCGGGTCCTTTATTCTCGAGGGGTTTTTGACTTTCGGTATTAGAACCACATTGGTGTCGTTCCACCCCTGCGGGAGCTCCCCTCCCTTGAGAACCTTCATCACCTCCTCGGCAATATTCCTACCCATCAGATGCCAGTATTTCTTGAACACAACAGCCGGCATGCCGTCTGGACCCGGAGCCTTGAGGTCCCCAATATGATCAAGAGCAGCCTTAATCTCCATCTCAGTGAACTCTGCCGTAAGACAATCATTCATGGCCCGTGTTACCTTCGCCGGGACAGACCGGAGCAGTTCTTCATACTGGTTATTGCCATTAGAGGTAAAAAGGCCCTGAAAATAAGACTTGGCATAGTTAGTGAGATCTCTCCCCTCTTCCAGCACCACACCGTCCTCCCTAGTGAGTCGCCTGATCCGGTTGGCTTTCCTCCTCGCCGAGGCATAGCGGAAGAAGAACTTGGTATTCCTATCACCCTCCTTCAGCCACCACACGTGAGCCCTCTGCCTCCATTTTATGTCTACCACCTCCTCAAGATGATCCACTAAGCAGCGAAGCCTTACTTCCTCAGCAACCTTCTCCGGAGTGATATCCCTCTTACGGCACTCCTCCAGAGCTCGCTTCGCCTCCTTCAGCTTTCTCTCCGAGTCGCCTAACACCGTTCTGCTCCACCTCGTCAGGTCACCTGCCACACCCTTCAGAGCTGCTGCTACATCCGACGCTCCCCCCTCACACACCCTCCTCCATGCTTCCTCTACCACCAAGTCGCAGCCATCCTCTCTCAGCCAGCGAGCCTCAAACCTGAATGCTCCTCCCCCTACCCTTCTGCTGCCGCCCATATCAACAGTATCAACCACTATGGGGCAGTGATCCGAATGCCTCGGAAGCTCATTGCGCACTCGGAACTCCGGGAAAGACGCGCACCATTCCATGTTGGCAGCCGCCCGATCCAGACGGCCACATATATATCCTTCCGCATTTGTGCAGTTGTTCCACCACGTGGAGGTATCTCCTTCGTAGCCCAGATCACTCAACCTACACCCTTCCAGCGCCTCCCGGAACAAGTTCATGCAGCCCTGCGCCCGATCAACTCCACCCCTCTTCTCCTCATTACTTAAGATCTCGTTAAAATCTCCCAAACACAACCAGGGGCGCCCCTCCTGATGCTGCTGCTGAAGAAGATGCATTGTTCTCCAAGTTTCCTTCTTCCTGCTGGCCTGTGACTCACCGTAAACACCCGTCACTCTCCACAAATTAGTTAGTAGGTGAGTCAAACATAAAGGAAGGAGGAGAGAAGTACACACGTACGTAACAATTAACAATGAGCTCTCCGGTCCATCCGTTATGAACCCTACGATATATTTGTCCTGGAGCAGCACTGCCAACAATGACACGTGGGAGCATATGCTCCTTGTTTTCAAAATGTGTTTTAAACATGTTTTGAAATGTCACAAAATTCTGAAAAATATTTCGCACGTACATCTCGATATTCTACGTGTTCACGAAGTCGTTTTGTAAAAAACTGACTATTTTTGTGTCGTGTGCGAAAAAGACAAAATTCAGTGTTAAAAAGGGCTTTTCACGAGGAATTCTTTTATCTCTTTTACACAAGCCACAAAAAATGTCGGTTCCGCAAAACTTGGCACACATACATAGAATATCAAGATGTATGCTTCAAAATTTTGATTGGATTTTTTTGACATGTTGAAATATTTTTTTGAATGGCAGGAGCATATGGTCCCATGTGTCAAAGTGAATTTCCGGTACTACTCCACCTACATTCATCTTGATAATTTTTCACACATTTTTAATATTTAAATGTCAACTGAAAATGATGTAAGTGTTGGTCGATGCGGCATGAAGCTCCGAGGCCGTCCGCAAACGAGGGCACGCCATGACCTCGCCTGGTACAAGAGGGGTGAGGCTGGGAGGAAGACCATGGAGACAAAGGGGAGAGATTATCGTCGAAACTATTTTCTTGTTTCACTACTAGAATAGCGTTTTGTCCCGAGTTTCATTCTTCGTCGAATGCATTTTGTTGGGAACTCGGCAAACTTTTTGTTCTCCGAGTTTGATCCAAAATTGGACTCGGCAGTGATAAACAACTCGACAGAGCAATGGCTTTGCCAGGTTCTGACGAAAAATGACTCAGCAAACAGCTCGTGTCACGTGGTGTTTCCATTAACGACGCGTCGAGTATGACGGTGTGGTTCGCCGCGTTTTTTCCATCTGAAACTCACCAAACATTATTTTTATATTCACCATGTTCGCGATAGAAAGCACTCAACAGTTTTGATGATTGCCGGGAGCCGTCAAGCCGAATGCCTAGCGCCGAGTTTGAAACTCGGCCAATAGTTCGCCGAATTTAATGTATGCTTTGCCGAGTTTTTTTGGAACTTGACAGTAAACGCGATTCTAGTAATGTTTCCAGGCAATTGATAAATCGTGTGTCCCATTTTCCTGATTGAACTTACAATAGTCTGCTGTTTTCACCATTCAGTCACAAGTCACAACACGTAAGTGCAGTATTACTACATAATCTTTAGTAATTATGAATTCCTCAGGAATAGTTCGAATCCTGCTGCATGAATTAATCTGAACAAATTCACTCAGTGTCCTAAACAAACATTTGTTTTGTGCTTTTATGTCACGACTCACGACCGGTTAAGGGATGGGACTTGCTTCATTGACCAGGGCGAAGCAGCAAGTTGAATGCATGTGAGCGAAACGGTCAGCCTGGACTCGTGCGGCGTTTAATTTAACCATTCTCACTCTCTTTTCTAATTAAATTTGACCATTTTCTGTAAGCACTCCGCTTCCGCGTCCATGACCAACCACCACTTGTCAATGCCAACAGCTGACGTGTATCATCGGTCTAGTCCACGTCGGCACCGGTAAAATACTAACCCTAGCCTAGCTACAACAAAAGCTTCTCTAAATACTCTACATACTCGCACATGCATATACGTAGACGTGATGATTGCTTAGCGAGAAGAAGACAAAGCAGAAGCGCCTCCGGCGAAAGTGCAGCTTTGAGCTGCATGTTTTGGTAATTGTACTTCTGCATCGCCGCCGCCGGGACCGAGTAATTAGAGCGCATGTGCCTTGTCCCCAATTTGGCAACTTCCCATTTCTTTATCTTGGAGTAGCTTATTTTAATTTGTTCCATAATCTAATTTCTGATACATACAGGTATGCATGTCGGCATTCATGCAATGGTTCAAATTACTGGTATGCTATATGGTTAATTTTTTGGGAGACTAAAAACCAAGCTAGGGTATTTTGTACCGATATCCTAGCTATAGGCCGCTATAGCATGGCTGCCATCGGTTTAAGCCAAATCTACTACTCTTTCCGTTTCATAATATAGTGCATACAGATTTTTTAAAAAGTCAAACTTTACAAATTTTTATCAAGTTTATAGAAAACTACTTATATCTACAATATAAAATATATAAAATATGAAACTAAACCTTATGCCGAATCTAATCATATATGTTTGACATTTTAGATGTAAATGTTTTTCTTCATAAATTTGGCCGGTTTGACTTTTCAAAAAATCTAGATGCACTACATTATGAAACGAGGGGAGTATCTTGGAAGGGCATCTCCTCCAACGCCGACCTGTAAAAGTCTTTGGTATATGTCGTTTTTATGTTCGGAAGTGATCCGCGGACATGATGCGGGAGAGAGTCATCCAATGTTAATTGTAAAGTATCCGGTTAGGAGGAGAAAAGTAGGTGAAGACCATGCATGTGGTGAGATATTTGTGATTTATTGTCTGGTTGGGAGAAAAGAGATAAGAGGGGGACCATGCATGTGCGGTTGTAAGGAGAGAGCGAAGAGAGGGACATGCATGTGATTAATTTATCTCTTATACAACGAAATCCGTACGCCCGGACCGCTAAACGGACATATACATGTTCCCCTTGGATGATAAAAATGGTCTAAACAACGAGGTCCACACGTATACAAGCATTTTTAGGGTTGGCCTTGGTGATGCCCTACGGGCATCTTCAAGGCGGACCCTCAAATAGCCCACATTTGTCAGGACCTCGCGGTCCGGACATGGTTTGTCATCCAACGCGGGCCTGTATCGGTCCGCCGAGCGATCCAGATGTTTTTTTCCGGCAGACCCGAGAGAAACGTGGGGTTTTTGTGGGAGTCCGAATAGCGACACGTAGGACTTTGACACTCCCAGCCCACCCAAAACCCTTCCCGGACCCCGCGCCTCCATTCTCCCTATTTTCTTTCTTTCCTTCTTTTTCTCTTGCCTTCGCCGCCACGCGACACCCCTGCCGGAACTCTACGTCTCCGTCACCTCCAGCGTTCCAGCTAGGCTCCACCCCGCTTCTCCTCCATCGTCGTTCAACCCCTCTACTCTGACCACCCCGCCAAGTACCATCCACGAGTGCTATATGTTGGAAATATGCCCTAGAGGCAATAATAAATTAGTTATTATCATATTTCCTTGTTCATGATAATCGTTTATTATCCATGCTAGAATTGTATTGATCGGAAACTGTCGTCGTTTTCTCACAACAGATGCCAGGGGGTGGCTAATCGAGGTGAGAGCAAGGCTGCCGTGAAAGGTCTGGGACGGGATAGGGTAGTAGCACGCGGTGGTTTACCCAGGTTCGGGGCTCTCCGGAGAGATAATACCCCTACTCCTGCATGTCTGTATATGAAGTGTATCTGCTGTACAGGGTTGCTCCTGGAGCTGTGTTTGAGGAGGAAGAGGGAGATGGCTGCTCCTTTCCATGGCCTCATGTGTCTGAGAATGAGAGAAATGGGAGGGGATGAGAGAATGAGAGGAGCTTGGCCATGAGTGAGCTCCCCTGGTGCCTCTTATATAGGGAGGCCCAGGGGACAAGGGGTGGCCCACATGGCCAACTATTTACTATTGAAGAAGACATGTGAGATGACGCATGATGTAGGCAATAGTGCATAACTATTGGAGATGACATGCGAGGTGACGCGATGACGCAGGCTATAGTGCACCACTATTGGGGTGTAGTGAAGTGAAACATGATGCAGGCTATAGTGTCTTCATGTCGTGTCCGATGGGACATGGTGGTTGACCTCGCGTAGCAGGCCGACTGGAGCAGCCGGCCAGAGGTCGGTCGGAGCAGCCGGCTGGGCAGGGAGCCGACCGGACTCAGTAGCCGGTCAGACTGGGGTACCAGCCGGAGCAGCCGGGTAGAGGGGCGTTGGCCGCCCCGTTGTTTTAAAATGTTGAGTCGTCTCCTTGAGCCTACCCAGGGGTAATCCCCCCGTCAGTAGCCTCCGAGCCTCCGGGCGACTTGGAGAGTCGGGCGGAGGGTTTTCGTCGTTGTCGTTCTTCTTGCAGAAGTTGTTGATGATAGTCGATTGCGGGCCGGGGTCGGCGCGGCTTGCTTCCAGCGGGGCCGCGCCAGTGCAACCGCTGGGTGTAGCCTCCGAGCCTCCGGGCGACTCGGAGAGTCGGGCGGAGGGTTTTTGCTGTCGCTGGAGCGGACTGTGGCGTCGAGGTTGTCACACGCGGACGCGGGGTCTGCCGACCGATGGGCGCGGGGCCCTGCCGGGGACGGACACGGAGTATGCCGGCTGTCTGTTTCCCCCCGCTGGGTGTAGCCTCTGAGCCTCCGGGCAACTCGAAGAGTCGGGTGGAGGGTCTTTGCTGTTGCTGAAGCACATAGTGGCGTTGAGGACGCCGGGTGCGGACGTGGGGTCCGCCGACCGATGGGCGGAGCCCTGCCGAGGGCAGACGCGGGATCCGCCGGCTATCGAGCGCGAGGCGCTGCTGGGCGCGGACGCGGGGTCCGCCGGCGGATGGGCGCGGAGCCCTGCCGGGGGCAGACGCGGGGTCCGCCCACCGATGGGCGCGGAGCCCTGCCGAGGGCGGACGCGGGGTCCGCCGGCTGATGGGCGCGGAGCCCTGCCGGGGGCGGACGCGGGGTCCGCCGGCTGATGGGTGCGGAGCCCCGCCGAGGGCGGACGCGGGGTCCGCCGACCGATGAGCGCGAGGCGTTGCCGAGGGCGGACGTGGGGTCCGCCGGCTGATGGGCGCGGAGCCTTGCCGGGAGTTGCTTCCAAGCCTCCGAGCGAGGGGGCTCCTCATGGAAATGATCGAGCGAAAGACAAGTTTAGTCGATGCAGATGTGGCAAATATTTAGTTTTGGTAGTGCAATCTTTATGCAAAGGGTGCCGACTCGGTTTCGTCCGAGCCCCCTTCAATCTTTTTCATGTGCTCTCCGCTCTTTGGCATTTGCTCTTGCCAGCCGGATAGCCGGGAGCCGGTCTGTGGCTGGGGCGAAGAGTGGGCCGCGGAATGGAGCGTACAGTACTCGGACTCTGGGAGCAGACTCGACCGAGCAGATACTCACGAATGAAACGACCGCGTTGCCCGAGTCATTTTCTCCCCGGACGTTTTTCGCGTGAAGTGATCTCCAGCTTTTGCTCTCGCTAGCCTGACAGTCGCGGTGCGGACTGTAGCTGAGGCAAAGAGTGGGCCTTCGGTACCGTGCACGCTACTAAGTCGTCTATGGGTATGAACGTATCGGGCAAATGGCCAGCCCCGGACCGAGACTAGCTGGCGCCGGGGTGAACAGTAAAGTGGCTGAAATAAATGCGGGGATTGCCTCCGAGGGACGCTCGGGGTATCCGTTGTTTGTGCGTGGCACGAGGATGGGCGATCGGGAGCTCACATTGATTTTCGCGTAGGCAAGGCAGGTGTTGTCGAAGATAGCCGGCTGCCGGCCTGAAGACGGTGCGGCCCTTTACCAGCGGGGCGCGCCGGCTGCACCCGCTGGGTGTCAACCGCTGGATGTAGCCTTCGGGGCGGTTGATGGAGGTGCCGGCCAGCCGGGCCTGACCGGCCAGCGTCGAAGTGGACGAACAGTGGAGCCGTCTCCCCAGCCGGCCCGGTGTCGAAGTAGGCGGGCAGGGCAGCCGGGAAGCCGGCCAGGCGGTGACGTGGGCGGGCCAGCCGGCCAGCCGGCCGGACGGTGCCGCGGGCAAGGACGCCAGCCGGCCGAGCGGCGACGCGGGCGGGCGCCAACGGGCCGAGCGGAGATACGGGCCAGCCGACGGGGGAGGCGGGCATGTGGACCAGCTGGGGTCTTTTCTTCTTTTTCTTGTCAGCTGGCTGTGGGCAGACGGATGCATAGTTTTTTTTTGCGAGTTGGCAGTCGGCCTCTCCTTTATACTTGGGGAGCCGGTCCCCCTTTGTTTTTTCCCCATGGGTAGTCAGCCACATGGGAGTGACGTGGGAGTCGGATGGGGCGCACAGGGATGACCCGGCGGGCTCGCAGGCGGGCGAGGCAGAGCCGCCGGCTGGCGCAGCCGGACCGGCGCGGGCACAGCCGGACGCCCAGCCGGCGAAGGGGGCGGGCGTGGAGCCGGCGACGGAGGCGCGCGGGGGCGATGCGGGAGCCGGGGAAGCGTGGGCACGCGGCCGGCCAGGTGGAGCGATGCCGGATCGCGGGGCGCTCGGCCGCGAGGAGAGGCGCGGCGAGCCGGCGCGAAGGCAGGGGCGTGGCGACGCGGCGCAGAGGCCGGGCTCGGCGGAGCCGGCGCGCGCGCGACCCTCGCGCGGAGCAGATGGGGCACGGCATTGGAGGTACCTGTGCAGCCGCTGCGCTGCAGGCTCGTATGGTCGCGGGGGAGCCGGCCGGGCCGGAGCGGCGACGAGGCCCGAGCGAGCGGCCGCAGGCAAGGCCGTGCGCGGACGCGCGCACATTGGAGAGGAGGGCCAGGCGCCGCGAGGCGTCGCGCGGGCGCGTGACCGCGCGGCCGCGGTGGAGGGCCAGGCGCGCGGGGCGCAGGAGCTAGGCGGAGGGGAGCCGGCTGGGCCAGCAGGCCGCCGGGCCGGAGGCGGGGAGGCGCAGGCAGAGCTGGGGAGCCGGCGCGCTGGAGGCCGGAGGTGGAGCAGGGGCGGACGGGCGGAGCCGTCGCCGCGGGCGCGAGGGAAGGGGCGGAGAGCCGGAGCGGGGCCGGGCGCAGCCAGGCGGCATGGGGACGGCCGCCCGTGGAGCTGGACGCGGGCGGGCGCGTCGCAGGCGGAGCTCGTGGGAGGTTCGTGCTATGGAGGCCAGAGCTCGCGGGGCGACGTGGAGGCGCGCCGTCGTTGCATGAGGCTGGCGCAGAGGCGGAGCAGGGAGCCCAGGTCTGTCGCGGCGCACGAGCAGGAGGTTGGAGTGGCGGTGTGCACGCGGGGCCGCAGCCGGGGGGCGGCACCAGGGCACCATAGGACTCGCCAGCCGGTCACTGTAGGTGGAGGCGGGGTCGAGAGCCGTCTCGCCGAGCTCTTTGTGTTGAGCGCAACGGCGCCAGGGAGGAGCTGAGGACGGCAGGGATGGCACCGGTGATGGTGTTGTTCCAGCAGTGGAGGAAACCGTTGGAGCTTGGTGCTCGGGCAGGTGGTGTTGCCGGAGTCGAGCCACCTCAAAATGGGGGCGCGGTCGTAGGTGACACCGGTGCAGAGGCCGACCGGCGAGCGCATGACGTCGAGTGAGATCGGGTAGCAGAAGAACCTGGGGATCTTGACCTCCAGCCCCTGGTGCTGGGGCGGGAGCCTAATGCTGCTGCTGGTGGTGGATGGTTGGACGCACGGCTGCGGACGGAGCAGCCGGCGTATGTGTCTTTGTACAGGTGGCCATGGTTTGGGAAGATTCTGAGTGTTATACGAGCGTGGTCCGACTAATGCATGGCCATTATATGGTCATTATCTGAGCCATGTATGGCTATTATCTGGGATGTGTATGGGTTTCACATGTCTTTTGTCTGGCGAGTACGTGCATGCGCGCGTTCAGCCAAGGCCCATGCTCTGTAGTTGCGCGCGCGGCCGAAGTCTGGAGGAGTAGAGCGGCGGCCGCCGTCGCTGTCGGGACGCGGCCGGCGCCAGAGCGAGCGCGACGGCCGGGAGCAGCGCCAGCGTGAGGAAGACACAGCGGCGGCCCGTCACAGCCGCGAGCCGTTGGCGGAGGCGCGCATGGGGTTGGGGAAGCAGTCGACGAGGCGAGCGCGCCAAGGCCGGGCGCGGGCGAAGGAACGCGTGAGCGGCGACGGGGATCGGCACCACGGAAGACGAGCTCGAAGATGGCGACGACGGCGAGCGCACCGGCCGCCCCAGCTCGATTCGCTGCTCGGCGAAGACGGAGTCGACGGTGGAGATGGACGATGCCGAGGCCGACGGTGAGTACGCGGCCGGCGACGGCGCGGGCGCCCTGGGGTGTGTTGATGTCGGACCCCCGAGCCCCGCCGGAGAGACGACGACAACGTCGCGGTGATGACGACGAAGAGGGTCCTGCCCGGACCGCGGTTCCAGCAGCAGCTAGCCCCACGATGGGCGCCAACATATGCCAGGGGGTGGCTAATCGAGGTGAGAGCAAGGATGCCGTGGAAGGTCCGGGACGGGATAGGGTAGTAGCACACGGTGGTTTACCCAGGTTCGGGGCTCTTCGGAGAGATAATACCCCTACTCCTGCATGTCTGTATATGAAGTGTATCTGCTGTACAGGGTTGCTCGTGGAGCTGTGTTTGAGGAGGAAGAGAGAGCTGGCTGCTCCTTTCCAGGGCCTCATGTGTCTGAGAATGAGAGAAATGGGAGGGGATGAGAGAATGAGAGGAGCTTGGCCATGAGTGAGCTCCCCTGGTGCCTCTTATATAGGGAGGCCCAGGGGACAAGGGGTGGCCCACATGGCCAACTATTTACTATTAGAGAAGACATGTGAGATGACGCATGATGTAGGCAATAGTGCATCACTATTGGAGATGACATGCGAGGTGACACGATGACGCAGGCTATAGTGCACCACTATTGGGGTGCAGTGAAGTGGCACATGATGCAGGCTATAGTGTCTTCATGTCGTGTCCGATGGGACATGGTGGTTGACCTCGCGTAGCAGGCCGGCTGGAGCAGCCGGACAAAGGTCGGTCGTAGCAGCCGGCTGGGCAGGGAGCTGGCCAGACTCAGTAGCCGGTCAGACCGGGGTACTAGCCGGAGCAGCCGGGCAGAGGGGCGTTGGCCGCCCCGTTGTTTTAAAATGTTGAGTCGTCTCCTTGAGCCTACCCAGGGGTAATCCCCCCGTCAGAAACTAAGATACATGTGTGTATACATAGACAACACTATGTCCCTAGTGAGCCTCTACTAGACTAGCTCGTTGATCAAAGATGGTCAAGGTTTCCTGGCCATAGACATGAGTTGTCATTTGATAACGGGATCACATCATTAGGAGAATGATGTGATGGACAAGACCCAAACTATGAACGTAGCATATGATCGTGTCAAGTTTATTGCTATTGTTTTCTGCGTGTCAAGTATTTGTTCCTATGACCATGAGATCTTGCAACTCACTGACACCGGAGGAGTACCTTGTGTGTATCAAACATCGCAGCGTAACTGGGTGACTATAAAGGTGCTCTACAGGTATCTCCGAGGGTGTATGTTGGGTTGGCGTGGATCGAGACTGGGTTTTGTCACTCCGTGTGACGAAGAGGTATCTCTGGGCGCACTCGGTAATACAGCATCACAAGAAGCTTGCAAGCAATGTGACTAAGGAGTTAGCCACGGGATCTTGTATTACGGAACGAGTAAAGAGACTTGCCGGTAACAAGATTGAACTAGGTATGGAGATACTGACGATCGAATCTCGGGCAAGTAACATACCGATGGACAAAGGAAACTGCATACGAGATTGTTTGAATCCTTGACATCGTGGTTCGACCGATAAAAATCTTCGTAGAATATGTAGGAACCAATATGGGCATCCAGGTCCCTCTATTGGTTATTGACCGTAGAGTTATCTCGGTCATGTCTACATAGTTCTCGAACCCGCAGGGTCTGCACACTTAACGTTCAGTGACGATTTGGTATTGTTGAGTTATGTATGTTGGTGATTGAAGGTTGTTCGGAGTCCCGTATGAGATCCCGGACGTCACGAGGAGTTCCGGAATGGCCGGGAGGTAAAGATTTATATATGGGAAGTCATATTTTGGCGACCGGAAAAGTTTCGGGTTTTTTCCGGTATTGTACTGGGAAGCTTCTAGAAGGTTCCGGAAACTTCCGAAGGAGTCCGGAAGTCCACCAAGGGTTCCACCACGTCCCAAGGTTTTTCATGGGCTAAGGGGAGGCGCCCTGGCCTTATTGGGCCAGGCGCACAAGTCCCTCAAGGCCCATGTGGCTTGGGAGAGGTGGAAAGTCCACATGTTTATGGAAAGGGAGGGAATTGGACTAGGAGTCCAACTCCTCCCCCTTGGCTGAGCCCTAGGGCTTGGAGGGGCTGATCTCCATGCCCCTCCACCTATATATAGAGGGTAGGGGGTACCCCAAGAGCACACACGAAGCCCTTGGCGCCCTTCTCTCTTCCTAGATCGTTTTCTCCTCCGTTCGCGGTTTCGGTAGCGCTAGGCGTAGCCCTGCCGGGATAGCACCACCACCACCGCCACCACGCTGTCGTGTTGCCGGAGAACTCATCTACTACTCTGACCTCGCTCGCTGGATTGAGGAGGCGGAGACGTCATTGAGCTGTACGTGTGCTGAACGCGGAGGTGCCGTCCGTTCGGCGCTAGATCGGAACGGATCGTGATTGTATCACGGGACGGCTTGCGATTTGGATCGCGAAGACGTTCGAGTACATCAACCGCGTTTCTTAACGCTTCCCGCTTAGCGATCTACAAGGGTATGTGGATCCGATCTCTCCTCTCGTAGATGCTCATCTCCTAGATTGATCTTGGTGAAGCGTAGGAAATTTTTTGTTTCCCATGCAACGTTCCCCAACAGTGGCATCAGGAGCTAGGTCTATGCGTAGATGGCATCACGAGTAGGAGACAATGGAGTTTGTGGGCGTTGATATTCAGATTGCTTCCCTCCTTAGTCTTATCTTGATTCGGCGGTATTGTGGGATGAAGCGGCTCGGACCAACCTTACTCGTCCACGTACGAGAGACCGGTTCCATCGACTGACATGTAACTTTGTTGCATAAGATGGCTGGCGGGTGTCTGTCTCTCCCACTTTAGTTGAATCGGATTCGACGGAGGCAGTCCTTGTAGAAGGTGAAATAGCAACTTGTATATCACCGTTGTGGTTTTGCGTAGGTATGAATCGTTCTTGCTAGATACCCATAGCAGCCACGTAAAACATGCAACAACAAATTAGAGGACGTCTAACTTGTTTTTGCAGGGTATGATGTGATATGATATGGCCAGAAACATGATGAGATATATGTGATGATCATGTTTTGTATAGATTATCACGACTTGCATGTCGATGAGTATGGCAACCGGCAGGAGCCATAGGGCTGTCTTTAATTTATTTTTGCCTTTTTTGCTTTACTTTATCGCTATGAGTTAGCAATAGTTGTAGAAGCAATAGTCGGCGCGACAACCTCATGGCGACACGTTGATGGAGATCAAAATGATGGAGATCAAGGTGTTATGCCAGTTGTCGGTGTCAAAACCGGCGGATCTCGGGTAGGGGGTCCCGAGCTGTGGATCTAGAATCGATGGGTTACAGGAGACGAAGGAGACGATGTTTACCCAGGTTCGGGCCCTCCTATGGAGGTAAAACCCTACGTCCTGCTTGGTTGTATTGATGTGTATGAAGATTATAGAGTCGATCTACCACGAGATCAAGTAGTCGAAACCCTAGATGAGCTTGTCTACCCTCTACGATCTAAACCCCCCGGTTTATATAGACACCAGGGGTACCTAGGGTTTACACATGATAAGTCTCCAGCCGGAAGTAAAGACGCTGATCCCCTCATCTTGACTTGGAGTTGATGACCCACAAGTATAGGGGATCTATCGTAGTCCTTTCGATAAGTAAGAGTGTCGAACCCAACGAGGAGCAGAAGGAAATGACAAGCGGTTTTCAGTAAGGTATTCTCTGCAAGCACTGGAATTATAGGTAATAGATAGTTTTGTGATAGGATAATTCGTAACGGATAGCAAGTAACAAATGTAACAAAAGGTGCAGCAAGGTGGCCCAATCCTTTTTGTAGCAAAGGAAAAGCCTGAACAAACTCTTCTATAAAGCAAAGCGCTCCCGAGGACACATGGGAATTTCTGTCAAGCTAGTTTTCATCATGCTCATATGATTCGCGTTCGTTACTTTGATAACTTGATATGTGGGTGGACCGGTGCTTGGGTGCTGCCCTTACTTGGCCAAGCCTGCCACTTATGACTAACCTCTCTCGCAAGCATCCGCAACTACGAAAGAAGAATTAAGATAAATCTAACCATAGCATGAAACATATGGATCCAAATCAGCCCCTTACGAAGCAACGCATCAACTAGGGTTTAAGCTTCTGTCACTCTAGCAACCCATCATCTACTTATTACTTCCCAATGACTTCCTCTAGGCTCAAATAATGGTGAAGTGTTATGTAGTCGATGTTCACATAACACCACTAGAGGAGAGACAACATACATCTCATCAAAATATCGAACGAATACCAAATTCACATGATTACTTATAACAAGACTTATCCCATGTCCTTAGGAACAAACGTAACTACTCACAAAGCATATTCATGTTCATAATCAGAGGAGTATTAATTATCATTAAGGATCTGAACATATGATCTTCCACCAAGTAAACCAACTAGCATCAACTACAAGGAGTAATCAACACTACTAGCAACCCACAGGTACCAATCTGAGGTTTTGAGACAAAGATCGGATACAAGAGATGAACTAGGGTTTGAGAGGAGATGGTGCTGGTGAAGATGTTGATGGAGATTGACCCCCTCTCGATGAGAGAATCGTTGGTGATGACGATGGCTTCGATTTCCCCCTCCGGGAGGGAAGTTTCCCCGGCAGAACAGCTCCGCCGGAGCCCTAGATTGGTTCTATCCAAGTTCCGCCTCGAGACGGCGGCGCTTCGTCCCGAAAGCTCCCTTGTGATTTTTTTTCAGGTCAAAACCCTCCCTATAGCAGAAGATGGGCACCGGAGGCCTGCCAGGGGGCCCACAAGCCACAGGGGCGCGCCCCCTGGCTTGTGACTCCCTGGTGGGTCCCCTCTGGTGTTTCTTTCGCCCAATATTTTTTATATATTCCAAAATAATTCTCCGTAACTTTTCAGGACTTTTGGAGTTGTGCAGAATAGGTATCTCAGATTTGCTCCTTTTCCAGTCCAGAATTCCAGCTGCCGGCATTCTCCCTCTTCATGTAAACCTTCTAAAATAAGAGAGAAAAGGCATAAGTATTGTACCATAATGTGTAATAACAGCCCATAATGCAATAAATATCAATATAAAAGCATGATGCAAAATGGACGTATCAACTCCCCCAAGCTTAGACCTCACTTGTCCTCAAGCGAAAGCCGAAATCGATAAATATGCCCACAGGTTTAGAGATAGAGGTGTCGATAAAATAAAATACGGACATGAAGGCATCATGGTTATCTTTAGAACAGCAACATATATTGATATATAATATCTTATGCTGGAGTAACAATTCATTCACAAGGTAAAGTATGAATCAAGAACTCTATTGAGAACCAACAAACTATGATCTCAGTCATTGAACCAATTCCAATTTATCATAACGTAGGAAAGAGTCAATATAAGAGCTTGTAAAGCAAATCCACATACTCAATCATCATTTAGTCTTTCATAATTGCTAACACTCACGTGGTACCTATGAGGTCAAAGCTTCAATCGGACACAGAGAAAGATAGGGGCTTATAGTATTGCCTCCCAACTATTTACCTCAAGGGTAATGTCAACAGAAATAACTCATGCTCACCCACATCCGAGTGGGTATATGTGTCTAGATCATTCCCCAACATATGACGCTTGCCAAGAGATAAAGGCGAAATAAAGGAAGTCGTGAAGATCACCGCGACTCTTGCATAAAGGTAAGTACTAGAAAGTAAAGGTAACAGATAGGCCCTTCGCAGAGGGAAGCAGAGGTTGTCATGCGCTTTTATAGTTGGATGCGCAATCCCTTAGTGCAAAAGAACGTCACTTTATATTGCCCCTTGTGATAAAGAAATTTATTATGCAGTCTGTCGCTTTTATTTCTTCCATATCACAAGTTCGTATAAAGTTTATTTTCCTCACACTAATAGATCACACATATTTAGAGAGCAATTTTTATTGCTTGCACCGATGACAACTTACTTGAAGGATCTTACTCAATCCATAGGTAGGTATGGTGGACTCTCATGGAAAAACTGGGTTAAAGGTGTTTGGATGCACAAGTAGTATCTCTACTTGGTGCGAAAGTTTTGGCTGATATGGGGTGGAAGCAAGCGACACATGTTGAAGGGTCTATAACCATATAACTTCTATTCGGAAATAAGCAAACATAACCCATTATGTTGTCTTCCTTGTCCAACATCAACTTCTTAGCATATAATATTTTAATGAGTGCTCACAATCATAAAAGATGTCCAAGATAATATATTTATATGTGAACCTCTCTTTCTTTATCACTTCCTTTTAATTGCAACAATGACCAATAGCTTTGTTTGTCAACTCACAACAATTTTCAATCGACATACCCCTTATATGTGAAGTCATCACCCCCCATAAGATCATCATATATACTCTTTGCTTTTATTCTATACTTCTTTCTATTTCTTTTTCTCAAGATCATAACAAGCAAGCAAAGCCCTCAACTCAAAACTACTCTTTATTATATAACTCTCGGACTTGCTTACATAGGGGGAACATAAAGCAAAACTCAAAACTAGATCACACTAAAAACTTTATTCTACTAGATCAAGATATAACCAAAAGGATCGAACTAAGAAAAACGAAGAAAGTAAAAGATGTGATGGTGATACGATACCGGGGCACCTCCCCCAAGCTTGGCACAAGCTAAGGGGAGTGCCCATACCCATGTGTTTAGTTGTCCTTCTTCGGAGGTGGTGATGTTCGAGTTGTTGATGAGATCGGAAGCTTGTCTAGTTTCCTCTTAAGCATAAAATTATGTTCCCTCAGATTGTCTACTTCCTGCTTGAGCTTCAATATCCTTTGACATAATTCTTGCTTGCTCTCCTGCAGGAAACGAGAAGGGATAAATAGAACCTTGGGTTTTCTTCTTGTATTTGGGAGGCTCGATTTCCTGAACTCCACATGCATATCTCCTGGTCGAGGCTGGGGTATCTCCTCTTCATCCGAGCTTTCTTCCTCATACTTGCCTTCTAGTTCCTCCTCCGAGAACAATCCATAAGGATCTAAGTCCCCATAGAGCTTGGGATTGGCAATATATTGCGATACATAGCTCTCCCCATCGGAATCTTGGGACGACATCTTGCTCTAAATCTGCTGCAGAAACAGCTCAAAATGAAAACTGGAGATATTGTCGTGTTACGAAGGTCAAAACCTTCGGGAGATTATATAATGAATTTTTACCGACCTGAAGGAGTATACCACAAGAAAACGGAGTCCGGAGGGTACACGGGGTGGCCACAAGCCACAGGGGCGCGCCCAGGGGGGTAGGGCGCGCCCCCCTGGCTTGTCGCCTCCTCGTGCACTATTCGGATTGCTTTAAATTTTCCTAATTTTTTAAATATTCCAAAACGAATAAAAATTGGCATTGGAAAAGTTTTGGAGTCGGTTTGCTTACCGTACCACATACCTATTCCTTTTCGGAGTCTGAAACTTTATGGTAGGTCTCCCTAATGTACTCCTCCGGAGTCACGCTATTGATAATATTGGTTTCAACATTTATGGGAGTACCTGAGATATAATGTTTGATTCTTTGCCCGTTGACCACCTTCGGATTTGTGCCTTCGGCGTTGTTGATCTTGATGGCACTGGAATGATATACTTCCTCGATAATGTAAGGCCCTTCCCATTTAGAGAGAAGTTTTCCTGCAAAAAATCTTAAACGAGAATTGTATAGCAAGACATGATCACCTACATTGAATTCACGCTTTTGTCTCCTTTTATCATGCCATCTCTTAACTTTTTCTTTAAACAACTTGGCATTCTCATAGGCCTGGGTCCTCCATTCATCAAGTGAGCTGATGTCAAATAACCTCTTCTCACCAGCTAGTTTGAAATCATAGTTGAGCTCTTTAATTGCCCAATAAGCTTTATGTTCTAGCTCTAGAGGTAAGTGACATGCTTTACCATAAACCATCTTATACGGAGACATACCCATAGGGTTTTTATAAGCAGTTCTATAAGCCCATAATGCATCATCAAGTTTCTTAGACCAATTCTTTCTGGATCTATTAACAGTCTTCTGCAAGATCAATTTAATTTCTCTATTGCTCAATTCTACTTGACCACTAGACTGAGGATGATATGGAGATGCAATTCTATGATTAACATCATACTTAACAAGCAATTTACGGAAAGCACCATGAATAAAGTGTGAACCACCATCAGTCATTAAATATCTAGGGACTCCAAATCTAGGGAAAATAACTTCTTTAAGCATTTTAATAGAAGTGTTGTGATCAGCACTACTAGTTGGAATAGCTTCTACCCACTTAGTAACATAATCAACAGCAACTAGAATATGAGTATACCCGTTAGACTGTGGAAAAGGTCCCATATAATCAAAACCCCAAACATCAAATGGTTCAATAACAAGAGAGTAATTCATAGGCATTTCTTGACGTCTACTAATATTACCAATTCTTTGACATTCATCACAAGACAAGACAAACTTACGAGCATCCTTGAAGAGAGTAGGCCAATAAAAACCAGATTGTAGTACCTTATGTGCAGTTCTATCTCCAGCGTGGTGTCCTCCGTAGGCCTCGGAATGACACTTGTGAAGGATATGTTCCTATTCATGCTCAGGCACACAACGTCTAATAACACCATCTACTCCTTCTTTATAAAGGTGTGGATCATCCCAAAAGTAATGTCTTAAGTCATAGAAGAACTTTTCTTTTGTTGGTATGTGAAACTAGGCGGCATAAATTTAGCAACAATGTAATTAGCATAATGAGCATACCATGGTGCATTACGCGAAGCATTTATGACAACTAATTGTTCATCAGGAAAGCTATCATCAATAGGTAATGGGTCATCAAGAACATTTTCTAACCTAGACAAGTTGTCTGCTACGGGGTTATCAGCACCCTTTCTATCAATAATATGCAAATCAAATTCTTGTAGCAGAAGAACCCATCCAATAAGTCTAGGCTTAGCATCTTTCTTTTCCATAAGGTATTTAATAACAGCATGATCAGTGTGAACAATTACTTTGGAATCAACAATATAAGGTCTGAACTTATCACATGCAAACACAACAGCTAAAAATTCCTTTTCAGTGGTAGCATAATTTCTTTGAGCACTGTCTAGAGTTTTACTAGCATAATGGATAACATTTAATTTCTTATCAACTCTTTGTCCTAGAACAACACCAACGGCATAATCACTAGCATCACACATAATTTCAAAGGGTAGGTTCCAATCAGGTGGTTGAACAACAGGTGCGGTAATCAAGGCATTCTTAAGAATTTCAAATGCTTCTACACAATCATCATCAAAAACGAATGGAACATCTTTTTGCAAAAGATTGGTGAGAGGCCTAGAAATCTTAGAGAAGTCTTTAATAAACCTCCTATAGAAACCAGCATGACCAAGGAAACTTCTTATACCTCTGATATCCGTAGGGCACGTCATTTTTTCAATAGCATCAACTTTGGCTTTATCAACTTCAATACCTCTTTCGGAGATTTTGTGCCCCAAGACAATACCTTCATTAACCATAAAGTGGCACTTTTCCCAATTCAAGACAAGATTAGTTTCTTCGCATCTCTGCAAAACTCGATCAAGGTTGCTCAAGCAATCATCAAAAGAAGTTCCGTAAACGGAAAAATCATCCATGAAAACCTCAACAATCTTTTCACAAAAGTCAGAGAATATAGCCATCATACATCTTTGAAAGGTAGCAGGTGCATTGCATAAACCAAAAGGCATACGTCTATAAGCAAAGGTACCGAAAGGGCAAGTAAAAGTGGTCTTTTCTTGATCCTCTTTTGACATAGGTATTTGAGAGAAACCAAAATAACCATCTAGAAAGCAAAAATGTGTATGTTTGGATAGTCTTTCTAGCATTTGATCAATAAAAGGTAGAGGGTAATGAACTTTCCTAGTAGCTTTATTTAATTTCCTAAAATCAATTACCATTCTATATCCTGTAACAATTCTTTGCGGGATCAATTCATTTTTATCATTAGGAACAACGGTAATACCTCCCTTTTTAGGGACACAATGAACGGGACTAACCCATCTACCATCAGCAATAGGATAAATTATACCTGCCTCCAGAAGCTTTAGTATTTCATTTCTTACCACTTCTTTCATTTTAGGATTTAACCGTCGTTGGTGATCAACAACTGGTTTAGCATCAGGCTCCATATTAATTTTATGCTGACATAGAGTGGGACTAATGCCCTTAAGATCATCAAGAGTATATCCAATAGCAGCACGGTGCTTCCTCAGAGTTTTCAATAATCTCTTTTCTTCATGCTCTGAAAGGTTAGCACTAATAATAACAGGATATATCTCCTTTTCATCAAGATAAGCATATTTCAGAGTATCAGGTAATTGTTTAAGCTCAAACACGGGATCGCCCTTGAGTGGAGGAGGATCCCCAAGTATTTCAACAGGCAGGTTGTGTTTCAAAATAGGCTGCTGATCCAAGAAAATCTTATCTATTTCATTCATTTCATTCATATGCTTATCATTGTCATGGTCTAGCAAATATTGTTCTAAAGGATCAGTAGGAGGCACAACAATAGAGGCAAGACCAATAATTTCATCTTTACTAGGCAATTCTTTGTCATGGGGTTGTCTATGAAATTTAGAGAAATTGAACTCATGAGACACATCCCCAAAAGTTACAGTAACAGTTTCTTTCTCACAATCTATCCTAGCATTAACAGTATTCAAGAAAGGTCTACCAAATATAATGGGACAAAAATCATCTTGTGGGGAACCAAGAACAAGAAAATCAGTAGGATACTTTATTTTCCCACACAAGACTTCAACATCTCTAACAATCCCAATTGGTGCAATAGTATCTCTATTAGCAAGCTTAATGGTAACATCAATTTCCTCTAATTCAGCTGGTGCAATATCATTCATAATTTCTTGATATAAGGTAAAGGGAATTGCACTCACACTAGCACCCACATCACATAAGCCATGATAACAATGATCTCCTATTTGAACAGAAACAACAGGCACACCAACAATAGGTCTATGTTTACCTTTAGTATCAGGTCTAGCAATTCTAGCAGCTTCATCACAAAAATGAATAACATGACCATCAATATTATCAACCAAGAGATCTTTAACCATAGCAATACTAGGCTCAACTTTAATTTGTTCAGGAGGCGTAGGTGTTCTAGTACAACTCTTACGAACCACAGTTGAAGCTTTAGCATGTTCCTTTATTCTAACAAGGATGGGCGGTTTCTCAATATAAGCAGTAGGAATAACAGGATCAGCATTATAAATAATAGTTTCTTCTTCAACTTTAATAGGTTCAACTACTTTCACTTCAATGGGAGGATGATATTTAAACCACTTCTCCTTAGGGAGATCAACATGAGTAGCAAAAGATTCACAGAAAGAAGCTACTATCTCAGAGTCAAGTCCATATTTAGTGCTAAAATCACGAAAAGCATCGGTTTCTATAAAGGATTTAACACAATCAAACTTAAGGTTTATACCTGACTCCTTACCTTCGTCGAGTTCCCAATCTTCAGAGTTGCGTTTAATTCTTTCCAATAAGTCCCATTTGAATTCAATATCTTTCTTCATAAAGGAACCAACACAAGAAGTATCGAGCATGGATTGATCATTACGAGAAAGCCGAGCATAAAAATTCTGAATAATAATTTCTCTTGGGAGCTCATGATTGGGGCATGAATATAACATTGACTTAAGCCTCCCCCAAGCTTGAGCGATTCTTTCTCCTTCACAAGGCCAAAAATTATAAATATAATTCCGATCACGATGAACCAGATGCATAGGATAAAACTTCTGATGAAATTCCAATTTCAATCGGTTGTAGTTCCATGATCCAATATCATCACATAGCCTATACCATGTCAATGCCTTCTCCTTCAAAGAGAAAGGAAAGACCTTCTTCTTGACATCATCCTCGGGCAAACCTGCAAGCTTAAATAATCCACAAACTTCATCCACATAGATTAGATGCAAATCAGGATGTAGTGTTCCATCTCCTGCATAAGGATTCGCTAGCAGTTTCTCTATCATACCCGAAGGAATTTCATAATAAATATTTTCAGTAGGTGCAGTAGGTCAAGGAGCATCTCTTTGTGCTTCCGGTCGGGGTGAAGATACCGCCGGAGCCCTACATTGGTTCTGTCCAAGTTCCGCCTCGAGACGGCGGCGCTGCGTCCCGAAAGCTCCCTTATGATTTTTTTCAGGTCAAAACCCTCCATATAGCAGAAAATGGGCACCGGAGGCCTGCGAGGGGGCCGACAAGCCACAGGGGCGCACCCAGGGGGGTAGGGCGCGCCCCCCTGGCTTGTGACTCCCTGGTGGGTCCCCTCTGGTGTTTCTTTCGCCCAATATGTTTTATATATTCCAAAATAATTCTCCGTAACTTTTCAGGACTTTTGGAGTTATGCAGAATAGGTATCTCAGATTTGCTCCTTTTCTAGTCCAGAATTCCAGCTGCCGGCATTCTCCCTCTTCATGTAAACCTTGTAAAATAAGAGAGAAAAGGCATAAATATTGTACCATAATGTGTAATAACAGCCCATAATGCAATAAATATCGATATAAAAGCATGATGCAAAATGGACGTTTCAGGAGTGCACGCCGCGTCTTCGGAGGTTTCCTTCTAGAATACGGGGTCGCCGCATAGCCCGGTCCTTCCTGCAATAATCAGAGAGCGGCCCACCAAGCCGGACTATGAGAGATAGGTCGGCGGCCCGAGGACCCCTTAGTCCAGGACTCCCTCAGTAGCCTCCGAACTAGCCCCCAATGCCAGGGGTCATGACACTAGCAGCTTTGCGTGATCAAAGTCTTCGGCTTGCGGGGTGAGTTCTTTTCCCCCTTTATAATCGGTTGGCTTTAGTCCAGATGCCGATGATATTTAATTATCCGAACATGTAGTTATCCGGACGCCAAACGTCACTTAACCTCGAAGGCCAAATGTCAAAGTGTGAACAGTGTTTCCTGACAACCTTTCTGACGAAGGGTCTTGGCCTATCACGATTGCCGAGCCGGTTACAGAAACTCAATTCGCGGTTCGAGGCCGTTTCTCCATTGGCACGTCTTATCGACGGGTAGATCGTGTCCCATTTCTTGCGGGATATGATCAATCCCCTGGGTTATCCCACGCGTGCATAACGACACGATTGTTTTGGGAAGTCGCGAGGCCTGCGGCGCAGTAAAAGGGAGGCTCTTGGTATTACGGCACCCCATAAAAGGGAGAAAACCCCCAAGGCCTATTCACGCTTCCAAATTCGCACCCTCTGAGTCCTCAACCCTCCCAAGCTCCGAGAGCCCAGATCCAGTTCTTCCTCAATCTTCCCTCCGAGTTCAGCCATGGCTGGTTCAGGCTCCATGGGCAAGTGGGAGGCCTCCTCCGTCACTGACAACGACATTCGGGAGCTAAAGCGTGCCGGCTACCTCTCCGCCAACATCGCCCACTGCGCTCCAAAGGCGAATCAGGTGGTTCCCACACCGAAGCCAGGCGAGAGGGTGGTGTTCGTCCCCCATTTCATCCGGGGACTGGGCTTTCCACTCCACCCCTTCGTCGGGGGCCTCATGTTCTTTTATGGGTTGGACTTCCATGACCTCCCCCCAAACTCCTTCATGCACATCTCGGCGTTCATCATCATTTGCAAAGGTTTCCTGCGAGTGCAGCCGCACTTCGGCCTGTGGCTCAAAGTGTTCAACGTTAAGCCGAAGACAGTTGCGGGCACGCATGCGGATTGTGGAGGGGCGGTAATCAGCAAGCTCCCCCGTGTCGAGTGGCCAGACGGCACCTTTATCGACACGGTCAAGATCTGGCAAAAGGAGTGGTTCTACATCACCGAACCAAGGTGTGCGGACTGGGCGGCTCCTGCCGAGTTCAGATCCGGACCCCCCGCGAGGCTAACCTCGTGGCTCAAGAAAGGCCTTGACTGGGGGTCGGCCGCAGAGGTAAAATCGCTGAAGAAGCGCATCTCTGCGATGATTGAGGCCAAGATCGAGCTGGTCAACAAGATCCAGGTCATGCTCCGCCGCCGCCTCCTCCCCTGCCAACATCGGGCCTCGCCAATGTGGGCTTACCAGCTCGAGGACCCGGCTACCGTGCGTCAATTCTTCCGCACTACCCATGAGAAATTGTGGAAAGTGTTGTTCAAGCCCCAGAAGAGCTGGCCGACCGAGGAGGAGGACACCGGTCTAGACGCCGAAACCCCTCCTACCAAGGTATGACGAAACTTTAATTCTCCGGCTTTGTTTTTTTTTGATAAAGAACTGAATCCCCTTCTTCCTTATCTTCGCAGAATTGGCTAAGCAAGGCCGTGCACATCGACTGTCCGGCCCCGCAGCCCGAAGACCTCGGTCGGATCTGTTGACGGAGATGCTCGTCATGGCACCGTATTCGGCGCCAGAGAAGAAGGAGAAAAAGAAGACAGGGGAGAAGAAGGAGGCCCGAGAGGGTCTTTGTCTAAGGGGTCTTCCGGATGTTAAGTCCGAGGCTACCCATGCCTCTTCCACCCATGAGGAAGAGCATGAGGACGAAGGGGAGTTCGACTCCCCCTTTACAAGGAAGAGGGCGGCGCCAGCAGACACCGCGGAGGATCTACCTCCTCCTGCCCTGAAGAGGACATGCCGGACAAAGGATGTCCTTGCCGACGATAGCTCGGACTCTGATAAGGAGTCTCAGGCTTTCGAAAAGGTTCCCCGAAGGAACCCAAGGGTTAAGCCCCCAGCCCAGAGGTATGAATCCGAAGACCCTCTAGGCCACTTATATAGAGCTTTTAATGTTAAATGGGCGAACGTCTTTTAATTTTGTAGCCCACCACGCGATCTCCCCACCGACCAAATCTCAGATGGGGAGCCTCTACCCGCCGACCTGGCGGAAAGTGGGATTGCGTCACATCCTACACCTCCTGAAGTCTCGAAGGAGGCCGCGGAGGTGTTATCGCGGCCGGCACATTCTGAGCCGAACACCGGCGGCGGGGGTGACGACGCTATGGCTGAGGTTAATACCTCGGCCGCCGAAGACCAGGAGAAGGAACATCTCCTGGCAACTGAAGAGGGGGGATGAGGTTCGGTTCCGTCCCCTCCGAGGACATCTCTGGAGCGCTCTATGCCTCAGGAGCTGCCCGCCCAATCCCCCACCAGAGGGAGGGTTGGCAGGTCACCACCGGTGCCGCCCATGACTGGGTGGTCGGCCGTGATGGAGGAAGCTTTATCCGGCTCCTCCATCGCCGAAGATCACCGCGCCCTTATGGGTGCGGTTTTGCAAGGCATTCAGTCCATTGATAGCGGACTGAAAGAGGCCTTCAACGGTCTCTTGACGGGCTTCAAGGTGAGCCACGTAATACTCTTTTCTTTTTTTTTCAGAAAAAAGTTAATTTGCCAAGTTTATGCAATCCTTATAAGTGTAGTAGCCCCCGAGCCCTGGGTGAGTTTGAAAAACCCACCCGAGGGTCAAATGTCCGATAGCTCGGGAGTTTTAATGCACATAAGTTTGTCTTGTAGGCCTCGTCATCGGCGGCGGCCGCCAACGCAGTGGAGGTTGCCGAGCTAAACCGGAAGCTCAAGAGCTTCGATAAGGAGCTCGATCGCCTGAACAGGAGGTTCGACGAGACGCAAGGTGAGTCCGAATTGTATCATTCGA
Organism: Elymus sibiricus; assembly: GCA_039707655.1. Taxonomy (NCBI): domain Eukaryota; kingdom Viridiplantae; phylum Streptophyta; class Magnoliopsida; order Poales; family Poaceae; genus Elymus; species Elymus sibiricus. The sequence goes on from CM077669.1 coordinate 469,703,007, forward strand.
GCTATTGTCCATCCTCATTGAGGGAGATATCCGGATTGTTATCCCTAAGTGTTATTTGCTCAATGTTACCACAGCTGTGGCCGCGGAGGTCGAGAACCTCAAGGCCGAGTTGGCAAAGGTGAGGCAGGAGGCCGCGGATGAGAAGGTGGCGGCTGAACAAGCGGCAGCCGATCTGTCGGCGTTAAAAGCCGTGAGCGACAAGCACGAGGCCCGGGTGGCAGAGGTGCAACAGGAGCTCAAGGATGCCAGCACGAAGTGCGAGGCCCTTGAGCAAAAGAACGATGACCAGGCCACCGAACTATCCACGCTGAAATCCGAGCTCAAAGCGGAGCGAGTTGATAGGCGGTTCTTTGAAGAAGAACTCCGCCAAGTCAAGGCGATCGCGGATGGTAAGCCGTACTTACTGCAATGTTCCTTTGGTGGTAACAGGTTCGCATTGCTCACCTGGGTGTGGCGTTCCTCAGGCGCCTTTACGGACCTCCCGAGGAGTGCAGCGGACGTGAACAAATACTTCGCCTCTCGAGATGGGGACTATGAGCCTCGGCTGTTCTGGGCACAATTTCAAGCCCCCGAGCATCCTCCCCTCCTGAGCAAACAGATGAAACAATTGATGGAGCTGCACAGAATGGCGGAGCCGGCCATGAAGGACCTCTGCATCCGGCTATAGCCTGTAGAGCCGTTGCCGAGCAGTTACTTCGGCTTGGTGCAGAAACTATGCGACGATGCGGCTCGGGTTGACGTTCTAAAGCGTTCTACGTGCATCGAGGGAGCTCGGATGGCCTTTGCAAGGACCATGGTGCATTTTCCGGGGCTCAAGCCGACCGAGATGGCCACCGCGCCTCCACCCCCTGGGAAGGAGCATAGGCGCCCCGAGAAATACTTTTCCATCGTTATGGATGGTGCTCGGGCGATAGAAGCCCAATGCCCTAAGGATGTAATTAACGAACTAGCGTTTTGTCATGTATCCGATGACTATTCCGCTTTATAATGCGGTTGCATGGTTTATTATGTCTTTAAGCTGTGTATTATTTTGACTCCTATGTGGCCATTTTAACTGAAAGTTGCGAATCGTCGGCTTCAGCCCCCATGTAGATACTACACGAGGTGTTTCTACCTCCATGCTGTGACCCTTAGCCGATGTATCGATGCCTGAAGGCGGTAGTGCGAGGTGAACGAGGCAATCGGACTATGATGCTTTAGTGCTTTCACTTAGCCATAGGAGCTTGACTGCGGGGGCTAATGACTAGCCCCCAGTGTTTTGTGATATTCGGATACACCGAGGTTGAAACCACCATCACATGGTTTGTAAACGAACAAACCCCTCGTATAACACGAAATAACCTCTATCGATTTTTAGTTTGACACTTATGCTCGGATTGCAGACTGGTTCTCGCTTATTATGACAGTCAGTTTTCGGCTTTCTCCACTGAGGTACTTGACCAGGCGAGCCGGAAGCACAATCGCAGTGGTTCTCCCTTTACCCTTTTAGCCGAACGAGCGGAACGTAAGAGGGCAAACACAGGAGCCGAGCAACCCAACCATTGACCCAAGACATAATTCGGAACCGATTCATATAACGCGACATCCGAGACGCCGAACACATAAACAATAGTGCCGGGGTGATGCTTGGGGCGATTTTTATAGTCAAGCCCCCGGTCTATTAGCCGGTCGCATCATAATATGTACCGAACAGCTTTTGCTATCGGCGTCGGTGAGTAGAGAACAGAGTATGTGACATAAAATAGAACGAGGGGGCCGTAAAGGATGGTCTTTATTTCTGATGAAGTCTTATAACTCAAACTGCCGAAGCAACTGTTACAGGTATTGTGAAATAAAAAATAAATTTACAAAGGAGAAGTTTTACCCAGGGTCTTCGATGGGTGGCGTGACGTCCTCAATTTTCCCTGTCGCATGTCTCCTCCTTTGCTCCCGAGGGGGTGCGTTCCTTTAAAGGTGACTGCTATCAGCGAACGGACCTCGAGAAGAGGATCTTGAGAAGTCGCCGCAGTGTTGATGAGCTTTACGCTTGGAAGGTCCTAGATGGTACCTATGGTTTGTCCGAAGACATGTGTTGGCAGTAGTTCGGTCCAGCCGAACACTTTCCTTTTGATAGTGGGTCCCCACAGCTGCCCATGGTATTTTGAGCGCGAAGTTGTGCCTTCTTGGCACATATTTTACGGGAACTAGGGCTGTGCTGTGGGGGGCATATCCCTATTTTTGTGGGGCGGAAGATGATTCCGAGAGTTCGGGTTGAGACCGAGCTCGTTTACTATCCTGACATGCCTTTATGGCTGATTTGGGCGTCGGTCTATCGTCGCCGTACTGGATTTCGGCTGCCAGGGCCACTGTGTGTTCCTCAGTTCAGAGAGAGCGCTATGTGTTGCCGTTGACAGTAATGACCCCCTGGGCCCGGGTATCTTGAGCTTCAGGTACGCGTAGTGGGGGACGGCGTTAAAGCGAGAAAATGTTGTGCGGCCGAGTATGGCGTGATAACCGCTGCGAAAAGGGACAATGTCGAAGATCAAGTCTTCGCTACGGAAGTTGTCGGGCGAGCCGAACACTACTTCCAAATTCACGATGCCCGAGCAGCGGGCTTCGATGCCTGGGATCACTCCTTTAAAGTGTTGCTAGGTTTGATCCTTGACGGATCTATACCCATCTTTTTCACCGTGTCTGAGTAATTCAGATTAAGGCTACTTCCTCCGTCCATTAGGACTCTAGTGAGGTGATACACATCGATAATGGGGTCTAGGACGAGGGCTGCCGAACCTCCGTGACGGATACTGGTCGGATGGTCTCGTCGGTCGAAGGTGATCGGACAAGCCGACCATGGGTTATACTTCGGGGCTACGGGCTCTACGGCGTAGACCTCCCGAAGGGCGCGCTTCCTCTCCTTGTTTGGTATGTGAGTGGCATATATCATGTTCACAGTTTTTACCTCTGGAGGGAACTACTTTTGTCCTCCATTGCTTGGACCGCGGGGCTCATCATCGTCCTCGCTGCGTGGGCTCTTGCTTTGCTCCTCGGCTGCGAGTTTGCCAGCTTGTTTGAATACCCAACAGTTACGGTTGGTGTGGGTAGCGGTCTTGTCTTGGGTGCCGTGGATCTGGCAGGGCCTGTCCATGATTTTGTCCAGCATGGTACGTCTGTCTCGATTTCCTTTAGAAGGTTTCTTCCGCTGTCCGGATTTTGGGTTGCGGAAACCGGCATTAACGGTTGTGTCCTCCGCATCGCCGTTGTTGTGTCGGCGTTTTTTTTTGTTACGTTGTGGTCTCCCATTTCCATCACGGACTTCGGAGGTGCCGGGGTCTTCGGGGTTATGGCTTCGTCGAGCTAGCCAGTTATCCTCACCCGCGCAAAAGCGGGTCATAAGTGAGGTGAGCGCGGACATTGTCCTCGGCTTGTCCTGGCCGAGCTGACGAGCTAGCCACTCGTCCCGGATATTATGTCTGAAGGCGGCTATTGCCTCGGCGTCCGGGCAGTCAACGATCTGGTTTTTCTTGGTCCGGAACCGATTCCAGAATTGCCGAGCCGATTCACCTACTTTCTGGACAACATTGCTCAGGTCGGAGAAGTCCGGTGGCCGGACATAAGTGCCCTGGAAGTTAGATCAGAAGGCATCCTCGAGCTCTTCCCAGCTCCCGATAGAATTCTCGGGGATACTGTTCAACCAGTGTCGAGCGGGCCCCTTAAGTTTTAGGGGTAGATACTTGATGGCGTGGAGATCATCTCCTCGTGCCATATGAATGTGGAGGAGGAAGTCCTCAATCCACACGTCTGGGTCTGTTGTCCCGTCGTATTGCTCTATGTTAACGGGTTTAAACCCTTCAGGGAACTGATGCTGCATCACCTTGTCTGTGAAGCACAGTGGGTGGGAAGCGCCTCTGACCCGAGCTATGTCATGCCTACGATCGGCGATAAATCAGGCCCGGTTTTGTGCCCGATCTCTATTGTTGCGCTCGAGCCAAGACTGGTACCCGTACCGTCTAGCGGGGGAGTACCCTCTAGATCCGTAGATGGATCTTGTGTGGCCTGCTCTATAATCCAGGTCGTGTCGTAAGTCATACCTGTCCTCAGGCCCTGCTGGCTCTTTTCCTCTCCTGCGGGGTGCCGCAGGTCTGTACTCGGCCTCGCCGGCCGTCCTATCCCGACCTCGGGGAGGGCGGTCCGGCTGGTCGTATGGAGTATGCCTGGGAGACGATGGTTCAAGGACCTCGTCATCGAACTGCGACAGCAGCCGTCGGCATGGGTAGCTCTTGGGTTTGTTCGGTAGACCGGTATCGTACCCTTCTTCGGCTGCCAAGACCCTTGTCCATCTATCATTGAGGGTATCTTGCTCGGCCTTGAGCTGCTGTTGTTTTGCCTTGAGGCTTCGGGCGGTGGCTAAAAGCTGCCGCCTAAACCGTTCCTGGTCCGCATGGTTTTCGGGGACGGTGAAGTCTTCGGCTTCCAGGCTGTCCTCCTCCTCGACAGGGGGGAGGTAGTTGTTGTCCTCGGAATCATTAAGATCCTCGGCGTCGCGCCGATCTTTGGGCCTTTCCTGGTCTTCCAGTGGCTGTTCGGGGACTTCAGGGTCGCCGAGGTCTTCCGGGGTGTCGTTTTCCTCGGTGCCTGCAATGGCGTCCCTTCCCTTGTTTGCCTTGGATCGTTTGCGCTATTTCCGGCGCCTTGACGGCGCCTCACAGGATTTATCGCCATTCTTAGGGGTGCGATCACCCTTATCGTCGGGGGTGCCTACCATGTAGACATCATAGGTGGAGGTGGCAGTCCAGCGCCCCGTGTTAATAGGAGCGGGAGCGCTGTCCTCTTCATCCGTGTCTTCTGCCTCCTCGGAGGCGTAGTCCAGCATATCGGTTAAGTCTTCGATAGTGGCTACCAAGTGGGTGGTGGGTGGGTCGAAAAATTCCCCATGACCCGCCTTCAGACCGATCTGGGCATGGGTCGAGGTCGGGTCGTCTGTGATTTTTATTGATAGGATCCGATCCAGCTCCTCGTTGATCGCCGAGAGCTCGATCGGAACAATCTGCCGAGGACTTTCGGAGTTAACCTCCAACGTGTCCGTACAGAGAGCGTGTTCGGCAGGGGCCGACCCCTGGCCCTCAGGTACCGTAACCGGATCCGGACTAAGAACCAGATCATCGGCAGGGGTAGGCCTGAGGGCAGAGCCGAGAAGGAGATCCGAAGTTAAGGCTTCGGGTTCATCAGATGAGATCGCGACCCCAGCGAATGAAAGGTCACCCCGGGAGTCTACGGAGAACTCTAGGTTCCCGAATCTGATCTCCTGATCGGGGGAAGACTCCCGATCCGACCAGGGTGGCCGGTTGGGTCAGTGTGCAGCACGATGCTGCCTAAAGCAAAAATCTGTCCGGGGGCGAAGGAGCCCCCGTTACGAACTTCATCGCTAATGATCAGGCGAGCCATCAATTCCTCTTGCAATCCCACAGTGGAACTATCAATGAAAGCACCAATGTCGGTATCAAAACCGGTGGATCTCGGGTAGGGGGTCCCGAGCTGTGGATCTAGAATCGATGGGTAACAGGAGACGAAGGAGACGATGTTTATCCAGGTTCGGGCCGTCCTATGGAGGTAAAACCCTATGTCCTGCTTGGTTGTATTGATGTGTATGAAGATTACAGAGTCGATCTACCACGAGATCAAGTAGTCGAAACCCTAGATGAGCTTGTCTACCCTCTATGATCTAAACCCCCCAGTTTATATAGACACCAGGGGTACCTAGGGTTTACACATGATAAGTTTCCAACCGGAAGTAAAGACGATGATCCCCTCATCTTGACTTGTGCTACTTCTTGAGCTTGCGTTGGTTTTCCCTTGAAGAGAAAAGGGTGATGCAGCAAAGTAGATAAGTATTTCCCTTAGTTGTTGAGAACCAAGGTATCAATCCAGTAGGAGGTACAAGCAAGGCCCCAATCTTTGCACCTACACAAACAATCAAACAGTTGCACCCAACGCTATAAAGGGGTTGTCAATCCCTTCACGGTTACTTGCAAGGATGAGATCTGATAGAGATAGATATAAAAGATTACTAAAACGAAAAGTAAAATAAAAGTAAAAAGATTGCAGCAAAGTATTTTTGGTATTTTTGGTTTATAGATCTGAAAATATAATATGGAAAATAGACCCGGGGGCCATAGGTTTCACTAGAGGCTTCTCTCTTGAAGGAAAATAATACGGTGGGTGAACAAATTACTGTCGAGCAATTGATAGAAAAGCGCATAGTTATGACAATATCCAAGGCAATGATTATGCATATAGGCATCACGTCCGTGTCAAGTAGACCGAAACGATTCTGCATCTACTACTATTACTCCACACATCGACCGACTCCTTCCTGCATCTAGAGTATTAAGTTCATGAAGAACAGAGTAACGCATTAGGCAAGATGACATGATGTAGAGGGATAAACCCAAGCAATATGATGAAAATCCCATCTTTTTACCCTTGATGGCAACAATACAAATACGTGCCTCGCTACCCCTACTTTGTCCCTGGGTGAGGACACTGCAAGATTGAACCCAAAACTAAGCACTTCTCCCATTGCAAGAATTACCAATCTAGTTGGCCAAACCAAACCAATAACTCGAAGAGACTTGCAAGGATATGAAATCATTCATATAAGAATTCAGAGAAGATTCAAATAATATTCATAGATAATCTGATCATAAATCCACAATTCATCGGATCTCGACAAACACACCGCAAAAGAGTATTACATCGGATAGATCTCCATGAAGATCATCGAGAAAATGGTATTGAAGAACATAGAGGGAGAAGAAGCCATCTACCTACTAGCTATGGACCCGAAGGTCTGAGGTGAACTACTCACGCATCATCGGAGGGGCAATGGAGTTGATGTAGATGCCCTCCGTGATCGAATCCCCCTCCGGCAGATTACCGGAAAAGGCCCCAAGATGGGATCTCACGGGAACAGAGGCTTCCGGCGGCGGAAAAGTATTATCGTGGCTCTTTTTGGTATTGGGGGAATATTTCTGAATTTATAGGCGGAGAATTAGGGTTGGAGGAGCCACGGGGGGCCCACAAGCCAGGGGGGCGCGCCCCCCCAGGGGCGCGCCCAGGTGGCTTGTGGCCCACCCATGGGTCTTCTGGCCTCTTCTCCAAGTCTCCTGGGTTCCTTCTGGTCCAAGAAAAATCATCGTAGAATTTTATTCCGTTGGGACTCCGTTTGATATTCCTTATCTGCAATACTCAAAAACAAGGAAAAAAACAGAAACTGGCACTGGGCACTAGGTTAATAGGTTAGTCCCAAAAATAATATAAAATAGCATATTAATGCATATCAAACATCCAAAACAGATAATATAATAGCATGGAACAATCAAAAATTATAGATACGTTGGAGACGTATCAACTTAGAGTGCACGCCGCGTCTTCGGAGGTTTCCTTCTAGAATACGGGGTCGCCGCATAGCCCGGTCCTTCCTGTAATAATCAGAGAGCGGCCCACCAAGCCGGCCTATGAGAGATAGGCCGGCGGCCCGAGGACCCCTTAGTCCAGGACTCCCTCACCGGTGATGATGGAGATCATGTCGGTGCTTTGGAGATGGATATCAAAAGCACAAGTTCATGGCCATATCATGTCACTTATGATTTGCATGTGATGTTAATCCTTTATGCATCTTATTTTGCTTAGGATGACGGTAGCATTATAAGGTGATCCCTCACCAAAATTTCAAGATAAAATTGTGTTCTCCCCGAGTGTGCATAGTTGCGAAAGTTCGTCGTTTCGAGGCACCACGTGATGATCGGGTGCGATAGACTCTACGTTCACATACAACGGGTGCATGCCAGTTTTGCACATGCGGAACACTCGGGTTACACTTGATGAGCCTAGCATGTACAGACATGGCCTCGAAACACAAGAGACTGAAAGGTCGAACATGAGTCATATAGTAGATATGATCAACATGGAGATGTTCACCATTGAAACCACCTCATCTCACGTGATGATCGGACTTGGGTTGGTGAATTTGGATCATGTAACACTCGGATGACCGGAGGGATGTCAATTTGAGTGGGAGTTCTTTAGTAATATGATTAACTGAACTCATTATCATGAACATAGTCAAAATGTCTTTGCAAATTATGTTGTAGATCAATAGCTCGCGTGATAGCTCCCCTGTAATTTTGATACGTTCCTAGAGAAAAAGTAAGTTGAAAGATGATGGTAGCAGTTATGCGGACTGGGTCCGTGATCTGAGGATTGTCCTCATTGCTGCACAGAAGGCTTATGTCCTTGATGCACCGCTCGGTGCGCCACCCCTTCAAGCGTCGTCTATGGATGTTGTGAACATCTGACAAACACGTTCTGATGACTACTTGATAGTTTAGTGCGCCATGCTTTACGGCTTAGAATTGAGGCTCCAAAGACGTTTTGAATGTCACGGAGCATATGAGATGTTTCGAGAGCTGAAATTGGAATTTTGGGCTCATGCCCGTGTTGAGAGGTATGAGACCTCTGACAAAGTTCTTTGCCTGCAAGATGGAGGAGAATAGCTCAATCTGTGAGCATGTCCTCGGAATGTCTGGGTACTACAATAGCTTGAATCAAGTGGGAGTTCATCTTCCAGATAAGATAGTGATTGACAGAGTTCTCCAGTCACTATCACCAAGCTACTAGAGCTTTGTGATGAACTATAACATGCAAGGGATGGAGATAGTGATCTCGGAGCTGTTTGCAATGCTTAAGGCCGCAAAGGTAGAAATCAAGAAGGAGCATCAAGTGTTGATGGTTAACATGACCACTAGTTTCAAGAAGGGCAAGGGCAAGAAGGGAAACTTCAAGAATGGCAAAACAGTTGCCGCTCCAGTGAAGAAACCCAAGGTTGAACCCAAACCCAAGACTAAGTGCTTCTATAATAAGGGGAACGGTCACTGATAGCAGAACTACCCCAAATACTTGGCAGATAAGAAGGCTGGCAACGTCAACAGAAGTATATTTGATATACGTGTTATTGATGTGTACCTTACTAGTACTCCTAGTAGCACCGGGGTATTAGATACCGGTTTAGTTGCTAATGTTAGTAACTCTAAATAAAAGCTATGGAATAAACGGAGGCTAGCTAAGGGTGAGGTGACGATGTTTGTTGGAAGTGTTTCCAAGGTTGATGTGATCACCATCGCACGCTCCCTCTACCTTCGGGATTAGTGTTGAACCTAAATAAATGTTATTTGGTGTTTGCGTTGAGCATGAACATGATTAGATCATGTTTATTGCAATACGGTTATTCATTTAAGTCAAGAGAATAATGGTTATTCTGTTTACATGAATAATACCTTCAATTGTCATGCACCAAATGTGAATGGTTTATTGAATCTCGATCGTAGTGATACACATGTTCATAATATTTATGCCAAAATATGCAAAGTTAATAATGATAGTACCACATACTTGTGGCACTGCCGCTATGGTCATATTGGTGTAAAGCTCATGAAGAAACTCCATGTTGATGGATCTTTGGACTTACTCGATTTCGAATCGCTTGAGACATGCGGCCCATGCCTCATGGGCAAGATGACTAAGACCCCGTTTTCCGATATGATGGAGCGGGCAAGTGACTTATTGGAAATGATACATGTTGATGTATGCGGTCCAATGAGTGTTGAAGCATGCGGTGGATATCGTTATTTTCTTACCTTCACCGATGATTTGAGTAGATATAGGTATATTTACTTAATGAAACACAAGTCTGAAACGTTTGAAAAGTTCAAGCAATTTCAGAGTGAAGTTAAAGATCATCGTGACAAGAAGATAGAATATCTACGATATGATCTTGGAGGTGAATATATGAGTTACGAGTTTGGTATGCAACTTAACACAATGTGGAAATTGTTTCACAACTCACGCCGCCTGGAACGCCATGGTGTGATGGTGTGTCCGAACGTCGTAGTCGTACTCTATTGGATATGGTGCGTACTATGATGTCTCTTACGGATTTGCCACTATCATTTTCGGGTTATGCATTAGAGACAACTACATTCACTTTAATAGGGCACCATCTAAGTCCGTTGAGATGACACCGTATGAATTATGGTTTAGCAGAAACCTAGGCTGACGTTTCTTAGAGTTTTGGAATGCGATGCTTATGTGAAAAGACTTCTACCTGATAAGCTCGAACCCAAAGCGGACAAATGCGTCTTCATAAGATACCCTAAGGAAACAGTTGGGTATACCTTCTGTTTCAGATCCGAGGGCAAAGTGTTTGTTGCTAAAACGGGTCCTTTCTAGAGAAAGAGTTTCTCTCGAAAGAATTGAGTGGGAGGAAGGTAGAACTTGATGGGGTTATTGAACCGTCACTTCAGTTGGATGGTAGCACGACGCGGAAAGATGTTTTTGCGGCGACTACACCAAATGAAGAGGAAGCTAATGATGATGATCATGAAACTTCAGATCAAGTTGCTACTGAGCCTCGTAGGTCGACAAGGAATCGTACCGCCCCTGAGTGGTACGGCAATCCTGTCTTGGACGTCATGTTGTTAGACAACAATGAACCTATGAGCTATGAAGAAGCAATGGTGGGCCCGGAATCCAACAAATGGCTAGGAGCCATGAAATCCGAGATAGGATCCATGTATGAAAACCAAGTATGGACTTTGGTAGACTTGCCCGATGACTGGCAGAACGTTAAGTACAAATGGATCTTTAAGAAGAAGACAGACGCTGATGGTAAATTTCACCATTTATAAAGCTCGAATTGTCGCAAAGAGGTTTCCGATAAGTTCAAGGAGTTGACTACGATGAGACTTTCTCAGCCATAGTGATGCTAAAGGCTGTTGGAATTGTGTTAGTAGTTGCTGCATTTTTCGATTATGAAATCTGGCAGATGGATGTCAAAACAGAGTTTCCTTAACGGTTTCCGTGAGGAAAGGTTTTATGTGATACAACTAGAAGGTTTTGTTGGTCCTAAGGATGCTAAAAGGTATGCAAGCTCCAGCGATCCTTCTATGGACTGGAGCAAGCATCTCGGAGTTGGAATATATGCTTTAATGAGGTGATCAAAGCTTTTGGGTTTATACAAAGTTTATAAGAAACTTGTATTTACAAGAAAGTGAGTGGGAGCACTATAGAATTTCTGATAAGTATATGTGGATGACATATTGTTGATTGGGAATGATGTAGAAATTTCTGGAAGGCATAAAAGGTTGTTTGAAAGGTGTTTTTTCAAAGGAAGACCTAGATAAAAGGCTACTTAAATATTGGGCATCAAGATCTATTGAGATAGATAAAAACGCCTGATAAGACTTTCAATGAGTGCATACCTTGACAAGATTTTGAAGGAGTTCAAAATGGATCAGTCAAAGAAGGAGTTCTTGCCTGAGGTCAAAAAACTCGACCATGACAGAAGAGAGAAAAAGGACGAAGGTCGTCCCGTATGCCTTAGCCGTAGGCTCTATATAGTATGGCATGTTGTGTACCGCACCTGGTGTGTGCCTTGCCATGAGTCTGTCAAGGGGTACATGAGTGATCCAGGAGTGGATCACTGGATAGCGGTCAAAATTATCCTTAGTAACTTGAGGACTGAGGAAATATTTCTCGATTATGGAGGCAATAAAGAGTTCGTCGTAAAGAGTTACGTCAATGCAAGCTTTGACACCAATCTGGATGACTCTGAGTAGCAATCCGGATACGTATAGTGGAGCACCATTTGGAATAGCTCCAAGTGGAGCGTGGTAGCAACATCTACATTATGGCACAGAGATTTGCAAAGTGCACACGGATCTAAATGTTACAGACCCGTTGACTAAAAACCTCTCTCACAAGCAAAACATGATAAAACCCCAGAACTCATTGGGTGTTAATCACATGGTGATGTGAACTAGATTGTTGACTCTAGTGCAAGTGGGAGACTGTTGGAAATATGCCCTAGAGGCAATAATAAATTTGTTATTATCATATTTCCTTGTTCATGATAATCGTTTATTATCCATGCTAGAATTGTATTGATCGGAAACTCAGATACATGTGTGGATACATAGACAACACTATGTCCCTAGTGAGCCTCTACTAGACTAGCTCGTTGATCAAAGATGGTCAAGGTTTCCAGGCCATAGACATGAGTTGTCATTTGATAACGGGGTCACATCATTAGGAAAATGATGTGATGGACAAGACCCAAACTATGAACGCAGCATATGATCGTGTCAAGTTTATTGCTATTGTTTTCTGCGTGTCAAGTATGTGTTCCTATGACCATGAGATTTGCAACTCACTGGCACCGGAGGAGTACCTTATGTGTATCAAACATCGCAACGTAACTGGGTGACTATAAAGGTGCTCTACAGGTATCTCCAAGGGTGTCTGTTGGGTTGGCGTGGATCGAGACTAGGTTTTGTCACTCCGTGTGACGAAGAGGTATCTCTGGGCCCACTCGGTAATACAGCATCACAAGGAGCTCGCAAGCAATGTGACTAAGGAGTTAGCCACGGGATCTTGTATTACGGAACGAGTAAAGAGACTTGCCAGTAACGAGATTGAACTAGGTATGGAGATACCGACGATCGAATCTCGGGCAAGTAACATACCGATGGACAAAGGGAACTGCATACGAGATTGTCTGAATCCTTGACATCGTGGTTCGACCGATAAAAATCTTCGTAGAATATGTAGGAACCAATATGGGCATCCAGGTCCCGCTATTGGTTATTGACCATAGAGTTGTCTCGGTCATGTCTACATAGTTCTCGAACCCTCAGGGTCTGCACACTTAACGTTCGGTAACGATTTGGTATTGTTGAGTTATGTATGTTGGTGACCGAAGGTTGTTCGGAGTCCCGGATGAGATCACGGACGTCACGAGGAGTTCCGGAATGGCACGGAGGTAAAGATTTATATATGGGAAGTCATATTTTGGCGACCGGAAAAGTTTCGGTTTTTTTCCGGTATTGTACTGGGAAGCTTCTAGAAGGTTCCAGAAACTTTCGGAGGAGTCCGGAAGTCCACCAAGGGTTCCACCACGTCCCAAGGGTTTGCATGGGCTAAGGGGAGGCACCCTGCCCTTATTGGGCCAGGCGCACAAGTCCCTCAAGGACCATGTGGCTTGGGAGAGGTGGAAAGTCCACCTGTTTATGGAAAGGGAGGGAGTTGGACTAGGAGTCCAACTCCTCCCCCTTGGCTGCGCCCTAGGGCTTGGAGGGGCTGATCTCCACGCCCCTCCACCTATATATAGAGGGGAGGGGGCACCCCAAGAGCACACACGAAGACCTTGGCAACCCACTCTCTCCCTAGATCGTTTTCTCCTCCGTTCGCGGTTTCGGTAGCGCTAGGCGTAGCCCTGCCGGGATAGCACCACCACCACCGCCACCACGCCGTCGTGTTGCCGGAGAACTCATCTACTACTCCGACCTCGCTCGCTGGATCGAGGAGGCGGAGACGTCATCGAGCTGTACATGTGCTGAACGCGGAGGTGCCGTCTGATGTCTACTACGCAACCTTCTTCTTGTAGACTCGTGTTGGGCCTCCAAGCGCAGAGTTTTGTAGGACAGTAGAAATTTTCCCTCAAGTGGATGACCTAAGGTTTATCAATCTGTGGGAGGTGTTGGATGAAGATGGTCTCTCTCAAACAACCCTGCAATCAAATAACAAAGAGTCTCTTGTGTCCCCAACACACCCAATACAATGGTAAATTGTATAGGTGCACTAGTTCGGCGAAGAGATGGTGATACAAGTGTAATATGGATGGTAGATATAGGTTTTTGTAATCTGAAAATATAAAAACAGCAAGGTAACTAATGATAAAAGTGAGAACAAACGGTATTGCAATGCTTAGAAACAAGGCCTAGGGTTCATACTTTCACTAGTGCAAGTTCTCTCAACAATACTGACATAGTTGAATCATATGTAAATCCCTCACGTGCGACAAAGAGTTCACTCCAAAGTCACAATTAGCGGAGAACAAACAAAGAAAATATTGTAGGATACGAAACCACCTCAAAGTTATCTTTTCCGATCAATCGTATGAGCTATCCCTATAAGTGTCATGAACAGCCCTAGAGTTCGTACTAAAATAACACCTTAAGATACACATCAACCAAAACCCTAATGTCACCTAGATACTCCAATGTCACCACGAGTACCCATGGGCTTGATTATACGATATGCATCACACAATTTCAGATTCATCATGTTCAATCCAACACAAAGAACTTCAAAGAGTGCCCCAAAGTTTCTACCGGAGAGTCAAGACGAAAACGTGTGCCAACCCCTATGCATAGATTCCCAAGGTCACGGAACCCGCAAGTTGATCACCAAAACATACATCAAGTGGATCAATAGAAAATCCCATTGTCACCACGGATATCCCATCGCAAGACATACATCAAGTGTTCTCAAATCCTTAAAGACTCAATCCGATAAGTAAACTTCAAAGGTAAAACTCAATTCATCACAAGAAGATAGAGAGGGGAAAACTCCATATGATTCATCTATACTAATAAAGCTCGCGGTACATCAAGATCGTGTCATCACAAGAACACGAGAGAGAGAGATCAAACACATAGCTACTGGTACATACCCTCAGCCCCGAGGGTGAACTACTCCCTCCTCGTCATGGAGAACGCCGGGATGATGAAGATGGCCTCCGGTGATGGTTTCCCCCTCCGGCAGGGTGCCAGAACGGGCTCCCGATTGGTTTTTCATGGCTCTGGAGGCTTGCGGCGGCGGAACTCCCGATATAGGTTTGTTTCTGGGGGTTTCTATATTTCTAGGAATTTTTGGCGGCGGAAACAAGTCCAGGGGAGCCACGAGGTGACGACAAGCCAGGGGGGCACGCCCTAGGGGCGGCGCCCCCCAGGCTTGTGGTGGCCTCGTGGCTCTTCTGGCCCAACTCCAATGCTCCCTGGGCTTCTTCTGGTCCAAAAAAAATCACTGTAGATTTTTATTCCGTTTGGACTCCGTTTGATATTCCTTTTCTGTAAAACTCAAAAACACGGAAAAAACAGAAACTGGCACTGGGCTCTAGGTTAATAGGTTAGTCCCAAAAATAATATAAAGTTGTAGTAAAATGATTGTAAAACATCCAAGAATGATAATATAACAGCATGGAACAAGCAAAAATTATAGATACGTTGGAGACGTATCAGCATCCCCAAGCTTAATTCCTGCTCGTCCTCGAGTAGGTAAATGATAAAAACAGAATTTTTGATGTGGAATGCTGCCTAACATGTTCATCATATTCTTATCTTCTTTGTATAGCATGGACATTTGGACTTGTAAATGATTCAAAGCAATAGTCTAGTTTTAACATAATGGCTTCAATACTCAGGCATGTCAACAAGCAACCATGTCTTTCAAAATATCAAGACTAAAGAAAGTTATCCCTAGCCCATCATGCTCAATCATTGATCCATTCATGAAACACACTCAAATATTAGCTATGCCCAATGCTCAAGTACGATCATAGTGCCCCCTGGTTGGTGCTTATAAGATAAGATGGAGACTCAAAGCAAAAATAAAAATTGCATAAAGTAAATAGATAGGCCCTTAGCAGAGGGAAGTAGGGATTTGTAGAGGTGCCAGAGCTCAGGGTTTAAATTGAGAGAGAAAAATATTTTGAGTGGCATGCTTTTCCTGTCAACAAAAACGACAAAGTAGCTCACAATACTTTCCATGCTAGATACATTATAGGCGGTTCCCAAATAGAATGGTAAAGTTTTTACTCCCCCTCCACCAATCAATCACACTCCACGGCGAGCCAAATCCACGGGTACCGTCCATACAAAGAACAATCCTGGGGGGAGTTTTGTTTCATTAAATTTTGATTTGAATTTTGAACATGGAACTGGGCATCCCGAATACCAGCCACTTTCTAGTGAATGATAGTGAATCAACACATATCGTGAGAATAACACACCTAGCATGGAAAAAATATTGGATACTCCCCACCGTTTCATGAGCGGTACGGGCACACAAAAGAGAAAATTTATTTTGAAAATTTAGAGATGGCACATACAAATTTGCTTGGAACGGCATGAAAATACCGCATATAGGTAGGTATGGTGGACTCATAAGGCAAAACTTGGTTTAAGGATTTTGGATGCACAAGTAGTATTTCTACTTGGTACAAATGAAGGCTAGCAAATAGATTGGGAAGCAACCAAACCAAGGAACGAAAAATCACATAAGTGAGCACTACTAGGGAAAACCTTATACACAGAATCTTAGCAGCAGTGCGGGACAGGACGGGGCGCTACTGCTAATTAGCAGTAGTGCGGTCTACAGACAGGCACTACTGCTATAAACTTAGCAGTAGCGCGGCTCGGTAGAACTGCGCTGCTACTAAAATTGACCGACCGTTCCCGCCACGCTAGGTTTAGCAGTACCGCCCTATCGATAACCGCGCTACTGCTAATGTAATAGTAGTAGCGCGCTTTTTTTTCATGTCGCTACTGCTAATTTTGAAACTGGCTACATGGCGGGCCCCGCTTAGCAGTAGCGCGTGTGACAGAGGAGCGCTACTACTATATTATTAGCAGCAGCGCGTTTTGCTCCCAGCGCTACTGCTAAGCCGCAGCCATACCACCTTTTTCCTCCCCCCTCCCCTCCCCTCCCCTCCTCTCTTCCTCACTTTCTCCTAGCTCCCACCTCCTCTCTCCCTCACTTTGCTTCTTCCTCACTACTTCTCCCCCCCCATTACTCTCCTCTTCTACCTATGTTTCTCTCTCTTTATTACTCCTAGCTAACTACACCAACCTCCATTAGTGCATCTCCTTTCTCTTTTTCCTCCCCCCTCCACTAGTTGAACTTGTCTCCTCCCAAACTAGCTAACTAGGTAGATCTAGCTAGCATTTAGTGAAGTGACCTATGTACCTCCCTAACTAGATCTATAGAATTGTCAAGAAGAGCTTTGTCCACTTTTGATCATTCCATAGGTGTGTGTGGCGACACCTATCGACATCATCATCACCGTGCTCGATCTCGAGATAGGTGATTAAAAATTTATGCTTTTGCAAGAATGGAAATATGTGTATGTGTGCGATATGACATAATCGGGCGATATGATGGAAATTGTGTGTGTGGCATGAGTTGCCGCTGAATTGTGCTTGTGAGTTGCCTATGTTTTGCCGAAATGTCGATTTATTTCCGTTTCGGCGAATTCCGGGCAAACTCTATATGTCCTATTTTTAGGGAAGGTCATGCCGAATTTTTGTATGAATTTGATGCATGCATGCATTTTTATAATCAATTTGTTTATTATTACCGTTCAGGCATTCATGATGGTCAGTGGAACGGTGGTGGACAGGTGGTTGCGGTCGGCGGTGCAGGACATGAAAGAAAATAACCTGACAGCGGTTTTATGTCCGTGTCAAAGATGCAAAGGACAAGCTTGGCTCGACCCCTATGACGATGGTCGTGTGATGGCGCACCTGCTCATGACTGGTTTCATGGATGGCTATACCCGGTGGATAATTGAAGATGAGGATGATGATGCTGAGGACACCGACGGGGCAGGGAATGACGACATGGGGCAAGACGAAGAGATGATCGATAATGGCGGTGGAGAAGGGGCCGGACATGGCGGCGGGGAAGAGGCCGGACATGGCGGCGGAGATGGGGCCGGACATGGCGGCGGAGAAGGGGCCGGACATGGCGGCAGGGAAGAGGCCGGACATGGCGGCGGAGAAAACGTGGACTCCATGCCGCAGAATTCGTCGGTACTAAGTTCAATCGTGCGGGGCCCTCATGTTCAAGAACTGCTTCGCAAGGAGACAAGTACTGAGAGAGCTGCTTCTAGAGAGGAGGCCAAGCTGCAGCAACTGGTGGTAGACTCGAACACTCCATTGTATCATGGTTGCAATCCCGAGGTGACCCGCTTGAGTTTCACGCTCGAACTCCTGAAGATGAAGGCTAAAAACAAATGGACCGACACTAGCCTCGATGAGCTTCTCAAGTACCTAAAGGATGTTCTTCCCGCGGGGAATCTATGTCCTACTAGTGTGGATGAGGCCAAGAAGATCGTGTGCCCTCTTGATCTGCCGCACGTTAGATACCATGCATGCATCAACGATTGCATAATTTATCGGAAGGAGCACGCGGAAAAAACAAGCTGTCCGGTGTGCAATGCTTCTTGATACAAGAAGGCCGGGAAGAAATCTCCCCAGAAAGTTGTATGGTACTTACCGATCACTCCCCGTCTCCAGCGGTATTTCGTAGATCCCAAGGAAGCAAAGCTCATGCGCTGGCACGCGGAGAGGAAGAAGCCTGACGATGGAGATGATCCGAAGCTGAGACACGTCGTGGATGGAAGCCAGTGGAGAGTATCAAAACAGAACAGTCTGTGAAGATCTGTAGTGTAACCATACTTCCCTGTCTCTAAAAATTCTGAAAATTAGGAAAATCTAGGCAATTTGTATATCAATCATGTGTAAAAAATTCAGATCAAAAGCACGTTCCAGTGAATTTACAAAATTCCTGTACTGAGAGCAAAAGTCTCTGTTTTTGCACAGAATCAAGTCAACTATCATCCACACTATCCCAAAGGCTTTACTTGGCACTTTATTGAAACAAAAGACACAAAACATGATTACTACAGTAGCTTAATCATGTGAACACACAAAAACAGAAAGTAAAAGTGTTGGGTTGTCTCCCAACAAGCGCTTTTCTTTAATGCCTTTTAGCTAGGCATGATGATTTCAATGATGCTCACATAGGAATAATAATTGAAACATGCAAAAGAGCATCATGAATCTCATGACAAGCACATTTAAGTCTAACCCACTTCCTATGCATAGGGATTTTGTGAGCAAACAATTTATGGGAGCAAGAATCAACTAGCATAGGAAGGCAAAACAGGCATAACTTCAAAACTTTCAACACATAGAGAGGAAACTTGATATTATTACAATTCCTACAAGCATATGTTCCTCCCCCATAATAATTTTCAGTAGCATCATGAAGGAATTTCACAATATAACCAGCACATAAAGCATTCTTTTCATGATCTATAAGCATAGAAATTTTACTACTCTCCACACAAGAAAATTTCTTCTCATGACTAATAGTGGGAGTATCATAAAAGAATTGAATACTACAAATTGGTTCCACATTAAAAGAGTAATATTCAGTAAAAGGATATTCATAATTATGACAAGTATCATAATAGTAATCATCACTCTTTTTCATCGCATAAGTATCATCACAATAGTCATCATAAGTAGGAGGCATGCAATCATTATAACAAATTTGATCATTCAAAGTAGGGGGAATAAAAAGATCATCTTCATTAAGCATAGCATCCCCAAGCTTGGGACAAACATTAATTGCAGCAAATAAATTCTCAAACATGTCATTTTCATCAAGCATAGCATCCCCAAGCTTGTGGCTTTGTATATCATAAACATAATCACTCTCATCATTAATAGTATGAATAGCACCTATAGTATAGCAATTATTATCATCATTCTCCAAGTTGGTGCCATAAATATTTTCTAGATTATAAGAAGTATCATTATCTTCCCAATTATAATTATCACAGCAAGCAATAGGCATAACAAAATCATCCTCAAGTGTATCATCTTCCACAACTATTTTTGATTCAATCTCATGAGGCCTATCAATAATGGGAGCAACATTATTTGGGAGAGATACCTCTTTACCTTTACTTTTCCTTCTTTTCTTCTTCTTCACCACATTATGTGTGGGTTTATTTAATTCCTCCAAGCTTCTTTTTGAAGAGGTTGGTTGAATAAAAAGCTCCTCCTCATTACCTGATTCATCATAAGAAAAAATAGGAGGATATTGGGAAACCTCTTCCCCTTCATTAGTATTCTCTTCATCTTCTATTTGTATTCTTGTCTTTAAGTAATTGGCAATATAAGGATTCTCAATGCAATTTACCACGCAATGCATATAGATTTCATTTAGATCAAAATCAATCATTTTCATGAGAACCCAAGCTGGAACATCCTTAGTTTTATGTTTCATTTCTGCATACCCCAAAAATAGACTAAGTTCATTATGATGCTCAAGGGTAATGAGGTTATCACAATTTTTGGACACAATTCGATCATGAAATAATTCACATTGGAAGTTAAAATGACCACTTTCATTGCAAAGTTCACAAGGACGGCGAGAAATATTAAGTCTTTCAGCACAAACATATAGCCTCTCTTGCAACCATTTAGTTTCTAAATACTTATGCCTCTTACAAAATCTATCTTCCCTTTTAGGCATGTCTTCACAAACTCTATGCACTCCACAAAAATTGACATGCTTATAAGAAATATTTTTATCATGACTAGTGCAATCATCATTAGTACTACGGATATTCAAAGAATTCATACTAACAACATTGCAATCATGCTCATCACTCAAAGATTTAGTGCCAAACATTTTAATAACTTCTTCTTCTAACACTTGAGCACAATTTTCCTTTCCATCATTTTCACGAAAGACATTAAAAAGATGAAGCATATGAGGCAACCTCAATTCCATTTTTTTTTGTAGTTTTCTTTTATAGACTAAACTAGTGATAAAACAAGAAACTAAAAGATTCAATTGCAAGATCTAAAGATATACCTTCAAGCACTCACCTCCCCGGCAACGGCGCCAGAAAAGAGCTTGATGTCTACTACGCAACCTTCTTCTTGTAGACTCGTGTTGGGCCTCCAAGCGCAGAGTTTTGTAGGACAGTAGCAATTTTCCCTCAAGTGGATGACCTAAGGTTTATCAATCTGTGGGAGGCGTAGGATGAAGATGGTCTCTCTCAAACAACCCTGCAATCAAATAACAAAGAGTCTCTTGTGTCCCCAACACACCCAATACAATGGTAAATTGTATAGGTGCACTAGTTCGGCGAAGAGATGGTGATACAAGTGTAATATGGATGGTAGATATAGGTTTTTGTAATCTGAAAATATAAAAACAGCAAGGTAACTAATGATAAAAGTGAGCACAAACGGTATTGCAATGCTTAGAAACAAGGCCTAGGGTTCATACTTTCACTAGTGCAAGTTCTCTCAACAATACTGACATAGTTGAATCATATGTAAATCGCTCACGTGCGACAAAGAGTTCACTCCAAAGTCACAAATAGCGGAGAACAAACGAAGAAATTATTGTAGGGTACGAAACCACCTCAAAGTTATCTTTTCCGATCAATCGTATGAGCTATCCCTATAAGTGTCACGAACAGCCCTAGAGTTCGTACTAAAATAACACCTTAAGATACACATCAACCAAAACCCTAATGCCACCTAGATACTCCAATGTCACCACGAGTACCCATGGGCTTGATTATACGATATGCATCACACAATTTCAGATTCATCATGTTCAATCCAACACAAAGAACTTCAAAGAGTGCCCCAAAGTTTCTACCGGAGAGTCAAGACGAAAACGTGTGCCAACCCCTATGCATAGATTCCCAAGGTCACGGAACCCGCAAGTTGATCACCAAAACATACATCAAGTGGATCAATAGAACATCCCATTGTCACCACGGATATCCCATCGCAAGACATACATCAAGTGTTCTCAAATCCTTAAAGACTCAATCCGATAAGTAAACTTCAAAGGTAAAACTCAATTCATCACAAGAAGATAGAGAGGGGAAAACTCCATATGATTCATCTATATTAATAAAGCTCGCGGTACATCAAGATCGTGTCATCTCAAGAACACGAGAGAGAGAGAGAGATCAAACACATAGCTACTGGTACATACCCTCAGCCCCGAGGGTGAACTACTCCCTCCTCGTCATGGAGACCGTCGGGATGATGAAGATGGCCTCCGGTGATGGTTTCCCCCTCCGGCAGGGTGCCAGAACGGGCTCCCGATTGGTTTTTCGTGGCTCTGGAGGCTTGCGGCGGCGGAACTCCCGATCTAGGTTTGTTTCTGGGGGTTTCTATATTTATAGGAATTTTTGGCAGCGAAAACAAGTCCAGGGGATCCACGAGGTGACGACAAGCCAGGGGGCGCGCCCTAGGGGGGGGCGCCCCCCAGGCTTGTGGTGGCCTCGTGGCTCTTCTGGCCCAACTCCAATGCTCCCTGGGCTTCTTCTGGTCCAAAAAAAATCATCGTAGATTTTTATTCCGTTTGGACTCCGTTTGATATTCCTTTTCTGTAAAACTCAAAAACACGGAAAAAACAGAAACTGGCACTAGACTCTAGGTTAATAGGTTAGTCCCAAAAATAATATAAATTTGTAGTAAAATGATTGTAAAACATCCAAGAATGATAATATAACAGCATGGAACAAGCAAAAATTATAGATACGTTGGAGACGTATCACCGTCCGTTCGGCGCTAGATCGGAACGGATCGTGATTGGATCGCGGGACGGCCTGCGATTTGGATCGCGAAGACGTTCGACTACATCAACCGCATTTCTTAACGCTTCCCACTTAGCGATCTACAAGGGTATGTGGATCCGATCTCTCCTCTCGTAGATGCTCATCTCCTAGATTGATCTTGGTGAAGCGTAGGAAAATTTTTGTTTCCCATGCAACGTTCCCCAACACTATACTCACCAAGCCTAGAAAATGATCGATGAATTGCCGGAGCTAATAAAGTTCTTATTTCTTCTTTCTAGCGATGGATTCCGATTTGGAGTACATATACGAGAACTATGTTGAGTTGTCCGACGACTCGTCCGATGAGGAGGACTACACGGATATGATGGCGATGATGCATACGGTCATTGAAGACACGGAGCGTGCGGAGGAGCATGTTCTTAATTTCAAGGGATTGATCAAGGGTATCTATCTCTCGTTCGTCAATATCCAATTCGTTCATCAGATCCCCAAGTTCCTCGTCTTCACAAATAGTCAAAGCCAATGATGTGACCGCCATCACTGAACTAGGGTTCAACGTGCTAGGGAAGTTTCACAACCTAAAACCCTAACCGCTTTCGTCACGCCAAAGCCGGGAAGCAATGCAAGGTTGCCCCTGGATCAACCCGAACACGAGATCGGAGGGGAGGGGAAGCAAGGATAACAACGGGAAGGACTCAATGGAGACCCAGGTCGCGAGAGGCGGGGAACCCTAGCGATGGCGTGCTCACATCTTCCACTTCTGAGAAGTGAACATTTTTTTTTGAAACAGGCTTTCTCAACGCTTTATATATAAAGCAACAACCGAACAAAGTACATTGCCGAATGATACAAGATGATGAGGTAGCCCTCTTACAAAGCCGATCCCAAGATACGTAGCACACGTAGAACGCGCATGACTACGCTACCAACAAGGAACACAGGAAGATCTGAACACACGCGCACACAACGACCTAGTACACCTAGACTGCACGACAAAGCCCTCAAGAGAGAGAACGGCGCCGAGCATCGCTGCTGCTGAGTCCACAACAGACAAAGGATTTCACCCGGAGCTCTGACACAGAGAGAAGGACCACGATGATGTCTTCAAGAAGAGCACGACACCCATGGGCGTTGCCGTCGTCGGCGCCAAGGCACAGAGATTTCGCTCAACAACTCACGCGTGTCACCAAGAGACTGCCAGGACGAGCATGACGAGGTAAGATCCCCAGATTCGGATCAACGTAGCCCCCTGCGAGAACAGAGAGCACGCCAGATCCACCCTACACTACACCTTCCGTTGTCCCCACAACCTGGGAGGAGAGCCACCATCGCCACGCTGGTGCCCGCCGAAGAGCCACCATGCGGACCACAATCCGGGGCCGCCGCCCCGGCATCTCTGCCACCAGACATCGTGCTTCGCTCGCTTCCCCGCGCGCTCGAACATAGTAGGAGGAGACGAGGGACGTCCTCTAGTCCTAGCCCGGCATCAGTCCCCAAGTCTGGGTAGGCATCTCCACCGTAGGAAGCACCCACGCCTGCATCCCCAGCCAATCTCTGTGGACTAGGAGGGACATCACTCAGGGACTGTCGACGGCTGTCGTCGAACAAGCCCCAGGACCTCAGGGCCTAGGCGAGTTCACACGAGGCCATGTCCGTGGCCACCGGCACCGATCCGCCCGACCACCTTACCCGCGAGGAAAGGACAAGCACCACCCGTGAGCAAATCCCAGGCCACGCCCGACCACACCTACCTGAAGCACAGGCTTCGATCCGTCCCGGGATCCGAACTGGCCTGCCCGAGCGCAAACCCTAGATCTGAACCTCCCCCGTTCCGCATGCGGCTGGCACCAACAACACCCGCCCAGTCCCGCGTACCGTCGGTCCACATCGACGAGAAGGGGGACAACCCCACCACCCTGCATCGTCTGCAGGACCCTGACATTGTGCCATCAAAGCCCTCGCAGGCCTGCACCGTCGCCCTGCCAAGCGGAGAGCTTGAGCACCCCCGACCAAGCAGAGCACCACCGCTGCCTTGCCAAGCAGAGAACTTGAGCACCCCGCGACCTGGCAGAGCACTGCCACGACCAGCAGCTACAGTCGTCAGAGGCGAGACCGCAACCTCCGACCATAGCCACCCTTGGCCCGCACCCCCTGCCGGCCAAGACCAGCCGTCGCCGCAGGTTTGCCCCTTCCTTGCCGCCGTCCGGCCAGCAACAGTGAGCTGACGAGGGAGGCCAACCAGAATCTCCCGAAGCCCCTCCGGGTCCAGATCTGGACGCCAGACGTCGCCCGGGGACTCAGCCGCCGCGCCTCGACCAGCCGCCCCACCGCCGCCTTGCCGCATCAGCCAGCATGCCGCCCGCCCAGAGTAGCCGCCGCCGGCCCACCGAGCCTCGCGTCCGCCCAGCACCTCTGCCCCGGCAGGGAGGCCTGCACCCACCGCCACCTAGGGAAGAGGGGTGAAGGTGCCCCGCCACTAGCTAACGCGAGAGGCTTTACCCCGAGGGCTCCGGTCGGTGGCGGCGATGGGGGGGAGGGGGGAGAGAGGGGCTGGAGGTCGAGGTCGCGCCGCCGCCCAGGTCGCCCACGGGGGGCGACGTGGGGGCAAGGAGGGTTCTCCCAAGTGAACATTTCTGAATAGGCATTTTAAATGAAAAGAACATTTCCGAATAGTACGCTTTAATAACTCAGCCTGTGGTTGGATGGTTAGAGGGATAGTGGTATCCCCATACCACCAGGGTTCAAGTCCTGGTGTTCGCATTATTACTGAAATTATTTCAGGATTTCCGACGATGTGTATTCAGTGAGAGGAGACGTTCCCGTCAACGACGAGACGCCTACCGTGACTTCGTAATCTCAAAATGATATGCCGGCTCAGTCTCTCGGAGGTGCTCATAAGGATAGGGTGTGCGTATATGAGTTCATATTGGTGAATATGAGCGTTTGTACTGTGTTCAATTTTTTTTAAACTCAACGGTACCACTTGATTTCTTCGTACTACCTAGGTGGTATAGAATAAACAATGTCTTACGAAAATAATGTATGCCTCTACAGTTTGTACTTTTGAAGGGCAAAAAAGAAAGTTTACTACACCAATAATATCAAGGGGCAGCCAGCTCTAGGTCTCCGGTTTTGCTCGCCACCTGCTGCTGCAGCAGCTCGCTCTTCTGCGCCTCCACCTTCTTCTGCTGGACCTTCTCGCCGTACATGTAGGAGGCGAAGCCCCAGAGGGAGAGCACGAGCGCGATGCCCTTTGGCCCGTCAAACTTCTCGTGGAGGAAGAGGACGGCGAGGATCTGGGAAAGCGGCAGGAGGACGGCGATCATGATGCCGGCGAGGAGCGAGGAGGCGCAGGTGATGAGCCCCATGATGCCCAGGAGCAAGGAGCCGGCGAAGCTGTCGAGGTGGCTGTGACGCGGGGCGGCGAGGCGTTTGACGTTTGTGCTGCTTCTTGCATGGCCGAACTGGTTGCCATGACGTATCCTAGCCCAGCTAGAAGATGCGTATTGCTACTTTGGCTTACGAGTTTGGTTTGGACTGGCTCCTCTATGTTAGATGCTCAAGATGGCGATGAGCTTGTGTGTTCCATGACAGGCTTGTAGGGTTTATATAGGAGCAGGAAGATGTTAACAATGAGGTCGACCCTAGAGAAAAAAGGTGTGTCTAGGACACATCTAGATGTGACATAGCTATTGCACATCTAAATGACTATATCAAACATAAAAAAGAAAAAGAAAAAGAAAAGGAAAATATCCAGACGAATCTCCACGTAAGATCAATGATATATGACTTAGATGTGCAATATTTATCTCACATCTAGATGTGTTTTAGCAAAACCGAGAGAAAAAACTAATTAACTACACAGATTAGTTAGTAGGTCAGTCAACATAAAGGAAGGAGGAGAGAAGTACACACGTAACAGTTAACAATGAGCTTTTCAGTCTATATGTTATGTTCTCAACTCAAGACATATTTGTCCCGGAGCGCTGCCAATAATGACAGTGGTTTGTACTCCACTTGCATTCGTCTTGATATTTTTTGTGCACGTTCAATATTTATGAGTAAAATGGCGCAAGAGTTTTTTTTTAACACAGTACAGACGCAAGCGCTCATATACACACGCATACACTCATCTCTATGAACGCACACACACACACCCTACCCTTATGAGCATCTCCGTGAGACTGAGCCGACATATCATCTTGAGATTTACGAAGTCACCGTAGGCGCCTCGTAGTCCCATCACCCTACCACAAACTACTCAAAGTCACCATATGAGATTTACGAACGCACACCCTACCACAAACTACTCAAAGCAATAGAATGTAAAACTAGGAATGTTCAAGGCAACAAGAGAGTAGTCCCATCATAGCGGGAAATGCAATTCGGCTCTAAAATGGTTTTGCAAATGTCAATTTTTTTTAGAAAAAATTAGTTGTGTTCATTGCCACATCTAAATGCTATCTGCAATTTTTTAGGGGGTAAGCTTAAGCATTTT
This sequence comes from Elymus sibiricus, assembly GCA_039707655.1. Classification (NCBI taxonomy): domain Eukaryota; kingdom Viridiplantae; phylum Streptophyta; class Magnoliopsida; order Poales; family Poaceae; genus Elymus; species Elymus sibiricus. The sequence continues at coordinate 469,729,787 of CM077669.1, forward strand.
GTCTTGCGCAAAATAAGCAAGGTGAACGTCAAATGTTATCTTCAAATGTTACACTTTTTTTTTCACCGATGAAGCATTGCTATCCTGTTTCGCATGAAAATTGCCGAGCATGCTTCTTACACTAACAAGAACATCTACAAAAAATATCAGAATTTTTAAAATGCATTTACTATTTTATCTGAATTTACTGTTCATCAGGGAGCACGTGCACCCCAGAGCCAAAACAACTCTCCCCATCAGAGCTCATTCTTCCTCAGTATGGCTCTGGCAACATTAGCATGGGAGAGCTTGCAGGCACCCAAACAGAAGCATTAATCTCCTTCACGTGCTCTTTTGCACCTTCCACACACAGGATCTTCCTTGGGATCGCATGTAAAGCAAGCCAAGTGTTCTTGTTAAAGCACATATCATCCTTGCATCTCCAGATAGCCCAAAGAGTAGCAACATGAACAAGGTTATTGGCTTGTTTCTTTTTGTTGCTAACTCGCCATCTAGCCACACTTTCAAAAGTGACATGGGCATCAATGCTAGTAAGAGAGCTGATAATTTTCCAAACTTCAACAACAGCCACACAATAAAAAAACATGTGTATGAGAATGATTCCGATTCGCAATAGAAAAGGCAAGGGACATAATCTAAATGTTGTGGACAATGTTATCTGTACTATGCAGTTTTTTATGAGAAACAAGCCATAAAAATATATGAGTTTTGGGAGGAACATTCAATTGCCAAATAGCAGGAATATGAGCAGGAACAATCGTCCTAAATTTGGCAAGAGCATACAAACTGAGTAAAGTACATTAGTTTCCAACTTCCAAATGATAGCATCATCCTCGTCATTTAAATGCAAGGATTGAGAATTACTCACTAAATCGAACCAAAGGAGCAGCAACCTATTATCCACACATCTCCTAAAGGTTATCGTTAAATTGCAACCATCACAAGCAAGCTATAGTTATATTTTGCTCATTGGCAATAGTATTACAGCTCCCAAAACCGAATAGCTAAACAATCAGTCGATGTTCTTTTATTTCACGACTCACGACCGAGTAAGAGATGACACTTGCTTCATACATTGACCAGGGCGCAGCAGCAACTTGCATGCATGTGAGCGGAACGACCAACGTTTCATGAGCCTGGACTTGTGCCGCGTTTAGTTTAACCATTCTCTCCTTGTTTATCAAATTTGACCACCTGCACTCGTGCCACGTTTAATTAACCATTCTCTCTTTTTTAATCAAATTTGACCATTTTCACTTAGCACCACTTAGCACCGCGCTTCCGAGCGCGTGCATAATAACCAACCGCCATTTCTCAGTAACAACAGCTGACGTGTATCATCGGTCAAGTCCACGTCGGCACCACTAAAATAGTAAGAATAAGCCTAGGCTAGCTACAACGAAAGCTTCTCTAATAGGAGTACATACTCCACACATGCATGTACGTAGACGTGATGATTGTTTAGCGAGAAGAAAACAAAGGAGAAGCGCCTCCGGAGAACGTGCAGCTTTGAGTTGCATGTTTTGGTAATTGGTATACATCGCCGCCGCCGGGACCGAGTAATTAGAACGCATGTGCCTTGTTCCACCCAACTTGGCAACTTTCATCTTCTTTATTCTGAAAGATTTTGGTAGTACTAGCTTCTTTTAATTTGTTCCATAGTCTACTTTCTGATATGTATGTTGGCATTCTTGCGAGGATCTAAATTACTAATTGTAGCTGGACTGACATCTGAACAGTGACATGCCGTCGTCTCTAGATCGGCCGATCGACAATCAACGGACGGATCAACATAAGCAGTGCATAACATTCCACTACATTTTTTTAGAACATTTATTTCACTCAATTCCGAAAACAATTTCACACATTTCAAAAACTTACGTCAATCATTTCAAAAACATATTTCCCTCATTCCCAAACACTATTTTTATTCATTTTAAAAACTGATTTCACTCGAATCAAAAAATATGTTTCACTCATTTAAAAAAACATGTTTCAACCATTTTTGATTTCTACCTTCGATCTGGACAATCCATTCTAAATCCAAAGGGCATGTCAATAGTTCTCGGTCGTTGCCGCTCCACTGTAGTTAACTTTTTGAAAGCCTAAAAGCTAAGGTGTGATACTTTGTAACGATATCCTAGCCACCAGCCACCATAGCATAGTTTGTCATCAGTTATAACAAAATTTATTACGTACCTTGTAATTGTACATGTACCAAAAACAGTATGTAATCAATTGTACATGTAATTTTATAGCAAACTGTTACCCCCTCCCCCGTGGCTCTCCCGTCGCCCCTCGAGGGAGACTCGAGGGCGACCAAACCCAAGCGCCCCGAGTGCTCCCTCCCCTTCCCTCCTCTTGCCTCCTCCTCCCGAAGACTTCGCGGTCCTTGCTGTGCGGTCTCCGATGAAGGTGGCGGTGAGGCTCGGCTACCCTGCCCTGTTGCAGGGAGCTCCGGAAGCCGGGACGGCAGCCCCTGGTGAAGATGGCGGCGCATATCTCGTTGGTGGATGGCGTCGCTGGAGCTGGCCGTCCCCCGGCCGTGTAGGCGGCGATAGGGCGGCAAAGGCTCTTCGTGGCTGCAGGATGGTCTGGTGGTCCGCTGGATCTGGATCCTGGCCCCTCCCCTTGTTGCGGCCCGTCTGGCCAGATCTGGCCGTTGGGCGTGGGTTGGCAAGTGCTTTGGAAGGGGGGAAACCCCTGGTCTACTTCGCGTAGACCTCGACGGCGTCAACACCCCTGCGCTGGTTCCCTCCTGAGGCCAACTCCAACGCACGACCCCAAACGGACGTCCGTTTTGTCCGGATTCCGCCCGTTTGGGGGTGGCAATGGGGCCGTGTCCGAACGGATTTGTGTATGCGTTGGCCGTGTGCCCAACGCGCGGCCGCATCTTCGGCTCCATCTCGTCTGCCGGAGGCCAAGTACAACAAAATCAAGCATAGGAAAAATAGTTCAAATCAAACATAGCAAATAGTTCCATGTCCGAAATAGTCATTTATTACAACCAAATCGAAATTTTAAAAATATAAATTAGTCTTACAAAACCACTCAAAGTTTGTGCGCACGAAAAGATATTAAACCGATAGATCTACTGATTGCCAATGTGTTCCCACATGTGCTCAACCAAGTCATCTTGCAGCTGCGTATGAGTGTCCCGATGATGCATCTCACGATGGAATTGGACAAACTGTTGAAAGGTTGCAGGAGGTGGGTGCTCAGGCTCAACATTGTCACCCTGGAAATCAAACCCCTGGTCGTAGATGCGTCCATCACGCTCATCTTCAACGATCATGTTGTGCATGATCACACAAGCAGTCATCACCTCCCAAAGCTTCTGAATGCTCCATGTCAATGCAGGGTTTCGAACGATACCCCATCGAGACTGAAGCACACCAAATGCATGCTCCACATCTTTCCTAACACTCTCCTACATTTGGGCAAACCTCTGTCTTTTCTCTCCTTGCGAATTGGGTATGGTCTTCACAAGAGTGGACCACTGGGGATAGATACCATCATCTAGGTAATATCCCTTGTTGGAATGGTGGCCATTGATCTCAAAGTTGACCTCCCGGGAGTGGCCTTCTGCAAGCCTCGCAAACACTGGAGAATGCTGAAGAACGCTAATATCATTGTAAGAACCAGCCATGCCGAAGAAAGAATGCCATATCCACAGATCTTGTGAAGCCACCGCTTCAAGTATGACAATGGTACCTTTCACATGCCGCTTGTACTGTGCCAGCCAAGCAAATGGACAGTTCTTCCACTTCCAATGCATACAATCGATACCACCAAGCATGCCCGGAAAGCCCCTCTCGGCATTGATCGTCAACAACCTCTCTATATCATCGACATTTGGCTCTCTCTGGTATTCAGGGCCAAACACAGCCACCACGGCCTTGCAGAAACTGTACATTGATTGGAGACACGTGGACTCACTCATACGAATGTACTCATCCACAAGATCACCAGGAATTCCATATGCAAGCATGCGAATAGCCGCAATGCATTTTTGATAAGAAGAGAAGCCAAGCTTCCCAAGGGCATCCTCTTTGCAGTCAAAGTATGGGTCATATGCTACTACTTCCTCCCGAATACGATTGAACACATGCCTCCTCATTCGAAAGCGGCGACGAAATTGATGAGGTTTGTAGAATGCGTTATTCTCAAAGTAATCGGCATAGAGGAGGGCGTGCCCTTTCTCCCTATTGCGGTTCAAGGCCAGAGCATGGTCGGGGATTGATCCTCTGAACTGAGGCCGCATCCTATTGATGTGGTCATGGACAACCAATGATGCCACCACTATGTCCTCATCGTCCGAGGACGAATCATCTGATGAACAAACAAAGTTGTGAAAGAAATACTCATCCCCGCTATCCATGGTACATTGTGAGCAAAGCGTCGAACACCTTGTAGTCGTGATGGAGACGCGGCCGGAAAGGACATGTCGAGTCCCTTCGCAGGCAGCAAAGCAAGGTCGACGACTGCGGGCGGAGGGCGGAGCAAGAACAGGGGGAGGAAGAAAAGGGGCCGTGTCACCGACGGGCAAGGTGGACGACGTGGGTGGCGTCGGTAATGGCAAGGGGCAGAGGGCGGAGCGAGGAGCGAGGACAAGGGAGGAAGAAAAGGGGCTGTGTCCTCACCGGGCGGGCCAGGGGAGGACAACGTCATGCGACGCGCCCGTCCGTGCGTGTTCGTTTGGCCGCAAACGCGGCCTAAGAGCAACTCTAGCAGATCCCTTAAAATCGCGACCCTTATAAGCAGGATAAGGGTCGAGAAAATCGCGTTTTAAGGGCCGAAATCGGCGGCGGCGGAACAGAGCCCGCAAACCCGAGCGGTAAATGAGAATATCCAGCGATATTCTCTTTTACCGCTCGGGTTTGCGGGCTCTGTTTCGCGGCCGTCGATTTCGGCCCCGCAAACCGTAAAAACACACAAATAAATGCCGAGAATTCAAACATGATCTTGACATCACCACACAGTTTTGGCGACATTTGAACATAGTTTTTGCACCACAACCCAAAAGACATCACACAATCCATCATCACTCCATCATCATCATCATCATCACAAGATGAAATCTTGACCGCCACCATTGCCATCACCACTTGCCGAACCACCATGCTCACCGAACCACCATGCTCACCGAACCCTGGCACTGCATGACCTCTTCCGGCTTGCCTCCTCCTCTCCAAGATCTCTAACCTTTTCTTGTTATGCCATTCTTTGGTGACCTCGTCCATCTCATTTCGGTTCATCATTATGATCTTGTTCTCCTCTTGAAGGAGTTTGTCCATGGTTTTGATCGATGTCGACGGTGTTGTCATTCAAGATTTGCACGAAATCGGTGCTACAATTGCGCTCGACATGTCACATACAAGCGGAATGAACTCAAATGCAAGAAGTGCGGGAAATCGAAGAATCATACCTTGCGCCCATTCCGTCGAACACCTCGGGGGCGGCAGCAATGCCATCGCGGTAGTGCTCGAGGAAGCTCTTGCCGGAGCAATCGGGGGAGGTGTTGGCGGGGCAGCTTTCCCCGCGAGCTTGTTGCATTTCACACCGAAAGTCTTCCCCTTCTTTGCCGGCGGTTGCCTGACCGAATTCGCATCGGAGACGACGGGGCGGGCATGCCTTCACGGCTGGCTGGCGGGAGCGCCGCCCTGGACGACGACGTTGCCCTGCCGCTTGCGAGGTGGCGCGGTGCAGCCTTCAACGGCGACGGGCGTGGCAAGGCCGCCGACGAGATCTGCCAAAGGGGGTGGCACGTGGATGGCGTCCGCGGTGACGGCTCCCGGCTGAGAGGCTTCCATGTCAGCGAAGGGACGCCGGGGAAGGTGCTATGGGGCGACCGGAGGGAGGTGGTTGGGGGCGGAGGGAGAGGGAAGCAGGAAGAGCCGCACGGAAATGTCCCTCCCGCCAAATCCCGCAGCTAATAGAGGTCGAGCTTGGGTCGGCCTCCCTCTCCGTGAATCTAAAGGTTGAGGGCGAAGTTTTTCCGCGCCCCGCAATTTTTTTACAGTTCGCGCGCTGATACGGTGTCTGGTCGGGTCGTTTTTTCCGCCCGAAACCTTAAACGTGCGGTTATTTTGTGGGTCGACACATTTTAAGGGGTCTGGTACAGTTGCTCTAAACTTGAGCCGGGAATGGTCGAAAGCGGACCGAGAACGGACATTTGTCCGTTTGCGGCCGTGCGTTGGGCCGCAGTTTGTGTCCGTTTATCCTCAAATGGACGCGGGTGGACGATTTGGGGTCGTGCATTGGAGGTGGCCTGAGGGAACGTCGAGCTTCCGGACCTCGCCATCCCACTTCCTTCTCAGCGCTCCCAGGTGAATACCTTGACTTTTTGGCCCAGACGACGGAGGCGTTCCAGCGGCGTGGTCCTCCTTGGAGAAGTCATCCTAGGAATGGGGGTAGGTTGTCGCTGTGGTTTTTGGTGGTTGGTGACGGCGGCGGTGCGTTACTCTCTAGGTCGCCAGTGGTGTGGAGGCGAGTTGGTCGGTCCGCTATCCTTCAGCTGCTTTTGTCCGATACCCTCGTGGGCATTGGCCGGTGTATGACATCATCGTGTAGTGGCACGGCATGGACGAAGATGTGACTGGGATCTCTCTCCAACATTGGCCCCATGGGTCGACGAAAGAGCCAATTTTTCTCTCCATGTGGGTTAGCTTCTCCTCCCCTGCATCCATTGGCGTCTCAGGTTGGCCTCGGCTCTGCTGTTCTAGCTAAATTGGGCCCTTCGCGGCTTGACCCTGGTTTCATTATGTAGGCTATCACGTTAGTTGCTGAGCTTCCTGTAGCTCCTGGTCTCAAGTGTGATCTTCCTTATTTTTCCGTTTTTGGTGAAGTCTTGGCCTTTATAATCACCCGGTTGATTACTTTATTAATTTGAAGTCGGCCTTTTGCCTTTTTAAGGGTTTTTTTACATCTGTGCCCCTCGTTCCTTAGCTCTACTCATTCATCCCCACGCTCTTAACATTTGCTCACTTTTCCCCACTCCTTAGTCCGAAACCCTCAGAAATGGTCACACGGGGGGATGCCGTCGGGTCAATGGTTTGATCGTTAACTACTGACGAGTGGGGCCGTGCTGGACTGTGTCGCTCGTTGGACCCCCCCATTTCCGGCCACAAGGACGCCGAACGGACGCGCACGTGCTTTCTCCTCCTCCGCTTCGGGGACGCATGGCGGCCTTCCAACTACCCCCATGTCCCAAAGTAAATGCGCACGCGCGGCGGGCCCCGATCGTCAGCCACCCATGTTCGGGTCGCCGTCCTTCTTTAAGTGGAAACCCGTGGACCGGCCAGTCCACAACAGTTTCCACCCTTCCAAAGCGAAGCCTGCCCCCTCCACCCCCGGCAGCATCTGCAAACCCTAGCCCGCCGGCGACATCCCTCTCACCATGGGCATCTTCTCAGGGGCTGGCTCGAGCTCCGGCAAAAAGAAGGGCAAGGCCCTTGCCGTCCCTTGGCGGGCACTACCCCCGCCGTCCTCTTCCTGCCCGCCTCGGCAGCGGATTAGCGTCCCAGTGCACCAAGCGAGGTGGCACTGGGAGCATCGCATCCCTCTCCCCTACCCCGACGTGGTCCTGCCACATGACTGGCACTTGGATCCGGAGAGGATCCCAGTACCGGCGGTGCCACGATCGGTGCGGGCGCATGCGGAGGAGGTAAGGCGCTGGCGGCAGCAGCTCACGCCTGAGCAGCGGCTCAACCCGGCTTACGCTGAAGACTCTCCCGATTGGGAGGCCTGGTTTGCGTTTGAGCACGAGGAGTAGCGCCGGCGTGACGTCCGCGGCGTGCGGGCTGGCATCCCGCCGCTCCTCCTCGTGTGCGATGAGGACCATCAGGCGGAGGCCGAGTACCAGGAGGCACTGGCAATCGCCCTCCGTTAAAGCGAGGAGGAAGAGAAGCGCAAGGAGGAGGAGGCGGCTTACCAGGCGCGGATAGCAGAGGCCATTGCGCTCTCCGCTGCTGGCGACTGCGTCATGCCGCCGCTGGCCCCGCCGTCCCCCGCCAGGCTCGAGCAGGCGCCGATCGACCTCACGCCCCACGAGTACATCTGGGAGGGGGTGGGGCGCTAGTGGGTGAGCGCGCCACCCATTTGGATGCCGGCGACGCCGGAGCAGGAGCGGGTCTACCTGGAGTTCTGGCGACAACAACACCTGCTGGCGGAGCGTCGCGAGGGTAAGTGGCTTGAGGACTTGGAGAAGGACGCCGAGGCAGAGGAGGAGGAGCGCCGTGTCGAAGCGCAAGCAGCGGCGGTGCAGCCACCGACGGACGACGTCGCCACTGCCTAGGAGACGGCGTTCCCCTGGGCTGGCCGGGCGCCGACCCTCGTCGACCTCACCGGCCCCGACGACGATGATGAGGACGCCTAGGGGGCAGCGCGCCTCCTCATTTTTATTTTTAATTTTAATGTTTTTAGTTAATGCCTGGCAGACTTGTGAACTGTCGCCGGCCTTTGTGGCCGACATTAATGTATAATTAAAGTTAACGCAGGTTGTTGTGATTTGATATGATGTTTTGACTGTGATGTGATGTTTGAATTTGAATTTGGACTGACCTTTGAATTATAAGCAACATTTGAAATCCATTGCTCTATGATGTTGCAATGTTCATGTTAGCCTAGGTTGCAATGATCTAACAACAAATAAAACAAAAATACAAACAAATGATCATGTTAGCCTATGTTGGTGAGCTTCGAAAGTTAGGGTAAACAGACCATTTCCAATATAAATCATTATAAAAATAGTTTAAAATTTCAATAATAAAATAATAAGTTCAGATCCTTCTTATTCACACTAAAATGATTCTATGATTTTTTTAAATTTTTCATAAACCCAAACTCACTATCACTCTCTTCTTGGACTCTATACAATCTCGTACGTGATAGCTCATTTGCGTGAAGGAGTTTTCATGGAAATGTCCATAAACTAAGATTTTTTTTTTGTCATAACCATGTCACATACAACGACATTGTGCGCATGTTTTCCATTTTTTTGATTTTTTTGAATTTGTTCTTCTCATTTGAACTTGGAGATGGTAGCTTACATCAAAAAAAGATTTTCCATAAAAATGTCCCTAAACCAAGTTTATATTTTTTTATGGTAACTATGTCTTATGAAATGACGAACCGCGAAGGTTTGCTATTTTTTTTGATTTTTTTGAATTAGTTAACATCATTTGAAAGTTGGTCAAACCTAAGATAACCCCGCTGACCGGCTCAAAAGCCCGCAACATCTCTCCAAACCCTAGCATCGAACTGCAGCCGTCCGATCATACCCTAGCGCCAAGCGACAACCCTCAGATCAGGTCTTCTAGAAGGAATTCACAGGGCGGGTCGCGTGCAGGCTGCGCACCGTTGTATCACATGGACGGCTCCGCACCGTTAGATCATTGGCGATCCGCGAGAGGTTGGTTCTGCTCGCCCACTCGTCTGTCCCAAAATGCAAACAAGTCCTTGTTGGGCCTTCGCAAGGCGTTGACCTGTCGAAGGCCCACAAGGAAAAAAGAGGCCTATAAAATGGTGCACGCGTTGGTTCTGTTTTTTTGATTTGATTGCACCGTCACCCTTTTCTTTATTGATTTGATTGCACCGTTTGTTTCTTTTTTTTATTTGATTGCACCAAATTAGTTTCATCATGCAAAAAATAGTTTCTTTTCCTTCTTATTTTTCAACATCAACATGGTTCATATTAGATTGAAAACATCATTACACAATCGAACATCTCATATTTAGAAAGGATAAAATTCATACAAAAGCATGCAAGATGTAAAACCTACGTACTACATAGTAAAACCTATCTACTCTTCATCGGAGATGTCGATGATTTCCGTGCCCTCCGGTGGATAAATGGCTGCCTGTTGCAGCTCCGCTGCCGCCTCCTCTGCCTCTATCTTCGCCTCCAGCTCATCGAACAGGGCGTCGGCCCCCGCCTGCCTCTGCCGGATGAGCCGGCGGTTTCCCTCCACCTTGGCCTCATCCCGGATGGAATCCAGGATGGCCTGCTGCTCCGCCATCTTCTCCGGCTAGTTGACGGCGACCTCCGCCTCCGCCTCCGGGTCGTCCTCCTCCATGGGCGCCGGTTGATGCTCCTCCTCCTCCGTCTCCGGTGAATCCGGAGCGAGACCCGCAGCAATGCGGGCGGCGCGGCGAGCCTGCATTTTTGCCTCGATTTGTAGGCGCCGCTCCGGAGTGTGTTGCGCGTACGTGGTGATGAAGCGTCGGACCATCCTGACGGCGACGGAAGTGCAAGAGGAGGCGGATGGGCTCGGTCGGCGGCGGGGTGGAGGGAGGAGGAGGATGTGCAAGGGCTGGGGGACGACGACCGGCTTAAATAGCCGGCTAATGGCCTCGGACGGCGATTCGAAGCGGCGCCGTGCGGCGTTCACACCGCGCCGACGGTCGAGGCGCCCGTCGGACCGTCGGGTTTTCCGATGAGTCCGCGTGGGGCCATGCCGTCAGCCCGACATGGAGGGCGCCTGTGAAAAGACGCCTGCAAAATGGGATGGAGGGAGTGGTGCGCTTCGGCCCAATAGTCCACCGAAATCAGGGCCCCACTCGTCAGTAGTTAACGGTCAAACCATTGACCCAACGGCATCCCCCCGTGTGACCTTTTCTGAGGGTTTCGGACTAAGGAATGGGGAAAAGTGAGCAAATGTTAAGAGCGTGGGGATGAATGAGTAGAGCTAAGGAACGAGGGGCACATAAATAGAAATCCCTTTTTCTAAACGGTAGCATCAAATCTTTCTTTGCTGGATGTCTTATCTTGAAGCTTTGATCTGGTAACGACTCCTTCACGACAACTCCTATGAACACTGATGATGTTGCAAGCCGGCAAGAAAATAAATTATCTATCCATAAGTTCATTAGTTAATTGTTGGATTTTCTTTAGCAATATGGATTTTTGGAACCTGGATGCACATGTACCCGGTTTAGCAACAAAAAAAAGTAAAAAAAAATTCAAATATTTTTCAAACTTTTTTTGCAACAAACATTATCTGGTACCAACAAATAAGAATGGACTTGTTTCCGATCGAATATGCTGGTAGACAAAGATATACAGCAAATCATTATGCTACACTTTGAAACAAGAAAAAACATCTCACGTAAGGGCATCTTCAATGGCAACCCGCAAATTTTCTTTTGCATCCCTCCACGGATAGGGTGGACCAGTCCGGGGACACGGATGCGGGAGGGCGTCATTCAACCGTAGCCGCATACATTTTGACCACAACTCAAACCAACCGGATGAAATTAGATGAAACTGGACGAATTTCATTTAAGTTCGGATATAATTGACATATAAAAGGTTGATATTTCGACCGTTTAAGTAAAAAACTAGAAAAAAAAAACCTAAACCCTATACCGGACAACCACCTTGTACGCGTGGCCGCCCTGCCCTGCCGCACCGACGTCTCCGTCGGTGCCGTCGTCGTCGTCGTCATGGTCCATCCAGCGGCGAACTATGCCGTAGGGCCAGGGCAGCCTTGTTTGGCGGCGGCCTGCCGCTCATGGACGAGCCGCTCTGCCTCCTGCCACGCTGTGCATAGTGCCGCCGCGACAACTGCCGACATGGCCTTCGGAGCCCTGGTGGCGGCCTTGTCACGAACGGCGTTGGCTGACTAGTGGCTAAGCGACCACTCCTCGCCGATCTTGTCGAGCTCACCATCAAGGCGGCGACGACGCCTGGCGGCCGTCTCCGTGGTGGTCAGGGATCCATCAAGCGCCCACGCCGCGGCGAGGTTCGGGTCGTTGCAGACCCATTCCGGCGCCACGTCTATCTTGGCGAACGCAGAGCAGTGAGCGGCATTGCGCCGGCCGTACCTCGCCTGCTGTCGTGCCGCGGGCTCGGCCTGGGACACCACCACCCGAGAGCCGGAGGTACCGCCGAAGCCTCCGCCTCCCAGGTAATGGAGGATGCGGCCACGCGCCGTGGCGATCGCGGGTGGCATCCCCTAGGGCCGGTGGCGTCGAGGCGACGGCGGCTCGTCGATCCGTGCACATCGGCTATGCGGTGGTGTCGGCGGCTCAGGCTCGACGTTGCCGCCGATGTGGAGGCCGCGGTTGCGCGGTGGTGATAGTGGCTTGTGCTTCATGCACCGCGGTTGCGCGGCGGGCATGTCGGCTCGTCCTTCACGCAACCACCGATGTGGAGCCCGCGGTTGCACGGTGGGGACACCAGCTCGTCCTTCACCCACCGGAGCGGGACGCCGGCTCGTCCTTGACTCGCACTGGCTATGGTAGTGTTGGAAATATGCCCTAGAGGCAATAATAAATTGGTTATTATTATATTTCCTTGTTCATGATAATCGTTTATTATCCATGCTATAATTGTATTGATTGGAAACTCAAATACATGTGTGCATACATAGACAACACTGTGTCCCTAGTAAGCCTCTAGTTAACTAGCTCGTTGATCAAAAGATGGTGAAGGTTTCCTAGCCATGGACATGAGATGTCATTTGATAACGGGATCACATCATTAGGAGAATGATGTGATGGACAAGACCCAAACTATAAACGTAGCATATGATCGTGTCAGTTTATTGCTATTGTTTTCTGCATGTCAAGTATCTGTTCCTATGACCATGAGATCATGCAACTCACTGACACCGGAGGAATACCTTGTGTGTATCAAACGTCGCAACGTAACTGGGTGACTATAAAGATGCTCTACAGGTATCTCTGAGGGTGTCTGTTGGGTTGGCATGGATCAAGACTGGGATTTGTTACTCGATGTAACGGAGAGGTATCTCAGGGCCCACTCGGTAATACAACATCACAATGAGCCTTGCAAGCAATGTGACTAAAGTGTTAGCCACGAGATCTTGTATTACGGACCGAGTAAAGAGACTTGCCGATAACAAGATTGAACTAGGTATAGAGATACCGACGATCGAATCTCGGGCAATTAACATACCAAAGAACAAAGAGAACAGCATACGGGATTAACTGAATCCTTGACATAGAGGTTCGACCGATATAGATCTTCGTAGAATATGTAGGAACCAATATGGGCATCCAGGTCCCGCTATTGGTTATTGACCGTAGAGGTGTCTCGGTCATGTCTACATAGTTCTCAAACCCACAGGGTCTACACACTTAACGTTTGGTGACGATTAGTATAGTTGAGTTATTGTGTTGGTGACCGAAGGTTGTTCGGAGTCCCGGATAAAATCCCGGACATGACGAGGATCCCCGGAAGAGTCCGGAGGTAAAGATTGATATATGTGATAATAGTGTTTTGATCTCCGGAAGGGTTTTGGAATTCACCGGAAGGGGTTCCGGATGTTTACCGAAGTGTTCGGGTGCAGCAACACTTTATATGGGCCAAAGGGGTAAAGCCCACGAGGTATTGGAAAGTGCAAAAGGAAGTTTTGCTGCTGCCTTAAGCGGTACTACCGCTGGTAAGGCAGTACTACCGCGTAAGCGGTACTACCGCTTGTGTGAAGCGGTACTACCGCTCATGAGCGGTACTACCGCTTGTACGCGGTACTGCTGGAATCCGAGTGGGACTCTTTCCGTGCGGGCCAAACCGACCTTGTGCGGGCAAAACCGACCTTGTGGAGGCTTTCTCTCCAAGTTTAGACCCCAGGGCTCAACATATAAATAGAGGGGCAGGGCTAGCACACGGGATACATCAAGATTTCCCAAGCCGATTGCCGGCAACCCTAACCCTCTAGTTCCCCCCGTCATAATCTCCGTAGTGCTTGGCGAAGCCCTGCAGAGATTGTTCCTCACCACAATCACCACGCCGTCGTGCTGCCGGAACTCATCCACTACTTCACCATCGCTTGCTGGATCGAGGAGATTAAGGCGTCATCAAGCCGTACGTGTGTTGAACGCGGAGGTGCCGTCCGTTCGGCGCTAGATCGTGTTTGGATCGAGGGACGACTTGCGATTTGGATCGTGAAGATGTTCGACTACATCAACCGCGTTTCTTAACGCTTCCGCTTAGCGATCTACAAGGGTATGTAGATTCACTCTCCCTCTCGTAGATGCTCATCACCATGGATAGATCTTGCGTGTGCGTAGGAAAATTTTTGTTTCCCATGCGACGTTCACCAACAGTGGTATCAGAGCTAGGTCTATGTGTAGATGAGATCTCGAGTAGAACACAAAGGAGTTTGTGGGCGTTGATATTCAGATTGCTTCCTCCCTTGGTCTTTTCTTGTTTCGGCGGTATTGTGGGATGAAGCGGCTCGGACCAACATTACTCATACGCTTACGAGAGACCGGTTCCATCAACTGACATGTAATTTCGTTGCATAAAGATGGCTGGCGGGTGTCTGTGTCTCCTACTTTAGTCGGATCGGATTTGACAAAGACGGTCCTTAAGAAGGTTGAAAAGCAATTTTTGTATCACCGTTGTGGTTTTTGCGTAGGTAAGAATTGTTCTTGCTAGATACCTGTAGCAGCCACGTAAAACTTGCAACAACAATTAGAGGACGTCTAACTTGTTTTTGCAGGGTATGTTGTGATGTGATATGGCCAATTTCATGATGAGATATATGTGATGTATGAGATGATCATGTGTTGTATAGAATATCACGACTTGCATGTCGATGAGTACGGCAACTGGCAGGAGCCATAGAGTTTTCTTTAATTATTTTCGCCGTTTTGCTTTACTTTATCGCTTTGAGTTAGCAATAGTCGTGGAAGCAACAGTCGGTGCGAAAACCTCATGGCGACACGTTGATGGAGATCAAGATGATGGAGATCATGGTGTCATGCCGGTGACGATGGAGATCATGCCGATGCTTTGGAGATGGAGATCAAAAGCACAAGTTCATGGCCATATCATGTCACTTATGATTTGCATGTGATGTTAATCCTTTTATGCATCTTATTTTGCTTAGGACGACGGTAGCATTATAAGGTGATCCCTCACTTAAATTTCAAGATAAAATTGTGTTCTCCCCGAGTGTGCACCATTGCGAAAGTTCGTCGTTTCGAGACACCACGTGATGATCGGGTGTGATAGACTCTACGTTCGCATACAACGGGTGCAAGCCAGTGTTGCACGTGCGGAACACTCGGGTTAAACTTGACGAGCCTAGCATGTACAGACATGGCCTCGGAACACAAGAGACCGAAAGGTCGAACATGAGTCATATAGTAGATATGATCAACATGAAGATGTTCACCATTGAAACCACCTCAACTCACGTGATGATCGGACTTGAGTTGGTGGATTTTGATCATGTGACACTCGAATGACCGGAGGGATGTCAATTTGAGTGGGAGTTTTTTTAAGTAATATGATTAACTAAACTCATTATCTTGAACAATAGTCTAAGTTGTCTTTGCTATATTTATGTTGTAGATCATGGCTCGCGCAGTAGCACCCCTGAATTTTAATGCGTTCCTAGAGAAAGCTAAGTTGAAAGATGATGGAAGTAACTTTGTGGACTGGGCCCGTAATCTAAGGATTATCCTTACGGCTTCCCAGAAGGCTTATGTCCTTGATGCACCGCTTGGTGATCCACCCGCTCCAGTTGAGTCTCTAGACGTTGTGAACGCCTGGCAGGCTCGCTCTGATGATTACTCAATAGTTCAATGTGCAGTTTTGTATGGCTTAGAACCGGGACTTCAAAGACGTTTTGAACGTCATGGAGCATATGAGATGTTCCAGGAGTTGAGGTTTATCTTTCAGAAGAATGCCCGGATTGAGAGGTATGAGACCTCCGATAAGTTCTATACTTGCAAGATGGAGGAGAACGGGTCTGTTAGTGATCACATACTCAGAATGTCTGGGTACTCCACCCGTCTGGCTGAATTAGGGATGCCCCTTCCGCCAGAGGCTATCACTGACAGAGTTCTTCAATCATTGCCACCTAGCTACAAGAGCTTCGTGTTGAACTATAACATGCACGGGATGAACAAGTCAGTCGCCGAGCTGTTTGCGATGCTGAAAGTCGCTGAGTCTGAAATTCAGAAGGAGCATCAAGTGTTGATGGTCAATAAAACCACTAGTTTCAAGAAAAATGGCAAGGGTAAGAAGGGTAACTCCAAGAAGAGTGGCAAAGCAGTTGCTCCTCCCGTGAAGAAACCCAAGGCTGGACCCAAACCAGAAACTGTGTGCTTTCATTGCAAGGGAACTGGACACTGGAAGCGGAACTGCCCCAAGTATTTGGCTGACAAGAAGGCGGCCAACAACAAACAAGGTATATATGATATACATGTTATTGATGTGTACCTTACCAACTCTCGTTGTAGTGCCTGGGTATTTGATACCGGTGCGGTTGCCCACATTTGCAACTCTAAACAGGAATTGCGGAATAGACGGAGGCTGGCAAAGGATGAAGTGACGATGCGCGTGGGAAATGGTTCCAAGGTTGATGTGATCGCCGTCGGCACGCTCGCTCTTCGATTACCATCGGGATTAGTGATGAACCTGAATAATTGTTATTTATTGCCTGCGTTAAGCATGAACATTATATCTGGATCTTGTTTATTGCGAGACGGTTACTCATTTAAATCAGAGAATAATGGTTGTTCTATTTATATGAGTAATATCTTTTATGGTCATGCACCCGAAGTGAGGGGTTTATTCTTATTTAATCTCAATAGTAATGATACACATGTTCATAACATTGATGCCAAAAGATGTAGAATTGATAATGATAATACCACTTTCTTGTGGCACTGTCGTTTAGGTTATATTGGCGTAAAACGCATGAGGAAGCTCCATGCTGATGGAGTTTTGGAGTCACTTGATTTTGAATCACTTGACACATGCGAGCCATGCCTCATGGGCAAGATGACTAAAACGCCGTTCTCTGGAACAATGGAACGGGCAAGTGACTTGTTGGAAATCATACATACTGATGTGTGCAGTCCGATGAGCATTGAGGCGCACGGTGGTTATCGTTACTTTCTCACCTTCACTGATGACTTAAGTAGATATGGGTATATTTACTTAATGAAACACAAGTCTGAAACGTTTGAAAAGTTTAAACAATTTCAGAGTGAAGTTGAGAATCATCGTAACAAGAAGATTAAATTCCTACGATCTGATTGAGGAGGAGAGTATCTGAGTTATGAGTTTGGCAGTCACTTAAGACAGTGTGGAATTGTTTCACAATTAACACCGCCTGGAACACCACAGCGTAATGGTGTGTCCGAACGTCGTAATCGAACCTTATTAGATATGGTGCGATCTATGATGTCTCTTGCTGATTTGCCACTATCGTTTGGGGGTTATGCATTAGAGACAGCTGCATTCACTTTAAATAGGGCACCATCGAAATCCGTTGAAACGACGCCATATGAACTTTGGTTTGGGAAGAAGCCAAAGCTGTCGTTTCTTAAAGTTTGGGGATGTGATGCTTATGTCAAAAAGCTTCAGCCTGAAAAGCTGGAACCCAAAGCGGAGAAATGCGTCTTCATAGGATACCCAAAAGAGACAGTTGGGTATACCTTCTACCTCAGATCCGAAGGCAAAGCGTTTGTCGCTAAAAACGGAACATTTCTTGAGAAAGAGTTTCTCTCGAAAGAATTGAGTGGGAGGAAGATAGAACTTGATGAGGTTGTTGAACCTTTACTTCAACCTGAGAGTAGCGCAGCGCAGAAAGATGTTTTTGTAGAGCCTACATCAGCTGAAGAGGAAGTTGATGATGATCATAAAGCTTCGGATCAAGTTGCTATCGAACCTCGTAGGTCGACAAGGACGCGTACTGCTCCTGAGTGGTACGGCAACCCTGTCTTAGAGGTCATGTTGTTGGACAACGATGAACCTTCGAGCTATGGAGAAGCGATGATGGGCCCGGATTCCGAGAAGTGGTTAGAGGCCATGAAATCCGAGATGGGCTCCATGTATGAAAACAAAGTGTGGACTTTGGAAGTATTACCTGAAGGGCGTAAGGCCATTCAGAACAAATGGATCTTTAAGAGGAAGACGGACGCGGACGGTAATGTCACCGTCTATAAAGCTTGACTTGTGGCAAACGGTTTTTCACAAGTTCAAGGAGTTGACTACGATGAGACCTTCTCACCCGTAGCGATGCTTAAGTCCGTCAGAATCATGTTAGCAATAGCTGCCTTTTTCGATTATGAAATTTGGCAGATGGATGTCAAAACAGCATTCCTTAACGGTTTCCTTAAGGAAGAGTTGTATATGATGCAACCAGAAGGTTTTGTCGATCCAGAGAATGCTGACAAAGTTTGCAAACTCCAGCAATTCATTTATGGACTGGTGCAAGCACCTCGGAGTTGGAATCTTCGCTTTGATGAGGTTATCAAAGCGTTCGAGTTTATACAAGTTTACGGAGAAGCTTGTATTTACAAGAAAGTGAGTGGGAGCTCTATAGCGTTTCTAATATTATATGTGGATGACATATTACTGATTGGAAACAATATAGAAATGTTGGAAAGCGTGAAGGAATATTTGAACAATAGTTTTTCAATGAAGGACCTAGGAGAAGCTGCTTTCATATTAGGCATCAAGATCTATAGAGATAGATCAAGACGTTTAATAGGACTTTCACAAAACACATACCTTGATAAGATTTTGAAGAAGTTCAAAATGGATCAATCCAAGAAGGGGTTCTTGCCTATTTTGCAAGGTGTGAAGTTGAGTAAAACTCAATGCCCAGTGACTGCAGAAGATAGAGAAAAGATGAGTGTCATCCCCTATGCTTCAGCCATAGGCTCTATCATGTATGCAATGCTGTGCACAAGACCCGATGTCAGCCTTGCCATAAGTATGGTCGGAAGGTTTCAAAGTGATCCAGGAATGGAACACTGGACGGCGGTCAAGAATATCCTGAAGTACATGAAAAGGACTAAGGACATGTTTCTCGTTTATGGAGGTGATCAAGAGCTCGTCGTAAAGGGTTACGTCGATGCAAGCTTTGACACTGATCCGGATGACTCTAAGTCGCAAACCGGATACGTATTTATTCTTAATGGGGGTGCGGTTAGCTGGTGCAGTTCCAAGCAAAGCATGGTAGCTGATTCTACATGCGAAGCGGAGTACATCGCTGCCTCGGAGGCGGCGAAGGAAGGTGTCTGGATGAAGGAGTTCATGACAGATCTTGGACTAGTGCCTAGTGCGCTTAACCCAATGACTCTGTTTTGTGATAATACTGGTGCCATTGCTCTAGCCAAGGAACCAAGATTTCACAAGAGGACCAGACACATAAAGCGACATTTCAATTCCATCCGCGATTACATCAAGGAGGATGACATAAATATTTGCAAAGTACACACGGATCTGAATGTTGCAGATCCGATGACTAAACCTCTTCCAAGGGCTAAACATGAACAACACTAGAACTGCATGGGTGTTCGATTCATTACAATGTAAATCACATAGTGATGTGAACTAGATTATTGACTCTAGTGCAAGTGGGAGACTGTTGGAAATATGCCCTAGAGGCAATAATAAATTGGTTATTATTATATTTCCTTGTTCATGATAATCGTTTATTATCCATGCTATAATTGTATTGATTGGAAACTCAAATACATGTGTGGGTACATACACAACACTATGTCCCTAGTAAACCTCTAGTTAACTAGCTCGTTGATCAAAAGATGGTGAAGGTTTCCTAGCCATGGACATGAGATGTCATTTGATAACGGGATCACATCATTAGGAGAATGATGTGATGGACAAGACCCAAACTATAAACGTAGCATATGATCGTGTCAGTTTATTGCAATTGTTTTCTGCATGTCAAGTATCTGTTCCTATGACCATGAGATCATGCAACTCACTGACACCGGAGGAATACCTTGTGTGTATCAAACGTCGCAACATAACTGGGTGACTATAAAGATGCTCTACAGGTATCTCCGAGGGTGTCTGTTGGGTTGGCATGGATCAAGACTGGGATTTGTTACTCGATGTAACGGAGAGGTATCTCAGGGCCCACTCGGTAATACAACATCACAATGAGCCTTGCAAGCAATGTGACTAAAGTGTTAGCCACAAGATCTTGTATTACGGACCGAGTAAAGAGACTTGCCGATAACGAGATTGAACTAGGTATAGAGATACCGACGATCGAATCTCGGGCAAGTAACATACCGAAGAACAAAGGGAACAACATACGGGATTAACTGAATCCTTGACATAGAGGTTCGACCGATATAGATCTTCGTAGAATATGTAGGAACGAATATGGGCATCCAGGTCCCGCTATTGGTTATTGACCGTAGAGGTGTCTCGGTCATGTCTACATAGTTCTCAAACCCGCAGGGTCTACACACTTAACGTTTGGTGACGATTAGTATAGTTGAGTTATTGTGTTGGTGACCGAAGGTTGTTCGGAGTCCCGAATAAAATCCCGGACATGACGAGGATCTCCGGAAGAGTCCGGAGGTAAAGATTGATATATGTGATAATAGTGTTTTGATCTCCGGAAGGGTTCCGGAATTCACCGGAAGGGGTTCCGGATGTTTACCGAAGTGTTCGGGTGCAGCAACACTTTATATGGGCCAATGGGGTAAAGCCCACGAGGTATTGGAAAGTGCGATTTGGATCGAGGGACGACTTGCGATTTGGATCGCGGAGACGTTCGACTACATCAACCGCGTTTCTTAACGCTTACGCTTAGCGATCTACAAGGGTATGTAGATTCACTCTCCCTCTCGTAGATGCTCATCACCATGGATAGATCTTGCGTGTGCGTAGGAAATTTTTTGTTTCCCATGCGACGTTCCCCAACAGGTAGCGCCGGTCCCATCTGACGGAGCGAACGCTCTGATACGTCCATTCACTACTAGGAGAAAGGCTAGTGATACCTCTCCGTCGTATCTACTTTTCCTCACTCTTTTGCCCTTGTTTTGGACTCTAATTTGCATGATTTGAATGAAACTAATCCGGACTAACGCTGTTTTCACCAGAACTACCATGGTAATGTTTTTTGTGCAGAAATAAAAGTTCTTGGAATTGGACGAAACTTTTTGGAGATTTATTTTGGAATAAATAAAAAATACTGGAGTAAACAACCAACAGAGGGGGGCCAGAGGCTGGCCATCATACACTAGGGCACGCCAGCCCCCCAAGCGTGCCCTGGTGGGTTGTGCCCACCTCGTGGCCCCACTGACCCTAATTCCGCCACTATAAATTCCTATTTCCGAAGAAAAAAATCAAGGAGAAAGTTTCATCGCATTTTACGATACGAAGCCGCCGCCACCTCCTGTTCTTCATCAGGAGGCCAGATCTGGAGCCCGTTTGGGGCTCCAGAGAGGGGAATCTTTGGTCTTCGTCATCACCAACCCTTCTCCATCGCCAATTCCATGATGCTCCCCACCGGGAGTGAGTAATTGCTTCGTAGGCTTGCTGGCCAGTGAGGAGTTGGATGAGATTCATCATGTAATCGAGTTAGTTTTGTTAGGGCCTGATCCCTAGTATCCACTATGTTATGAGATTGCCGTTGCTATGACTTTGCCATGCTTAATGCTTGTCACTAGGGCCTGAGTGTCATGATTTCACATCTGAACCGTTTATGTTATCACCATTATATCTATGTTCTTGATCCGGTCTTTCCTAGTCATATGCACCTATTACGTGTTATGATCCGTCAACCCCATACTGACAATATTTGGGATAATTCACGGTGATGACCGTAGTTTGAGGAGTTCATGTATTCACCGTGTGTTAATGCTTTGTTCCGGTTCTCTATTAAAAGGAGGCCTTAATATCCCTTAGTTTTCTTATGGACCCCGCTGCCACGGGAGGGTAGGACAAAAGATGTCATGCAAGTTCTTTTCCATAAGCACGTATGACTATTTACAGAATACATGCCTACATTACATTGATGAACTGGAGCTAGTTCTGTGTCGCCCTAGGTTATGACTGTTATATGATGAATATCATCAAACGATTTACCGATCCAGTGCCTACGAATTTTCCACTTATTGTTCTTGCTAAGTTACTACTGCTGCTGCTACTGTTCCAACTGCTACAAAACTATTGCTATCACTGTTACCGTTACTACTGCTGCTACTACTGCTATCAAATTATCATATTACTGTGCTACTGATCACTTTGCTATAGATATTTAATCTCCAGGTGTGGTTGAATTGAAAACTCAACTGCTAATACTCACAAATATTCTTTGGCTCCCCTTGTGTCGAATCTATAAATTTGGGTTGAATACTCTACCCTCGAAAACTGTTGCGATCCCCTATACTTGTGGGTTATCAGCTAGTAGTAGCGCTGGAAATAGGGGTAGCAGTAGCGCGGGTGCCGGCGCTACTAGTACGGCACTACAGCTAACCTGTAGCAGTAGCGTTGGTTTACCCATGCTACTGCTATCCTACTTAGCAATAGCGTTGGTCCGGTCCAATGCTACTGCTACTTAGCTACCACTATATAGCGGTAGCGCTGGCAACCTGCGCTACTACTTCCTCCTAAAGAGCGCTACTGCTATATTTATGCATTTGCGTATTTTTTTCTATTACGTATTTGCGCTGTATTTGTACATGTTTTATATAGTATTATAATCATATCAGAGACATGCAATATGCTGATCATATCATACACATAATAGTTTCATCATATCATCACATTATCCAACACAAATCATATTGTCTCATCATAATCACGATATAGCGATACAAGTTAAGTGTCGACATGTCTCGAATACAAGCAACTGCATGGTCATCACATACACATGTCTCATCATCTATATCTATATCTAGTTTTTGTGGCACCGGTTTCGATCCCTCTCCCACGCTAGCATGCACCACCTCAAGTAACTATCTTCCGCTTCGGCTCTGCTATCGAACCCTCTCTGGCTACCGCCCGGAAACTGGTGCACTTGGGCCTGACACTCAGGCCACTCGTCGTACACTCCTGGAACCTTCCCTACATACACGACGTAGCACTTCTTCGCCATCGATGATCTATGTACCTGCATCGTCACATGAGTCGATAATATGCAACATCATATATAGTTGAGCAACAGAAAGAGACAGAGTTAGCAGAAATAGAAGCAACATATCATAAGCATAAATAACAAAGTTCATCGTACCCAAACTACCCTAACTAGAGTGATCTTCGCTAGTTGAGGAGGACGGTTTAATTACATCACAAAGTTTCGTTGTGCATAACTCAAAGTTTCGTCATAGAGAAAGTAGTGACTAAACGGACACATTGTCATATATTGTCAATTACTCGAACATGTCATGCCATCCTTCCAAATCAGGGAGGAAGGACCCGAGCGAAGTGAAAGGCTTCAGGTCGAGACACTGAGCGGCTACGCGTGTTCGGACGTCTTCCCGCGACATTTGCCCTTCTTCGTAGAACATCCCTGTTTTTTCGACGACCTCCTTCATGATGACTTGGGCAAGTTCACGCTGGATGTGATAGAACTCAGCTCGGAGTCGACGATCCGGTACATTTCCTAGTTTCTTTGCCCATTGCAGAATATCGGCATCGTCGGATTTAGGTGACATGCGAAGGTTCTGGCAATCCCGTCTGTACTCTAGCATGTGGTGGAGGACATAGAATCCATCACTGAGAGTTGCTCTCGGTTGCTGGATGCAGCAGAAGTCGATCTTATGGCTAAAGCAGGGCGCGCTCTTCCTTGTCTTCTTGACCGTGATCTCTCCACCCCGTTGGCCGTAGCTTAAGATAGCACTACCGAGAATAGCCTTGATGTGGGTGTAATCCTTTTTCTTTATGTTCTTCGACGAGTCCAAGTAAAGAGCGTGGGAGAATCGGGGGTAAAGAATGATGAGGACGGCGCGCCCCTCGCTGTTCAAAATAAGAACACCTCAAATTAGCCTCCACGCGTGCAAATGAATGATTGAAATCGAAGGAAGGATATCCGCGGATGACTTACATGGGATGATAAGGCAGGAGAATCGACTCCTTGTCCTTATTGGCGACCATGAAATCGGCGATGTATTGCCTCGCATATTCACGATGCTTTGTGCAGACTGCCAAGAAGCCCTCGTGCATAAAGTACGGGTCAGCGACACAGATATAAGATATTTGCTTGCGCCTGATGATGTAGTTCATGTACATGGCATACATGCGGACGAACGTAAAATCCAGCCTTGTCATGTGAAACATGTCGAAGATGTAATCGAATCGAAGAAAGAACTTATCCGCGGGGAATGTCTGGACGTACAACCTTTGCTGCAGCATGTTAACCATGTAGAGCGGGTATTCTGGATTTGTCGAGGCGATAAGGCTTTTCTCTCTCAATAGCACATTGTCATGAAGTCTCCTTAGATCGCTGTTTATAGCCTCTACCGCTTCCTTAGGTAGGATCAGATCACCGGCGATATGGTATTTGGCCGCACCTTTGATAGGTATACGGTCTTCAACCCGAGGCTGCGGAGGCGGCTGGCTCATAGAAGCAGCTTTGCCGCCATTAGGGCCTTTCTTCACTCTCTTCCTATGCTTCTTTGGTACCGAAAGTGAGCCTATCATACCATACCTGACCACCGCCCCCAGTGTTGTCGGGCTCAGCAATAATGACCGACCCTCACGTTGTTGTTGCTGGGTTGAGGCGGCATCTGGAGGCGTGTCCTGCGAGGATTGCAGGAAGAGAGACTTCTTGCAATCAGCCTTAAGACGTTCCTCCTCCGGCAATTCAGGCATCAACTCATCACGCTCAAACCCTGAGTCATACTGCTGAGCCATAAATAATGCGTCGTCATAGCCGCCGGTGCTGGAATTGTTGAGAAACCGTAGAGGGTCATCATCCACGTCCATGGCATCATGCATTGCTTCTTCGACAACGGCGACATCATCAGCCACTAATAGAGCCTCTTCCTCATGCCGTCCTCTATAACCCGGCACGACAGGTGCCGCTAATTGGGTAGGTGGGGTGGTGGTGTCCATACCTTGCTGAGGCTGCTTGGTCATGGGTCTGCTCCCGGCCGTCTCCAGACGAAGGAGATTCTTAGGCCGCAACAGGACCCAACTCTTGCATTTGCCAAGCCGTGACGGGGTCTCGTCGTCATCTCCCCCTTGTAGTACTAGAGGAGCCAAATTCTCATAGCCCGCTTTGACACTGGCCACGGAAACCTTGAAGACACCATGGGGGCATCGGCCGGCTGTGGAACAATTGTTCCTTCGGCTTCACTATCGTCGCCTTTCCCACGTCCACCTTCTGGCCGCTGATGATGTACAGTATGGTGCACGGCGTTTTGTCGGACTGCGAAGACATGTCTGCGACGTGAGACATCCGAAAGGCAACGGAAACGGGAGATTACACATGTATTGAAGAGGGACGGTGTGACAGGTAGTTACCATGAGGGCGTCGAGCTCAGCCAAAGACGAAGCCCCGCTGAGTGTGCCAGAGACGGAGGACGGGCTGCTATGAGCAGGTGCGGGAGCAGGTGCGGTTGCGTGAGCAGGTGCTGGTGGTGCATCGCTAAACGAGCGGCTCCCGACGAAGCTTGGAAGGGGAAAATCCTTTGCCTCTTTACCTGGATTTTGCTTCTGCCATTCCATGACAACCGGAATCAAGGCACTAAACGAAGATACCATTTCCTCTCTTGCGGCAGCTACCGCTGCTTGGACTGCCTCCCTCACCAACTCAGGTCGTATCGCTTCTTTGGTCTCAGTTGATTTCTTATCGACCGCAAGCTCAACCTTCTTATCGACTGCAATCTCAACCTTCTTATCGACCGCAATCTCAACCTTCTTGTCGATGTTTATTTCGTTTAACCTCCATCTTTCCTTTCTCTCATGGGCGTCCTCACGGTAGTAGTGCTTCCATGTGGCGCCGTCTCCGATGCCGTGCACGCGTCCATACGACGACCGAGTGTCCACCGGGAGTCTTTTCAATACGTTCAAGGCCCGGTTGAAAGGGGTGTCCCACTTGGGCCTCGCCGATGCCTCAGACGGTGTGTCGCTTTCAGCCACAATCCTGTGCTGCTCTTTCTGCAAAAGGAATGTGGATCGTTTACAAATTTGACTAAACATGCAGTCGAATTGATCAGAAGCTAAAATTAGGGGGTAAATTAATAATTACCAGCAGTCTCATGAACTCCCTCGTGACCGTGTTCGTTTCGAAAACCTTGTTGACTGGGTCCCAACGGTACCAGGCCCTGATGACGTCACGCCCCTGCGGGACAGTGAACTCCGCCAAGGGGTCTGGGATCCCCCGACTTTCGCGTGCCGCGTCCTCCTTGTCCCATATGCGCCTCTTCCCTGAGTAACCACGGTTTCCGAGGCGGTGGTACCCCATGTTCCTTTCTTGAAGCCCCTTCATGTACTCCGACTTTTCTTTGGCAGCTTCGGCAATGCAAGCCGCCTTGAATATTTCGAACTGCTCTTCCGTAATTGTCGGATTATCCTTTACAATCTTGGAGTAGGGTTGCTTTTTGACGATGATCCGATGTTTCACCCTAACTTTCCAGGCAGACAACGCGTTGCTAAACTTGCCCATGGCTTTGTTGTTTATCTTCTTCATTGCCGGGTCTTGCCACGGTCTAGGATACTTGGATTCATCCCGGTCTGGGAACAAGAAACTCCGGTGCAGCTTCGTTAGGAGGAAGTGCTCCATATTCGGTATCTTCCTTAATTTTCCGTCATTGATGGTGGCGGTTTCCTGTAGGATGCATCCTATTTTATTGCCGTAGCACATGCACGCTTCCTCAGGCTGTTTTGGCTCGAAATTGCTGGGGTCCACCTCCGTGACCACCAGTCTAGTAGTGCTGAGCTGGTTTGGGCGTCGTATCTTCTTCGGTTGCGGTTCTGTACCGGCTAAATTGGCAGCATCGGTGCCGGTGTCAGTGCCGGTGTCAGTGCCACCCTCAGATGTGACAGGGGGGGTACAACAACAGTTGCTCATCCAAATAGTTAAAATAATTGTTTGCCGCCTCGTAGACGTCGCAATTACCAGAACGCCCTCCTTCATCGTTGTTAGCCATTTTCCTATGCTTAAGTCTAGTCAATTAATTCTAGATCTAATAAAATGAATAATGACATAAAAAAGGCCTATGTTTTGCCAGAATGTTGATTCATTCCCGTAGCGGCAAATCCCGGGCACTCGATATGTCCTAGTTTCTAGCACAAGTCATGCCGAAATTTCGGCATGACCTTTGCTAATAAGTGGACATATTGAGCGCCTGAAATTTGCCGGAACGGAAATGAATCAACATTCCGGCAAAACATAGGCCACTCGGAATCATTCCGGCAAAACAAATGCAAATAATGTAATACATAGTGAAATGAATCAACAAACCTAACTATAGCTAGCTAGGGTTCTAACTAACCTAGCTAGGGTTCTAACTAAACTAGGCAGAGAGAGGAGAGAGAGAGGAGGGGCGGGTGCCTTACAGGGGGGCAGGGAGACGCCGACGTTGAGAGGGGCAGGGGAGATGCCGGCGATGGAGGGCGACGGTGTCGACGAGGGCGACGGCGGTGACGGAGGGCGACGGCGGCGACGGAGGGCGACATTGGCGATGACGACGACGATGGCGACGGAGGGCGTGCGCAGAGAGGAGGGCGACGACAGCGATGGAGGGCGTGTGTGGAGAGGAGGGCGATGGTGGCGGTGTGGGGGGATTTGGGGAATTGGGGGAAGAAGCGCGCGGGAGAGAGGTTAACTGAACCTAGCGGTAGCGCTGGTTTGGAACCAGTGCTACCGCTATTGCTTTCCTTTTTTCATTTTCTTTTTTACCTTTCTCCTTTTTATTACATTTCAGTTTTATTTTTATCTTATTTTTTCATTTTATTTTTGTTTTTGTTTTCCTCACTCTGTTAAACGACCGATATGCATGATGTGAAGGGCCATATATATTATATCATTTGACCGATAATGGTTAATTAAGTGCGTATACAAAATAGGAACATATATATAAATGATGGTTTGCTTCTTCTTCGTCGCTGATAACGGTTAAGTGCGTCGACGCTTTCCTTTCTGAGTGAGCTTCTTTCCTTTCTTGTTCGCTGCCGAGTAATTGAGTCCCTCGTTATGACTTTTCCTTTTCCATGGAGTGCGATTTTTCTTAGGTAATGCAGTCTTGCTTCTTCTTTTGACATATGCTTCATCGTCATCGTCATCTTCCCTCATCGGGTCGCCATACTGGTCGTAGTCTTCCTCGTTAGTGACCCTGTCCATTCCGACGATGCTCCTTTTGCCTCTCCTCACGACAACACGGCTCGGATTGCTCGGGTCGGTTATGAAGAAGCATTGTGTCACGTGCTTAGCGTGTACCCATGGCTCAGTTTTGGCGAGGACGTTAACATTCACGGTAGCACTCTTCACGTTGGGTGTAGACATGGTAGTGAAATAATTGTTTTCTCTGACGACGGCCTTAGCCCATCTGACATGGAACATTGTCGCATTGTGTAGTCCAGGGTAGTCAAGCTCCCAGATCTCTTCGACCCTTCCGTTGAATCTTTCTGTTGCGCTGTTGTCGCCGGTCATGAATTCCATCGTCACCCCTGAGTTCTGGTAATCACTGTTTATGTCCTTGGCCTCCGTGTAAAACGTGTATCCGTTGATATCATATGCCTGATAGGTCTTTGAGGTTGGCTGCAGGGCCATGTGCTAAGGCGTGTATGAGCAATCCGTCTTCACTGCCCTTTTCCGGGGGATTAGCAAGAACATGCTCTTTGAACCAACGCAAGAAAGTGGAGTTGTGCTCTCTAGTAACTTCGGCGTCCATCTTGTGTAGCCCCTGGTCACGATACTTCTTTACGATGGTTTCTTTTGCAGTTCCATGAAAGGATCTACCACGTCTAGGTGCTATAGCTCTACTAAGTTTGCTATGTCCAAGTCGTTGCGGCGACCCGAGTAGTCCACATGCAAGTCCCTCCAACCGTTCATGTGACCTTCTCCTCCGAGCCTGCCAAGGTGCTTGTTGACGGGCAAACCAACAACAGGGTTTTCGTCGCTTAGATAATTCTCGCAGAAGGCGATGCACTCTTGGGTCAGATAGCCCTGCACGATGCTTCCATTTGGAAGGGACATGTTACAAACGAATTCTTTGATGACGCCATTCATCCTCTCGAACGGCATCATGCTGTGAAGGAATGACGGCCCGAGGTCGATGATGTCGTCCACAATGTGGACACACAGATGCACCATGACGTCAAAGAAAGCAGGCGGGAAGTAAATCTCAAGCTCATTTAGTATGACAACCATCTTTCCACCACCCTTCCACTGACCTTCATGATTGCCTGCGCGGTATAATAAGCAAAAGAATGTTAATCATGCATGCATATATCAAAGTCATACAAAATTTTGACATGACCTTCCCTAAATATATGTCATATAGAGTTTGCCCGAAATTCGCCGAAACGGAAATAAATCAACATTTCGGCAAAACATAAGCAACTCATGTCAAGCACGATCCAACAAACACATATAGGCGGCGGAAACTCATGCCACACGCACATATTCCCACCATCATAGCGCAAACACACATATTTCCATTAATTTTTGCAAAGCACAACTTTTTATTCACCTTTCGTCCCGAGAGAGGGCCGGGATCGATCGAGCCAACGTTAACGTATATGGTAGATGGCCGGTACGGTGCCACTATCTAGCTAGCAAGGGATCGGAAGAAGTAGGACAAAGATGCATGGTAGATCTAGTTGGAAGGAGACCTAACTAGCTAGTGGAGAGGGAGGGGAAGCTAGCTAGTGAGACAAAATGCAAGAGAGATCTAGACCGGAAGAGAGAAGGACGGAGAGACAAATGATCAAGTGAGGGAAAGAAGCCATTAATGGAGCTCATTAATGGAGGAGATGGTGGATGGGGGAATTAATGGGGAGAGAAGAGAGGTAGGACAAGGAAGAACTAAGTGAGGGAGGTAGAGGAGGGAGAGGGGAGGGGGAGGAGTGGGAGAGGAAAAGGTGGCTGCTACGAGTAGCAGTAGCGCTGGAGAAGAAACGCGCTACTGCTAAGCGCCATAGCAGTAGCGCTGGTCTGGGCACCGGCGCTGCTGCTAATTGGGGCCCACCTGCTGGCAACGTACAACCATAGCAGTAGCGGTGGACCACCGACACACGCTACTGCTAGGGAATTAGTAGTAGCGCCGGTTTCGGACAACTGCTACCACTACAGGTAGCCCCTGGCGGTGGCGACGGGACCACTTAGCAGTAGCGGTGGTCCGGTGGCCCGCGCTACTGCTACTTTTGTACTTGTAGCGCTTGTCGACAGCTAGCGCTACTACTACATAGTAGTAGCACTTTGCCTCTTTCTAGCGCTACTGCTAAAATCCTATCTATAGGCTTTCTCCTAGTAGTGATTTTGCATCATGATTTCTTATTCATATTTATGTTATTCTTGTCCATTATTCCCTATTATGATACAATTCTTATGCCCCTTTCTCTCTGAATATGCAAGGTACATTACAAAGAGGGAATTATCTGGAAACTGGAATTCTGGACCGGAAAACCGAGAAAAAGGCACAAAAGTCACCAGACTCCAAATGACCTGAAACTTCACGAGGAATTTATATTGAATATATGTGAATTTATGGGCAAAAAATATACCGGAGGGGGGCCACCAGCCAGGCACAAGCCAACAGGGCACGTCCCCCAGGCCGCGCCCTGATGTGTGGTGGGGCTTTGGCTGGCCTCCCGACGCCCCTCTTCTCCTATATGGTGTGTTTTACCCTAGAAAAAATCATAAGAAACTTTTCGGGATGAAGCGCCGCCGTCTCGAGGCAGAAACCTGGGCAGAGGCCCTTTTGCACTCCGGCAGTTAGATTCTATCGGGGAAATCCCTCTCCGGGAGGGGGAGATCAAAACCATCGTCATCACCAACGCTCCCTCCTTCGTTGGAGGACCAATCTTCATCAACATCTTCACCAGCACCATCTCACCTCCAACCCTAGTTCATCTCTTGTATTCAATCTTTGTCTCAAAACATCAGATTGGTACCTGTGGGTTACTAGTTGTGTTGATTACATCTTGTAGTTGATGCTTGTTGGATTACTTGGTGGAAGATATTATCTTCAGATCCTTAATTATTATTATTGCACCTCTGATCTTGAACATGTTGATGAGGTGTGAGTAGTTACTATTGTTCCTGAGGACATCGGAGAAGTCTTGTTATAAGTAATCATGTGAAGTTGGTATTCGTTCGATATTTTGATGATATGCATGTTGTTACTTCTCTTAGTGGTGTCATATGAACGTCGACTACATGACACTTCACCATGTTATGGGCCTAAGGGAAGTCATTGTGGAGTATCAAGTAGATGATGGGTTGCTAGAGTGATAGAAGCTTAAACCCCAGTTTATGCGTTGCTTCATAAGGGGCTGATTTGGATCCACATGTTTCATGTTATGGTTAGATTTATCTTAATTCTTCTTTCGTAGTTGCGGATGCTTGCGAGAGGGGGTAATCATAAGTAGGTTGTTAGTTCAAGTAAGAGCAACACCTTAGCACTGGTCCACCCACATATCAAATTATCAAAGTAGCGAACGCGAATTAACTCAACATGATGAACATGACTAGACAGAATTCCCATGTGTCCTCGGGAGCACTTGCTTAATATAAGTGTACTTTCAGGCCCGTCCTTTGCTACAAAAAGGATTGGGATACCTTGCTGCACCTTTGTTACTATTGTTACTTGTTACTTGTTATGATTTATCTTGCTACCAAACTATCTACTACCGTTACTTACAGCACTTGCAGAGAATACCTTGCTTAAAACCGCTTATCATTTCCTTCTCCTCCTCATTGGGTTCGACACTCTTACTTATCGAAAGGACTACGATTGATCCCCTATACTTGTGGGTCATCAAGACTCTTTTCTAGCGTCGTTGTCGGGGAGTGAAGCGCCTTTGGTAAGGAAAAATTTTCTATACATGCTGAAGTTTACTGTTGCTTGTCGCTATGAACGGTCACCCTTTGAGTGGCTTGTTCGGGGCATCTTCGCCCCGAAGTGAAGATGAGGAAATTGTTCCTCAACGTACTGAACCTACTAAAAATATTTATTATGAAATTCCTTCGGGTATGCTTGAAAAATTGTTATCCAATCAATATGATGGCACGACTCATGCTGATTATCACTTGATATTTGTCGATGAAGTTTGTGGATTATTTCCGCTTGCAGGGTTGTCTGGGGACAAAGTTAAGAAGACAGTTTTCCCTTTATCGTTGGAGGGAAAGGCATTAATGTGGTACAGGCTATTGGGCGATATTGGATCATGGGACTGGAATCGCTTAAAGTTGGAATTTCATCAGAAGTTTTATCCTATGCATCTAGTTCATTGTGATCGGAACTTTATTTATAATTGCTGGCCTCGTGAAGGAGAAAGTATCACTCAAGTTTGGGGGAGGCTTAAATCTATGACGCATACCTGCCCCAACCATGAGATCTGAAGAAATACTATTATGCAAATTTATGCTCAACTTTCTCATGATGATCAACTACTACTCGATTCTTCTTCTACTGGTTCGTTCATGAAGAGGACTATCGAATTCAAATGGGATCTTCTGGAAAGAATTAAACACAAATCCGAAGATTGGGAACTCGACAAAGTTAAAGAGTCAGGTATAAATCTTAAGTTTGATTGTGTTAAAACTTTCATGGAAACTGATGCATGCTATAAGTTGAGTAATAAATATGGCTTTGACTCTGATATAGTAGCTTCTTTCTGTGAATCATTTGCTACTCATGTTGATCTCCCTAAGGAGAAGTGGTTTAAGCACCATCCACCCATTGAAAAGCAAGTAGAGAAACCTATCAAAATTGGGAAGGAACAAATAATTGTTAATCATGTTGATCCAATTGTTCCTACTGCTTACATTGAAAAGCCACCCTTTCCTGTTAGAATTAAGGAACACACTAAAGCTACAATTGTGGTTAATAAAATTCATGCTAGGACATCTACACCTCCTGAACAAATAAGTATTGAGCCTAAAGTTGCAATGGTTAAAGATTTTCTAGTTGATAACATTGATGGTCAAGTTATTTACTTTTGTGGTGAAGCTGCTAGAATTGCAAAACCTGCTAGAAATGCGCAAGATGAATTAGATAAAAATAAACCAGTTGTTGGCATGCTCGTAGTTTCAGTTAAAATTGGAGGCCATTGTTATCACAGCTTGTGTGATATTGGTGCTAGTGTTAGCGCTATACCATTTACCTTATATCAAGAAATTATGAACGACATAGCACCATCTGAGCTTGAGGACATTGGTGTTACTATTAAACATGCAAATAGAGACACTATTACACCACTTGGGATTGTTAGAGATGTTGAGGTCTTGTGTGGAAAGGTCAAGTACCCTATTGATTTCCTAGTACTTGGTTCAGAACAAGATAATTTTTGTCCCATCATATTTGGTAGACCTTTCTTGAATGCTGTTAATGCTGAAATTAATTGTGCTACCGAGAAGGTTAAAGTAAGCTTTCGCGATGTGTCTCATGAATTTAATATCTCCAAGTTTAGTAAACAACCACATGAGAAAGAATTACCAAGCAAAGATGGGATTATTGGTCTTGCTTCTATTGTCATACCTCCTACCGATCCGTTAGAACAATATTTACTAGACCATGAAAATGATATGCATATGAATGAGAGAAATGAAATAGATGACATATTTCTTAAACAAACGCCTATTCTTAAGCACAACTTACCGTTTGATATTTTAGGGGATCCTCCTCCACCCAAGGGAGATCCCGTGTTTGAGTTAAAGACTTTACCTGAAACTTTGAAATATGCTTACCTTGATGAAAAGAAGATATATCCTGTTATTATCAGTGCTAACCTTTCAGAGCATGAAGAAAAGAGATTACTTAAAACTCTGAAGAAGCATCGGGATGCTATTGGATATACTCTCGATGATCTTAAGGGCATTAGTCCCACTCTATGTCAGCACAAGATTAATATGGAACCGGATGCTAAACCTGTCATTGATTATCAACGCCGCTTAAACCCTAAGATGAAGGAAGTGGTAAGAACTGAAATATTAAAGCTTCTGGAGGTAGGTATAGTTTATCCTATTTCTGATAGTAGATGGGTAAGTCATGTTCATTGTGTTCCTAAGAAAGGAGGTATAACCGTTGTCCCTAATGATAAAAATGAACTTATCCCAGAAAGAATAGTAACTGGTTATAGGATGGTGATTGATTTCAGGAAATTAAACAAAGCTACTTGGAAAGATCATTACCCTTTACCTTTTATCAATCAAATGTTAGAAAGATTATCTAAGCACACACACTTTTGCTTTCTTGATGGATATTCTGGTTTTTCTCAAATACCTGTGTCAAAAGAGGATCAAGAGAAAACTACTTTTACTTGCCCTTTTGGAACATAAGGTTATAGACGTATGCCTTTTGGTTTATGCAATGCACCTGCTACTTTTCAAAGATGTATGACTGCTATATTCTATGATTTTTGTGAATAGATTGTTGAGGTTTTCATGGATGATTTTTCCGTTTATGGAACTTCTTTTGATGATTGATTGAGCAACCTTGATCGAGTTTTGCAGGGATGTGAAAAAACTAATCTTGTCTTGAATTGGGAGAAGTACCATTTTATGGTGAATGAAGGTGTAGTCCTTGGGCACAAAATTTCCGAACGGGGTATTGTAACAGCCCGGAACCGACGCTCCAGAAGATTCCCCTTTTATTCCATTGTCGTCGTGCGATTCTTTTGTGTGTCGCATTCATCATCGCATCATTCGCATCATCTCCATAGCATCGTCACTCATTTTTTTTAAAAACTTGCATCCGTTCGTAGTTGCCGGTTCCCTCCGTTCTCGTCGGTGACCGTTTCGAGTCCAACCACACATGCACGCGCCCGTAGCATCGCAAAATGTTGTTTTTAAAAGTGCGTATAAAAATATTCTCGGATTGGGATGAAAGTTGGCGTGCGGTCTTAATATAGTGTAGCTAGACCGCCTGTCAAGTTTCGTCGCAATCAGAGTCAGTTTGATACCCGAACGGTCAACCGTAGCGGCACCGTATCGGTTTATTTGTCGGATGTTTTCGGTTTTAAAACTCGTGCCACGGGCCGCAACCTCCCTCTCTCCTCAGCCCACAAACCCCCTACACAGCCCACTAGCCTAAACCTAGCCTAACCCCGCGACCGGAGCCGTCCGATCACGATCGGAAGGTCCGAAAACGGGCAAAATCTGCTAACCCTAACCTTCCTACCTATATATAGACGTGCCCCCATCCAAAAATGGCCTCTCCCTCCTCCTCCCTCGAAAGCCGCACCAAGCCAACCGCCGGTCACCACTTGCCGCCGTTGGATCGCGCGCGCCGCCCCCTGAGCCGCCCCTCCAGCCAACCGGGGCGAGCCACGTCGCCCCATAGCCCCAGCCGCTGCCGCAGCCCGCCCGGGCCCGAACCAGGCCCTCCCGCGCCTGACCGAGCCCGCGCCCGCCCGGCTTCCCGCCGCCCGAGCGCCACCCGGGAGCTCGCCTCCGCCGCCGCGCGACCCCGCAGGAGCCCCGCTGCCTCGCGGCCCGATCCGCGTCGAACCTCGCCGCCGCCGCCGCATCGTCCCGCCGCCGTCGCCCATGCACTGCTCCGCCGCCGCACCTTCGAGCCCCGCCGTCAGCAGTGGCCGCCGCCCGTGCTGCGTCGCCCGTGCCGCGCCGCCCTGCGCCTCGCCGCCGCCCGGCCTTGGCGCCCCTTGAGCCCGCAGATCCGGCCCCGATCCGCCTTGCCCCTCGCCTCCCGACCCTCCGCAGCCTCGCCGGAAGTCGGCTCCCTCGCCAGAGTTCGCCTTGGCCTCTCCTGCCTCCGGTCCGGCCTGGAACCGCCGGCGGGATGGCCCCATCCCGGAGGCCCGGGTCCCTTCATCCAAGCGGCGCCGCAGCTTCTGCCCGTCCCGCTCCGCGAGATACCGCCGCGCAGCCGTCCAAACGCCCGGATGGATCCCTCCATCCCGGACCCGCTCCGTCCATTCCACCCCCGAGGTCGAATTTCCTCCAAGTCCCTAAAACTATCTATTCATCATCATGTTGGCATAATGTTTGGCTTGTAACTTTTAATCTGTGCATCGTATGTAAATGAATTATATATGAAAATTGCTCTACAGATCGTGCTCTTCATGATAGTGTCACTTGCATGCATATTAGAGATCATCTTCATGCTATAAACTTTGTTGCAAAAGTGCATCCCGTCGTAGATCGCAAATCTGTTATTTTATTCAATGTTGTGTGGATGATTGCATCTAAACCGTAGACCTTTTGCAAATGGTTTCTTCATGAGAATTGCTCTATGTGATGTCTACTTTCATGCCATGCCTCTGGTTGCTAGGTAGGAATTCATTAACATGTCAATTTCTTGCTCTCAAGTGGCTATCAAGTTAAAACTGAAATCTGTTAACGATAAGTTCCATTTTGCGAGCATCATAGTAATTGATCCATGCACCTTTTGTAATAGTTGTAAACATGAGAGATGCCCTTTGACATGTGTACTAGCCCCTGGTGTTTTTATTTGCCATGATAATCCCTGTTTAGGTGCTATTATCTTGTTGCCATCATGTGATAAATATGTTGTTGTTTTGAGGGGTCTAAAATATTTCTAAGTCTGAAACTGTCATTTTGTTGCCATGTTGTCATGTGATTTGCTATTGATCTAGGATTGTTTTGTGGTTGCTCCCAATGAGTCTTTTGTTAAGCATGTTGTTGTCTACCAGGTTGTGTCTTTTGATGCCATGTATAGGATTTGCATCATAGTTATATTCATTGTCCAACATGTCAATCTGTTAAATACTGCTGCACATGTCTATTCTAATTTTCACCAAGTCTGCGAATCTGTTTTCTTCATAATGCCATATTGTGTTGATGCTAGCCATGATTCTATGCATAATTAGACCTTGCCACCATGGAATGAATTGTAGTGCATCATGTCTACTACCATGCTGTCAAGTTTCATGCCAATATATTACGTGTAGCATATAGTTTTACTGCTGCCAATATGCCTCCATGAAAATCTGCTATGCTAAAAACTGTTATTTTCACCAAGTCCTAATCTGCTATATTTTATTGCCATGTTGTGAGCTTCCTACCATGTGATCCATGACTCTTTTGAGTATGATATGTGAAGATGAAATGAAGTGTGTGTTATATGCTACTGCCCCATGCTTAATTTGTGCATTTTAGAATCTTGTAGCTAGTTGTTTTCATGTGTGCAATATGCTATGTTGCTGTTTTGGACAGATTTTAAATAAAACTTGTGTTGGTTGTCGTGGTTGAACCGTAGCTCCGTTTAAAACATGCCATATATGAAACTTGACTAGAATTCCATGTAGTCTCATAATATCTTAATGCATCCATGATTTAACATGCTTGTGGTAGTTGTTTGCATGCATTTTGCATTCATGACATAAGCATCTTGTGTTGGTCATATCTTTTAGGCTGTAGCTCCGTTTTATATGATCTATATATGTAAATCGACTAGAATGACGAGTAGAATCGCACTGTGCACTTTATTTCCCTGTTTAATAAATATAAAACATGGATAGTTCTGATCTGGACCAAATTCGTAATTCACATATGAGGTCGCCACGGAAATACTATAAGTTGTTTCCGACCTCATTTAAGATGCCTAGATAGTGTAGTTTCATTATGCTTCACCTCTTGCCTTGTTGACATCATTTAAACGTGCCGTGTAAATAAACGAGAGTGAACTAAATGTTTTGAACATGGAGTTTGCAAATGCCATGCCTTGCATAATTAAACTGGTCATGCATCATATTTGATTGCGCATCATGTCATGCATATGTTATGGTGTTATCGTTTGTTGATTGTTTGTTTTTAGATTGCTTCTTCTCGATAGAGTTCCAAAAGCATTCATAGTGTGAGGATTCATTCGACTACGTTGGCTCGTCTTCTTCACGGATTCGTTCTTCTTCCAAGCGGGATCTCAGGCAAGATGATCATTTCCTTGGATACCACTACTATCATTGCCATGCTAGATGTCTCGTTTCTATCGCTGTGTCATTACCTACCACTTGTTTGACAAGCCTCCCAAAATGCCATGAAAAGCCTCTAACCCTCCACATCCCAGCAAACCATTGTTTGACTATGTTACTGCTTGCTCAGCCCTTCTTATAGCGTTGCTAGTTGCAGGTGCAATGTTTGCATGTGCCAACATGGATGTTTTTGATATATCACAATATTATTGCTATTTAATTTAATGCACATATATACTTGGTAAAGGGTGGAAGGCTTGGCCTTTTGCTCTGTGTTTTGTTCCACTCTTGCCGCCCTAGTTACTTGGGTACCGGTGTTATGTTCCATATTTTGCGCTCCTAACATGCTCGGGGTTGTTATGGGGACCCCCTTGATTTTCGTTTTAGGATAAAACTTGTCTGGCAAGGCCCAACATTGGTACTACATTTGCCTAATAACTAATAAACCTGCATTGGGAGTAATTAACCCGAGGATCTTTAATCAACAACCCGGGCCAGTGCTCCTCATGAGTGTTGGTCCAACACAGAGCCACTTGCGGGGCCACCTCGGGGCAACTCGAGGGATTTCTATCAGGTCGCCGTACGTAGTGTTCATCTGGTCGTGTCCTAAGAACGAGATACGCGGCTCCTATCGGGTTCGTCGACACGTCGGGCGGTCTTGCTGGACTTGTTTTACCTTTCTCGAATGTCTTGCGCGAGGAATTCCGAAACTTTGGGCTATCTCGAGGTTGAGGTTTTTCAATGGAATTTCCTAGGAAATCACGGGATTCGTGGTCGAGGTTATTCCCGCGGCGTGTGGTTAGTTTGTGACGGATGAGTTGGAGCACCCCTGCAGGGTTAAATCTTTCGGAAAGCCGTGCCCGTGGTTACGTGGAAACTTGGAAACTTGGTTTAACACCCGGTCCTAGCAAATTTGAAGTAAAATCAAATAAAATACACCAACCGTGTGCGTAACCGTGACTCTCTCTTCTCGTGATTTCTGACCCGAGAGAGAGAGAACACGGTGGAGTTATGTTTGTTCGTAAGTAGGTGTTCAGGATCTCTTAGAGATCATTACTAGTTCACGTCCGTTTATGCGACGATCATCCCCCTCATTCTTGTACTCGTAAGTTAGCCACTCAAATAAATGCTTAGTGCTTGCTGCAGCCTCACAACTTAACCATACCTCACCCATTAAGCTTTAATAGTCTTGATACCCTTGGAAATGAGATTGCTAAGTCCCTGTGGCTCACATATTACTACAACAATAGTTGCAGGTACAGGTAATGCGATGCTTTGACGTGAGAGCGATGTTTGTTTGATTTGGAGTTCTTCTTCTTCTTCATCGATCATAGGATGGGTTCCAGGCGGCATCCTGGGATAGCAAGGATGGATGTCATTTTATCGTTTGATTTCGTCCGTAGTCGGACCCTGCTCTTCTGTATGATGTTTGGATATGTTGTTGTATTGATGTGATATTGATGTAGCTTGTGGCGAGGGTAAGCCAATTCCATATACTCATCTCTTCTTTACATGTACTTGTAATGATATCCATTCTTGCAAAACGACGAGATGCGCTTCTATCCCTGTCGAGGCCCTCGTGCCAAAATTAGGATAGGATCGCATCTTGGGCGTTACAAGTTGGTATCAGAGCCTGTACCGACCTAGGAGCCCCCTTGATTGATCGAACATGGCAGAGTCGAGTCTAGTGAAAAAATATTTTGAGTCTAGTTATATATCGAAGAGTAGGATTCTTTTTACTCCTCTTCTATGCTCTGGTGAGGAATCCTGACGTAAGAATTTTAATTCTACTCCTCTTCTCACTCAATTTTTTTTAGGATCACGCGGGTATTTTGGAACCTTTATGATGTTGATGTGACCTGAACTCTGTTCTTGGTGCCTCCCGTACGTATGGATTGGACCCGGGGAGTTGAGCTCCAAGGGGTTCTCGACACATCGCTATCATTCAGTTTCCTTAGTATCTCAGGATGCGGATGTTCGAAATTGCTTCAATACTATTCGTGGTGCGAAGAGTGTGGTGGCACCCAGTACTGGGGAGCGGGATCACATGTACTGCCATCTTTAGTATCGTTGTGATTACGAGGGTCTGAGGTAGATAAGTTTCCGAGACCTCTGGTTGTGTGTTGACAGATGTGATACACTGGAGAGTAGTATTACTGCTAGGAGTTGAGTGATGGATAAAAACTCTGTGTATCCGCATACCAGATTGCATAAACCAAGATTTCGGAAATTCTTAGGTGGGAATTCAAGTAGTTACCTAGGTTATCTTTCAACAGATGCATGATGTGAGGTTGGGGTTCGACATCTAGTGGTTCGTTTGTTCAGGGTCTTTCTTACAGAGGACAGTCTCGGTATGCTTCGTCAAGCCTTGTAGTTCGCTACGCCTAGGGAGCATATTCGAGCGTCATTTCAATATGACAATCCAATGTACGATCGAGCCCGTGCGAGCCTTACCACGAAAATATCGGACGAAATCTCTGTCATGAGTTTGTTTCCGGCTTGTTTCAGAAGCCTCATCCTTTGTTTTGTTGGAATATAGTAATTCGAGTTGCTTCGATATCAAACGTTGATTTCATATCTTTTCCAAGCGGTGTTCCCATAATTCTATGGGAATGCTAATCCTTTTGCTCAATCAAATTGGCATGTCAATTCTTTTTCGTCCGGAGTGCTTCTCTTTAAGTTAATTCAATCCTCTCCAATATTGCAAGATCAATCCTCATATTCTTTCCGGAGTTTGTTTCATCCGTCCCAAGTTTTCTTTGTTTTTCCCCACCCTCCCGCCCTTTTTCTTGAACAATTAAATTCTCATCCAAGTGCCGTTCTCTTCATTGATGCTTCCGCTATCATTTCTTCCGTATTGTATCTGGTGATTCATTGTGAAGATCTTCAAGTGCTAAGTTCATCATTTCTTAGTCTTCATCTATTTTCTTTTCCGGTGGATTCAATTCAAGCTTTCGGTGCTCATCATATCCTTTTCATTCTCTAAATGATCTCCCATGTTGGAAGTTCTTATCCAAGCCTCTCTTGTTTGTTCGTCTCTCTCTATTCTATCCGGAGTGTTGAAGAAATCTTAGAAGACTTGTGTTTCCGCTCAAATCCTTCCAAATTATCTCGAGGCTCTCAACCTCATCAAGCTTTCATTTGTACCGGTGCAATCTCTCTTCCTAAGCAATTGTCTAAACGGTGGTTTCCTTTTGAGTGGGCCCATAACCCACAGGTTTTCCCCAGGATCTTACCTGGCTCTTCTAATCTTTTCGGGGATGTCCTAGTTATTTCAATGTGACGTAAGAATGATTCTCATCAGTCATATTCCTTTTCCAAGATCGCTTCAAATTATTTCATCATTGGCTCAACCCTTCCTTATTCATGGTTTCGGAGTGTCTCAGTAATTCATGTTGTAGTTTCTCCTCGTCAATCTTAGCGTTGAAGACCAAAGAAGTGTTTCTCTTAAATCTTATTCCATTCTCCTGAAGGTTCTTGGTTTCAGCTTGTTGCTATCCCCTCTAATTCTTTCGATCACGAGAAATTCCATCCATATCTATTAGGAGCATTTCAGAGTTGTTTTTATTTCTCGATCCTTCGAAGGCCATCATTTCAGAAGGATTCTTCGTTCTCAGCTTTCAGCGTTCGTTCTCAAATTCTTCTCAATTGTTGTCTCTTCGTTCGTATCTCAATTATTCCGGTGCCTTGTTCAAGTTTCTATTACGCAAATCTTGATCTCTTCATTCTCTTGTATTCCCGTTCGTTTCAATTCTCACCGGTGGTTCGTTCAAGACTTCTTCAAGTTTGTGCTCTTTTCTGGCCTCAATCTTTTCAAGAAGAATAAGTGGTATGCCAAATCCGTTGCTTGTCATTAATTTAACTTGATGAAGGATAAGCATAACATAATTCTTATTCTTGTTTCATCAAAGTGATTTCAATCCTTCTTCCGGAGTTGTTCATGATATCAAAGTCTGGATTCTAAGTTGTTCATCTTTTGTTCCCGGAGTTCCAAGTTTTCTCAAGTATCTCATCGCGAAGCTCCATCTATATCTTTGTAAGGTTACAATCTTATTATTTTCAACCTTCATTTCCTTTTGATCATTCTTTCGCATTCGGAGGTTCTTCAAGGTGGTTATCAAGAATTTAATTCATTCTCGAAGTGTTCTTCAAGATTCTTATGGTAGTTTTCTCATGTATTCTTTATCTTGCATTTCAAAGTGCAAT
The DNA here is from genome assembly GCA_039707655.1 of Elymus sibiricus. Classification (NCBI taxonomy): domain Eukaryota; kingdom Viridiplantae; phylum Streptophyta; class Magnoliopsida; order Poales; family Poaceae; genus Elymus; species Elymus sibiricus. Next base: position 469,771,815 of record CM077669.1, read on the forward strand.
TCATTCTCCCTTATCTTTTGAGGTGGTGTTATAGCATTCTTGATTCATAAGGAGTCTCGAAGAGAAGTTGACAAGAATGAGATATGTAAACACATCATCTTCCTCATTGGAGCTATTGTGGATTGGTTTTCACCTAAAGCATTTCCTTAGGATTATTGCTGTCATGGTGCTCATCAATGATCCAAGTTCTCAATGTATCCTCTTCCTGAAAGAAGTTTATCATCTCTTGTTGATCCCAAGCAAATCAATTGTTGTCGTTAGTGGCCGGTTGTCACCTCATAATTTTGAGATGTTTTCCATAAGCCCACAACAAGCTTGTTCTTTTCGTTGTTGATTTTTCAACATCTCCGTTCAATCCTTCCTTGCTTCTCGAATTCGATTGTGATAGAAGTTGTCTCTTTCTTCCCCGTTCTTTCTTCAAATGATCTAGCTTCTATTCTTTTGTTCCGGAGGCATTGTGATGTTGCTCTATTCATCCCATAATCTCGGTTGTCCAGATCATGCCCTTTTCCTTCCGTATCCATTTAACCGGAGTGTTGTGCCCTCTTTTCAAGTTCTTTTCATCTCATCAAATTTTGACTCTTGTTTCTACCGAAGTGCTGCCCAAATTTCTTGGGAATTCTTGCGTGTTCCTCATGTCATTCTTCATCTCATGGAAATCTTCAATGATCATTAGTTTCACTCGTTTGTCAAAGAAGCTACTAAGTTTTACCTCATCGCTTCCTCTTCCCCTTCTCATTCTAAGATCTCGGGTCGAGATCTCTTGTAAGTGGACGAGAGTTGTAACAGTCTGGAACCGACGCTCCAGAAGATTCCCCTTTTATTCCATTGTCGTCGTGCGATTCTTTTCTGTGTTGCATTCATCATCGCATCATCTGCATAGCATCGTCACTCATTTTTTTTAAAAACTTGCATCCGTTCGTAGTTGCCGGTTCCCTCCGTTCTCGTCGGTGACCGTTTTGAGTCCAACCACAAATGCACGCGCCCGCGGCATCGCAAAATATTGTTTTTAAAAGTGCGTATAAAAATATTCTCGGATTTAGACAAAACTTGGCGTTCGGTTTTAAAACTCATGCCACGGGCCGCAACCTCCCTCTCTCCTTAGCCCACAAACCCCCTACAAAGCCCACTAGCCTAAACCTAGCCTAACCCCGTGACCGGAGCAGTCCGATCGGGATCGGAAGGTCTGAAAACGGGCAAAATCTGCTAACCCTAACCTCCCTACCTATATATAGACGTGCTCCAGTCCAAAAATGGCCTCTCCCTCCTCCTCCCTCGAAATGCGCACCAAGCCAGCTGCCGGTCGCCACTTGTCGCCGTCGGATCGCGCGTGCCGCCCCCTGAGCCTCCCCTCCAGCCAACCGAGGCGATACACGTCGACCCGCAGCCCCCAGCCGCCACCGCGGCCCTCCCGGGTCCGAACCAGGCCCTCCCGGGCCCGACCGAGCCTGCGGCTGCCCGACCTCCCGCCACCTGAGCGCCGGCCGGGAGCTCGCCTCCGCCGCCGCGTGACCCCCCAGGAGCCCCGCTGCCTCGCGGCCCGATCCGCGTCGAACCTCGCCCCCGCCGCCACATCGTGCCGCCGCCATCGCCCATGCGCTGCTCCGCCGCCGCACCTTCGAGCCCCGCCGTCAGCAGTCGCCGCCGCCCGTGCTGCGTCGCCCGTGCCGCGCCGCCCTGCGCCTCGCCGCCGGCCGGCCTTGGCGCCCCTTGAGCCCGCAGATCCGGCCCCGATCCGCCTCGCCGCTCGCCTCCCGACCCTCCGCAGCCTCGCCCGAGGTTGGCTCCCTCGCCGGAGTTCGCCTCGGCCTCCCCTGCCTCCGGTCCGGCCTGGAACCGCCGGCGGGATGGCCCCATCCCGGAGGCCCGGGTCCCTTCATCCAAGCGGCGCCGCAGCTTCTGCCCGTTCCGCTCCGCGAGATCCCGCCGCGCAGCCGTCCAAACGCCCGGATGGATCCCTCCATCCCAGACCCGCTCCGTCCACTACAGCCCCGAGGTCGAATTTCCTCTAAGTCCCTAAAACTGTCTATTCATCATCATGTTGGCATAATGTTTGGCTTGTAACTTTTAATCTGTGCATCGTATGTAAATGAATTATATATGAAAATTGCTCTACGGATTGTGCTCTTCATGATAGTGTCACTTGCATGCATATTAGAGATCATCTTCATGCTATAAACTTTGTTGCAAAAGTGCATCCCGTCGTAGATCGCAAATCTGTTATTTTATTCAATGTTGTGTGGATGATTGCATCTAAACCGTAGACCTTTTGCAAATGGTTTCTTCATGAGAATTGCTCTATGTGATGTCTACTTTCATGCCATGCCTCTGGTTGCTAGGTAGGAATTAATTAACATGTCAATTTCTTGCTCTCAAGTGGCTATCACGTTAAAACTGAAATCTGTTAACGATAAGTTCCATTTTGCGAGCATCATAGTAATTGATCCATGCACCTTTTGTAATAGTTGTAAACATGAGAGATGCCCTTTGACATGTGTACTAGCCCCTGGTGTTTTTATTTGCCATGATAATCCCTGTTTAGGTGCTATTATCTTGTTGCCATCATGTGATAAATATGTTGTTGTTTTGAGGGGTCTAAAATATTTCTAAGTCTGAAACTGTCATTTTGTTGCCCTGTTGTCATGTGATTTGCTGTTGATCTAGGATTCTTTTGTGGTTGCTCCGAAGGAGTCTTTTGTTAAGCATGTTGTTTTCTACCAGGTTGTGTCTTTTAATGCCATGTATATGATTTGCCTCATAGTTATATTCATTGTCCAACATGTCAATCTGTTAAAAACTGCTGCACATGTCTATTCTAATTTTCACCAAGTCTGAGAATCTGTTTTCTTCATAATGCCATACTGTGTTGATGCTAGCCATGATTCTATGCATAATTAGACCTTGCCACCATGGAATGAATTGTAGTGCATCATGTCTACTACCATGAAGTTAAGTTTCATGCCAATATATGACCTGTTTCATATAGTTTTACTGCTGCCAATATGCCTTCATGAAAATCTGCTATGCTAAAAACTGTTATTTTCGCGAAGTTCTAATCTGCTATATTTTATTGCCATGTTGTGAGCTTCGTACCATGTGATCCATGACTCTTTTGAGTATGATATGTGAAGATGAAATGAAGTGTGTGTTATATGCTACTGCCCCTTGCTTAGTTTGTGCATTTTAGAATCTTGTAGCTTGTTGTTTTCATGTGTGCAATATGCTATGTTGCTGTTTTGGACAGATTTTAAATAAAACTTGTGTTGGTTGTTGTGGTTGAACCGTAGCTCCGTTTAAAACATGCCATATATGAAACTTGACTAGAATTCCATGTAGTTTCATAATATATTGATGCATACATGATTTAACATGCTTGTGGTGGTTGTTTGCATGCATTTTGCATTCATGACATAAGCATCTTGTGTTGGTCATATCTTTTAGGCCGTAGCTCCGTTTTATATGATCTATATATGTAAATCGACTAGAATGATGAGTAGAATCGCATTGTACACTTTATTTCCCTGTTTAATAAATATAAAACATGGATAGTTCAGATCTGAACCAAATTCATAATTTACATATGAGGTCGCTGCGGAAATACTATAAGTTGTTTCCGACCTCATTAAGAATGCCTAGATAGTGTAGTTTCATTATGCTTCACCTCTTGGCATGTTAACAACATTTAAACATGCCGTGTAAATAAACGAGAGTGAACTAAATGTTTCGAACGTGGAGTTTCGTCAATATGCAACTCGTTGCATATTGAGCTTCACTTAATGTGTAGTATTGGATTGTTGTGAATGCCATGCCTTGCATAATTAAACCGGTCATGCAACATATTTGATTGCGCATCATGTCATGCATATGTTTTGGTGTTATCGTTTGTTGATTGTTTGTTTTCGGATTGTTTCTTCTCGATAGAGTTCCGAAAGCATTCGGAGTGTGAGGATTCGTTCGACTACGTTGGCTCGTCTTCTTCACGGATTCGTTCTTCTTCCAAGCGGGATCTCAGGCAAGATGATAATTTCCTTGGATACCACTACTATCATTGCAATGCTAGATGTCTCGTTTCTATCGTTGTCTCGTTACCTACCACTTGTTTGACAAGCCTCCCAAAATGCCATGAAAAGCCTCTAACCCTCCACATCCCAGCAAACCATTGTTTGGCTATGTTACTACTTGCTCAGCCCTTCTTATAGCGTTGCTAGTTGCAGGTGCAATGTTTCCATGTGCCAACATGGATGTTTTTGATATATCACAATATTATTGCTATTTAATTTAATGCACATATATACTTGGTAAAGGGTGGAAGGCTTGGCCTTTTGCTCGGTGTTTTGTTCCACTCTTGCCGCCCTAGTTACTTGTGTACCGGTGTTATGTTCCATATTTTCCGCTCCTAACATGCTCGGGGTTTTTATGGGGACCCCCTTGATTTTTGTGTTAGGATAAAACTTGTCTGGCAAGGCCCAACATTGGTACTACATTTGCCTCATAACTAATAAACCTGCATAGGGAGTAATTCACCCAAGGATCTTTAATCAACAACCCGGGCCAGTGCTCCTCATGAGTGTTGGTCCAACACAGAGCCACTTGCGGGGCCACTTCGGGGCAACTCGAGGGATTTCTATCAAGTCGCCGTACGTAGTGTTCATCCGGTCGTGTCCTGAGAACGAGATACGCGGCTCCTATTGGGTTCGTTGACACGTCGGGCGGTCTTGCTGGACTTGTTTTACCTTTCTTGAATGTCTTGCGCGAGGAATTCCTAAACTTTGGGCTATCTCGAGGTTGAGGTTTTCCAATGGAATTTCCTAGGAAATCATGGGATTCGTGGTCGAGGTTATTCCCGCGGCGTGTGGTTAGTTTGTGACGGATGAGTTGGAGCACCCCTGCAGGGTTAAATCTTTCGGAAAGCCGTGCCCGCGGTTACGTGGCAATTTGGAAACTTTGTGTCGTGGGACAATAGAAAGGGGTAGTGTAAAGGCGCATGATCTATCGAGATGCAAATGGGTGACACGGTAGTTTTAGCGAGTTCGGGCCTCTCACGGTGGAGATAACAGCCCTACGTCTCGTGCGCCGGAGAGGCTTTGCTTATCTGTCATGAACACGGAGTTACATGGTGTATTTGAGAAGAGAGAGGGGAGACGGATCTCCATGCCTGAGGTAAGTCCTGAGACTAATGGCAAGAGAGCCAAGGGAGAAGAATGAGCTCCCCGGGGGGAGAAGAAAAACCAGCCCTGAGCTATGTGGTGGTGGGGGGGGGGTGGCTTATATAGAGTGCGCCACCCCCTCACCTCCTATGTTACAATGTAGAGCATTGATGCCATAATGTCATCCCACTAAGAAACCTTCACTATAAGGATGATGCCTCGACTGCCTTGTGGGTTGCTGGTCATCGCATATCCGAGTGAGTCAAGATGGCCGAGTGGTTGACTGTCATCCGAGTAGGTGGAATATACATTTCCGAGTGGATAGTATGTATGTATTTATCTGAACCCACCTGATGTGTGGACCCCATGCTGTTATGATATTTCGACCCTTCATGGGCCTACCTGTTTTGTGTATCCCCAACAGTAGCCCCTGAGACTCTGACTGATTGCTGGCGGTCGGTTGGAGTCTGTAGAGTTTGTTGAACTTGAATGTTGTTGTCGGACCTGACCGAGCAGAATGTTTCTTTTTTTTTATTTCTCTTCCAATGGGGGCACGCTGAGTGCACCCACTGGGTGTAGTCCCCGAGCCTCTGTCGGACTAGATGAGTCGGGCAGAGGGTTTAAGTCTTCCAGTGCGGAACTGAACTAAACAGGTGAACTCTGATGCGCTTGGCGTAGTAAATTGTTGCAATCTGGAGCTGAATCAGTCGGACTGATCTTTGTGCGCTGGGCACGGTAAATAGATATAGCCTGGAACTGGTCCAGTCAGGTAAATCTTCGTGTGCTTGGCATGTTGAATGCTTATTGAGTCTGCCTTATATAATTTCTGGATCAAGGTTAAGTCCCCGAGTGTGGATGATGTCCTCACTTGGAATAATTTTTAACTTAGGCGATACAGAGTCGCATCTAAGCCCCCGAGTGTGGATGATGTTCTCACTCGGAGTAGTTTTTAACTTAGGCGATACGGAGTCGCAGCTAAGCCCCCGAGTGTGGATGATGTCCTCACTTGGAGTAGTTTTAACTTAGGCGATACGGAGTCGCAGCTAAGCCCCCGAGTGTGAATGATGTCCTCACTCGGAGTGGTTTTTAACGTAGGCGATACGGAGTTGCAGCTAAGCCCTCGAGTGTGGATGATGTCCTCACTCGGAGCGGTTTTTAACTTAGGCGATACGGAGTCGCAGCTAAGCCCCCGAGTGTGGATGATGTCCTCACTCAGAGTGGTTTTTAACTTAGGCGATATGGAGTCGCAGCTAAGCCCCCGAGTGTGGATGATGTCCTCACTCGGAGCAGTTTTTAACTTAGGCGCTTTGGAGTCGCAGCTAAGCACCCGAGTGCGGATGATGTCCTCACTCGGAACACTTTTTAACTTAGGCGGTACGGAATCGCAGCTAAGCCCCCGAGTGTGGATGATGTCCTCACTCGGAGCAGTTTTTAACTTAGGCGATACTGAGTCGCAGCTAAGCCCCCAGGTGTGGATGATGTCCTCACTCGGGGCAGTTTTTAACTTACGCGATATGGAGTCGCAGCTAAGCCCCCGAGTGTGGATGATGTCCTCACTCGGAGTAGTTTTTAACTTAGGCGATATGGAATTGCAGCTAAGCCCCCGAGTGTGGATGATGTCCTCACTCGGAGCAGTTTTTAACTTAGGCGATACGGAGTCGCAGCTAAGCCCCCGGGTGTGGATGATGTCCTCACTCGGGGCAGTTTTTAACTTAGGCGATACGGAGTCACAGCTAAGCCTCCGGGTGTGGCTGATGTCCTCACTCGGAGCAGTTTTTAACTTAGGCGATACGGAATCGCAGCTAAGTCGTTCACCCACTGGGGGTTGTGGTGTAGATGTGTTCAGCTGAGCGATGGCGCGCGGGGCGGCCGAGTGATGAAGACGTGCCACACGGAGTGGCGATGTGCGGGACATCCGAGTGAGGTAGACGTGTCCGGCTAAGTGGCGACGCGCGGGGCGGCCAAGTGATGTAGACGTGCCACACGGAGTGGCGATGTGCCGAGCATCCGAGTGAGGTAGACGCGTCAGACTGAGTGGCGACGCGCGGGGTGGCCGAGTCGATCTTGTCGTCGAAGAGGAGTCCGATCTTGTCGTCGAAGAGGAGTCCGATCTTGTCGTCGAAGAGGAGTCCGACCAAGTGACGGCTGATACGTCCATTTTGCATCATGCTTTTATATTGATATTTATTCCATTATGGGCTGTTATTACACATTATGGTACAATACTTATGCCTTTTCTCTCTTATTGTACAAGGTTTACATGAAGAGGGAGAATGCCGGCAGCTGGAATTCTGGACTAGAAAAGGAGCAAATATGAGAGACCTATTCTGCACAACTCCAAAAGTCCTGAAAAGTTACGAAGAATTATTTTGGAATATATAAAAAATATTGGGCGAAAGAAATACCAGAGGGGACCCACCAGGAGGCCACAAGCCTGGGGGGCGCGCCCTACCCCCCTGGGCACGCCCCTGTGGCTTGTGGGCCCCCTGGCAGCCCTCCGGTGCCCATCTTCTGCTATATGGAGGGTTTTGACCTGGAAAAAAATCATAAGAGAGCTTTGGGGACGAAGCGCCGCCATCTCGAGGCGGAACCTGGGCAGAAGCAATCTAGGGCTCCGGCGGAGCTGTTCTGCCGGGGAAACTTCCCTCCCGGAGGGGGAAATCAAAGCCATCGTCATCACCAAAGATCCTCTCATCGAGAGGGGGTCAATCTCCACCAACATCTTCACCAGCACCATCTCCTCTCCAAACCCTAGTTCATCTCTTGTATCCGATCTTTGTCTCAAAACCTCAGATTGGTACCTGTGGGTTGCTAGTAGGGTTGATTACTCCTTGTAGTTGATGCTAGTTGGTTTACTTGGTGGAAGATCATATGTTCAGATCCTTAATGATAATTAATACTCCTCTGATTATGAACATGAATATGCTTTGTGAGTAGTTACGTTTGTTCCTGAGGACATGGGATAAGTCTTGTTATAAGTAATCATGTGAATTTGGTATTCGTTCGATATTTTGATGAGATGTATGTTGTCTCTCCTCTAGTGGTGTTATGTGAACGTCGACTACATAACACTTCACCATTATTTGAGCCTAGGAGAAGGCATTGGGAAGTAATAAGTAGATGATGGGTTGCTAGAGTGACAGAAGCTTAAACCCTAGTTTATGCATTGCTTCGTAAGGGGCTGATTTGGATCCATATGTTTCATGCTATGGTTAGATTTATCTTAATTCTTCTTTCGTAGTTGCGGATGCTTGCGAGAGAGGTTAATCATAAGTGGGAGGCTCGTACAAGTAAGGGCAGCACCCAAGCACCGGTCCACCCACATATCAAATTATCAAAGTAACGAACGCGAATCATATGAGCATGATGAAAACTAGCTTGACAGAAATTCCCATGTGTCCTCGGGAGCGCTTTGCTTTATATAAGAGTTTGTCCAGGCTTGTCCTTTTCTACAAAAAGGATTGGGCCACCTTGCTGCACCTTTGCTACATTTGTTACTTGCTATCCGTTACGAATTATCTTATCACAAAACTATCTGCTACCGATAATTTCAGTGCTTGCAGAGAATACCTTACTGAAAACCGCTTGTCATTTCCTTCTGCTCCTCGTTGGGTTCGACACTCTTACTTATCGAAAGGACTACGATAGATCCCCTATACTTGTGGGTCATCAAGACTCTTTTTTGGCGCCGTTGCCGGGGAGTGAAGCGCCTTTGGTGAGTGGAATTTGGTAAGGAAAAATTTATATAGTGTGCTGAAATTTACTGTCACTTGTTACTATGGAAAATAATCCTTTGAGGGGTTTGTTCGGGGTATCTTCACGTCGACCAAAAGCACAAAGAGTTTCTCCTCAACCTACTGAACCTACTGAAAATATTTATTATGAAATTCCTTCGGGTATGATAGAGAAACTGCTAGCTAATCCTTATGCAGGAGATGGAACACTACATCCTGATTTGCATCTAATCAATGTGGATGAAGTTTGTGGATTATTTAAGCTTGCAGGTTTGCCCGAGGATGATGTCAAGAAGAAGGTCTTTCCTTTATCTTTGAAGGAGAAGGCATTGACATGGTATAGGCTATGTGATGATATTGGATCATGGAACTACAACCGATTGAAATTGGTATTTCATCAGAAGTTTTATCCTATGCATCTGGTTTATCATGATCGGAATTATATTTATAATTTTTGGCCTCGTGAAGGAGAAAGTATCGCTAAAGCTTGGGGGAGGCTTAAGTCAATGTTATATTCATGCCCCAATCATGAGCTCTCAAGAGAAATTATTATTCAGAATTTTTATGCTCGGCTTTCTCGTAATGATCAATCCATGCTCGATACTTCTTGTACTGGTTCCTTTATGAAGAAAAATATTGAATTCAAATGGGACTTATTGGAAAGAATTAAACGCAACTCTGAAGATTGGGAACTCGACGAAGGTAAAGAGTCAGGTATAAACCTTAAGTTTGATTGTGTTAAGTCCTTTATAGACATCGATGCTTTTCGTGAATTTAGCACTAAATATGGACTTGACTCTGAGATAGTAGCTTCTTTCTGTGAATCTTTTGCTGCTCATGTTGATCTCCCTAAGGAGAAGTGGTTTAAATATCATCCTCCCATTGAAGTGAAAGTAGTTGAACCTATTAAAGTTGAAGAAGAAACTATTATTTATAATGTTGATCCTGTTATTCCTGCTACTTATATTGAGAAACCACCTTTCCCTGTTAGAATAAAGGAACATGCTAAAGCTTCAACTGTGGTTCGTAAGAGTTATACTAGAACACCTACACCCCCTGAACAAATCAAAGTTGAACCTAGTATTGCTATGGTCAAAGATCTCTTGGTTGATAATATTGATGGGCATGCTAATCATTTCTGTGATGAAGCTGCTAGAATTGCTAGACCTGATACTAAAGATAAACATAGACCTATTGTTGGCATGCCTATTGTTTCTGTTAAAATAGGAGATCATTGTTATCATGGCTTATGTGATGTGGGTGCTAGTGTGAGTGCAATTCCATTTACCTTATATCAAGAGATTATGAATGATATTGCACTGGCTGAATTAGAAGAAATTGATGTTACCATTAAGCTTGCTAATAGAGATACTATAGCACCAGTTGGGATTGTTAGAGATGTTGAAGTCTTGTGTGGGAAAATAAAATATCCTACTGATTTTCTTGTTCTTGGTTCCCCACAAGATGATTCTTGTCCCATTATATTTGGTAGACCTTTCTTGAATACTGTTAATGCTAAGATAGATTGTGAGAAAGAAACTGTCACTGTAAGTTTTGGGGATGTGTCCCATGAGTTTAATTTCTCTAAATTTCGTAGACAACCCCATGATAAAGAATTGCCTAGTAAGGATGAAATTATTGGTCTTGCTTCTATTGCTGTACCTCCCACTTATCCCTTAGAACAATATTTGCTAGACCATGAAAACGATATGCATATGAATGAAAGGAATGAAATAGATAAGATTTTCTTTGATCAACATCCTATTTTGAAACACAACTTGCCTGTTGAAATACTTGGGGATCCTCCTCCACCCAAGGGTGATCCCGTGTTTGAGCTTAAACAATTACCAGATACTCTGAAATATGCCTATCTTGATGAAAAGAAGATATATCCTGTTATTATTAGTGCTAACCTTTCAGAGCATGAAGAAAAGAGATTATTGAAAACTCTGAAGAAGCACCGTGCTGCTATTGGATATACTCTTGATGATCTTAAGGGCATTAGTCCCACTCTACGTCAGCATAAAATTAATATGGAGCCTGATGCTAAACCAGTTGTTGATCACCAACGACGGTTAAATCCTAAAATGAAAGAAGTGGTAAGAAATGAAATATTAAAGCTTCTGGAGGAAGGTATAATTTATCCTATTGCTGATAGTAGATGGGTTAGTCCCGTTCATTGTGTCCCTAAGAAGGGAGGTATTACCGTTGTTCCTAATGATAAAAATGAATTGATCCCGCAAAGAATTGTTACAGGATATAGAATCGTAATTGATTTTAGGAAATTAAATAAAGCTACTAGGAAAGATCATTACCCTCTACCTTTTATTGATCAAATGCTAGAAAGACTATCCAAACACACACAATTTTGCTTTCTAGATGGTTATTCTGGCTTCTCTCAAATACCTGTGTCAAAAGAGGACCAAGAGAAGACCACCTTTACTTGTCCTTTCGGTACCTTTGCTTATAGACGTATGCATTTTGGTTTATGCAATGCACCTGCTACCTTTCAAACATGTATGGCTGCTATATTCTCTGACTTTTGTGAAAAGATTGTTGAGGTTTTCATGGATGATTTCTCCGTTTACGGAACTTCTTTTGATGATTGCTTGAGCAACCTTGATCGAGTTTTGCAGAGATGTGAAGAAACTAATCTTGTCTTGAATTGGGAGAAGTGCCACTTTATGGTTAATGAGGGTATTGTCTTGGGACACAAAATCTCTGAAAGAGGTATTGAAGTTGATAAAGCTAAAGTTGATGCTATTGAAAAAATGCCGTGTCCAACGGATATCAGAGGTATAAGAAGTTTCCTTGGTCATGCTGGTTTCTATAGGAGATTTATTAAAGACTTCTCTTAAATTTCTCGGCCTCTCACTAATCTCTTGCAAAAAGATATTCCTTTTGTTTTTGATGATGATTGTGTAGAAGCATTTGAAATCCTTAAGAAAGCCTTGATTTCTGCACCTGTTGTTCAACCACCTGATTGGAACCTACCCTTTGAAATTATGTGTGATGCTAGTGATTATGCCGTTGGTGTTGTTCTAGGACAAAGAGTTGATAAGAAATTAAATGTTATCCATTATGCTAGTAAAACTCTAGACAGTGCTCAAAGAATAAAATATTATGTGTGACGCTAGTGATGTTGGAAATATGCCCTAGAGGCAATAATAAATTAGTTATTATCATATTTCCCCGTTCATGATAATAGTTTATTATTCATGCTAGAATTGTATTGACCGGAAACTAAATACATGTGTGAATAGATAAACAAATACTGTGTCCCTAGTAAGCCTCTACTAGACTAGCTCGTTGATCAAAAGATAGTCAAGATTTCCTAACCATGGACATGAGTTGTCATTTGATAATGGTATCACATCATTAGGAGAATGATGTGATGGACTTGACCCAACCGTTAGCATAGCATCTGATCGTTCAGTTTATTGCTATTGCTTTCACTATGTCAAATACACGTTCCTCTGACCATGAGATCATGCAACTCCCGGATACCGTAGGAATACTTTGGGTGTATCAAACGTCACAACGTAACTGGGTGATTATAAAGGTGCACTACAGGTATCTCCAAAAGTGTTTGTTGAGTTGGCATGGATCAAGATTGGGATTTGTCACTCCGACTATCGGAGAGGTATCTCTGGGCCCTCTCGGTAATACAGCATCACAGAAGCCTTGCAAGCACCGTGACTAAAGAGTTAGTTGCAAGATGATGTATTACGGAACGAGTAAAGAGACTTGCCGGTAACGAGATTGAACTAGGTATTAGATACCGACGATCGAATCTCGGGCAAGTAACATACCGCCGGACAAAGGGAACAACGTATGTTGACATATGAGGTTCACCGATAAAGATCTTCGTGGAATGTGTAGGAACCAATATGAGCATCCAGGTCCCGCTGTTGGTTATTGACTGGAGAGTCGTCTCGGTCATGTCTACATCATTCCCGAACCCATAGGGTCCGCACACTTAAGGTTCGATGACGATATAGTATTATATGAGTTATGTGATTGGTGACCGAATGTTGTTCGGAGTCCCGGATGAGATCACGGACATGACGAGGAGTCTCGGAATGTCCGAGAGATAAAGATTCATATATTGGAAGGTGGTATTCGGACACCGGAAAGGTTCCGGATATTTTATCAGTGTACCAGGGGGTTACCGGAACCCCCCGGGGGGGGCCACATGGGCCTCATGGGCCACGTAGGGGAGGAGAACCAGCCCACAGGGGGCTGGTGCGCCCCCCCTAGGGCCAATCCGAATTGGGCCAGGGGTTGGGCCCCCCCCCTTCCTTCTCCCTCTCCCCCTCCTACCAAGTAGGGATCCTACTTGGAGTAGGATTGGGGGAAGGGGTGCGCCACCTCCTAGGGGGAGTCCTAGTAGGACTCCTCCCCACTTTGGTGCGCCCCTAGGGCCAGCCTCCTCCTCCCTCCCTCCTTTATATACGGAGGGGGGGCGCCCCTTGGAGACACAACAATTGTTCCAAGCCGTGTGCGGCGCCCCCCTCCACCGTTTACACCCTCGGTCATATTTTCGGAGAGCTTAGGCGAAGCCCTGCTGAGATTACTTCACCGTCACCGTCGCCACGCCGTCGTGCTGACGGAACTCATCTACTTCCTCGACGTCTTGCTGGATCAAGAAGGCGAGGAACGTCACCGAGCTGCACGTGTGTAGAACTCGGAGGTGACGTACGTTCGGTACTCGATCGGTGGAGCTCAAAGGATTGTTCGACTACATCAACCGCGTTGTGAGACGCTTCCGCTAACGGTCTACGAGGGTACGTAGACACACTCTCCCCTCTCGTAGCGATGCATCTCCATGGATAGATCTTGCGTGAGCGTAGGAATTTTTTTTTGAAATTCATGCTCCGTTCCCCAACAAGTGATTATGCTGTTGGTGCTGTTCTAGGACAAAGAGTTGATAAGAAATTAAATGTTATCCATTATGCTAGTAAAACTCTAGACAGTGCTCAAAGAAACTATGCTACCATTGAAAGGAATTTTTAGCTGTGGTGTTTGCATGTGATAAGTTCAGACCTTATATTGTTGATTCTGAAAGTGCGTTATATCGACTAGAGGGGGGGTAAATAGGCGATTTTTACAAATTCATCATTGAGGAATTTGAAATGTGATGAACAACTAGCAGCGGAATAAATACTCAGGTGCATGAGAAACATAGCAGTAGCATAGTCATCATGATGAAATAAAGCATGCACAGATTACAGGTAGCGTGATACAGGATAAGCAGGTGAGGAACAAGGTAGCTTGAAGAATTTGAGGTGAGGAAATTGAGAAAGTCTTCAGTCAAATTCTTCAAACAGTAACGATCAATTTCATCAACAAGTATACGAGGAAATTAGAGGGTTGAGGAAATGGAACCAGGTAGCTCGATGAAGACAATGGTTTGATGACCCAGTTCCAACTGCTGTGACAGTCGTACGTCTGGTTTGGAGCGGCCTAGTATTTAAACCAGAGGACACACAGTCCCAGGACACACAGTCCTTACCATATTCTCCTTGAGCTAAGGTCACACAGACCTCGCCCAACACTCGTGGTAAGTCTTCAGGGTAGACTTCCAAAACCCTCACAAACTGGTCACCCGGCGAACCACAATTGACTGCTGGATGCTCTAGACCAAGGTCACTTCGTAATCCCCAATTGACTGCAGGATGCACTAGACCATGACGCCTAACCGTCTGGAAGATACACAGTCTTCAAAGGTAACAAGCGTCGGTTCCACACAGGAACAATCTCTTCAGTGATGCTCTATCACTTTGGGTTTGGTGGTTTGGTTTTTGGGGTTTTTCCTCACTGATGATTTTCTCTCAAAGTCCTCGAGGAATGGGATGCTCTCAAATGACAAGTGTCAGTTCTCTCTCGGAGCAGCCAACCAACTTGTGGTTGTGGGGGGTGGCTATTTATAGCCAGGGTGCAACCTGACATGATAAGACATAAATGCCCCCAATGATATGACTGTTATGTGGATAGGATGATTGGGGACAGCTGGCGCTTAGCACAGCAACGGTCGGAATTTCGAACTATGAAAGTCGTCAGGCTTATCATATTCCTCACTTGTAGGCAATTCGCACTGGCGAAATCCTAACTCCTCAGTCAAACGCATCAGTCTCTTAACCTATAAGTCTTCAATACACCAAAATCACTAAGGGGCACTAGATGCACTTACAATCTCCCCCTTTTTGGTGATTGATGAAAACTAGGTTAAGTTTTCAACGGGGATAATAATATGAAGTGTAAGTACTGAGTTTGAGGAATTTGATTGCAAGATATAGAAGAACTCCCCCTGAAGATGTGCATATTTGAGGAATTTGCTTTGGACTGCAAATGCACATGTCAGGTTAAAATCATGGAGAACTCCCCCTATATCTTGTAATCCATACACGCATTTGATATATATCATGAGGAAATTGAAATGCATGATGAAAATGGGGTCTGAAGAAATTCAGCATGCGTGCATTAAGATAATTTGAGGAAATAGCATGCGGAAAGCAGTTCAAAAGCGTCAGACCACCATCGGACTTAAGTTTACAACTCAACCAACAAAAGCTTCAGAAGAGCGAGAGTTGTAACTTAAACAAAAAATAGCCCATATATACAGACCCGTTTGAAGACTAACTCAAATTTTCTCCCCATTTGTCATCGAAGACCAAAATGGACGAAAAAGTGAGGACTAACGCCCCTGAAGAATTTCATCTTGAAGGTGGTGGAGGAGCGCCAGCGTTGTCGGGGTCATTCGTTGATGCAGGGCCTGCAGCAGTGTCGTCAATATCCTCAGCTTCATCCGCCTGGCGTGATGAAGAAAATGAGCTTGTAACCAGCTGAGGAACTTGAACTTTCTTCCATTTCTTCCTTGGAGGGATGGACCAATCAAAGTCCTGCTGAAATTCCATCTCCTTGAGTTCTTCAGGAGTCTTGAGGTGAGACAGGATGGCCCATGTGCGGTTGAAGACTTCATGAAGATAATAGTGGTTCTTCCTCACAGAGTTGTGCATGACAGTCATGTCTCGAAGAAGTGAACCAAACTGACGCTTTACCCACTTGTGATTGCGATCAATCTTCTGATGAAGACTTAGAAGAAGCTCTCGATCAGTCATCACACGAGGGGCAGTTTCTTGAGGATTTTGTGCTGAGGCTTTTGCTGCAGAATCTTGGGTAGCAGTGTCATCATTGGTAGAATAAGATGCAGCTTTGCGAAACTGTCCATCCAATGGACGAGTACCTTCATCAATGACAGCCTTGCCTTTTTCCTTAACTGAAGAAAATGAGTTCTTGAGGACTTCGATTGAGGCAGAAAGCTAAAGTGATTCTGAAAGTCAGCCTTGAATGGAAGTGAAGACCTTGATCTGATGAATTTCATGATCCAGGGAGCGTAAGGCTTCAATTCAAATGGGGCTGAAGCAGCATTGGCCAAAGTTCTCATGAAGAAATCATGGTAATTGATGGGAATCCCATGAATGATGTTGAATAGCATGTTCTTCATGATTCCCTCCACTTCTTCTTCTTCAGAGTTGTGTCCCTTCTAAGGACTGAGGGTTTTGGTCAGAATGCGATAGACTGTCCTGGGCACATAGAGCAAATCCTTCACAAGGAAAGAAGTCCTTTGAGGTTGTCCAGGAGCCAATGGCTTCATCAGCACTTGCATCATGTGATTGGGCAGAGCAGGTTCATCAAACAGGCATCTTGCTCCTTCTGAGGGAATTGGTATTGGGACTAACCGAAGTAGTTCAGAGGCTGGAGCTGTGTAGTGAGTGGATCCAGTCATCCAGTCCAAGACCCAAGAATTGACATCAGAGGCATCACCTGTGATGTGCAAGGCAGCATAGAATTGAAGAATCAGCTCTTCATTCCAATCGCATATGTCTACACAGAATGGAAGAATTCCTGCATCGTGAAGGACTGCAAGCACCGGTGTGAAGCATGGGATAGTTTCCATGTCCGCATGAGGAATTTGCTGATGCTCGAAGACTTTCTCCTTGTCAAACAACATTAATGCATAATAGTTCATCTTTGTGGGTGTCCAGAATCTGGTGTGACCGGCCCTTGCAGAGTCATAAGGATTTGGCCCATTGAAGAAGATGTGCTCGTTGAAGAAATTGGTCTTGATGAATTTGGGGCGCTTTGAGCTTTTGAAGGGCATCTTGGGCTTCGGCTGAAGGTTTGGCTTGAAGCGGCCCACACTTTCCTTAGGCATAGGAGAAACTTCTTCAGACTGAGGAATTTGAACAGCAGTTTCCTCAGTTGCAGTTGGAGCAGCAAATTCTTCAGCTGATGCAGCTGGAATATCTTCAGGGACAGGTGTAGCCAAGTCATCAGATCCTGTATGAATTTCTTCAGTCTGGGCTGGAGACTGAGGAATTTGAGTGAGGGGAGTGGTCATTGGTGAATTTGGGTGTACAGCTTCCCAATATTCATCATTGATAAGAGGAGTTGTGTTTCCAATGTCCACATCCTCTTCCATTTCTTCAACGCCGGCCTCTTCAACAGTCAACTGAGGCTGGGGTGATGATACCAGTGGGGTTGAGGCATTTGCTTCTACCTCAATTTCTTCATCAATCTGCTCTGAGGAAGCAGCAGAATGATTATCTTCATCTTCATCATTTAGAGTGACATAGTCAACACGAAATGGAATTATCTCATAGGCAGGTACGGAGGAGATTGGAGTTGCATCAATGGGCTCAGTTGAAGAACTTGGCATAGTCTTCAACTTCTTCACAGCTGAGGAATCTGAAGTTGATGCTTTTATTTTCTTAGCAGCTCTCTTCTCCGCAGCCTTAGTTTTCTTCACTTTTGATGCAGAAGGAAGGTTGATGTTCTTCACCCTCGAGTCTTTTGCAGTTTCAGCAGAGGGTGAAGGGGGAGCAGTTTATTCAAGCACGACTGATGCAGTTGTCCTAGTGGTCTCAATTTCATCAGGTGCAGCAAAAGTTTCAGCTGGCCTGGCAGTTTCTTCAGGCGCAATAGTGGAGGTTGCCCTGACAGGTTCTTCAGCAGCCTGAATTTCTTCAGCTGCGCGTGCAGTTTCTTCAGCAGGCTGAGCAAATTCTTCAGCCTGAGGAGTTTGCTGTTGCAATTGAGTTGCAATCCTTGAGTTGTGATCTTTAACTGTAGCTTGGGCTGCCCTGACAACTCTTACTTTGGTGCCCTTCCATTCAGCATCATACTTTGCTTGTTCTTCAGTAAGGCAGCGAATCTAAGATTGAACTGTGATGAGTTGATTGGGAGTCAAATTCATCACATTGTTCTTCAGGAACTTTTCTTTTCTGGCCCTGCTTCTCTTAGCTCTCTGAGCTTGTTCTCTCTTCCATTTTTTCTCAGCTATGAAGTGTGTGAGGACATGGTCCACACCAAGAGGTAGGTTTAGTGAGGAAAGTGGAGTGCTGGGATCCTCATGCCATATGTCGATGAAGTTGAGGATCATCTTAGGATCCAGCATGAGAGGAACAGAGCTGCCCTTTGCTATTGCAGCTCTCTGCTGACTGTTTCTAATGATTTCTTCCAATTCTTCATTATTAGCATCATCATCATCCTCAGATCCTGAGGGTACATTCACAGTAGCTTGTCTTTTGTGAGGACTTGGTCTCTGACCTCGTCCAGCAGTTCTCTTTAACTTCATCAAAGTAGGGCTTGTTGAAGACTGTGCTTGGGCTGAGGAACTTGCAGAGACCCCTGAAGCAATTGAGAAGCCAGTAGTCCTCTGACATGTTGCAAGATGTACAGGTGTTGAGGACTTTGCGGCAGCAACTGATGATTGTTCAGCTACTGAAGGCATTGCAGTGGCCTTTGAAGAACTTGCATGAGGATTTTGGAGTGAGGACTTTGAAGTTGAGGTTTTTGACTTCACTGCAGACTTCTTCACCATCGATTTCTTCGGAGCACTAGCAGAGGCTCCGGCAGAGGCAGCAGCAGCAGCAGAATCTTCATTGAATTTCTTCACAACAGCTTTGGCTGTTTTCTAAAGTTTTTGTTGATGCTTTGCCCATTCAGCTGGAAAGTCTTCACCACGAGCAACGCTAGTGGGATCGACTTCTTGATCATCAGCAGGAGGAGCCCTTTTGCAAGGAGGTTTGAGGGTGAATTTCTTCATGTATTTAGCAGTGACATAGCGATAGTCTCTCCACTCCTTCACCCACCTCCGTTCAATCCTCTGGATCCTGATTTTTCTCTGCTCTTTTGTCTCTTTGCCATGAATAGCCTCATCAGGAGTACAGTAACCGGCATACAGAGCCTCAGGTATCTCAAAACCAGTGTTCTGTTCAGCCTTCTTTCCACCCTTCTGAGGTCTTTTACCATCTGTCATTTTCTTCACTTGATGACTTTGAACTCTTGATGATTCTGAAGATGTATACAGTCTTTCCTCAAGAAACGTTGCAAATGAGTTAAGTTGATGAGAACCTAGTGATTCATCAGCAGACATTTTGTACCTGTGAACAGAATATAGGTGCGGGGAATTTGAAGAGGTCATATGCGTTCTCAGAAATTTTTCAAAATACATCAAGTTGAGGATTTTGACCATAGATGTCTTGAGGAATTTCACTAAGTGTTCTTTGTCTTAGGTTCCAGAGTTGTGCGAATATGTTGATCCACACAATCGAGGAATCTTGAAGAAAATCATAACTTAGGAAAAACATCAAGGGATTGAAACATGTAAGGTGCTTAAGAAGATGATTCTTGAAGAATAAACACTTTTGAGGATTTTGTGGAAGACATGAAGATCAAACAAGGGCAGTAAAATTAGATTTTATTTACCCTGATGAAGAACACGACGAACAGAGAGATGAAATCGGGGAAGTTCGTCTGTCTAGATCTCCCACGCCCTAGCTAGGTAGAGGGAGACAGCTACAGCGGCGGCAGGGTGAAGACTTCCGCGGCCGATGCGAGTACGGCGACGGCGAGGTCGAGGCAGTGAAGCTCTTCCTCTCCGGCGGCGATGATTTTAGCGGCGGCGCTAGGTTTGAGCTCGGGAGAGATGGAGTGAGGAGTAACTCGAGCACAGTGAAGGGAAGGGGGTATATATAGTGGCAGTAAAAACGAATCGGCCCGAAGATTTTGGACCAGATTGCCCCTGACCCTTGCTCTCCATGCGACATGTGTCACCCACGTTCTGAGAAGTGGAGATAGTGGGGGATCGTGGCTTATCCAGTCGTGGGAATCGGAACGGTTTGAGCGGGAAGCGCCGGAAAAAAATTGATAGTGAAAATTTTAAAGTTTCCGTTCGCAAATTCTTCAGCTGTCAATGATACAGTGAAGACTTTGAACAAGTTTCAAAGTAGAACACATATGAAGAATTTGTGAACAAACTGGGTTGAGTTTAGCATAGAGGGGGAACGGGTCCGATCACATTCACTTAGATGAAAATCAACTTGAAGAATTAGCAATAAGTGAATGCTGTTGAGGACATTGAAAACTCAAATATATATATATATATATATATATATATATATATATATATATATATATATATATATATATATATATATATATATATATATATACATAGTCAATGAAGAACATCAGTTTCACAGTTTGAAGAATTTGAAAAGTTGAGGAATTTGCAAACTTGAGGAATTTGAAAATTTGAAGAATTTGCAAAATGATGAAAAACTCAACTCTGAAGAATTTCAACTATTGTTGGTGGCGTGACCCACCGTATAAGAATGATGATTTCAGACACCGCGTACAATTGTCGTAGGGTTCTGAGAATCAAATTCTTCATTAATTTCTTCACACTTAGAGAGTTATTCTTCATTGATTGAAGAAAAACGTTACTTCATGTGTTGCACATCAAAGTCATCAATTTTGCATGAGTGTTAGGATGTGTATCTTTTCAAAGAACATTCGAAGATTCTAAGATATTTAGCTCACACCGCAACTTGCAAAATCTCTTTTCATCCAAGGGCTTAGTGAAGATATCGGCCAGTTGTTCTTCAGTGGGGATGTGGTCGATGGAGATGTCGCCCTTGAGTACATGATCTCGAAGAAAATGATGACGAATCTGGATGTGCTTGGTCTTGGAGTGCTGAACTGGGTTGTAAGCAATCTTGATAGCGCTCTCATTGTCACAGTAGAGAGGCACATTCTTCACCTTGATGCCATAGTCCTTGAGGGTTTGCTTCATCCATAGCAACTGAGCGTAGCATGAACCAGCAGCAATGTACTCAGCTTCAGCTGTAGAAAGTGACACGCAGTTCTGCTTCTTCGAGGACCAACAGACTAAGGATCGTCCGAGGAAATGACATGTGCCTGAGGTTGACTTGCGATCCACACGATCTCCAGCATAGTCAGCATCTGAGTATCCGACGAGGTGAAGATTTGAGCCCTTGGGATACCATAATCCAAGCGTTGGTGTGTGAGCTAAGTATCGAAGAATATGTTTCACAGCCATATGGTGTGATTCCTTCGGTGTTGCTTGGAATCGGGCACACATGCAAACACTCAGCAAAATATCAGGCCTAGATGCACACAGATACAATAAAGAGCCAATCATGGAGCGGTATACCTTCTGATCGAAATCTTTACCATTTTCGTCAGTGCAGAGGTGGCCTTTTGAAGGCATTGGAGTTTTGACGCCTTTGCAGTCTTGCATGTTGAATTTCCTCAGAACATCCTTGAGGTATTTCTCTTGTGAGATGAAGATGCCATAGTCTTGCTGACGAATTTGAAGACCTAAGAAGAATTTCAACTCTCCCATCATAGACATTTGATATTCTTCACTCATCATATAGGCAAATTCATCACTGTAACGTTTGTCAGTACATCCAAAGATAATATCGTCTACATATATTTGGCATATGAACAGTTCATTATTATAGAATTTAGTGAAAAGAGTTGGGTCGAGTGAACCGGGTTTGAAGCCTTTCTTCATGAGGAATTCCTTCAGAGTGTCATACCACGCCCGAGGGGCCTGCTTGAGGCCATAGAGGGCCTTGTTGAGTCTGAAGACTTTGTCAGGATGCTTAGGGTCTTCAAAACCTAGGGGTTGAGCAACATATACTTCTTCCTCAATCTTACCATTGAGGAATGCACTTTTCACATCCATTTGATATAAAATGATATCATGATGGTTAGCATAAGCAAGCAATATGCGAATAGCTTCAAGTCTAGCAACAGGTGCAAAAGTTTCATCAAAGTCAATTCCTTCAACCTGTGTGTAGCCTTGAGCTACAAGACAAGCCTTATTCCTTACCACAAGGCCATTTTCATCTTGCTTGTTGCGGTAGATCCACTTGGTACCTATGATGTTATGCTTGCGAGGATCTGGCCGCTTGACAAGTTCCCACACGTTGTTGAGCTTGAATTGATGTAATTCCTCTTGCATAGCTTGAATCCACTCAGGCTCCTTGAAAGCTTCATCAACTTTGGTGGGCTCTACGATAGAGACAAAGGAAAAATGCCCACAAAAGTTAGTCAAATGTGAAGCTCTTGAGCGAGTGAGAGGACCTGGTGCATTGATGTTGTCGATGATTTTGTCAATCTGCACTTCATTTGCAATTCTCGGATGAGCAGGTTGACGTGGCTGAGGATTTTCTTCAGCACCATTTTCTTCAGGTGTATCAGCATGAATGTCTTCATTGGTTGGAATGACTTCCTCAGTAGGTTGAGGATTTTCTTCAGTGGGTACTACATCCTCAGTAGCCTTCAACTTAATGGATTCCTCAGGAGACTTTTCATCTAGCACAGAAGGCAGGTGCTCTCTTTGCGAGCCGTTAGTTTCATCGAACCGCACATCTACAGTTTCAACAACCTTGTGATGGTAGGTGTTGAAGACTTTGTAGGTGTGCGAGTCCTTTCCGTAACCAAGCATAAAGCCTTCATGTGCTTTCGGTGCAAATTTAGAACTGTGGTGAGGATCTCTTATCCAGCATTTTGCACCGAAGACTTTGAGATAACTTACATTGGATTTCTTGCCAGTCATGAGTTCATATGATGTCTTCTTAAGGAATTTGTGAAGATATACCCTGTTAATGATGTGGCATGCTGTATCAATTGCCTCAGGCCAGAAGCGATGAGGAGTCTTGTATTCATCAAGCATGGTGCGAGCCATCTCAACAAGAGTCTTGTTCTTGCGCTCCACGACGCCGTTCTGCTGAGGAGTATATGGGGCAGATAGCTCATGAGTAATACCAAGTTCATCAAGATATTCATCAAGATTGGTGTTCTTGAACTCAGTCCCATTATCACTCCTGATATGCTTGATCTTGACGCCGAAGTTTGTTGAGGCCCTTGAAGCAAATCGTCTGAAGACATCCTGCACTTCAGACTTGTACAGAATAATATGCACCCAAGTGTAACGAGAGTAATCATCAACAATGACAAAGCCATACAAACTTGAAGCATTTGTTAGTGTGGAATAATGAGTGGGGCCAAAGAGGTCCATGTGAAGCAATTCAAAAGGTCGAGTCGTGGTCATGATTGTCTTCGAGGGATGCTTGGATCTGGTCATCTTCCCAGACTCACAAGCACCACAAAGGTGATCCTTGAGGAATTTGACACCTTCAATGCCAATGACGTGCTTTTTCTTCACGAGCGTGTGCAAGTTCCTCATACCAGCATGTCCAAGTTGTCGATGCCACAGCCAGCCTTCTGAGGACTTTGCAAGTAGGCACGTGGCAGGCTGAGGACCTGTAGAGAAATCAACAATATACAAGTCTCCTCTCCTAAAGCCTTCGAAGACTTTGGAATGGTCAGATTCCATGATGACAACACAACGATATTTTCCAAAGATGACAACCATATCAAGATCACAAAGCATTGAGACAGACATAAGGTTGAACCCGAGGGATTCGACAAGCATCACCTTGTCCATGTGTCGGTCCTTGGAGATTGCAACCTTACCTAGACCCAATACCTTGCTTTTTTCCTTTGTCAGCGTAGGTGATATGCTTTAGATGAGATGGGGCAAGTGGCATATTCATCAGTAGACTCTTGTCACCAGTCATGTGGTTGGTGCATCCACTATCGAGGACCCACTCAGTAATTTTTGGAGTTTCATCCTGCAGATGAATTAGAGAAACTTACGAACTCATATGCTTCAGAGTGAAGAATATGACATCAAATTCATCAGGCAGAATTTCATCACACAACATAGTAAGTAAAGCTGTGTGAGGACGTGAGAAATGAGAAATTCATTTCTGCATGATTAGCTTGCGTCCTTTCAAGCATTTCCTCAGGTCTCCAGCAAATTCATCAGACGTTCAAGTTCGTCTGGAGACCTGACCCTGCATAAGAAGTTAGTTCAATTTCTTCACCACCCACATCTGGAGGGGTGGCCAAGAGTTCATCATTCTGCGAGCTCCATATGAGAAGGAGGGCATTGAAGCTAGTGCACTTCGTTTCACAGGACTAGGGTTAGAGTACTCATATGAATAAGAAGAGAAATTCTTCGAGGACTTATGAACATAATGATTTGAAGAATAATGCACATATTCAGAACTCTTAGATTTTCCCTGCGAAACAGATGCATTAGCACGAGAATGATACTTTTGACCATTTGAGGAATTTGGTCCAAGTGAAGACTTTGTTCCATATGAGGAATTTGATCTGGGTTCCTTTTCTTCATGGGTGGTGTCATGAGGACATTCACTTGATGATTTTCCAAACAGCTCTTAGGAACCCAGATTTTCCTCATAGGTGAACCGTTCCTGCAGTTAGTTCCAACAAATCTGGCAAATACTTCACCTTTCTGATTTTTGAAGAATTTGTAGTTGGAGTCAAGTGACTCATCAGAGGAATATGAAGTTTCACAAGTAAAGCCAGATAAAGTGGATGGATCCACAGGAGGTCCTTTTGCAGCAACCCATGAGGTTTTGGGGTACTGCTCAGGTGTCCAGTAAGATCCATCAGCATTGAGTTTCCTCTCAAATGCAATACCCTCTTTCCTAGGGTTCCTGTTCAGAATCTGCTTTTTGAGCACATCGCAAAGGGTTTGATGCCCTTTGAGACTTTTGTACATGCCTGTCACATACAATTCCTTCAACCCTGCATTTTCGTCAGTGATACTTGTGGTATCCCCAGATGAGGAATTTGTGACCATGGGGATAGTTGAAGAATTTGCAGCAATAGAAGCATTTGAACATTCAGGTGAAGAATTAGCAGTTTCACGTTCGATGCATTTCAAACACGGTGGAACAAATTCTTCCTGAGTGGTACTGATCTGTTGAGCCAGTAAGGAATCGTTTTCCCTTTGGAGATCCTCATGAGACACTCTTAGTTTCTCAAGATCTTGCTTTCTTTGAAGAAATTCATAAGAAAGCTTCTCATGGTCAACTAAGAGAGCATTATGATGACTCTGAAGGTCATCATACTTTGTCTGAAGACTTTTGAGATCATCAGACAGAGTTTGAGTCCGATCCACTTCCTCATTCAACAGATCATCGCTTTTGTCTAGCAGTTTCTGAAGCTTTTCAAGTGCACTTTGTTGCTTAGTGGCAATATTAGCAAGTTTGGCATAGCTAGGTTTCACATATTCCTCAGATTCATCTTCACTTGATTCAGAAGAAGAGTGATGCTTGTGTACCTTGGAACCTTTTGCCATGAAGCAATAGGTGGGAGCGTAATCATCATTGCTGATGTCAGAGTCGTTGGAGTAGTCATTTTCTTCATCATTGAAGACGGACTTGCTAAGGAAAGCAGTAGCGAGAGCAAGGCTAGCAACACCTGATTCTGACTCCTCCTCAGATTCTTCCTCTTCTACATATTCTTCTTCAGAATCCATTTCCTTGCCAATGAAAGCCCGAGCCTTTCTGGAACCATTCTTCTTGTGCGATGAGGATTTTGAAGATGAGAACTTTGAAGTTGAGGACTTTGAAGATTTCTTCTTTTTCTTCGAGTAATCAGAACTGTAGTCCTTGTACTTCTTCTTCTTTGATTCTTTTTCCCAGAGAGGACAGTCAGAGATAAAGTGACCAGACTTCTTGCATTTGTGACAAGTTCTTTTCTTGTAGTCGCTTGAGGAATCTGATTTCCTCAAACCACTTTTTGATGACTTTCCAAATCGGCCTCTCCTTGAGAACTTCTGGAATTTCCTCACAAGCATTGCCAGCTCCTGACTCAGTTCTTCAGGATCACCAAGGCTACTATCAGAATCTTCGTCTTCGGATGAGGAAATTGCTTTTTCCTTCAGAGCACGAGATCTTCCATAGCTTGGTCCGTAGAGGTCTCTCTTCTCAGCTTGTTGGAATTCATGAGTATTGAGTCTCTCAAGTATATCAGCAGGATCAAGTGACTTGTAGTCTCCACGTTCTTGAATCATCAAAGCCAGAGTATCAAATGAGGAATCAAGAGATCTTAGCAGTTTCTTCACCACCTCGTGGTCAGTGATATCCGTGGCACCTAGTGCTTGAAGCTCATTGGAGATATTAGTGAGGCGATCAAAAGTTTGCTGAACATTCTCATTGTCGAGTCTTTTGAAGCGGTTGAAGAGATTGCGAAGAATATCAACACGGGAGTCACGTTGAGTGGAAACACCTTCGTTGACTTTGGACAGCCTATCCCAGATAAGCTTAGCGGACTCCAAAGCACTCACTCTGCCATACTGACCTTTGCTCAGATGGCCACAGATGATATTCTTCGCTTGTGAATCAAGTTGCTTGAATCTCTTCACATCAGCAGCGTTGATCGTGGGAGTGACAGAGGGAACACCATTTTCCACAACGTACCAGAGATCGTTGTCAATAGCCTCAAGATGCATGCGTATCTTGTTCTTCCAGTAGGGATAGTCCGACCCATAGAAGGTAGGACATCCTGCGGACCCCTTGATCATACCTGCAGTCGACATAACTAGAACTCCAGGTGGTTAAACCAAAATCACACAGAACAAGGGAGTACCTTGCTCTGATACCAATTGAATGTGCGTTATATCGACTAGAGGGGGGGTGAATAGGCAATTTTTACAAATTCATCACTGAGGAATTTCAACTTGAGGAATTTGAAATGTGATGAACAACTAGCAGCGGAATAAATACTCAGGTGCATGAGAAACATAGCAGTAGCATAGTCATCATGATGAAATAAAGCATGCACAGATTACAGATAGCGTGATACAGGATAAGCAGGTGAGGAACAAGGTAGCTTGAAGAATTTGAGGTGAGGAAATTGAGAAAGTCTTCAGTCAAATTCTTCAAACAGTAACGATCAATTTCATCAACAAGTATACGAGGAAATTAGAGGGTTGATGAAAATGGAACCAGGTAGCTTGATGAAGACAATGGTTTGATGACCCAGTTCCAACTGCTGTGACAGTCGTACGTCTGGTTTGGAGCGGCCTGGTATTTAAACCAGAGGACACACAGTCCCAGGACACACAGTCCTTGCCGTATTCTCCTTGAGCTAAGGTCACACAGACGTCGCCCAACACTCGTGGTAAGTCTTCAGGGTAGACTTCCAAAACCCTCACAAACTGGTCACCCGACGATCCACAATTGACTATTGGATGCTCTAGACCAAGGTCACTTCGTGATCCCCAATTGACTGCAGGATGCACTAGACCATGACGCCTAACCGTCTGGAAGATACACAGTCTTCAAAGGTAACAAGCGTCGGTTCCACACAGGAACAATCTCTTCAGTGATGCTCAATCACTTTGGGTTTGGTGGTTTGGTTTTTGGGGTTTTTCCTCACTAATGATTTTCTCTCAAAGTCCTCGAGGAATGGGATGCTCTCAAATGACAAGTGTCAGTTCTCTCTCGGAGCAGCCAACCAACTAGTGGTTGTGGGGGGTGGCTATTTATAGTCAGGGTGCAACCTGACATGATAAGACATAAATGCCCCCAATGATATGACCGTTATGTGGATAGGATGATTGGGGACAACTGGCGCTTAGCACAGCAACGGTCGGAATTTCGAACTATGAAAGTCCTCAGGCTTATCATATTCCTCACTTGTAGGCAATTCGCACTGGTGAAATCCTAACTCCTCAGTCAGACCAATTTCCTCAGAGACCAGAAGATCATCGTCTCTGTCACTGAAGAACTTGACTGAACTGCAAGAGATTTCCAAAGGCTTCACTCGAAGGATTGGATAGGTTGAGGCTTTTGAGTTGAGCATCAGTTGGAAATTTTCCTTAGTATTACCCCGGCCCCCTTTAACAGTACGGTGTTTCCTATGACTCAAAGAAAGGAAACGAAACAATAAAAACAAAAGTCTTCATGCTTCATAGTCCTCGTTCATATCTTCAAGGTCACACCAACTTCTTCTTTTTCAAAGTCTTCAGGGAATACCAAAGTCTTCAGCAAAGTCTTCACCAAAGTCTTCACCAAAGTCTTCAGTTGAAGACATACATTTTTAGGGGTCTATAATCTCCGAATGTATCAAACTCCTCAGCGACTTATAGAGCCTGTGTACACTTACAAACGCATCAGTCTCTTAACCTATAAGTCTTCAATACACCAAAATCACTAAGGGGCACTAGATGCACTTACAGATTCCAAAGTAACTGTTCACACTGATCATGCTGCTATTAAATATCTTATGGAAAAGAAAGATGCTAAACCTAGACTTATTAGATGGGTTCTACTGCTACAAGAATTTGATTTGCATATTATTGATAGAAAGGGAGTTGAGAACCCCGTAGCAGATAACCTGTCTAGGTTAGAAAATGTTCTTGATGACCCACTACCTATTGATGATAGCTTTCCTGATGAACAATTAGCTGTCATAAATTCTTCACGTAATGCTGCATGGTATGCTGATTATGCTAATTACATTGTTGCTAAATTTATACCGCCTAGTTTCACATGCCAACAAAAGAAAAAGTTCTTCTATGATTTAAGACATTGCTTTTGGGATGATCCACACCTTTATAAAGAAGGAGTAGATGGTGTTATTAGATGTTTTGTACCTGAGCATGAACAGGAACATATCCTACACAAGTGTCACTCTGAGGCCTACGGAGGACACCACGCTGGAGATAGAACTACACACAAGGTATTACAATCTGGTTTTTATTGGCCTACTCTCTTCAAGGATGCTCGTATGTTTGTCTTGTCTTGTGATGAATGTCAAAGAATTGGTAATATTAGTAGACGTCAGGAAATGCCTATGAATTACTCACTTGTTATTGAACCATTTGATGTTTGGGGTTTTGATTATATCGGACCTTTTCCAAAGTCCAACGGGTATACTCATATTCTAGTTGCTGTTGATTATGTTACTAAGTGGGTAGAAGCTATTCCAACTAGTAGTGCTGATCATAACACTTCTATTAAAATGCTTAAAGAAGTTATTTTCCCTAGATTTGGAGTCCCTAGATATTTAATGACTGATGGTGGTTCACACTTTATTCATGGTGCTTTCCGTAAATTGCTTGCTAAGTATGATGTTAATCATAGAATTGCATCTCCTTATCATCCTCAGTCTAGTGGTCAAGTAGAATTAAGCAATAGAGAAATTAAATTGATCTTGCAAAAGACTGTTAATAGATCTAGAAAGAATTGGTCTAAGAAACTTGATGATGTATTATGGGCTTATAGAACTGCTTACAAAAACCCTATGGGTATGTCTCCGTATAAAATGGTTTATGGTAAAGCATGTCACTTACCTCTAGAACTAGAACATAAAGCTTATTGGGAAATCAAAGAGCTCAACTATGATTTCAAACTTCCTGGTGAGAAGAGGTTATTTGACATTATCTCACTTGATGAATGGAGAACCCAGGCCTATGAGAATGCCAAGTTGTTTAAAGAAAAGGTTAAGAGATGGCATGATAAAAGGATACAAAAGCGTGAATTCAATGTAGGTGACCATGTCTTGCTATACAATTCTCGTTTAAGATTTTTTGCAGGAAAACTTCTCTCGAAATGGGAAGGGCCTTACATTATTGAGGAAGTATAACGTTCCGGTGCCATCAAGATCAACAACGCCGAAGGCACAAATCCGAAGGTGGTAAACGGGCAAAGAATCAAACATTATATCTCAGGTACTCCCATAAATGTTGAAACCAATATTATCAATACCATAACTCCGGAGGAGTACATTAGGGAGACCTACCAGAACGTTTCAGACTCCGAAAAGGAATAGGTACGTGGTACGGTAAGCAAACCGACTCCAAAACATTTCCAATAGCAATTTTTCTCCGTTTTGGAATATTTAATAAATTAGGAAAATTTAAAATAGTCCGAAAAGTGCACGAGGAGGCGACAAGCCAAGGGGGCGCGCCCCTGTGGCTTGTGGCCACCCCGTGTACCATCCGGACTCCGTTTTCTTGTGGTATACTCCTTTAGGTCGGTAAAAATTCATTATATAATCTCTCGAAGGTTTTGACCTTCGTATCACAAAAATATCTCCTGTTTTTTGTTTCGAGTTGTTTCCCGGACAGATTTAGATCGCCATGACGTCCCCAAGTGCTTCGAAGGACAAGTTCTTCGAGAAGGTCATCAACCCTTACCTTGTGGAGGTGCTGCGACACCCTCAAACATTGAGATGCGTGAGGGGGTGCTGCACATCCGTGATGTTGAGGGGCCAAAGAAGACCGGAAGTGTGGAGACAAGGCTCGAAGCAATGGAGCAGCAAGTCTTCAAGTGCCAAGGGATGGTGGAACATGGACTCAATGCCAATCACATGATGATCGCGGAGTTTACCCATAAGCACAAGTTGGACGCCAAGGACATCGGGGAGGACATCTTCAAGCTTTACGAGAAAATCGATCATCTCCAAGCCCAGATCTATGACCTGCAAAACCAAAACTGTAAGTATGAATACAGATTTAAGAAAATGAGTTTGGCTGCAGATTTGAGGATCCCGGAGACTCGTTCATCTTTTTACGATGGTGAACCTATGCCTTGGAAGACGGAGGACAAGCCTCCAACCTCATCAACAACTCCAACATCACCACCTCCGAAGAAAGACAACTAAACACATGGGTATGGGCACTCCCCTTGGCTTGTGCCAAGCTTGGGGGAGGTGCCCCGATATCGTATAACCATCACATCTTTTACTTTCATCGTTTTTCTCAGTTCGATCCTTTTGGTTATATCTTGATCTCGTAGAATAAAGTTTTTAGTGTGATCTAGTTTTGAGTTTTGCTTTATGTTCCCCCTATGTAAGCGAGTCCAAGAGTTATATAATAAAAAGTAGTTTTGAGTTGAGGGCTTTGCTTGCTTGCTATGATCTTGAGAAAAAGAAATAGAAAGAAGTATAGAATAAAAGCAAGGAGTATATATGATGATCTTATGGGGAGTGATGACTTCACATATAATAAGTATGTCGATTGAAATTTGTTGTGAGTTTACAAACATAGCGATTGGTCATTGTTGCAATTAAAAGGAAGTAATAAATAAAGAGAGGTTAACATATAAATATATTATCTTGGACATATTTTATGATTATGAGCACTCATTAAAATATTATATGCTAAGAAGTTGATGTTGGACAAGAAAGACAACATAATGGGTTATGTTTGCTTATTTCCGAATAGAAGTTATATGGTTATAGATCCTTTAACATGTGACGCTTGCTTCCACCCTATATCAGCCAAAACTTCCGCACCAAGTAGAGATACTACTTGTGCATCCAAACACCCTTAACCCAGTTTTGCCATGAGAGTCCACCATACCTACCTATGGATTGAGTACGATCCTTCAAGTAAGTTGTCATCGGTGCAGGCAATAAAAATTGCTCTCTAAATATGTATGATCTATTAGGGTGAGGAAAATAAACTTTATACGAACTTTTCATATGGAAGAAATAAAAGCGACAGACTGCATAATAAAGTTCTTTATCACAAGCGGCAATATAAAGTGACGTTCTTTTGCATTAAGGGATTGCGCATCCAACTATAAAAGCGCATGACAACCTCTGCTTCCCTTTGCGAAGGGCCTATCTGTTACTTTTACTTTCTAGTACTTACCTTTATGCAAGAGTCATGGTGATCCTCACCACTTCCTTTATTTCGCCTTTCTCTCTTGGCAAGCGTCATGTGTTGGGGAATGATCTAGACACATATATCCACTCGGATGTGGGAGATCATGAGTTATTTCTGTTGACATTACCCTTGAGGTAAATAGTTGGGAGGCAAAACTATAAGCCCCTATCTTTCTCTGTGTCCGATTGAAGCTTTGACCTCATAGGTACCGCGTGAGTGTTAGCAATTATGAAAGACTAAAAGATGATTGAGGATGTGGATTTGCTTTACAAGATCTTATATTGACTCTTTCCGATGTTATGATAAATTGCAATTGCTTCAATGACTGAGATCATAGTTGTTGGTTCTCAATAGAGTTCTTGATACATACTTTACCTTGTGAATGAATTGTTACTTTAGCATAAGAAATTATATGTCAATATATGTTGCTATTCTAAAGATGATCATGATGCCTTCATGTCCGTATTTTTTTTCGACACCTCTATCTCTAAACATGTGGACATATTTATCGATTTCGGCTTTCGCTTGAGGACAAGCGAGGTCTAAGCTTGGGGGAGTTGATACGTCCATTTTGCATCATGCTTTTATATTGATATTTATTGCATTATGGGCTGCTATTACACATTATGGTACAATACTTATGCCTTTTCTCTCTTATTGTACAAGGTTTACATGAAGAGGGAGAATGCCGGCAGCTGGAATTCTGGACTAGAAAAGGAGCAAACATGAGAGACCTATTCTGCACAACTCCAAAAGTCTTGAAAAGTTACGGAGAACTATTTTGTAATATATAAAAAATATTGGGCGAAAGAAATACCAGAGGGGACGCACCAGGAGGCCACAAGCCTGGGGGGCACGCCCTACCCCCCTGGGCGCGCCCCTGTGGCTTGTGGGCCCCCTGGCAGCCCTCCGGTGCCCATCTTCTGCTATATGGAGGGTTTTGACCTGGAAAAAAAATCATAAGAGAGCTTTGGGGACGAAGTGCCGCCGTCTCGAGGCGGAACCTGGGCAGAAGCAATCTAGGGCTCTGGCGGAGCTGTTCTGCCGGGGAAACTTCCCTCCCGGAGGGGGAAATCGAAGCCATCGTCATCACCAACGATCCTCTCATCAAGAGGGAGTCAATCTCCATCAACATCTTCACCAGCACCATCTCCTCTCCAAACCCTAGTTCATCTCTTGTATCCGATCTTTGTCTCAAAACCTCAGATTGGTACCTGTGGGTTGCTAGTAGGGTTGATTACTCCTTGTAGTTGATGCTAGTTGGTTTACTTGGTGGAATATCATATGTTCAGATCCTTAATGATAATTAATACTCCCCTGATTATGAACATGAATATGCTTTGTGAGTAGTTACGTTTGTTCCTGAGGACATGGGATAAGTCTTGTTATAAGTAATCATGTGAATTTGGTATTCGTTCGATATTTTGATGAGATGTATGTTGTCTCTCCTATAGTGGTGTTATGTCAACGTCGACTACATAACACTTCACCATTATTTGGGCCTAGGGGAAGGCATTGGGAATTAATAAGTAGATAATGGGTTGCTAGAGTGACAGAAGCTTAAACCCTAGTTTATGCGTTGCTTCGTAAGGGGCTGATTTGGATCCATATGTTTCATGCTATGGTTAGATTTCTCTTAATTCTTCTTTCGTAGTTGCGGATGCTTGCGAGAGAGGTTAATCATAAGTGGGAGGCTCGTCCAAGTAAGGGCAGCACCCAAGCACCGGTCCACCCACATATCAAATTATCAAAGTAACGAACGCGAATCATATGACCATGATGAAAACTAGCTTGACAGAAATTCCCATGTGTCCTCGGGAGCGCTTTGCTTTATATAAGAGTTTGTCCAGGCTTGTGCTTTGCTATAAAAAGGATTGGGCCACCTTGCTGCACCTTTGCTACATTTGTTACTTGCTATCCGTTACGAATTATCTTATCACAAAACTATCTGCTACCGATAATTTCAGTGCTTGCAGAGAATACCTTACTGAAAACCGCTTGTCATTTCCTTCTGCTCCTCGTTGGGTTCGACACTCTTACTTATCGAAAGGACTACGATAGATCCCCTATACTTGTGGGTCATCAACGGCGCGCGGGGCGGCCGAGTCGAGCTTGTCGTCGAAGAGGAGTCCGACCAAGGCGCGGGGCGGCCGAGTCGAGCTTGTCGTCGAAGAGGAGTCCGACCAAGTGAAGGTGCGCGGGGCAGCCGAGTCGAGCTTGTCGTCGAAGAGGAGTCCGACCAAGTTACGGTGCGCGGGGCGGCCGAGTCGAGCTTGTCATCCAAGAGGAGTCCGACCAAGTGACGGCGCGCGGGGCGGCAGCGTCGAGCTTGTCGTCGAAGAGGAGTCCGACCAAGTGACGGCACGCGGGGCGGCCGAGTCAAGCTTGTCGTCAAAGAGGAGTCCAACCAAGTGACAGCGCGCAGGGCATACGACTTGAGCTTGTTGTCGAAGAGGAGTCCGACCAAGGGACGGCGCGCGGGGCGGCCGAGTCGAGCTTGTCGTCGAAGAGGAGTCCGACCAAGTGACGGCGCGCGGGGCGGCCGAGTCGAGCTTGTCGTCGAAGAGGAATCCGACCAAGTGACGGCGCGCATGGCGGCCGAGTCGAGCTTGTCGTCGAAGAGGAGTCCGACCAAGTGACGGCGCGCGGGGTGACCGCGTCGAGCTTGTCGTCGAAGAGGAGTCCGACCAAGTGACGGCGCGCGGGGCGACCGATTCGAGTGATCGTGTAACCTGTGTATGAAAAATAGCACAATCCAACATAAAAATCTCTCGAAATAATTTGAGTTTGCTGAAATGATTTGTGTAAATAACACTCATAGACACCCACTGGGTGTGCCAGGTGCTTGTTGGCCCGGAACCAACAGAAGTCTAAAAGAGCAAAGGATCCGATCGAACTTGTCGAAGTGAAGGATCCGACTGAACTCCTTGGAGTGCTGGACCCAAAATGAAATGGAAGTGTAGTGTTCCAACATGAAGATAAACAACCAAGCGCAGAGGTACACTCGGTGGCATGGCCTCCGAGTGAATATAATGTGCGACTTACTTAACACTTGATAATGCAAAAATAACTATATAATTGAATGCAGCATGTGAAGAATGACTTAGCTGTCTGACAGCGCACGAGCGGTCGAGTGGCGAAGACGTGTTCAACCGATGGCAAAACGAAGGGTGGCCGAGTGATGAAGACGCGCCTCACTGAGTGGCGATGCGCGGAGCGGCCGAGTGATGAAGACGTGCATCACGGAGTGGCGATGCGTGGAGCAGCCGAGTGATGAAGGTGTGCCTCACCGAGTGGCGACGCGCAGAGCGGCCAAGTGATGAAGGTGTGCCTCACCGAGTGGCGACGCGTGGAGCGGCCGAGTGATGAAGACGTGCATCACGGAGCGGTGCTACTTCTCGAGCATGCGTTGGTTTTCCCTTGAGGAGGAAAGGATGATGCAGCAAAGTAGATAAGTATTTCCCTCAGTTGTTGAGAACCAAGGTATCAATCCAGTAGGAGATACAAGCAAGTCCCCAATAGATGTACCTACACAAATAATCAAACACTTGCACCCAACGCTATAAAGGGGTTGTCAATCCCTTCACGGTTACTTGCAAGGATGAGATCTGATAGAGATAGATATAAAAGATTGCTAGAACGTAAAGTAAAACAAAAGTAAAAATAATGCAGCAGGATATTTTTGGTATTTTTGGTTTATAGATCTGAAAATATAATATGGAAAATAGACCCGGGGGCCATAGGTTTCACTAGAGGCTTCTATCATGAAGGAAAATAATATGGTGGGTGAACAAATTACTGTCGAGCAATTGATAGAAAAGCGAATAATTATGACGATATCCAAGGCAATGATTATGCATATAGGCATCACGTCCGTGTCAAGTAGACCGAAACGATTCTGCATCTACTACTATTACTCCACACATCGACCGACTCCTGCCTGCATCTAGAGTATTAAGTTCATGAAGAACAGAGTAACGCATTAGGTAAGATGACATGATGTAGACGGATAAACTCAAGCAATATGATGAAAACCCCATCTTTTTATCCTTGATGGCAACAATACAAATACGTGCCTCGCTACCCCTACTTTGTCACTGGGTGAGGACACCGCAAGATTGAACCCAAAACTAAGCACTTCTCCGATTGCAAGAATTACCAATCTAGTTGGCCAAACCAAACCAATAACTCGAAGAGACTTGCAAAGATATGAAATCATGCATATAAGAATTCAGAGAAGATTCAAATAATATTCATAGATAAGCTGATCATAAACCCACAATTCATCGGATCTCAACAAACACACCGCAAAAGAGTATTACATCGGATAGATCTCCATGAAGATCATGAAGAACATGGTATTGAAGAACAAAGAGAGAGAAGAAGCCATCTAGCTACTAGCTATGGACCCGAATGTCTGTGGTAAACTACTCACGCATCATCGGAGGGGCAATGGAGTTGATGTAGATGCCCTCCGTGATCGAATCCCCCTCCGGTAGATTACCGGAAAAGGCTCCAAGATTGGATCTCACGGGAACAGAGGCTTCCGGCGGCAGAAAAGTATTTTCGTGGCTCTCTTTAGTATCCAGGGAATATTTGAGAATTTATAGGCCGAAGAATAGGGTTAGGAGGGCTGCCGTGGGGCCACAAGCCAGGGGGGGTGCGCCCCCCCTAGGGCGCGCCCTGGTGGCTTGTGATGCCACGACAGGTCTCCTGCCTTCATCTCCAAGTTTGCTGGGTTTTTTCTGGTCCAAGAAAAATCATTCCGAAGATTTTATTCTATTTGGACTCCGTTTAATATTCCTTATCTGCAATACTCAAAAACAAGGAAAAAACAGAAACTGGTACTAGGCTCTAGATTAATAGGTTAGTCCCAAAAATAATATAAAATAGCATATTAATCCATATAAAACATCCAAAACAGATAATATAATAGCATGGAACAATCAAAAATTATAGATACGTTGGAAACGTATCAAGCGGCGACGCGCGGAGCAGCCGAGTGATGAAGGTGTGCCTCACCGAGTGGCGACGCGTGGAGCGGTCGAGTGATGAAGGTGTGCCTCACCAAGTAGCGACGCGTGGAGCGGTCGAGTGATGAAGGGGTGCCTCACCGAGTGGCGACGCGCGGAGCGGCCAAGTGATGAAGGCGTGTCTCACCAAGTGGCGACACATGGAGCGGCCAAGTGATGAAGGTGTGCCTCACCGAGTGGCGACGCACGGAGCGGCCAAGTGATGAAGGGGTGCCTCACCGAGTGGTGACGCGCGGAGCGGCCAAGTGATGAAGGCGTGCCTCACCGACTGGCGACGCACGGAGCGGCCAAGTGATGAAGACGTGCCTCACCGAGTGGCGACGCGCGGACCGGCCAAGTGATGACGGAGCGTCCAGCAGAGGGACGGCGCACGGGGCGGTCGAGTGACAACGGAGCTTCACGGAGCGGCGATGCGCGGGGCGGCCGGGTGATGAAGGAGCATCCAGCAGAGGGACGGCGCGCGGGGCGTTCGAGTGACGACGGAGCGTCCAGCAGAGCGACAGCGCCCGGGGCGACCGAGTGACGACGGAGCGTCCAACAGAGCGACGGCGCGCGGGGCGGACGAGTGACGAAGGTGTGCCTCACCGAGTGGCGACGCGCGGAGCGGCCAAGTGATGAAGGCGTGTCTCACCGTGTGGCGACGCGCGGAGCGGCAAAGTGATGAAGGCGTGTCTCACCTAGTGGCAACGCGCAGAGCGGCCGAGTGATGAAGACGTGCATCACGGAGCGGCGACGTGCGGAGCAGCCGAGTGATGAAGACGTGCATCACGGAGCGGCGACGCACGGAGCAGCCGAGTGATGAAGGTGTGCCTCACCGAGTGGCGACGC
Source organism: Elymus sibiricus (assembly GCA_039707655.1). NCBI lineage: Eukaryota > Viridiplantae > Streptophyta > Magnoliopsida > Poales > Poaceae > Elymus > Elymus sibiricus. The sequence goes on from CM077669.1 coordinate 469,809,439, forward strand.
GTGGAGCGGTCGAGTGATGAAGGTGTGCCTCACCGAGTGGCGACGCGCGGAGCGGCCAAGTGATGAAGGCGTGTCTCACCAAGTGGCGACACATGGAGCGGCCAAGTGATGAAGGTGTGCCTCACCGAGTGGCGACGCACGGAGCGGCCAAGTGATGAAGGGGTGCCTCACCGAGTGGTGACGCGCGGAGCGGCCAAGTGATGAAGGCGTGCCTCACCGACTGGCGACGCACGGAGCGGCCAAGTGATGAAGACGTGCCTCACCGAGTGGCGACGCGCGGACCGGCCAAGTGATGACGGAGCGTCCAGCAGAGGGACGGCGCACGGGGCGGTCGAGTGACAACGGAGCTTCACGGAGCGGCGATGCGCGGGGCGGCCGGGTGATGAAGGAGCATCCAGCAGAGGGACGGCGCGCGGGGCGTTCGAGTGACGACGGAGCGTCCAGCAGAGCGACAGCGCCCGGGGCGACCGAGTGACGACGGAGCGTCCAACAGAGCGACGGCGCGCGGGGCGGACGAGTGACGAAGGTGTGCCTCACCGAGTGGCGACGCGCGGAGCGGCCAAGTGATGAAGGCGTGTCTCACCGTGTGGCGACGCGCGGAGCGGCAAAGTGATGAAGGCGTGTCTCACCTAGTGGCAACGCGCAGAGCGGCCGAGTGATGAAGACGTGCATCACGGAGCGGCGACGTGCGGAGCAGCCGAGTGATGAAGACGTGCATCACGGAGCGGCGACGCACGGAGCAGCCGAGTGATGAAGGTGTGCCTCACCGAGTGGCGACGCGTGGAGCGGTCGAGTGATGAAGGTGTGCCTCACCGAGTGGCGACGCGCGGAGCGGACAAGTGATGAAGACGTGTCTCACCAAGTGGCGACGCGCGGGGCTGCTGAGTGATGACGGCGTATACAGCTGCGCGACGGCGTACAAGACTGCCGAGTGATAAAGATGTGTCTTACCAAGCGGCGACGTGTGGGGCTTCCGAACGATGACGGCGTGTACAGCTGCGCGATGACGTACAGGACTGCCGAGTGACGGCCGCCGAACACACGAATGATTGAATGCTTGCACGTTAGTTTTCCGAACGTGCCCAAGAAAACGAGGCGTGTCCGAGTGTAGCATCTGTCCACCGAACAAATCCGCCCGAGTAAGCCGGAGGCATACCTGTCCAGTAAACAAAGGCATACGTGCTCGAGTGTCGAACTGTGCTTGTCAGAGCGTACCAGAGTACGGGCCTGGAGTAGCGGAGCGGCTGGGCCGGCTTGAAGTCAACGCAAGTCGCACGTGCCCTGCAGGCCGGTGCACATGGCTTGCATGGTTAACGGAAAAAGGTGAATCAACGCACCTTTGTTTTGGCCGAGATTAGTGCGGGAGATCCTCACTGAATGGCCGTTTATGAGGCAGCCAATTAATCTGGTATTGAAGGTCGCACGTCCTTCAGTTTCCTTTTTTCCTGCATGCACTTAATCGACCGAGTAAGTGGCCCATGATGCATGCACTTACGAGGCACTAATTCTTTTAATACCGAACGGCCATCGGTTGTGAGTAGATCGTCATCACAGCGCGCCTCCGCCATGGAGACCAACGCCGCCGACCGGCGCCGGAGGAAGGAGCGATGTATGCCTGCGTCGCGTCGGCCCCGCGCCTCCACCGCGAAGGTCGCCGCCGAGCAGCCGATAACACGAGGCCGGAGTCGAGGCGAACGGCATTGACGGCTGTGTGTGTGGGGGCTCAACAACAACGAAGTTGGAGAAGACGATGAGGCGGACGGTGCCGGAGGCCGCGCGTGGCGACAACGAATCCAGCGGCGCCGGAGCTGTGCGCAGCGACGATGAAGCGGCAGACGCCGGAGGCCGCGCGTGGCGACGACAAAGCGGGCGGTGCTACTTCTTGAGCTTGCGTTGGTTTTCCCTTGAAGAGGAAAGGGTGATGCAGCAAAGTAGATAAGTATTTCCCTCAGTTGTTAAGAACCAAGGTATCAATCCAGTAGGAGGTACAAGCAAGGCCACAATTTTTGCACCTACACAAACAATCAAACACTTGCACCCAACGCTATAAAGGGGTTGTCAATCCCTTCACGGTTACTTGCAAGGATGAGATCTGATAGAGATAGATATAAAAGATTACTAAAACGAAAAGTAAAATAAAAGTAAAAAGATTGCAGCAAAGTATTTTTGGTTTATAGATCTGAAAATATAATATGGAAAATAGACCCGGGGGCCATAGGTTTCACTAGAGGCTTCTCTCTTGAAGGAAAATAATACGGTGGGTGAACAAATTACTGTTGAGCAATTGATAGAAAAGCGCATAGTTATGACGATATCCAAGGCAATGATTATGCATATAGGCATCACGTCAGTGTAAAGTAGACCGAAACGATTATGCATCTACTACTATTACTCCACACATCGTCCGACTCCTGCCTACATCTAGAGTATTAAGTTCATGAAGAACAGAGTAATGCATTAGGTAAGATGACATGATGTAGAGGGATAAACTCAAGCAATATGATGAAAACCCCATCTTTTTACCCTTGATGGCAACAATACAAATACGTGCCTCGCTACCCCTACTTTGTCACTGGGTGAGGACACCGCAAGATGAACCCAAAACTAAGCACTTCTCCCATTGCAAGAATTACCAATCTAGTTGGCCAAACCAAACCAATAACTCGAAGAGACTTGCAAAGATATGAAATCATGCATATAAGAATTCAAAGAAGATTCAAATAATATTCATAGATAATCTGATCATAAATCCACAATTCATCGGATCTCGACAAACACACCGCAAAAGAGTATTACATCGGATAGATCTCTAGGAAGATCATGGAGAACATGGTATTGAAGAATATAGAGAGAGAAGAAGCCATCTAGCTACTAGCTATGGACCCGAAGGTCTGAGGTGAACTACTCACGCATCATCGGAGGGGCAATGGAGTTGATGTAGATGCCCTCCGTGATCGAATCCCCCTCCGGCAGATTACCAGAAAAGGCCCCAAGATGGGATCTCACGGGAACAGAGGCTTTCGGCGGCGGAAAAGTATTATCGTGGCTCTTTTTGGTATTGGGGGAATATTTCTGAATTTATAGGCAGAGAATTAGGGTTGGAGGAGCCACGGGGGGCCCACAAGCCAGGGGGGCGCCCCCCCAAGGGCGCGCCCAGGTGGCTTGTGGCCCACCCGTGGGTCTTCTGGCCTCTTCTCCAAGTCTCCTGGGTTCCTTATGGTCCAAAAAAAATCATCATAGAATTTTATTCCGTTTGGACTCCGTTTGATATTCCTTATCTGCAATACTCAAAAACAAGGAAAAAACAGAAACTGGCACTGGGCAGTAGGTTAATAGGTTAGTCCCAAAAATAATATAAAATAGAAAATTAATGCATATAAAACATCCAAAATAGATAATATAATAGCATGGAACAATCAAAAATTATAGATACGTTGGAGACGTATCAAGCATCCCCAAGCTTAATTCCTGCTCGTCCTCGAGTAGGTAAATGATAAAAACAGAATTTTTGATGTGGAATGCTACCTAACATATTTATCCATGTAATATTCTTTATTGTGGCATGAATGTTCAGATCCGTAAGATTCAAAACAAAAGCTTAATATTGACATAAAAACAATAATACTTCAAGCATACTAACAAAGCAATTGTGTCCTTTCAAAATAACATGGCCTAAGAAAGTTATCCCTACAAAATCATATGGTCTGGCTATGCTCCATCTTCCCCACACAAAGTATTTAAATCATGCACAACCCCGATGACAAGCCAAGCAATTGTTTCACACCCTTTATGTTCTCAAACCTTTTCAACTCTCACGCAATACATGAGCGTGAGCCATGGATATAGCACTATAGGTGGAATAGAATATGGTGGAGGTTGTGAGGAAAAGGAGAAGATAGTCTCACATCAACTAGGCGTATCAACGGGCTATGGAGATGCCCATCAATAGATATCAATGTGAGTGAGTAGGGATTGCCATGCACCGGATGCACTAGAGCTATAAGTGTATGAAAGCTCAAAAAGAAACTAAGTGGGTGTGCATTATAATGAAGAATTCCACTAGTTATATGAAAGTGACAAAATAGGAGACTCTCTATCATGAAGATCATGGTGCTACTTTGAAGCACAAGTGTGGAAAAAAAGATAGTAACATTGTCCCTTCTCTCTTTTCTCTCATTTTTTTTTATGGGCATCTTTGGCCTCTTTTTTTTTATTTGGGCTTGATTGGCCTCTTTTATTATTTGTAAAGTCCGGAGACTCATCCCGACTTGTGAGGGAATCATAGCTTCCATCATCCTTTCTCTCATGGGACAATGCTCTAATAATGATGATCATCACACTTTTATTTACTTACAACTCAAGAATTACAACTCGATACCTAGAACTAAATATGACTCTATATGAATGCTTCCGGTGGTGTACCGGGATGTGCAACGATCTAGCATAGCAAATGACATCAAAAAAACGGACAAGCCATGAAAACATCATGCTAGCTATCTTACGATCATGCGAAGCAATATGAAAATGATGGTGCATGTCATAATAAACGGAACGGTGGAAGTTGCATGGCAATATATCTCGGAATGGCTATGGAAATGCCATAATAGGTAGGTATGGTGGCTGTTTTGAGGAAGGGTATATGGTGGGTTTAATGTACCGGCGAAAGTTGCGCGGTACTAGAGAGGCTAGCAATCGTGGAAGGGTGAGAGTGCGTATAATCCATGGACTCACATTAGTTATAAAGAACTCACATACTTATTGCAAAAGTCTATTAGTTATTGAAACAAAGTATTAGACACATACTCCTAGGGGAGAGGTTGGTAGGAGTTAACCATCGCGCGCTCCCGACCCTCACACAAAGGATGACAATCATTAAACAAATCATGCTCCGACTTCGTTACATAACGGTTCACCATACGTGCATGCTACGGGAATCACATTTAACACAAGTATTTCTACCAATCCACAATTACTCACTAGCATGACTCTAATATCACCATCTTTATATCTCAAAACTATATGCAAGGAATCAAACTTCTCATAGTATTCAATGGACTTTATATGAAAGATTTTATTATATCCCTCTTGGATGCCCATTATATTAGGACTAAATTCATAACCTAAACCAATTACCATGCTGTTTAAAGACTCTCAAAATAATATAAGCGAGGTGATACGTCTCCAACGTATCTATAATTTATGAAGTATTCATGCCATGTTTACAATAATTTTATATGATTTTGGTATGATTTATTAGAAATGACCCGGACTGACGCTGTTTTCAGCAGAACTACCATGCTGTCGTTTTTTGTGCAGAAATAAAAGTTCTTGGAATGGGCTGAAAATTTACGGAGAATATTTTTGGAAAATATAAAAAATACCGGAGCAAAAAGATACCGGAGAGGAGTCCCGAGGAAGCCACAAGCCTAGGGGGCGCGCCCCCCTAGGGCGCTCCCCCCTAGGGTGCTCCCCCTGGCTTGTGGGCCCCTCGAGCACCCCCCTAACTTGATTCCAACGCCAAGTACTCCTATAAATCGAGAAACCTCTAGAAAGAAACCTAGATCGGAAGTTCCGCCGCCGCAAGTCTCTGTAGCCACGAAAGATCAATCTTGGCCCCCTCCGGCACCCTGCCGGAGGGGGTCACCTTCACCGGAGACCATGGAGGAGGAAGACGGAGGGGCCATCATCACCATGGAGGCCAAGGACCAGAGGGAGAACCTCTCCCCACCTAGGGGGGAGGCCATGGAGGAGGAAGCACAAGGGGGATACCCTCTCCCCCTCTCTCTTGGTGGCACCGGAGTGCCATCGGGGGAACCATCACCGCGGTGATCGTCTTCATCAACATCACCTTCTTCATCACCGTCCTCATATCTTATCAGCGGTCCACTCTCCCGCATCCCGCTGTAATCCCCTACTTGAACATGGTGCTTTGTGCCACATATTATGATCCAATGATGTGTTGCCATCCTATGATGTTTTGAGTAGATTTCTTTTGTCTTATGGGTTGATTGATGATCTAGATTGGTTTGAGTTGTATGTTTATTTTGGTGCTGTCCTATGGTGCCTTCCGTGCCGCGCACACGTGAAGGATTCCCGCTGTAGGGTGTTGCAATATGTTCATGATTTGCCTATGGTGGGTTGCTTGAGTGACAGAAGCATAAACCCGAGTAGTTGGGTTGTTGCGTATGGGGTAAAGGGGACTTGATGCTTTAATGCTATGGTTGGCTTTTACCTTAATGATCTCTAGTAGTGGCGGATGCTTGCTAGAGTTCCAATCATAAGTGCATATGATCCAAGTAGAGAAAGTATGTTAGCTTATGCCTCTCCCTCATATAAAATTGCAATAATGATTACCGATCTTGTTAACAATTACCTAGGACAATTCCGCACACCGACCCATCATTATTTCACACTCGCTATTTGTAATATATTGTAATATATTCTAACTTTATGATAATAGCACCTATTTTTATATTTTAGTTCTCCGATATCATGCAAAGCTATTCTCTTCATACCCACAACGTAGTTTTATTTCTCGTTTCTAGTTGGAAGCAAATGTTCGGCGTATGTAGAGTCGTATCAGTGGCAGATAGGACTTGAGAGAATATTGATCTTACCTTTAGCTCCTTGTGGGTTTGACACTCCATACTTATCACTTCCACCTTTGGAAATTGCTACGATGATTCCTTGCACTTGGGGATTATCAAGCTCTTTTCTGGCGCCGTTGCCGGGGAGCGATAGCGTGGGGTTGATATTCTCGTGTGTGATTGTTTGCTTTCTTCACTAAGTAGATTTTGTTTTCCCTTTTTGCTTTCTTTAGTTGTGGGTGAAACAAACAAAAAAATTAAATAATGAAAAATACAAAAAGAATTACTTGCCTCTTATGCCTAAGAAGTTTTTCAAAAAGAGAAGTGATTGGAAGGTTGTGCATTGGAGAAGTGAGGGTCGACCTTGAACACTTGTGTTCATGCTCATGGAAACAATGTAGAATTTTTCATGGAAGTTTCTCAAAAAAATAATTATCCCCTTGTATATATCCATTGTATTATAAATAAAATGTGCCAAGTTTTCTTTTAGGATGATTAGATTGCTTGTTTGCTTTGTGCGGTGCAAAAACAGAAAATTTGACTGTAGTGCATGAATTTACAATTCTTACTGGAAGGCCAAAAGTTTCTGAAAGTTTTACACAGTACTTCTATACAAATTTTTTAATTTTCCCTAAATTTACAGAATTTTTAAGTTTCCAGATTGCTACACACTGTCCTGTTTTTGACAGATTCTGTTTTCTATGCATTGTTCTCTTATTTTGATGAATCTATGGGTAGTATCGGGGGGTATGAACCATGGTGAAGTTGGACTAGAGGAGATATAATACTAATATGAAATTGGGATGAGTTTACAACAGTACGTAAAAGTAGTATTTTGCTTTACTATACTAACGGATCTCACGAGGGTTTTGTTAAGTTTTGTGTGAATGAAGTGTTCGAAGATCGAGGAGGTACCGATATAAGAAGAATACGGAGAGACAAGAGTTAAAGCTTGGGGATGCCCCTGAAGGCATCCCATCTTTATTCTTCAACAATTATCGGTACATCTCGGTTTTTGTTTTGTTCAAATGATATGCGTCTTTAGTGTTTTTCTTTTCCTTTATGCACCCTTCTAGTATGAGATAGTCCTTCATTGATTTATAGAATGCTTCATGCGCTTCACTTAGATCTTTTGAGTATGGCTTTGTAGAATGCTCTTTGCGCTTCACTTAGATCTTTTAAGTATGGCTTTGTAGAATGCTCTTTGTGCTTCACTTAAATCATTTGAGTATGGCTTTATAGAATGCTTCGTGTGCTTCACTTATATATTTTGAGCTTGGGTATTGGTTAATCTTTATTAATTGTAGAATGCTCTATGAACTTCACTTATATCGTTTAGAGTATGAATAAAATTTCCATTGGAATTGGGCTTGGAAGTGTATCAATGTCATGCCTAGCTAGAAAGGCATTAAAGAAAAGCGCTTGTTGGGAGACAACCCAATATTTACCCCTACTGTTTTTGTGTGTTATCCTGATTATGCTACTGTAGTAATCATGTTTTATAAGTTTTCTTTCAATAAAGTGCCAAGTAATGCCTTTGGGATAGTGTGGTTGATAGTTGACTTGATTCTGTGCAAAAACAGAAACTTTGGTGCCCAGTCCAGAATTTTTATAAACTCACCAGAGAGTCAAAAGCTTATGAATTTTTTACACATGATTGATATACAAATTTCCTAGGTTGTCCTAATTTTTAAGAATTTTTGGGGCTGGGGAAGTATGGTCATTGTTCAGATCATTACAGACTGTTCTGTTTTTGACAGAATCTGCCTTGTTTGCATAGTTTGCTTGTTTTAGCATTTCCATGGCTTATATTAAGTGATATAAGTTGTGGAAATGATAAGTTACAGTAGAAATTATGCGAGAAAAATTATGGATCTTGTATTTGACAGTACCTAAGTGGATGGTTTGCTCTTTACTACTAGGAGAAAGCCTACTAGTAGCGCTTGAAAAACCTATAGTAGTAGCGCTGGGTCCAGCGCTACTGCTAACGCGCTACAGCTAAGTTGTAGCAGTAGCGCTAGTTGGTGCAGAGCTACTGCTAAGTATGGTTAGCAGTAGCGCTGCGCTGACCAGCGCTACTGCTAACTATCTGTAGCGCCGCAGAAAGGCAAGCACTGCTGCTAATCCAGCGCTGCTGCTAGATGCCTTCCAGCGCTGCTGCTAGTATTCCTGCTTTCACAGATTCATACCCCCTCTACGTATTTGTGATGTATTTATATATGCTCTATACAGTAGTTTCATCAGATCACAATAAACATACACTATTCTCATCATATCATACACATACAGTAGTCTCGTCATACCATCATCATCATCATTCAACACAAATATCATCACATCTCGAAAATAGCGATACACAAGTCATGTCATGTCTCGAATAAGTGCAACTGCATGGTCATGGCACACACACAAGTTTCATCATCTCTATCTAAAGCATGATGTAGAAGAGAAGAGCGATCGGCATGAGCAAGACCGCGACTATGTAGTACTTGAGGCACCGACGGTTCCGCCCCCGCTCTTGCCGGAGCGTCCACCTCAAGTAACTACTTTCCGCTTCGGCTCTACTGTCGAACCCTCTGTGGCTAGCACCCGGGTACTTGTCCACCTGGGCCTAAGCGTCTGGCCAGTGGTCGTAGACTCCTGGAACCCTCCCAATGAACACGGCGTAGCAGTCCTTCGCCATATCTGATCTATGTACCTGCATCGTCAGTTGATGAACTGAACGATAATATGCAACATAATGTACTTAAGAAAACAAAGAGGCATAATTAGCAAAATACAAGCAACCTATAGTAAACATAAATGAAGAAGTTCCTCATACCCAAACTAATTAACTAGAGTGATCTACGCTAGTTCAGGACCACGGTTTAATTACATCACATAGTTTCGTCTGGACACTAGTGACACATATATTGTCAACGACAATCAGTCCTCCATGTCGGCGGTCCAATCTTCATAGTCAGGGAGGAAGCACCCGAGCTTCTTGAAAGGCTTCAGGTCCAGACGTTGAGCGATTAGCAGTGCTCGGACATCATCCCGCGTGATTGGCCCATGGTAGAACATCCCTGTTGGTTCGAGGACCTGCTTCATGATCACTTGGGCAAGTAAACACTGTACGTGATAAAACTCAGCTCAGATTCGATGATCCGGTGTCTTTCCTATGCTTGCGGCCCAGTTGACAATCTCGGCATCATTGGTAGTAGCTGACATGCGAAGGCGTTGATTATCCCTTCTGAACTCGACCAGGTGATGCATGAGGTAGAATCCATCAGCCTTACTGATGTGCGGTTGCTGGATGCAGCAGAAGTCGGTCTTATGGCTGAAAACCAGCCCGTTCTTCCTGTACTTTTTCACCTTGATATATCCACCAGACAGGCTGAAGGTTAACAGGGCACTATCGAGAACACTCTTTATGTGCTTGTAATCCTTTTTCTTGATGTTCTTCGATGAGTCCAAGTAGATAGCATGGGAGTATTCTGGGTACAGAACGATGAGGACGCCCCCCCCCCCCCACTGCGCAAATTAAGTACACCTCAAATTAGCCTCCATGCTTGCAAAGGAATGATTAACACTTACGAAAGGATATGCGCGGATGACTTATGTGGGATGACAAGGCAGGAGAATCGCTTCCTTCACCTTATTAGCGATCATGAAGCTGCCGATGTACTTGCTCGCATAGTCACAGTGCTCTTTGCAGACATCCAAGAAGCTCTGGTGCATATGGTATGGGTCCGCGACGCAGATATATTTTATGTTCTCGATCCTAATGAAGTAGTTGAGATACAGCGCATACATGCGGATGAACTGGAAACCCAGCTTGGTCATGTGGAACATGTCGTAGATGTAGTCAAATCGTAGGATGAACTTATCCGCGGGCCATCCCTCGACGTACAACTTCCCACCCGACACCTAAGCCGCGTAAAGCGGGTAACCTGGTTTTTCCGAGATGAGAAGGCTTTTCTCTCTGGCCAGCACATCATCATGAAGTCTCCTTAGATCATTGTGCAGTATGTCCTCTAGCGCTTTCTGAGGTAGGATCGGGTGGCCGGCGACATGGAAACACTCCGCACCTACGACAGGTATTCTGTCTACCTCCCGGGGCTTCAGAGGCGGCTGGCTGCTTGAAGCAGCTCTGGCGCCTTTAGGGCCTTTCCTATCCGGTCTCCTCCTTTGCTTCTTGGTGGGTGGCGGTAGTGAGCCCACCATACCTTCCCTAACCACCACCCCCAGTGTCGTCGGGCTAATCAGTGGACGGCCCTCGGGTTGTTGCTGGGTAGAGGCGGCATTTGGAGGCGTCTCCTGCGAGGATCGCTTGAAGAGAGACTTTTTGCATTCCGCCTTAGGACGTTCCGGCTCCGGCAAATCAGGCAGCATCAAGTTATCATCTCCACGCTCATAGCCTGAGTCTTCGTCATCCTGAGCCATCAATCCTCCATCATCATAGGTGGTATTGAAATACTTGTCTGGGTCATCATCATCCTCCTTCATGTCATCATCAGTATTTGCTTCTTCGACAACGGGGGCGACGTCATCTGGCACTAATGGAGGCTCTCCCTCGCGTCGTCCGCTATCACCCACCACGACAGGTGCAGGTAATTTGGTAGGTGGGGTGGTGTTCATACCTTCTTGAGAAGCTGTCGTTGGTGTGATACTGGGTGCCTCGACACGAAGAAGAGTTTTCGGCCAAGGCAAGAACCAGCTCTTGCATGCGCCAATCCGTTGAGGGGTCTCCTCGTCATCGACTGGTACCGGAGGAGGCAAATCCTCGAAGCCCGCTAAGACACTGGCCACGTTAACCTTGAAGACGCCATCGGGCATCTCTCGGTTGTGGAACATGCGGTCCTTCGGCTTCACGATCGTTACCTTTCCCACGGCCACCTTCTGGCCCTTGATGTCGTGCAGTAGGGTGCACGGGGTATCGTTGGCCTGCAAACACATGTCTGCGATGTCAAACATCCGAAAGGCAACTGAAACGGAAGACTATAGATATGCTGGTGAAGAGGGTATGACGCATAATTACCATGAGGGCGTCGAGCTCAGCCAAAGACGAAGCCCCGCCGAGTAGGCCAGAGACGGAGGACGGGCTGCTATGAACAGGAGCGGGACCAGGTATGGGAGCATGTGCGGTGGCGTGAGCAGGTGCTGGTGGTGCGATGTTCACCGAATTGCTCCCGACGTAGCTGGGAAGAGGAAAGTCCGCTGGCCCTTTATCTGGATTTTTCTTCATCCATTCAAAAAATGCCGGAAGCAAGCTGGAAATGGAAGATGTGAAGTCAGCCGTGACGCCAGCTACCGCTGCACTGACCCTTGCATCGACTATCTGTTCCAACTCTGCTTTGGTCTCACCTTTGGACTTATTGACCGCAAGCGCGACCTTCTGGTCGATGGTCTGTTGAGTAAGCAACTTTCTCTTCCTTCTTTCCTCTGGCTCCTCGCAGTAGCATGTCTTCCACGAGGCGCCATCTCCGACGCCGTGCACACGTCCATAGGACGGCGGTGTGTCCTCCGGGACCTTTTTCAGTATGTTCAGGGCCCGGTTGAATTGGGTGTCCCACTTGGGCCTCGCCGACGACTGTGACGACTCGTCGCTTTCGGCTGCCTTTTGGTGCTGCTCTTTCTGCAAAAGGAACGTGGATGGTTTACTAATAATGTGACAAAACTTGTAGTCGAATTGATTGGAAGCTAATATGATAATGTGGTAATATAACAATTACCAGAAGTCTCATGAACTCCCTCGTGTCCGGGTCCGTGTAAAAGGTCTTCTTGACGCGGTCCCACTTGTACCGGGCCCTGGTCCAGTCACGCTCCAGCGGGTCGGTGAACTCCGCCAAGGGGTCTGGGATTCCGTGACTTTCATGTTCGGCGTCCTCCTTGGCCCATACGTGCCTCTTCCCCTCGTAACCACGGCTTCCGAGGCGGTGGGGAGGCGTGTTCCTGGCCTGGAGCGCCTTCATTTTCTCTGACTTTTTCTTGGTTTCATATTTAGCGCAAGTCTCCTTGAATTTTTCAAAGTCCTCTTCCGTAAGTGTCGGATTGTCAGCATGAATCTTGGACCACGGTTCATTCTTATCAATCGCTTTTTTCACCCGAACTTTCCAGGCGGACAAGTCGTTGGTGAACGTCACCATCGCCTTGATGTTTATCTTTGTCATGGCGTCGTCGTCCCACGGTTCTTTGCTTTCTGCGCGGCCGGGGAACAGGAACCTATTGTGCAACTTCTTTAGGAGCATGTGCTCCATATGTGGTATCTTCTTCAACTTCTCGTCGTTGATGTTGGCGGTTTCCCTGAGGATGCATCCTAGTTGATTGCCCCAGCACGAGCACGCTTCATCCGGCGCCGTTGGCTCTAATTTCTTGGGGTGCATCTCCGTGAGCACAATTTGTCCGATGCCGAGCTTGTTTGGTCTTCGTGACCTCTTCTGCTTCAGTGCTTTGCCGGCTACGACAGCATCGTTGCCGGTCTCGGGGGTGGTGTCGGTGTCGGTGCCAGTGCCGGTGTCGGCATCGGTGTCGGGGTTGGTGCCACTGCCGCCACCATGCACCCCCATCTGGTGTTCGTCCAGGTAATCGAAATAGTGATTTGCTGCCTCGATGGGGTCTTCTTCGAGGCGAGCAGAACCCCCGGCTGAGGCGTGGCTAGACATGTTTCCTATTCAACAATTGTAAATAAAAGATATAATGAAGAGAAAAAAGGGGCCTATATTTGGTCGGAATGTTAATTCATTCCCCTTCCGGCAAATCCCGGGCACTCCATATGTCCTAGTTTCTAGCACAAGTCATGCCGAAAATCACGGAAATTTTCGGCATGACCTTTGCTAAAAAGTGGACATATGGAGAGCCTGAAATTTGCCGGAACGGAAATGAATCAACATTCCGGCAAAACATAGGCCACTCGGATATTCTTCGAAATTCAACCAACATTGCAAAATCATATAACATCAAATTCCAACCAACAGGAGCACATATATAACATCAATTTGCAACCAACATTCAACCAACAGGAGCACATATACAAAGCAAGTACACATAGTGAAATGACCTCACTAAACATTGCAAAATAGTGGTCTTTTCAAAAACTAAAAACTATTGCAAAATGACCTCACTAAACATTTGCTACTGTTTTTTATTTATAGCTAAAAAAGTATAGGAAGGGAGCTGTTTTTTATAATTTTTTGCTACTGTTTTTTATAATTTTTTGCTACTATTTTTTTATAAATTTTTGCTACTGTTTTTTATAAATTTTTGCTGCTGTTTTTTATAATTTTTTGCTACTGTTTTTTATAATTTTTTGCTACTATTTTTTTATAAATTTTTGCTACTGTTTTTTATAAATTTTTGCTGCTGTTTTTTATAAATTTTTGCTACTGTTTTTTATACCTACAAAGCCTAGCTAGTTTTTTATTTAAAGCTACAAAATTTGCTACTGTTTTTTATTTATAGCTACAAAAATTAATTAATTCCTACTGTCTTCTATTACTAAGTAGCAACAATTCTGTTTTTAAAAACTATTTTTTTTAAATTAAGCAAGATATGAACCCTAGATTTTTTTTTCTAATTGACTAGAGAGAGGGGGAGGTGGGGGGAGGGGCGGTACCTGAAGGGCGGCGACGCAGAGAGAGGGTGAGGTCGACGGCGGCGTCGCGGACGAGGAGGCCAGAGTGGGCAGGGGCGACGGCCGGAGGCGACAGAATAGTGGTCAGACCGGGCAGGGGCGGCGGCGGCGAGGTCGAGGGCGGGCCCGCGCGGCGATGGTGAGGTCGAGGGAGGGCTCGGGCGTCCGCGCGGACGAGGAGGAGGTCGGAGCGGCGGGCAGGGGCGACGGCGGCGCGCGATAGCAGAGAGGAGGAGGAGAGGTGGGAGAGTGGGGGGGGGGATGGGACTTGGCAAAATTTGAGCACGCGCGGTGGGTTAACTCAAAATAGTAGTAGCGCTGGGTTAGGATCCAGCGCTATAGCTAAATTAGCTATAGCGCTGTGTGGTAATCCAGCGCTACTACTAACTGTTTTAATTTTTAGTTTTTTTAATTCTAAATTACACATAGTAGTAGCACTGTGTTAGGATCCTGCGCTATAACTATATTAGCTGTAGCGCTGGTTCATAATCCAGCGCTACTGCTATGTTTTCTTTTCTTTTTATTATTTTCATTTTCTTTTCTGTTTACTTTTCTTTTTCTTTTGTATTACTTTCTCCCTTTTGTTTTTGTTTTTTTGTATTGCTTTCTCCCTTTTGTATTTCTTTTGTATTCCTTTCTCCCTTTCTGTTTACGACAGCGTCTCCCTCCCACACTGCGCAAATATCACCGGAACCATGCATGTGGTGCTAACATATATATCAGTTGACCGATAATGGTTACTTAAGTGCGTACACAAAATAGATACATATATATAAATGATGGTTTCTCAGCTGCGTTGACGACGTTTCACATTGAGCTTCTTCCCTTTCTTGTTCGTTGCTGAATAATTGAGCCCCTCCTTGTGACTTTTCCGGAACCATAGAGTACGATCTTTCTTACGTAATGTAGTATTGATTCTTGTTTTCACGTATGCTTCATCGTCATCGTCATCTTCCCTCATCGGGTTGCCGTATTGGTCATAGTCTTCCTCGTTGGCGACTCCATCCATTCCGACGATGCTCCTTTTGCCTCTCCTCACGACAACACGGCTGGGATTAGTCGGGTCGGTTATGAAGAAGCATTGTGTCACGTGCTTAGCGTGTACCCATGGCTCAGTTTTGGCGATGACGTTAACGTTCACGGTTGCGCTCTTCGCGTCGGGTATAGACATGGTAGTGAAATACTTGTTTTCTCTTACGACATCCTTAGCCCATCTGACACGGAACATCGTCGCATCGTGCATTCCAGCATAGTCAAGCTCCCAGATCTCTTCGACCCTTCCGTAGAATCTTTCAGTTGTGCCGTTGGTGTCGGTCACGCATTCAATCGTCACCCCGGAGTTCTGGTAATCACTGTCCATGTCTTTGGCCTCCGTGTAGAACGTGTACCCGTTGATATCGTATGACTGATAGGTCGCGAGTTTGGGCGCGGGGCCATGTGCTAAGGCGTGTATGAGCAATCCGTCCGAACTGCCCTCTTCCGGGGGATTTTCAAGAACTTGCTCTTTGAACCAATGCAAGAAAATAGCGTTGTGCTCTACAATAACTTCGTCGTCCGTCTTGAGCATCCCCTTATCACGGTACTTATTTGCGATGGTTTGTTTGTGCCGTGCCACATAATCATCTACCACATCTAGGTGTTGTAGCACTACTAAGTTAGCCCTGTCAAAGTCGTTCCGTCGATCCGAGTAGTCCACGTGCAATTCCCTCCGGCCGTTGTTGTGACCTTCTCCTCCGAGCCTCCCATCGTGCTTCTTGACGGGCAAAGCAACAACAGGGTCTCCGACGCCTATATAATTCTCGCAAAAGGAGATGTACTCATGCGTCAGATACCCCTGGACGATGCTCCCATCGGGACGGGACATGTTACGAACGAATCCTTTGATGACCCGATTCATCCTCTCGAACGGCATCATGCTGTGAAGGAATGTTGGCCCGAGGTCGATGATGTCGTCCACGATGTGGACACACAGATGCACCATGACGTCAAAGAACGCGGGCGGGAAGTACATCTCAAGCTCACATAGTATGACAATGATCTCTTCCTGTAGCCTTCGGAGCTGCTTCACACTTATGGACTTTCGAGAGATAACGTCGAAGAAGTTGCAGAGACCAGTAAGCGTGTCACGGACGTGCTTGTCCATTATCCCTCTAATGGCAACCGGGAGTATCTACGTCATCTTTACGTGACAGTCATGAGACTTCATCCCGCTGAACCTTTTCTTCTTGGGGTCTAGAAATCTGCTTATCTTCCCATAGTAACCGGAACTGACTTTGATTCCCATAAGGCACTTGATGAATTGATCGATCTCCTTCGCACTTAAGGTGAAGCAAGAAGGGGGGCAATAATTCTCCTCCTTCTTGTTGACTTTTCTGCCCCTTTCCCCTCCTCCGTCTCCGTCTCCGTCTCCTCCATCGACTTTTTACGGTGGAGATCTTTCCTGATCTTCAAATCTTCCAAGTCTTTCCTTGCCTTCGGCCCGTCCTTGGTCTTCTCCGGCATGTTCATCAGTGTGCCAAGCAAGCTCTCGAGGACATTATTCGTGATATGCATTTGATCAAGGCAATGAGGCGTGTCGTGATTGGGCCAATACTCCAAGTCCCAGAAAACAGACCTCGTTTTCCATACCTTCAGTAGCGGCTCCGGCGCCTTTTTTATCGTTCCCGGCGCGGGGCACTGTTCCCAGTTTTTCAACAGCTCATTGATTTCGGCGCCGCTCCTCTTACGTGGAGGTCCTCGATGCTCAGCCAACCCATTGAAAAGATCTCCACGCTTTCTCCATGGGTCATCGTTCTCGAGCCATCTACGATGCCCCATGTACACGATTTTCCCAGACCCGCCATCTTTCGTTGACGTAAGCTGCTGAGACGTTGTATCATCCATGCACCTCGTGCATCCGCAGTATCCGTGGCACACCTGGCATGAGGTGTACCCGTAACCAAGATAGTCATGCACCGTCGTCATCAGCGCGGCTCTCATATAGAAATACTCTCCTTTGCTGGCGTCCCATGTCCATGCCGGTGTTTTCCATAACGTGTCTAGCTCCTATTTCAGAAGCCCCATATACAGGTTAATATTATTTCCCGGTTGTTTCGGCCCTTGAATCAGCATGCTCATGTGTATGTACTTTGTCTTCATGCACTTCCATGGGGGGAGGTTGTGCATCCATACAAAGACGGGCCATGTGCTGTGGTTGGTGTTTTGGTTTCCAAACGGATTCATGCCATCGGTACTCGCACCAAGCACGATGTTCCTTGGATCTTCTGCAGCAAATCCATATACGGTGTTGAATGCTCTCCACTTCCTACCATCTACGAGGTGTCTCAGCTTCGGATCATCTCCATCGTCGGGCTTCTTCCTCTCCGCGTGCCAGCGCATGAGCTTTGCTTCTTTAGGATCTACGAAATACCGCTGCAGACGGGGAGTGATCGGAAAGTACCATACAACTTTCTGAGGAGTTTTCTTTCCTGCCTTCTTGTATCGAGAAGCATTGCACACTGGACAGCTGGTTTTTTCCGCGTGCTCCCCCCGATAAATGATGCAATCGTTGATGCATGCGTGGTACCTAATGTGTGGCATATCAAAAGGGCAAACGATTTTCTTGGCCTCATCGACACTAGTAGGACACAGGTTCCCCGCGGGAAGAACTTTATTATGTAGATACTTCAAATGCTCATCGAGGCTTTTGTCTGTCCATTTGTTTTTGACCTTCGTCTTTAGAAGTTCGAGCGTGAAACTCAAACGGGTCACCTCGGGATCGCAACTGTCATACAATGGAGTCTTCGAGTCTACTTCAAGTTGCGCCGGCTTGGCCTCCTCTCTAGAAGCAGCTCTCTCGCTAGTCGTACTCTTGCGAAGGAGGTCTCGAACATGAGGGTCCTGCACGACTGCACTTAGTAGCGTCGAAGACTGCGGCGTGACCGCCGCCTCTTCTCTGCCATGTCCGGACTCTTCTTCGCCGTGTCTGGAATCTTCTCTGCCACCGTCATTTAACTCTTCCCCGCCGCCATGTCCGGCGCCATCGTCTTCGTGTCGATCGGTCATCTCTTCGTCTAGCCCCATGTCGTTATTCCCTGCCATGTGGACGTCCTCATCATCATCATCTTCACTTATCCACCGAGTATAGCCATCCATGAAACCATTCATCAGCAGGTGCGCCTTCAACCTGCCACGATCAAAAGGGTCCAAAAGGACTCCTTCTTTGCATCTTGTACAAGGACATCTAATCCTAGTCCGATTATTTGCATGCATGTCCATCCCCGCGGATTGCATGTATCGCTCCACCTTCCATCCACTCACCTTCATGACTGACTGCATGCACGGTATAACAAGCAAAAGGGTTATAAACAAAATGCATGCATGCATCAAAGTCATATAAAAATTTGGCATGACCTTGCCTAAAAATAGGACATATCGAGTTTGCTCGAAATTCACCGAAACGGAAATAAATCGACATTTTGGCAAAACATAAGCAACTCGGGGGGGGCATGTCACTCGCACAAATCTCTCAATATCCCAAACACACATATTCCCATTCTTGAAATGAACAACTTTTTACTCACCTATCTCCCAAGAGAGACCGATCGACCGGATGAGGCCTTTCGCTACCTATAGGGATCGAAAGTGTGGATGACTAAATAGCTAGCTAGATCTAGTTGTTGGGGAGGAGAGATGACTCTAGGTAACTAATGGAGAGGGAGAGAGATGAGCTAGCTAGATCTATATCTAATGGAATGGAGGGAGAGCCAAATAAATGAGGTAGGGGGGCATTTATGGAGCTAGCTAGAGATGAGAAGGCCATTTATGGAGGAGAGTTATGGTGGAGGGGGCATTAATGGGGAGAGAAGAGAGGTAGGAGGAAGAGAGAAGAAGGGCAACAATGGTGAGGGGAGAGGGGAAAGGAGGGGGAGAGAGGGCAAGGGGGGGAGGAGGGGGAGGGGGGGTGAAAAGGTGGCACCAGCCACGAATAGCAGTAGCGCTGTTTTTCAGAAAGCGCTACTGCTATGTTAGTTTGGAGTAGCGCTTTGCTGAAAGAGCGCTACTATTAGGTATGGCCCATTAGCAGTAGCGGTTCCACGAAAAAACCCGCTACTACTAAAATCTTAGTAGTAGCGCTATATTCTGGACAGCGCTGCTACTACCAACAGTGTCGGTGGGCTCGTCGGGTCCCGCTTAGCAGTAGCGCTCTTTTTGTTTCCAGCGCTACTGCTAAGTCTTTACTTGTAGCGCTGCCGAAATCCAGCGCTACTGGTAATTACCAGCAGCGCCTGTTACTTTCCAGCGCTACTGATAGTGTCCTACTTATAAGGTTTCTCCTAGTAACCCATCTCACGAAGCTCCGTTAAGTTTTGTGTGATTGAAGTTTTCAAGTTTTGGGTGAGATATCGATATGAGGAGAATAAGGAGTGGCAAGACCCTAAGCTTGGGGACGCCCCAGGCACCCCAAGGTAATATTCAAGGAAGATCCAAGCAACTAAGCTTGGGGATGCCCCGGAAGGCATCACCTCTTTCGTCTTCAACATTATCGGTAACCTCACTTGGAGCTATATTTTTATTCGTCACATAATATGTGCTTTGCTTGGATCGTCATTATATTTTGTTATTTTATGTTAGGTGTTATTCATAATTTTGTTTTTCAATAAAAAGTTCCAAGAATTGCCTTAGGATGCTTGTATTGCATGTGTGATGTGTGCTGTGTAAAAAACAGAAACTTTTGCTGTAGTGCTTGAATTTTCATATTTTACTGGAACATGGAAAGTTTCTGAATTTTTTACACAGTATTGTCATATAAATTATTTAGCATGTCCTAAATTTTCATAATTGTTTGAGTTACGAAAGTATACTGTTTTCATAAATTGCTACAGACTGTTCTGTTTGGACAGATTGCTGTCATAGTTTTGTTATCTACTTATCCTATAGTTTCCATAGCCTATATTGGTAGATATAAATTGTGGAAACGATAGTAAACAGTAGATGATGGTTGAAAATTATTGTGCAACTTGTCTTGGCAGTACATGAAGTGGATGAAGTTTTTGAGAATAGGTGAAACCATGATATGAGAGGATTAAACGAGATACAAAAGCTCAATCTTGGGGATGCCCAAGGCACCCCAAGTAAATATTTCAAGAAGTCTCAAGCATCTAAGCTTGGGGATGCTACGCATCCCACCTCTCTTCATCAACAATTATCGGTTAGCCTATGTTGAGCCTAAATTTTTATTCGTTCACATGATGCGTTCTATTCTTGGAGTGCTATTTTTTCTTTTGCTTGCCATTTTTATTTTTCTGTTTGAATAAAAGCATTGGATCTGAAATTCTGAATAAGAGAGAGAGAGAGTCCTCACATGGCTATTTAACTAATTGACTACGCATTGATCTTCACTTATATCTTTTTGGAGTAGTTTGTCATTCAATCTCATGCTTCACTTATATCCTATGAGTAAATGGTTGAATGAATTGAATATCATAAATCTGAAATTAAATATGCTTCATATACTTATCCCATGGGGAGTAATGACTTCACACATAATAAGTATAGGTGGTAAAATTTATTGAAAGTTAGCAAACACCGCATTGGTCACTTGAACAATTCATGAAAGAATATTGAAGGAAGAGAGATTCCACATATAAATATACTATCTTGGACATCTTCTATGATTGTGAGCTCATTAATTATTTTCAAACTCGAGCAAATTAGTTAAAATAGGACAAGGAAGACAACTTAATGAGTTATGTGTGGGTATATTTGTATAGAAGTTATATTGTTATGGATCCTCCAACATGTGGTGCTTGCTTCCACCTCATACTAGCCAAAACTTTCGCACCAAGTAGAAATACTGCTTGTGCATCCAAACACCCTTAAACCGGTTTTGCCATGAGAGTCCACTATACCTACCTATGGATTGAGTAAGATCCTTCAAGTAAGTTGTTATCGGTGCAAAAAGCAATAAAAATTGCTCCTAAAAATGTATGATCTTTTATTGTGAGGGAAAATAAGCGTTGTACGAACTTGTGATGGTAAAGAAATAAAAGCGACGGACTGCATAATAAAGGTTGCTATCACAAAGGGCAATACAACGTGACGTTCCTTTGCATTAAGGGTTTGCACATCCAAAAACAAAAAGCGCATGACAACCTCTGCTTCCCTCTGCGAAGGGCCTATCTTTTACTTTCTAGTACTTACCTTTATGCAAGAGTCATAGTGATCTTCACCACTTCCTATATTTCGCCTTTTTCTCTTGGCAAGCGTCATGTGTTGGGGAATGATCTAGACATATATATCCACACAAATATATTCGATCATGAATTATTATTGTTGACAATTATCTATATGATAAATAAGTTGGGAGGCGAAACATTAAGCCCCTATCTTTCTCTGTGTTCGATGGGTGCTATTTGTTCTAAAAATATGCTTTGAGTGTCAATAATCATGGAAGACTATATGATAGTTGAGTATGTGGAATTTGCTAAATCAAAGCTCTTACATAGACTCTTCCTGAAAATAAGATGAATTGCAATTGTTCGATGACTAGGAATATGGTTTGTTAGTTTTCAAGAAACTTTCTGGTCCATACTTTAACATGTGAATAGCTTGTTACTTGATCATGAGAAGTTTTATGAGATGAGCTACTGTTTATGGTTTATATTGATGCTAGAAAAAGTGATTGGAATTATCATTGACCAAACTTGTGCACTTGCTAGCATTCACACTTCATAAATTATTTCTTTTATCATTTACCTACTCGAGGACGAGCAGGAATTAAGCTTGGGGATGCTGATACGTCTCCAACGTATCTATAATTTATGAAGTATTCATGCCATGTTTACAATAATTTTATATGATTTTGGTATGATTTTATTAGAACTAACCCGGACTGAAGCTGTTTTCAACAGAACTACCATGGTGTCGTTTTTTGTGCAGAAATAAAAGTTCTCGGAATGGGCTGAAAATTTACGGAGAATATTTTGGAAAATATAAAAAATACCGGAGCAAAAAGATACCGGAGAGGAGTCCCGAGGAAGCCTTAAGCCTAGGGGGCGCCCCCCCCTAGGGCGCGCCCCCCTGGCTTGTGGGCCCCTCGAGCACCCCCTGACTTGATTCCAACGCCAAGTGCTCCTATAAATCGAGAAACCTCCAGAAAGAAACCTAGATCGTAAGTTCCACCGCCGCAAGTCTCTGTAGCCACGAAAGATCATTCTTGGCCCTCTCCGGCACCCTGCCGGAGGGGGTCACCATCACCGGAGACCATGGAGGAGGAAGACGGAGGGGCCATCATCACCATGGAGGCCAAGGACCAGAGGGAGAACCTCTCCCCACCTAGGGGGGAGGCCATGGAGGAGGAAGCACAAGGGGGAGACCCTCTCCCCCTCTCTCTCTTGGTGGCGCCGGAGTGCCATTGGGGGAACCATCGCCGCGGTGATCGTCTTCATCAACATCACCTTCTTCATCACCGTCCTCATATCTTTTCAGCGGTCCACTCTCCCGCATCCCGCTGTAATCCCCTACTTGAACATGGTGCTTTATGCCACATATTATGATCCAATGATGTGTTGCCATCCTATGATGTTTTGAGTAGATTTCTTTTGTCTTATGGGTTGATTGATGATCTAGATTGGTTTGAGTTGTATGTTTATTTTGGTGCTGTCCTGTGGTGCCTTCCGTGTCGCGCACACATGAAGGATTCCCGCTATAGGGTGTTGCAATATGTTCATGATTTGCCTATGGTGGGTTGCTTGAGTGACAGAAGCATAAACCCGAGTAGGTGGGTTGTTGCGTATGGGGTAAAGGGGACTTGATGCTTTAATGCTATGGTTGGGTTTTACCTTAATGATCTCTAGTAGTTGCGGATGCTTGCTAGAGTTCCAATCATAAGTGCATATGATCCAAGTAGAGAAAGTATGTTAGCTTATGCCTCTCCCTCATATAAAATTGCAATAATGATTACCGATGTTGTTAACAATTACCTAGGACAATTCCGCACACCGACCCATCATTATTTCACACTCGCTATTTGTAATATATTCTAACTTTATGATAACAGCACCTATTTTTATATTTAGTTCTCCGATATCATGCAAAGCTATTCTCTTCATACCCACAATGTAGTTTTATTTCTCGTTTCTAGTTGGAAGCAAACGTTCGGCATACGTAGATTCGTATCAGTGGCAGATAGGACTTGAGAGAATATTGATCTTACCTTTAGCTCCTTGTGGGTTCGACACTCCATACTTATCACTTCCGCCTTTGGAAATTGCTACGATGATTCCTTGCACTTGGGGATTATCACGAGGTACGAGAGTTCAATTATTTCTATAAAATAAAAACACCACCGTGCTCTAAAAAGATATAAGTGAAGCACTAGAGCAAAATTGCCTAGCTCAAAAGATATAAGTGAAGCACATAGAGTATTCTAATAAATTCATGATTCATGCATGTCCCTCTCAAAAGATGTGTGCAGCAAGGATGATTGTGGCAAACTAAAAAGCAAAGGCTCATATCATACAAGACGCTCCATGCAAAACACATATCATGTGGTGAATAAAAATATAGCCTCAAGTAAATTTACCGATGGATTGAAGACGAAAGAGGGGATGCCTTCCGGGGCATCCCCAAGCATAGGCTCTTTGGTATCCTTGAATATGGCTTGGGGTGCCTTGGTCATCCCCAAGCTTAGGCTCTTGCCACTCCTTATTCCATAGTCCATCAAATCTTTACCCAAAACTTGAAAACTTCACAACACAAAACTCAACAGAAAACTTGTGAGATCCGTTAGTATAAGAGAAATAAATCACCACTTTAGGTACTGTTGTGAACTCATTATTTATTTATATTGGTGTAATATCTACTGTATTCCAACTTCTCCATGGTTCATAACCCCCGATACAACCCATAGATACATCAAAATAAGCAAACAACACAAAGAAAACAGAATCTGTCAAAAACAGAACAGGCTGTAGCAATCTGTAAACTTAGAATACTTCTGTAACTCCAAAAATTCTGAAAAAATAGGAAAATCTGGGAAATTTGTATATCAATCTGGTGTAAAACTTTCAGACTCATTCGACGCTCTGGTGAATTCATAAAATTCCTGGACTGAGCGCAAAAGTTTCTGTTTTTCAGCAAAATCAAATCAACAATCACCGTAGACCATCCCAAAGGTCTTACTTGGCTCAAACACTAATTAAAACAATAAAACACAATTACTACAGAGGTAAAAATGTGTAAAGCACTTAAAAACAGAAGCAAAAACAAAAGCATAAAAATAAAATTGGGTTGCCTCCCAACAAGCGCTATTGTTTAACGCCCCTAGCTAGGCATAACGCAATAGATCTAGGTATTGTCATCTTTGGTTTTGGCAACTTTTGTGAGGGCCTTCTCGAATCCGGGGGGCTCTTTCCGCTTCCCCAAATTTTCAGGAGAAGAAACCATCTTAAGATCCAAAATATTCAAACGCTTATTGCAGAGGGCAATCAAAGTGTTCAAGCGACTGAGGTTCCCACTAATATGTTTGAGGGGTTCGTGATATTTTTGTAACTCGACTAAGTGCTTATGTAAATCACCCAATTTGTCGAGAATTTGAACTCCCTCTTGTGAAAAGGCAAGCCCCTTTTTTTGTGGGGGAACCCCCAAAATCCCTTCCAAAACTTCATAAGCGGCATTTGCATCAAGTTCTATAAAATTGCCCTTTGAGGCAAAATCCAAAAGCTTTCTATGATGCAAAGCCAATCCAATGTAAAAATTTCTAAGCAAAACTTTTGCGTCTCCTTTTAGATTGGAAATACGATAGGACTCCATTAGCCTATACCAGGCATCTTTCAGATTTTCCCCTTGTTTTTGTTTGAAGTATAGAACTTCAAAGTCTGGTGACAAAGGGGGGGGGGGTAGTAACGCTAATCATAGCAACGAGCAAGAGATCTGGCAAAAAGGGAAAACAAAAAAGAGAAGGCGAATAAAATGGCAAATATTTTTGGGTTTTCTGAAAATCGTTTTAGAAGTGGGGGAGAGGAAAACGAGAGGCAAATGGAAAATAATGTAAATGCAAGAGATGAGTTTGTGATGGGTACTTGGTAGGCTTGATGTAGATCTCCCCGGCAACGGCGCCAGAAATCCTTCTTGCTACTTCTTGAGCTTGCGTTGGTTTTCCCTTGAAGAGGAGAGGGTGATGCGGCAAAGTAGATAAGTATTTCCCTCAGTTGTTGAGAACCAAGGTATCAATCCAGTAGGAGGTCCAAGCAAGGCCCCAATATTTGCACCTACACAAACAATGAAACACTTGCACCCAACACTATAAAGGGGTTGTCAATCCCTTCACGGTTACTTGCAAGGATGAGATCTGATAGAGATAGATATAAAAGATTAATAAAACGAAAAGTAAAATAAAAGTAAAAAGATTGCAGCAAAGTATTTTTGGTATTTTTGTTTATAGATCTGAAAATATAATATGGAAAATAGACCCGGGGGCCATAGGTTTCACTAGAGGCTTCTCTCTTGAAGGAAAATAATACGGTGGGTGAACAAATTACTGTCGAGCAATTGATAGAAAAGCGCATAGTTATGACGATATCCAAGGCAATGATTATGCATATAGGCATCACGTCTGTGTCAAGTAGACCGAAATGATTCTGCATCTACTACTATTACTCCACACATCGACCGACTCCTGCCTGCATCTAGAGTATTAAGTTCATGAAGAACAGAGTAACGCATTAGGTAAGATGACATGATGTAGAGGGATAAACTCAAGCAATATGATGAAAACCCCATCTTTTTACCCTTGATGGCAACAATACAAATACGTGCCTCGCTACCCCTACTTTGTCACTGAGTGAGGACACCGCAAGATTGAACCCAAAACTAAGCACTTCTCCCATTGCAAGAATTACCAATCTAGTTGGCCAAACCAAACCAATAACTCAAAGAGACTTGCAAATATATGAAATCATGCATATAAGAATTCAGAGAAGATTCAAATAATATTCATAGATAATCTGATCATAAATCCACAATTAATCGGATCTGGACAAACACACCGCAAAAGAGTATTACATCGGATAGATCTACATGAAGATCATGGAGAACATGGTATTGAAGAACATAGAGAGAGAAGAAGCCATCTAGCTACTAGCTATGGACCCGAAGGTCTAAGGTGAACTACTCACGCATCATCGGAGGGGCAATGGAGTTGATGTAGATGCCCTCCGTGATCGAATCCCCCTCCGGCAGATTACCGGAAAAGACCCCAAGATGGGATCTCACGGGAACAGAGGCTTTCGGCGGCGGAAAAGTATCGTGGCTATTTTTGGTATTGGGCGAATATTTCTGAATTTATAGGAGGAGAATTAGGGTTGAAGGAGCCACGGGGGGGGGGGGGGGCCCACAAGCCAGGGGGCGCCCCCCCCCCAGGGGCGCGCCCAGGTGGCTTGTGGCCCACCCGTGGGTCTTCTGGCCTCTTCTCCAAGTCTCCTGGGTTCCTTCTGGTCCAAGAAAAATCATCGTACAATTTTATTCCGTTTGGACTCCGTTTGATATTCCTTATCTGCAATACTCAAAAACAAGGAAAAAACAAAAACTGGCACTAGGCACTAGGTTAATAGGTTAGTCTCAAAAATAATACTCTACGATGAAGCGGGCGGCACCGGAGCCGTGCGTGGCGACGACGAAGCCGGCGGGCACCGGAGGCCATGCGTGGCGACGATGAAGCGGGCGGCGCCGGAGCCGTGCGTGGCGACGATGAAGCGGTCGACGCTGGCAGCCGCGTGCGGGGCTCAACGAGGCGGACGGCGCCGGCGGCCGTGCGTCGAGGTGCAGTTGCCTTCCGGCTTTCAAGACGCCGTTGCCGTCACTGGCGACGTCCGGAACGACGATTTAGGTGATAAGCTCACGCGTATGGAAGGTCAACCAATCCTAAAGGTCGAAAATTTTCCTTGTATGTGATCGGATGGATGTCTGCTTCCTTTCTGTTTGCGACCCTTTGTTCGTGGTGAGGATGAACAGTATGAAACATGTGTGAAAATGTGAAGATGTAATCGAATAGAGGGCACTAGCGGGAGTCACTCTGCCACCTTCGGTTAAAGAAATAACCATCTGCATCATGGTTCGATAGAAGCCATGCCCCACTATGGGCGCCAACTGTCGTGGGACAATAGAAAGGGGTAGTGTAAAGGAGCATGATCTATCGAGATGCAAATGGGTGACACGGTAGTTTTTGCGAGTTCGGGCCTCTCACGGTGGAGATAACAGCCCTACGTCTCGTGCTCCGGAGAGGCTTTGCTTATCTGTCATGAACACGGAGTTACATGGTGTATTTGAGAAGAGATAGGGGAGAAGGATCTCCATGCCTGAGCTAAGTCCTGAGACTAATGGCAAGAGAGCCAAGGGAGAAGAATGAGCTCCCCGAGGGGAGAAGAAAAACCAGCCCTGAGCTATGTGGTGGGGGGTGGCTTATATAGAGTGCGCCACCCCCTCACCTCCTATGTTACAATGTAGAGCATTGATGCCATAATGTCATCCCACTACGAAACCTCCACTATAAGGATGATGCCTCGACTGCCTTGTGGGTTGCTGGTCATCGCATATCTGAGTGAGTCAAGATGGCCGAGTGGTTGATTGTCATCCGAGTAGGTGGAATATACATTTCCGAGTGGATAGTATGTATGTATTTATATGAACCCACCTGATGTGTGGACCCCATGCTGTTATGATATTTCGACCCTTCATGGGCCTACCTGTTTTGTGTATCCCCAACACTTTGTTTAACACCCGGTCATAGCAAACTTGAAGTAAACTCAAATAAAATACACCAACCGTGTGCGTAACTGTGACTATCTCTTCTCGTGATTTCTGACCCGAGAGAGAACACAGTGGGGTTATGTTTGTTCGTAAGTAGGTGTTTAGGATCTCTTAGAGATCATTACTAGTTCACGTCCGTTTATGCGACGATCATCCCCCTCATTCTTGTACTCGTAAGTTAGCCACTCAAATAAATGCTTAGTGCTTGCTGCAGCCTCACCACTTAACCATACCTCACCCATTAAGCTTTAATAGTCTTGATACCCTTGGAAATGAGATTGCTGAGTCCCTATGGCTCACATATTACTACAACAACAGTTGCAGGTACAGGTAATGCGATGCTTTGACGTGAGAGCGATGCTTGTTTGATTTGGAGTTCTTCTTCTTCTTCATCGATCATAGGATGGGTTCCAGGCGGCAGCCTGGGATAGCAAGGATGGATGTCATTTTATCGTTTGATTTCGTCCGTAGTCGGACCCTGCTCTTCTGTATGATGTTTGGATATGTTGTTGTATTGACGTGATATTGATGTAGCTTGGGGCGAGTGTAAGCCAATTCCATATACTCATCTCTTCTTTACATGTACTTGTAATGATATCCATTCTTGCAAAACGACGAGATGCGCTTCTATCCCTGTCGAGGCCCTTGTGCCAAAATAAGGATAGGATCGCATCTTGGGCGTTACAAGTATTGAAGTGGACAAAGCTAAAATTGACGCAATTGAGAAGAAGCCATGCCCAAAAGATATCAAAGGTATAAGAAGTTTCCTTGGTCATGCTGGTTTTTATAGGCATTCCATCAAAGATTTCTCAAAGATTTCTAGGCCACTAAATAATCTTCTTCAAAAATATGTTCCTTTTGTTTTTGATGATGATGGTGTAGAAGCTTTTTAAATACTTAAGAAAGCTTTGATTACTGCACCCATTGTTCAACAACCTGATTGGAACTTGCCATTTGAGATTATGTGTGATGCTAGTGATTATGCTGTTGTTGCTGTTCTAGGGCAAAGAGTAGACAAGAAATTTAATGTTATTCATTATGCTAGTAAAACCCTAGATGCTGCTCAAAGAAATTATGCCACCACTGAAAAGGAATTTTTAGCAGTTGTCTTTGCATGTGATAAGTTTAGACCTTATATTGTCGATTCCAAAGTAACTATTCACACGGATCATGCTGCTATTAAGTACCTTATGGAAAAGAAAGATGCTAAGCCTAGACTTATTCGGTGGGTGCTTTTGCTTCAAGAATTTGATTTGCATATTGTTGATAGAAAGGGAGATGAAAACCTCGTAGCATATAACCTGTCTAGAATGGAAAATGTTCTTGATGACCCACTGCCTATTGATGATAATTTTCCTGATGAACAACTTTCTGCTATAAATACTTCACGTAGTCCTCCTTGGTATGCTGATTATGCTCACTATATTGTTGCAAAATATATCCCACCTAGTTTCACCTATCAACAAAAGAAAAAATTATTTTATGATTTACGACATTACTTTTGGGATGACCCACAACTTTATAAAGGAGTAGATGGTATTATTAGACGTTGTATACCTGAGCATGAATAGGAACAAATCTTAAGGAAGTGTCATTCTGAACCTTACGGAGGAAACCATGCTGGTGACAGAACTGCACACAAGGCATTACAATCTGGTTTTTATTGGCCTACTATCTTTAAAGATGCTCGTAAGTATGTCCTTTCATGTAATGAATGTCAAAGAGTTGGAAACATTGGTAAACGTCAAGAAATGCCTATGAATTATTCACTTGCCATTGAACCATTCGATGTTTGGGTTTTGACTTTATGGGACCTTTTCCTTCCTCAAATGGGTATACTCATATTTTAGTTGTTGTTGATTACGTTACTAAGTGAGTAGACGCTATCCCAACTAGTAGTACTGATCATAACACCTCTA
This sequence comes from Elymus sibiricus, assembly GCA_039707655.1. Classification (NCBI taxonomy): domain Eukaryota; kingdom Viridiplantae; phylum Streptophyta; class Magnoliopsida; order Poales; family Poaceae; genus Elymus; species Elymus sibiricus. Next base: position 469,839,345 of record CM077669.1, read on the forward strand.
TCAAAATGCTTAAGGAAATTATTTTCCCGAGGTTTGGAGTCCCTAGATATTTAATGACTGATGGTGGTTCACATTTTATTCATGGTGCTTTCCGTAAACTTCTAGCTAAATATGATGTTAACCATAGAATTGCATCACCATATCATCCTCAGTCTAGTGCCCAAGTTGAATTGAGTAATAGAGAATTAAAATTGATCTTGCAAAAGACTGTTAATAGATCTAGGAAGAATTGGTCTAAGAAATTAGATGATGCTCTATGGGCTTATAGAACTGCTTATAAGAACCCCATGGGGATGTCCCCATATAAAATGGTGTATGGAAAAGCTTGTCATTTACCTCTTGAGCTAGAACATAAGGCTTATTGGGCAATTAAAGAACTTAATTATGATTTTAAACTTGCCAGTGAAAATAGGTTATTTGATATTAGCTCACTAGATGAATGGAGGACACAAGCCTATGAAAATGCTAAATTGTTTAAAGAAAAAGTTAAAAGATGGCATGACAAAAGGATTCAAAAACGGGAATTCAATGTAGGAGACCTTGTGCTTTTGTACAACTCTCGCTTCAGATTTTTTGCAGGAAAACTTTTATCCAAATGGGAAGGCCCATATGTTGTCGAGGAGGTCTATCGCTCCGGTGCCATAAAAATTAATAACTTCGAAGGCAAAAACCCGAGGGTGGTGAACGGGCAAAGAATCAAGCATTATATTTCAGGTATGCCCATTAATGAAGAAACTAATGTCATTCAAGTGATAACACCAGAAGAACACATACGAGAGGCCTTCCGGAACACTCCAGAGACCTGAAAAAGGGGTAGGTTTGTGATACGGTAAGTAAACCGACTCTAAAAATTCCAAAAATAACTTCTGTTGGTTTTAGTATTTTTGAAAAATTCCAAAAATAAAACAGAGTCAGGGGGACCAACGAGGGAGGCACAAGCCAACAGGGCGCGCCCCCCCTGGGGCGCGCCCTGATGGCTTGTGCGGCCCTCGTGTGCCCTCCCGACTCCGATTTCTTCCCGAACACGTATTCTGACCTAAAAAAATCATTATATATACTCCCATTTGTTTTGACCACCGCATCGCGAGTTTCTCCTCTGTTTTTGTTTTGAGCTTTTTTCTGACAGATCTAGATTGCCATGACTTCCCCAAGTTCATCTAAAGAGAAGTTCTTCGAGAAGGTCATCAACTCCTACATACTGGAGGTGATGAAGCACCCTCAAGCCATTGGGATGCGTGAGGGGGTGCTACACATCCGGGATGTCCAAGGCTCCAAGAAGGAGGGAAGTGACAGGGCCAGGCTTGTAGAAGTGGAGCAAGAGATCTTCAAGTGCCAAGGGATGGTTGAACGTGGTCTGAGTGCTAATCACTCCATGATCACGGACTTCATCCGCGAGAACAAGATTGACACAAGGAGCATGGGAGAAGCTCTCTTCAAACTTCAAGAGCGGATCGAGAACCTCCAAGATCAAATCTATGAACTCCAAACCCAGAACTGTGAGTACGAATCTAGGTTTAAAAGGATGAGCCTCGCTACTGATTTCAGGATTACAGAGACAAGAGTTTCTTTTCATGATGGGGAACCTATGCCTTGGAAGATGGAGGATTTCTGCACGCCACCTCCGTAACCGAAGAACACTTGAGCACATGGGTATGGGCACAACCCCTAGCTTGTCCCAAGCTTGGGGGAGGTGCCCCGATATTGTATCACCATCACCTTTCATCATCATCTTTTATTCTAGTTTGATCTTTAGTTTTTTCGTGGTTTAGGGAAATAAAGTTTCGGATTTGCTTTGCTTAGGATTTTTCTTTGAGTTCTACATATCCTTGTAATCGAGTGTGAGAGTTATATAATAAAGATTAGTTGAGTCAGTGTGCTTTACTCTCTTGCACCAATCATCATAGCATGACAATAAAAGAATAAGTAAAGATCATATGCTTATCCCATGGGAAGTAATGACTTCACATAAAAAGAAAGCATGAACTATGAAAATTGTTGGGAATAGAACAAACATAGCCTTAGTCATTGTTATAATCTATGCAAGAGTATGATAGAGAAGAGAAGATCCACATACAAATACACTATCTTGGACATCATCTATGATCACGAACCCTCACCAAATATTGAATAATGATGAAGTGTTGAAGTTGGACATGGAAGACAACCTAATGGTCATGATTGCTTACATTTGCATAGAAGTTATATAGGCATAGATCCTTTAACATGTGATGCTTCATTTAGATCTTTTGCTAGCCAAAATTTCCGCACCAAGTAGAGATACTACTTGTGCATCCATAACCCCTTGAACCCAGTTTCTTTATGTAAGAGTACACCTTACCTACCTATGGATTGAATAAGATCCCTCAAGTAAGTTGTCATCGGTGCATAAGCAATAAAAATTGCCTTTAATCATGTATGATCTTTTATTGAAAAGGAAAATAAACTTTGTACGATCTTGTGCTGGTGAAGAACTAAAAGCGACGGAGTGCATAATAAAGTTCGCTATCGCAAGGGGCAATATAAAGTGAAGTTCCTTTGCATTAAGAGATTGCACATCTAATCAAATAAAAGCGCATGACAACCTCTGCTTCCCTCTGCGAATGGCTTATCTTTCATTTTCATGAAGTTATTACTTTTACTCAAGAGTCATTAATATTTTTGCCTTCTTTTAAGTTATAAACCCTCTTAGTGGCAAGCATCACATGTTGAGGAAAGATCCAAGTATATATATCAAGTTGAATGTAAGGAATCATGATTCATTATAGTTGACATTATCCTTGAGTGTGTCCGGCAAAACATTAGCTCCAAAAATATGCAATGAGTCTCAACAATCATAGATGACTAAATGATAGTTGAGTATGTGGGTTTGCTACAATGAAAGCTCTTATATAGGCTCTTCTCTTGAATATGATGAATTATGATTATCACCATGACTAAAAGCATCATTTGTTGGTTGTAAATAAGGTTTATGCTTCATACTTCGATAATTGTGAAGAGATCTTTACTTGCTTATGAGAAGTTATATGATGAAATACTTGCTGCTATAATGATATTCATGATGCTCCCATGTCCGTATTCTGTTTTTATCGACACCTCTCTCTCAAATTATGTGGTCATTGCTCTCGAGTTCGACTTTTGCTTGAGGACAAGCGAGGTCTAAGCTTGGGGGAGTTGATACTCCCATTTTGCATTATGATTTCTTATTCATATTTATGTTATTCTTGTCCATTATTCCCTACTATGGTACAATTCTTATGCCCTTTCTCTCTGAATATGCAAGGTACATCACAAAGAGGGAATTATCTGGAAACTGGACTTTTGGACCGGAAAACCGAGAAAAAGGCAGAAAAATCACCAGACTCCAACTGACCTGAAACTTCACGAGGAATTTTTATTGAATATATGTGAATTTATGGGCCAAAAATATACCAGAGGGGGGCCACCAGCCAGGCACAAGACAACAGGGCGCCCCCCAGGTCGCGCCCTAATGTGTGGTTGGGCCCTGGCTGGCCTCCCGACGCCCCTCTTCTCCTATATGGTGTGTTTTACCCTAGAAAAAATCATAAGCAACTTTTCGGGACGAAGCGCTGCCGTCTCGAGGCGAAAACCTGGGAAGAGGCCCTTTTGCACTCCGGCAATCAGATTCTGCCGGGGAAATCCCTCTCCGGGAGGGGGAGATCGAAGCCATCGTCATCACCAACGCTTCCTGAGTCGTGGGAGGACTAATCTTCATCAACATGTTCACCAGCACCATCTCATCTCCAACCCTATTTCATCTCTTGTATTCAATCTTTGTCTCAAAACCTCAGATTGGTACCTGTGGGTTACTAGTTGTGTTGATTACAACTTGTAGTTGATGCTTGTTGGATTACTTGGTGGAAGATATTATGTTCAGATACTTAATTATTATTATTGCACCTCTGATCTTGAACATGTTGATGAGGTGTGAGTAGTTACTATTGTTCCTGAGGACATGGGAGAAGTCTTGTTATAAGTAATCATGTGAAGTTGGTATTCGTTCGATATTTTGATGATATGTATGTTGTTACTTCTCTTAGTGGTGTCATATGAACGTCGACTACATGACACTTCACCATGTTATGGGCCTAAGGGAAGTCATTGTGGAGTAAAAGTAGATGATGGGTTGCTAGAGTGACAGAAGCTTAAACCCCAGTTTAGGCGTTGCTTCATAAGGGACTCATTTGGATCCACATGTTTTATGCTATGGTTAGATTTATCTTAATTCTTCTTTCGTAGTTGCGGATGCTTGCGAGAGGGGGTAATCATAAGTAGGTTGTTAGTTTAAGTAAGAACACCACCTTAGCACCGGTCCACCCACATATCAAATTATCAAAGTAGCGAACGCGAATTAACTCAACATGATGAACATGACTAGACAGAATTCCCATGTGTCCTCGGGAGCGCTTGCTTAATATAAGAGTACTTTCAGGCCTGTCCTTTGCTACAAAAAGGATTGGGCTACCTTGCTGCACCTTTGTCACTATTGTTACTTGTTACTTGTTATGATTTATCTTGCTACCAAACTATCTACTACCGTTACTTACAACACTTGCAGAGAATACCTTGCTTAAAACCGCTTATCATTTCCTTCTGTTCCTCATTGGGTTTGACAGTCTTACTTATCAAAAGGACTACGATTGATCCCCTATACTTGTGGGTCATCATGCTCCGTCATGATCTTCATCTGGCGGACGAATTATTCGTCCGCCAGAGTCGCCTCCGACAGCACGCGTGGCCGCTGCTGCGGCTAGTCCTCCTCGTCGCCGGAGGAGACAACTATCTCCGCTAGCCTTTGGAGCCCGCCACCGTGGAAGCAGATGGCCCCCGTGACCGAGGGCGGGGGCGCCAAGATCCGCCAGACGACGAGCTCCCACTGGGTCTGCTTGCCGGTGCAGAGAACCAGGACTTCGGCATCGCCGCTAGTTTCGCTCCGAGAGGAGGTAGAGAAGGAAAGATGCAGGGAGGTAGGAGAGAGGAGGAAGGTCTTGTGCTCTGCTCCACGGCGCCGGAGCGCTGCTTAAATAGCTGTGGCCAAGGTAGGCGGTGGGGTGGTCAGCATGCTTCAATGCGGCGCAGCTGCCGGAGTTGGTTCCTCGGGACACGGCATCCGCATTGAAGCGGCGAGGCCCGAGAGGTCGTGTCCGTCTGTGCCGCCTTCCTGTCTGGTCAAATCGCAGTTTCAATGACGGTCGCCGCATGCTCTGGGCCGACATGAATGCAGCATGACAAGTGGCGAGGCGCGTGGGATGGAAGTCGTGGGTGGGGGGTTTTTGGTGGGCCAGGGTGGTCAGAATTTGGCGAAGTAGCGGTCCAGACTCCCACAAATCTGTCCCACATTTGTCTCCGGTTTGTGGGAGAAATCGCGTTTGGACCTCCCCGCGGATCGATACAGGACCGCGTTGGATGGCTTCCGCGGTCCGGACGGTTGCGGGAGGTTTGCAGGTCCACCTTGGAGATGCCCTAACACCCTGAAGCAAAACAAATTTTATTGAAAAAACATTGCACGAATTAAAAACAATGGTTGACTGTGGATCCGTACACCAGTACATGGTAGAATACCATTCTCTTGTGTCCAGGAGTTTTTCGTACTTCACTTTGAAAATCTATCTTTCTTCTTCTTAACAATTTATACATGATTTTTATAGGCTATTTAACATCTAGTATAACCTTTATTGTTTAAAGGTTTACCAGCAAAATCATGGAAACCCTGCTCCTATGCATAAAATTCTCCGACCTTTTGTGCAAGAAGCCTAATCAATGGGCCAAACCAATCTGGTAGATCATGGAATTGTATCCATATTTAGAAAGTGTTGAGGTCAATCGTTGACGGTTTGGTGAATCCTTCATATGGAGCTAACAAAAATAGTTTCCCTCAGAAGTCCAACCCCCCCATGCATCACCTTGTCCCAATCTCCCAGGCATGAGAATTGCATTGCATAATGATTATTGTCCAAAGATCGAAATTTGACAGTCTAGGCCAAATACCATGCACTTCTCATATTCTTGTAAAACCAGAAATCACCATACTTACGGTTTGTATGCACTTCGCTGATCACCAGCCTCCGAGCCTCCATAGTTTCTTCCGGCATCACATCCTCATAAACCATGTCATCTATCTCTCGTTCGTCAAGATACAATGCGTTCATCAGATCCCCAAGTTCCTCGTCTTCACAAATAGTCGAAGCCAATGATGTGACCGCCATCACTGAACTACGGTTCAACGTGCTAGGGAAGTTACACAACCTAAAAACCTAACCGCTTCTACCACGCCAAAGCCGGGAAGCAATGCAAGGTTGCCCCTGGATCAACCCAAACACGAGATCGGAGGGGAGGGGAAGGAAGGAGAACAACGGGAAGGACTCAATGGAGACCCAGGCCGCGAGAGGCGGGGAACCCTAGCGATGGCGTGCTCACATCTTCCACTTCTGAGAAGTGAACATTTTTTCCGAAATAGGCTTTCTCACCGCTTTATATATAAAGCAACAACCGAACAGAGTACATGGCCGAATGATACAAGATGATGAGGTAGCCCTCTTACAAAGCCAATCCCGGGATACGTAGCACATGTAGAACGCACACGACTACGCTACCAACAAGGAACACAGGAAGATCTGAACACACGCGCGCACAACGACCTAGTACACCTAGACTCCACGACAACGCCCTCAAGAGAGAGAATGGCGCCGAGCGTCGCTGCTGCCGAGTCCACAACGGACAAAGGATTTCACCCGGAGCTCTGACACAGAGAGAAGGACCACGATGATGTCTTCAAGAAGAGCGCAACACCCATGGGCATCGCCGTCGTCGGCGCCAAGGCGCAGAGATTTCGCTCGACAACTCATGCGTGTCACCAAGCGACCGCCAGGACGAGCATGACGAGGTCAGATCCCCAGATTCGGATCAGCGTAGCCCCCTGCGAGAACAGAGAGCATGCCAGAGCCACCCTACGCTACACCTTCCGTTGTCCCCACAACCCGGGAGGAGAGCCACCATCGCCACGCTGGTGCTCGCCGAAGAACCACCATGCGGACCACAATCTGGGGCCGCCACCCTGGCATCCCTGCCACCAGACATCGTGCTTCGCTCGCTTCCCCGCGCGCTCGACCATAGTAGGAGGAGACGAGGGATGTCCTCTACTCCTAGCCCGACATCAGTCCCCAAGTCTGGGAAGGCACCTCCACCGTAGGAAGCACCCACGCCTGCATCCCCAGCCAATCTCTGTGGACTAGGAGGGACACCACTTAGGGACTGTCGACGGCTGTCGTCGAACAATCCCCGAGACCTCATGGCCTAGGCGAGTTCACACGAGGCCATGTCCGTGACCACCGGGACCGATCCGCCCGACCACCTTACCAGCAAGGAAAGGACAAGCACCATCCGCGAGCAAATCCCAGGCCATGCCCAACCACACCTAACTGAAGCACAGGCTTCGATCTGTCCCGGGCTCCGAACTGGCCCGCCCGAGCGCAAACCCTAGATCTGAACCTCCCCCATTCCGCATGCGGCTGGCACCAACGACACCCGCCCAGTCCCGCAAACCGTCGGTCCACATCGACGAGAAGGGGGACAACCCCACCAACCTGCGACGTGTGCAGGACCCTGACATTGTGCCATCGAAGCCCTCGCAGGCCCGCACCGTCGCCCTGCCAAGAGGAGAGCTTGAGCACCCCCCGACCTAGAAGAGCACCACCGCTGCCTTGCCAAGCAGAGAACATGAGCACCCCGCGACCTGGCAGAGCATCGCCACGACCATCAGCTACAGTCATCGGGGGCGAGACCGCAACCTCCGACCATAGCCACCATCGGCCCGCACCCCCTGCCGGCCAAGACCAGCCGTCGCCGCAGGTGTGCCCCTTCCTTACCGCTGGCCGGCCAGCAACAGTTAGCTGACGAGGGAGGCCAACCAGAATCTCCCGAAGCCCCCCGGATCCAGATCTGGACGCTAGACGTCGCCCCGGGACTCAGCCCCCGCGCCTCGACCAGCAGCCCCACCGCCGCCGCGCCGCATCAGCCAGCATGCCGCCCACCCGGAGTAGCCGTCGCCGGCTCATCGAGCCTCGCGTCCGCCCAGCACCTCTGCCCCGGCAGGGAGTCCTGCACCCACCGCCACCTAGGGAAGAGGGGTGAAGGTGCCCCGCCACTAGCCACCACGAGGGGCTTTACCCCAAGGGCTCCGGTCGGTGGCGGCGATGGGGGGGAGGGGGGCTGGAGGTCGAGTTTGCGCCGCCGCCCAGGTCGCCCACGGGGGGCGACGTGGGGGCAAGGAGGGTTCTCCCCAAGTGAACATTTCTGAATAGGCATTTTAAATGAAAAGAACATTTCCGAATAGTACGCTTTAATAACTCAGTCTGTGGTTGGATGGTTAGAGGGACAGTGGTATCCCCATACCACCAGGGTTCAAGTCCTGGTGTTGGCATTATTACTGAAATTATTTCAGGATTTCCGACGATGTGCATTCAGTGGGAGGAGACGTTCCCGTCAACGACGAGACGCCTATCGTGACTTCGTAATCTCAAGATGATATGTCGGCACAGTCTATCGGAGGTGCTCATAAGGATAGGGCGTGTGTATATGAGTTCATAATGGTGAATATGAGCGTTTGTACTGTGTTCAATTTTTTTTAACTCAACGGCACCACTTGATTTCTTTGTACTACCTAGGTCTTACGAAAAGAATGTATGCCTCTACAGTTTGTACTTTTGAGGGCAAAAAAGAAAGTTTACTACACCAATAATATCAAGGGGCAGCCAGCTCTAGGTCTCCGGTTTTGCTCGCCACCTGCTGCTGCAGCAGCTCGCTCTTCTGCGCCTCCACCGTCTTCTGCTGGACCTTCTCGCCGTACATGTAGGAGGCGAAGCCCCAGAGGGAGAGCACGAGCGCGATGCCCTTTAGCCCGTCAAACTTCTCGTGGAGGAAGAGGACGGCGAGGATCTGGGAAAGCGGCAGGAGGACGGCGATCATGATGCCGGCGAGGAGCGAGGAGGCGCAGGTGATGAGTCCCATGATGCCCAGGTTGAGAAGCTGCCACGACACGGTGTCCCACACGAGCACCAGGTAGTAGTTAGTCTTGCCGAGCCCGAACGCCGCCGCTTCGCTTCGCAGTGCCCCGAAGTCGCTCTTGATGGCCATGCCGAGCAGGCACACCATCGTGCCGGCGGCGCCCATCACGGCCTGCATCTGCATGACCGTGGAGTAGGGAGGCGTCGCCCTCGCCGCGGGTCCCGTCCGGCGTCCGTATCGCTCCATGGAGACCTCAACGAGCGGCAGCACGAGCCCGGCGAGCGCCGCCGCAGCGATGCCCTCGCAGAACCCGGTCCAGTACGTCTTGGATGTCACGCCCGCCGGCTTCCCGGCTCCTGGCCCGACTCCAAGCACTGCCGGGCCAATGATGAGCAGCATGACGGCGTTGGCGGAGAAGGGCGTGAAGCGGAGCCCGACGAAGAGGAACGCGAACACCGCCGTGAAGGCGAGCTGCGTCGCGAGCAGCAGGGACGAGGTGGACAGTGGCAGCGCCTGCGAACCCATCGCGTACACGTAGCACGACACGGCGTAGAACCCGCCTAGCACGGCGGCCGCTCCAACGAGGCGAAGCGGGAGGAGGAGGTTGGCGATGCCGTGGCGGCGGCCGCGGAAGAGAGAGACGCACAGGGGCGGGAGGAGGAGCGGCCAGCCGGAGATCTGGAGCAGCGCGGAGAGCCACAGGCGTTGCCCGCCGTGGACGAAGTAGACGCGGCGCAAGAGCGGCCCGCCGGCGCCGATCAGAACGAGGCAGGCGCTGAATATGACCAGCAGCGAAGGCCGGTAGCGAGCCGGCGGGGCTGCAATGGTGCGGGGAGGCGAGGCGCTTGGCGTCTTTGCTGCTTCTTGCATGGCCGGACTGGCACTTGCAGCTATGGCTGCCATGACGTGTCTAAGCTCAGCTGCAACTGCAAGTAGGTGTGTACTGCTCCTTTGGTTGGATGCTTCAGATGGCAATGAACTGATGCGTTACACGACAGACTTGTAAGGTTTATATAGGAGCAGGAAGATGTCAAGCTCGACCACAGAAAAAACTAACTACACAAATTAGTTTTTTTTTTTGAAGGCAAGCATAAAGCTTTATCACGCAACAACTTGGGCTAAATCGCCCATTACAGCGTCAGCTACAGGAGCTGGTACATCATCATCGGACACAAGGACTACTCCACTAGGGAGAGATAAACCTAGTTTAGCTAGGTGGTGAGCCGGCATATTTGCCTCCCTTCTACAATGGAGCACTTCACAAGATGCAAACCAGAGGTTCATTTGAAGCTTCAAATCCTCAATCATGTGTGCCTGCTTAGAGAAGTCTGGACCCCGCTTGTCGAGGGCTTGTTCCACCAGGAGAGCATCAGTCTTCACAAGTAGACGCACCGCGCCGAGCTCAGCAGCAACATCCAACGCTCTTTCAACCGCGATCAACTCTGCGCCAAACGCATCAGCCACATGGTCGCTCCGCCCTGCACGAGCCGCCACCACTGTCCCGTCACTGTCGCGGACTAGCACCCCCCATGCACCAGACTGCGCACCTGGGATGTGGGCTCCATCCACATTAAACTTAAGCACATCGGCCAGCGGTGGTAGCCAGCGCTGGGGTGCTGCATGTGGTTTGGCCGTTTTGCTGAAACAACCCTGGTACTCCGCGGCCGTGCATGCAGCTCTACAGGCGAACTGGCCATGCTCCATCGGCTTCTCACCTTCCCTCACTTTGTTGCGCTGCGTCCACCATTGCCACCACATCACAACTATCATCATTCGGTCCCTCTCCGGAAGCTTCCACAGAATGTCCAGTGTAGCACCCACTGAATCGCACGCGTCGAGTTGCTGCCGGACGTGTTCAAGGCTGAGAGCTCGCCACACTTGCTTGATCTCCTGGCAGTCCACAAATAGGTGTTTGCCGGATTCATTCCTGGAGTTGCACACGAAGCATTTGTGGTCCTCAATAGTCATGCCCCTCCTGCACAGAATGTCCTTGGTGGCTAGGGTATTGTGCGCCATCCTCCATATGAAGTGTTTGATTTTTCTCGGGCAAGGCATACGCCAGATCCTCTTCCACTTCTCCTCTCCACCCTCATTCAGATTGCCGGCCTCATGTTGGGGCACCTCAACACCTCCTTCAGCAGTTTCAGAGAGGGCTCTCCTCAGTTTATAGGCTTGTCTGACCGAGAAAATTCCTTTGGAGTCAAAGTGTCAGGCCATAAAATCCACCGCACCTTCCCTTAGTGGCATCTGAAGTATCAAGGCAGCGTCCTCCTCCCAGAATGTGTCATGGACCAGCTTAGTGTCCCACACGCCTGTGACTGGGTCGATTAGCTCCAAGACTTTGGTTAGCAAGCTGCCCCCCCTCGGTGTGATAACTCTCCGCGACCAGGCTCTCGGAATCCATGGGTCTTCCCATATTCGTATATTCTCCCCGTCTCCTACCCTCCATATTACACCTTGCTTCACCAGCTCTATGCCATGAGAAATACTGCGCCATGCATAAGACATGTTTGCAGTCTCTCCCGCTTCCAACACAGAGCTATTTGGGTAGTATTTGGCCTTCATTAGCTGATCACATAGGCTCTTAGGTTCTTGGACCAGCCTCCACACCTGGCGGGCAAGCATGGCGATGTTGAAGTCGTGAATGTCCCTAAATCCGAGCCCCCCTCTCCCTTTGGACCTCGTGAGTTTCGGCCAGCCCACCCAATGAATCTTATTCTCATTGTCCTGTTGGCTCCACCAATACCGAGCAATCATGGCACTAATCTCCTCACACAGGGTCTTGGTCAAGTAGAAAACAGACATGGCAAATGTGGGGATCACCTGCGCTACTCCCTTCACCAAGATTTCCTTGCCTTGCCTAGACAGAGTTCTCTCGTTCCATCCTTGCATGTGATTCCATATGGAGTCCTTGATATATGCAAATGCTCTCTTCTTGGATCGTCCAAGATACACCGGCAGACCCAGGTACTTCTCATTGTATGCCTCACTAGTTATGCCAAGGGTGGCCTTCACAACATCTTTAGACTGTGTCCGACAGTTCATGCTGAACATGATCGCCGACTTCTCATGGTTAATACACTGTCCCGAACAGAGCTCATACACTGCCAGTATACGCTGCAGTTCCTCGGCTTCACTTGTTTTAGCTTTCATAAGTAACACCGAGTCATCAGCAAAGAATAAGTGCGATATAGATGGCGCCCCCGGACAGATTTGTATGCCACTGAAAACCCCTCTCCGCTGGGCGTCATTGAGCATAGCTGACAACCCCTCTGCGCATATCACAAAGAGGTATGGCGATATGGGGTCACCCTGCCGGAGCCCCCTGGATGGCACAAACTGTTCAGAGAGATCATCATTTACCTTTATCTGGTACCGGACCGTTGTCACACACTTCATCACAAGCTTCACCCAGCTCCTTGCAAACCCAAGTTTGATCATCATTGCTTCTAGAAACGACCACTCGACCCGGTCGTAGGCTTTGCTCATATCCACCTTGACCGCAACAAATTCTTCCTTGCCCCTCTTTTATTCATCAGAAAGTGTGAGATCTCATAGGCCATCAGAATGTTATCTGTGATCAATCTCCCCGGAACAAACGCACTCTGGTTACCGGAGATTATCTGTGGGAGAATAAGCTTGAGGCGATTTGCAAGGACCTTGGAGATTATCTTATACAAAACGTTACAGAGACTGGTCGGCCTCGGGTCCTTTATTCTCGAGGGGTTTTTGACTTTCGGTATTAGAACCACATTGGTGTCGTTCCACCCCTGCGGGAGCTCCCCTCCCTTGAGAACCTTCATCACCTCCTCGGCAATATTCCTACCCATCAGATGCCAGTATTTCTTGAACACAACAGCCGGCATGCCGTCTGGACCCGGAGCCTTGAGGTCCCCAATATGATCAAGAGCAGCCTTAATCTCCATCTCAGTGAACTCTGCCGTAAGACAATCATTCATGGCCCGTGTTACCTTCGCCGGGACAGACCGGAGCAGTTCTTCATACTGGTTATTGCCATTAGAGGTAAAAAGGCCCTGAAAATAAGACTTGGCATAGTTAGTGAGATCTCTCCCCTCTTCCAGCACCACACCGTCCTCCCTAGTGAGTCGCCTGATCCGGTTGGCTTTCCTCCTCGCCGAGGCATAGCGGAAGAAGAACTTGGTATTCCTATCACCCTCCTTCAGCCACCACACGTGAGCCCTCTGCCTCCATTTTATGTCTACCACCTCCTCAAGATGATCCACTAAGCAGCGAAGCCTTACTTCCTCAGCAACCTTCTCCGGAGTGATATCCCTCTTACGGCACTCCTCCAGAGCTCGCTTCGCCTCCTTCAGCTTTCTCTCCGAGTCGCCTAACACCGTTCTGCTCCACCTCGTCAGGTCACCTGCCACACCCTTCAGAGCTGCTGCTACATCCGACGCTCCCCCCTCACACACCCTCCTCCATGCTTCCTCTACCACCAAGTCGCAGCCATCCTCTCTCAGCCAGCGAGCCTCAAACCTGAATGCTCCTCCCCCTACCCTTCTGCTGCCGCCCATATCAACAGTATCAACCACTATGGGGCAGTGATCCGAATGCCTAGGAAGCTCATTGCGCACTCGGAACTCCGGGAAAGACGCGCACCATTCCATGTTGGCAGCCGCCCGATCCAGACGGCCACATATATATCCTTCCGCATTTGTGCAGTTGTTCCACCACGTGGAGGTATCTCCTTCGTAGCCCAGATCACTCAACCTACACCCTTCCAGCGCCTCCCGGAACAAGTTCATGCAGCCCTGCGCCCGATCAACTCCACCCCTCTTCTCCTCATTACTTAAGATCTCGTTAAAATCTCCCAAACACAACCAGGGGCGCCCCTCCTGATGCTGCTGCTGAAGAAGATGCATTGTTCTCCAAGTTTCCTTCTTCCTGCTGGCCTGTGACTCACCGTAAACACCCGTCACTCTCCACAAATTAGTTAGTAGGTGAGTCAAACATAAAGGAAGGAGGAGAGAAGTACACACGTACGTAACAATTAACAATGAGCTCTCCGGTCCATCCGTTATGAACCCTACGATATATTTGTCCTGGAGCAGCACTGCCAACAATGACACGTGGGAGCATATGCTCCTTGTTTTCAAAATGTGTTTTAAACATGTTTTGAAATGTCACAAAATTCTGAAAAATATTTCGCACGTACATCTCGATATTCTACGTGTTCACGAAGTCGTTTTGTAAAAAACTGACTATTTTTGTGTCGTGTGCGAAAAAGACAAAATTCAGTGTTAAAAAGGGCTTTTCACGAGGAATTCTTTTATCTCTTTTACACAAGCCACAAAAAATGTCGGTTCCGCAAAACTTGGCACACATACATAGAATATCAAGATGTATGCTTCAAAATTTTGATTGGATTTTTTTGACATGTTGAAATATTTTTTTGAATGGCAGGAGCATATGGTCCCATGTGTCAAAGTGAATTTCCGGTACTACTCCACCTACATTCATCTTGATAATTTTTCACACATTTTTAATATTTAAATGTCAACTGAAAATGATGTAAGTGTTGGTCGATGCGGCATGAAGCTCCGAGGCCGTCCGCAAACGAGGGCACGCCATGACCTCGCCTGGTACAAGAGGGGTGAGGCTGGGAGGAAGACCATGGAGACAAAGGGGAGAGATTATCGTCGAAACTATTTTCTTGTTTCACTACTAGAATAGCGTTTTGTCCCGAGTTTCATTCTTCGTCGAATGCATTTTGTTGGGAACTCGGCAAACTTTTTGTTCTCCGAGTTTGATCCAAAATTGGACTCGGCAGTGATAAACAACTCGACAGAGCAATGGCTTTGCCAGGTTCTGACGAAAAATGACTCAGCAAACAGCTCGTGTCACGTGGTGTTTCCATTAACGACGCGTCGAGTATGACGGTGTGGTTCGCCGCGTTTTTTCCATCTGAAACTCACCAAACATTATTTTTATATTCACCATGTTCGCGATAGAAAGCACTCAACAGTTTTGATGATTGCCGGGAGCCGTCAAGCCGAATGCCTAGCGCCGAGTTTGAAACTCGGCCAATAGTTCGCCGAATTTAATGTATGCTTTGCCGAGTTTTTTTGGAACTTGACAGTAAACGCGATTCTAGTAATGTTTCCAGGCAATTGATAAATCGTGTGTCCCATTTTCCTGATTGAACTTACAATAGTCTGCTGTTTTCACCATTCAGTCACAAGTCACAACACGTAAGTGCAGTATTACTACATAATCTTTAGTAATTATGAATTCCTCAGGAATAGTTCGAATCCTGCTGCATGAATTAATCTGAACAAATTCACTCAGTGTCCTAAACAAACATTTGTTTTGTGCTTTTATGTCACGACTCACGACCGGTTAAGGGATGGGACTTGCTTCATTGACCAGGGCGAAGCAGCAAGTTGAATGCATGTGAGCGAAACGGTCAGCCTGGACTCGTGCGGCGTTTAATTTAACCATTCTCACTCTCTTTTCTAATTAAATTTGACCATTTTCTGTAAGCACTCCGCTTCCGCGTCCATGACCAACCACCACTTGTCAATGCCAACAGCTGACGTGTATCATCGGTCTAGTCCACGTCGGCACCGGTAAAATACTAACCCTAGCCTAGCTACAACAAAAGCTTCTCTAAATACTCTACATACTCGCACATGCATATACGTAGACGTGATGATTGCTTAGCGAGAAGAAGACAAAGCAGAAGCGCCTCCGGCGAAAGTGCAGCTTTGAGCTGCATGTTTTGGTAATTGTACTTCTGCATCGCCGCCGCCGGGACCGAGTAATTAGAGCGCATGTGCCTTGTCCCCAATTTGGCAACTTCCCATTTCTTTATCTTGGAGTAGCTTATTTTAATTTGTTCCATAATCTAATTTCTGATACATACAGGTATGCATGTCGGCATTCATGCAATGGTTCAAATTACTGGTATGCTATATGGTTAATTTTTTGGGAGACTAAAAACCAAGCTAGGGTATTTTGTACCGATATCCTAGCTATAGGCCGCTATAGCATGGCTGCCATCGGTTTAAGCCAAATCTACTACTCTTTCCGTTTCATAATATAGTGCATACAGATTTTTTAAAAAGTCAAACTTTACAAATTTTTATCAAGTTTATAGAAAACTACTTATATCTACAATATAAAATATATAAAATATGAAACTAAACCTTATGCCGAATCTAATCATATATGTTTGACATTTTAGATGTAAATGTTTTTCTTCATAAATTTGGCCGGTTTGACTTTTCAAAAAATCTAGATGCACTACATTATGAAACGAGGGGAGTATCTTGGAAGGGCATCTCCTCCAACGCCGACCTGTAAAAGTCTTTGGTATATGTCGTTTTTATGTTCGGAAGTGATCCGCGGACATGATGCGGGAGAGAGTCATCCAATGTTAATTGTAAAGTATCCGGTTAGGAGGAGAAAAGTAGGTGAAGACCATGCATGTGGTGAGATATTTGTGATTTATTGTCTGGTTGGGAGAAAAGAGATAAGAGGGGGACCATGCATGTGCGGTTGTAAGGAGAGAGCGAAGAGAGGGACATGCATGTGATTAATTTATCTCTTATACAACGAAATCCGTACGCCCGGACCGCTAAACGGACATATACATGTTCCCCTTGGATGATAAAAATGGTCTAAACAACGAGGTCCACACGTATACAAGCATTTTTAGGGTTGGCCTTGGTGATGCCCTACGGGCATCTTCAAGGCGGACCCTCAAATAGCCCACATTTGTCAGGACCTCGCGGTCCGGACATGGTTTGTCATCCAACGCGGGCCTGTATCGGTCCGCCGAGCGATCCAGATGTTTTTTTCCGGCAGACCCGAGAGAAACGTGGGGTTTTTGTGGGAGTCCGAATAGCGACACGTAGGACTTTGACACTCCCAGCCCACCCAAAACCCTTCCCGGACCCCGCGCCTCCATTCTCCCTATTTTCTTTCTTTCCTTCTTTTTCTCTTGCCTTCGCTGCCACGCGACACCCCTGCCGGAACTCTACGTCTCCGTCACCTCCAGCGTTCCAGCTAGGCTCCACCCCGCTTCTCCTCCATCGTCGTTCAACCCCTCTACTCTGACCACCCCGCCAAGTACCATCCACGAGTGCTATATGTTGGAAATATGCCCTAGAGGCAATAATAAATTAGTTATTATCATATTTCCTTGTTCATGATAATCGTTTATTATCCATGCTAGAATTGTATTGATCGGAAACTGTCGTCGTTTTCTCACAACAGATGCCAGGGGGTGGCTAATCGAGGTGAGAGCAAGGCTGCCGTGAAAGGTCTGGGACGGGATAGGGTAGTAGCACGCGGTGGTTTACCCAGGTTCGGGGCTCTCCGGAGAGATAATACCCCTACTCCTGCATGTCTGTATATGAAGTGTATCTGCTGTACAGGGTTGCTCCTGGAGCTGTGTTTGAGGAGGAAGAGGGAGATGGCTGCTCCTTTCCATGGCCTCATGTGTCTGAGAATGAGAGAAATGGGAGGGGATGAGAGAATGAGAGGAGCTTGGCCATGAGTGAGCTCCCCTGGTGCCTCTTATATAGGGAGGCCCAGGGGACAAGGGGTGGCCCACATGGCCAACTATTTACTATTGAAGAAGACATGTGAGATGACGCATGATGTAGGCAATAGTGCATAACTATTGGAGATGACATGCGAGGTGACGCGATGACGCAGGCTATAGTGCACCACTATTGGGGTGTAGTGAAGTGAAACATGATGCAGGCTATAGTGTCTTCATGTCGTGTCCGATGGGACATGGTGGTTGACCTCGCGTAGCAGGCCGACTGGAGCAGCCGGCCAGAGGTCGGTCGGAGCAGCCGGCTGGGCAGGGAGCCGACCGGACTCAGTAGCCGGTCAGACTGGGGTACCAGCCGGAGCAGCCGGGTAGAGGGGCGTTGGCCGCCCCGTTGTTTTAAAATGTTGAGTCGTCTCCTTGAGCCTACCCAGGGGTAATCCCCCCGTCAGTAGCCTCCGAGCCTCCGGGCGACTTGGAGAGTCGGGCGGAGGGTTTTCGTCGTTGTCGTTCTTCTTGCAGAAGTTGTTGATGATAGTCGATTGCGGGCCGGGGTCGGCGCGGCTTGCTTCCAGCGGGGCCGCGCCAGTGCAACCGCTGGGTGTAGCCTCCGAGCCTCCGGGCGACTCGGAGAGTCGGGCGGAGGGTTTTTGCTGTCGCTGGAGCGGACTGTGGCGTCGAGGTTGTCACACGCGGACGCGGGGTCTGCCGACCGATGGGCGCGGGGCCCTGCCGGGGACGGACACGGAGTATGCCGGCTGTCTGTTTCCCCCCGCTGGGTGTAGCCTCTGAGCCTCCGGGCAACTCGAAGAGTCGGGTGGAGGGTCTTTGCTGTTGCTGAAGCACATAGTGGCGTTGAGGACGCCGGGTGCGGACGTGGGGTCCGCCGACCGATGGGCGGAGCCCTGCCGAGGGCAGACGCGGGATCCGCCGGCTGTCGAGCGCGAGGCGCTGCTGGGCGCGGACGCGGGGTCCGCCGGCGGATGGGCGCGGAGCCCTGCCGGGGGCAGACGCGGGGTCCGCCCACCGATGGGCGCGGAGCCCTGCCGAGGGCGGACGCGGGGTCCGCCGGCTGATGGGCGCGGAGCCCTGCCGGGGGCGGACGCGGGGTCCGCCGGCTGATGGGTGCGGAGCCCCGCCGAGGGCGGACGCGGGGTCCGCCGGCCGATGAGCGCGAGGCGTTGCCGAGGGCGGACGTGGGGTCCGCCGGCTGATGGGCGCGGAGCCTTGCCGGGAGTTGCTTCCAAGCCTCCGAGCGAGGGGGCTCCTCATGGAAATGATCGAGCGAAAGACAAGTTTAGTCGATGCAGATGTGGCAAATATTTAGTTTTGGTAGTGCAATCTTTATGCAAAGGGTGCCGACTCGGTTTCGTCCGAGCCCCCTTCAATCTTTTTCATGTGCTCTCCGCTCTTTGGCATTTGCTCTTGCCAGCCGGATAGCCGGGAGCCGGTCTGTGGCTGGGGCGAAGAGTGGGCCGCGGAATGGAGCGTACAGTACTCGGACTCTGGGAGCAGACTCGACCGAGCAGATACTCACGAATGAAACGACCGCGTTGCCCGAGTCATTTTCTCCCCGGACGTTTTTCGCGTGAAGTGATCTCCAGCTTTTGCTCTCGCTAGCCTGACAGTCGCGGTGCGGACTGTAGCTGAGGCAAAGAGTGGGCCTTCGGTACCGTGCACGCTACTAAGTCGTCTATGGGTATGAACGTATCGGGCAAATGGCCAGCCCCGGACCGAGACTAGCTGGCGCCGGGGTGAACAGTAAAGTGGCTGAAATAAATGCGGGGATTGCCTCCGAGGGACGCTCGGGGTATCCGTTGTTTGTGCGTGGCACGAGGATGGGCGATCGGGAGCTCACATTGATTTTCGCGTAGGCAAGGCAGGTGTTGTCGAAGATAGCCGGCTGCCGGCCTGAAGACGGTGCGGCCCTTTACCAGCGGGGCGCGCCGGCTGCACCCGCTGGGTGTCAACCGCTGGATGTAGCCTTCGGGGCGGTTGATGGAGGTGCCGGCCAGCCGGGCCTGACCGGCCAGCGTCGAAGTGGACGAACAGTGGAGCCGTCTCCCCAGCCGGCCCGGTGTCGAAGTAGGCGGGCAGGGCAGCCGGGAAGCCGGCCAGGCGGTGACGTGGGCGGGCCAGCCGGCCAGCCGGCCGGACGGTGCCGCGGGCAAGGACGCCAGCCGGCCGAGCGGCGACGCGGGCGGGCGCCAACGGGCCGAGCGGAGATACGGGCCAGCCGACGGGGGAGGCGGGCATGTGGACCAGCTGGGGTCTTTTCTTCTTTTTCTTGTCAGCTGGCTGTGGGCAGACGGATGCATAGTTTTTTTTTGCGAGTTGGCAGTCGGCCTCTCCTTTATACTTGGGGAGCCGGTCCCCCTTTGTTTTTTCCCCATGGGTAGTCAGCCACATGGGAGTGACGTGGGAGTCGGATGGGGCGCACAGGGATGACCCGGCGGGCTCGCAGGCGGGCGAGGCAGAGCCGCCGGCTGGCGCAGCCGGACCGGCGCGGGCACAGCCGGACGCCCAGCCGGCGAAGGGGGCGGGCGTGGAGCCGGCGACGGAGGCGCGCGGGGGCGATGCGGGAGCCGGGGAAACGTGGGCACGCGGCCGGCCAGGTGGAGCGATGCCGGATCGCGGGGCGCTCGGCCGCGAGGAGAGGCGCGGCGAGCCGGCGCGAAGGCAGGGGCGTGGCGACGCGGCGCAGAGGCCGGGCTCGGCGGAGCCGGCGCGCGCGCGACCCTCGCGCGGAGCAGATGGGGCACGGCATTGGAGGTACCTGTGCAGCCGCTGCGCTGCAGGCTCGTATGGTCGCGGGGGAGCCGGCCGGGCCGGAGCGGCGACGAGGCCCGAGCGAGCGGCCGCAGGCAAGGCCGTGCGCGGACGCGCGCACATTGGAGAGGAGGGCCAGGCGCCGCGAGGCGTCGCGCGGGCGCGTGACCGCGCGGCCGCGGTGGAGGGCCAGGCGCGCGGGGCGCAGGAGCTAGGCGGAGGGGAGCCGGCTGGGCCAGCAGGCCGCCGGGCCGGAGGCGGGGAGGCGCAGGCAGAGCTGGGGAGCCGGCGCGCTGGAGGCCGGAGGTGGAGCAGGGGCGGACGGGCGGAGCCGTCGCCGCGGGCGCGAGGGAAGGGGCGGAGAGCCGGAGCGGGGCCGGGCGCAGCCAGGCGGCATGGGGACGGCCGCCCGTGGAGCTGGACGCGGGCGGGCGCGTCGCAGGCGGAGCTCGTGGGAGGTTCGTGCTATGGAGGCCAGAGCTCGCGGGGCGACGTGGAGGCGCGCCGTCGTTGCATGAGGCTGGCGCAGAGGCGGAGCAGGGAGCCCAGGTCTGTCGCGGCGCACGAGCAGGAGGTTGGAGTGGCGGTGTGCACGCGGGGCCGCAGCCGGGGGGCGGCACCAGGGCACCATAGGACTCGCCAGCCGGTCACTGTAGGTGGAGGCGGGGTCGAGAGCCGTCTCGCCGAGCTCTTTGTGTTGAGCGCAACGGCGCCAGGGAGGAGCTGAGGACGGCAGGGATGGCACCGGTGATGGTGTTGTTCCAGCAGTGGAGGAAACCGTTGGAGCTTGGTGCTCGGGCAGGTGGTGTTGCCGGAGTCGAGCCACCTCAAAATGGGGGCGCGGTCGTAGGTGACACCGGTGCAGAGGCCGACCGGCGAGCGCATGACGTCGAGTGAGATCGGGTAGCAGAAGAACCTGGGGATCTTGACCTCCAGCCCCTGGTGCTGGGGCGGGAGCCTAATGCTGCTGCTGGTGGTGGATGGTTGGACGCACGGCTGCGGACGGAGCAGCCGGCGTATGTGTCTTTGTACAGGTGGCCATGGTTTGGGAAGATTCTGAGTGTTATACGAGCGTGGTCCGACTAATGCATGGCCATTATATGGTCATTATCTGAGCCATGTATGGCTATTATCTGGGATGTGTATGGGTTTCACATGTCTTTTGTCTGGCGAGTACGTGCATGCGCGCGTTCAGCCAAGGCCCATGCTCTGTAGTTGCGCGCGCGGCCGAAGTCTGGAGGAGTAGAGCGGCGGCCGCCGTCGCTGTCGGGACGCGGCCGGCGCCAGAGCGAGCGCGACGGCCGGGAGCAGCGCCAGCGTGAGGAAGACACAGCGGCGGCCCGTCACAGCCGCGAGCCGTTGGCGGAGGCGCGCATGGGGTTGGGGAAGCAGTCGACGAGGCGAGCGCGCCAAGGCCGGGCGCGGGCGAAGGAACGCGTGAGCGGTGACGGGGATCGGCACCACGGAAGACGAGCTCGAAGATGGCGACGACGGCGAGCGCACCGGCCGCCCCAGCTCGATTCGCCGCTCGGCGAAGACGGAGTCGACGGTGGAGATGGACGATGCCGAGGCCGACGGTGAGGACGCGGCCGGCGACGGCGCGGGCGCCCTGGGGTGTGTTGATGTCGGACCCCCGAGCCCCGCCGGAGAGACGACGACAACGTCGCGGTGATGACGACGAAGAGGGTCCTGCCCGGACCGCGGTTCCAGCAGCAGCTAGCCCCACGATGGGCGCCAACATATGCCAGGGGGTGGCTAATCGAGGTGAGAGCAAGGATGCCGTGGAAGGTCCGGGACGGGATAGGGTAGTAGCACACGGTGGTTTACCCAGGTTCGGGGCTCTTCGGAGAGATAATACCCCTACTCCTGCATGTCTGTATATGAAGTGTATCTGCTGTACAGGGTTGCTCGTGGAGCTGTGTTTGAGGAGGAAGAGAGAGCTGGCTGCTCCTTTCCAGGGCCTCATGTGTCTGAGAATGAGAGAAATGGGAGGGGATGAGAGAATGAGAGGAGCTTGGCCATGAGTGAGCTCCCCTGGTGCCTCTTATATAGGGAGGCCCAGGGGACAAGGGGTGGCCCACATGGCCAACTATTTACTATTAGAGAAGACATGTGAGATGACGCATGATGTAGGCAATAGTGCATCACTATTGGAGATGACATGCGAGGTGACACGATGACGCAGGCTATAGTGCACCACTATTGGGGTGCAGTGAAGTGGCACATGATGCAGGCTATAGTGTCTTCATGTCGTGTCCGATGGGACATGGTGGTTGACCTCGCGTAGCAGGCCGGCTGGAGCAGCCGGACAAAGGTCGGTCGTAGCAGCCGGCTGGGCAGGGAGCTGGCCAGACTCAGTAGCCGGTCAGACCGGGGTACTAGCCGGAGCAGCCGGGCAGAGGGGCGTTGGCCGCCCCGTTGTTTTAAAATGTTGAGTCGTCTCCTTGAGCCTACCCAGGGGTAATCCCCCCGTCAGAAACTAAGATACATGTGTGTATACATAGACAACACTATGTCCCTAGTGAGCCTCTACTAGACTAGCTCGTTGATCAAAGATGGTCAAGGTTTCCTGGCCATAGACATGAGTTGTCATTTGATAACGGGATCACATCATTAGGAGAATGATGTGATGGACAAGACCCAAACTATGAACGTAGCATATGATCGTGTCAAGTTTATTGCTATTGTTTTCTGCGTGTCAAGTATTTGTTCCTATGACCATGAGATCTTGCAACTCACTGACACCGGAGGAGTACCTTGTGTGTATCAAACATCGCAGCGTAACTGGGTGACTATAAAGGTGCTCTACAGGTATCTCCGAGGGTGTATGTTGGGTTGGCGTGGATCGAGACTGGGTTTTGTCACTCCGTGTGACGAAGAGGTATCTCTGGGCGCACTCGGTAATACAGCATCACAAGAAGCTTGCAAGCAATGTGACTAAGGAGTTAGCCACGGGATCTTGTATTACGGAACGAGTAAAGAGACTTGCCGGTAACAAGATTGAACTAGGTATGGAGATACTGACGATCGAATCTCGGGCAAGTAACATACCGATGGACAAAGGAAACTGCATACGAGATTGTTTGAATCCTTGACATCGTGGTTCGACCGATAAAAATCTTCGTAGAATATGTAGGAACCAATATGGGCATCCAGGTCCCTCTATTGGTTATTGACCGTAGAGTTATCTCGGTCATGTCTACATAGTTCTCGAACCCGCAGGGTCTGCACACTTAACGTTCAGTGACGATTTGGTATTGTTGAGTTATGTATGTTGGTGATTGAAGGTTGTTCGGAGTCCCGTATGAGATCCCGGACGTCACGAGGAGTTCCGGAATGGCCGGGAGGTAAAGATTTATATATGGGAAGTCATATTTTGGCGACCGGAAAAGTTTCGGGTTTTTTCCGGTATTGTACTGGGAAGCTTCTAGAAGGTTCCGGAAACTTCCGAAGGAGTCCGGAAGTCCACCAAGGGTTCCACCACGTCCCAAGGTTTTTCATGGGCTAAGGGGAGGCGCCCTGGCCTTATTGGGCCAGGCGCACAAGTCCCTCAAGGCCCATGTGGCTTGGGAGAGGTGGAAAGTCCACATGTTTATGGAAAGGGAGGGAATTGGACTAGGAGTCCAACTCCTCCCCCTTGGCTGAGCCCTAGGGCTTGGAGGGGCTGATCTCCATGCCCCTCCACCTATATATAGAGGGTAGGGGGTACCCCAAGAGCACACACGAAGCCCTTGGCGCCCCTCTCTCTTCCTAGATCGTTTTCTCCTCCGTTCGCGGTTTCGGTAGCGCTAGGCGTAGCCCTGCCGGGATAGCACCACCACCACCGCCACCACGCTGTCGTGTTGCCGGAGAACTCATCTACTACTCTGACCTCGCTCGCTGGATTGAGGAGGCGGAGACGTCATTGAGCTGTACGTGTGCTGAACGCGGAGGTGCCGTCCGTTCGGCGCTAGATCGGAACGGATCGTGATTGTATCACGGGACGGCTTGCGATTTGGATCGCGAAGACGTTCGAGTACATCAACCGCGTTTCTTAACGCTTCCCGCTTAGCGATCTACAAGGGTATGTGGATCCGATCTCTCCTCTCGTAGATGCTCATCTCCTAGATTGATCTTGGTGAAGCGTAGGAAATTTTTTGTTTCCCATGCAACGTTCCCCAACAGTGGCATCAGGAGCTAGGTCTATGCGTAGATGGCATCACGAGTAGGAGACAATGGAGTTTGTGGGCGTTGATATTCAGATTGCTTCCCTCCTTAGTCTTATCTTGATTCGGCGGTATTGTGGGATGAAGCGGCTCGGACCAACCTTACTCGTCCACGTACGAGAGACCGGTTCCATCGACTGACATGTAACTTTGTTGCATAAGATGGCTGGCGGGTGTCTGTCTCTCCCACTTTAGTTGAATCGGATTCGACGGAGGCAGTCCTTGTAGAAGGTGAAATAGCAACTTGTATATCACCGTTGTGGTTTTGCGTAGGTATGAATCGTTCTTGCTAGATACCCATAGCAGCCACGTAAAACATGCAACAACAAATTAGAGGACGTCTAACTTGTTTTTGCAGGGTATGATGTGATATGATATGGCCAGAAACATGATGAGATATATGTGATGATCATGTTTTGTATAGATTATCACGACTTGCATGTCGATGAGTATGGCAACCGGCAGGAGCCATAGGGCTGTCTTTAATTTATTTTTGCCTTTTTTGCTTTACTTTATCGCTATGAGTTAGCAATAGTTGTAGAAGCAATAGTCGGCGCGACAACCTCATGGCGACACGTTGATGGAGATCAAAATGATGGAGATCAAGGTGTTATGCCAGTTGTCGGTGTCAAAACCGGCGGATCTCGGGTAGGGGGTCCCGAGCTGTGGATCTAGAATCGATGGGTTACAGGAGACGAAGGAGACGATGTTTACCCAGGTTCGGGCCCTCCTATGGAGGTAAAACCCTACGTCCTGCTTGGTTGTATTGATGTGTATGAAGATTATAGAGTCGATCTACCACGAGATCAAGTAGTCGAAACCCTAGATGAGCTTGTCTACCCTCTACGATCTAAACCCCCCGGTTTATATAGACACCAGGGGTACCTAGGGTTTACACATGATAAGTCTCCATCCGGAAGTAAAGACGCTGATCCCCTCATCTTGACTTGGAGTTGATGACCCACAAGTATAGGGGATCTATCGTAGTCCTTTCGATAAGTAAGAGTGTCGAACCCAACGAGGAGCAGAAGGAAATGACAAGCGGTTTTCAGTAAGGTATTCTCTGCAAGCACTGGAATTATAGGTAATAGATAGTTTTGTGATAGGATAATTCGTAACGGATAGCAAGTAACAAATGTAACAAAAGGTGCAGCAAGGTGGCCCAATCCTTTTTGTAGCAAAGGAAAAGCCTGAACAAACTCTTCTATAAAGCAAAGCGCTCCCGAGGACACATGGGAATTTCTGTCAAGCTAGTTTTCATCATGCTCATATGATTCGCGTTCGTTACTTTGATAACTTGATATGTGGGTGGACCGGTGCTTGGGTGCTGCCCTTACTTGGCCAAGCCTGCCACTTATGACTAACCTCTCTCGCAAGCATCCGCAACTACGAAAGAAGAATTAAGATAAATCTAACCATAGCATGAAACATATGGATCCAAATCAGCCCCTTACGAAGCAACGCATCAACTAGGGTTTAAGCTTCTGTCACTCTAGCAACCCATCATCTACTTATTACTTCCCAATGACTTCCTCTAGGCTCAAATAATGGTGAAGTGTTATGTAGTCGATGTTCACATAACACCACTAGAGGAGAGACAACATACATCTCATCAAAATATCGAACGAATACCAAATTCACATGATTACTTATAACAAGACTTATCCCATGTCCTTAGGAACAAACGTAACTACTCACAAAGCATATTCATGTTCATAATCAGAGGAGTATTAATTATCATTAAGGATCTGAACATATGATCTTCCACCAAGTAAACCAACTAGCATCAACTACAAGGAGTAATCAACACTACTAGCAACCCACAGGTACCAATCTGAGGTTTTGAGACAAAGATCGGATACAAGAGATGAACTAGGGTTTGAGAGGAGATGGTGCTGGTGAAGATGTTGATGGAGATTGACCCCCTCTCGATGAGAGAATCGTTGGTGATGACGATGGCTTCGATTTCCCCCTCCGGGAGGGAAGTTTCCCCGGCAGAACAGCTCCGCCGGAGCCCTAGATTGGTTCTATCCAAGTTCCGCCTCGAGACGGCGGCGCTTCGTCCCGAAAGCTCCCTTGTGATTTTTTTTCAGGTCAAAACCCTCCCTATAGCAGAAGATGGGCACCGGAGGCCTGCCAGGGGGCCCACAAGCCACAGGGGCGCGCCCCCTGGCTTGTGACTCCCTGGTGGGTCCCCTCTGGTGTTTCTTTCGCCCAATATTTTTTATATATTCCAAAATAATTCTCCGTAACTTTTCAGGACTTTTGGAGTTGTGCAGAATAGGTATCTCAGATTTGCTCCTTTTCCAGTCCAGAATTCCAGCTGCCGGCATTCTCCCTCTTCATGTAAACCTTCTAAAATAAGAGAGAAAAGGCATAAGTATTGTACCATAATGTGTAATAACAGCCCATAATGCAATAAATATCAATATAAAAGCATGATGCAAAATGGACGTATCAACTCCCCCAAGCTTAGACCTCACTTGTCCTCAAGCGAAAGCCGAAATCGATAAATATGCCCACAGGTTTAGAGATAGAGGTGTCGATAAAATAAAATACGGACATGAAGGCATCATGGTTATCTTTAGAACAGCAACATATATTGATATATAATATCTTATGCTGGAGTAACAATTCATTCACAAGGTAAAGTATGAATCAAGAACTCTATTGAGAACCAACAAACTATGATCTCAGTCATTGAACCAATTCCAATTTATCATAACGTAGGAAAGAGTCAATATAAGAGCTTGTAAAGCAAATCTACATACTCAATCATCATTTAGTCTTTCATAATTGCTAACACTCACGTGGTACCTATGAGGTCAAAGCTTCAATCGGACACAGAGAAAGATAGGGGCTTATAGTATTGCCTCCCAACTATTTACCTCAAGGGTAATGTCAACAGAAATAACTCATGCTCACCCACATCCGAGTGGGTATATGTGTCTAGATCATTCCCCAACATATGACGCTTGCCAAGAGATAAAGGCGAAATAAAGGAAGTCGTGAAGATCACCGCGACTCTTGCATAAAGGTAAGTACTAGAAAGTAAAGGTAACAGATAGGCCCTTCGCAGAGGGAAGCAGAGGTTGTCATGCGCTTTTATAGTTGGATGCGCAATCCCTTAGTGCAAAAGAACGTCACTTTATATTGCCCCTTGTGATAAAGAAATTTATTATGCAGTCTGTCGCTTTTATTTCTTCCATATCACAAGTTCGTATAAAGTTTATTTTCCTCACACTAATAGATCACACATATTTAGAGAGCAATTTTTATTGCTTGCACCGATGACAACTTACTTGAAGGATCTTACTCAATCCATAGGTAGGTATGGTGGACTCTCATGGAAAAACTGGGTTAAAGGTGTTTGGATGCACAAGTAGTATCTCTACTTGGTGCGAAAGTTTTGGCTGATATGGGGTGGAAGCAAGCGACACATGTTGAAGGGTCTATAACCATATAACTTCTATTCGGAAATAAGCAAACATAACCCATTATGTTGTCTTCCTTGTCCAACATCAACTTCTTAGCATATAATATTTTAATGAGTGCTCACAATCATAAAAGATGTCCAAGATAATATATTTATATGTGAACCTCTCTTTCTTTATCACTTCCTTTTAATTGCAACAATGACCAATAGCTTTGTTTGTCAACTCACAACAATTTTCAATCGACATACCCCTTATATGTGAAGTCATCACCCCCCATAAGATCATCATATATACTCTTTGCTTTTATTCTATACTTCTTTCTATTTCTTTTTCTCAAGATCATAACAAGCAAGCAAAGCCCTCAACTCAAAACTACTCTTTATTATATAACTCTCGGACTTGCTTACATAGGGGGAACATAAAGCAAAACTCAAAACTAGATCACACTAAAAACTTTATTCTACTAGATCAAGATATAACCAAAAGGATCGAACTAAGAAAAACGAAGAAAGTAAAAGATGTGATGGTGATACGATACCGGGGCACCTCCCCCAAGCTTGGCACAAGCTAAGGGGAGTGCCCATACCCATGTGTTTAGTTGTCCTTCTTCGGAGGTGGTGATGTTCGAGTTGTTGATGAGATCGGAAGCTTGTCTAGTTTCCTCTTAAGCATAAAATTATGTTCCCTCAGATTGTCTACTTCCTGCTTGAGCTTCAATATCCTTTGACATAATTCTTGCTTGCTCTCCTGCAGGAAACGAGAAGGGATAAATAGAACCTTGGGTTTTCTTCTTGTATTTGGGAGGCTCGATTTCCTGAACTCCACATGCATATCTCCTGGTCGAGGCTGGGGTATCTCCTCTTCATCCGAGCTTTCTTCCTCATACTTGCCTTCTAGTTCCTCCTCCGAGAACAATCCATAAGGATCTAAGTCCCCATAGAGCTTGGGATTGGCAATATATTGCGATACATAGCTCTCCCCATCGGAATCTTGGGACGACATCTTGCTCTAAATCTGCTGCAGAAACAGCTCAAAATGAAAACTGGAGATATTGTCGTGTTACGAAGGTCAAAACCTTCGGGAGATTATATAATGAATTTTTACCGACCTGAAGGAGTATACCACAAGAAAACGGAGTCCGGAGGGTACACGGGGTGGCCACAAGCCACAGGGGCGCGCCCAGGGGGGTAGGGCGCGCCCCCCTGGCTTGTCGCCTCCTCGTGCACTATTCAGATTGCTTTAAATTTTCCTAATTTTTTAAATATTCCAAAACGAATAAAAATTGGCATTGGAAAAGTTTTGGAGTCGGTTTGCTTACCGTACCACATACCTATTCCTTTTCGGAGTCTGAAACTTTATGGTAGGTCTCCCTAATGTACTCCTCCGGAGTCACGCTATTGATAATATTGGTTTCAACATTTATGGGAGTACCTGAGATATAATGTTTGATTCTTTGCCCGTTGACCACCTTCGGATTTGTGCCTTCGGCGTTGTTGATCTTGATGGCACTGGAATGATATACTTCCTCGATAATGTAAGGCCCTTCCCATTTAGAGAGAAGTTTTCCTGCAAAAAATCTTAAACGAGAATTGTATAGCAAGACATGATCACCTACATTGAATTCACGCTTTTGTCTCCTTTTATCATGCCATCTCTTAACTTTTTCTTTAAACAACTTGGCATTCTCATAGGCCTGGGTCCTCCATTCATCAAGTGAGCTGATGTCAAATAACCTCTTCTCACCAGCTAGTTTGAAATCATAGTTGAGCTCTTTAATTGCCCAATAAGCTTTATGTTCTAGCTCTAGAGGTAAGTGACATGCTTTACCATAAACCATCTTATACGGAGACATACCCATAGGGTTTTTATAAGCAGTTCTATAAGCCCATAATGCATCATCAAGTTTCTTAGACCAATTCTTTCTGGATCTATTAACAGTCTTCTGCAAGATCAATTTAATTTCTCTATTGCTCAATTCTACTTGACCACTAGACTGAGGATGATATGGAGATGCAATTCTATGATTAACATCATACTTAACAAGCAATTTACGGAAAGCACCATGAATAAAGTGTGAACCACCATCAGTCATTAAATATCTAGGGACTCCAAATCTAGGGAAAATAACTTCTTTAAGCATTTTAATAGAAGTGTTGTGATCAGCACTACTAGTTGGAATAGCTTCTACCCACTTAGTAACATAATCAACAGCAACTAGAATATGAGTATACCCGTTAGACTGTGGAAAAGGTCCCATATAATCAAAACCCCAAACATCAAATGGTTCAATAACAAGAGAGTAATTCATAGGCATTTCTTGACGTCTACTAATATTACCAATTCTTTGACATTCATCACAAGACAAGACAAACTTACGAGCATCCTTGAAGAGAGTAGGCCAATAAAAACCAGATTGTAGTACCTTATGTGCAGTTCTATCTCCAGCGTGGTGTCCTCCGTAGGCCTCGGAATGACACTTGTGAAGGATATGTTCCTATTCATGCTCAGGCACACAACGTCTAATAACACCATCTACTCCTTCTTTATAAAGGTGTGGATCATCCCAAAAGTAATGTCTTAAGTCATAGAAGAACTTTTCTTTTGTTGGTATGTGAAACTAGGCGGCATAAATTTAGCAACAATGTAATTAGCATAATGAGCATACCATGGTGCATTACGCGAAGCATTTATGACAACTAATTGTTCATCAGGAAAGCTATCATCAATAGGTAATGGGTCATCAAGAACATTTTCTAACCTAGACAAGTTGTCTGCTACGGGGTTATCAGCACCCTTTCTATCAATAATATGCAAATCAAATTCTTGTAGCAGAAGAACCCATCCAATAAGTCTAGGCTTAGCATCTTTCTTTTCCATAAGGTATTTAATAACAGCATGATCAGTGTGAACAATTACTTTGGAATCAACAATATAAGGTCTGAACTTATCACATGCAAACACAACAGCTAAAAATTCCTTTTCAGTGGTAGCATAATTTCTTTGAGCACTGTCTAGAGTTTTACTAGCATAATGGATAACATTTAATTTCTTATCAACTCTTTGTCCTAGAACAACACCAACGGCATAATCACTAGCATCACACATAATTTCAAAGGGTAGGTTCCAATCAGGTGGTTGAACAACAGGTGCGGTAATCAAGGCATTCTTAAGAATTTCAAATGCTTCTACACAATCATCATCAAAAACGAATGGAACATCTTTTTGCAAAAGATTGGTGAGAGGCCTAGAAATCTTAGAGAAGTCTTTAATAAACCTCCTATAGAAACCAGCATGACCAAGGAAACTTCTTATACCTCTGATATCCGTAGGGCACGTCATTTTTTCAATAGC
Organism: Elymus sibiricus; assembly: GCA_039707655.1. NCBI lineage: Eukaryota > Viridiplantae > Streptophyta > Magnoliopsida > Poales > Poaceae > Elymus > Elymus sibiricus. The sequence goes on from CM077669.1 coordinate 469,870,655, forward strand.
ATCAACTTTGGCTTTATCAACTTCAATACCTCTTTCGGAGATTTTGTGCCCCAAGACAATACCTTCATTAACCATAAAGTGGCACTTTTCCCAATTCAAGACAAGATTAGTTTCTTCGCATCTCTGCAAAACTCGATCAAGGTTGCTCAAGCAATCATCAAAAGAAGTTCCGTAAACGGAAAAATCATCCATGAAAACCTCAACAATCTTTTCACAAAAGTCAGAGAATATAGCCATCATACATCTTTGAAAGGTAGCAGGTGCATTGCATAAACCAAAAGGCATACGTCTATAAGCAAAGGTACCGAAAGGGCAAGTAAAAGTGGTCTTTTCTTGATCCTCTTTTGACATAGGTATTTGAGAGAAACCAAAATAACCATCTAGAAAGCAAAAATGTGTATGTTTGGATAGTCTTTCTAGCATTTGATCAATAAAAGGTAGAGGGTAATGAACTTTCCTAGTAGCTTTATTTAATTTCCTAAAATCAATTACCATTCTATATCCTGTAACAATTCTTTGCGGGATCAATTCATTTTTATCATTAGGAACAACGGTAATACCTCCCTTTTTAGGGACACAATGAACGGGACTAACCCATCTACCATCAGCAATAGGATAAATTATACCTGCCTCCAGAAGCTTTAGTATTTCATTTCTTACCACTTCTTTCATTTTAGGATTTAACCGTCGTTGGTGATCAACAACTGGTTTAGCATCAGGCTCCATATTAATTTTATGCTGACATAGAGTGGGACTAATGCCCTTAAGATCATCAAGAGTATATCCAATAGCAGCACGGTGCTTCCTCAGAGTTTTCAATAATCTCTTTTCTTCATGCTCTGAAAGGTTAGCACTAATAATAACAGGATATATCTCCTTTTCATCAAGATAAGCATATTTCAGAGTATCAGGTAATTGTTTAAGCTCAAACACGGGATCGCCCTTGAGTGGAGGAGGATCCCCAAGTATTTCAACAGGCAGGTTGTGTTTCAAAATAGGCTGCTGATCCAAGAAAATCTTATCTATTTCATTCATTTCATTCATATGCTTATCATTGTCATGGTCTAGCAAATATTGTTCTAAAGGATCAGTAGGAGGCACAACAATAGAGGCAAGACCAATAATTTCATCTTTACTAGGCAATTCTTTGTCATGGGGTTGTCTATGAAATTTAGAGAAATTGAACTCATGAGACACATCCCCAAAACTTACAGTAACAGTTTCTTTCTCACAATCTATCCTAGCATTAACAGTATTCAAGAAAGGTCTACCAAATATAATGGGACAAAAATCATCTTGTGGGGAACCAAGAACAAGAAAATCAGTAGGATACTTTATTTTCCCACACAAGACTTCAACATCTCTAACAATCCCAATTGGTGCAATAGTATCTCTATTAGCAAGCTTAATGGTAACATCAATTTCCTCTAATTCAGCTGGTGCAATATCATTCATAATTTCTTGATATAAGGTAAAGGGAATTGCACTCACACTAGCACCCACATCACATAAGCCATGATAACAATGATCTCCTATTTGAACAGAAACAACAGGCACACCAACAATAGGTCTATGTTTACCTTTAGTATCAGGTCTAGCAATTCTAGCAGCTTCATCACAAAAATGAATAACATGACCATCAATATTATCAACCAAGAGATCTTTAACCATAGCAATACTAGGCTCAACTTTAATTTGTTCAGGAGGCGTAGGTGTTCTAGTACAACTCTTACGAACCACAGTTGAAGCTTTAGCATGTTCCTTTATTCTAACAAGGATGGGCGGTTTCTCAATATAAGCAGTAGGAATAACAGGATCAGCATTATAAATAATAGTTTCTTCTTCAACTTTAATAGGTTCAACTACTTTCACTTCAATGGGAGGATGATATTTAAACCACTTCTCCTTAGGGAGATCAACATGAGTAGCAAAAGATTCACAGAAAGAAGCTACTATCTCAGAGTCAAGTCCATATTTAGTGCTAAAATCACGAAAAGCATCGGTTTCTATAAAGGATTTAACACAATCAAACTTAAGGTTTATACCTGACTCCTTACCTTCGTCGAGTTCCCAATCTTCAGAGTTGCGTTTAATTCTTTCCAATAAGTCCCATTTGAATTCAATATCTTTCTTCATAAAGGAACCAACACAAGAAGTATCGAGCATGGATTGATCATTACGAGAAAGCCGAGCATAAAAATTCTGAATAATAATTTCTCTTGGGAGCTCATGATTGGGGCATGAATATAACATTGACTTAAGCCTCCCCCAAGCTTGAGCGATTCTTTCTCCTTCACAAGGCCAAAAATTATAAATATAATTCCGATCATGATGAACCAGATGCATAGGATAAAACTTCTGATGAAATTCCAATTTCAATCGGTTGTAGTTCCATGATCCAATATCATCACATAGCCTATACCATGTCAATGCCTTCTCCTTCAAAGAGAAAGGAAAGACCTTCTTCTTGACATCATCCTCGGGCAAACCTGCAAGCTTAAATAATCCACAAACTTCATCCACATAGATTAGATGCAAATCAGGATGTAGTGTTCCATCTCCTGCATAAGGATTAGCTAGCAGTTTCTCTATCATACCCGAAGGAATTTCATAATAAATATTTTCAGTAGGTGCAGTAGGTCAAGGAGCATCTCTTTGTGCTTCCGGTCGGGGTGAAGATACCGCCGGAGCCCTACATTGGTTCTGTCCAAGTTCCGCCTCGAGACGGCGGCGCTGCGTCCCGAAAGCTCCCTTATGATTTTTTTCAGGTCAAAACCCTCCATATAGCAGAAAATGGGCACCGGAGGCCTGCGAGGGGGCCGACAAGCCACAGGGGCGCACCCAGGGGGGTAGGGCGCGCCCCCCTGGCTTGTGACTCCCTGGTGGGTCCCCTCTGGTGTTTCTTTCGCCCAATATTTTTTATATATTCCAAAATAATTCTCCGTAACTTTTCAGGACTTTTGGAGTTATGCAGAATAGGTATCTCAGATTTGCTCCTTTTCTAGTCCAGAATTCCAGCTGCCGGCATTCTCCCTCTTCATGTAAACCTTGTAAAATAAGAGAGAAAAGGCATAAATATTGTACCATAATGTGTAATAACAGCCCATAATGCAATAAATATCGATATAAAAGCATGATGCAAAATGGACGTTTCAGGAGTGCACGCCGCGTCTTCGGAGGTTTCCTTCTAGAATACGGGGTCGCCGCATAGCCCGGTCCTTCCTGCAATAATCAGAGAGCGGCCCACCAAGCCGGACTATGAGAGATAGGTCGGCGGCCCGAGGACCCCTTAGTCCAGGACTCCCTCAGTAGCCTCCGAACTAGCCCCCAATGCCAGGGGTCATGACACTAGCAGCTTTGCGTGATCAAAGTCTTCGGCTTGCGGGGTGAGTTCTTTTCCCCCTTTATAATCGGTTGGCTTTAGTCCAGATGCCGATGATATTTAATTATCCGAACATGTAGTTATCCGGACGCCAAACGTCACTTAACCTCGAAGGCCAAATGTCAAAGTGTGAACAGTGTTTCCTGACAACCTTTCTGACGAAGGGTCTTGGCCTATCACGATTGCCGAGCCGGTTACAGAAACTCAATTCGCGGTTCGAGGCCGTTTCTCCATTGGCACGTCTTATCGACGGGTAGATCGTGTCCCATTTCTTGCGGGATATGATCAATCCCCTGGGTTATCCCACGCGTGCATAACGACACGATTGTTTTGGGAAGTCGCGAGGCCTGCGGCGCAGTAAAAGGGAGGCTCTTGGTATTACGGCACCCCATAAAAGGGAGAAAACCCCCAAGGCCTATTCACGCTTCCAAATTCGCACCCTCTGAGTCCTCAACCCTCCCAAGCTCCGAGAGCCCAGATCCAGTTCTTCCTCAATCTTCCCTCCGAGTTCAGCCATGGCTGGTTCAGGCTCCATGGGCAAGTGGGAGGCCTCCTCCGTCACTGACAACGACATTCGGGAGCTAAAGCGTGCCGGCTACCTCTCCGCCAACATCGCCCACTGCGCTCCAAAGGCGAATCAGGTGGTTCCCACACCGAAGCCAGGCGAGAGGGTGGTGTTCGTCCCCCATTTCATCCGGGGACTGGGCTTTCCACTCCACCCCTTCGTCGGGGGCCTCATGTTCTTTTATGGGTTGGACTTCCATGACCTCCCCCCAAACTCCTTCATGCACATCTCGGCGTTCATCATCATTTGCAAAGGTTTCCTGCGAGTGCAGCCGCACTTCGGCCTGTGGCTCAAAGTGTTCAACGTTAAGCCGAAGACAGTTGCGGGCACGCATGCGGATTGTGGAGGGGCGGTAATCAGCAAGCTCCCCCGTGTCGAGTGGCCAGACGGCACCTTTATCGACACGGTCAAGATCTGGCAAAAGGAGTGGTTCTACATCACCGAACCAAGGTGTGCGGACTGGGCGGCTCCTGCCGAGTTCAGATCCGGACCCCCCGCGAGGCTAAGCTCGTGGCTCAAGAAAGGCCTTGACTGGGGGTCGGCCGCAGAGGTAAAATCGCTGAAGAAGCGCATCTCTGCGATGATTGAGGCCAAGATCGAGCTGGTCAACAAGATCCAGGTCATGCTCCGCCGCCGCCTCCTCCCCTGCCAACATCGGGCCTCGCCAATGTGGGCTTACCAGCTCGAGGACCCGGCTACCGTGCGTCAATTCTTCCGCACTACCCATGAGAAATTGTGGAAAGTGTTGTTCAAGCCCCAGAAGAGCTGGCCGACCGAGGAGGAGGACACCGGTCTAGACGCCGAAACCCCTCCTACCAAGGTATGACGAAACTTTAATTCTCCGGCTTTGTTTTTTTTTGATAAAGAACTGAATCCCCTTCTTCCTTATCTTCGCAGAATTGGCTAAGCAAGGCCGTGCACATCGACTGTCCGGCCCCGCAGCCCGAAGACCTCGGTCGGATCTGTTGACGGAGATGCTCGTCATGGCACCGTATTCGGCGCCAGAGAAGAAGGAGAAAAAGAAGACAGGGGAGAAGAAGGAGGCCCGAGAGGGTCTTTGTCTAAGGGGTCTTCCGGATGTTAAGTCCGAGGCTACCCATGCCTCTTCCACCCATGAGGAAGAGCATGAGGACGAAGGGGAGTTCGACTCCCCCTTTACAAGGAAGAGGGCGGCGCCAGCAGACACCGCGGAGGATCTACCTCCTCCTGCCCTGAAGAGGACATGCCGGACAAAGGATGTCCTTGCCGACGATAGCTCGGACTCTGATAAGGAGTCTCAGGCTTTCGAAAAGGTTCCCCGAAGGAACCCAAGGGTTAAGCCCCCAGCCCAGAGGTATGAATCCGAAGACCCTCTAGGCCACTTATATAGAGCTTTTAATGTTAAATGGGCGAACGTCTTTTAATTTTGTAGCCCACCACGCGATCTCCCCACCGACCAAATCTCAGATGGGGAGCCTCTACCCGCCGACCTGGCGGAAAGTGGGATTGCGTCACATCCTACACCTCCTGAAGTCTCGAAGGAGGCCGCGGAGGTGTTATCGCGGCCGGCACATTCTGAGCCGAACACCGGCGGCGGGGGTGACGACGCTATGGCTGAGGTTAATACCTCGGCCGCCGAAGACCAGGAGAAGGAACATCTCCTGGCAACTGAAGAGGGGGGACGAGGTTCGGTTCCGTCCCCTCCGAGGACATCTCTGGAGCGCTCTATGCCTCAGGAGCTGCCCGCCCAATCCCCCACCAGAGGGAGGGTTGGCAGGTCACCACCGGTGCCGCCCATGACTGGGTGGTCGGCCGTGATGGAGGAAGCTTTATCCGGCTCCTCCATCGCCGAAGATCACCGCGCCCTTATGGGTGCGGTTTTGCAAGGCATTCAGTCCATTGATAGAGGACTGAAAGAGGCCTTCAACGGTCTCTTGACGGGCTTCAAGGTGAGCCACGTAATACTCTTTTCTTTTTTTTTCAGAAAAAAGTTAATTTGCCAAGTTTATGCAATCCTTATAAGTGTAGTAGCCCCCGAGCCCTGGGTGAGTTTGAAAAACCCACCCGAGGGTCAAATGTCCGATAGCTCGGGAGTTTTAATGCACATAAGTTTGTCTTGTAGGCCTCGTCATCGGCGGCGGCCGCCAACGCAGTGGAGGTTGCCGAGCTAAACCGGAAGCTCAAGAGCTTCGATAAGGAGCTCGATCGCCTGAACAGGAGGTTCGACGAGACACAAGGTGAGTCCGAATTGTATCATTCGAGCTATTGTCCATCCTCATTGAGGGAGATATCCGGATTGTTATCCCTAAGTGTTATTTGCTCAATGTTACCACAGCTGTGGCCGCGGAGGTCGAGAACCTCAAGGCCGAGTTGGCAAAGGTGAGGCAGGAGGCCGCGGATGAGAAGGTGGCGGCTGAACAAGCGGCAGCCGATCTGTCGGCGTTAAAAGCCGTGAGCGACAAGCACGAGGCCCGGGTGGCAGAGGTGCAACAGGAGCTCAAGGATGCCAGCACGAAGTGCGAGGCCCTTGAGCAAAAGAACGATGACCAGGCCACCGAACTATCCACGCTGAAATCCGAGCTCAAAGCGGAGCGAGTTGATAGGCGGTTCTTTGAAGAAGAACTCCGCCAAGTCAAGGCGATCGCGGATGGTAAGCCGTACTTACTGCAATGTTCCTTTGGTGGTAACAGGTTCGCATTGCTCACCTGGGTGTGGCGTTCCTCAGGCGCCTTTACGGACCTCCCGAGGAGTGCAGCGGACGTGAACAAATACTTCGCCTCTCGAGATGGGGACTATGAGCCTCGGCTGTTCTGGGCACAATTTCAAGCCCCCGAGCATCCTCCCCTCCTGAGCAAACAGATGAAACAATTGATGGAGCTGCACAGAATGGCGGAGCCGGCCATGAAGGACCTCTGCATCCGGCTATAGCCTGTAGAGCCGTTGCCGAGCAGTTACTTCGGCTTGGTGCAGAAACTATGCGACGATGCGGCTCGGGTTGACGTTCTAAAGCGTTCTACGTGCATCGAGGGAGCTCGGATGGCCTTTGCAAGGACCATGGTGCATTTTCCGGGGCTCAAGCCGACCGAGATGGCCACCGCGCCTCCACCCCCTGGGAAGGAGCATAGGCGCCCCGAGAAATACTTTTCCATCGTTATGGATGGTGCTCGGGCGATAGAAGCCCAATGCCCTAAGGATGTAATTAACGAACTAGCGTTTTGTCATGTATCCGATGACTATTCCGCTTTATAATGCGGTTGCATGGTTTATTATGTCTTTAAGCTGTGTATTATTTTGACTCCTATGTGGCCATTTTAACTGAAAGTTGCGAGTCGTCGGCTTCAGCCCCCATGTAGATACTACACGAGGTGTTTCTACCTCCACGCTGTGACCCTTAGCCGATGTATCGATGCCTGAAGGCGGTAGTGCGAGGTGAACGAGGCAATCGGACTATGATGCTTTAGTGCTTTCACTTAGCCATAGGAGCTTGACTGCGGGGGCTAATGACTAGCCCCCAGTGTTTTGTGATATTCGGATACACCGAGGTTGAAACCACCATCACATGGTTTGTAAACGAACAAACCCCTCGTATAACACGAAATAACCTCTATCGATTTTTAGTTTGACACTTATGCTCGGATTGCAGACTGGTTCTCGCTTATTATGACAGTCAGTTTTCGGCTTTCTCCACTGAGGTACTTGACCAGGCGAGCCGGAAGCACAATCGCAGTGGTTCTCCCTTTACCCTTTTAGCCGAACGAGCGGAACGTAAGAGGGCAAACACAGGAGCCGAGCAACCCAACCATTGACCCAAGACATAATTCGGAACCGATTCATATAACGCGACATCCGAGACGCCGAACACATAAACAATAGTGCCGGGGTGATGCTTGGGGCGATTTTTATAGTCAAGCCCCCGGTCTATTAGCCGGTCGCATCATAATATGTACCGAACAGCTTTTGCTATCGGCGTCGGTGAGTAGAGAACAGAGTATGTGACATAAAATAGAACGAGGAGGCCGTAAAGGATGGTCTTTATTTCTGATGAAGTCTTATAACTCAAACTGCCGAAGCAACTGTTACAGGTATTGTGAAATAAAAAATAAATTTACAAAGGAGAAGTTTTACCCAGGGTCTTCGATGGGTGGCGTGACGTCCTCAATTTGCCCTGTCGCATGTCTCCTCCTTTGCTCCCGAGGGGGTGCGTTCCTTTAAAGGTGACTGCTATCAGCGAACGGACCTCGAGAAGAGGATCTTGAGAAGTCGCCGCAGTGTTGATGAGCTTTACGCTTGGAAGGTCCTAGATGGTACCTATGGTTTGTCCGAAGACATGTGTTGGCAGTAGTTCGGTCCAGCCGAACACTTTCCTTTTGATAGTGGGTCCCCACAGCTGCCCATGGTATTTTGAGCGCGAAGTTGTGCCTTCTTGGCACATATTTTACGGGAACTAGGGCTGTGCTGTGGGGGGCATATCCCTATTTTTGTGGGGCGGAAGATGATTCCGAGAGTTCGGGTTGAGACCGAGCTCGTTTACTATCCTGACATGCCTTTATGGCTGATTTGGGCGTCGGTCTATCGTCGCCGTACTGGATTTCGGCTGCCAGGGCCACTGTGTGTTCCTCAGTTCAGAGAGAGCGCTATGTGTTGCCGTTGACAGTAATGACCCCCTGGGCCCGGGTATCTTGAGCTTCAGGTACGCGTAGTGGGGGACGGCGTTAAAGCGAGAAAATGTTGTGCGGCCGAGTATGGCGTGATAACCGCTGCGAAAAGGGACAATGTCGAAGATCAAGTCTTCGCTACGGAAGTTGTCGGGCGAGCCGAACACTACTTCCAAATTCACGATGCCCGAGCAGCGGGCTTCGATGCCTGGGATCACTCCTTTAAAGTGTTGCTAGGTTTGATCCTTGACGGATCTATACCCATCTTTTTCACCGTGTCTGAGTAATTCAGATTAAGGCTACTTCCTCCGTCCATTAGGACTCGAGTGAGGTGATACACATCGATAATGGGGTCTAGGACGAGGGCTGCCGAACCTCCGTGACGGATACTGGTCGGATGGTCTCGTCGGTCGAAGGTGATCGGACAAGCCGACCATGGGTTATACTTCGGGGCTACGGGCTCTACGGCGTAGACCTCCCGAAGGGCGCGCTTCCTCTCCTTGTTTGGTATGTGAGTGGCATATATCATGTTCACAGTTTTTACCTCTGGAGGGAACTACTTTTGTCCTCCATTGCTTGGACCGCGGGGCTCATCATCGTCCTCGCTGCGTGGGCTCTTGCTTTGCTCCTCGGCTGCGAGTTTGCCAGCTTGTTTGAATACCCAACAGTTACGGTTGGTGTGGGTAGCGGTCTTGTCTTGGGTGCCGTGGATCTGGCAGGGCCTGTCCATGATTTTGTCCAGCATGGTACGTCTGTCTCGATTTCCTTTAGAAGGTTTCTTCCGCTGTCCGGATTTTGGGTTGCGGAAACCGGCATTAACGGTTGTGTCCTCCGCATCGCCGTTGTTGTGTCGGCGTTTTTTTTTGTTACGTTGTGGTCTCCCATTTCCATCACGGACTTCGGAGGTGCCGGGGTCTTCAGGGTTATGGCTTCGTCGAGCTAGCCAGTTATCCTCACCCGCGCAAAAGCGGGTCATAAGTGAGGTGAGCGCGGACATTGTCCTCGGCTTGTCCTGGCCGAGCTGACGAGCTAGCCACTCGTCCCGGATATTATGTCTGAAGGCGGCTATTGCCTCGGCGTCCGGGCAGTCAACGATCTGGTTTTTCTTGGTCCGGAACCGATTCCAGAATTGCCGAGCCGATTCACCTACTTTCTGGACAACATTGCTCAGGTCGGAGAAGTCCGGTGGCCGGACATAAGTGCCCTGGAAGTTAGATCAGAAGGCATCCTCGAGCTCTTCCCAGCTCCCGATAGAATTCTCGGGGATACTGTTCAACCAGTGTCGAGCGGGCCCCTTAAGTTTTAGGGGTAGATACTTGATGGCGTGGAGATCATCTCCTCGTGCCATATGAATGTGGAGGAGGAAGTCCTCAATCCACACGTCTGGGTCTGTTGTCCCGTCGTATTGCTCTATGTTAACGGGTTTAAACCCTTCAGGGAACTGATGCTGCATCACCTTGTCTGTGAAGCACAGTGGGTGGGAAGCGCCTCTGACCCGAGCTATGTCATGCCTACGATCGGCGATAAATCAGGCCCGGTTTTGTGCCCGATCTCTATTGTTGCGCTCGAGCCAAGACTGGTACCCGTACCGTCTAGCGGGGGAGTACCCTCTAGATCCGTAGATGGATCTTGTGTGGCCTGCTCTATAATCCAGGTCGTGTCGTAAGTCATACCTGTCCTCAGGCCCTGCTGGCTCTTTTCCTCTCCTGCGGGGTGCCGCAGGTCTGTACTCGGCCTCGCCGGCCGTCCTATCCCGACCTCGGGGAGGGCGGTCCGGCTGGTCGTATGGAGTATGCCTGGGAGACGATGGTTCAAGGACCTCGTCATCGAACTGCGACAGCAGCCGTCGGCATGGGTAGCTCTTGGGTTTGTTCGGTAGACCGGTATCGTACCCTTCTTCGGCTGCCAAGACCCTTGTCCATCTATCATTGAGGGTATCTTGCTCGGCCTTGAGCTGCTGTTGTTTTGCCTTGAGGCTTCGGGCGGTGGCTAAAAGCTGCCGCCTAAACCGTTCCTGGTCCGCATGGTTTTCGGGGACGGTGAAGTCTTCGGCTTCCAGGCTGTCCTCCTCCTCGACAGGGGGGAGGTAGTTGTTGTCCTCGGAATCATTAAGATCCTCGGCGTCGCGCCGATCTTTGGGCCTTTCCTGGTCTTCCAGTGGCTGTTCGGGGACTTCAGGGTCGCCGAGGTCTTCCGGGGTGTCGTTTTCCTCGGTGCCTGCAATGGCGTCCCTTCCCTTGTTTGCCTTGGATCGTTTGCGCTATTTCCGGCGCCTTGACGGCGCCTCACAGGATTTATCGCCATTCTTAGGGGTGCGATCACCCTTATCGTCGGGGGTGCCTACCATGTAGACATCATAGGTGGAGGTGGCAGTCCAGCGCCCCGTGTTAATAGGAGCGGGAGCGCTGTCCTCTTCATCCGTGTCTTCTGCCTCCTCGGAGGCGTAGTCCAGCATATCGGTTAAGTCTTCGATAGTGGCTACCAAGTGGGTGGTGGGTGGGTCGAAAAATTCCCGATGACCCGCCTTCAGACCGATCTGGGCATGGGTCGAGGTCGGGTCGTCTGTGATTTTTATTGATAGGATCCGATCCAGCTCCTCGTTGATCGCCGAGAGCTCGATCGGAACAATCTGCCGAGGACTTTCGGAGTTAACCTCCAACGTGTCCGTACAGAGAGCGTGTTCGGCAGGGGCCGACCCCTGGCCCTCAGGTACCGTAACCGGATCCGGACTAAGAACCAGATCATCGGCATGGGTAGGCCTGAGGGCAGAGCCGAGAAGGAGATCCGAAGTTAAGGCTTCGGGTTCATCAGATGAGATCGCGACCCCAGCGAATGAAAGGTCACCCCGGGAGTCTACGGAGAACTCTAGGTTCCCGAATCTGATCTCCTGATCGGGGGAAGACTCCCGATCCGACCAGGGTGGCCGGTTGGGTCAGTGTGCAGCACGATGCTGCCTAAAGCAAAAATCTGTCCGGGGGCGAAGGAGCCCCCGTTACGAACTTCATCGCTAATGATCAGGCGAGCCATCAATTCCTCTTGCAATCCCACAGTGGAACTATCAATGAAAGCACCAATGTCGGTATCAAAACCGGTGGATCTCGGGTAGGGGGTCCCGAGCTGTGGATCTAGAATCGATGGGTAACAGGAGACGAAGGAGACGATGTTTATCCAGGTTCGGGCCGTCCTATGGAGGTAAAACCCTATGTCCTGCTTGGTTGTATTGATGTGTATGAAGATTACAGAGTCGATCTACCACGAGATCAAGTAGTCGAAACCCTAGATGAGCTTGTCTACCCTCTATGATCTAAACTCCCCAGTTTATATAGACACCAGGGGTACCTAGGGTTTAGACATGATAAGTTTCCAACCGGAAGTAAAGACGATGATCCCCTCATCTTGACTTGTGCTACTTCTTGAGCTTGCGTTGGTTTTCCCTTGAAGAGAAAAGGGTGATGCAGCAAAGTAGATAAGTATTTCCCTTAGTTGTTGAGAACCAAGGTATCAATCCAGTAGGAGGTACAAGCAAGGCCCCAATCTTTGCACCTACACAAACAATCAAACAGTTGCACCCAACGCTATAAAGGGGTTGTCAATCCCTTCACGGTTACTTGCAAGGATGAGATCTGATAGAGATAGATATAAAAGATTACTAAAACGAAAAGTAAAATAAAAGTAAAAAGATTGCAGCAAAGTATTTTTGGTATTTTTGGTTTATAGATCTGAAAATATAATATGGAAAATAGACCCGGGGGCCATAGGTTTCACTAGAGGCTTCTCTCTTGAAGGAAAATAATACGGTGGGTGAACAAATTACTGTCGAGCAATTGATAGAAAAGCGCATAGTTATGACAATATCCAAGGCAATGATTATGCATATAGGCATCACGTCCGTGTCAAGTAGACCGAAACGATTCTGCATCTACTACTATTACTCCACACATCGACCGACTCCTTCCTGCATCTAGAGTATTAAGTTCATGAAGAACAGAGTAACGCATTAGGCAAGATGACATGATGTAGAGGGATAAACCCAAGCAATATGATGAAAATCCCATCTTTTTACCCTTGATGGCAACAATACAAATACGTGCCTCGCTACCCCTACTTTGTCCCTGGGTGAGGACACTGCAAGATTGAACCCAAAACTAAGCACTTCTCCCATTGCAAGAATTACCAATCTAGTTGGCCAAACCAAACCAATAACTCGAAGAGACTTGCAAGGATATGAAATCATTCATATAAGAATTCAGAGAAGATTCAAATAATATTCATAGATAATCTGATCATAAATCCACAATTCATCGGATCTCGACAAACACACCGCAAAAGAGTATTACATCGGATAGATCTCCATGAAGATCATGGAGAAAATGGTATTGAAGAACATAGAGGGAGAAGAAGCCATCTACCTACTAGCTATGGACCCGAAGGTCTGAGGTGAACTACTCACGCATCATCGGAGGGGCAATGGAGTTGATGTAGATGCCCTCCGTGATCGAATCCCCCTCCGGCAGATTACCGGAAAAGGCCCCAAGATGGGATCTCACGGGAACAGAGGCTTCCGGCGGCGGAAAAGTATTATCGTGGCTCTTTTTGGTATTGGGGGAATATTTCTGAATTTATAGGCGGAGAATTAGGGTTGGAGGAGCCACGGGGGGCCCACAAGCCAGGGGGGCGCGCCCCCCCAGGGGCGCGCCCAGGTGGCTTGTGGCCCACCCGTGGGTCTTCTGGCCTCTTCTCCAAGTCTCCTGGGTTCCTTCTGGTCCAAGAAAAATCATCGTAGAATTTTATTCCGTTGGGACTCCGTTTGATATTCCTTATCTGCAATACTCAAAAACAAGGAAAAAAACAGAAACTGGCACTGGGCACTAGGTTAATAGGTTAGTCCCAAAAATAATATAAAATAGCATATTAATGCATATCAAACATCCAAAACAGATAATATAATAGCATGGAACAATCAAAAATTATAGATACGTTGGAGACGTATCAACTTAGAGTGCACGCCGCGTCTTCGGAGGTTTCCTTCTAGAATACGGGGTCGCCGCATAGCCCGGTCCTTCCTGTAATAATCAGAGAGCGGCCCACCAAGCCGGCCTATGAGAGATAGGCCGGCGGCCCGAGGACCCCTTAGTCCAGGACTCCCTCACCGGTGATGATGGAGATCATGTCGGTGCTTTGGAGATGGATATCAAAAGCACAAGTTCATGGCCATATCATGTCACTTATGATTTGCATGTGATGTTAATCCTTTATGCATCTTATTTTGCTTAGGATGACGGTAGCATTATAAGGTGATCCCTCACCAAAATTTCAAGATAAAATTGTGTTCTCCCCGAGTGTGCATAGTTGCGAAAGTTCGTCGTTTCGAGGCACCACGTGATGATCGGGTGCGATAGACTCTACGTTCACATACAACGGGTGCATGCCAGTTTTGCACATGCGGAACACTCGGGTTACACTTGATGAGCCTAGCATGTACAGACATGGCCTCGAAACACAAGAGACCGAAAGGTCGAACATGAGTCATATAGTAGATATGATCAACATGGAGATGTTCACCATTGAAACCACCTCATCTCACGTGATGATCGGACTTGGGTTGGTGAATTTGGATCATGTAACACTCGGATGACCGGAGGGATGTCAATTTGAGTGGGAGTTCTTTAGTAATATGATTAACTGAACTCATTATCATGAACATAGTCAAAATGTCTTTGCAAATTATGTTGTAGATCAATAGCTCGCGTGATAGCTCCCCTGTAATTTTGATACGTTCCTAGAGAAAAAGTAAGTTGAAAGATGATGGTAGCAGTTATGCGGACTGGGTCCGTGATCTGAGGATTGTCCTCATTGCTGCACAGAAGGCTTATGTCCTTGATGCACCGCTCGGTGCGCCACCCCTTCAAGCGTCGTCTATGGATGTTGTGAACATCTGACAAACACGTTCTGATGACTACTTGATAGTTTAGTGCGCCATGCTTTACGGCTTAGAATTGAGGCTCCAAAGACGTTTTGAATGTCACGGAGCATATGAGATGTTTCGAGAGCTGAAATTGGAATTTTGGGCTCATGCCCGTGTTGAGAGGTATGAGACCTCTGACAAAGTTCTTTGCCTGCAAGATGGAGGAGAATAGCTCAATCTGTGAGCATGTCCTCGGAATGTCTGGGTACTACAATAGCTTGAATCAAGTGGGAGTTCATCTTCCAGATAAGATAGTGATTGACAGAGTTCTCCAGTCACTATCACCAAGCTACTAGAGCTTTGTGATGAACTATAACATGCAAGGGATGGAGATAGTGATCTCGGAGCTGTTTGCAATGCTTAAGGCCGCAAAGGTAGAAATCAAGAAGGAGCATCAAGTGTTGATGGTTAACATGACCACTAGTTTCAAGAAGGGCAAGGGCAAGAAGGGAAACTTCAAGAATGGCAAAACAGTTGCCGCTCCAGTGAAGAAACCCAAGGTTGAACCCAAACCCAAGACTAAGTGCTTCTATAATAAGGGGAACGGTCACTGATAGCAGAACTACCCCAAATACTTGGCAGATAAGAAGGCTGGCAACGTCAACAGAAGTATATTTGATATACGTGTTATTGATGTGTACCTTACTAGTACTCCTAGTAGCACCGGGGTATTAGATACCGGTTTAGTTGCTAATGTTAGTAACTCTAAATAAAAGCTACGGAATAAACGGAGGCTAGCTAAGGGTGAGGTGACGATGTTTGTTGGAAGTGTTTCCAAGGTTGATGTGATCACCATCGCACGCTCCCTCTACCTTCGGGATTAGTGTTGAACCTAAATAAATGTTATTTGGTGTTTGCGTTGAGCATGAACATGATTAGATCATGTTTATTGCAATACGGTTATTCATTTAAGTCAAGAGAATAATGGTTATTCTGTTTACATGAATAATACCTTCAATTGTCATGCACCAAATGTGAATGGTTTATTGAATCTCGATCGTAGTGATACACATGTTCATAATATTTATGCCAAAATATGCAAAGTTAATAATGATAGTACCACATACTTGTGGCACTGCCGCTATGGTCATATTGGTGTAAAGCTCATGAAGAAACTCCATGTTGATGGATCTTTGGACTTACTCGATTTCGAATCGCTTGAGACATGCGGCCCATGCCTCATGGGCAAGATGACTAAGACCCCGTTTTCCGATATGATGGAGCGGGCAAGTGACTTATTGGAAATGATACATGTTGATGTATGCGGTCCAATGAGTGTTGAAGCGTGCGGTGGATATCGTTATTTTCTTACCTTCACCGATGATTTGAGTAGATATAGGTATATTTACTTAATGAAACACAAGTCTGAAACGTTTGAAAAGTTCAAGCAATTTCAGAGTGAAGTTAAAGATCATCGTGACAAGAAGATAGAATATCTACGATATGATCTTGGAGGTGAATATATGAGTTACGAGTTTGGTATGCAACTTAACACAATGTGGAAATTGTTTCACAACTCACGCCGCCTGGAACGCCATGGTGTGATGGTGTGTCCGAACGTCGTAGTCGTACTCTATTGGATATGGTGCGTACTATGATGTCTCTTACGGATTTGCCACTATCATTTTCGGGTTATGCATTAGAGACAACTACATTCACTTTAATAGGGCACCATCTAAGTCCGTTGAGATGACACCGTATGAATTATGGTTTAGCAGAAACCTAGGCTGACGTTTCTTAGAGTTTTGGAATGCGATGCTTATGTGAAAAGACTTCTACCTGATAAGCTCAAACCCAAAGCGGACAAATGCGTCTTCATAAGATACCCTAAGGAAACAGTTGGGTATACCTTCTGTTTCAGATCCGAGGGCAAAGTGTTTGTTGCTAAAACGGGTCCTTTCTAGAGAAAGAGTTTCTCTCGAAAGAATTGAGTGGGAGGAAGGTAGAACTTGATGGGGTTATTGAACCGTCACTTCAGTTGGATGGTAGCACGACGCGGAAAGATGTTTTTGCGGCGACTACACCAAATGAAGAGGAAGCTAATGATGATGATCATGAAACTTCAGATCAAGTTGCTACTGAGCCTCGTAGGTTGACAAGGAATCGTACCGCCCCTGAGTGGTACGGCAATCCTGTCTTGGACGTCATGTTGTTAGACAACAATGAACCTATGAGCTATGAAGAAGCAATGGTGGGCCCGGAATCCAACAAATGGCTAGGAGCCATGAAATCCGAGATAGGATCCATGTATGAAAACCAAGTATGGACTTTGGTAGACTTGCCCGATGACTGGCAGGACGTTAAGTACAAATGGATCTTTAAGAAGAAGACAGACGCTGATGGTAAATTTCACCATTTATAAAGCTCGAATTGTCGCAAAGAGGTTTCCGATAAGTTCAAGGAGTTGACTACGATGAGACTTTCTCAGCCATAGTGATGCTAAAGGCTGTTGGAATTGTGTTAGTAGTTGTTGCATTTTTCGATTATGAAATCTGGCAGATGGATGTCAAAACAGAGTTTCCTTAACGGTTTCCGTGAGGAAAGGTTTTATGTGATACAACTAGAAGGTTTTGTTGGTCCTAAGGATGCTAAAAGGTATGCAAGCTCCAGCGATCCTTCTATGGACTGGAGCAAGCATCTCGGAGTTGGAATATATGCTTTAATGAGGTGATCAAAGCTTTTGGGTTTATACAAAGTTTATAAGAAACTTGTATTTACAAGAAAGTGAGTGGGAGCACTATAGAATTTCTGATAAGTATATGTGGATGACATATTGTTGATTGGGAATGATGTAGAAATTTCTGGAAGGCATAAAAGGTTGTTTGAAAGGTGTTTTTTCAAAGGAAGACCTAGATAAAAGGCTACTTAAATATTGGGCATCAAGATCTATTGAGATAGATAAAAACGCCTGATAAGACTTTCAATGAGTGCATACCTTGACAAGATTTTGAAGGAGTTCAAAATGGATCAGTCAAAGAAGGAGTTCTTGCCTGAGGTCAAAAAACTCGACCATGACAGAAGAGAGAAAAAGGACGAAGGTCGTCCCGTATGCCTTAGCCGTAGGCTCTATATAGTATGGCATGTTGTGTACCGCACCTGGTGTGTGCCTTGCCATGAGTCTGTCAAGGGGTACATGAGTGATCCAGGAGTGGATCACTGGATAGCGGTCAAAATTATCCTTAGTAACTTGAGGACTGAGGAAATATTTCTCGATTATGGAGGCAATAAAGAGTTCGTCGTAAAGAGTTACGTCAATGCAAGCTTTGACACCAATCTGGATGACTCTGAGTAGCAATCCGGATACGTATAGTGGAGCACCATTTGGAATAGCTCCAAGTGGAGCGTGGTAGCAACATCTACATTATGGCACAGAGATTTGCAAAGTGCACACGGATCTAAATGTTACAGACCCATTGACTAAAAACCTCTCTCACAAGCAAAACATGATAAAACCCCAGAACTCATTGGGTGTTAATCACATGGTGATGTGAACTAGATTGTTGACTCTAGTGCAAGTGGGAGACTGTTGGAAATATGCCCTAGAGGCAATAATAAATTTGTTATTATCATATTTCCTTGTTCATGATAATCGTTTATTATCCATGCTAGAATTGTATTGATCGGAAACTCAGATACATGTGTGGATACATAGACAACACTATGTCCCTAGTGAGCCTCTACTAGACTAGCTCGTTGATCAAAGATGGTCAAGGTTTCCAGGCCATAGACATGAGTTGTCATTTGATAACGGGGTCACATCATTAGGAAAATGATGTGATGGACAAGACCCAAACTATGAACGCAGCATATGATCGTGTCAAGTTTATTGCTATTGTTTTCTGCGTGTCAAGTATGTGTTCCTATGACCATGAGATTTGCAACTCACTGGCACCGGAGGAGTACCTTATGTGTATCAAACATCGCAACGTAACTGGGTGACTATAAAGGTGCTCTACAGGTATCTCCAAGGGTGTCTGTTGGGTTGGCGTGGATCGAGACTAGGTTTTGTCACTCCGTGTGACGAAGAGGTATCTCTGGGCCCACTCGGTAATACAGCATCACAAGGAGCTCGCAAGCAATGTGACTAAGGAGTTAGCCACGGGATCTTGTATTACGGAACGAGTAAAGAGACTTGCCAGTAACGAGATTGAACTAGGTATGGAGATACCGACGATCGAATCTCGGGCAAGTAACATACCGATGGACAAAGGGAACTGCATACGAGATTGTCTGAATCCTTGACATCGTGGTTCGACCGATAAAAATCTTCGTAGAATATGTAGGAACCAATATGGGCATCCAGGTCCCGCTATTGGTTATTGACCATAGAGTTGTCTCGGTCATGTCTACATAGTTCTCGAACCCTCAGGGTCTGCACACTTAACGTTCGGTAACGATTTGGTATTGTTGAGTTATGTATGTTGGTGACCGAAGGTTGTTCGGAGTCCCGGATGAGATCACGGACGTCACGAGGAGTTCCGGAATGGCACGGAGGTAAAGATTTATATATGGGAAGTCATATTTTGGCGACCGGAAAAGTTTCGGTTTTTTTCCGGTATTGTACTGGGAAGCTTCTAGAAGGTTCCAGAAACTTTCGGAGGAGTCCGGAAGTCCACCAAGGGTTCCACCACGTCCCAAGGGTTTGCATGGGCTAAGGGGAGGCACCCTGCCCTTATTGGGCCAGGCGCACAAGTCCCTCAAGGCCCATGTGGCTTGGGAGAGGTGGAAAGTCCACCTGTTTATGGAAAGGGAGGGAGTTGGACTAGGAGTCCAACTCCTCCCCCTTGGCTGCGCCCTAGGGCTTGGAGGGGCTGATCTCCACGCCCCTCCACCTATATATAGAGGGGAAGGGGCACCCCAAGAGCACACACGAAGACCTTGGCAACCCACTCTCTCCCTAGATCGTTTTCTCCTCCGTTCGCGGTTTCGGTAGCGCTAGGCGTAGCCCTGCCGGGATAGCACCACCACCACCGCCACCACGCCGTCGTGTTGCCGGAGAACTCATCTACTACTCCGACCTCGCTCGCTGGATCGAGGAGGCGGAGACGTCATCGAGCTGTACATGTGCTGAACGCGGAGGTGCCGTCTGATGTCTACTACGCAACCTTCTTCTTGTAGACTCGTGTTGGGCCTCCAAGCGCAGAGTTTTGTAGGACAGTAGAAATTTTCCCTCAAGTGGATGACCTAAGGTTTATCAATCTGTGGGAGGTGTTGGATGAAGATGGTCTCTCTCAAACAACCCTGCAATCAAATAACAAAGAGTCTCTTGTGTCCCCAACACACCCAATACAATGGTAAATTGTATAGGTGCACTAGTTCGGCGAAGAGATGGTGATACAAGTGTAATATGGATGGTAGATATAGGTTTTTGTAATCTGAAAATATAAAAACAGCAAGGTAACTAATGATAAAAGTGAGAACAAACGGTATTGCAATGCTTAGAAACAAGGCCTAGGGTTCATACTTTCACTAGTGCAAGTTCTCTCAACAATACTGACATAGTTGAATCATATGTAAATCCCTCACGTGCGACAAAGAGTTCACTCCAAAGTCACAATTAGCGGAGAACAAACAAAGAAAATATTGTAGGATACGAAACCACCTCAAAGTTATCTTTTCCGATCAATCGTATGAGCTATCCCTATAAGTGTCATGAACAGCCCTAGAGTTCGTACTAAAATAACACCTTAAGATACACATCAACCAAAACCCTAATGTCACCTAGATACTCCAATGTCACCACGAGTACCCATGGGCTTGATTATACGATATGCATCACACAATTTCAGATTCATCATGTTCAATCCAACACAAAGAACTTCAAAGAGTGCCCCAAAGTTTCTACCGGAGAGTCAAGACGAAAACGTGTGCCAACCCCTATGCATAGATTCCCAAGGTCACGGAACCCGCAAGTTGATCACCAAAACATACATCAAGTGGATCAATAGAACATCCCATTGTCACCACGGATATCCCATCGCAAGACATACATCAAGTGTTCTCAAATCCTTAAAGACTCAATCCGATAAGTAAACTTCAAAGGTAAAACTCAATTCATCACAAGAAGATAGAGAGGGGAAAACTCCATATGATTCATCTATACTAATAAAGCTCGCGGTACATCAAGATCGTGTCATCACAAGAACACGAGAGAGAGAGATCAAACACATAGCTACTGGTACATACCCTCAGCCCCGAGGGTGAACTACTCCCTCCTCGTCATGGAGAACGCCGGGATGATGAAGATGGCCTCCGGTGATGGTTTCCCCCTCCGGCAGGGTGCCAGAACGGGCTCCCGATTGGTTTTTCATGGCTCTGGAGGCTTGCGGCGGCGGAACTCCCGATATAGGTTTGTTTCTGGGGGTTTCTATATTTCTAGGAATTTTTGGCGGCGGAAACAAGTCCAGGGGAGCCACGAGGTGACGACAAGCCAGGGGGGCACGCCCTAGGGGCGGCGCCCCCCAGGCTTGTGGTGGCCTCGTGGCTCTTCTGGCCCAACTCCAATGCTCCCTGGGCTTCTTCTGGTCCAAAAAAAATCACTGTAGATTTTTATTCCGTTTGGACTCCGTTTGATATTCCTTTTCTGTAAAACTCAAAAACACGGAAAAAACAGAAACTGGCACTGGGCTCTAGGTTAATAGGTTAGTCCCAAAAATAATATAAAGTTGTAGTAAAATGATTGTAAAACATCCAAGAATGATAATATAACAGCATGGAACAAGCAAAAATTATAGATACGTTGGAGACGTATCAGCATCCCCAAGCTTAATTCCTGCTCGTCCTCGAGTAGGTAAATGATAAAAACAGAATTTTTGATGTGGAATGCTGCCTAACATGTTCATCATATTCTTATCTTCTTTGTATAGCATGGACATTTGGACTTGTAAATGATTCAAAGCAATAGTCTAGTTTTAACATAATGGCTTCAATACTCAGGCATGTCAACAAGCAACCATGTCTTTCAAAATATCAAGACTAAAGAAAGTTATCCCTAGCCCATCATGCTCAATCATTGATCCATTCATGAAACACACTCAAATATTAGCTATGCCCAATGCTCAAGTACGATCATAGTGCCCCCTGGTTGGTGCTTATAAGATAAGATGGAGACTCAAAGCAAAAATAAAAATTGCATAAAGTAAATAGATAGGCCCTTAGCAGAGGGAAGTAGGGATTTGTAGAGGTGCCAGAGCTCAGGGTTTAAATTGAGAGAGAAAAATATTTTGAGTGGCATGCTTTTCCTGTCAACAAAAACGACAAAGTAGCTCACAATACTTTCCATGCTAGATACATTATAGGCGGTTCCCAAATAGAATGGTAAAGTTTTTACTCCCCCTCCACCAATCAATCACACTCCACGGCGAGCCAAATCCACGGGTACCGTCCATACAAAGAACAATCCTGGGGGGAGTTTTGTTTCATTAAATTTTGATTTGAATTTTGAACATGGAACTGGGCATCCCGAATACCAGCCACTTTCTAGTGAATGATAGTGAATCAACACATATCGTGAGAATAACACACCTAGCATGGAAAAAATATTGGATACTCCCCACCGTTTCATGAGCGGTACGGGCACACAAAAGAGAAAATTTATTTTGAAAATTTAGAGATGGCACATACAAATTTGCTTGGAACGGCATGAAAATACCGCATATAGGTAGGTATGGTGGACTCATAAGGCAAAACTTGGTTTAAGGATTTTGGATGCACAAGTAGTATTTCTACTTGGTACAAATGAAGGCTAGCAAATAGATTGGGAAGCAACCAAACCAAGGAACGAAAAATCACATAAGTGAGCACTACTAGGGAAAACCTTATACACAGAATCTTAGCAGCAGTGCGGGACAGGACGGGGCGCTACTGCTAATTAGCAGTAGTGCGGTCTACAGACAGGCACTACTGCTATAAACTTAGCAGTAGCGCGGCTCGGTAGAACTGCGCTGCTACTAAAATTGACCGACCGTTCCCGCCACGCTAGGTTTAGCAGTACCGCCCTATCGATAACCGCGCTACTGCTAATGTAATAGTAGTAGCGCGCTTTTTTTTCATGTCGCTACTGCTAATTTTGAAACTGGCTACATGGCGGGCCCCGCTTAGCAGTAGCGCGTGTGACAGAGGAGCGCTACTACTATATTATTAGCAGCAGCGCGTTTTGCTCCCAGCGCTACTGCTAAGCCGCAGCCATACCACCTTTTTCCTCCCCCCTCCCCTCCCCTCCCCTCCTCTCTTCCTCACTTTCTCCTAGCTCCCACCTCCTCTCTCCCTCACTTTGCTTCTTCCTCACTACTTCTCCCCCCCCATTACTCTCCTCTTCTACCTATCTTTCTCTCTCTTTATTACTCCTAGCTAACTACACCAACCTCCATTAGTGCATCTCCTTTCTCTTTTTCCTCCCCCCTCCACTAGTTGAACTTGTCTCCTCCCAAACTAGCTAACTAGGTAGATCTAGCTAGCATTTAGTGAAGTGACCTATGTACCTCCCTAACTAGATCTATAGAATTGTCAAGAAGAGCTTTGTCCACTTTTGATCATTCCATAGGTGTGTGTGGCGACACCTATCGACATCATCATCACCGTGCTCGATCTCGAGATAGGTGATTAAAAATTTATGCTTTTGCAAGAATGGAAATATGTGTATGTGTGCGATATGACATAATCGGGCGATATGATGGAAATTGTGTGTGTGGCATGAGTTGCCGCTGAATTGTGCTTGTGAGTTGCCTATGTTTTGCCGAAATGTCGATTTATTTCCGTTTCGGCGAATTCCGGGCAAACTCTATATGTCCTATTTTTAGGGAAGGTCATGCCGAATTTTTGTATGAATTTGATGCATGCATGCATTTTTATAATCAATTTGTTTATTATTACCGTTCAGGCATTCATGATGGTCAGTGGAACGGTGGTGGACAGGTGGTTGCGGTCGGCGGTGCAGGACATGAAAGAAAATAACCTGACAGCGGTTTTATGTCCGTGTCAAAGATGCAAAGGACAAGCTTGGCTCGACCCCTATGACGATGGTCGTGTGATGGCGCACCTGCTCATGACTGGTTTCATGGATGGCTATACCCGGTGGATAATTGAAGATGAGGATGATGATGCTGAGGACACCGACGGGGCAGGGAATGACGACATGGGGCAAGACGAAGAGATGATCGATAATGGCGGTGGAGAAGGGGCCGGACATGGCGGCGGGGAAGAGGCCGGACATGGCAGCGGAGATGGGGCCGGACATGGCGGCGGAGAAGGGGCCGGACATGGCGGCAGGGAAGAGGCCGGACATGGCGGCGGAGAAAACGTGGACTCCATGCCGCAGAATTCGTCGGTACTAAGTTCAATCGTGCGGGGCCCTCATGTTCAAGCACTGCTTCGCAAGGAGACAAGTACTGAGAGAGCTGCTTCTAGAGAGGAGGCCAAGCTGCAGCAACTGGTGGTAGACTCGAACACTCCATTGTATCATGGTTGCAATCCCGAGGTGACCCGCTTGAGTTTCACGCTCGAACTCCTGAAGATGAAGGCTAAAAACAAATGGACCGACACTAGCCTCGATGAGCTTCTCAAGTACCTAAAGGATGTTCTTCCCGCGGGGAATCTATGTCCTACTAGTGTGGATGAGGCCAAGAAGATCGTGTGCCCTCTTGATCTGCCGCACGTTAGATACCATGCATGCATCAACGATTGCATAATTTATCGGAAGGAGCACGCGGAAAAAACAAGCTGTCCGGTGTGCAATGCTTCTTGATACAAGAAGGCCGGGAAGAAATCTCCCCAGAAAGTTGTATGGTACTTACCGATCACTCCCCGTCTCCAGCGGTATTTCGTAGATCCCAAGGAAGCAAAGCTCATGCGCTGGCACGCGGAGAGGAAGAAGCCTGACGATGGAGATGATCCGAAGCTGAGACACGTCGTGGATGGAAGCCAGTGGAGAGTATCAAAACAGAACAGTCTGTGAAGATCTGTAGTGTAACCATACTTCCCTGTCTCTAAAAATTCTGAAAATTAGGAAAATCTAGGCAATTTGTATATCAATCATGTGTAAAAAATTCAGATCAAAAGCACGTTCCAGTGAATTTACAAAATTCCTGTACTGAGAGCAAAAGTCTCTGTTTTTGCACAGAATCAAGTCAACTATCATCCACACTATCCCAAAGGCTTTACTTGGCACTTTATTGAAACAAAAGACACAAAACATGATTACTACAGTAGCTTAATCATGTGAACACACAAAAACAGAAAGTAAAAGTGTTGGGTTGTCTCCCAACAAGCGCTTTTCTTTAATGCCTTTTAGCTAGGCATGATGATTTCAATGATGCTCACATAGGAATAATAATTGAAACATGCAAAAGAGCATCATGAATCTCATGACAAGCACATTTAAGTCTAACCCACTTCCTATGCATAGGGATTTTGTGAGCAAACAATTTATGGGAGCAAGAATCAACTAGCATAGGAAGGCAAAACAGGCATAACTTCAAAACTTTCAACACATAGAGAGGAAACTTGATATTATTACAATTCCTACAAGCATATGTTACTCCCCCATAATAATTTTCAGTAGCATCATGAAGGAATTTCACAATATAACCAGCACATAAAGCATTCTTTTCATGATCTATAAGCATAGAAATTTTACTACTCTCCACACAAGAAAATTTCTTCTCATGACTAATAGTGGGAGTATCATAAAAGAATTGAATACTACAAATTGGTTCCACATTAAAAGAGTAATATTCAGTAAAAGGATATTCATAATTATGACAAGTATCATAATAGTAATCATCACTCTTTTTCATCGCATAAGTATCATCACAATAGTCATCATAAGTAGGAGGCATGCAATCATTATAACAAATTTGATCATTCAAAGTAGGGGGAATAAAAAGATCATCTTCATTAAGCATAGCATCCCCAAGCTTGGGACAAACATTAATTGCAGCAAATAAATTCTCAAACATGTCATTTTCATCAAGCATAGCATCCCCAAGCTTGTGGCTTTGTATATCATAAACATAATCACTCTCATCATTAATAGTATGAATAGCACCTATAGTATAGCAATTATTATCATCATTCTCCAAGTTGGTGCCATAAATATTTTCTAGATTATAAGAAGTATCATTATCTTCCCAATTATAATTATCACAGCAAGCAATAGGCATAACAAAATCATCCTCAAGTGTATCATCTTCCACAACTATTTTTGATTCAATATCATGAGGCCTATCAATAATGGGAGCAACATTATTTGGGAGAGATACCTCTTTACCTTTACTTTTCCTTCTTTTCTTCTTCTTCACCACATTATGTGTGGGTTTATTTAATTCCTCCAAGCTTCTTTTTGAAGAGGTTGGTTGAATAAAAAGCTCCTCCTCATTACCTGATTCATCATAAGAAAAAATAGGAGGATATTGGGAAACCTCTTCCCCTTCATTAGTATTCTCTTCATCTTCTATTTGTTTTCTTGTCTTTAAGTAATTGGCAATATAAGAATTCTCAATGCAATTTACCACGCAATGCATATAGATTTCATTTAGATCAAAATCAATCATTTTCATGAGAACCCAAGCTGGAACATCCTTAGTTTTATGTTTCATTTCTGCATACCCCAAAAATAGACTAAGTTCATTATGATGCTCAAGGGTAATGAGGTTATCACAATTTTTGGACACAATTCGATCATGAAATAATTCACATTGGAAGTTAAAATGACCACTTTCATTGCAAAGTTCACAAGGACGGCGAGAAATATTAAGTCTTTCAGCACAAACATATAGCCTCTCTTGCAACCATTTAGTTTCTAAATACTTATGCCTCTTACAAAATCTATCTTCCCTTTTAGGCATGTCTTCACAAACTCTATGCACTCCACAAAAATTGACATGCTTATAAGAAATATTTTTATCATGACTAGTGCAATCATCATTAGTACTACGGATATTCAAAGAATGCATACTAACAACATTGCAATCATGCTCATCACTCAAAGATTTAGTGCCAAACATTTTAATAACTTCTTCTTCTAACACTTGAGCACAATTTTCCTTTCCATCATTTTCACGAAAGACATTAAAAAGATGAAGCATATGAGGCAACCTCAATTCCATTTTTTTTTGTAGTTTTCTTTTATAGACTAAACTAGTGATAAAACAAGAAACTAAAAGATTCAATTGCAAGATCTAAAGATATACCTTCAAGCACTCACCTCCCCGGCAACGGCGCCAGAAAAGAGCTTGATGTCTACTACGCAACCTTCTTCTTGTAGACTCGTGTTGGGCCTCCAAGCGCAGAGTTTTGTAGGACAGTAGCAATTTTCCCTCAAGTGGATGACCTAAGGTTTATCAATCTGTGGGAGGCGTAGGATGAAGATGGTCTCTCTCAAACAACCCTGCAATCAAATAACAAAGAGTCTCTTGTGTCCCCAACACACCCAATACAATGGTAAATTGTATAGGTGCACTAGTTCGGCGAAGAGATGGTGATACAAGTGTAATATGGATGGTAGATATAGGTTTTTGTAATCTGAAAATATAAAAACAGCAAGGTAACTAATGATAAAAGTGAGCACAAACGGTATTGCAATGCTTAGAAACAAGGCCTAGGGTTCATACTTTCACTAGTGCAAGTTCTCTCAACAATACTGACATAGTTGAATCATATGTAAATCGCTCACGTGCGACAAAGAGTTCACTCCAAAGTCACAAATAGCGGAGAACAAACGAAGAAATTATTGTAGGGTACGAAACCACCTCAAAGTTATCTTTTCCGATCAATCGTATGAGCTATCCCTATAAGTGTCACGAACAGCCCTAGAGTTCGTACTAAAATAACACCTTAAGATACACATCAACCAAAACCCTAATGCCACCTAGATACTCCAATGTCACCACGAGTACCCATGGGCTTGATTATACGATATGCATCACACAATTTCAGATTCATCATGTTCAATCCAACACAAAGAACTTCAAAGAGTGCCCCAAAGTTTCTACCGGAGAGTCAAGACGAAAACGTGTGCCAACCCCTATGCATAGATTCCCAAGGTCACGGAACCCGCAAGTTGATCACCAAAACATACATCAAGTGGATCAATAGAACATCCCATTGTCACCACGGATATCCCATCGCAAGACATACATCAAGTGTTCTCAAATCCTTAAAGACTCAATCCGATAAGTAAACTTCAAAGGTAAAACTCAATTCATCACAAGAAGATAGAGAGGGGAAAACTCCATATGATTCATCTATATTAATAAAGCTCGCGGTACATCAAGATCGTGTCATCTCAAGAACACGAGAGAGAGAGAGATCAAACACATAGCTACTGGTACATACCCTCAGCCCCGAGGGTGAACTACTCCCTCCTCGTCATGGAGACCGTCGGGATGATGAAGATGGCCTCCGGTGATGGTTTCCCCCTCCGGCAGGGTGCCAGAACGGGCTCCCGATTGGTTTTTCGTGGCTCTGGAGGCTTGCGGCGGCGGAACTCCCGATCTAGGTTTGTTTCTGGGGGTTTCTATATTTATAGGAATTTTTGGCAGCGAAAACAAGTCCAGGGGATCCACGAGGTGACGACAAGCCAGGGGGCGCGCCCTAGGGGGGGGCGCCCCCCAGGCTTGTGGTGGCCTCGTGGCTCTTCTGGCCCAACTCCAATGCTCCCTGGGCTTCTTCTGGTCCAAAAAAAATCATCGTAGATTTTTATTCCGTTTGGACTCCGTTTGATATTCCTTTTCTGTAAAACTCAAAAACACGGAAAAAACAGAAACTGGCACTAGACTCTAGGTTAATAGGTTAGTCCCAAAAATAATATAAATTTGTAGTAAAATGATTGTAAAACATCCAAGAATGATAATATAACAGCATGGAACAAGCAAAAATTATAGATACGTTGGAGACGTATCACCGTCCGTTCGGCGCTAGATCGGAACGGATCGTGATTGGATCGCGGGACGGCCTGCGATTTGGATCGCGAAGACGTTCGACTACATCAACCGCATTTCTTAACGCTTCCCACTTAGCGATCTACAAGGGTATGTGGATCCGATCTCTCCTCTCGTAGATGCTCATCTCCTAGATTGATCTTGGTGAAGCGTAGGAAAATTTTTGTTTCCCATGCAACGTTCCCCAACACTATACTCACCAAGCCTAGAAAATGATCGATGAATTGCCGGAGCTAATAAAGTTCTTATTTCTTCTTTCTAGCGATGGATTCCGATTTGGAGTACATATACGAGAACTATGTTGAGTTGTCCGACGACTCGTCCGATGAGGAGGACTACACGGATATGATGGCGATGATGCATACAGTCATTGAAGACACGGAGCGTGCGGAGGAGCATGTTCTTAATTTCAAGGGATTGATCAAGGGTATCTATCTCTCGTTCGTCAATATCCAATTCGTTCATCAGATCCCCAAGTTCCTCGTCTTCACAAATAGTCAAAGCCAATGATGTGACCGCCATCACTGAACTAGGGTTCAACGTGCTAGGGAAGTTTCACAACCTAAAACCCTAACCGCTTTCGTCACGCCAAAGCCGGGAAGCAATGCAAGGTTGCCCCTGGATCAACCCGAACACGAGATCGGAGGGGAGGGGAAGCAAGGAGAACAACGGGAAGGACTCAATGGAGACCCAGGTCGCGAGAGGCGGGGAACCCTAGCGATGGCGTGCTCACATCTTCCACTTCTGAGAAGTGAACATTTTTTTTTGAAACAGGCTTTCTCAACGCTTTATATATAAAGCAACAACCGAACAAAGTACATTGCCGAATGATACAAGATGATGAGGTAGCCCTCTTACAAAGCCGATCCCAAGATACGTAGCACACGTAGAACGCGCATGACTACGCTACCAACAAGGAACACAGGAAGATCTGAACACACGCGCACACAACGACCTAGTACACCTAGACTGCACGACAAAGCCCTCAAGAGAGAGAACGGCGCCGAGCATCGCTGCTGCTGAGTCCACAACAGACAAAGGATTTCACCCGGAGCTCTGACACAGAGAGAAGGACCACGATGATGTCTTCAAGAAGAGCACGACACCCATGGGCGTTGCCGTCGTCGGCGCCAAGGCACAGAGATTTCGCTCAACAACTCACGCGTGTCACCAAGAGACTGCCAGGACGAGCATGACGAGGTAAGATCCCCAGATTCGGATCAACGTAGCCCCCTGCGAGAACAGAGAGCACGCCAGATCCACCCTACACTACACCTTCCGTTGTCCCCACAACCTGGGAGGAGAGCCACCATCGCCACGCTGGTGCCCGCCGAAGAGCCACCATGCGGACCACAATCCGGGGCCGCCGCCCCGGCATCTCTGCCACCAGACATCGTGCTTCGCTCGCTTCCCCGCGCGCTCGAACATAGTAGGAGGAGACGAGGGACGTCCTCTAGTCCTAGCCCGGCATCAGTCCCCAAGTCTGGGTAGGCATCTCCACCGTAGGAAGCACCCACGCCTGCATCCCCAGCCAATCTCTGTGGACTAGGAGGGACATCACTCAGGGACTGTCGACGGCTGTCGTCGAACAAGCCCCAGGACCTCAGGGCCTAGGCGAGTTCACACGAGGCCATGTCCGTGGCCACCGGCACCGATCCGCCCGACCACCTTACCCGCGAGGAAAGGACAAGCACCACCCGTGAGCAAATCCCAGGCCACGCCCGACCACACCTACCTGAAGCACAGGCTTCGATCCGTCCCGGGATCCGAACTGGCCTGCCCGAGCGCAAACCCTAGATCTGAACCTCCCCCGTTCCGCATGCGGCTGGCACCAACAACACCCGCCCAGTCCCGCGTACCGTTGGTCCACATCGACGAGAAGGGGGACAACCCCACCACCCTGCATCGTCTGCAGGACCCTGACATTGTGCCATCAAAGCCCTCGCAGGCCTGCACCGTCGCCCTGCCAAGCGGAGAGCTTGAGCACCCCCGACCAAGCAGAGCACCACCGCTGCCTTGCCAAGCAGAGAACTTGAGCACCCCGCGACCTGGCAGAGCACTGCCACGACCAGCAGCTACAGTCGTCAGAGGCGAGACCGCAACCTCCGACCATAGCCACCCTTGGCCCGCACCCCCTGCCGGCCAAGACCAGCCGTCGCCGCAGGTTTGCCCCTTCCTTGCCGCCGGCCGGCCAGCAACAGTGAGCTGACGAGGGAGGCCAACCAGAATCTCCCGAAGCCCCTCCGGGTCCAGATCTGGACGCCAGACGTCGCCCGGGGACTCAGCCGCCGCGCCTCGACCAGCCGCCCCACCGCCGCCTTGCCGCATCAGCCAGCATGCCGCCCGCCCAGAGTAGCCGCCGCCGGCCCACCGAGCCTCGCGTCCGCCCAGCACCTCTGCCCCGGCAGGGAGGCCTGCACCCACCGCCACCTAGGGAAGAGGGGTGAAGGTGCCCCGCCACTAGCTAACGCGAGAGGCTTTACCCCGAGGGCTCCGGTCGGTGGCGGCGATGGGGGGGAGGGGGGAGAGAGGGGCTGGAGGTCGAGGTCGCGCCGCCGCCCAGGTCGCCCACGGGGGGCGACGTGGGGGCAAGGAGGGTTCTCCCAAGTGAACATTTCTGAATAGGCATTTTAAATGAAAAGAACATTTCCGAATAGTACGCTTTAATAACTCAGCCTGTGGTTGGATGGTTAGAGGGATAGTGGTATCCCCATACCACCAGGGTTCAAGTCCTGGTGTTCGCATTATTACTGAAATTATTTCAGGATTTCCGACGATGTGTATTCAGTGAGAGGAGACGTTCCCGTCAACGACGAGACGCCTACCGTGACTTCGTAATCTCAAAATGATATGCCGGCTCAGTCTCTCGGAGTTGCTCATAAGGATAGGGTGTGCGTATATGAGTTCATATTGGTGAATATGAGCGTTTGTACTGTGTTCAATTTTTTTTAAACTCAACGGTACCACTTGATTTCTTCGTACTACCTAGGTGGTATAGAATAAACAATGTCTTACGAAAATAATGTATGCCTCTACAGTTTGTACTTTTGAAGGGCAAAAAAGAAAGTTTACTACACCAATAATATCAAGGGGCAGCCAGCTCTAGGTCTCCGGTTTTGCTCGCCACCTGCTGCTGCAGCAGCTCGCTCTTCTGCGCCTCCACCTTCTTCTGCTGGACCTTCTCGCCGTACATGTAGGAGGCGAAGCCCCAGAGGGAGAGCACGAGCGCGATGCCCTTTGGCCCGTCAAACTTCTCGTGGAGGAAGAGGACGGCGAGGATCTGGGAAAGCGGCAGGAGGACGGCGATCATGATGCCGGCGAGGAGCGAGGAGGCGCAGGTGATGAGCCCCATGATGCCCAGGAGCAAGGAGCCGGCGAAGCTGTCGAGGTGGCTGTGACGCGGGGCGGCGAGGCGTTTGACGTTTGTGCTGCTTCTTGCATGGCCGAACTGGTTGCCATGACGTATCCTAGCCCAGCTAGAAGATGCGTATTGCTACTTTGGCTTACGAGTTTGGTTTGGACTGGCTCCTCTATGTTAGATGCTCAAGATGGCGATGAGCTTGTGTGTTCCATGACAGGCTTGTAGGGTTTATATAGGAGCAGGAAGATGTTAACAATGAGGTCGACCCTAGAGAAAAAAGGTGTGTCTAGGACACATCTAGATGTGACATAGCTATTGCACATCTAAATGACTATATCAAACATAAAAAAGAAAAAGAAAAAGAAAAGGAAAATATCCAGACGAATCTTCACGTAAGATCAATGATATATGACTTAGATGTGCAATATTTATCTCACATCTAGATGTGTTTTAGCAAAACCGAGAGAAAAAACTAATTAACTACACAGATTAGTTAGTAGGTCAGTCAACATAAAGGAAGGAGGAGAGAAGTACACACGTAACAGTTAACAATGAGCTTTTCAGTCTATATGTTATGTTCTCAACTCAAGACATATTTGTCCCGGAGCGCTGCCAATAATGACAGTGGTTTGTACTCCACTTGCATTCGTCTTGATATTTTTTGTGCACGTTCAATATTTATGAGTAAAATGGCGCAAGAGTTTTTTTTTAACACAGTACAGACGCAAGCGCTCGTATACACACGCATACACTCATCTCTATGAACGCACACACACACCCTACCCTTATGAGCATCTCCGTGAGACTGAGCCGACATATCATCTTGAGATTTACGAAGTCACCGTAGGCGCCTCGTAGTCCCATCACCCTACCACAAACTACTCAAAGTCACCATATGAGATTTACGAACGCACACCCTACCACAAACTACTCAAAGCAATAGAATGTAAAACTAGGAATGTTCAAGGCAACAAGAGAGTAGTCCCATCATAGCGGGAAATGCAATTCGGCTCTAAAATGGTTTTGCAAATGTCAATTTTTTTTAGAAAAAATTAGTTGTGTTCATTGCCACATCTAAATGCTATCTGCAATTTTTTAGGGGGTAAGCTTAAGCATTTTGTCTTGCGCAAAATAAGCAAGGTGAACGTCAAATGTTATCTTCAAATGTTACACTTTTTTTTTCACCGATGAAGCATTGCTATCCTGTTTCGCATGAAAATTGCCGAGCATGCTTCTTACACTAACAAGAACATCTACAAAAAATATCAGAATTTTTAAAATGCATTTACTATTTTATCTGAATTTACTGTTCATCAGGGAGCACGTGCACCCCAGAGCCAAAACAACTCTCCCCATCAGAGCTCATTCTTCCTCAGTATGGCTCTGGCAACATTAGCATGGGAGAGCTTGCAGGCACCCAAACAGAAGCATTAATCTCCTTCACGTGCTCTTTTGCACCTTCCACACACAGGATCTTCCTTGGGATCGCATGTAAAGCAAGCCAAGTGTTCTTGTTAAAGCACATATCATCCTTGCATCTCCAGATAGCCCAAAGAGTAGCAACATGAACAAGGTTATTGGCTTGTTTCTTTTTGTTGCTAACTCGCCATCTAGCCACACTTTCAAAAGTGACATGGGCATCAATGCTAGTAAGAGAGCTGATAATTTTCCAAACTTCAACAACAGCCACACAATAAAAAAACATGTGTATGAGAATGATTCCGATTCGCAATAGAAAAGGCAAGGGACATAATCTAAATGTTGTGGACAATGTTATCTGTACTATGCAGTTTTTTATGAGAAACAAGCCATAAAAATATATGAGTTTTGGGAGGAACATTCAATTGCCAAATAGCAGGAATATGAGCAGGAACAATCGTCCTAAATTTGGCAAGAGCATACAAACTGAGTAAAGTACATTAGTTTCCAACTTCCAAATGATAGCATCATCCTCGTCATTTAAATGCAAGGATTGAGAATTACTCACTAAATCGAACCAAAGGAGCAGCAACCTATTATCCACACATCTCCTAAAGGTTATCGTTAAATTGCAACCATCACAAGCAAGCTATAGTTATATTTTGCTCATTGGCAATAGTATTACAGCTCCCAAAACCGAATAGCTAAACAATCAGTCGATGTTCTTTTATTTCACGACTCACGACCGAGTAAGAGATGACACTTGCTTCATACATTGACCAGGGCGCAGCAGCAACT
Organism: Elymus sibiricus; assembly: GCA_039707655.1. NCBI lineage: Eukaryota > Viridiplantae > Streptophyta > Magnoliopsida > Poales > Poaceae > Elymus > Elymus sibiricus. The sequence goes on from CM077669.1 coordinate 469,904,716, forward strand.
TGCATGCATGTGAGCGGAACGACCAACGTTTCATGAGCCTGGACTTGTGCCGCGTTTAGTTTAACCATTCTCTCCTTGTTTATCAAATTTGACCACCTGCACTCGTGCCACGTTTAATTAACCATTCTCTCTTTTTTAATCAAATTTGACCATTTTCACTTAGCACCACTTAGCACCGCGCTTCCGAGCGCGTGCATAATAACCAACCGCCATTTCTCAGTAACAACAGCTGACGTGTATCATCGGTCAAGTCCACGTCGGCACCACTAAAATAGTAAGAATAAGCCTAGGCTAGCTACAACGAAAGCTTCTCTAATAGGAGTACATACTCCACACATGCATGTACGTAGACGTGATGATTGTTTAGCGAGAAGAAAACAAAGGAGAAGCGCCTCCGGAGAACGTGCAGCTTTGAGTTGCATGTTTTGGTAATTGGTATACATCGCCGCCGCCGGGACCGAGTAATTAGAACGCATGTGCCTTGTTCCACCCAACTTGGCAACTTTCATCTTCTTTATTCTGAAAGATTTTGGTAGTACTAGCTTCTTTTAATTTGTTCCATAGTCTACTTTCTGATATGTATGTTGGCATTCTTGCGAGGATCTAAATTACTAATTGTAGCTGGACTGGGATCTGAACAGTGACATGCCGCCGTCTCTAGACCGACCGATCGACAATCAACGGGCGGATCAACATAAGCAGTGCATAACATTCCACTACATTTTTTTAGAACATTTATTTCACTCAATTCCGAAAACAATTTCACACATTTCAAAAACTTACGTCAATCATTTCAAAAACATATTTCCCTCATTCCCAAACACTATTTTTATTCATTTTAAAAACTGATTTCACTCGATTCAAAAAATATGTTTCACTCATTTCAAAAAACATGTTTCAACCATTTTTGATTTCTACCTTCGATCTGGACAGTCCATTCTAAATCCAAAGGGCATGTCAATAGTTCTCGGTCGTTGCAGCTCCACTGTAGTTAACTTTTTGAAAGCCTAAAAGCTAAGGTATGATACTTTGTAACGATATCCTAGCCACCAGCCACCATAGCATAGTTTGCCATCAGTTATAACAAAATTTATTACGTACCTTGTAATTGTACATGTACCAAAAACAGTATGTAATCAATTGTACATGTAATTTTATAGCAAACTGTTACCCCCCTCCCCCGCGGCTCTCTCGTCGCCCCTCGAGGGAGATTCGAGGGCGACCAAACCCAAGCGCCCCGAGTGCTCCCTCCTCTTGCCTCCGCCTCCCGAGGACTTCGCGGTCCTTGCTGTGCGGTCTCCGATGAAGGTGGCGGTGAGGCTCGGCTACCCTGCCCCGTTGCAGGGAGCTCCGGAAGCCGGGGCGGCGGCCCCTGGTGAAGGCGCATATCTCGTTGGTGGATGGCGTTGCTGGAGCTGGCTGTCCCCCGGCCGTGTAGGCGGCGATAGGGTGGCGAAGGCTCTTCGTGGCTGCGGGATGGTCTGGTGGTCCGCTGGATCTGGATCCTGGCCCCTCCCCTTGTTGCGGCCCGTCTGGCCAGATCTGGCCGTTGGGCGTGGGTTGGCAAGTGCTCTGGAAGGGGGGAAACCCCTGGTCTACTTCGCGTAGACCTCGACGGCGTCAACACCCCTGCGCTGGTTCCCTCCCGAGGCCAACTCCAACGCACGACCCCAAACGGACGTCCGTTTTGTCCGGATTCCGTCCGTTTGGGGGTGGCAATGGGGCTGTGTCCGAACGGATTTGCGTATGCATCGGCCGTGCGCCCAATGCGCGGCCGCATCTTCGGCTCCATCTCGTCTGCCGGAGGTCAAGTACAATAAAATCAAGCATAGGAAAAATAGTTCAAACCAAACATAGCAAATAGTTCCATGTCCGAAATAGTCATTTATTACAACCCAATCGAAATTTTAAAAATATAAATTAGTCTTACAAAACCACACAAAGTTTGTGCGCACGAAAAGAGATTAAACCGATAGATCTACTGATTGCCAATGTGTTCCCACATGTGCTCAACCAAGTCATCTTGCAGCTGCGTATGAGTGTCCCGATGATGCATCTCATGATGGAATTGGACAAACTATTGAAAGGTTGCAGGAGGTGGGTGCTCAAGCTCAATATTCTCACCCTGGAAATCAAACCCCTGGTCGTAGATGCGTCCATCACGCTCATCTTCAACGATCATGTTGTGCATGATCACACAAGCAGTCATCACCTCCCAAAGCTTCTGAATGCTCCATGTCAATGCAGGGTTTCGAACGATACCCCATCGAGACTGAAGCACACCAAATGCATGCTCCACATCTTTCCTAACACTCTCCTGCATTTGGGCAAACCTCTGTCTTTTCTCTCCTTGCGAATTGGGTATGGTCTTCACAAGAGTGGACCACTGGGGATAGATACCATCATCTAGGTAATATCCCTTGTTGGAATGGTGGCCATTGATCTCAAAGTTGACCTCCCGGGAGTGGCCTTCTGCAAGCCTCGCAAACACTGGAGAATGCTGAAGAACGCTAATATCATTGTAAGAACCAGCCATGCCGAAGAAAGAATGCCATATCCACAGATCTTGTGAAGCCACCGCTTCAAGTATGACAATGGCACCTTTCACATGCCCCTTGTACTGTGCCCGCCAAGCAAATGGACAGTTCTTCCACTTCCAGTGCATACAACCGATACCACCAAGCATGCCCGAAAAGCCCCTCTCGGCATTGATCGTCAACAACCTCTCTATATCATCGACATTTGGCTCTCTCCGGTATTCAGGGCCAAACACAGCCACCACGGCCTTGCAGAAATTGTACATTGATTGGAGACACGTGGACTCACTCATACGAACGTACTCATCCACAAGATCACCAGGAATTCCATATGCAAGCATGCGAATAGCCGCAATGCATTTTTGATAAGAAGAGAAGCCAAGCTTCCCAAGGGCATCCTCTTTGCAGTCAAAGTATGGGTCATATGCTACTACTTCCTCCCGAATACGATTGAACACATGCCTCCTCATTCGAAAGCGGCGACGAAATTGATGAGGTTTGTAGAATGCGTTATTCTCAAAGTAATCGGCATAGAGGAGGGCGTGCCCTTTCTCCCTATTGCGGTTCAAGGTCGGAGCATGGTCGGGGATTGATCCTCTGAACTGAGGCCGCATCCTATTGATGTGGTCATGGACAACCAATGATGCCACCACTATGTCCTCATCGTCCGAGGACGAATCATCTGATGACCAAACAAATTTGTGAAAGAAATACTCGTCCCCGCTATCCATGGTACCTTGTGAGCAAAGCGTCGAACACCTTGTAGTCGTGGTGGAGACGTGGCCGGAAAGGACATGTCGACTCCCTTCGTAGGCAGCAAAGCAAGGTCAACGACTGCGGGCGGAGGGCGGAGCGAGAACAGGGGGAGGAAGAAAAGGGGCCGTGCCACCGACGGGCAAGGTGGACGACGTGGGTGGCGTCGGTGATGGCAAGGGGCAGAGGGCGGAACGAGGAGCGAGGACAAGGGAGGAAGAAAAGGGGCTGTGTCCCCGACGGGCGGGCCAGGGGAGGACAACGTCATGCGACGCGCCCGTCCGTGCGTGTTCGTTTGGCCGCAAACGCGGCCTAAGAGCAACTCTAGCAGATCCCTTAAAATCGCGACCTTTATAAGCAGGATAAGGGACGAGAAAATCGCGTTTTAAGGGCCGAAATCGGCGGCGGCGTAACAGAGCCCGCAAACCCGAGCGGTAAATGAGAATATATGGCGATATTCTCTTTTACCGCTCGGGTTTGCGGGCTCTGTTTCGCGGCCGCCGATTTCGGCCCCGCAAACCGTAAAAACACACAAATAAATGCAGAGAATTCAAACATGATCTTGACATCACCACACAGTTTTGGCGACATTTGAACATAGTTTTTGCGCCACAATCCATCATCACTCCATCATCATCATCATCACAAGATGAAATCTTGACCGCCACCATTGCCATCACCACTTGCCGAACCACCATGCTCACCGAACCCTGGCACTGCATGACCTCTTCCGGCTTGCCTCCTCCTCTCCAAGATCTCTAACCTTGTCATGTTATGCCATTCTTTGGTGACCTCATCCATCTCATTTCGGTTCATCATTATGATCTTGTTCTCCTCTTGAAGGAGTTTGGCCATGGTTTTGATCGATGTCGACGGTGTTGTCGTTCAAGATTTGCACGAAATCGTTGCTACAATTGCGCTCAACATGTCACATACAAGCGGAATGAACTCAAATGCAATAAGTGCAGGAAATCGAAGAATCATACCTTGCGCCCATTCCGTCGAACACCTCGGGGGCGGCAGCAACGCCATCGCTGTAGTGCTCGGGGAAGATCTTGCCGGAGCAATCGGGGGAGGTGTTGGCGGGGCAGCTTTCCCCGCGAACTTGTTGCATTTCACACCGAAAGTCTTCCCCTTCTTTGCCGGCGGTTGCCTGACCGAATTCGCATCGGAGACGACGGGGCGGGCGTGCCTTCACGGCAGGCCGGCGGGAGCGCCGTGCTGGACGACAACGTTGCCCTGCCGCTTGCGAGGTGGCGCGGTGCAGCCTTCAACGGCGACGGGCGCGGCAAGGCCGCCGACGAGATCTGCCGAAAGGGGTGGCGCGTGGATGGCGTCCGCGGTGACGGCTCCCGGCTGAGAGGCTTTCATGTTGGCGAAGGGACATCGGGGAAGGTGCTACGCGGCGACCGGAGGGAGGTGGTTGGGGCGGAAGGAGAGGGAAGCGGGAAGATCCGCACGGAAATGTCCCTCCCGCCAAATCCCGCAGCTGATAGGTGTCGAGCTCGGGTCGGCTTCCCTCTCCGTGAATCTAAAGGTTGAGGGCGAAGTTTTTCCGCGCCCCACAATTTTTTTACAGTTCGCGCGCTGATACGGTGTCTGGTCGGGTCGTTTTTTCTGCTCGAAACCGTAAACATGCGGTTATTTTGTGGGTCGACACGTTTTAAGGGGTCTGCTAGAGTTGCTCTAAACTTGAGCCAGGAATGGGTCGAAAGCAGACCGACAACGGACATTTGTCCGTTTGCGGCCGTGCGTTCAGCCGCAGTTTGTGTCCGTTTATCCTCAAATGGAAGCGGGTGGACTATTTGGGGTCGTGCGTTGGAGTTGACCTGAGGGAACGTCGAGCTTCCGGACCTCGCCACCCCACTTCCTTCTCTGCACTCCTAGGTGAAAACCTTGACTTTTTGGCCCGGACGACAGCGGCGTTCCAGCGGCGTGGTCCTCCTTGGAGATGTCATCCTAGGAATGGGGGTAGGTTGTCGCTGTGGTTTTACTCTCTAGGTCGCCGGTGGTGTGGAGGCGAGTTGGTCGATCCGCTATCCTTCAGCTGCTTTTGTCTGATACCCTCGTGGGCATTGGCCGGTGTATGACATCATCGTGTAGTGGCACGGCATGGACGAAGATGTGACTGTGATCTCTCTCCAACATTGGCCCCATGGGTCGACGAAAGAGCCAATTTTTCTCTCCATGTGGGTCAGCCTCTCCTCCCCTGCATCCGTTGGCGTCTCAGGTTGGCATCGGCTCTGCTGTTCTAGCTACATTGGGCACTTCGCGGCTTGACCCTGGTTTCATTATGTAGGCTATCACGTTAGTTGCTGAGCTTCCTGTAGCTCCTGGTCTCAAGTGTGATCTTCCTTATTTTTCCGTTTTTGGCCAAGTCTTGGCCTTTATAATCACCCGGTTGATTACTTTATTAATTTGAAGTCGGCCTTTTGCCTTTTTTTCTAAGGTTTTTTTACATCTGTGCCCCTCGTTCCTTAGCTCTACTCATTCATCCCCATGCTCTTAACATTTGCTCACTTTTTCCCACTCCTTAGTCCAAAACCCTCAGAAATGGTCACACGGGGGGATGCCGTCGGGTCAATGTTTTGACCGTTAACTACTGACGAGTGGGGCCGTGCTTGACTGTGTCGCTCGTTGGACCCCCCCCCCCCATTTCCGGCCACAAGGACGCCGAACGGACGCGAACGCGCTTTCTCCTCCTCCGCTTCGGGGACGCATGGCGGCCTTCCAACTACCCCCATGTCCCATAGTAAATGTGCATGCGCTGCGGGCCCCGATCGTCAGCCACCCATGTTCGGGTCGCCGTCCTTCTTTAAGTGGAAACCCCTGGAGTGGCCAGTCCACAACAGTTTCCACCCTTCCAAAGCGAAGCCTGCCCCCTCCACCCCCGGCAGCATCTGCAAACCCTAGCCCGCCGGCGACATCCCTCTCACCATGGGCATCTTCTCAGGGGCCGGCTCGAGCTTCGGCAAAAAGAAGGGCAAGGCCCCCGCCGTCCCTTGGCGCGCGCTACCCCCGCCGTCCTCTTCCTGCCCGCCTCGGCAGTGGATTAGCGTCCCAGTGCACCAGGCGAGGTGGCACTGGGAGCATCACATCCCTCTCCCCTACCCCGACGTGGTCCTGCCACATGACTAGCACTTGGATCCGGAGAGGATCCCAGTACCGGCGGTGCCACGATCGGCGCGGGCGCATGCGGAGGAGGTGAGGCGCCGGCGGCAGTAGCTCATGCCTGAGAAGCGGCTCAACCCGACTTACGCTGAAGACTCTCCCGATTGGGAGGCCTGGTTTGCGTTTGAGCATGAGGAGTAGCGCCGGCGTGCCGTCCGCGGCGTGCGGGCTGGCATCCCACCGCTCCTCCTCGTGCGCGATGAGGACCAGTAGGCGGAGGTCGAGTACCAGGAGGCACTAGCAACCGCCCTCCATGAAAGCGAGGAGGAAGAGCAGCGCAAGGAGGAGGAGGAGGCGGCTCACCAGGCGCGGATAGCGGAGGCCATTGCGCTCTCCGCTGCTGGCGACTGCGTCGTGCCACCGCTGGCCCCGCCATCCCCAGCCAGGCTCGAGCAGGCACCGACCGACCTCACGCCCCACGAGTACATCTGGGAGGGGGTGGGCGCGAGTGGGTGAGCGCGCCACCCGCTTGGATGCCGGCGACGCCGGAGCAGGAGCGGGTCTACGTGGAGTTCTGGCGACAACAACACCTGCTGGCGGAGCGTCGCGAGGGTAAGCGGCTCGAGGACTTGGAGAATGACGCCGAGGTAGAAGAGGAGGAGCGCCGTGCCGAAGTGCAAGCAGCGGCGGTGCAGCCACCAGCGGATGACGTCGCCACTGCCTAGGAGACGGCGTCCCCCTGGGCGGGCCCGGCGCCGACCCTCGTCGACCTCACCGGCCCCAACGACGACGAGCACGCCTAGGGGGCAGCGTGCCTCCTCGTTTTAATTTTTAATTTTAATGTTTTTAGTTAATGCCTGGCAGACTTGTGAACTGTCGCCGGCCTTTGTGGCCGGCATTAATGTAGTTAACGCAGGTTGATGTGATTTGATATGATGTTTTGACTGTGATGTGATGTTTGAATTTCAATTTGGACTGACCTTTGAATTATAAGCAACATTTGAAATCCATTGCTCTATGATGTTGCAATGATCATGTTAGCCTAGGTTGCAATGATCTAATAACAAATAAAACAAAAATACAAATAAATGATCATGTTAGCCTATGTTGGTGAGCTTCGAAAGTTAGGGTAAACAGACCATTTCCAATATAAATCATTATAAAAACAGTTTAAAATTTCAATAATAAAATAATAAGTTCAGATCCTTCTTATTCACACTAAAATGATTCTATGATTTTTTTTAATTTTTCATAAACCCAAACCCACTATCACTCTCTTCTTGGACTCTATACAATCTCGTACGTGATAGCTCATTTGTGTGAAGGAGTTTTCATGGAAATGTCCATAAACCAAGATTTTTTTTTCATAACCATGTCACATACAACGGCATTGTGCGCAGGTTTTCCATTTTTTTGAATTTGTTCTTCTCATTTGAACTTGGAGATGGTAGCTTACATCAAAAAAAGATTTTCCATAAAAATGTCCCTAAAACAAGTTTATATTTTTTATGGTAACTATGTCTTATGAAACGACGAACCGCGAAGGTTTGCTATTTTTTTGATTTTTTTGAATTAGTTAACATCATTTGAAAGTTGGTTAAACCTAAGATAACCCCGCTGACTGGCTCAAAAGCCCGCAGCATCTCTCCAAACCCTAGCGTCGAACTACAGCTGTCCGATCATACCCTAGCGTCAAGCGACAACCCACAAATCAGGTCTTCTAGAAGGAATTCACAGGGCGGGCCGCGTGCAGGCTGCGCACCGTTGTATCACATGGACGGCTCTGCACCGTTGGATCGTTGGCGATCCGCGAGAGGTTGCTTCTGCTCGCCCACTCGTCTGTCCCAAAATGCAAACAAGTCCTTGTTGGGCCTTCGCAAGGCGTTGACCTGTCGAAGGCCCACAAGGATAAAAGAGGTCTATAAAATGGTGCACGCGCTGGTTCTGTTTTTTTATTGATTTGATTGCACCGTCACCCTTTTCTTTATTGATTTGATTGCACCGTTTGTTTCTTTTTTCTGATTTGATTGCACCAAATTAGTTTCATCATGCAAAAAATAGTTTATTTTCCTTCTTATTTTTCAACATCAACATGGTTCATATTAGATTGAAAACATCATTACACAATCGGACATCTCATATTTAGAAAGGATAAAATTCATACAAAAGCATGCAAGATGTAAAACCTACGTACTAAATAGTAAAACGTATCTACTCTTCATCGGAGATGTCGATGATCTCCGTGCCCTCCGGTGGATAAATGGCCGCCTGTTGTGGCTCCGCCCCCTCCGGCGCCTGCGGCTGCTCCGCTGCCGCCTCCTCTGCCTCTATCTTCGCCTCCAGCTCGTCGAACAGGGCCTTTGCTGGATGAGCCGGCTTGCCCTCCACCTCGGCCTCATATCGGATGGAATCCAGGATGGCCTGCTCCTCCGCCATCTCCTCCGGCTGGTCAACGGCGACCTCCGCCTCCGCCTCCGGGTCGTCCTCCTCCATGGGCGCCGGCTGATGCTCATCCTCCTGCTCCTCCTCCTCCTCCTCCTCCTCCTCCGTCTCCGGCGAATCCGGAGGGAGACCCGCAATGATGCGGGCAGCGCGGCGATCCTGCATTTCCGCCTCGATTTGCAGGCGCCGCTCCGGAGTGAGTAGCGCGTACGTGGTGATGAGGCACCGGACCATCCTGACGGCTACGGAACTGTGAGAGGAGGCGGATGGGCTCGGGCGGCGGCGGGGTGGAGGAAGGAGGAGGATGTGCAAGGGCTGGGGGACGACGGCCGGCTTAAATAGTCGGCTAATGGCTTCGGGCGGCGATTCGAAGCGGCGCCATGCGGCGTTCACACCGCGCCGACGGTCGAGGCGCCCGTCGGACCGTCGGTTTTCCCGACGAGTCCGCGTGGGGCCATGCCGTCAGCCCGATGTGGCGGGCGCTTGTGAAAAGACGCCTGCAAAACGGGATGGAGGGAGTGGCGCGCTTCGGCCCAATAGTCCACCGAAACCAGGGCCCCACTCGTCAGTAGTTAACGGTCAAACCATTGACCCAACGACATCCCCCCGTGTAACCTTTTCATAGGGTTTCAGACTAAGGAATGGGGAAAAGTGAGCAAATGTTAAGAGCGTGGGGATGAATGAGTAGAGCTAAGGAACGAGGGGCACATGAATAGAAATCCCTTTTTCTAAACGGCAGCATCAAATCTTTCTTTGTTGGATGTCTTATCTTGAAGCTTTGATCTGGTAACAACTCCTTCACGACGACTCCTATGACCACTGATGATGTTGCAAGCTGGCAAGAAAATAAATTATCTATCCATAAGTTCATTAGTTAATTGTTGGATTTTCTTTAGCAATACGGAGTTTTGGAACCTGGATGCACATGTACCCGGTTTAGCAACAAAAAAAAGTAAAAAAAAAAATCAAATATTTTTCAAACTTTTTTTGCAACAAACATTATCTGGTACCAACAAATAAGAATGGACTTGTTTCCGATCGAATATGCTAGTAGACAAAGATATACAGCAAATCATTATGCTACACTTTGAAACAAGAAAAAGCATCTAACGTAAGGGCATCTTCAATGGCAACCCGCAGATTTTCTTTTGCATCCCTCCACGGATAGGGTGGACCAGTCCGGGGACACGGATGCGGGAGGGCGTCATTCAACCGTAGCCGCATACATTTTGACCACAACTCGAACCAACCGGACGAAATTAGATGAAACCAGACGAATTTCATTTAAGTTCGGATATAATTGACATATAAAAGGTCGATATTTCGACCGTTTAAGTAAAAAACTAGAAAAAAAATCAAAACCCTATACCGGACAACCACCTTGTACGCGTGGCCGCCCTGCCCTGCCGCACCGACGTTCCGTCGGTGCCGCCGTCGTCGTCGTCATGGTCCATCCGGCGGCGAACTATGCCGTAGGGCCAGGGCAGCCTTGTTTGGCAGCGGCCTGCCGCTCATGGACGAGCCGCTCTGCCTCCTGCCACGCTGTGCATAGTGCCGCCGCGACAACTGCCGACATGGCCTTCGGAGCCCTGGTGGCGGCCTTGTCACGACCGGCGTTGGCGAAGTAGTGGCTAAGCGACCACTCCTCGCCGATCTTGTCGAGCTCACCGTCAAGGCGGCGACGACGCCTAGCGGCTGTCTCCGTGGTGGTTAGGGATCCGTCAAGCGCCCATGCCGCGGCGAGGTTCGGGTCGTTGCAGACCCATTCCGGCGCCACGTCTGTCTTGGCGAACGCAGAGCAGTGAGCGGCATTGCGCCGGCCGTACCTCGCCTACTGTCGCGCCGCGCGCTCGGCCTGGGACACCACCACCCGAGAGCCAGAGGTACCACCGAAGCCTCCGCCTCCCAGGTAATGGAGGATGCGGCCACGCGTCGTGGCGATCGTGGGCGGCATCTCTTGGGGCTGGTGGCGTCGAGGCGACGGTGGCTTGTCGATCCGTGCACATCGGCTATGCGGTGGTGTCGGCGGCTCAGGCTCGACGTTGCCGCCGATGTGGAGGCCGTGGTTGTGCGGTGGTGACGATGGCTCGTCCTTCACGCACCGTGGTTGCGCGGCGGGGATGTCGGCTCGTCCTTCACATGACCACCGATGTGGAGCCCGCGGTTGCACGGTGGGGACACCAGTTCATCCTTCAACCACCGGAGCGGGACGCCGGCTCGTCCTTGACTCGCGTTGGCGATGGTAGCGCCGGTCCCATCTGACAGAGCGAACGCTCTGATACGTCCATTCACTACTAGGAGAAAGGCTAGTGATACCTCTCCGTCGTATCTACTTTTCCTCACACTTTTGCCCTTGTTTTGGACTCTAATTTGCATGATTTGAATGAAACTAACCCAGACTAACGTTGTTTTCAGCAGAACTACCATGGTAATGTTTTTTGTGCAGAAATAAAAGTTCTTGGAATTGGACGAAACTTTTTGGAGATTTATTTTGGAATAAATAAAAAATACTGGAGTAAACAACTAACAGAGGGGGGCCAGAGGCTGGCCAGCATACACCAGGGCGCGCCAGCCCCCCCAGGCGCGCCCTGGTGGGTTGTGCCCACCTCGTGGCCCCACTAACCCTAATTCCGCCACTATAAATTCCTATTTTCGGAGAAAAAAATCAAGGAGAAAGTTTCATCACGTTTTACGATACGAAGCCGCCGCCACCTCCTGTTCTTCATCGGGAGGCCAGATCTGGAGCCCATTTGGGGCTCCAGAGAGGGGAATCTTCGGTCTTCGTCATCACCAACCCTTCTCCATCGCCAATTCCATGATGCTCCCCACCGGGAGTGAGTAATTCCTTCGTAGGCTTGCTGGCCGGTGAGGAGTTGGATGAGATTCATCATGTAATCGAGTTAGTTTTGTTAGGGCTTGATCCCTAGTATCCACTATGTTCTGAGATTGATGTTGCTATGACTTTGCCATGCTTAATGCTTGTCACTAGGGCCCGAGTGCCATGATTTCACATCTGAACCATTTATGTTATCACCATTATATCTATGTTCTAGATCCGATCTTGCCTAGTCATATGCACCTATTACGTGTTATGATCCGTCAACCCCATACTGACAATATTTGGGATACTTCACGGTGATGACCATAGTTTGAGGAGTTCATGTATTCACCGTGTGTTAATGCTTTCTTCCAGTTCTCTATTAAAAGGAGGCCTTAATATCCCTTAGTTTCCTTATGGACCCTGCTGCCACGGGAGGGTAGGACAAAAGATGTCATGCAAGTTCTTTTCCATAAGCACGTATGACTATTTACAGAATACATGCCTACATTACATTGATGAACTGGAGCTAGTTCTGTGTCGCCCTAGGTTATGACTGTTATATGATGAATATCATCAAACGAGTTACCGATCTAGTGCCTACGAGTTTTCCACTTATTGTTCTTGCTAAGTTACTACTGCTGCTGCTACTGTTCCAACTGCTACAAAACTATTGCTATCACTGTTACCGTTACTGATGCTGCTACTACTGCTATCAAACTATCATATTACTGTGCTACTGATCACTTTGCTGCAGATATTTAATCTCCAGGTGTGGTTGAATTGACAACTCAACTGCTAATACTCGCAAATATTCTTTGGCTCCCCTTGTGTCAAATCTATAAATTTGGGTTAAATACTCTACCCTCGAAAACTGTTGCGATCCCCTATACTTGTGGGTTATCAACTAGTAGTAGCGCTGGAAATAGGGGTAGCAGTAGCGCGGGTGCCGGCGCTACTAGTACGACGCTACAGCTAACCTGTAGCAGTAGCATTGGTTTACCCGCGCTACTGCTATCCTACTTAGCAATAGCGTTGGTCCGGTCCAATGCTACTGCTACTTAGCTACCGCTATATAGCGGTAGCGCTGGCAACCTGCGCTACTGCTTCCTCCTAAAGAGCGCTACTGCTATATTTACGCATTTGCGTATTTTTTCTGCTACGTATTTGCGCTGTATTTGTACAGGTTTTATATAGTATTATAATCATATCAGAGACATGCAATATGCTCATCATATCATACACATAATAGTTTCATCATATCATCACATCATCCAACACAAATCATATTGTCTCATCATAATCACGATATAGCGATACAAGTTAAGTGTCGACATGTCTCGAATACAAGCAACTGCATGGTCATCACATACACATGTCTCATCATCTATATCTAAACAAAGATATAGAAGAGAAGAGCGATCACTATGAGCAAGAGTGCGATAATGTAGTTTTTGTGGCGCCGGTTCCGATCCCTCTCTCGCGCTAGCATGCACCACCTCAAGTAACTATCTTCCGCTTTGGCTCTGATATCGAACCCTCTCTAGCTACCGCCCGAAAACTGGTGCACTTGGGCCTGACACTCAGGCCACTCGTCGTACACTCCTGGAACCTTCCCTACATACACGACGTAGCACTTCTTTGCTATCAATGATCTATGTAGCTGCATCGTCACATGAGTTGATAATATGCAACATCATATATAGTTGAGCAACAGAAAGAGACAGAGTTAGCAGAAATAGAAGTAACATATCATAAGCATAAATAACAAAGTTCATCGTACCCAAACTACCCTAACTAGAGTGATCTTCGCTAGTTGAGGAGGACAGTTTAATTACATCACAAAGTTTCGTCGTGCATAACTCAAAGTTTCGTCATAGAGAAAGTAGTGATTAAACGGACACATTGTCATATATCGTCAATCACTCGAACATGTCATGCCATCCTTCCAAATCAGGGAGGAAGGACCTGAGCGAAGTGAAAGGCTTCAGGTCAAGATGCTGAGCGGCTACGCGTGTTCGGACGTCTTCCCGCGACATTTGCCCTTCTTCGTAGAACATCCCTGTTTTTTCGACGACCTCCTTCATGATGACTTGGGCAAGTTCACGCTGGATGTGATAGAACTCAGCTCGGAGTCGATGATCCGGTACATTTCCTAGTTTCTTTGCCCATTGCAGAATATTGGCATCGCCGGATTTAGGTGACATGCGAAGGTTCTGGCAATCCCGTCTGTACTCCAGCATGTGGTGGAGGACATAGAATCCATCACTGAGAGTACCTCTCGGTTGCTGGATGCAGCAGAAGTCCATCTTATGGCTAAAGCAGGGCGCGCTCTTCCTTATCTTCTTGACCGTGATCTCTCCACCCCGTTAGCCGTAGCTTAAGATAGCACTGTCGAGAATAGCCTTGATGTGGGTGTAATCCTTTTTCTTTATGTTCTTCGATGAGTCCAAGTAAAGAGCGTGGGAGAATCGGGGGCAAAGAATGATGAGGATGGTACGCCCCTCGCTATTCAAAATAAGAACACCTCAAATTAGCCTCCACGCATGCAAATGAATGATTGAAATCGAAGGAAGGATATCTGCGGATGACTTACATGGGATGATAAGGCAGGAGAACCGACTCCTTGTCCTTATTGGCGACCATGAAATCGGCGATGTATTGCCTCGCATATTCACGATGCTTTGTGCAGACTGCCAAGAAGCCCTCGTGCATAAAGTACGGGTCAGCGACACAGATATAAGATATTTACTCGTGCATGATGATGTAGTTCATGTACATGGCATACAGGCGGACGAACGTAAAATCCAGCCTTGTCATGTGAAACATGTCGAAGATGTAATCGAATCGAAGAAAGAACTTATCCGCGGGGAATGTCTGGACATACAATCTTTGCTGCGGCACGTTAACCATGTAGAGCTGGTATTCTGGATTTGTCGAGGCGATAAGGCTTTTCTCTCTCAATAGCACATTGTCATGAAGTCTCCTTAGATCGCCGTTTATGGCCTCTACCGCTTCCTTAGGTAGGATCGGATCACCGGCGATATGGTATTTGGCCGCACCTTTGATAGGTATACGGTCTTCAACCCGAGGCTGCGGAGGCAGCTGGCTCATAGAAGCAGCTATACCGCCATTAGGGCCTTTCTTCGCTCTCTTCCTATGATTCTTTGGTACCGGAAGTGAGCCTATCATACCGTACCTAACCACCGCCCCCAGTGTTGTCGGGCTCAGCAATAATGACCGACCCTCACGTTGTTGTTGCTGGGTTGAGGCGGCATCTGGAGGCGTGTCCTGCGAGGATTGCATGAAGAGAGACTTCTTGCAATCAGCCTTAAGACGTTCCTCCTCCGGCAATTCAGGCATCAACTCATCACACTCAAACCCTGAGTCATACTGCTGAGCCATAAATAATGCGTCATCATAGCCGCCGGTGCAGGAATTGTTGAGAAACCGTAGAGGGTCATCATCCTCGTCCATGGCATCATGCATTGCTTCCTCGACGGCGGCGGCATCATCAGCCACTAATAGAGCCTCTTCCTCACGCCGTCCGCTATAACCCGGCACGACAGGCGCCGCTAATTGGGTAGGTGGGGTGGTGGTGTCCATACCTTGCTGAGGCTGCTTGGCCATGGGTCTGCTCCCGTCCGTCTCCAGAGGAAGGAGATTCTTAGGCCACAACAGGACCGAACTCTTGCAATTGCCAAACCATGACGGGGTCTCGTCGTCATCTCCCCCTTGTAGTACCGGAGGAGCCAAATTCTCATAGCCCGCTTTGACACTGGCCACGGAAACCTTGAAGACACCATGGGGGCATCGGCCAGCTGTGGAACAATTGTTCCTTCGGCTTCACTATCGTCGCCTTTCACATGTCCACCTTCTGGCCGCTGATGATGTACAGTCTGGTGCACGGCGTTTTGTCGGCCTGCGAAGACATGTCTGCGACGTGAGACATCCGAAAGGCAACGGAAACAGGAGATTACACATGTATTGAAGAGGGACGGTGTGACAGGTAGTTACCGTGAGGGCGTCGAGCTCAGCCAAAGACGAAGCCCCACTGAGTGCGCCAGAGATGGACGACGGGCTGCTATGAGCAGGTGCGGGAGCAGGTGCGGTTGCGTGAGCAGGTGCTGGCGGTGCAATGCTAAACGAGCTGCTCCCGACGAAGCTTGGAAGGGGAAAGTCCTTTGCCTCTTTACCTGGATTTTGCTTCTGCCATTCCATGACAGCCGGAATCAAGGCACTAAACGAAGATACCATTTCCTCTCTAGCGGCAGCTACCGCTGCTTGGACTGCCTCCCTCACCAACTCAGGTTGTATCGCTTCTTTGGTCTCAGTTGATTTCTTATCGACCGCAAGCTCAACCTTCTTATCGACTGCAATCTCAACCTTCTTATCGACCGCAATCTCAACCTTCTTGTCGATGTTTATTTCGTTTAACCTCCATCTTTCCTTTCTCTCCTGGGCATCCTCACAGTAGTAGTGCTTCCACGTGGTGCCGTCTCCGACGCCGTGCACGCGTCCATACGACGGCCGAGTGTCCATCGGGAGTCTTTTCAATACGTTCAAGACCCGGTTGAAAGGGGTGTCCCACTTGGGCCTCGCCGACGCCTCAGACGGCGAGTCGCTTTCGGCCACAATCCTGTGCTACTCTTTCTGCAAAAGGAACGTGGATCGTTTACAAATTTGACTAAACATGCAGTCGAATTGATCAGAAGCTAAAATTAGGGGGTAAATTAATAATTACTAGCAGTCTCATGAACTCCCTCGTGACCGTGTCCGTTTCGAAAACCTTGTTGACTGGGTCCCAACGGTACCGGGCCCTGATGATGTCACGCCCCTGCGGCACGGTGAACTCCGCCAAGGGGTCTGGGATCCCCAGACTTTCACGTTCCGCATCCTCCTTGTCCCATATGCGCCTCTTCCCTGAGTAACCACGGCTTCCGAGGCGGTGGTACCCCATGTTCCTTTCTTGAAGCCCCTTCATGTACTCTGACTTTTCTTTGGTAGCTTCGGCAATGCAAGCCGCCTTGAATATTTCGAACTGCTCTTCCGTAATTGTCGGATTATCCTTTACAATCTCGGAGTAGGGTTGCTTTTTGACGATGATCCGATGTTTCACCGTAACTTTCCAGGCGGACAATGCGTTGCTAAACTTGCCCATGGCTTTGTTGTTTATCTTCTTCATTGCCGGGTCTTGCCATGGTCTAGGATACTTGGATTCATCCCGGTCCGGGAACAAGAAACTCCGGTGCAGCTTCGTTAGGAGGAAGTGCTCCATATTCGGTATCTTCATTAATTTTCTATCATTGATGGTGGCGGTTTCCCGTAGGATGCAGCCTATTTGATTGCCGTAACACATGCGCGCTTCCTCAGGCTCGTTTGGCTCGAAATTGCCGGGGTCCACCTCCGTGACCACTAGTCTAGTAGTGTTGAGCTGGTTTGGGCGTCGTATCCTCTTCGGTTGCGGTTCTGTACCGGCTAAATTGCCAGCATCGGTGCCGGTCTCGGCGCCGGTGTCGGTGCCACCCTCGGATGTGACAGGGGGGGTACGGCAACTGTTGCTCATCCAGATAGTTAAAATAATTGTTTGCCACCTCGTAGACGTCGCAATTACCAGAACGCCCTCCTTCATCGTTGTTAGCCCTTTTCCTATGCTTAAGTCTAGTCAATTAATTCTAGATCTAATAAAATGAATAATGACATAAAAAAGGCCTATGTTTTGCCAGAATGTTGATTCATTCCCGTAGCGGCAAATCCCGGGCACTCGATATGTCCTAGTTTCTAGCACAAGTCATGCCAAAATTTCGGCATGACCTTTGCTAATAAGTGGACATATCGAGCGCATGAAATTTGCCGGAACGGAAATGAATCAACATTCCGGCAAAACATAGGCCACTCGGAATCATTCCGGTAAAACAAATGCAAACAATGTAATACATAGTGAAATGAATTAACAAAACTAACTATAGCTAGCTAGGGTTCTAACTAACCTAGCTAGGGTTCTAACTAAACTAGGCAGAGAGAGGAGAGAGAGGAGGGGCGGGTGCCTTACAGGGGGCAGGGAGACGCCGGTGTTGAGAGGGGCAGGGGAGATGCCGGCGACGGAGGGCGACGGTGTCGACGAGGGCGACGGTGGTGACAGAGGGCGACGACGGTGACGGGGGGCGACAGTGGCGACGATGACGACGGTGGCGACGGAGGGCGCACGCGGAGAGGAGGGCGACGACAGCGATGGAGGGCGCGCGCGGAGAGGAGGGCGATGGCGGCGGTGTGGGGCGATTTGGGGAATTGGGGGAAGAAGCGCACGGGAGAGAGGTTAAGTGAACGTAGCGGTGGCGCTGGTTTGCAACCAGCGCTATAGCTAAGTTAGCTATAGCGCTGGTTCCAAACCAGCGCTACCGCTATTGCTTTCCTTTTTTCATTTTCTTTTTTACCTTTCTCCTTTTTATTACATTTCATTTTTATTTTTATCTTATTTTTTTATTTTATTTTTGTTTTTGTTTTTCTCACTCTATTAAACGACCGATAGGCAAGATGTGAAGGGCCATATATATTATATCATTTGACCGATAACGGTTAATTAAGTGCGTATACAAAATAGGAACATATATATAAATGATGGTTTGCTTCTTCTTTGTCGCCGATAACGGTTAAGTGCGTCGACGCTTTCCTTTCTGAGTGAGCTTCTTTCCTTTCTTGTTCGCTGCCGAGTAATTGAGTCCCTCGTTATGACTTTTCCTTTTCCATGGAGTGCGATTTTTCTTAGGTAATGTAGTCTTGCTTCTTCTTTTGACATATGCTTCATCGTAATCGTCATCTTCCCTCATCGGGTCGTCATACTGGTCGTAGTCTTCCTCGTTAGCGACCCTGTCCATTCCGACGATGCTCCTTTTGCCTCTCCTCACGACAACATGGCTCGGATTGCTCGGGTCAGTTATGAAGAAGCATTGTGTCACATGCTTAGCATGTACCCATGGCTCAGTTTTGGCGATGACGTTAACGTTCACGGTAGCATTCTTCATGTTGGGTGTAGACATGATAGTGAAATACTTGTTTTCTCTGACGACGGCCTTAGCCCATCTGACACGGAACACCGTCGCACTGTGCAGTCCAGGGTAGTCAAGCTCCCAGATCTCTTCGACCCTTCCGTAGAATCTTTCTGTTGCGCTGTTGTCGCCGGTCATGAATTCCATCGTCACCCCTGAGTTCTGGTAATCACTGTTTATGTCTTTCGCCTCCATGTAAAACGTGTATCCGTTGATATCATATGCCTGATAGGTCTTTGAGGTTGGTTGCAGGGCCATGTGCTAAGGCGTGTATGAGCAATCCGTCTTCACTGCCCTCTTCTGGGGGATTAGCAAGAACATGCTCTTTGAACCAACGCAAGAAAGTGGAGTTGGGCTCTATAGTAACTTCGGCGTCCGTCTTGTGTAGCCCCTGGTCACGATACTTCTTTACGATGGTTTCTTTGTGCAGTTCCATGAAAGGATCTACCACGTCTAGGTGTTGTAGCTCTACTAAGTTTGCTATGTCCAAGTCGTTGAGGCGACCCGAGTAGTCCACATGCAATTCCCTCCAACCGTTTATGTGACCTTCTCCTCCGAGCCTCCCAAGGTGCTTGTTGACGGGCAAACCAACAACAGGGTTTTCGTCGCTTAGATAATTCTCGCAGAAGGAGATGCACTCTTGGGTCAGATAGCCCTGCACGATGCTTCCATCCGGACGGGACATGTTACAAACGAATTCTTTGATGACCCCATTCATCCTCTCGAACGGCATCATGCTGTGAAGGAATGACGGCCCGAGGTCGATGATGTCGTCCACAATGTGGACACACAGATGCACCATGACGTCAAAGAACGCGGGCGGGAAGTAAAAATCAAGTTCATTTAGTATGACAACCATCTTTCCACCACCCTTCCACTGACCTTCATGATTGCCTGTGCGGTATAATAAGCAAAAGAATTTTAATCATGCATGCATATATCAAAGTCATACAAAATTTCGACATGACCTTCCCTAAATATATGTCATATAGTGTTTCCCCGAAATTCTCCGAAACAGAAATAAATCAACATTTCGGCAAAACATAAGCAACTCATGCCAAGCACGATCCGACAAACACACATAGGCGGCGGAAACTCTTGCCACACGCACATATTCCCACCATCATAGCGCAAACACACATATTACCATTAATTCTTGCAAAGCACAACTTTTTATTCACCTTTCGTCCTGAGAGAGGTCCGGGATCAATCGAGCCAACATTAACGTATATGGTAGATGGCCGGTACGGTGCCACTATCTAGCTAGCAAGGGATCAAAAGAAGTAGGACAAAGATGCATGGTAGATCTAGTTGGAAGGAGATGATGTACCTAACTAGCTAGTGGAGAGGGAGGGGAAGCTAGCTAGTGAGACAAAATGCAAGAGAGATCGAGACCGGAAGAGAGAAGGACGGAGAGACAAATGATCAAGTGAGGGAAAGAAGCCATTAATGGAGCTCATTAATGGAGGAGATGGTGGATGGGGGCATTAATGGGGAGAGAAGAGAGGTAGGAGAAGGAAGAACTGAGTGAGGGAGGTAGAGGAGGGAGAGGGGAGGGGGAGGAGTGGGACATGAAAAGGTGGCTGTTACGAGTAGCAGTAGCGCTGGAGAAGAAACACGCTCATGCTAAGCGCCATAGCAGTAGCACTGGTCTGGGCACCGGCGCTGCTGCTAATTGGGGCCCACCTGCTGGCAACATACAGCCATAGCAGTAGCGGTGGACCACCGACACGCGCTACTGCTAGGGAATTAGTAGTAGCACCGGTTTCGGACAACCGCTACCACTACAGGTAGCCCCTGGCGGTGGCGACGGGACCACTTAGCAGTAGCGGTGGTCCGGTGGCCCGCGCTACTGCTACTTTTGTACTTGTAGCGCTTGTCAACAGCCAGCGCTACTACTACATAGCAGTAGCACTTTGCCTCTTTCTAGCGCTACTGCTAAAATCCTATCTATAGGCTTTCTCCTAGTAGTGATTTTGCATCATGATTTCTTATTCATATTTATGTTATTCTTGTCCATTAGTCCCTATTATGATACAATTCTTATGCCCCTTTCTCTCTGAATATGCAAGGTACATCACAAAGAGGGAATTATCTGGAAACTGGAATTCTGGACCGGAAAACCGAGAAAAAGGCAGAAAAATCACCAGACTCCAAATGACCTGAAACTTCACGAGGAATTTGTATTGAATACATGTGAATTTATGGGCCAAAAATATACCAGAGGGGGGCCACCAGCCAGGCACAAGCCAACAGGGCACGTCCCCCCAGGTCGCGCCCTGATGTGTGGTGGGGCCCTGGCTGGCCTCCCGACGCCCCTCTTCTCCTATATGGTGTGTTTTACCCTAGAAAAAATCATAAGCAACTTTTCGGGACGAAGCGCCGCCGTCTCGAGGCAGAAACCTGGGCAGAGGCCCTTTTGCACTCCGGCAGTCAGATTCTGTCGGGGAAATCCCTCTCCGGGAGGGGGAGATCAAAGCCATCGTCATCACCAACGCTCCCTCCTTCGTTGGAGGACCAATCTTCATCTACATCTTCACCAGCACCATCTCACCTCCAACCCTAGTTCATCTCTTGTATTCAATATTTGTCTCAAAACATCAGATTGGTACCTGTGGGTTACTAGTTGTGTTGATTACATCTTGTAGTTGATGCTTGTTGGATTACTTGGTGGAAGATATTATCTTCAGATCCTTAATTATTATTATTGCACCTCTGATCTTGAACATGTTGATGAGGTGTGAGTAGTTACTATTGTTCCTGAGGACATGGGAGAAGTCTTGTTATAAGTAATCATGTGAAGTTGGTATTCGTTCGATATTTTAATGATATGTATGTTGTTACTCTCTTAGTGGTGTCATATGAACGTCGACTACATGACACTTCACCATGTTATGGGCCTAAGGGAAGTCATTGTGGAGTATCAAGTAGATGATGGGTTGCTAGAGTGACAGAAGCTTAAACCCCTGTTTATGCGTTGCTTCATAAGGGGCTGATTTGGATCCACATGTTTCATGTTATGGTTAGATTTATCTTAATTTTTCTTTCGTAGTTGCGGATGCTTGCGAGAGGGAGTAATCATAAGTAGGTTGTTAGTTCAAGTAAGAACAACACCTTAGCACCGGTCCACCCACATATCAAATTATCAAAGTAGCGAATGCGAATTAACTCAACATGATGAACATGACTAGACAGAATTCCCATGTGTCCTCGGGAGCACTTGCTTAATATAAGATTACTTTCAGGCATGTCCTTTGCTACAAAAAGGATTGGGATACCTTGCTGCACCTTTGTTACTATTGTTACTTGTTACTTGTTATGATTTATCTTGCTACCAAACTATCTACTACCGTTACTTACAGCACTTGCAGAGAATACCTTGCTTAAAACCGCTTATCATTTCCTTCTGCTCCTCATTGGGTTCGATACTCTTACTTATCGAAAGGACTACGATTGATCCCCTATACTTGTGGGTCATCAAGACTCTTTTCTAGCGCCGTTGCCGGGGAGTGAAGCGCCTTTGGTAAGTGGAATTGGTAAGGAAATGTTTTCTATACGTGCTGAATTTTACTGTTGCTTGTCGCTATGAACGGTCACCCTTTGAGTGGCTTGTTCGGGCATCTTCGCCCCGGACTGAAGATGAGGAAATTGTTCCTCAACCTACTGAACCTATTGAAAATATTTATTATGAAATTCCTTCGGGTATGCTTGAAAAATTGTTATCCAATCCATATGATGGCACGACTCATCCTGATTATCACTTGATATTTGTCGATGAAGTTTGTGGATTATTTCCGCTTGCAGGGTTGTCTGGAGACAAAGTTAAGAAGAAAGTTTTCCCTTTATCTTTGGAGGGAAAAGCATTAATGTGGTACAGGCTATTGGGCGATATTGGATCATGGGACTGGAATCGCTTGAAGTTGGAATTTCATCAGAAGTTTTATCCTATGCATCTAGTTCATCGTGATCGGAACTTTATTTATAATTGCTGGCCTCATGAAGGAGAAAGTATCACTCAAGATTGGGGGAGGCTTAAATCTATGGCGCATACCTGACCCAACCATGAGATCTCAAGAAATACTATTATGCAAAAAAAATATGCTCGGCTTTCTCATGATGATCAAGTACTACTCGATTCTTCTTCTACTGGTTCCTTCATGAAGAGGACTATCAAATTCAAATGGGATCTTCTGGAAAGAATTAAACGCAAATCCGAAGATTGGGAACTCGACAAAGGTAAAGAGTCGGGTATAAAGCTTAAGTTTGATTGTGTTAAAACTTTCATGGAAACTGATGCATGCTATAAGTTGAGTAATAAATATGGCCTTGACTCTGATATAGTAGCTTCTTTCTGTGAATCATTTGCTACTCATGTTGATCTCCCTAAGGAGAAGTGGTTTAAGTACCATCCACCCATTGAAAAGCATGTAGAGAAAGCTATTAAAATTGGGAAGGAACAAATAATTGTTAATCATGTTGATCCAATTGTTCCTACTGCTTACATTGAGAAGCCACCCTTTCCTGTTAGAATTAAGGAACACACTAAAGCTACAATTGTGGTTAATAAAATTCATGCTAGGACATCTACACCTCCTGAACAAATAAATATTGAGCCTAAAGTTGCTATGGTTAAAGATTTGCTAGTGGATAACATTGATGGTCAAGTTATTTACTTTTGTGGTGAAGCTGCTAGAATTGCAAAACCTGCTAGAAATGCGCAAGATGAATTAGATAAAAATAAACCAGTTGTTGGCATGCTCGTAGTTTCAGTTAAAATTGGAGGCCATTGTTATCACAGCTTGTGTGATATTGGTGCTAGTGTTAGCGCTATACCATTTACCTTATATCAAGAAATTATGAACGACATAGCACCATCTGAGCTTGAGGATATTGGTGTTACTATTAAACTTGCAAATAGAGACACTATTACACCACTTGGGATTGTTAGAGATGTTGAGGTCTTGTGTGGAAAGGTCAAGTACCCTACTGATTTCCTAGTACTTGGTTCAGGACAAGATAATTTTTGTCCCATCATATTTGGTAGACCTTTCTTGAATACTGTTAATGCTGAAATTAATTGTGCTACTGAGAAGGTTAAAGTAAACTTTCGCGATGTGTCTCATGAATTTAATATCTCCAAGTTTAGTAAACAACCACATGAGAAAGAATTACCAAGCAAAGATGAGATTATTGGTCTTGCTCTATTGTCGTACCTCCTACCGATCCGTTAGAACAATATTTACTAGACCATGAAAATGATATGCATATGAATGAGAGAAATGAAATAGATGACATATTTCTTAAACAAACGCCTATTCTTAAACACAACTTACCGGTTGATATTTTAGGGGATCCTCCTCCACCCAAGGGAGATCCCGTGTTTGAGTTAAAGACTTTACCTGAAACTTTGAAATGTGCTTACCTTGATGAAAAGAAGATATATCTTGTTATTATCAGTGCTAACCTTTTAGAGCATGAAGAAAAGAGATTACTTAAAACTCTGAAGAAGCATCGGGATGCTATTGGATATACTCTCGATGATCTTAAGGGCATTAGTCCCACTCTATGTCAGCACAAGATTAATATGGAACCGGATGCTAAATCTGTCATTGATTATCAACGCCGCTTAAACTCTAAGATGAAGGAAGTGGTAAGAACTGAAATATTAAAGCTTCTGGAGGTAGGTATAATTTATCCTATTTCTGATAGTAGATGGGTAAGTCATGTTCATTGTGTTCCTAAGAAAGGAGGTATAACCGTTGTCCCTAATGATAAAAATTAACTTATCCCAGAAAGAATAGTGACTGGTTATAGGATGGTGATTGATTTCAGGAAATTAAACAAAGCTACTAGGAAAGATCATTACCCTTTACCTTTTATCGATCAAATGTTAGAAAGATTATCTAAGCACACACACTTTTGCTTTCTTGATGGATATTCTGGTTTTTTTCAAATACCTGTGTCAAAAGAGGATCAAGAGAAAACTACTTTTACTTGCCCTTTTGGAACATATGCTTATAGACGTATGCCTTTTGGTTTATGCAATGCACCTGCTACTTTTCAAAGATGTATGACAGCTATATTCTATGATTTTTGTGAATAGATTGTTGAGGTTTTCATGGATGATTTTTTCGTTTATGGAACTTCTTTTGATGATTGATTGAGCAACCTTGATCGAGTTTTGCAGAGATGTGAAGAAACTAATCTTGTCTTGAATTGGGAGAAGTGCCATTTTATGGTGAATGAAGGTATAGTCCTTGGCACAAAATTTCCGAACGGGGTATTGTAACAGCCCGGAACCGACGCTCCAGAAGATTCCCCTTTTATTCCATTGTCATCGTGCGATTCTTTTGTGTGTCGCATTCATCATCGCATCATTCGCATCATCTGCATAGCATCGTCACTCAATTTTTTGAAAAACTTGCATCCGTTCGTAGTTGCCGGTTCCCTCCATTCTCGTCGGTGACCGTTTCGAGTCCAACCACACATGCACGCGCCCGCGGCATCGCAAAATGTTGTTTTTAAAAGTGCGGATAAAAATATTCTCGGATTCGGACGAAAGTTGGCGTGCGGTCTTAATATAGTGTAGCTAAACCGTCTGTCAAGTTTCGTCGCAATCAGAGTCAGTTTGATACCCGAACGGTCAACCGTAGCGGCACCGTATCGGTTTATTTGTCGGGTGTTTTCGGTTTTAATACTCGTGCCACGGGCTGCAACCTCCCTCTCTCCTCAGCCCACAAACCCCCTACACAGCCCACTAGCCTAACCCCGCGACCGGAGCCGTCCGATCACGATCGGAAGGTCCAAAAACGGGCAAAATCCGCACCAAGCCAGCAGCCGGTCGCCACTTGTCGCCGTCGGATCGCGCGCGTCGCCCCCTGAGCCGTCCCTCCAGCCAACCGGGGCGAGCCACGTCACCCCACAGCCCCCAGCCGCCGCCGCGGCCCGCCCGGGCCCGACCGAGCCCGCGGCTGCCCGGCCTCCCGCCGCCCGAGCGCCGCCCGGGAGCTCACCTCCGCCGCCGCGTGACCCCTCAGGATCCCCGCTGCCTCGCGGCCTGATCCGCGTCAAACCTCGCCGCCGCCGCCGCATCGTGCCGCCGCCGTCGGCCATGCGCTGCTCCGCCACCGCACCTTCGGGCCCCGCCGTCAGCAGTCGGCGCCGCCCATGCTGCGTCGCCCGTGCCGCGCCGCCCTGCGCCTCGCCGCCAGCCGGCCTTGGCGCCCCTTGCGCCCGCAGATCCGGCCCCGATCCGCCTCGCCGCTCACCTCCCGACCCTCCGCAGCCTCGCCGGAGTTCGCCTCGGCCTCCCCTGCCTCCGGTTCGACTTGGAACCGCCAGCGGGATGGCCCCATCCCGGAGGCCCGGGTCCCTTCATCCAAGCGGCGCCGCAGCTTCTGCCCATCCCGCTCCGCGAGATCCCGCCGCGCAGCCGTCCAAACGCCCGGATGGATCCCTCCATCCCGGACCCGCTCCGTCCACTCCAGCCCCGAGGTCGAATTTCCTCCAAGTCCCTAAAACTGTCTATTCATCATCATGTTGGCATAATGTTTGGCTTGTAACTTTTAATCTGTGCATCGTATGTAAATGAATTATATATGAAAATTGCTCTACGGATTGTGCTCTTCATGATAGTGTCACTTGCATGCATATTAGAGATCATCTTCATGCTATAAACTTTGTTGCAAAAGTGCATCCCGTCGTAGATCGCAAATCTGTTATTTTATTCAATGATGTGTGGATGATTGCATCTAAACCGTAGACCTTTTGCAAATGGTTTCTTCATGAGAATTGCTCTATGTGATGTCTACTTTCATGCCATGCCTCTGGTTACTAGGTAGGAATTCATTAACATGTTAATTTCTTGCTCTCAAGTGGCTATCACGTTAAAACTGAAATCTGTTAACGATAAGTTCCATTTTGCGAGCATCATAGTAATTGATCCATGCACCTTTTGTAATAGTTGTAAACATGAGAGATGCCCTTTGACATGTGTACTAGCCCCTGGTGTTTTTATTTGCCATGATAATCCATGTTTAGGTGCTATTATCTTGTTACCATCATGTGATAAATATGTTGTTGTTTTGAGGGGTCTAAAATATTTCCAAGTCTGAAACTGTCATTTTGTTGCATGTTGTCATGTGATTTGCTATTGATCTAGGATTATTTTGTGGTTGCTCCCAAGGAGTCTTTTGTTAAGCATGTTGTTGTCTACCAGGTTGTGTCTTTTGATACCATGTACAGGATTTGCATCATAGTTATATTCATTGTCCAACATGTCAATCTTTTAAAAACTGCTGCGCATGTCTATTCTAATTTTCACCAAGTCTGAGAATCTGTTTTCTTCATAATGCCATATTGTGTTGATGCTAGCCATGATTCTATGCATAATTAGACCTTGCCACCATGGAATGAATTGTAGTGCATCATGTCTACTACCATGTTGTTAAGTTTCATGCCAATATATGACCTGTAGCATAAAGTTTTACTGCTGCCAATATGCCTCCATGAAAATCTGCTATGCTAAAAACTGTTATTTTCACTAAGTCCTAATCTGCTATATTTTATTGCCATGTTGTGAGCTTCCTACCATGTGATCCATGACTCTTTTGAGTATGATATGTGAAGATGAAATGAAGTGTGTGTTATATGCTACTGCCCCATGCTTAGTTTGTGCATTTTAGAATCTTGTAGCTTGTTGTTTTCATGTGTGCAATATGCTATGTTGCTGTTTTGGACAGATTTTAAATAAAACTTGTGTTGGTTGTTGTGGTTGAACCGTAGCTCCGTTTAAAACATGCCATATATGAAACTTGACTAGAATTCCATGTAGTTTCATAATATATTAATGCATCCATGATTTAACATGATTGTGGTGGTTGTTTGCATGCATTTTGCAATCATGACATAAGCATCTTGTGTTGGTCATATCTTTTAGGCCGTAGCTCCGTTTTATATGATCTATATATGTAAATCGACTAGAATGACGAGTAGAATCGCATTGTGCACTTTATTTCCCTGTTTAAAAAATATAAAACATGGATAGTTCAGATCTGGACCAAATTCATAATTTACATATGAGGTCGCCGCGGAAATACTATAAGTTGTTTCCGACCTCATTTAAGATGCCTAGATAGTGTAGTTTCATTATGCTTCACCTCTTGCCATGCTAACAACATTAAACGTGTCGTGTAAATAAACGAGAGTCAACTAAATGTTTTGAACGTGGAGTTTTGTCAATATGCAACTCGTTGCATATTGAGCTTCACTTAATGTGTAGTATTGGATTGTTGCGAATGCCATGACTTGCATAATTAAACCGGTCATGCATCCTATTTGATTGCGCATCATGTCATGCATATGTTGTGGTGTTATCGTGTGTTGATTGTTTGTTTTCGGATTGCTTCTTCTCGATAGAGTTCCGAAAGCATTCGGAGTGTGAGGATTCGTTCGACTACGTTGGCTCGTCTTCTTCACGGATTCGTTCTTCTTCCAAGCGGGATCTTAGGCAAGATGATCATTTCCTTGGATACCACTACTATCATTGCCATGCTAGATGTATCGTTTCTATCGTTGTCTCGTTACCTACCACTTGTTTGACAAGCCTCCCAAAATGCCATGAAAAGCCTCTAACCCTCCACATCCCAGCAAACCATTGTTTGGCTATGTTACTGCTTGCTCAGCCCTTCTTATAGCGTTGCTAGTTGCAGGTGCAATGTTTCCATGTGCCAACATGGATGTTTTTGATATATCACAATATTATTGCTATTTAATTTAATGCACATATATACTTGGTAAAGGGTGGAAGGCTTGGCCTTTTGCTCGGTGTTTTGTTCCACTCTTGCCACCCTAGTTACTTGTGTACCGGTGTTATGTTCCATATTTTGCGCTCCTAACATTCTCGGGGTTGTTATGGGGACCCCCTTGATTTTCGTTTTAGGATAAAACTTGTCTGGCAAGGCCCAACATTGGTACTACATTTGCCTAATAACTAATAAACCTGCATACGGAGTAATTAACCCGAGGATCTTTAATCAACAACCCGGGCCAGTGCTCCTCATGAGTGTTGGTCCAACACAGAGCCACTTGCGGGGCCACCTCGGGGCAACTCAAGGGATTTCTATCAGGTCGCCGTACGTAGTGTTCTTCCGGTCGTGTCCTGAGAACGAGATACGCGGCTCCTATCGGGTTCGTCGACACATCGGGCGGTCTTGCTGAACTTGTTTTACCTTTCTCGAATGTCTTGCGCGAGGAATTCCGAAACTTTGGGCTATCTCGAGGTTGAGGTTTTCCAATGGAATTTCCTAGGAAATCACGGGATTCGTGATCGAGGTTATTCCCGCGGCGTGTGGTTAGTTTGTGACGGATGAGTTGGAGCACCCCTACAGGGTTAAATCTTTCGGAAAGCCATGCCCGCGATTACGTGGCAACTTGGAAACTTTGTTTAACACCCGGTCATAGCAAACTTGAAGTAAACTCAAATAAAATACACCAACCGTGTGCGTAACCGTGACTGTCTCTTCTCGTGATTTCTGACCCGAGAGAGAACACGATGGGGTTATGTTTGTTCGTAAGTAGGTGTTCGGGATCTCTTAGAGATCATTACTAGTTCACGTCCGTTTATGCGATGATCATCCCCCTCATTCTTGTACTCGTAAGTTAGCCACTCAAATAAATGCTTAGTGCTTGCTGCTGCCTCACCACTTAACCATACCTCACCCATTAAGCTTTAATAGTCTTGATACCCTTGGAAATGAGATTGCTGACTCCCTGTGGCTCACAGATTACTACAACAACAGTTGCAGGTACAGGTAATGCGATGCTTTGACGTGAGAGCGATGCTTGTTTGATTTGGAGTTCTTCTTCTTCTTCATCGATCATAAGATGGGTTCCAGGCGGTAGCCTGGGATAGCAAGGATGGATGTCATTTTATCGTTTGATTTCGTCCGTAGTCGGACCCTGCTCTTCTGTATGATGTTTGGATATGTTGTTGTATTGATGTGATATTGATGTAGCTTGGGGCGAGTGTAAGCCAATTCCATATAGTCATCTCTTCTTTACATGTACTTGTAATGATATCCATTCTTGCAAAACGACGAGATGCGCTTCTATCCCTGTCGAGGCCCTAGTGCCAAAATAAGGATAGGATCGCATCTTGGGCGTTACAAGTATTGAAGTGGACAAAGATAAAATTGACGCAATTGAGAAGATGCCATGCCCAAAAGATATCAAAGGTATAAGAAGTTTCCTAGGTCATGCTGGTTTTTATAGGCATTCCATCAAAGATTTCTCAAAGATTTCTAGGCCACTAACTAATCTTCTTCAAAAAGATGTTCTTTTGTTTTTGATGATGATTGTGTAGAAGCTTTTTAAATACTTAAGAAAGCTGTGATTACTGCACCCGTCGTTTAACCACCTGATTGGAACTTGCCATTTGAGATTATGTGTGATGCTAGTGATTATGATGTTGGTGCTGTTCTAGGGCAAAGAGTAGACAAGAAATTGAATGTTATTCATTATGCTAGTAAAACCCTAGATGCTGCTCAAAGAAATTATGCCACCACTGAAAAGGAATTTTTAGCAGTTGTCTTTGCATGTGATAAGTTTAGACCTTATATTGTCGATTCCAAAGTAACTATTCACACGGATCATGCTGCTATTAAGTACCTTATGGAAAAGAAAGATGCTAAGCCTAGACTTATTCGGTGGGTGCTTTTGCTTCAAGAATTTGATTTGCATATTGTTGATAAAAAGGGAGCTGAAAACCCCGTAGCAGATAACCTGTCTAGAATGGAAAATGTTCTTGATGACCCACTGCCTATTGATGATAATTTTCCGGATGAACAACTTTCTGCTATAAATGCTTCACGTAGTCCTCCTTGGTATGCTGATTATGCTAACTATATTGTTGCAAAATATATCCCACCTAGTTTCACCTATCAACAAAACAAAAAATTCTTTTATGATTTACGACATTACTTTTGGGATGACCCACAACTTTATAAAGAAGGAGTAGATGGTATTATTAGACGTTGTATACCTGAGCATGAACAGGAACAAATCTTAAGGAAGTGTCATTCTGAACCTTACGGAGGAAACCATGCTGGTGACAGAACTGCACACAAGGCATTACAATCTGGTTTTTATTGGCCTACTGTCTTCAAAGATGCTCGTAAGTATGTCCTTTCATGTAATGAATGTCAAAGAGTTGGAAACATTGGTAAACGTCAAGAAATGCCTATGAATTATTCACTTGCCATTGAACCATTCGATGTTTGGGTTTTGACTTTATGGGACCTTTTCCTTCCTCAAATGGGTATACTATATTTTAGTTGTTGTTGATTACGTTACTAAGTGAGTAGAGGCTATCCCAACTAGTAGTACTGATCATAACACCTCTATCAAAATGCTTAAGGAAATTATTTTCCCGAGGTTTGGAGTCCCTAGATATTTAATGACTGATGGTGGTTCACATTTTATTCATGGTGCTTTCCGTAAACTTCTAGCTAAATATGATGTTAACCATAGAATTGCATCACCATATCATCCTCAGTCTAGTGCCCAAGTTGAATTGAGTAATAGAGAATTAAAATTGATCTTGCAAAAGACTGTTAATAGATCTAAGAAGAATTGGTCTAAGAAATTAGATGATGCTCTATGGGCTTATAGAACTGCTTATAAGAACCCCATGGGGATGTCCCCATATAAAATGGTGTATGGAAAAGCTTGTCAGTTACCTCTTGAGCTAGAACATAAGGCTTATTGGGCAATTAAAGAACTTAATTATGATTTTAAACTTGCCAGTGAAAATAGGTTATTTGATATTAGCTCACTAGATGAATGGAGGACACAAGCCTATGAAAATGCTAAGTTGTTTAAAGAAAAAGTTAAAAGATGGCATGACAAAAGGATTCAAAAACGGGAATTCAATGTAGGAGACCTTGTGCTTTTGTACAACTCTCGCTTCAGAATTTTTGCAGGAAAACTTTTATCCAAATGGGAAGGCCCATATGTTGTCGAGGAGGTCTATCGCTCCGGTGCCATAAAAATTAATAACTTCGAAGGCAAAAACCCGAGGGTGGTGAATGGGCAAAGAATCAAGCATTATATTTCAGGTATGCCCATTAATGAAGAAACTAATGTAATTCAAGTGATAACACCGGAAGAACACATACGAGAGGCCTTCCGGAACACTCCAGAAACCTGAAAAAGGGGTAGGTATGTGATACGGTAAGTAAACCGACTCTAAAAATTCCAAAAATAACTTCTTTTGGTTTTAGTATTTTAGAAAAATTCCAAAAATAAAACAGAGTCAGGGGGACCAACGAGGGAGGCACAAGCCAACAGGGCGCGCCCCCCCTGGGGCGCGCCCTGATGGCTTGTGCGGCCCTCGTGTGCCCTCCCGACTCCGATTTCTTCCCGAACACGTATTCTGACCTAAAAAAATCATTATATATACTCCCGTATGTTTTGACCACCGCATCGCGAGTTTCTCCTTTGTTTTTATTTTGAGCTTTTTTTGACAGATCTAGATCGCCATGACTTCCCCAAGTTCATCTAAAGACAAGTTCTTCGAGAAGGTCATCAACTCCTACTTACTGGAGGTGATGAAGCACCCTCAAGCCATTGGGATGCATGAGGGGGTGCTCCACATCCGGTATGTCCAAGGCTCCAAGAAGGAGGGAAGTGACAAGGCCAGGCTTGCAGAAGTGGAGCAAGAGATCTTCAAGTACCAAGGGATGGTTGAACATGGTCTGAGTGCTAATCACTCCATGATCACAGACATCATTCGCGAGAACAAGATTAACACAAGGAGCATGGGAGAAGCTCTCTTCAAACTTCAAGAGCGGATCGAGAACCTCCAAGATCAAATCTATGAACTCCAAACCGAGAACTGTGAGTACGAATCTAGGTTTAAAAGGATGAGTCTCGCTGCTGGTTTCGGGATTACAGAGACAAGAGTTTCTTTTCATGATGGGGAACCTATGCCTTGGAAGATGGAGGATTTCCGCACGCCACCTCCGTCACCGAAGAACACTTGAGCACATGGGTATGGGCACAACCCCTAGCTTGTCCCAAGCTTGGGGGAGGTGCCCCGTTATTGTATCACCATCACCTTTCATCATCATCTTTTATTCTAGTTTGATCTTTAGTTTTTTCGTGGTTTAGGGAAATAAAGTTTCGGATTTGCTTTGCTTAGGATTTTTCTTTGAGTTCTACCTATCCTTGTAATCGAGTGTGAGAGTTATATAATAAAGATTAGTTGAGTCTGTGTGCTTTACTCTCTTGCACCAATCATCGTAGCATGACAATAAAAGAATAAGTAAAGATCATATGCTTATCCCATTGGAAGTAATGATTTCACATAAAAAGAAAGCATGAACTATGATTTTTTTTGGGAATAGAACAAACATAGCCTTAGTCATTGTTATAATCTATGCAAGAGTATGATAGAGAAGAGAAGATCCACATACAAATACACTATCTTGGACATCATCTATGATCACGAACCCTCACCAAATATTGAATAATGATCAAGTGTTGAAGTTGGACATGGAAGACAACCTAATGGTCATGATTGCTTACATTTGCATAGAAATTATATAGGCATATATCCTTTAACATGTGATGCTTCCTTTAGATCTTTTGCTAGCCAAAATTTCCGCACCAAGTAGAGATACTACTTGTGCATCCATAACCCCTTGAACCCAGTTTCTTTTTGTAAGAGTCCACCTTACCTACCTATGGATTGAATAAGATCCCTCAAGTAAGTTGTCATCGGTGCATAAGCAATAAAAATTGCCTTTAATCATGTATGATCTTTTATTGAAAAGGAAAATAAGCTTTGTACGAACTTGTGCTGGTGAAGAACTAAAAGCGACGGAATGCATAATAAAGTTCGCTATCGCAAGGGGTAATATAAAGTGAAGTTCCTTTGCATTAAGAGATTGCACATCTAATCAAATAAAAGCGCATGACAACCTCTGCTTCCCTCTGCGAATGGCTTATCTTTTATTTTCATGAAGTTATTACTTTTACTCAAGAGTCATTAATATTTTTGCCTTCTTTTAAGTTATAAACTCTCTTAGTGGCAAGCATCACATGTTGAGGAAAGATCCAAGTATATATATCAAGTTGAATGTAAGGAATCATGATTCATTATTGTTGACATTATCCTTGGGGTAAATGAGTTGGGTGGCAAATGAAGCCCCTATCTTCCTATGTGTCCGGCAAAAACATTAGCTCCAAAAATATGCAATGAGTCTCAACAATCATAGATGACTAAATGATAGTTGAGTATGTGGGTTTGCTACAATGAAAGCTCCTATATAGGCTCTTCTCTTGAATATGATGAATTATGATTATCACCATGACTAAAAGCATCATTTGTTGGTTGTAAATAAGGTTTATGCTTCATACTTCAATAATTGTGAAGAGATCTTTACATGCTTATGAGAAGTTATATGATGAAATACTTGCTGCTATAATGATATTCATGATGCTCCCATGTCTGTATTCAGTTTTTATCGACACCTCTCTCTCAAATTATGTGGTCATTTCTCTCGAGTTCGACTTTTGCTTGAGGACAAGCGAGGTCTAAGCTTGGGGGAGTTGATACTCCCATTTTGCATCATGATTTCTTATTCATATTTATGTTATTCTTGTCATTATTCCCTACTATGATACAATTCTTATGCCCATTCTTTCTGAATATGCAAGGTACATCACAAAGAGGGAATTATCTGGAAACTGGAATTTTGGACCGGAAAACCGAGAAAAAGACAGAAAAATCACCAGACTCAAAATGACCTAAAACTTCACGAGGAATTTTTATTGAATATATGTGAATTTATGGGCCAAAAATATACCAGAGGGGGGCCACCAGCCAGGCACAAGACAACAGGACGCCCCCAGGCCGCGCCCTGATGTGTGGTGGGGCCCTGGCTGGCCTCCCGACGCCCCTCTTCTCCTATATGGTGTGTTTTACCATAGAAAAAATCATAAGCAACTTTTCGAGACGAAGCGCCGCCGTCTCGAGGCGAAAACCTGGGCAGAGGCCCTTTCGCACTCCGGCAGTCAGATTATGCCGGGGAAATCCCTCTCCGAGAGGGGGAGATCGAAGTCATCGTCATCACCAACGCTTCCTGCTTCGTGGGAGGACCAATCTTCATCAACATCTTCACCAGCACCATCTCATCTCCAACCCTAGTTCATCTCTTGTATTCAATCTTTGTCTCAAAACCTCAGATTGGTACCTGTGGGTTATTAGTTGTGTTGATTACATCTTGTAGTTGATGCTTGTTGGATAACTTGGTGGAAGATATTATGTTCAGATCCTTAATTATTATTATTGCACCTCTGATCTTGAACATGTTGATGAGGTGTGAGTAGTTACTATTGTTCCTGAGGACATGGGAGAAGTCTTCTTATAAGTAATTATGTGAAGTTGGTATTCGTTCGATATTTTGATGATATGTATGTTGTTAATTCTCTTAGTGGTGTCATATGAACGTCGACTACATGACACTTCACCATGTTATGGGCCTAAGGGAAGTCATTGTGGAGTAAAAGTAGATGATGGGTTGCTAGAGTGACAGAAGTTTAAACCCCAGTTTAGGCGTTGCTTCATAAGGGACTGATTTGGATCCACATGTTTCATGCTATGGTTAGATTTATCTTAATTCTTCTTTCGTAGTTGCGGATGCTTGTGAGAGGGGGTAATCATAAGTAGGTTGTTAGTTTAAGTAAGAATACCACCTTAGCACCGGTCCACCCACATATCAAATTACCAAAGTAGCGAACGCGAATTAACTCAACATGATGAACATGGCTAGACAGAATTCCCATGTGTCCTCGGGCCGCATGCTCTGGGCCGACATGAATGCGGCTCAGCAAGTGGCGATTCATGTCGGCCCAGAGCATGCGGCCCTAAACCCTAAACCCTAAACCCTAATCCGCCAGAGTCTCCTGCGACAGCACACGTGGCCGCTGCTGCGTCTAGTCCTCCTCCTCGCCGGAGGAGATTACTATCTCCGCTAGCCTTTGGAGCCCACCACCATGGAAGCAGATGGCCCCGTGACCGAGGGCGGGGGCGTCAAGATCCGCTAGACGACGAGCTCCCACTGGGGCTGCCTGCCGGTGCAGAGAACCAGGACTTCGGCATCGCCGCTAGTTTCGCTCCGAGAGGAGGTAGAGAAGGAAAGATGCGGGGAGGTAGGAGAGAGGAGGAAGGTCTTGTGCTCTGCTCCACAGCGCCGGAGCGCTGCTTAAATAGTTGTGGCCAAGGCAGGCGGTGGGGTGGTCAGCACGCTTCAATGCGGCGCAGCTGCCGGAGTTGGTTCCTCGGGACGCGGCGTCCGCACTAAAGCGGCGAGGCCCGAGAGGTCGCGTCCGTCTGTGCCGCCTTCTTGTTTGGTCAAATCGCAGGACGGTCGCCGCATGCTCTGGGCCGACATGAATGCGGCTCAGCAAGTGGCGAGGCGCGTGGGATGGAAGTCGCGGGTGGGGGATTTTTGGTGGGCCAGGGTGGATAGAATTTGCCGAAGTAGCGGTCTAGACTCCCACAAATCTGTCCCACATTTGTCTCCGGTTTGCGAGAGAAATCACGTTTGGACCTCCCTGCGGATCGATACAGGACCGTGTTGGATGGCTTCCGCGGTCCGGACGGTTGCGGGAGGTTTGCGGGTCCACCTTGGAGATGCCCTAACACCCTGAAGCAAAACAAAATTTACTGAAAAAACATTGCACGAATTAAAAACAATGGTTGACTGTGGATCCGTACACCAGTACATGGTAGAATACCATTCTCTTGTCTCCAGGAGTTTTTCGTACTTCACTTTGAAAATCTATCTTTCTTGTTCTTAACAATTTATACATGATTTTTATAGGCTATTTAACATCTACTATAACCTTTATTGTTTAAAGGTTTACCAGCAAAATCACGGAAACCCTGCTCCTATGCATAAAACTCTCCGACCTTTTGTGCAAGAAGCTTAATCAATGGGCCAAACCTATCCGGTAGATCATGGAATTGTATCCATATTTAGAAAGTGTTGAGGTCAATCTTTGACGGTTTGGTGAATCCTTCATATGGAGCTAACAAAAATAGTTTCCCTCAGAAGTCCAACCCCCCCCCCCCCATCCATCACCTTGTCCCAATCTCCCAGGCATGAGAATTGCATAGCATAATGATTATTGTCCAAAGATCAAAATTTGACAGTCTAGGCCAAATACCATGCGCTTCTCATATTCTTGTAAAACCAGAAATCACCATACTTACGGTTTGTATGCACTTCGCTGATCACCAGCCATCGAGCCTCCATAGTTTCTTCCGGCATCACATCCTCATAAACCATGTCATCTATCTCTCGTTCGTCAAGATCCAATTCGTTCATCAGATCCCCAAGTTCCTCGTCTTCACAAACAGTCGAAGCCAATGATGTGACCGCCATCACTGAACTACGGTTCAACGTGCTAGGGAAGTTACACAACCTAAAACCCTAACCGCTTCCGCCACGCCAAAGCCGGGAAGCAATGCAACGTTGCCCCTGGATCAACCCAAACACGAGATCGGAGGGGAGGGGAAGGAAGGAGAACAACGGGAAGGACTCAATGGAGACCCAGGTCGCGAGAGGCGGGGAACCCTAGCGATGGCGTGCTCACGTCTTCCACTTCTGAGAAGTGAACATTTTTTCGAAACAGGCTTTCTCGCCGTTTTATATATAAAGCAACAACCGAACAGAGTACATGGCCGAATGATACAAGATGATGAGGTAGCCCTCTTACAAAGCCGATCCCAGGATACGTAGCACACGTAGAACTCACACGACTACGCTACCAACAAGAAACACAGGAAGATCTGAACACACACGCACACAACGACCTAGTACACCTAGACTCCACGACAACGCCCTCAAGAATGAGAACGGCGCCGAGCGTCACTGCTGCCGAGTCCAAAACGGACAAAGGATTTCACCCGGAGCTCTGACACAGAGAGAAGGACCACGATGATGTCTTCAAGAAGAGCGCGGCACCCATGGGCGTCGCCGTCGTCGGCGCCAAGGCGTAGAGATTTCGCTCGACAACTCACGCGTGTCACCAAACGACCGCCAGGACGAGCATGACGAGGTCAGATCCCTAGATTCGGATCAGCGTAGCCCGCTGCGAGAACAGAGAGCATGCCAGAGCCACCGTACGCTACACCTTCCGTTGTCCCCACAACCCGGGAGGAGAGCCACCATCGCCAAGCTGGTGCTCGCCGAAGAGCCACCATGCGGACCACAATCCGGGGCCGCCGCCCCGGCATCCCTGCTACCAGACATCGTGCTTCGCTCGCTTCCCCGCGCGCTCGACCATAGTAGGAGGAGACGAGGGACGTCCTCTACTCCTAGCCCGACATCAGTCCCCAAGTCTGGGAAGGCACCTCCACCGTAGGAAGCACCCACGCCTGCATCCCCAGCCAATCTCTGTGGACTAGGAGGGACACCACTCAGGGACTGTCGACGGTTGTCGTCGAACAAGCCCCGGGACCTCATGGCCTAGGCGAGTTCACACGAGGCCATGTCCGTGGCCACCGGGACCGATCCGCCCAACCACCTTACCGGCGAGGAAAGGACAAGCACCACCCGCGAGCAAATCCCAGGCCATGCCCGACCACACCTACCTGAAGCACAGGCTTCGATCCGTCCCGGGCTCCGAACTGGCCCACCCAAGCGCAAACCCTAGATCTGAACCTCCCCCGTTCCGCATGCGGCTGGCACCAACGACACCCGCCCAGTCCCGCGTACCGTCGGTCCACATCGACGAGAAGGGGGACAACCCCACCACCCTCGTGTGCAGGACCCTGACATTGTGCCATTGAAGCCCTCGCAGGCCCGCACCGTCGCCCTGCCAAGCGGAGAGCTTGAGCACCCCCCGACCTAGCAGAGCACCACCGCTGCCTTGCCAAGCAGAGAACTTGAGCACCCCACGACCTGGCAGAGCACCGTCGCGACCATCAACTACAGTCGTCGGGGGCGAGACCGCAACCTCCGACCATAGCCACCATCAGCCCGCACCCCCTACCGGCCAAGACCAGTCGTCGCCGCAGGTGTGCCCCTTCCTTGACACCGGCCGGCCAGCAACAGTCAGCTGACGAGGGAGGCCAACCAGAATCTCCCGAAGCCCCCCGGATCCAGATCTGGACGCCAGACGTCGCCCCGGGACTCAGCCGCCGCGCCTCGACCAGCCGCCCCACCGCCGCCACGCCGCATCAGCCAGCATACAGCCCGCCCCGAGTAGCCGCCGCCGGCCCACCGAGCCTCGCGTCCGCCCAGCACCTCTGCCCCCGCAGGGAGTCCTGCACCCACCGCCACCTAGGGAAGAGGGGTGAAGGTGCCCCGCCAATAGCCACCACGAGGGGCTTTACCCCAAGGGCTCCGGTCGGTGGCGGCGATGGGGGGGAGGGGGGCTGGAGGTCGAGTTTGCGCCGCCGCCCAGGTCGCCCACGGGGGGCGACGTGGGGGCAAGGAGGGTTCTCCCCAAGTGAACATTTCTGAATAGGCATTTTAAATGAAAAGAACATTTCCGAATAGTACGCTTTAATAACTCAGCCTGTGGTTGGATGGTTAGAGGGACAGTGGTATCCCCATACCACCAGGGTTCAAGCCCTGGTGTTCGCATTATTACTGAAATTATTTCAGGATTTCCGACGATGTGTATTCAGTGGGAGGAGACGTTCCCATCAACGACGAGACGCCTACCGTGACTTCGTAATCTCAAGATGATATGCCGGCTCAGTCTCTAGGAGGTACTCATAAGGGTAGGGTGTGCGTATATGAGTTCATATTGGTGAATATGAGCGTTTGTACTGTGTTCAATTTTTTTTTAACTCAACGGTACCACTTGATTTCTTCGTACTACCTAGGTGGTATAGAATTATTTTTTTTTGACGATAAAAGGCAGGCGCTCTGCCAGATTTCATATAGATAGGAAAAATAAAAAGTGTACAAAAGATATTTACATGACCAAAAAGGCCCTAGAAATTACATGCCATATGCCATAGCTAAACCCAACTGGACAAGGTCCTCCCTGACGAGGTAAGCAACATCTAACACCTGTAAAAAGGCGTTCTGGAAAAGCCTCCGATTCCTCTCCTTCCATACATGCCATAACACATAAATGAGCACCTTGCCAAAATGCTTCCGCCTCGACGAGTCCAGAGCCTCAATATTTCTGTTCCACCAGTCCTCGAGCGTGGAAAAAACCGGGGCCGAGCTAGGCATGATCAAGGACCAGCCAGCAACGATACCCCAAACGCTCCGGACAAAAAGGCATCCTCAAGAGAGATGCTTGTTTGTTTCAAACTCCGTGTTGCACAGACTGCAAACCTCCTCATGAGGCCACCCACGGACAGCAAGGCGATCCGCGGTTAGCGCTTTCCGATGAAGGAGGAGCCAAACAAACAGCTTGCACTTTGGCTCAACTTTGGCCTCCCAAATCTTGTGTGCCTCAAAAGGAATCGACGCACCTTCAAATTGCAACCTATAAGCTGAAGCCGCGGAGTAGATACCATTCGCGGAAGCCATCCATGTGATGACATCAGGAGAAGCTGGCTCAAGATACACATCTTGAAGAGAAATCCATTGGCCGACAAACTCACGAATTTGGACGGTCAGAGAGAAAATTCCAAAGGTCCGTATCCAACGATTATCATGAAGAGCTTCAAAAACAGTGAGACGTTTGCGCCGAGCAATAGCAAACAGGGAGGGAGCGATCTCTCGAGGGGCGCAACCATGCAACCAACGATCAAACCAGAAACTTGTCTTCATCCCATCGCCCACCTCAATCTTCGTTGCTGCACGAAAAAGGTCCATGTCAATGGCAACACAAGGAAGCTCAGAACCATGCCAAGGCCGGTCCGGGGCAGTCCACTTATAGAATGAAACAATGTCTTACGAAAAGAATATATGCCTCTACAGTTTGTACTTTTGAGGGCAAAAAAGAAAGTTTACTACACCAATAATATCAAGGGGCAGCCAGCTCTAGGTCTCCGGTTTTGCTCGCCACCTGCTGCTGCAGCAGCTCGCTCTTCTGCGCCTCCACCTTCTTCTGCTGGACCTTCTCGCCGTACATGTAGGAGGCGAAGCCCCAGAGGGAGAGCACGAGCGCGATGCCCTTTGGCCCGTCAAACTTCTCGTGGAGGAAGAGGACGGCGAGGATCTGGGAAAGCGGCAGGAGGACGGCGATCATGATGCCAGCGAGGAGCGAGGAGGCGCAGGTGATGAGTCCCATGATGCCCAGGTTGAGAAGCTGCCACGACACGGCGTCCCACACGAGCACCAGGTAGTAGTTAGTCTTGCCGAGCCCGAACGCCGCCGCTTCGCTCCGCAGTGCCCCGAAGTCGCTCTTGATGGCCATGCCGAGCAGGCACACCATCGTGCCGGCGGCGCCCATCACGGCCTGCATCTGCATGACCGTGGAGTAGGGAGGCGGCGCCCTCGCCGCGGGTCCCGTCCGTATCGCTCCATGGAGACCTCAACGAGCGGCAGCACGAGCCCGGCGAGCGCCGCCGCAGCGATGCCCTCGCAGAACCCGGTCCAGTACGTCTTGGATGTCACGCCCGCCGGCTTCCCGGCTCCTGGCCCGACTCCAAGCACTGCCGGGCCAATGATGAGCAGCATGACGGCGTTGGCGGAGAAGGGCGTGAAGCGGAGCCCGACGAAGAGGAACGCGAACACCGCCGTGAAGGCGAGCTGCGTCGCGAGCAGCAGGGACGAGGTGGACAGTGGCAGCGCCTGCAAACCCATCGCGTACACGTAGCACGACACGGCGTAGAACCCGCCTAGCACGGCGGCCGCGCCAACGAGGCGAAGCGGGAGGAGGAGGTTGGCGATGCCGTGGCGGCGGCCGCGGAAGAGAGAGACGCACAGGGTCGGGAGGAGGAGCGGCCAGCCGGAGATCTGGAGCAGCGCGGAGAGCCACAGGCGTTGCCCGCCGTGGACGAAGTAGACGCGGAGCAAGAGCGGCCCGCCGGCGCCGATCAGAACGAGGCAGGCGCTGAATATGACCAGCAGCGAAGGCCGGTAGCGAGCCGGCGGGGCTGCAATGGTGCGGGGAGGCGAGGCGCTTGGCGTCTTTGCTGCTTCTTGCATGGCCGGACTGGCACTTGCAGCTATGGCTGCCATGACGTGTCTAAGCTCAGCTGCAAGTGCAAGTATGTGTGTACTGCTCCTTTGGTTGGATGCTTCAGATGGCGATGAACTGATGCGTTACACGACAGGCTTGTAAGGTTTATATAGGAGCAGGAAGATGCAAAGCTCGACCACAGAAAAAACTAACTACACAAATTAGTTAGTAGGTGAGTCAAACATAAAGGAAGGAGGAGAGAAGTACACACGTACGTAACAATTAAGAACATCTACAGCCGGACGTCTCAAACGACCCATCATACGTCCGTGGACGCGCCCGGTCAGTGACCGGACAGGAGAGAGAAGGAAAAAAAATGACCCAACCGGATCCCTCATATCATCCCTATACGCCCGGGCTGTCCGCGAACCCTCATATCCATCTCAAATATAGGGAGGATATGAGGGCTCGCGGACGCGTCCGGGCGTGCCCGGTCAGTCCGCCACGTAGGACGCGGCCCCACCCCGGACCACCTTTTCTTTTTCTTTATTCATTCTTTTCTTTCTCCCTCCCTCTTCACCAATCACGTGCAAGTGACCGGACAAATGAGGAAGAAAATGAAGAGTGTGGCTGCGC
The DNA here is from genome assembly GCA_039707655.1 of Elymus sibiricus. NCBI lineage: Eukaryota > Viridiplantae > Streptophyta > Magnoliopsida > Poales > Poaceae > Elymus > Elymus sibiricus. Next base: position 469,947,165 of record CM077669.1, read on the forward strand.
GGACGGACAAATAGGGGACACGCCCGGTCACTGACCGGGCGCGTCCGCGGGCGTTTAGGGGGTCATATTTGCTATGTCCGGCTGTAGATGCTCTAACAATGAGCTCTCCGGTCCATCCGTTATGAACCCTACGATATATTTGTCCTGGAGCAACACTGCCAACAATGACACGTGGGAGCATATGCTCCTTGTTTTCAAAATGTGTTTTAAACATGTTTTGAAATATCACAAAATTCTGAAAAATATTTCGCACTTACATCTCGATATTCTACGTGATCACGAAGTCGTTTTGTAAAAAACCAACTATTTTTGTGTCGTGTGCGAAAAAGACAAAATTCAGTGTTAAAAAGGGCTTTTCACGAGGAATTGTTTTATCTCTTTTACACAAGCCACAAAAAATGTCGGTTTTCCGCAAAACTTGGCACACATACATAGAATATCAAGATGTATGCTTCAAAATTTTGATTGGATTTTTTTGACATGTTGAAATATTTTTTTGAATGGCAGGAGCATATGCTCCCATGTGTCAAAGTGAATTTCCGGTACTACTCCACCTACATTCATCTTGATAATTTTTCACATATTTTTACTATTTAAATGTCAACTGAAAATGATGTAAGTGTTGGTCGATGCGGCATGAAGCTCCGAGGCCGAGTCCGCAAACGAGGGCACGCCATGACCTCGCCTGGTACAAGAGGGGTGAGGCTGGGAGGAAGACCATGGAGACAAAGGGGAGAGATTATTGTCGAAACTATTTTCTTGTTTCACTACTAGAATAGCGTTTTGTCCCGAGTTTCATTCTTCGTCGAATGCATTTTGTTGGGAACTCGGCAAACTTTTTGTTCGCCGAGTTTGATCCAAAATTGGACTCGGCAGTGATAAACAACTCGACAGAGCAATGGCTTTGCCAGGTTCTGACGAAAAATGACTCAGCAAACAGCTCGTGTCACGTGGTGTTTACGTTAACGACGCGTCGAGTATGACGGTGTGGTTCGCCGCATTTTTTCCATCTGAAACTCAGCAAACATTATTTTTATATTCACCATGTTCGCGATAGAAATCACTCAACAGTATTGATGATTGCCGGGAGCAGTCAAACCGAATGCCTAGCGCCGAGTTTGAAACTCGGCCAATAGTTCGCCGAATTTAATGTATGCTTTGCCGAGTTTTTTTGAACTCGACAGTAAACGCGATTCTAGTAATGTTTCCAGGCAATTGATAAATCGTCTGTCCCATTTTCCTGATTGAACTTACAATAGTCTCCTGTTTTCACCATTCAGTCACAAGTCACAACACGTAAGTGCAGTATTACTACATAATCTTTAGTAATTATGAATTCCTCAGGAATAGTTCGAATCCTGCTGCATGAATTAATCTGAACAAATTCACTCAGTGTCCTAAACAAACATTTGTTTTGTGCTTTTATGTCACGACTCACGACCGGGGTAAGGGATGGGACTTGCTTCATTGACCAGGGCGAAGCAGCAAGTTGAATGCATGTGAGCGAAACGGTCAGCCTGGACTCGTGCGGCGTTTAATTTAACCATTCTCGCTCTCTTTTCTAATTAAATTTAACCATCCGCGTCCATGACCAACCACCACTTGTCAATGCCAACAGCTGACGTGTATCATCGGTCTAGTCCACGTCGGCACCGGTAAAATACTAACCCTAGCCTAGCTACAACAAAAGCTTCTCTAAATACTCTACATACTCGCACATGCATATACGTAGACGTGATGATTGCTTAGCGAGAAGAAGACAAAGCAGAAGCGCCTCCGGCGAAAGTGCAGCTTTGAGCTGCATGTTTTGGTAATTGTACTTCTGCATCGCCGCCGCCGGGACCGAGTAATTAGAGCGCATGTGCCTTGTCCCCAATTTGGCAACTTCCCATTTCTTTATCTTGGAGTAGCTTATTTTAATTTGTTCCATAATCTAATTTCTGATACATACAGGTATGCATGTCGGCATTCATGCAATGGTTCAAATTACTGGTATGCTATATGGTTAATTTTTTGGGAGACTAAAAACCAAGCTATGGTATTTTGTACCGATATCCTAGCTATAGGCCGCTATAGCATGGCTGCCATCAGTTTTCAAATCTAGTACTCCCTCCGTTTCATAATATAGTGCATATAAATTATTTTTTTAAAAATCAAATTTTATAAATTTGATCAAGTTTACAGAAAACTACTTATATCTACAATATTAAATATATAAAATATGATACTAAATCTTGTGACATTTTAGATGTAAATGTTTTCTCCAGAAACTTGGTAAAAATTTACGAGGTTTGGTTTTTCAAAAAATCTAGATGCACTATATTATGAAACGAGGGGAGTACCTTGGAAGGGCATCTCCTCCAACGCCGATCTGTAAAAGTCTTTGGTATATGTCCGTTTTTATGTTCGGACGTGATCCACGGATATGATGCGGGAGAGAGTCATCCAATGTTAATTGGAAAGTATCCGGTTGGGAGGAGAAAAAAATAGGTGGAGACCATGCATGTGGTGAGGTATTTGTGATTTATTGTCTGGTTGGGAGAAAAGAGAGAAGAGAGGGACCATGCATGTGCGGTTGTGATGAGAGAAAGAAGAGAGGGACATGCATGTGATTAGTTTGTCTCTTAGATACCAAAATCCGTACACCCGGACCACTAAGCGGACATATACAGATTCTGTTGGATGATAAAAATGGTCTAGACAACGTGGTCCAGACGTGTACGAGCATTTTAAGGGCTGGCCTTGGAGATGCCCTTGCCTTGGTGATGCCCTAAGGGCATCTCCAAGGCGGACCCTCAAATCGCCCACATTTGTCCGGACCTCGCGGTCCGAACGTGGTTTGTCATCCAACGCGGGCCTGTATCGGTCCGCCGAGCGGTCCAGGCGTTCTTTTTCCTGCAGATCCAAGACAAACGTGGGGGTTTTGTGGGAGTGCGAATAGCAACACGTAGGACTTCAACACTCCTCGCCCACCCAAAATCCTTCCCGGACCCCGCGCCTCCATCCTCCCCACTTTCTTTCCTTCCTTCTTTTTCTCTTGCCTTCGCCGACACGCGACACCCCTGCCGGAACTCTACGTCTCCGTCACCTCCAGCGTTCCAGCTGGGCTCCAGCCCGCTTCTCCTCCATCGTCGTTCAACCCCTCTACTCTGACCACCCCGCCAAGTACTATCCGCGAGTGCTATACTCACCATGCCCGAAAAATGTTTGCTGAATTGCCGAAGCTAATAAAGTTCTTCTTTCTTTTTTTCTAGCAATGGATTCCAATTTGGAGTACATATATGAGCACTATGTTGAGTCGTCCGACGACTCGTCCGATGAGGAGGACTACACGGATACGACAGCGATGATGCATACGGTCATTGAAGACGCGGAGCGTGCGAAGGAGCATGTTCTTAATTTCAAGGGATCGATCAAGGGTCATCGATTCACAACCGCAACAAGGCGTGCGACCATTTGACACTGATGGTTGACTACTTTATCCCGGATGCACTCTTCGCTGACCATTTTCGCTGGTGTTTTCGGATGCGCAAGACTACCTTCCATCATTTCTATCATGGCGTCCGGTCCTATGATGACTACTTCGTTTTGAAGAAGGATGTCGTGGGAATGATTGGCTTCTCAGGTTATCATACACGGTCATACTCCAGATGTTTGCATATGGCACGAAAGCTGATTCGTAGGACGTGTACCTACGGATGTCTGAGAGCAGATGCGGAGATGCCATGGTTAGGTTTGCAACTGTCGTGGACGAGGTGTTTGGACCTCACTACCTGAGAGGACCAACTGTGGCAGACACCGAGAGCCTCTTGGCAATTTCAGAAGCAAGAGCCTGGCCAGGTTTGCTTGGATCTCTTGACTGCATGCATTGGAAATAGAAAAACTGCCTCAAGGCTTTAGAAGGTCAATATCAGGGTCATGTTAAGAAGCCCGCCATCATTCTTGAAGAAGTTGTATTCCATGATCTTTGGATTTGGCACGTTTTCTTTGGCATGCCCGGCTCTCATAATGACATCAATGTGCTGCAGCGATCACCGTTGTTTGCGAGACTAACTGAAGGCATGGCCCTTCCTTGCCACTATACTGTCAATGAACATGAGTACAACATGGGCCACTATCTGGTTGACGATATCTATCCTCCGTGGGCTACCTTTCTAGCACCATCTCTAACCTAGTTGATCAAAAAAAGTCTCTCTTTGCCCAAAGAGAAGAAGCATCTAGAAAGAATGTGAGAGGGCGCATTTGGAGTTCTGCATGCCTGTTTTTTAGTTGTTCGTGGAACTGCTAAACAATGGGATCTGGAGACCTTGTGGGAGGTGATGACATGTTATGTGATCATGCATAACATGATCGTCGAGGATGAGGGTGAGGATGCTGCCGCAGCTCTAGAATTTCAAAACATGTGTGACCCTATCGAATTTCCAGACAAGAATTTGACCACATTTGAAGCGTTTATTGAAATGCATCAACAAATTCGGCATCGACTAACTCACAAGCAGCTGAAGAAAAAATTGATTGAGCATCAGTGGGGGTTAAAGGGGAGAACAATGTTGGAATGTAAAATTTGTTTTTTTTTAATTTGAACTAGTGTTGCATGCGGCTATTTGAACGTATGTACTCTATGCATGCGGCTATTTCAAAGTCTACTCTATGTATGCATTTAATTGAATGGGCGTACTTATAAAAAAAAGGCCGGATGCATGCAGATAGCGTTGGATGGCGGCCTCCCGCATCCATGTTCGCGGACGGATGCGGGAGGGGATTTGAATATTGCTATTGGAGATGCCCTAAGTAGTGGCGGCGCTACATTCATTTATGTGGGCGGGCCAAAATAGATCAGGTTAACGAATGCCATTAAAATTTTGCTATTAGGCCTAGATTCAGCGCTGCTCTTGACTGAAATCTTGCTGGGTTGGGCGGGCCATGGCCTGGTTTGGCCCAGCCGTAGCTCCGCTACTGGCCCTAAGTGTACATGTATGAGTAGGTATTCAACATGTACACGAATTTTGATCCATAACGACAATGTAAAAGAAAAACTAACAAGTTAGAGTCCAATCTTTCGTTAGCGGATGTTTTATCTTGAAGCTTTGGCTGGCTGACGACTGCTTTACGACTAGTCCTAACCCGGCAGGAAAATAAATCATCTATTCATAAGTTAATTATTGGATTCTTTGTTTTCTTTTTTCTTTTTGACTTTCCTACTTTATAAACTAGATGATACCCCGCACATTACGGCGGGAATATACGATAATTGGTTGCAATTTTTTTTATGATATTTCGTCTTGAACTTGAATACGAGACTAAAGATAAGAAAATACATCTTATTGTTTTGTATTTGATTGTATATAATTATAAAATAAATGTTAATTAGTATTCCCCATGCATGTTGAGACAAATAAAAGCAGTGGAGTTGATATTTTTTTGATGATATTTCGTCTTAAACTTGAATACATGAGACTAAAGATAATAAAGTACATCTTTTTTTTGTATTTGATTATATATAATTATAAAGTAAATATTAATTAGCATTTCCCATGCATGTTGAGACAAATAAAAATAGTGGAGTTGATAAAGTGGGATGTTTGCATGTTGAGGGAATTAGTAATTGGTAGCATTTTCATGCATGCATGTTAAAGAAATAAAAAAGTAGTGGAATTGATGTATGATGATGTGGCATGTGTGCATGTTAAGGTAAATAAGATAACGGGATGAACTTATTATGTATATAGAATATCTTCCGTGATACCTTGCTATAGTTATAGACCAGTCCTCGCCGTGAAGCTGCGTAAAAACACCCATTTAAAACCTTGCATTCTTGTTTACTTTTGTGGGGGTGTATGCTGGCATTGTGTTGATTAAACTGTACTTTGAGCTAATTGTATTTTGTTCCGTGGGTCATCCGGTGGGTTTAAACTAAGCAGGTCACCAATGCATGGAGACTCACAAATTGCCTATGAGAAATATGTGTAAGTCGGTCACCCTTGTGGATAGGCAGAGATCAACATTGGCATTGCTATCCCACTAGACTTGTGCTCGGCAACATGAACTCAACGTGTTAATAAACTACTGAACCAACCTGTGGTTGGATGGTTAGAGGGACTGTGGTATCCCCAGCCCACCAGGGTTCAAATCCTGGTGCTTGCATTTATTCCTAGAATTATTTCAGGATTTTCGGCGATGCGTATTCAGTGGGAGGAGACGTTCCCGTCGACGACGAGGTGCCTACGGTGACTTCGTAAATTTCAAGATGATATGTCGTCTCAGTCTCTCGGAGGTGCTCATAGGGGTAGGGTGTGCGTGTGTGCGTTCATAGGGGTGAGTGTATGCGCGTGTATATGAGCGCTTGCGTCTGTACTGTGTTCAAAAAAAAAACTACTGAACCAGAAAATGCAAGTGCGCCGGCTCTTACCATACACGGCTCTTGGGTCGTCCGTCGTTGAGAAGGTCTGTACGTGAGAAGTTGGTAGCAGTAGGTTCAGAAAACAATCGATAGCAGGATGACTTTTTGTTTCAGTTTCCAGTCTATGCGCATTCCGTTGGATTCTCAACGATCCAAGCGACGAAATCACATCACCTACTGCAAGAAAATCGATTCAGTCAATCACTCCATCGACCAACATTCTCTCTATCCGGCTCGTCCATGTATTAGGTGGTTAGGCCCTCAAGGTCAAGAAGTTTTTTGCCTTGGAGTCTGGAGGGTGTTGGTACCATTATATCATACAAGCAAAAAGCTAGAAAGGGAAGTGCGCAAAGGAGATATTAGTTTTTAAGGATTGTTTTTCTTAGCGGCCGAGCTGTTCGTCGTATGAAATGTAGCAGCAGATATAGTTACGCATGATTGATTGGTTCAAACTGCAAAGATCAACGATGATGCAAAAACCACATATAATAAGGACAAAAATACTGAGAGGCGGCTGTAAACTATTCTTCGGAAAGAGAAGATCTTTTGTGGAAAATTCTGGTTGCCCTCCAAAAGTCCATGGCCCCCATTCATCACCTTGTTCCAATCTCCTGGACATGAAAATTTCACAGTATAAAGATTATTGCCCAAAGATCGAAATTTGACAGTCTGGACGGAGCAAAAATTATACCACTGTCGTATTAAATGTATGGTCAAACTTAGATTTCAAGAAACGCAGGCGCACTACATTGTGGAATGGAGGGAGTATTACTTTGAGATTCGTGCTAGTACGCTATTTGACAGTTTGCAAAATTTATCTCGTTACAAAGTGTTACATAATGTTTCGTTGAGTTGTTGTCTTATTTCAAGGTGTACCATGATGTATAATTGTGTACCAACAAATAGGAATGGACTTGTTTCCGATCGAATTTTCTGGTAGACGAAGGTATACAGCAAAACCATTGTGCTACACTTTGAAACATGAAAAAACTCTAACATACTCCCTCCATTCCCTTATACAAGACCATTATGAAAAATACATTTTGCATCTATATAAGGCCACCAACAATAATCAAGGTAAACATTAACGATGTTTCCTCATACTAACAACTTGTTTAATACTTGCTTGCATGTATTCATAATGACACTTAGCTACTTTCTTCTCATTCATTCATTGCATGAATGCGGCGTATTAATGATTCCGATTAACGAAAAGAAAACATGACTTTCCAAGCGGTCATTAAATTTTGTCTTGATACATGTAATATGAGTTTGTAGCCTTGTATAAGGGAATGGAGGTAGTAACACCCCGAAGCAAAATAAAATTTCCTGAAAAAACATGGCACGAATTTCAAAACATTGGTGGACTGTGGATCCATACACCAGTATTTTTTTTGAAATAGAGAGTTGTATTAATTAATTAGAGGAAACATTGTCCGTACAATCGCGCAAGGCCACGCTCAACACGCAGGTTGGCACTGTACCTTGCATAACCCCACCACGCAACTCTCTACGCCCGAACTGGGCAAGACTATGAGCTAAACTATTGACCCTTCTATCTACTTTGCAGACTTTAACTTCTCTGATCCCTTGTTTGATGGCTTGAAATTCCTTCGCAATCGCTCCAACTTCCGATCTATCAAGAGACGAGTGGTCGAGCGCCTTTGCCACCGAACTGCAATCTGTCTCAATAATTAACGGTAGACCCGTACCCGACACCGCCTTCCGCAATCCTTCTAGGCAAGCCAAGGCTTCCACACAGTCCGCTCCATTGCACCGCGGTATATAATCCCATGCTGATAAAATAATTCTTACATCATGATCCTGAACCAGAGCGCCCCACGCCCCACTCCTACTTTCCTCTAAGAAACTTCCATCAACATTGACCTTTGCCCACCCAAGCTCTGGCTTTTGCCATCCTTTCTCCTGTGTATTATCATGCTGCTGCAAGTTTGCTAATTTAACCATAGGACTTTTTCCTTTTCGATCTATCTCAGAATTTCCGTTCGCAATCATGTGGAGGTTTACAAGGTAGTTTTGCAGAAAGCGAGCAGAATGAGAAATTTTCGCTTTACCTTTCACGAAGATCGCATCAGTTCTATGGTGCCAAACACGCCACCAAAATAGCATAAATATTTGTCTTTGCTCTTCACGCACCTTATCCAGCAAGACCAAGACCCAATCCCTTCCAGTGTATTTTATGTCATGCTCAGGGGGAAGGTTCCTTACATCCTTTAGCGCATGCCAAAGGGCTCTTGCAAATGTGCATCGATGTGCCATATGAAAGCCTGTTTCATCATCAGCTCCACATACATTACAAATCGGGGTGAGACCCAGGATGCGTCGAAATCTATTAGTTTGAACCGCCAGTGATTCCGTTGCTAGTCTCCATGTAAAGATACAGACTTTTGAGGGGACATTTGTTTCCCATATGTTATTCCAAATTGTACGATCCCCTGACCTATTGTTACTGGACCCAAACATTTCAGAATTCTTTTCGTCCATGGCTAGCCGGTAAGCGCTACGGACAGTGAAAATTCCATTCTTTTCTGGCTACCAAGCAATATAATCATCTTCCTCGTACTTTGGGAGTCGGATACTCAAAATTTCATTTGCATCTTCGCGTGTAAATATACGCCGAACATTATCTTCCTTCGAGGAGTGACTCTCCTGGTCAATAAGGTCCGCTACCTGACGGGTACGAGAGTTTGTCGGATTTGTGTTTATTTTCATGTTTCCTCTTGGTAGAATATCATTCTCTTGTGTCCAGGAGTCTTTCGTACTTCACTTTGAAACTCTGTGTTTTCTACTTCTTAACAATTGATACTCCGACATCTAATATAACCTTTACTCTATGAAAGTTACCAGCAAAATCACCGAAACCCTGCTCCTCTGCATAATACTCGCCGACCTTTCCTCCAAGAAGGTCTATCAAACGGCCAAACCCATCCGGCAGACGGTTTGGTGAATCCGTCATATGGACCAAAACTGGCTGCCCTCAGAAAGTCCATGCCCCCCCCCCCCCCATTCATCACCTTGTCCCAATCTCCGGGGCATGAGAATTCCATAGTATAAAGATTATTGCCCAAAGATCAAAATTGGCAGTCTGGGCCAAATCCCATGCGCTTCTCATATATTCTTGTAAAACCAGAAATCACCATACTCACGGTTTGTATGCACTTTCCTGATCACCAGCCAGTGAGCCTCCTTAGTATCTTCCGGCATCACATCCTCATAGACTAGGTCATCTATCTCTCCTTCGTCAATGCCCAATTCGTTCATGAGGTCCTCAAGTTTCTTTTCCGTGCGATGTTGTGGCTGCCATCGCCGTGCTAGGGTACGTTCAGCGCACTGGTGAAGTTTCACAACCTAAAGCCCTATCGCCGCCGCCATGCCAAGGCCGGGAAGCAATGCAAGGTTGCCCCTGGATCAGCCCAAACGTGAGATCGGAGGGGATGGGGAGGAAGGAGAACAACGGGAAGGACTCAACGGCGACCCAGGTAGTGAGAGGAGGGGAACCCTATCGATGGCGTACTCACATCTTCACTTCCGAGAAGTGAACATTTCTGAATAGGCATTTTTAAAACAAAAAAACATTTCTGAATAGTATGCTTTATTAACTCAACGATACTCACTCCAGTCCTTTTTACTCCACATATAAGATTTGTGACAGGTAAAACTTTGCAAAGTTTGACCAAGTTTATATTATAAAATATCAACACCCACAATACTAACAAATATATATAATACGAAACTACATTTCATAGTGAATCTAATTATATTTATTTGGTATTGTGGATATGGATATTTTTTATAAGTTTGGTCAAATTTAAGATGTTTTGACTTCAGACAAACTTAAATGTAGACTAAAAAGTACCGGAGGGAGTACCACCTGATTTCTTTGTGCTATGAAGCTAGTATAGAATGAAACAATGTCTTACAAAACGTATTTCTCTATAGTTTTTACCTTTGAAAGGCAAAACAAAAAGAAGTTTACTACACCAAAAATATCAAGGGGCAGCCAGCTCTAGGTCTCCGGTTTTATTCGCCACCTGCTGCTGCAACAGCTGGTTCTTGTACGCCTCCGCCTTCTTCTGCTGGACCTTCTTGCTGTACATGCAAGAGGCAAAGCCCCATTGGGAGAGCACGAGCGCGATGCCCTTTGGCCCGTCAAACTTCTTGCATGGCTGGACTGGCACTAGCTGTTATGGTTGCCATGAAGCTCAGCTCGGAGTATGTGTGTTCTGCTTCTTTCGCCAACGAATTTGGTTTGGTGGTTCCTGTTTGTTGGATGCTCCAGATGGTGATGAACTTGTGTGGAGTAACATGACAGGATTGTAGGGTTTAGATCATCTACAGCCGGACCCCTCATACCCGTCTCAAATGCCCGGACAGGCCGCCCGGTCACGAAAATGCGACCCAGACGGGCCTCTCAAACTGGCCTCAAACGTCCGGGCTGACCGGCACCCCATTTCCAGCCCAAATATGAGGCGGATATGGGGAAGCCCGGGCACGCCCGCCACGTTGGACTGACGGCGTGGCCCACGCGGACTCGCCGGGAAACCCGACGGTCTAACGGGCGCCTCGACCGTTGACGCGGTGTGAACACCGCGTGGCGCCGTTCTAGCTCCCTGCCCGAGGTCGGGGCCGGCTATTTAAGCCGGCGGCCGCCCCCCAGCCCTAGCACATTTGCCTCCTCCCTCTCTCCGCCGCCACACGAGCACATCCGCCTCCTCTCGCACTCCCCACTCCATAAGAATGGTCCAGCGGCTCGTCACCACCTACGCGTAGCTCACTCCGTAGCGGCGCCTGCAAATCGAGGCGGAGATCCAGGCTCACCGTGCCGCCCGCATCGCTATGGGTCTCCCTCCGGACTCGCTGGAGACGGGGAAGGAGGAGGAGGACAAGCAGCAGGAGGACGAGCAGCAGCAGCAAGAGGAGGAAGAGCAGCAGGAGGAGGAGCAGCCGGAGGCCATGGAGGAGGACGACCCGGAGGAGGAGGCTCCCGGCTTGAGCATGACGGAGGCGGAGGCTGCGTTCGCCGTCGCCCAATCAGAGGAGATGGCGGAGCAGCAGGCCATCCTGGATTCCACCCGGGATGAGGCTGAGGTGGAGGCCAACCGTCGGCTCATCCAGCAGAGGCAGGCGGAGGCCGACGCCCTCTTCGACGAGCTGGAGGCAGATATCGAGGCGGAGGAAGCCGCAGCGGAGCAGGCGGCAGCGCCGGAGGGGGCAGAGCTGCATCCGCCGCACATCTATCCGCCGGACGGCACGAAGATCGTCGATATCTCTGACGAAGAGTAGATAGCTCGCACGTAGTACATAGGTTTTACATTTTGCATCCTTTTGTATGGATTTGAGGAACGAAATATGAGATGTCCAGATGCAATAGTCTTTTTTTGAGGCGGATAGATGTAGAAAGTAAAGTGATTTGAGGGGCGGATTTGCAAAGTGCGGCTGTAGATGCTCTTTTATAGTAAGTAGGTGAGTCCAACATACAGGAAGGAGGAGAGAGGTACACACGTAACAGTTAACAACAAGCTCTTGTGTCTCTTCTGAATTCAAGATATATTGTACTGAAGCGCTGCCGATAATGGCAGTGTATGGACTCCTCCATATGTTGCGTTCACCTGGAGTAGATATTCATCGTGCGTGTTTGGTCCTAATCAATGTTGTCCTGGATGCTCTTCGTACCTACAAGATGGGGGGAATCACTAGTAGAAAACATGCCTTTGGATCGAAGCATTAGTCCCGGTTGGCTTCTGGATCGGGACTAATGCTGCCAATAGTCCCGGTTCATTAGGCTAGGCATTACTCCCGGTTCATGAGGAAGCTTTAGTCCCGGTTGATGTTACCAACCGGGACTAAAGGGGTGGTGGCAGTGTTGCGTCAGGCTGGGGGCCTCACGAGACTCTTTAGTCCCGGTTTGTAACACCAACCGGGACTAGAGATGGACCTCTAGTCCCGGTTGGTGTAAAAATGTATCCCTATATATACTTGGCTCTTTCAGCCCGAGCTTATCCTCTCCATTCTCTGTTCTTCCCTAGCTCGAGCTCAACCCTCCATTTTTGTCAAGATTTGAGGCACCCCAATCCATCCAAATGTCCACAAAGGTTAGCAACTTTGTCCTTTCATCTCTTATTGCTAGATCAGCTCGTGCAATGCTTTATAAGTATAGTGATTTGTGGGTTTTAGTTTGGGTGTAATTATGTGGTAGTTTTTTTTTTGATTTATATGCAATTTGAGCTCAAATTAACTTCTTAGTTTGCATATGTGTAGGTGTGGTTTACTTAGTGTGCCTTCCCGTCCCCGTCCTAACCACCGTCGATCGCCCGCACCGTCCCGTCGCCAGCACCACCTTGGTGAGCCTATTCTTGTGTTCTTATCCTTTTTATAAAAAAAATCGTATTTCTATGATTTAGATAGTTACTTGCATAATTTTCTTACTTGTATGATTGTTGTTATATATAGTGCCATGGTTATGATATCCGTGCCCGTCGGCCCTCGTCCGGTTTACGATTCGGATGTGGTATATTCTATTTTATAACTATTTGTTGTATTTCGTGTTAATGACAATTATGCCCATCAAGTTGACATAGATATTTTTATCTAGGAGGTAGTTGAACCGGAAATTCCAACCGGCCCTATTGTCGAGAAGTTAAATTTAATTAAAAAAGAAAACGAGGATTTGAAAGGAAAATTGAAAACAGTTGAAGAAGAGAAGATGAAATTGGAGTTATACGTTGCCGATGTCATCGATGATCACAAGATCAAGATGGATGCAATGCGCTTGAAGATTAGAAAGATTAGAAAATATGCCATTAATAAAGAGGCTTGGTATCATTATGCAGTTAGATCAATTGTTACCTTAGTTGCGATTTTGATCGCATTTGTTGTTGCATTTAAATGTTTTAGCTAGATAGGTGTATGTTGTTTTATGACAATAAGTGTGTATGAACTTTATGTATGAACTTGTATTAATTTGGTATTTTCGGTGTTGTGTAATGAAGATGAACCAGGAATGGATGTACGATGACCGATGCTCTCCCCAGTTCATTAATGGCGTGCATAGTTTTCTGCGTGCGGCTGAGGCAAACAAGTGGGGTGGTTTTATGTGTTGTCCATGTGGTGTGTGTAAGAATGATAAGACTTACTCTAGCGCAAAACAAATTCACGTCCACCTTTTTACGTCCGGTTTCATGTCCGGCTATAATTGTTGGACCAAGCACGGAGAAAGAGGGGTTATAATGGAAGATAATGAAGAAGAAGAGGATGATGACAACTATCCTGGGTTTCCTGAATATGATGGTACTACAATGGGGGAAGAGAATGAAGAAGAAGAAGCTGCGGCATCAGATGAGCCCGCTGATGATCTTGGTCGGGCCATTGCTGATGCAAAGAGAAACTGCGAAAGTGAAAAGGAGAAGTTGAATTTGCAGCGCATGTTAGAGGATCACAAAAAAAGGTTGTACCCAAATTGCGAACATGACAACACAAAGCTCGGTACCACACTGAAATTGCTGCAATGGAAGGCAGAGAATGGTCTATCTGACAAGGGATTTGAAAAGTTGCTGAAAATAATGAAGAAGAAGCTTCCAAAGGACAACGAATTGCCCGACAGTACATACGAAGCAAAGAAGGTTGTCTGCCCTCTCGGATTAGAGGTGCAGAAGATACATGCATGCCCTAATGACTGCATCCTCTACCGCAGTGAGGAGTACTAGAATTTGAATGCATGCCCGGTATGCGGTGCATTGCGATATAAGATCAGTCGCGATGACCCTGGTGATGATGTTGAGGGCGAGCGTCCGAGGAAGAGGATTCCTGCCAAGGTGATGTGGTATGCTCCTATAATACCACGGTTGAAACGTTTGTTCCAAAACAAAGAGCATGCCAAGTCGTTGCGATGGCACAAAGAAGACCGTAAGAAAGACGGGAAGTTGAGAGTACCTGCTGATGGGTCGCAGTGGAGAAAAATCGAGACAAAGTGGCCGGACTTTGCAGATGACCCAAGGAACGTATGGTTTGGTTTAAGTGCAAATGGTATTAATCCTTTTGGGGAGCAGAGCAGCAAGCATAGCACATGGCCTGTGACTCTATGTATCTATAACCTTCCACCTTGGTTGTGCATGAAGCAGAAGTTCATTATGATGCCAGTGCTCATCCAAGGCCCTAAGCAACCCGGCAACGATATTGATGTGTACCTAAGGCCATTAGTTGATGAACTTTTACAGCTGTGGAATAAAGAAGGCGTACGTGTGTGGGATGAGCACAAACAGCAGGAATTTGACCTACGAGCGTTGATGTTTGTAACCATCAATGATTGGCCTGCTCTTAGTAACCTTTCAGGACAGACAAACAAGGGATACAACGCATGCACGCACTGTTTAGATGATACCCAAAGTATATATTTGGACAAATGCAAGAAGAATGTGTACCTGGGACATCGTCGATTTCTTCCGACCAAGCATGCCTTAAGAAACAAAGGCAAGCATTTCAAAGGTGAGGCAGATCACCAGAAGAAGCCCGTCCTCCGTACTGGTGATGATATACTTGATATGGTCAAGGATTTACAAGTAATCTTTGGAAAGGGTCCTGGCAGACAATCTGTTCCGAATGACGCTGACGGACACGCCCCCATGTGGAAGAAGAAATCTATATTTTGGGAGCTAGAATATTTGAAAGTCCTAGAGGTCCGCTCTGCAATCGACGTGATGTACGTCACGAAGAATCTTTGCTTGAACCTGCTAGGCTTCCTGGGAGTGTATGGGAAGACAAAAGATACACCGGAGGCACGACAGGACCAGCAACGTATGAACGCAAAACACGGCATGCATCCAAAGCAGTATGAAGGTCCTGCCAGCTACGCTCTTACCAAAGCAGAGAAGGAAAATTTTTTTGAATGCCTGCTCAGTATGAAGGTCCCGTTTGGCTTCTCGTCGAATATAAAAGGAATAATAAATATGGCAGAGAAAAAAATTCAGAACCTAAAGTCTCATGACTGCCACGTGATCATGACGCAATTGCTTCCGGTTGCGTTGAGGGGGCTTCTACCAGAAAATGTTCGATTAGCCATTGTGAAGCTATGTTCATTCCTCAATGCAATTTCTCAGAAGGTAATCGATCCGGAAATCCTACCAAGCTTACAGAATGATTTGGTCCAATGTCTTGTCAGTTTCGAGTTGGTGTTCCCACCATCCTTCTTCAATATTATGACGCACGTCCTAGTTCACCTAGTCGAAGAGATTGCCATTCTGGGTCCTGTATTTCTACACAATATGTTCCCCTTTGAGAGGTTCATGGGAGTCTTAAAGAAATATGTTTGTAACCGTGCTAGGCCAGAAGGAAGCATCTCCAAGGGCCATGAAACAGAGGAGGTTATTGAGTTTTGTGTTGATTTTATTCCTGACATTAAGCCGATTGGTGTTCCTCAATCGCGGCATGAGAGGAGACTGCGTGGAAAAGGCACGCTTGGACCAAAATCAATAATATGTAGGGACGGGCATTCTTGGGCGCAAGCACACTACACAGTTCTACAGAATTCTACCTTGGTGACCCCGTATATCGAGAAACACATGGATATTATACGCTCCAAGAACCCGGAGCTAGCAGTCTGACCCCTGGATTAAACGTACACACATTGAGGCTTTCGGCGGTTGGTTGCAAACACATCTCATGAATGACGACATTGTTGAAGATGACTTGTACTTGTTGGCCAAGAGACCATCTTCGACTATATTGACTTTCCAAGGGTACGAGATAAATGGGAATACATTTTACACGATCGCCCAAGATAAAAAGAGCACCAACCAAAATAGTGGTGTCCGCTTTGATGCAGCAAACACCAATAGGGAAAATGACACATATTATGGTTACATAGAGGAGATATGGGAACTTGACTATGGAGGTGATTTGAAGGTCCCTTTGTTCCGGTGCAAATGGGTCAATCGGGCTGGAGGAGGGGTAATGGTAGACCCGCAGTACGGAATGACAACAGTGGATCTCAACAATCTTGGGTACACAGACGAACCATTCGTTCTAGCCAATGATGTGGCGCAAGTTTTCTATGTGAAGGACATGTCTACCAAACCGAGAAAAAGAAAAGATAAGAAAGCGGATACATCATACGATGAGCCAAAGCGCCACATAGTTCTTTCTGGGAAAAGAAACATCGTGGAAGTGGAGGACAAGACAGACATGTCACAAGATTATGAAAAGTTTGATGAAATTCCTCCCTTCGCAGTGAAGACTGACCCAAGCATCCTGTTAAATGATGAAGATTGTCCATGTTTACAGTGCAATAATCAAGGGACACACGCGAAGAAAAAGTTTTATACCCCAAGATCCCACTCTGGGATGTGATTGGCTTCACCGTCATCACTTTTCTTCTCTAGTGAGTAGCCGGGATGGTCCAGTTTGTACACGAAGTGCATCCAGTTTTTGTTGTAACCCTCTCAACTTTTTACCACATGCTATGTGGGTGAAATGATGATACCATGCCAAGTTTCAACCTTTTCAGAGTTCATTTGTAGTGCTTTTTAATTTCAGGGTCATTTAGCTCAAAACAATTCATTAAATGGATGAAAAATAGCAATTGAACTTAGAAAGCGTTGAAATTTGAGGATGTGGCTTAGAATGGTTCATATTGAATGCACAAAAAGTCCGGAGTTGAAATAAGTTAAAAAAATGAAATGTCTTTGTAACAGGTGAGTTTTCGTCCGAAATCGTCATACTTCGAAGTAGATTATCCAGTTTGTACACGAAGTGCATCCAGTTTTTGCCGTAACCCTCTCAACTTTTTACCACATGCTATGTGGGTGAAATGATGATACCATGCCAAGTTTCAACCTTTTCAGAGTTCATTTGTAGTGCTTTTTAATTTCAGGGTCATTTAGCTCAAAACAATTCATTAAATGGATGAAAAATAGCAATTGAAGTTAGAAAGCGTTGAAATTTGAGGATGTGGCTTAGAATGGTTCATATTGAATGCACAAAAAGTCTGGAGTTGAAATAAGTTAAAAAAATGAAATGCCTTTGTAACAGATGAAGGTATAAAACTGAAAGAGTTAAACAGAATCTGGTTTTGATTAAAACACATATTTAAAATATCCTAAAAATTCCCAAATTGAATATACTGATAAAACATACTAAAATTAAACAACAAGAAAAACTATCACTCAAAAATATATTTTTAAACTAAAGTTATTCACTAACTAGTGATTCACACAAATTTCAAAAGAATTCAAATTTAAACTATTTAAATTTGAAAACTAATGGCACTAACAAAGAGTTTATATTTTTTTGACATAAATAAAAAAGGTTCATTCAAAAACTATAAATACTCTAACAGTTATTCCAAATCTAAAAATAGAACTTTGTTGTTTAGAAAAACAAAACAAAAAAGAAAACAGACCTTTAGTCCCGGGTGGTGGCTCCAACCGGGACTAAAGGTCCCTTCCCGTCCCTTCCCGCGCGGGAGCCGAAAAAGAGGTCTTTAGTCCCGGTTGGTGGCTCCAACCGGGACTAAATGGGGTCTTTAGTCCCGGTTGGAGCCACCAACCGGGACTAAAGGGGGTCTCTATATAAATTGGGACTTAGCCGTTTCCTTCCCCATTCTCCCCCCGACGCCGACGCCCCCGACGCCGCTAGGCTGTCCGCGCGCCTCCTCGCCGTGCCCCGTCACCGTCGGGCCGCCCGAGGCCGTCAGGCTGCCCGCGCGCCTCCTCGTCGTGCCCCGTCGCCGTCGCCCCGCCCCGACGCCGCAGGGTGCCCTGTCGCCGTCGCCCCGCCCCGATGCCGTCGCCGTCGCCGCTCGTCGCCGTCGCCCCGCCCCGACGACGTTGCCGCTCGTCGCCATCGCCGCTCTTCGCCGTCGCCGCCCCGACGCCATCGCCGCTCGTCGCCGTCGCCGCTCTCCTCGTTAGCCCCCCGGCGAGATTTTGTTAGATGTTCATATTGTTAGATTTTGTTAAATTTTCATATTGTTAGATTTTGTTAGATGTTCATATTATTAGATTTTGTTAGATGTTCATATTGTTAGATTTTGTTAGATGTTCATATTGTTAGATTTTGTTAGATGTTCATATTGTTAGATCTTGTTAGATTTTGTTAGATGTTCATATTGTTTCAGTTAATTTAGTTGTTTTATGTTTTAGTTGTTTTAGTTGTCGGTGAGGGAGAGTCCCCGACGATATCGACGATTTTATATTTTATATTAGGCAGATATATGATGTTTAGATGTTTAAATGTTTAGTTGCATAGCGTAGTCGTTGAGTCGACGATGCCCGGCCAGCATCCTCGTCGTCGACTCGGTGGCAACAACCTGCTTGAGAGGCGCCATGTCCGGGACTGGGCTCCGCCGGGCTGGCACTGGGAGGTGCTGCCTTCCAGGGCGCGCAGCTTGGTGAGGAATCAGGGTCCCGTCGTCGACCCGGAGTTTCTTTGGTGGCGGTCGCGTGGACCACTGTCGGTGCAGAGGGAGCCGGCCCCCGCGGAGGTGGTACGTCGCCGTGTCAGGGAGGAGGACGAGCACGTCCGACGCTACATGGCTGCGTTAGACGCCAGGTTCTCCAATACCTGGCAGGTTCTTCAGGGATTTCACCCGTGCTATGATCCTGTCATAGTTCCTTATCTTTGGGTGGCCACCGCCTGCGCCGCGAGACGTCAACTAGATCTGTATTAGTGATATTATATTCAAGATGTATTAGTGATAATATTCGATGATGTATTAGTTATATTATATAATAATATTCGAGATGTATTAGTGATACTATTCGATGATGTATTAGTGATATTATATGATCATATTGTTGCATTGCCTTGTATTGATTTGCATATCTCCGGTTTTGCTTATTGAATGCATTCTAATTATTTTATATTTGTTCCGGATTAGTTAAGCTATGGACGGTAGAGACAGAGACCGTGATCAAGAGAATGTCATGTACGACTTGATACGCTTCGAAAACGAAGAGAATGAAGAAGTAGATGATGGCTCACAATACCTTAACCCATCCGGTGAGGGAATTGAGGAAGAACAACCAAGAGACGAAGGGGAACCAACTGACAATGATGGCGAAGAAATTTTTCTCCATCATCAGAAGTCCGACGAGGTATTAATTTGCCCTCTGGTGATCATCAGAAGTATTGATTGATTTGTATATATTAACGAATCTTTCTTCTTTTAGCCCTCCGGATCGAGCAAATCTTCTACAAGGGTTAAACGTGGCCCGACAAAACCGTTGAAACAAGGCATAAAGTACAACATCGATCAAATGAGAGCAGATGGCGAACCGATTGCTCCTAAAATTAATGCAGACAAATTTATATGTCAATGCGAAGTTATCGTTAGGGACCAAATCCCGATCACCGCTCAAGAATGGAATCAGCCAAAAGATCGCAGGGTTCCTTTTGTCAGCCAAAGAGCAAAAGATCTGCTTTGGGAGGAGCTCATGAAACATTTCACCCTACCAGAGGGTCTCACAGATCTCCAACAAGAGAAAGTCAAGAAGTGTGCTCTTAAGAAGATGGCCACACAATTCCAGACTTATAAGAAAAGATTATGGACCAATTACGTGAAAGGAGGAAAGAAGACTTCAGAATTCAAACGAGAATATACGAAGTTAAAAGATGACTGGGACAGATTTGTGCAGTTCAAGGAATCAGAAGAAGCTAGGAAACGGTCGAGAGTAAACAAGAAAAATGCCGAGAAAAAAACGTGGCACCATCATCTGGGGCCAGGTGGCTACAAGTCTGGGTTGCCTAAGTGGGATGAATCCGCGAGAAACATGAAGGTTGCAGGGTTCACTCCAGAAACAGAGAATTGGCCCGACAGGTGCAGGATTGGTTTTATGCACATGGGGGAAAGTTGGACCCAAAGACAGGGAAGGTTCTTGAACAGGCAAGTCTTAAAGAAGCCACGGACGAGTTACTTAAAGCAATAGAAGAAGCTCGAATGGGTCTGTACCAGCCCGAGAGAGAGAACGACGAGCTTACACGCGCCCTCAAGAATCCTGAAAACCCGGGACGAACACGAGGCAAAGGCCTTGTTCCGTGGCTTCTAGGGTTTGCGGATTGGACCAACAGTTACAGAAGTCGTGAGACAAAGAAGAAGCATGAAGTAGATCGGATTCAGATGGTAGAAGCAAAGAACGCGGACTTGGAACGCAAATACATGCCGCAGCAGGAGCAAATCAACAAACTAAGCCAGCAAGGCGCGTCTCAGCAGCAGGAGCATCCAGATGCAGCATTGGATGGTGACATTCCATCATCTATGCCGAAAAGCAGCGTGGGTTCCACGGGGGTCCCGGCCGATGATGAACTGTTGGCTCGCTACCCCGTGGATGATATCCTAGAGTCGACAGCTTGTGAGCTACACGTGAAACTGAAGAACATATCCATGAAGGCGGCGAACGGCTTTGCTTTACCGAGTGGACCTGAAGCAACTTTCCACAGCAATCCGATTCCACCTGGCTATGCTCGTGTCGGGGTAGATGAAGTTGTGTCGGCATATGAATCACTAGATCTTGACTACCTTGGAGGTGAAGGGGAGCGAACACTGGGAGAAGCCAGGCGTTGTGTCATTTTATGGAAAAAGGAATGCATCGTGTTTCCAAACTCGGTGCCAAGGCCACCGACTCCTCCTCCAAGTCTGCCACGTCAGCAGACTCCAACCCACCTCAAGACGGAGCGCAGGGCGAGTCCTCCAAGTCCACCGCGTCAGCTGACTCCAACCCACCTCGAGACGGAGCGCAGGGCGAGTCCGCCATATCGATCTCCGCCACGTCAGCATAGTCAATCCCACCCCGAGACGGAGCCTAGGGCGAGTCCGCGATATCGATATCCGCCGTCTCCCAAGGGGAAGAGAGCACAAAAGAAGAAACCCGAGCCTCCTGCCAAAAAGAAGTTAGCTTACGAGAAGACTGATGAGGAAATAGATGAACAAGTGGCTATCGAATTGCAGGCCCATTTTGGACCGAAACCGCCCCCGCCGCCAAAGGAGAAAATACCTGAGGAAGTCGTACAACGCTTTTTGAATGCAGCTAAACCGGCGGAGAAAAGGACGCTATCAAACTATGAACGCTCTATTAGCAAGTCCTATCATAAACAAAAAAAACAGAAGTCGAGCGGTAGTAGTAGTAAATGTGGGAAAATTGTTCCCCAGCTCGGAGAACAGGCAGTGCAATCGAACACCCCGCTAAAGGTGACTACCGATAAGGTGGTAATAACCGACGCTGATAGAGAGAATGCTAGACAGCTCAGTATCACTGTTGAACAACTCCTAGAGATCGAGGAATTCCCACCGACGGATCCGAAGGAACTATAATGGGCATATGTCCCCGGGAACCCTCTCGTGAGTCCTGAAGATGAGAAGCTTCTATCAACGCAAATCTATAGCTTGCATCAGTGGTACATGAGAGAAGTAAAGGTCGGGCGAGAGAGCCTCATGGTGAAAGTCAAGCGAGAGCATTACATCCATGAAAATGATTTGTGGATTGAAAATGAAGAATTATTCCAGTTATTCAATCAAAAAGCACTCGACAAATCTATCGTCAGTTGCTACTGTATGTAAGTGATTTCTTTCTGTAATTTGATTAAGTCTCTAGCTCAGCTTGTTCATTTCCTGTAATTATCCTCACTATATTCTTTTTTGTGGTATTGTGCAGAATGAAGATTTTTGAATTGGAAAGAGATGGAGTCTATGGCATTGGGTTCATTGACCCAAATACCGTTAATGAAAAGGTGTAAAGTACTTACCCTAAAGACACGGAGAAAATGTTGCTAAGGTTTTTGAAGGCCCTAAATACCAAACCAGAAATACTTTTACCTTACAACTTCAAGTGAGTGTTACTTTTACCTTATATATATATATACTCGATGTTAAGTGTAGTTGATGAGTTATGCATGCCCGCTTATACAAATCGTGTCCGCAGCTACCACTGGATCCTGCTAATCATTAGAATTGACGATGGAACTGTTGAAGTAATCGACTCACTGAGTAAAGACCCTGAAGAATACAGAAGCCTGCATTCGATGCTCAACAGATAATTTCAATCATTTACACACTATGTCGGCCTCTTTAGTTCATTTCCTGATATCAAGTAATTAGTGTTGGGGAACGTTGCATAGAAAACAAAAAATTTCCTATGCACACGCAAGATCTATCCATGGTGATGAGCATCTACGAGAGGGAGAGTGGATCTACGTACCCATGTAGATCGCTAAGCGGGAAGCGTTAAGAAACGCGGTTGATGTAGTCGAACGTCTTCGCGATCCAAATCGCCGAGCGTCCCGCGATCCAATCACGATCCGTCCCGATCTAGCGCCGAACGGACGGCACCTCCGCGTTCAGCACACGTACAGCTCGATGACGATCTCCGCCTTCTTGATCCAGCAAGAGGGAGCGGAGAGGTAGAAGAGTTCTCCGGCGGCGCGACGGCACGGCGGCTATGGTGGTGGAACAATTCCGGCAGGGCTTCGCCTAAGCACCGCTGAAACTAGACTAGAGGAGAAACCGATCTAGATGAAGTAGAGGGAGCACGTGGCAATTAGGGTTAGCTCTTCCCTCTAAATCCTCTAGTATATATAGGAGGGAGGGAGGGGAGGAGGCAGCCTCAAACCCTCAAGGTTTGGCTGAAATTGGAGGTGGAGGAGTCCTACTCCAATCCTATTAGGAGTAGGATTCCTCCTCTCCACTTGGAAACCCTTTCCACCTTTCCTCATTTGGATTTTTTTCCACCCAAAGCCACATGGGCCTTAGTGGGGGGGTTAGGCCAGCCCACTAGGGGCTGGTTTGACTCCTCCCACAGCCCATGAGGTCCTTTGGGTCGAGACACCCCTCCCGATGGTCCCCGGTACCCCTCCCGGCACTCCCGGTACACTACCGAAATACCCGAAACTTTTCCGGTGACCAAAACAGGACTTCCTATATATCAATCTTTACCTCCGGACCATTCCGGAGCTCCTCGTGACATCCAGGATCTCATCTGGGACCCCGAACAACCTTCGGTCACCACCATACATAACTCTACTATACCGAAACGTCACCGAACCTTAAGTGTGCAGACCCTGCGGGTTCGAGAACTATGTAGACATGACCGAGACACCTCTACGGCCAATAACCAATAGCGGGACCTGGATGCCCATATTGGTTCCCACATATTCTACGAAGATCTTTATCGGTTGAACCTCTATGTCAAGGATTCAGTTAATCCCGTATGCTGTTCCCTTTGTTCTTCGGTATGTTACTTGCCCGAGATTCGATCGTCGGTATCTCTATACCTAGTTCAATCTCGTTACCGGCAAGTCTCTTTACTCGTTTTGTAATACAAGATCCCGTGGCTAACACTTAGTCACATTGCTTGCAAGGCTTATTGTGATGTTGTATTACCGAGTGGGCCCTGAGATACCTCTCCGTCACACGGAGTAACAAATCCCAGTCTTGATCCATGCCAACTCAACAGACACCCTCGGAGATACCTGTAGAGCATCTTTATAGTCACCCAGTTACGTTGTGACGTTTGATACACACAAGGTATTCCTCCGGTGTCAGTGAGTTGCATGATCTCATGGTCATAGGAACAGATACTTGACATGCAGAAAACTATAGCAATAAACTGACACGATCATATGCTATGTTTATAGTTTGGGTCTTGTCCATCACATCATTCTCCTAATGATGTGATCCCGTTATCAAATGACATCTCATGTCTATGTTTAGGAAACCTTGACCATCTTTGATCAACGAGCTAGTCTATTAGAGGCATACTAGGGACACAGTGTTGTCTATGTACCCACACATGTATTTGAGTTTCCAATCAATACAATTATAGCATGGATAATAAACGATTATCATGAACAAGGAAATATAATAATAACCATTTTATTATTGCCTCTAGGGCATATTTCCAACAGTCTCCCACTTGCACTAGAGTCAATAATCTAGCTCACATCACTATGTGATTTACATTGTAATGAATCTAACACCCATACAGTTCTGGTGTTGATCATGTTTAGCCCTTGGAAGAGGTTTAGTCAACGGGTCTGCAACATTCAGATCCGTGTGTACTTTGCTAATACTTATGTCGTCCTCCTTGATGTAATCGCGGATGGAATTGAAACGTCGCTTTATGTGTCTGGTCCTCTTGTGAAACCTTGGTTCCTTGGCTAGAGCAATGGCACCGGTGTTGTCACAGAACAGAGTCATTGGGTTTAGTGCACTAGGCACTACTCCAAGATCTGTCATGAACTGCTTCATCCAGACACCTTCCTTCGCCGCCTCCGAGGCAGCGATGTACTCCGCTTCGCATGTAGAATCCGCTACCACGCTTTGCTTGGAACTGCACCAGCTTACCGCACCCCCGTTGAGAATAAATACGTATCCGGTCTGCGACTTAGAGTCATCCGGATCAGTGTCAAAGCTTGCATCGACGTAACCCTTTACGACGAGCTCTTGATCACCTCCATAAACGAGAAACATGTCCTTAGTCCTTTTCAGGTACTTCAGGATATTCTTGACCGCCGTCCAGTGTTCCACTCCTGGATCACTTTGAAACCTTCCGGCCATACTTATGGCAAGGCTGACATCGGGTCTTGTGCACAGCATTGCATACATGATGGAGCCTATGGCTGAAGCATAGGGGACGACACTCATCTTTTCTCTATCTTCTGCAGTCACTGGGCATTGAGTCTTACTCAACTTCACACCTTGCAATACAGGCAAGAACCCCTTCTTGGACTGATCCATTTTGAACTTCTTCAAAACTTTGTCAAGGTATGTGCTTTGTGAAAGTCCTATTAAGCGTCTCGATCTATCTCTATAGATCTTGATGCCTAATATGAAAGCAGCTTCTCCTAGGTCCTTCATTGAAAAACTCTTGTTCAAATATTCCTTCACGCTTTCCAACATTTCTATATTGTTTCCAATCAGTAATATGTCATCCACATATAATATTAGAAACGCTATAGAGCTCCCACTCACTTTCTTGTAAATACAAGCTTCTCCGTAAACTTGTATAAACCCAAACGCTTTGATCACCTCATCAAAGCGCTTATTCCAACTCCGAGATGCTTGCACCAGTCCATAAATGGATCGCTGGAGTTTGCAAACTTTGTCAGCATTCTCTGAATCGACAAAACCTTCTGGTTGTATCATATACAACTCTTCCTCAAGGAAACCGTTGAGGAACGCTGTTTTGACATCCATCTGCCAAATTTCATAATCGAAAAAGGCAGCTATTGCTAACATGATTCTGACGGACTTAAGCATCGCTACGGGTGAGAAGGTCTCATCGTAGTCAACTCCTTGAACTTGTGAAAAACCCTTTGCCACAAGTCGAGCTTTATAGACGGTGACATTATCGTCCGCGTCCGTCTTCCTCTTAAAGATCCATTTGTTCTGAATGGCCTTACGCCCTTCAGGTAATACTTCCAAAGTCCATACTTTGTTTTCATACATGGATCCCATCTCGGACTTCGTGACCTCTAACCATTTCTTGGAATCCGGGCCCATCATCGCTCCTCCATAGCTCGTAGGTTCATCGTTGTCCAACAACATGACCTCTAAGACAGGGTTGCCGTACCACTCAGGAACAGTATGCGTCCTTGTCGACCTACGAGGTTCGATAGCAACTTGATCCAAAGCTTCATGATCATCATCATTAACTTCCTCTTCAACCGATGTAGGCTCTACAGAAACATCTTTCTGCGCTGCGCTACTCACAGGTTGAAGTAAAGGTTCAACAACCTCATCAAGTTCTATCTTCCTCCCACTCAATTCTTTCGAGAGAAACTCTTTCTCAAGAAATGTTCCGTTTTTAGCGACAAACACTTTGCCTTCGGATCTGAGATAGAAGATATACCCAACTGTTTCTTTTGGGTATCCTATGAAGACGCATTTCTCCGCTTTGGGTTCCAGCTTTTCAGGCTGAAGCTTTTTGACATAAGCATCACATCCCCAAACTTTAAGAAACGACAACTTTGGCTTCTTGCCAAACCATAACTCATATGGTGTCGTCTCAACGGATTTTGATGGTGCCCTATTTAAAGTGAATGCAGCTGTCTCTAATGCATAACCCCAAAACGATAGTGGCAAATCGGCAAGAGACATCATAGATCGCACCATATCCAATAAGGTTCGATTACGACGTTCGGACACACCATTACGCTGTGGTGTTCCAGGCGGTGTCAATTGTGAAACAATTCCACACTGTCTTAAGTGACTGCCAAACTCATAACTCAGATATTCTCCTCCTCGATCAGATCGTAGGAATTTAATCTTCTTGTTACGATGATTCTCAACTTCACTCTGAAATTGCTTGAACTTTTCAAACGTTTCAGACTTGTGTTTCATTAAGTAAATATACCCATATCTACTTAAGTCATCAGTGAAGGTGAGAAAGTAACGATAACCACCGCGCGCCTCAATGCTCATCGGACCGCACACATCAGTATGTATGATTTCCAACAAGTCACTTGCCCGTTCCATTGTTCCAGAGAACGGCGTCTTAGTCATCTTGCCCATGAGGCATGGCTCACATGTGTCAAGTGATTCAAAATCAAGTGACTCCAAAAGTCCATCAGCATGGAGCTTCTTCATGCGTTTTATGCCAATATGACCTAAACGGCAGTGCCACAAGAAAGTGGTATTATCATTATCAGTTCTACATCTTTTGGCATCAATGTTATGAACATGTGTATCATCACTATCGAGATTCAATAAGAATAAACCCCTCACATTGGGTGCATGACCATAAAAGATATTACTCATGTAAATAGAACAACCATTATTCTCTGATTTAAATGAGTAACCGTCTCGCAATAAACAAGATCCAGATATAATGTTCATGCTTAACGCAGGCACTAAATAACAATTATTCAGGTTCATCACTAATCCCGATGGTAATCGAAGAGCGAGCGTGCCGACGGCGATCACATCAACCTTGGAACCATTTCCCACGCGCATCATCACTTCATCCTTTGCCAGCCTCCGTCTATTTCGCAGTTCCTGTTTTGAGTTGCAAATGTGAGCAACCGCACCGGTATCAAATACCCAGGCACTACAACGAGAGTTGGTAAGGTACACATCAATAACATGTATATCATATATACCTTGTTTGTTGTTGGCCGCCTTCTTGTCAGCCAAATACTTGGGACAGTTCCGCTTCCAGTGACCAGTTCCCTTGCAATGAAAGCACTCAGTTTCTGGCTTGGGTCCAGCCTTGGGTTTCTTCACGGGAGGAGCAACTGCTTTGCCACTCTTCTTGGAGTTACCCTTCTTACCCTTGCCATTCTTCTTGAAACTAGTGGTTTTATTGACCATCAACACTTGATGCTCCTTCTGAATCTCAGACTCAGCGACTTTCAACATCGCAAACAGCTCGGCGACTGACTTGTTCATCCCGTGCATGTTATAGTTCAACACGAAGCTCTTGTAGCTAGGTGGCAATGATTGAAGAACTCTGTCAGTGATAGCCTCTGGTGGAAGGGGCATCCCCAATTCAGCCAGACGGGTGGAGTACCCAGACATTCTGAGTATGTGATCACTGACAGACCCGTTCTCCTCCATCTTGCAAGCATAGAACTTATCGGAGGTCTCATACCTCTCGATCCAGGCATTCTTCTGAAAGATAAACTTCAACTCCTGGAACATATCATATGCTCCATGACGTTCAAAACGTCTTTGAAGTCCCGGTTCTAAGCCATACAACATTGCACATTGAACTATTGAGTAATCATCAGAACGAGCCTGCCAGGCGTTCACAACGTCTGGAGACTCAACTGGAGCGGGTGGATCACCAAGCGGTGCATCAAGGACATAAGCCTTCTGGGAAGCCGTAAGGATAATCCTTAGATTACGGGCCCAGTCCACAAAGTTACTTCCATCATCTTTCAACTTAGCTTTCTCTAGGAACGCATTAAAATTCAGGGGTGCTACTGCGCAAGCCATGATCTACAACATAAATATTGCAAAGACAACTTAGACTATTGTTCAAGATAATGAGTTTAGTTAATCATATTACTTAAAAACTCCCACTCAAATTGACATCCCTCCGGTCATTCGAGTGTCACATGATCCAAATCAACCAACTCAAGTCCGATCATCACGTGAGTTGAGGTGGTTTCAATGGTGAACATCTTCATGTTGATCATATCTACTATATGACTCATGTTCGACCTTTCGGTCTCTTGTGTTCCGAGGCCATGTATGTACATGCTAGGCTCGTCAAGTTTAACCCGAGTGTTCCGCACGTGCAACACTGGCTTGCACCCGTTGTTTGCGAACGTAGAGTCTATCACACCCGATCATCACGTGGTGTCTCGAAACGACGAACTTTCGCAACGGTCTACACTCGGGGAGAACACAATTTTATCTTGAAATTTAAGTGAGGGATCACCTTATAATGCTACCGTCGTCCTAAGCAAAATAAGATGCATAAAAGGATTAACATCACATGCAAATCATAAGTGACATGATATGGCCATGAACTTGTGCTCTTGATCTCCATCTCCAAAGCACCGGCATGATCTCCATCGTCACCGGCATGACACCATGATCTCCATCATCTTGATCTCCATCAACGTGTCGCCATGAGGTTGTCGTGCCGACTGTTGCTTCCACGACTATAGCTAACTCATAGCGATAAAGTAAAGCAAAACGGCAAAAATAATTAAAGACAACCCTATGGCTCCTGCCGGTTGCCGTACTCATCGACATGCATATTGTGATATTCCATACAATACATGATCATCTCATACATCACATATATCTCATCATGTAATTGGCCATATCACATCACAACATACCCTGCAAAAACAAGTTAGACGTCCTCTAATTGTTGTTGCAAGTTTTACGTGGCTGCTACGGGTATCTAGCAAGAACAATTCTTACCTACGCAAAAACCACAATGGTGATACAAAAATTGCTATTCAACCTTCTCAAGGACCGCCTTTGTCAAATCCGATCCGACTAAAGTGGGAGAAACAGACACCCGCCAGCCATCTTTATGCAACGAAGTTACATGTCAGTTGATGGAACCGGTCTCTCGTAAGCGTACGAGTAATGTTGGTCCGGGCCGCTTCTTCCCACAATACCGCCGAAACAAGAAAAGACCAAGGGACGAAGCAATCTGAATATCAACGCCCACAAACTCCTTTGTGTTCTACTCAAGATCTCATCTACACATAGACCTAGCTCAGATGCCACTGTTGGGGAATGTTGCATAGAAAACAAAAAAATTCCTACGCACACGCAAGATCTATCCATGGTGATCAGCATCTACGAGAGGGAGAGTGGATCTACGTACCCTTGTAGATCGCTAAGCGGGAAGCGCTAAGAAACGCGGTTGATGTAGTCGAACGTCTTCGCGATCCAAATTGCCGAGCGTCCCGCGATCCAATCACGATCCGTCCCGATCTAGCGCCGAACGGACGACACCTCCGCGTTCAGCACACGTACAGCTCGATGACGATCTCCGCCTTCTTGATCCAGCAAGAGGGAGCGGAGAGGTAGAAGAGTTCTCCGGCGGCGCGACGGCACGGCGGCTATGGTGGTGGAACAATTTCGGCAGGGCTTCGCCTAAGCACCGCTGAAACTAGACTAGAGGAGAAACCGATCTAGATGAAGTAGAGGGAGCACGTGGCAATTAGGGTTAGCTCTTCCCTCCAAATCCTCTAGTATATATAGGAGGGAGGGAGGGGAGGAGGCAGCCTCAAACCCTCAAGGTTTGGCTGAAATTGGAGGTGGAGGAGTCCTACTCCAATCCTATTAGGAGTAGGATTCCTCCTCTCCACTTGGAAACCCTTTCCACCTTTCCTCATTTGGATTTTTTTCCACCCAAAGCCACATGGGCCTTAGTGGGGGGGTTAGGCCAGCCCACTAGGGGCTGGTTTGACTCCTCCCACAGCCCATGAGGTCCTTTGGGTCGAGACACCCCTCCCGATGGTCCCCGGTACCCCTCCCGGCACTCCCGGTACACTACCGAAATATCCGAAACTTTTCCGGTGACCAAAACAGGACTTCCTATATATCAATCTTTACCTCCGGACCATTCCGGAGCTCCTCGTGACATCCAGGATCTCATCCGGGACCCCGAACAACCTTCAGTCACCACCATACATAACTCTACTATACCGAAACGTCACCGAACCTTAAGTGTGCAGACCCTGCGGGTTCGAGAACTATGTAGACATGACCGAGACACCTCTATGGCCAATAACCAATAGCGGGACCTGGATGCCCATATTGGTTCCCACATATTCTACGAAGATCTTTATCGGTTGAACCTCTATGTCAAGGATTCAGTTAATCCCGTATGATGTTCCCTTTGTTCTTCGGTATGTTACTTGCCCGAGATTCGATCGTCGGTATCTCTATACCTAGTTCAATCTCGTTACCGGCAAGTCTCTTTACTCATTTTGTAATACAAGATCCCGTGACTAACACTTAGTCACATTGCTTGCAAGGCTTATTGTGATGTTGTATTACCGAGTGGGCCCTGAGATACCTCTCCGTCACACGGAGTAACAAATCCCAGTCTTGATCCATGCCAACTCAACAGACACCCTCGGAGATACCTGTAGAGCATCTTTATAGTCACCCAGTTACGTTGTGACGTTTGATACACACAAGGTATTCATCCGGTGTCAGTGAGTTACATGATCTCATGGTCATAGGAACAGATACTTGACATGCAGAAAACTATAGTAATAAACTGACACGATCATATGCTATGTTTATAGTTTGGGTCTTGTCCATCACATCATTCTCCTAATGATGTGATCCCGTTATCAAATGACATCTCATGTCTATGGCTAGTAAACCTTGACCATCTTTGATCAACGAGCTAGTCTATTAGAGGCATACTAGGGACACAGTATTGTCTATGTACCCACACATGTATTTGAGTTTCCAATCAATACAATTATAGCATGGATAATAAACGATTATCATGAACAAGGAAATATAATAATAACCATTTTATTATTGCCTCTAGGGCATATTTCCAACAATTAGTAACTCCTTTATTCATTTTCTTTGCCGGGCAGGGTTTGGAAAAATTTCACCAAAGATGTTAGAGGTGAATGGAAAGAGGAGCTGAAATGGCGAAGGTCCAAGGTATTTAAGTAGTACTAGCTACGTCCGCGCATCTCTTTAAGTATAGTTTCAATACCATTATCATCCTTGATTATTATCTGATTGAATTATATTCTCGTAAAGTGCATGAGGCAGCAACAAGGGACTTCTTTATGTGCATATTACGTTTGCGAGAACATTCGTTTTATGACCGAAAGGACCAAAACTACAAGAGATCTTTGGGTACGTAAACACCATTCACATTTTTTTTATCATGATGTAATATATATATATATATATATATATATATATATATATATAGACAACTAACATGTTCATATTGATCTCCTTCTTTAAAGATGCACGAGATGCGGGAGAAGCTCCTACCAAAGGACCGCATACGAGCAATTCAAGAGGAAATTGTTGGTTTTTTGCTTGAGCAGGTCATATCTCCCGACGGAGAATACCATTACACCTAATGCCTGCATGTAATGATTTGCAAATTGTAGGAGAAATTGTATATACCAAATTATACATATGTGTATGCATGGTCGTACGAAAAGTTCTATGTATATGATTGGTTCTACGAGATATTCTATTATATATGCATAACGTGTACGGTATGTAGCAGCGTAAAATATGTTTGAAATGAAAAAGAATTAAATCGAATACACAAAACGAAAAGAAAAAGTAAACAATAAAACCTAAACCCATAAACCCCAAAGCCCCTAAATCTTTAGTCCCGGTTGGTGTTACCAACCGGGACTAAAGGTCCCCATCCCCCGGGCGCGCTGCCATCCCACGTGGCAGGGATTTAGTCCCGGGTCGTAGACAACCGAGACTAAAGGCTTGTACCCTTTAGTCCCTATACATTAGTCCCAGTTGGGGAACCAGGACTAAAGGCCCTTCCCAACCGGGACTAATGGCCTGTTTTCTACTAGTGGATGAGGCTGACGCCAGGGGTGATCACGGAGCTGGACAGGCTTCGGCGCGCCTTCCATTGGAACGCGGCCGAGCGCGCCACCAGGGCGCAGTGCCTGGTGGCTTGGGAGCAGGTCTGCCGGTCTAAGGACGAGGGTGGACTGGGCATTCGAGATCTCGCTACGCAGAACAGGTGCCTGCTGCTGAAAATGCTGCACCGACTGCATGCGAGCTCTTCGTCTTCGTGTTGGGCTGCTTGGGTCTGGGCAGACCTCAACGGCCGCTCGCTGCTCCACTCGGCCGCCTATCGGGATGCTGGAGAACACGACAGGGCGTTGCGCGCCTTTCTCCCTCTCTATCGGGGGCTCTCTACGGTGGAGGTGAAGGAAGGGAGGAAAACCTCCTTCTGGTTCGACTGTTGGCTCCCCTGCGGAGCCGTCGCCGCTTCCTTCCCAGCCCTCTTGATGCACGCAACGGATGTGGAGGTGACGGTGTGGGGAGTGCGGGTGCATGGCCTGGATCGTGTGCTAGTTCCGAGGCTTACTGTCGCGGGCGTCAACGAGCGGGCGGCTCTCCTGGCCCTCGTTGATGCAAGCGCCCCCTCCGTCGGTGATGATGCTCGGCGTCTTGTTCTATGCTCTGGTCCCCACGGGTGCATGGTCACCAATGCTGTCTATGCTCTGGAGCGGTTCGGTAGTGCTCGTGCACCTTTTGCGTGCTTCATTTGGGGGTCTAGGGCGCCGTCGTGGGTGCGCTTCTTAGGGTGGCTCCTAGTCCAGCGGCGGATCCAGACACGGGATGTCCTCCTAAGGAAACACATTGTGGAGTCGAGTGGCGCTGGGTGTCCCCTCTGCGACGACGCTCTCGAGACGGCGGATCACCTGATCTTTGGGTGCACCTTCGCCCGCTCCTTCTGGGCTCGGGTGGGTATTGACGTCCTCGATGCCGGTTGCAGTGTGGGGGCTCTCCATGCCTTTGATGTCAGTCCGGCTGTTGGGGGGGGGGGGGGCTCGCCCCCCCCCTCCCCACTTTCGCGCTTTTGTGCTGTTGGCAGCTGTGGAAGCACCGGAACACTGTGGTGTTTGGCGGCGCGGTGCCGTCTATCACACGGTTGCTCGGTTGCTGTAGGGAAGACGCCACCCTATGGCGTGGGCGTGGCTACGAGTGCTCTCCCCTCCGCGCTGAGTCTCCTGATGTATCCCCCCTCTCTCTAAGTTTGTAACACTCTTGGCCCTCGTGGCTGCTCAAAAATAGAAAAAGGAAATATATTCAGGTGGAGGGCTTTGCCCTCCCCCGGTGACCTTCGAAAAAAAAGAGAAGAGTCGCTAAAAACACCCAAAAGTCATAATAACCGTCATATGGAACACATGCTAAAAACACAGCTCTAACAATCATATGGCTCCACCTGTTTCAGAGTTCAGACTGCAGATTTTTTTTAGCCTGTCGTCACTGTAGCGATTTGTTTTTTGGCGACTCTGCTAGTGTCTCTTAAGTCACCTAAAAATCGTGCAAGGGTGAGTCAGAGTTCTTGGGAGAAGAAGGTGATGCGGCATGGAGTTCAGAGGCTGAGACTGCGAAGACACGACCGGCCACGTCGTCCCCAGAAAGGCCTTGCGAGGGCAGTCCGGAGACACGAAGGCGGATGGGGGTAGGAGGAGGGGGAGGTGGATTTGACAACTCATAGTTATAGTAATTACAAGGTACGTGCCTCTTCCGTACGTATGAATTCCTCTGAAACCGTTTGAAATCCTTCGTGAATTAATCTAAACAACTTTATTTCTTGTCCTAGAGGGTCTTTTTTTGAAACGAAGGTAAAAGCTTTGCCTCATCTCATTAATAAAGAAGAGGAGAATTGTCCGGTTAATTAGCGGAAAACCGGACAAAAACTGGCACAAACGCCCTTGCCGAACGTCATGGAACACGATAGCCTCGAGGGAACGCACAACCAACCTGGCTACCAACACAAGTCGCACGCACACCGCCAAAGAGAGAGCCGTCGTCAAGGCTGTCCACAGGGGTCATCGCCATCACTTCTCCTTGAGCCAGCGACTCTGACTTCACCATAGAACAACCACGGAAGAAAGCCTCTCCGCAGCCGCCTCGCAAAGCCCATGCCGGCCCTTGCCAAATAATCGACTCAATCACGCAGAGGACTGGCAGCTCCGATTATGATGACGAGTTCTGAAGAGGAGATAAGCAAAACTCATGTCGATGAAGATCATCATGACAGGACTGCCAAGTACAGGGCATCGTTGCCACGGTAGCTTCGACTTCCAGCAAGGGAAGACCAATAGAAAGACCCGCCAGACACGCCGGAACAAGCGTCGACTACCAAGAATCTTGTCGCGACCAAACCATCACTCTTCATCGCCATCGCTGTCGCGCAAGCCGTCACGCTAGCCACTCGCATCGTCGGTTGGCCACCTGCCAACCGCTGATGAGGACATCAATACCATTGTTACACCCACAACCCCTGCTGCTATACATACGGGACCAGTTACTAGAGCTCGCGTACGCCAATTGAATTATCAGGTATTATAATTTCTTGGAAATCCTTCTAATGTTCATGAACATATGATGCCGCCTAAATTAGATACTTTTGTTTTACTTATAAATGAAGGACCTAGCATGGACAAGAAGGATGGCCAATGGAGCGGGAACAAGCATGGAGAAGAAGGTGCACGCGCGGGAAAGAACAATGGAGCTTCCAGTGGTGATTTTTGCACTTTGAAGCAACCATAATGGGAGCATGAAGACTCGAACGAAATATTCAAGACGCCACTTTATAAACTTCGTCCATAGGATATTATAGGTGTTGCGCCACCTTATTATTGGCCAGGCCCATGTAATTTCATAATACCATATTGTAGGTTGTTTTTAGAGTCTGTATGTGTGGGGAAACTGAGTTAGGGTTGGTTTCGGACCCCTCCTCCAAGAGGCCACGAAATCCCCCTCCATTCCCCCATATATACAACCCTTAGGGCGCCGTTTAGACTTGCATTTTGTTTAGATTACAAGTTCGTCATAGCTGCAACTTCGCGTCCTTCGTTTGTGTTCTACAACCAGACCAATACGTCACAGAACCCCACTTTCATCAATAAAGTTTTCCTCTTATATTCGCAATATCCAGATTGCAATTTTAATTTCTTGCTTGTTCTTCGTTTGCGTGCAGGAAATAGACCTTCGTGGTCAGGTTGATCGTGCTCCGGCGTGGTCAATAAACTCTCGAAGTTGGTTTAGCGATTGCTAAGGTGCGACTATCCTCGCACGTTCATAGTCGGATCGTCAAAGTCTACTCCACCAAAAACGATAGCCACCATCTCATCGAAAGACGGGACACCTTTGCCTCTATCAACCGCGACACCGTGTGCGTCCAGCCCATCACTGACAACAATCACACCTCAGCGGCACCTCGCCATAGCTTGCCGCAGCACACCGACCACAGACCACTCCAGCCACCGCAAATTCCAGACGCCGCTAACCCCCACCATCCTCGAGTGACATTGGACGCAGCTTGCCGCAGCCCAATCGTCGCAGCCGCCGCCGCATCGGCCAGTTCCCGTCCGACACAAGCCAGATCTGACCTAATTCGGCACCCGCACCGCCGCCAAGCAGTCTCCCCCACAGCAGTAGCTGGAACAACTGCGACATGCCTCCTGCCCTCGCCGCACCAACGACCTCAACACATGTGCTGAAGACCCGCTCCAAGCCCCTGATTCGGCGCCTCCGCACCACCGCCAGCCCACCTCCAGGAAGACAACGGTAGCCCCACCACGCTTGGGTCGGAGCCCAGCCGTCGAAGCTCGCAGCCGAGCCCTCCACACCCGCCGCCACAGAAACAGCCCCGTCGCCGCGCGGGCAAAGCTCCGGGGGGCGGGGGGGGGGGGGGGGGGGCAGTGGAGGTCCCCCGGTAGCTGGATCTGGGCGCCCCTGTGCGGCTGCATGAGCCGCACGTGAGAGAGTTTTGTCCATGCTTAGATATCTTTTTTCTATAAATTCATAGAGAATCAATTGATACTTGACCAGGGAGTAGGTGTTGTGTCATGGGAACGGCTCACGACCGAGTAAAGGCTGACTCTTGTTTGATTGACCAGGGCGCGCAGGAGCAACTTGCATGCATGTGAGCAAAACGGTCAGCCTGGACTCGTGCGGCCTACTCTATAATTTGACCATTTTCCAGTAAGCATTCCGTTTCCGCGTCCATAATCAACCACCACCTATCATCGGTCTAGTCCACGTCGGCTCCACTAAAATACAAACTAGCTGCAACAAAAGCTTCTCTAATACATACTCCACACGCGCGTGATGTAGTAGATATATGATGATTGTTGAGTGAGAAGAAAACGAACGAGAAGAGCCAGGACCGAGTTATTGGAACGCATGTGCCTTGTTGAGTGGTTGTCTTGAAGGATTTGATACCTTCATTTAATTTGTTCAACACTAATCTACTCCTCTTTCTGGCACATGCATGTTGGCATTCTACTCCCTTCAGTCTTTTTTATTTCGCATGTAAGATTTGTCTCAAGTTAAACTTAGTAAAGTTTGATCAATTTTATAAAAAAAATCAACATTCATAACATGGAATTAATTAATATCATTAGATGCCTCGTGAAGTTAATTTTCATATTTTAAAATTTTATAATTGTAGATATTGATATTATTCTTATACTGACACTTCTTATATGCATAGTAAAATACGACCAGAGGCGGAAATTCACTTTGGCTCATAGGTTTATATGCACCCATTGTCTAAATACACATTTCAAAATGTAAAAAAAATTGAGAAAAAATCTCGCGTGTAAATTCAGACATTATATGTGCGTGCACCAAGTTTCGATGAAAAAGGACATTTTTTGTGGCTTGTGTAAAAAAGACAAATTTTTATGCTCGAATACAGCTATTCACGAGGCATATTTTTATCTTTTTTATGCATGCCACAAAAAAATTCCTTTTTCACCGAAATTTTGTGTGCAAACATAGGATGTCCGGATGTATACGCGGGATTTTTTCTTGAATTTTTTAAACATTTTGAAATGTGTTTTTTATACGTATTTCATAATAGGTGTATATAGACCTAGGAGCCAAAACGCCACTCTCACATGGGGGTACTTCTTCTTTTTGGTCGGATCCATATTTTAGTGTAAGTTGAACAGGGTCTCTCAAATTTCATATAATAAATTTGTTTAAATGGGTCACCCTTGTGGATAAACAGAGATTGAAACTGTCCTTTTGCTATCTCAACGTGCGTTTGACAATGTAGTACATACTTCACGGCTCAAGCAAGGTATTTGGGATCCGTCCTTGACAAATGATAAAATTTGGGTGCTGTACGCAGAATTGGTAACAGTAAGTTAGAAAAGATCGACACAGTGGCGACGTTCTTTCACTTTCAAGTCTGCGCGTGTTCCGTTGGATCCTCAACTATCAAAGCGCTGAAAACAACTTCACCTACTGCAAGAAAATCGAATCGGTCAATTAGAGCATGTACACCCACGATTAGCTAACCCGGGCTCTCAAAAGCCAGAGCGGACGCGTCCGCAGGCAATAACCGGTCAGTCCTCAAATCTGCCTTTTCACATCTGAGTGTATCATATTTGACCCCTGGATCCATATAAAGCAAGTAAAATAAACTCCTACGTACCACACACTACGTACTACCCTAGTTTTCGTCGTCGGAGATGTCCACGACGTCGGTGCCGAACGGTGGGTAGACGGGCGCGTTGGAGAGCTCCGGCTCCTCGTCCTCCTCCTCGAGCATCCAGTTAGGCGAGCATCTCCACCTCCTCCGCGGCCTGCTCCGCCTCCATCTCCTGCCGATGACGCAATCTGGCCTCCGCATCCGACTCCGAGCGGATGGAGTCGAGAATGGCCTCCTGCTCCGCCTGCCGATCCGCGTCCCCGGCATCCCCTACATCCTCCTCCTCCACAACCTCCTCATCCTCCTCCTCCTCAACCTACTCGTCGTCGTCGTCCTCCTCCTCCTCATCCTCCAACACCTCCTCCAGATCCACTACATCCGGAGATAGCCCCGCGGCGATATGGGCTTCGCGCCCTGCCTGGACCTGCTCAAGGAGCTGCAGCCGGTGCTCCGACGTTAGAATTTGGGGCGACGGGGGGGGGGGGGGGGGGGGCATGGCTAAATAGCCGAGCTAGGGACGGGGGTGGCGTACGGGGAGTGGAAAGTGACGGTGACGGCGGACGGGAGGGGATGAAATAGCAGAGGGCTAGGGTTTCAGTGCCGGCGGTCGGCTTAAATAGCCGGGCTAGGGAGTACGCGTCCTGCCGGAACGGCGCCACGTGGCGACATCGGTCCGACGGAGGAGACGAGCTTCGGACCGCCGGGTTTCATAGTGATTTTGTGTGGGACCCAAGTGACAGGCCGATGTGGCGCGCGTGCTGGGGCACGCCCGGGCGCCCCCATGTCCGCCCCATATTTGGACTGGATATGAGGGGTGCCGGTCAGCCCGGGCGTTTGAGGCCCGTTTGAGGCGTCCGGCGGGGTCAAACTTTTGTGACCGGTCAATGACCGTGCGGCCTGTCCGGGCGTTTGAGGGGGGGGCATGAGGGGTCTGGTTGTAGATGCTCTTTCTCCATCGACACAACATTCTCTCTCTCGGGGTCATCGATGGTGCGGGTGTTTAGAGCATCTACAGTTGGACTTAGCAAATTCGACCCCCTATAGGCCCGCAGGCGTGTCCAGACGCGTCCATGGACAGTGACCGGTCACATCTCAAATTTGCTACTCTGCATCTGAGTCTTTCATATTTCAACCCCAAGATCCATAAAAAGCATGCAAAAAATCCTATGTACTACATACTACATAGTACCCTAACTATCGTCGTCGAAGATGTCCACGACGTCGGTGTCGGGCGCCAGGTAGACGAGCGCTTAGGAGGGCTCCGACTCCTTCTCCTCCTCCTCTACCAGATCCATGTAGGCGAGCATCTCTCCCTCCTTTGTGGAATGCTCCGCCTCCATCTCCTGCCGCCGACGGCGTCTGGCCTCCGCATGCAACTCCAAGCAGATGGAATCGAGGATGGCTTGCTGCTCCGCCTGCAGATCCGCGTCCCCAGCGTCCCCTACATCCTCCTCCGGCTCCTCTTCCTTCAACTCCTCCGGATCCACTGCATCTGGAGGTATCCTTGTGACGATCCGGTCTTCGCGCCTTGCCCAAATCTGCTCAAAGAGTTGTAGCCGGCGCTCCAGAGTTTGAAGCTGGCAGCGGCATGGGGGCATGGCTTAAATAGCCGTTCTAGGGGCGGCGACGGCGGACGGGGAGCGGAAAGTGGCCGCAGCGGTGGAAGGGAGGATAAAAATGTGGAGGGGTAGGGTTTCGGTGCCGGCGGTTGGCTTAAATAGCCGGGCTAGGGAGTATGCGTCCTGCCTGAGCGGCGCGACGTAGCAACATCGGTCTGATGGAGGAGACCAACGGACCGCCGGGTTTCATAGTGATTCCGTGTGGGACCCAAGTGACAGGCCGATGTGGCGGGCGTGCTGGGGCGCGCCCGGATGCCCCCATATTTGGGCTGGATATGAGTGGTGCCGGTTAGTAGAGGCCCGTTTGAGGCGTCCGGCTGGGTCGAACTTTTGTGACTGGTGAGTGACCGAGCGGTCTGCCCGGGCGTTTGAGGGGGCCATGAGGGGTCCGTTTGTAGATGCTCTTACTCAATCGACACAACATTCTCTCTCTCTCTCGGCCGGGGTCTTCGATGGTGCGGGTGTTTAGAGCATATACAGTCGGACTTGGCAAATCCGCCCCCCTATAGGCCCACGGGCGTGTCGGGACGCGTTCGCGCACAGTGACAGGTCACATCTCAAATTTGCTACTCTGCATCCGAGTCTTTCATATTTCAACTCCAAGATCCATACAAAGCAAGCAAAAATCCTATGTACTACATACTACATACTACCCTAACTTTCGTCGTCGGAGATGTCCACGACGTCGGTGTCGGGTGCCAGGTAGACGGGCGCTTAGGAGGGCTCCGACTCCTTCTCATCCTCCTCGACCAGATCCATCTATGCGAGCATCTCTGCCTCCTTTGCGGCCCGCTCCGCCTCCATCTCCTGCCGACGACGGCGTCTGGCCTCCACATCCGACTCCGAGCGGATGGAATCGAGGGTGGCTTGCTACTCCGCCTGCAGATCCGCGTCCCCAGCATCCCCTACATCCTCCTCCGTCTCCTCTTCCTCCTCCTCCTCCTTCTCCTCCAACTCCTTCTGATCCACTGCATCTGGAGGTATCCCTGCGGTGATCCGGGCTTCGTGCCTTGTCTGAATCTGCTCAAAGAGCTGTAGCCGGCACTCCGGCGTTAGAAAGTGATGGTGGCGTGGGGGCATGGCTTAAATAGACGTACTAGGGGCGGCGATGGTGAACGAGGAGTGGAAAGTGGCGGCGGCAACAGACCGAAGGAGAAAAATGTGGAGGTGTAGGGTTTCGGTGCCGGCGGTCAGCTTAAATAGCCGGGCTAGGGAGTACGCGCCCCGCCGGAGTGGCACCACGCATAGACATCGGTTCGACAAGGAGACGAGGTTCGGGCCGTCGGGTTTGGGATGTTTTCATGTGGGACCCCAACGTCAGTCCTACGTGGCGGACAGGCCCGCCACACCCAGGCTTCCTCATATCCGCCCCATATTTGGGCTGGGTATGAGGGGTACCGGTTAGCCCGGGCATTTGAGGCACCCATTTGGGTCGAATTTTTGCGACTAGGCAATAACCAGATAGTCCGCCCTGACGTTTGAAACGAGTTTGGAGCATCCGATTGTAGATGCTCTTAAGACCGCGAGATCTTAGGCCTCCTTTGGTTCATAGGGTAGGAAAATAATAAGAATAGGAAAGTCATAGGAAATGAGATGCACGGATCTCAAATCCTATGAATAGGATTAGGGAAGAAGATGCACTTTTGTTTACAACATAGGTTTTTTTTTTCACTGAGTCTAGGCTAATGTTTATTTTCCTATGAAATGTGGAGGATAGGAAGAATTCTTCCGTAGAAATATGATTCAATTCCTACAAGCCAAAGGGCTCTAAAGGAAAATTTCCTATAGAAATCTTATCCTATGGAATTCCTACAAACCAAAGGAGGCCTTATCATCCTATCGAGGGAGTCTTCTCCGTTGTTGTTAGAATTATGAGGGTTGGTTCACTTAATTAATAGTAGTAGCAGAAAAGCCAAAAGGGAAGTGTGTACGGACTTGTTAATTAGGTTTCCCAATTGTTAAAAGGGAGAGGAGGAATTGGTGGAATAGTTCGTTTTATTGCTTGAGCCTCGTGGGCATATATATAGGAGTACATGATCAAGTTGGAGTACAAGGCAAGGTAGAATAAATCCTACGCTATCCTATGTTTTCTAAATAACCATGATACTCAACATCCCCCTGCAGTCACAACGGTAGCAACGCAGACGGTGAGACTGGAGAAAAATCCGAAGGTAAGCCGACGGACATCCCCCTGATACGTCTCCAACGTATCTATAATTTTTTATTGTTCCATGCTATAATATTATCATTCTTGGATACTTTTTGGTCATTTATTTGTTGATTCATATTATTTTTGAGCACTAAACTTTTAACCCGGTGCCAAGTGCCAGTTGCTGTTTTCTACGTGTTTTTGGCTTTTTAGGTTTACAGTACCAAATGAAGTCCAATTGCCCCGAAACTTTTTTTATGATTTTTCCAGACCAAAAGAAGACCTTGAAGTTTCGGAAGGAGGCCAGGGGCCGCACGAGGGCCCCACAAGCCAACAGGGCGCGCCTAGGGGGGTGGTCGTCCCTGTTAGCTTGTGTCTGCCCCCTCATCTCCCGACGCCCCTCTCTGGCCTATAAATTCACATATATTCCAAAAACCATAGGGGAGCTACCGAAACACTTTTTTCGCCGTCGCAAGTCTCTGTTCCGCCGTGATCTCATCTGGAGCCCTTTTCCGGTGCCCTGCCGGAGGGGGGATCGATCACGGAGGGCCTCTTCATCATCCTTGTTGCTCCCATGGTGATGTGTGACTAGTCCACCACAGACCTACGGGTCCATATCTAGTACCTATATGGCTTCTTCTCTCTCTTTGATCTTCAATACAAAGTTCACCGCGATCTTCGCGGTGATCTATTCGATGTAATCTTCTTTTGCGGTGTGTTTGTTGGGATCCGATGAATTGTGGATTTATGTTCAGATTATTTATGAT
This sequence comes from Elymus sibiricus, assembly GCA_039707655.1. Taxonomy (NCBI): domain Eukaryota; kingdom Viridiplantae; phylum Streptophyta; class Magnoliopsida; order Poales; family Poaceae; genus Elymus; species Elymus sibiricus. The sequence goes on from CM077669.1 coordinate 469,989,728, forward strand.
AAAAGAATTGAGTTTCCTCTGAATACTTATTTGATTCTTATTTGCATGATCATCATAGCTTCGTAAATCTCTCCGATCTATCGGTTTAGTTTGGCCAACTAGATTGGTTTATCTTCAGTGAGAGGGGTGCGTTGTAGTGGGTTCAATCTTGCGGTGCTCTATATCCCAGTGACAAAGTAGGGGACAAGACACGTATTTGTATTGCTGCCACTAAGGATAAAACGATGGGGTTCATTCATATTAATTGAGTTTACTTTGTCTACAGCATGTCGTCGTTCTCCAAGCATTACTCTGTTTGCATAAATTTAATACCTAGAGAGGCAAGCATAGAAGCTCTCCCAAAGTGTAGTAATAGTAGTAGATGCAGGCAGGTGTCGGTCTACTTGTTTATGGATGTGATGCCTATATACACATGAAATTGCCCAACAGTAATTTGTTTACCCACCGTATGTTTTATTTATGAAAGAAGCCTCTAGCAAACACTATGGCCCCCGGGTCTATCCACTTATATATTTACAAACACTGTTATTATCTTGGTGCCATTTATTTACTTTTTATTTATTTTACAATTTACAATTATCAATTATCATCTACACTACTCATTTGCTTGCAAGTAACGAGTTCAAGGGATTGACAACCCTCTTGCCCGCGTTGGGTGCAAGTGTTTGCTGTTTTGTGTGTAGGCACTGAAGACAGGAGTTGTGAGGTCCTTCTATTGGTTCGATAATCTTGGTTCTCACTGAGGGAAATACTTATCTATACTGTGATGCATCATCCCCTCCTCTTCGGGGAAAAACCCAACGCAGATCACAAGTATCACCCCCCCACACACACACACACACAGTCGTGACGGTCGAAGCATCGCGGAAGTTGTGGCTGGAGTGGAAACCGACGAGGTTGCTCAAGCAAGGCGGTAGCCCTTTGTGCCGATGTCGAGGTAGCCGAGAGCGTAGGGTGGTGTAGCCGTGGTCGAGGTAGCCGTGCGAAGAACGCCGTGGTCGATGTCGAGTCGGGGTGGCCGGTGTCGAGGAAGTCGTCGTGGAGCCGCGTGCGCAAGGAGGCGCCGAGTTAGTCATGGGCACAGTGGTGTCGAAGTAGTGGTGCGCCGAGAAGAAGACGTAGTTGACGATGTGCCGGGCTGGGTTTGCAGAGCCCGGGGACACGTCATGGACGAAGGCACACATCGGTGTTGCCAGCACAGTGTATGCGTAGACGGACGAAGGCGATGTTGACGATGCGCCGCTTTAGGTTTTCCAGGCCTGGGAACGCACGGGGACGAAGGCACACGTCGGTGTTGCCAGCATCGGGCATGCATAGACGGGGACCTTCACACACTAGTACGCCATGTCGAGGAGGCAAGCAGAGAAGGACTCGAGGACGGTTGCGGTGGCCGATGTCGCCCGCGTTGGTCGGAGTAGATGAAGTGGTCCGGGTAGACGACGGCGATGCTGGCGATGAGCTGGTGCTGGATGGAGATGAGGGGAGGAGGGGGACTGGCAACGCGGCTCGAGTGAGCGAGCTGCAGCGGCGCTGAAGAAGAGCGGCAATCGCGGCCTGACGACGGCGGTGGCGGCTGGTTAGGAGCGCGGCGTCGAAGTAGGCGAGGAAGAGCCCGACAATGTGACGAAGACCGGCGCGAACAGTGGAGTTCCCGAGCCGAGGGAGGCACCGCCGTGCATACCACAGGAAGACAACGCGCGGGGGACGACAGAGTGGACCGCGCACCACGGCGCTATATCCCGAAGGGACGACGAAGCGATAGCGCGCGGGTCGGGGCGTCGGCGGGAAAATCTCGGGACGGCGGCGTGGACCGCGTGCGGCGGCGCGACGGGGCGGCAGTGCGCGGGTCGGTGCAGCCACGAGGACGGCCTCGGGTGGCGGCGGAGACCGTATGTCGCGACACTACAACCCGAAGGGGCGGTGTAGCGGCGGCTCGCGGGTCACGGGACCGTGTTAGAAGGAAGAGAGGGAATTGATGGAATAGTTCGTTTTATTACTTGAGCCTCATGGTCATATATATATATATATATATATATATATATATATATATATATATATATATATATATATATATATATATATATGTAGGACGGCCGTTTGGGACACCTAGGTGCCTGGACACCTTGCCTAGATGCCGTTGGATTGTATCATGTTTTTGTTTTTGACATGGCTGGCGAATTACTGGGTCTAACCCGTTAACAAATGGGGTTATATTTGGCACAGATACCTCCATTGATATGAAAAACTTTCCATAATTTTGTTGCAGCTTCATACCCACGTACGCCAATCAAGAACATTCCAAAATAGAATGCATGCGTACCTCCGCAGGGAAGAATCATGTACGTCACTTTATTACCATCCAATTGTTTAGTCATGGCGTTCATGGTATGGAAAAGGTCAAAGCAGCTGAATTTATATGTGTCATCAATTGTCCGTTCGTATAATAAATTAGTAGTAATTTTTTTGCATGGTAATTAGTAGTAAATTGGGGAGCAGTTTTAGCGTTAGGTATGCCAGGAATTGTGAAAAATATATGAAAACAATATACCGAGTACAATCTTGCCGCTACGGGTATGTACAAAAAAAGTGTAGAATTTGTCACAAAAAATTGTGAGCGGGATTTAATGTATGCTTCCAATGTTTTTTAGGGTTTTTTTCTCAAGATCTAATTCCTGATAAATGTATCCACATACACACACTCAGTCGGGTATTTGCGCTTTGTACTATTTAGTATACTGGGTTACTTTTGTACCTTTTTCTGTAAAAAGTTATACCTTCATATGTTTATGTGCCCATTTTTTATATTAACTAGATGTCCATCTATTCTTAGTTATGGGTAGCTCATACATAAGATCAATTGTTAAGCCATGCATGACGACATTGTTACATAGCCGAAGCAATAAAAAGAGCCTTACTGGCAACGTTCGTTTTTAGAAGAATCTAAAATTAATGTACCTTAATTTGTAGACGTGGATGTGCTTAGGTATATGAAGACTTTTTCTTTTGCCATTTTTGTCCAATTTAAACAAATGATAATAATTTAGTGTATGTGACTACTTCAAACATTTCATGAACCAAATAAAACTAAAATGACACATGAACTCCTTTTTCTTGTGAGAAAACAGGAACTCCTAAATTTCAAAGTTCATATACACGCAAATAACTCAAATATTTACATACATAGAAATATCTCGAAATGTAGTGAGCATATCATTTCATGTTGGGTGACTGAACTACAAAAGTACATGTAGGTCTTAGGTATCCACAATTATCTTGTATTTGTGGGTATAAATGCATACCTAGAAATCATTTACTGGCCAGGTATACCATATCTCAGGTAATAATGTATATGGATTATATACTCACAATGCAGTGAGGACGTTTTTAAGTTTAGTGGGTATATACTCAAAATAACTCAGTTGTGAAACTATAGAATTCGACCTTGCTTCTCGTCGTATAGAAATAGATACCTCCGCTACGGTATTGAAATGTGGGTATTTGATTCATATGCATCTATAACAATGGTGTGGAAATGTGTGTATTCTATACCTATGAAAGTGGAAGGTATTGTGACATAATTAGGCTGATAAATGTGGGTTCAGCGTGTACATACTCACAATAGCATATGTCCTAATATGCATTTTTTTTGGTTAAGCTTGTACATACATGTATCACTAAGCTTCTGCCAAGAATTAGAGTTTCAAGACAAAAGCCACCGTACTATTTGAATCTCATGTTACTTTTAAATTTGGCCATCCATATACACAACCATATTACATTCCAATCTACAAGAAATAAGAAGGTAATTGCTACTGTATTTGCAAGTACACATACAAGATCCCCAAAGAGAAACACAATTTATTGAATCACATGTATCTCCATGTCATTCTCTTGCATGTTGTTTGAGTCCTTGGCGTTGTCACACAAAGCCTTCGACATCAACCACAACATCATTTAATAATTCTGGTGGTTCAATTTGCTACAGAACATTCTTCTGTCGATCTATCTGAAAATTACCACAAAAAATCAAACCAGGATAAAATAACGCATGCATAAAGTATCCAAATTAGTGAACGAAAGGAAGCCTTGAACACAATGGTAAAAAAGAGAGACAATAAGCCGATATATTGAGGTAGTCTGGCCATCCTAGGCTTGTGAGAAAAAAATGAGACGTATACCTTTCTAATAGATGAAATTATAAGTATTGGGCTTCACAAAAAATCAGTAGGATTAAATTGAAAAACCATACATACCTCGTGGATCCATGAATATGATAAAGATGGAGAAAATGAGGTCACATGACCGTTTGCCTTGTGATGATGCAATCAAGAAAATGTTGACATTTATCAAATTCCGTGTCCAACAACAGAGTGATGCATGGAAAAAAATTATCATCAAATATTTTTTGCTTACAAGGTTCATGCGCTCATCTCGTATCTCGAGCTGGACGCTCGCTCGGTCGGCCGGCCGCAGCGTTCGCTTGATGTATTTCCTGATCAGCCATGGTAATTTTCTTCCTTTTTGTAGTAGCATACTTTGTAACTTTGCCATGGAGATACCTGCCGTTGGAAAAGAAATAGGTAAACTGCTATAGCAGTGACGGAGAAAAAACAGCGTGCGAGCGCCATCGACGACTGCAGCTATGAGAATGGCAACTATGGCCAAGATGAACGATGTAGTGATGATCACCTGGGTATGAGAGGTGAATCACAAGGTATGCTCGTTCAGAAGACGAACGAGGGAGAGGTTAATCACGTAGAGGTATGCAATGCGTGATGGATTGCTTGGAATTTGTACAGGTTTAATTGCTCGGCCAAATTATGGCAAGTACATGGCTCCTTTTTTGGTAAACAATCGTATTAGAGCACATCTTTCATATTTGGAAAGAATCAAATTAAAGAGCAACATCATAATGCGAAAAAATATGGAAGGAAAAAATTCCTGCTCATGCAATAATATTTGGAAAGTGAGAATCGTACATCAATTGGAATGCATGTGCAATATTTAAGAATGGGTAATGAATGTTGCTAACGGGTTGTAGCTACCGTGAACCCGATATGCATTGGTAGGATCATGGATTGATCAAACGGCTGATACTCCAGGTGCCCAGGTATATATATATATATATATATATATATATATATATATATATACACACACACACACACGAGCGAAATTGTTGTGCGTACGATGAAAAGTGCATACGATTTCCAGACAACATGATCTCACCCATCCACGAATTCATCCAACGGCAGCTGATGACTGTCGTATGTAAATTGTACAGAATATATCATACGTGTAGCAGGGCTCATGATCAACTTGGAATACAAGGCCAGATAGAATAAATCCTACGCTATCCTACGTTTTCTAAATAACCATGATAGTCAACACTGATCTTGTAGTCGAGTCATTGGAACGCATGTGCCTTGTTGTCTTGAAGGATTGTTTTCTTAGCAGCCGAGTTGTTCGTCGTATGAAATGTACTCCCTTTGATCTTAAATGTAAGATCTTTTAAAGATTTTACTATGAACTAGATACGGATATACATAGACATATTTTAGAGTATAGATTTACTCATTTTTCTTCGTACGTAGTTCATGGTGAAATCTCTAAAAAATATATATTTAAGAAAGGAAGAAGTAGTACGGACAAGTTAAAGGCCGCTAGCCTACCCGGCCATACGAGAGGCCTTCGACCGTGCCATCATTCTGGGTCGTTGGATGCGGTGAATCCTCTCCTTTTCACTCCCACGTTTACCTCTCCATCGTTGGATTCACCTTTCTCGTTGTTCACTTCAGGCCAGCAATCCATCCCCGATGACCATTGGGCCCGTGCATGTGTGGGGTCGCTTGTTTGAGACGGTGGTTCTTGATAACCCACAAGTATAGGGGATCAGTTGTAGCCTCTTTCGATAATTAAGAGTGTCGAACCCAACGAGGAGCTAAAGGTAGAACAAATATTCCCTCAAGTTCTATCGACCACCGATACAACTCTACGCACGCTTAACGTTCGCTTTACCTAGAACAAGTATAAAATCTAGGGGCTGTTTAGATGAAGAAACAACTAAGTTAGTCTTAGTAGAGAGCTTTTTGTCACAAGAAAGTTATTTGTCCCTAGGCAATCGATAACTAGACCGGTAATCATTATTGCAATTTTATATGAGGGAGAGGCATAAGCTAACATACTTTCTCTACTTGGATCATATGCACTTATGATTGGAACTCTAGCAGGCATCCGCAACTACTAAAGATCATTAAGGTAAAACCCAACCATAGCATTATAAGGTATCAAGTCCTCTTTACTTCCATACGTAAACAACCTACTTACTCGGGTCTGTGCTTCCGTCACTCACGCCACCCACCATAAGCGAATCATAAACATATTGCAAACCCTACAGCGGGGATCCCTCACGCTTGCGCGACACGGAAAGCACCATAGGACAGCACCAATAATAAAACATTTCTGTAATTAAGATTCGCAAAGTTTTCATGGGCATGAACAAAGTTCAAAGAGCTCACCCACTTCAACGGTGCTGAAAACTAAGTGGGTGTGCATCCAACTTGCTTGCTCACGAAGACCTAGGGCAATTTGAGGAAGCCCATCATTGGAATATACAAGCCAAGTTCTATAATGAAAAATTCCCACTAGTATATGAAAGTGACAATATAGGAGACTCTCTATCATGAAGATCATGGTGCTACTTTGAAGCACAAGTGTGGAAAAAGGAATAGTAGCATTGCCCCTTCTCTCTTTTCTCTCATTTTTTTTTGGTGGGCTTCTTTGGCCTCTTTTTTTATTTGGGCTTCTTTGGCCTCTTTTATTTATTTGTAAAGTCCGGAGACTCATCCCAACTTGTGAGGGAATCATAGCTTCCATCATCCTTTCCTCACATGGGACAATGCTCTAATAATGATGATCATCACACTTTTATTTACTTACAACTCAAGAATTACAACTCGATACTAGAACAAAATATGACTCTATATGAATGCCTCCGGCGGTGTACCGGGATGTGCAATGATCTAGCGTAGCAATGACATCAAAAAATGGACAAGCCATGAAAACATCATGCTAGCTATCTTACGATCATGCAAAGCAATATGATAATGATGGTGCGTGTCATAATAAACGGAACGGTGGAAGTTGCATGGCAATATATCTCGAAATGGCTATGGAAATGCCATAATAGGTAGGTATGGTGGCTGTTTTGAGGAAGGATATATGGTGGGTGTACTGCACCGGCGAAAGTTGCGCGGTACTAGAGAGGCTAGCAATGGTGGAAGGGTGAGAGTGCGTATAATCCATGGACTCGACATTAGTCATAAAGAACTCACATACTTATTGCAAAAATTTATTAGTCATCGAAACAAGGTACTACACACATGCTCCTAGGGGAAGGGTTGGTAGGAGTTAACCATCGCGCGATCCCGACCTCCACACAAAGGATGACAATCAATAAATAAATCATGCTCCGACTTCATCACATAACGGTTCACCATATGTGCATGCTACGGGAATCACAAACTTTAACACAAGTATTTCTACCAATCCACAATTACTCACTAGCATGACTCTAATATCACCATCTTTATATCGCGAAACTATTGCAAGGAATCAAACATATCATATTCAGTGATCTACAAGTTTTATGTAGGATTTTATGACTAACCATGTGAATGACCAACTCCTGTTAACTCTCTAAATAGATATAAGTGAAGCATGAGAGTTTAATTCTTTCTACAAAAGATATGCCCACGCTCTAACAAATATAAGTGAAGCAAAAGAGCATTCTATAAATGGCGGTTTTCTATGTGTAGAGAAACAGGCAATCCAAACTTCAAATGATATAAGTGAAGCACATGAAGCATTCTATAAAGCCATACTCAAAAGATATAAGTGAGGTGCAAAGAGCCTTCTATAAATCAACCAAGGACTTTCTCATACCAGCATGGTGCATTATTAAAGGAAAAGTAAAAAGCACACGACGCTCCAAGATTTACGCATATCATGTGACGAATAAAAATATAGCTCCAAGTAAAATTACCGATGATTGTTAGAAGAAAGAGGGGATGCCTTCCGAGGCATCCCCAAGCTTAGTTTCTTGGGAGTCCTTGAATATTACCTTGGGGTGCCTCGGACATCCCCAAGCTTAGTCTCTTTCCACTCCTTATTCCTTCATCCATCGTGATCTCGCCCAAAATTTGAAAACTTCAATCACACAAAACTTAACAAAACCCTCGTGAGATCCGTTAGTATAATAAAGCAAATTACCACTTTAAGTACTGTTGCAAACCCATTCATATTTTGTTTTTGCATTGTAGCTACTGTATTATAACTTCTTTATGGCTTATACTACCGATAAAATCGATAGTTTCATCAAAACTAGCAAAATAATGCATCAAAAACAGAATCTGTCTTAATCAGGACAGTCTGTAGCAATCTGAACATTTACTATATTTCTGTAACTCTAAAAATTCTGAAAAATTAGTACAAAATAAACAATTTGCATAGCAGTACTGTGTAAAAATTTCAGACACTTTTGACATTCCAGTAAAAAATGTAAATTCACGCACTACAGCCAAAGTTTCTGTTTTTGCACTGCACACACCAAACAAGCAATCTAATCATCCTAAAGGCAAATCTTGGCAAATTATTTTTATAATACAAGGGATTTATACAAGGGGATAATTATTTTTGTTGAAACATTTCTGTAATTAAGATTCGCAAAGTTTCCATGGGCATGAACAAAGTTCAAAGAGCTCCCTCACTTCAACGGTGCTCGTCCTTCTTACTTTCACTTCTCTTTTTGAAAAAAATTTAGGTTCCCCTCTTTTTTTTTGAACTATATAAAAGCACACAACAGAATAAAATGACTCTCTAAAACTTTCGGGTTGTCTCCCTGGCAGCGCTTTCTTTAAAGCCATTAAGCTAGGCATAAAGTGCTCAAGTAATGGATCCACCCAGATCCCAAGGTATATCAAAGCCAATTTTAATTAACAATGATTTGTAATTTAGTAGTGAGCACAAATTAACATATATCATGCAACAACGAAGTCTAACTCTCTTCCTATGCATCGGCATGTCATAAAAGAACAATTCATGCACACAAAGTAAAGGCCAATACATAGCATAAGCAGTTTCTTGCAATTTTATCATATTGGAAACATAGAGAGGTGGAGATGTAGTTCCTCTCTCATAATAATTGCAAGTAGGAGCAGCAAGCACATGCATATTATATCTATCAAAATCATCATGTGTAATAGTAAAAGGCAACCCATCTATATAATCCTTAATAAGTGCAAACTTCTCCGATATAGTGTAGTTGGGAGAATTCAAAAAGATAATAGGACTATCATGTGTGGGTGCAATAGCAATAATTTCATGTTTAACATAAGGAACTATAGCAAGTTCATCTCCATAAGCATCATTCATATTGGCATCATGGCCACAAGCATAGCAAGCATTAAGTTCATCAAAAAAGGATATTTCAAACGAATCCAAGGGATCATAGCAATTATCATAGCATTCATCCTTCGGTAAGAACGAAGGGAAATTAAACAATGTATGGGTTGAAGAGTTACTCTCATTAGAAGGTGGGCACGGGTAGATAATCCGCTCTTCCTCCTTTTGTTCTTCGCTCTCCTCCTCATCTTTTTCATCCAATGAGCTCACAGTGTCATCAATTTCTTCTTCCATAGATTCCTGCAAAATATTAGTCTCTTCTTGGATAGCGGAGACTTTCTCAATAAATTGATCAATATGGGCATTATATTCATAATTGGCATAACAATAACGAAGCATAGCCAAATTTTGAGATCGGTAAACAGCATCATCATAATCTTCATACTTTTCAAGCAAAGCTTCAATTTCATAAGCACCCTTAAAAGCAACAAACTCTTCTATTTGTTCCACATCATAGTAATCATATATACCATTAGCATAAGAAGCCAGGGTTTCATTATCATTAAATTTACATGAAAAGGGAAGGTGTTTAGCCTTCATCCTAGAGCAACAAGTAATATCATATCTCAAGCATAAATTCCAAGCATACCATTTCAACATATGAATTTGATCCCATAACAGTTTCCCTTTTTGAGTCAAGCGATAATCCCTAAAGTATTCACGTTGATCCAATGTGTCTCCCATTATATAATTGAATGGGGTTTTCTCAGGATTATTAAAGTAGTACATAATATCTTTCACATAATGAGCATCGAGGGTTTTAGGAGGTTCCCCATTTCCATGAGTAGCAAGTACACCTAATTTTTTTGGTATTTCGTGTTCCATATCCATAACTAAAGATAGAGAACAACTTAGAACAGCAAATAAAATCTACTTAGTGATAAAGCAAACAAGTACACACGAGAATATTCACCCCACGCTATTGTTCCCCGGCAACGGCGCCAGAAAAAGGTCTTGATAACCCACAAGTATAGGGGATCAGTTGTAGCCTCTTTCGATAAGTAAGAGTGTCGAACCCAACGAGGAGCTAAATGTAGAATAAATATTCCCTCAAGTTCTATCGACCACCGATACAACTCTACGCACGCTTAACGTTCGCTTTACCTAGAACAAGTATGAAACTAGAAGTACTTTGTAGGTGTAACGAGATAGGTTTGCAAGATAAAAAAGAACACGTAAATAAAATCTAGGGGCTGTTTAGATGAAGAAACAACTAAGTTAGTCTTAGTAGAGAGCTTTTTGTCACAAGAAAGTTATTTGTCCCTAGGCAATCGATAACTAGACCGGTAATCATTATTGCAATTTTATATGAGGGAGAGGCATAAGCTAACATACTTTCTCTACTTGGATCATATGCACTTATGATTGGAACTCTAGCAAGCATCCGCAACTACTAAAGATCATTAAGGTAAAACCCAACCATAGCATTATAAGGTATCAAGTCCTCTTTACTTCCATACGTAAACAACCTACTTACTCGGGTCTGTGCTTCCGTCACTCACGCCACCCACCATAAGCGAATCATAAACATATTGCAAACCCTACAGCGGGGATCCCTCACGCTTGCGCGACACGGAGAGCACCATAGGACAGCACCAATAATAAAACATGCAACTCAAACCAATCATGATCATTAATCAACCCATAGGACAAAACGGATCTACTCAAACATCATAGGATAGCCATACATCATTGGGAAATAATATATAGCGTTGAGCACCATGTTTAAGTAGAGATTACAACGGGGAGAAGAGGTGTTGAACCGCTGTATAGAGGGGGAGAGAGTTGGTGATGACGGCGGCGAAGTTGTTGGTGTAGATCGCCGTCACGATGATGGCCCCGGCGGCGTTCCGGTGCCACCGGGAGAGAGGGGGAGAGAGCCCCCCTCCTTCTTCTTCTTCCTTGGCCTCCCCCTAGATGGGAGGAGGGTTTCCCCTTTGGTCCTTGGCTTCCATGGCGGCGGAGGGGCGAGAGCCCCTCCGAGATTGGATCTCTCTCTGTGTTTCCTTCTGTTTCTGCCTTCCCAGATTCTGGCCTTTCACCGTTTCTTATATTCCCGGAGATACGTAACTCCGATTGGGCTGAAATTTTAACACGATTTTTATCCGGATATTAGCTTTCTTGCGGCGAAAGAAGGGCACCAACCGCCTTACGGGGTGGCCACAAGCCCCCAGGGCGCGCCCTTGCGGCTTGTGGGCCCCTCGGGCACCGCCTTCTGTTGATTCCACTTCCCAAAATTCACATATATTTCAAAAAAAATCTCCGTAAGTTTTTATCCCGTTTGGTTTTCGTTTGATATGGATTTTCTGCGAAATAAAAAACATGCAACAAACAGGAACTGGCACTGGTCACTGGATCAATATGTTAGTCCCAAAAAGTAGTATAAAAAGTTGCCAAAAGTATATGAAAGTTGTAGAATATTGGCATGAAACAATCAAAAATTATAGATACGACGGAAACGTATCAATGGTGTCTGAGGTCCGGTCGCTACAGAAAACAAAATACGTTGAAAACTCTAGCCTACCGAGAGCCTCCTCTCATCCCCAATCCCCAGCCTCCTCTCCTCCCTCAATCGCCGCCTCCTCTCCTCCCCAATCTGCTACCTCCTCTTCTCCTCCCCAATCCGCGAGCCCTCACCACCAAGAAGCCACGGGAGGACTGCGCCGCCGCTTGAAGAAAAGAGGAAAAGGAGGTGCCATCGTTGGATTCACCTTTCTCGTTGTTCACTTCAGGCCAGCAGTCCATCCCCCATCCCCGATGACCATTGGGCCCGTGCGTGTGTGGGGTCGCTTGTTTGAGACAGTGGTGTCTGAGGTTCGGTCGCTACAGAAAACAAAATACGTTGAAAACCCTAGCCTACCGAGAGCCTCCTCTCATCCCCAATCCCCAGCCTCCTCTCCTCCTCCCCAATCCGCTACCTCCTCTTATCCTCCCCAATCTGCGAGCCCTCACCACCAAGAAGCCACGGGAGGACTGCGCCGCCGCTGGAAGAAAAGAGGAAAAGGAGGTGCCGCGGGGGAGAAGAAAGGAGGAAAAGGAGGTGGCACGGGGGAGACCAACGGAGGCGAGGCCGCGTCGACGAGCTCGACAAGGAGGCCAGCTAGAGCGCGGGCCGCCGTGAGCGCTGCGTCACCTGGGGACGCGGGGCGGCGCTGAAGGTGTGTGAGAAGATGGCCTGAGCGCCCTCGTCAATGGAAGTTTTGGCGACCTCTCCCTAACCTCTCCTCTCCTTTCTTCTCTCTCACATCCTTTCCCTAATTTATTTGCTTTCTCGATCCGCAGCAGTAGCGTCTCCATGGATGCGGCGGCGTGACGGCTCGCTGGCGCGGATCCCCGGCGGCGTGACAGCTCGCCGGCGCAGATCCACTCCTCCGCCTCGATCCTCCACCTCTCCGGTCACCCAGTTGCAGCGGTGAGCCCCCCCTTTCCCCGACTCCTCTCCTCTCTCACATCACATAAGATTGGATCAGACCCCTGATTTATTTTTCTGTTCGCTTCGGTCTGGTGCAGCAGCAGTAGTAGCAGCAGGCGACCTACAGCAGTTCCTTCGTTCCTTGCATGGACGAGCTCGACGGAGACGCCGTCCAGCCCGACCACGGCTGCTACCACCCCACGCACAAGGTCTCTTCTTGCTCCCACACCTTCTTCCATGGATCAAGACGCTACATACACTGTTGCTACTGTTTGTCAAATGGTAGTCTTTATGCCGTTTGGGTGGGTGGGAGACGGGGGGGGGGGGGGGGGGGGGTACTGTTTTGTTGGTCTATCAGAAGATGATAGCTGGATACACTGAGATTCCAGGGAAACATTTTTGGTATCTCCTCTGAGCTTGGCATCGCCTTCCTGAGTGCATCGACGAAACTCACAAGCCACTCCCTCTCCTCAAGTGACCTGTGTGCATTAGAATGAGCAACATAGATAAGCAATTCGTGGCAAACACACTCGCACACAACACACTGCAGAGGAGCCATCAAACCACAATGCATGCATACTTGAGGTAATATAATAAACATACTTTGCAAAAATATGCAGAATACAATGTTTGTCATGGACAAATTAAAGAACTGAATGCGTTAGGAGATCCGTGTAACTTTCAACAAACCAGAGAAACCAAAGAAGTACCCCGGAAACAATATAGCAATGCAAATAACATTTTAAAACATTTCATAAACTACAAATGCCCTTGCAACTATTTTCCAAGTTGAAACAATGGATAAAACAAACATGCTTTAGATTAGGAGCGGCAAGTACCTAATAGCAAGAAAAACATAATCACAAGAAATGATATAGGAATTAAAACCACGTAATGCTTTTTTTACAATAGCAACAGAAATAGGGTCATGGGGTTTAGGATTCTAAGATATGCGCAATTACAAAATATACCTTTTTACATCAGCGGAATACTGAAACATCTTGTTATAGTGAAGGGAAAGATAGCCCATGGCAGATTTCATTATAGTTAAAAGCTCTATATGGTTTTCTTGTCCTGGAGAAACATAAAAGCAAGTTATGTAATAGGGAATAGCAAAAGCAAGACCAATTAGTTGTTTCAGATGTGCGATCCTTGAAACTATTAATACATCTCCACTCAAGACTGAAATAAGCACAACATATGCACACACACACACAACAGATGAGCAAAGTGCAGAAAAACTGAGTGTCAAAACCTGCAGAATTATTTGTCTCACCAACAACCTACTATTTCAGTTCATTTTGAGGCCAGCTCCGAGCAATAGCAATGCTAGACAAGACGATAATGAGTTTCTGACCACTCATAGTAGAGCCAACCTTTAGGATATTCATGGTGCCACTGACGGTAGGAGCCATCGTCTCTTTTCACACAATTGGAATGTTGGATGCATCTAGAGTGCAGATACAAATCAAGTATATGCCTTTCTATGTCTCCTTATGCTAATTGGAAGTCCAATAGAGATATTATACTGCACCCTTTCTTCTGTTGTAAATAATTATCTGTCCTAATTCATTCTCTGAATTTCGGTATAGATTACACTCACATGTCCATTTTTTCTTTCAATTTCCTGTTAGGACTCAGGGCTTTGTTCAATTTGTATGCTTGGGATTTGTTTGATTGATGGACCTGAAAGCTGATGCAATAATGCATGAACCTGCCAAAAAAGGTACACATTAACTTGGTTACTACATCTAAATCAATAAAGTTCTTCAGATTAACCTATGAGAGGCTGCTAAGCACCTAAGAAATCACATTGTACGGTTTATATGCCTAATAAATAAGCTCTCTGAGCGTAAAGTTAACAAGCATGTCCAAAGGATAGTTGTCTTATTAGTTACGACAGGAATTTGGATAGCATTGATGCTTGGTACAGACTGATTAACACTAAGTTGAAGATCAGTTTATATGGGTCTTATTGTTTATATTGATATATATTGTTTCTCTTGATTTCCAATTCTGAAAGGTGGCTGAAATGCACACTGATTGGTGTTATGTTCTGAAATTATGGTTCAACTGCATTTTTTGTATTTTTTGTTGCTAAATTGTGATATGTAGATTATGGATGACCATGTACCTATCTAGATCACTGATTTATAACTGTATTTAAAAATAAGGTCCTTTGCAATGCAAACAACACTTGGGTTAAATCGGGAAATCGTGCCATTTAGGATCGAGTCATAGCTATCGTGTGTGCCACATAAATTTGAGAATGTGCGTTTCTTTCCCTATCACTATCACTCGTGCATTTGTTTCTATTTTCTGTATAGATCTGTAAATGATAGACATTCTTATGCATATGCACACAACTCTGTATTTCTTTTACCCTCAATTCCCACGGGTTATCTATTCTGTTTCTGCAACTTCAGTAGCTTAGTTTCATCTGTCAGCTACTGGTTACAATACTATGCCTATTATGTTGATATATCATATTTAGACAACACACTGCCAAGCGGTATGTTTGTTTTTATATACTCAACAACAAACAACAACAACAACAAAGCCTTTAGTCCCAAACAAGTTGGGGTAGGCTAGAGGTGAAACCCATAAGATCTCGCGACCAACTCATGGTTCTGGCACATGGATAGCAAGCTTCCACGCACCCCTGTCCATGGCTAGTTCTTTGGTGATGCTCCAATCCTTCAGGTCTCTCTTTACGGACTCTTCCCATGTCAAGTTCGGTCTACCCCGGCCTCTTTTGACATTATCAGCACGCTTTAGCCGTCCGCTATGTACTGGGGCTTCTGGAGGCCTGCGTTGAATATGTCCAAACCATCTCAGACGATGTTGGACAAGCTTCTCTTCAATTGGCGCTACCCCAACTCTATCTCGTATATCATCATTCCGGATTCGGTCCTTCCTTGTGTGGCCACACATCCATCTCAACATGCGCATCTCCGCCACACCTAACTGTTGCACATGTCGCCTTTTAGTCGGCCAACACTCAGCGCCATACAACATTGCGGGTCGAACCGCCGTCCTATAGAACTTGCCTTTTAGCTTTTGTGGCACCCCCTTGTCACAGAGAATGCTAGAAGCTTGGCGCCACTTCATCCATCCGGCTTTAATTCGATGGTTCACATCTTCATCGATATCCCCATCCTTCTGCAACATTGACCCCAAATATCGAAAGGTGTCCTTCTGCGGCACCACCTGCCCATCAAGGCTAACATCCTCCTCCTCCTCGTGCCTAGTAGTACCGAAAGCGCACCTCATGTACTCGGTTTTAGTCCTACTAAGTCTAAAACCTTTCGATTCCAAAGTTTGCCTCCATAACTCCAACTTCCTGTTGACCCCCGTCCGACTCTCATCGACTAGCACCACATCGTCCGCAAAGAGCATACACCATGGGAAATCTCCTTGTATATCCCTTGTGACCTCATCCATCACCAAGGCAAAAAGATAAGGGCTCAAAGCTGACCCTTGATGCAGTCCTATCTTAATCGGGAAGTCATCAGTGTCGCCATCACTTGTTCGAACACTTGTCACAACATTATCGTACATGTCCTTGATGAGGGTAATGTACTTTGCTGGGACTTTGTGTTTCTCCAAGGCCCACCACATAACATTCCGCGGTATCTTATCATAGGCCTTCTCCAAGTCAATGAACACCATATGCAGGTCCTTCTTTTGCTCCCTATATCTCTCCATAAGTTGTCGTACCAAGAAAATGGCTTCCATGGTCGACCTCCCAGGCATGAAACCAAACTGATTTTTGGTCACGCTTGTCATTCTTCTTAAGCGGTGCTCAATGACACTCTCCCATAGCTTCATTGTATGGCTCATCAGTTTAATTCCACGGTAATTAGTACAACTCTGAACATCCCCCTTGTTCTTGAAGATTGGTACTAATATACTCCGTCTCCATTCTTCTGGCATCTTGTTTGCCCGAAAAATGAGGTTGAAAAGTTTGGTTAGCCATACTATCGCTATGTCCCCGAGGCCTCTCCACACCTCAATGGGGATACAATCAGGGCCCATCGCCTTGCCTCCTTTCATCCTCTTCAAAGCCTCCTTGACCTCCGACTCTTGGATTCGCCGCACAAAAAGCCTGCTAGTATCAGCAAAGGAGTCATCCAAATCAATGGTAGAGCTCTCACTCTCCCCATTGAACAGCTTGTCAAAGTACTCCCGCCATCTATGCTTAATCTCCTCGTTCTTCACCAGGAGTTGATCTGCTCCGTCCTTGATGCACTTGATTTGGTCAACATCCCTCGTCTTCCTCTCTCGGATCTTGGCCATCTTATAGATGTCCCTTTCGCCTTCCTTCGTGTCTAACCGTTGGTAGAGGTCCTCATACGCCCGGCCCCTTGCTTCACTCACAGCTCGCTTTGCGGCCTTCTTTGCCATCTTGTACTTCTCTATGTTGTCTGCACTCCTATCCAGATATAGGCGTCTGAAACACTCTTTCTTCTCCTTAATTGCCTTCTGGACATCATCGTTCCACCACCAGGTATCTTTAGCTTCTCTTCTACTTCCCCTGGACACTCCAAACTCCTCTGAGGCCACCTTACGAATGCAAGTCGCCATCTTCATCCACATGTTGTCTACATCACCTCCTTCCTCCTAAGGGCCCTCCTTAATGACCCTCTCCTTGAACGCCTGAGCTACCTCCCCCTTGAGCTTCCACCACTTCGTTCTAGCGACTTCAGTAGCTTAGTTTCATCTGTCAGCTACTGGTTACAATACTATGCCTATTATGTTGATATATCATATTTAGACAACACACTGCCAAGCGGTATGTTTGTTTTTATATACTCCTGGATGTTAATTTACCGTTCTTGATTTTGGTAGGGAGGTGCGACATGGCATGGCCTAAGGAGCTAATTTGGTGTCCTCTCTCTTTACCTCTTGCTTCATCCGGCACTCTATTTTTATTGGCAATATATTGACTTTCTAAAACTTCTTTTATTTATGAGGAATGTAGTATTTATATGATTTTCACGTATGATAGACATATGGGAAAATATATTATCACCTTATACAGTCTCATCATTTTGTCTGTTATTTCCTTCTGACATGTATTAGATGAGAAAATATTAAGTAACATGAATAGCCTTATCCTTACATATTGATATTGGAGGATATATTACTTCCATTGCTTGCTTACCTGTCATTGCTCACCAACTTTTGAGTACCTCCACCTGCCTCGAATTGTTTTTCTCTCCTCCCCATGCTGCTACTTCCTCGCTGCTCTCAAATGAGTGTCTCTGTCTCATCTTATCACTCCCATTTTTTTGATTATATTGAAATTGATTAAGAAGAAAATCAGTTCGTTTGCTGCCAGTTAGATGGATCTATTCATCGTTTTCTTGTTCCCCATAGGATTGGGTTTGTCCGCTTGGTGGAGAAGGTAGGGAGCAAGCAGGCACACATGGGAGAAGGATAATGACCCTGACGAGCTGGCCGCCATAAGGTCGTGGCCTTTTTTAGCACGCACATCGGCACCGTCCTTGCGGCCGCAGCAGGAGGATGACGTTGGCTGCAATTGACGATGCAGGAACCCATCC
Organism: Elymus sibiricus; assembly: GCA_039707655.1. Taxonomy (NCBI): domain Eukaryota; kingdom Viridiplantae; phylum Streptophyta; class Magnoliopsida; order Poales; family Poaceae; genus Elymus; species Elymus sibiricus. The sequence goes on from CM077669.1 coordinate 470,008,169, forward strand.
TGGTCGAGCACCCACCCAGGTTCGTGTTTCTTGCATTTTTTTTGAGGTTTGCATGTTCTTGCATATGTGCATTTTTTTAGTTTTACCTCACTGCACAAGCCTTGCATATGACCACCGGGCCATGTATTTTGTGAATCCCCATAGTTATTTTGTTCTTTTGATTTCATTGAGTTCAGTAGATTAGTAAAGGGTCTTTTGATTTCGTTGGCCATATAGGATTTTACTACTGCTATGGACAAAAGAAGGCTAAAGCTGGGAAAGACAAAAATGTCAGGAGCCGACCGAGGTAAAGAAACCTAAGTTGACAAGCAGGGCGTACTCCCCTCTGCAGTTATTTTTCTCTGCTATTCATTGAGCATATCAGGAGATTGATAGACAGTGTGAGAACTAGCACATAAAATAAATTCCGAATATTAATCTGAATCACATGGTGGTTATTAACATTTAGCATTTCTAAAATTTGCCATTTTTAGCTAGATCCAAAATGCAGAGAATCTGGGTTTATTTTCCTGGAGCTCCTATATTGCAGCTGGTACTATTTTGTTATGTGTATTTTTGCTGCTTCCCTTCCTCATGTATGAGGTGAGTACTAATTTCACTTCCTAATGGGTTAGGTAATCTTTACTTTTAATTCCTTGCTAATGAGCATTCACCAACCTCATACTATAATTACATTATATGACCCGTCTGCTGTAGTCTGCATCCCCCCATCCTGATATCAAACCGTGTGCCTTATGAACCCCATTTAGTTAATGATACGACAAAATATGTATTGTTCAATGTTGATGTAGATCAGATGATTCTAAAGCAGTTACGAAAAAAATTGAAAGAATAAAGGGACATGTGTCATGGCTACTCTATTACTCCCTCCGTCCCATAATTTGTATGCTTGGAATCTGTTTGATTGATGGACCTTAAAGCTGATGCAATAATGCATGAACTTATCAAAAGGTACACATTGACTTGGTTACATGTAAATCAGTAATAGTGCTTCTGCATTAAACTATCCATCTTTGGATGGATCACTATTTACTAATTACTGGATCCTCGCTGAATTAAGCGCCCACTTTTTGCCTCCTGTATTCTCCAGCTCGAAGCAGACTTGCATATCCACGAAAGAAGAGAAGATGGATAATTTGCAGGAAGGGTTTGGTAAGAGGAAGTTGATTTTTCTTTGGTTAACAAAACTAAATAGGTGCAGTAGTTAATTTAAGATGGTAAAATATTGTCTTTGATGTCTGTTATTCGATTTTTCTGTCATGTGTTCCTTTGCGATACACCAGTTTATACACATGTTGCTTTTTCTCATGTGGAGTTGACCACATTTGGATGGTCCAGTAGCAAATAATCGTATGTTTCACTTTGAAATCATATTGCATATAGAGTGATGTTCTGTTCTTGCGCAAATTATTGCACACATATACATGAAAAAGTCTCACACTAAGGCTTCTGCATTCTACTTTTTCCTTTTGACTTGCTGAAAGTGTAAGACTGAAGCTATAAACCTGTAGATGAATCTTGGCACAAAGTTCAAGCACTAACTTTATCCTCCTTTGTGGCAATATGTTGTTAGAGATGTTTGTTGTTAGTCATTGGGTTGTGGTATAGAATGATGGCTTTTATAGTCTGTTTACAGTGTCATCTATTCATAATCATGCAAATTTGAGCCTCTACAAAACAATCAGGCCGAGACTATGTTTGCTTGCTTCTGTGTTTACTTTTTCCTTCTGCTTGGATTAGCAAGTTTTGTTGCGCATCTGTATATGCCATCGGAATACATTATTACAAAAATGACAGTCTGAAGCAAAAGGAAAATACATGACGCAAATTTGGGCCTCTACAAAACAATCAGGCTGAGACTATGTTTGCTTGCTTCTGTGTTTACTTTTTCCTTCTGCTTGGATTAGCAAGTTTCGCTGCGCATCTGTATATGCCATCGGAATACATTATTACAAAAATGACAGTCTAAAGCAAAAAGAAAATACATGACGAAAGAAAAGTAAATAACTTGAGTAGTAAGGGCTTGCATTATAAATATGTTTCCTTACCATTTCAGTTATTTTATGCACTCGGTGAAGATGCTGCAGACTATGAAGTTTTCAGAGCTCAAACATAAAACAGTGCATATTTTTGCCAATTTTTTTTTTGCTTTGTTTTGCCCCAACCATCTTGATAGAACTTTGGGATCACCTAAAAGTTACAAAAGGCATCCTGATTTGTTCCAATGATACAAAATCATAAATTGGTTTTATCATTGTCGAATGTAGGCAGCTATACTGTTGCAACATTCAAGAGGGAAGTCTGCACTCATTTTCTGTTCTACAAGAAAAGGTGCACAAGAAGCAACACAGTGCCTCTCAAAATCTACAGAGTCTCTTGGCTGTTGAACAAATTCATTCATGAAATTGATGCACCAGTATGAAGATCTATGAGAAGCTTCCTTAACCTGTAGTTGTTATTCATTGCTTCATACCACCTATGTAATATACCTCTTCCTATCTACTTTCCTTGCGCATCACATTGTAACTAACCATCTATGTACCAGCAATAAAGACTTAGGTGTCTGAATATTCTCACAATACTTGGCTCCCTCTCGCCCTTTGTGCCAGTGGCGCAACGGGTCATCTAGTATAATAACGCATGATTGATCGGATAGATATTCTAACTTCAAAGATCAGGAAGGAAGCGAATCCACCTATAATAAGGACAAAAATGCTGAGAGGCTGCGGTAAACCATTCTTCAGGAAATTGTATTTTTTTGTGGAAATTTCTTCTGACAATTTGGCATGTGTAAGATCGCCCTAATAATGTCTAGTATATACCAATTGCTTAGATGAACCTATTAGAACTTTGACGGAAACTACCGAGTCGCTAAGGTCTGTACTACTGGCATGTCATGGTCGTGCGGAAATTAGCATGCATTGACTGAGAAAGTACTGGAGTATATTTTATAAGATCGGGAAAATATAGCGGTGCTTAACCGTCAGAACAACTCTAGCAAGATCACTACATCGAATCGGTCGGCATAATAACCATCTATATAGTGTTCTTCTTAGTTAAAAAGACCACTCAAACAAAGGTCATACGCATCCTGACCTGTAAAACTTATGCGCACTTCAAATTGAACCCGCAAGCCTGCATAGTTGAAGGTCGAGGGCATCCCAGTTGTTAGATTGGGGCATGAAATGGAGGCTCCTCAGGGCGTTTGAAATCTGGACCGTTTGATTGCCTGTCCAAAGAAATCTCAGACGTTGGATCTTTGGGCGAGATGATCCTGGCCGTTGGATCGGTGCTGTCCCTGTAGCAATGAATAGTCCCATGTGTTTCACACCCTAGTCTTTTCCGTCTATTACAGTGACGCGTGGGGCCAGAGCAAGGTGGGCTCCAGCCTCCAGCGATCAGTGACATTTCGGGGTGCTGCGTCCGGTGTGTTCCTCAGCCCCGCGAACACCGTGCCACCGCCTCGTAATTTTTTGCGCCCGCCGAGGGTATTTACGACATTCCACGTCGCCTCGCATGCGTGTCGTTCCGCCTGTGGCTGGCGCGTGCGGGTAAAAGGGAACGAGCCGGATGACGAGCGGAACCCTAGCCTCCTCAGCCTCGATCTCTCTTTCGCCTTCCTCTCGCGCCGCCGCCACAGCGGGCGCTCGCCCCGCCCCCCATCCTCGACCTCATGCCGCCCATCGTCTCCTCCCCACCCCTTTGGCACTTGGTAGAAGGAGCGGAGCATCTCGTGGAGGGGTCAGGGCGCTCCGGATCCAGATCCGGGCGCGGTGGCAGCCATGGTCGAGCTCGAGCCCGCGCGTGTGGGCTCGCGTCACTGTCCTTCGCCCAGCTGGCCGCCCCCTTCGTCGGCTCCTATGTGGAACCCCGCCATCCGCGTTCACGGCGTCGTCCCCGTCTTCCACGCGTGCACATGGCAGGAGCTCCTCGCCCGCCGCCGGTTGGCGTCCGGAGCGGACGGCCGTGGCATCCTGCAGGTTGGGTGCGTCTCTTTCCTTCCTCCATGTCATCACAGGTAACCCACGATTTGTTTCCCCAATCCTCATGCCCGCCCTCACTCGTCCGCTTCTCTTGCCCTCCCCACGAAGGCTCCTCGATTCAGGCGAGATGAGATCCCGCCGGGGAAGAGAGAGTGAGCTGCTGCGAGCGTCCTCACCGCATAAAAAAGGAACCTGATAACTCGGCGAGTATATAGTTCACCCGCGGCTGTTGTTGTGGCGGCGCCGACGACCGTGGACAACGGGGAGGACGAGCAGCTGCCCACCTGTCCATGGAGGACGCCGTCCGGGCCTCATCGACACTCCTCGCAGAAGGCCAGGGGAGCAGCGTCGGTTGCATCCGGTAGGAGCACTGGTGTGGGATCCGTCGTGGCCAGGTATGCCCATCTCCCTCGCCTTGGTCTAGATCGTCTGCCCCTCTTTGTTTCTGATTATTATTCGTTCTCATATGCTCTCAAATTTTCATGCATAGGATCCGATGAATAAGTGTCATGTGTCTGCGACAACTCGCATGGCCTGATCCGGAAGTATGGGTGTGCTGCACGCATTGCTTCCGCAGCAGCGCCAAGGACATTGGCTTCATCAAGGTATGAGCCACCCCACTGTTTATTGATTTCCTGAATCACGTGCCTGAGTTTGATGACTGCTAAGTAGTAATATGTTACCCCATGCTTTGCTTTGAATAATATTTGTCTACAAGGCATCTTGGTATGGCGCACCAGTATTAATTTGTTGGAGGCTACCATCTGTAGTGTGAGTTGTTGCCTAATGTAGTGTAATGTATGACATATTAGATTCACTTATTTATAATAGATCTGTGTGTTGCTCCTCTTTCCCAGAGTAAACCTGGTTAAGTTCTACAATCATCACCTCATGTTCTTCCTTGCAATATTTTGTTTCTGTTTGCTCAATGTGTAATTTCTACACACCATAAGGCATCTTGGAACGGACGGAGTTGTGCATGACTACATGATATTAGCTCTGTTTGTTTGTTGTTCCGACCTATATAAGTCTTACTCTGCTGCATCTATCTCCAGTCTCAACTATTTTACTAACCGTCAACTACCAAGTTTTTCCTGAGCATACCAGTCCATTTCAAGGCACAACAAACTGAATGTATTGTAATTGGTCAAATAGGACGCCGGCGACAAGCTCCGTGTCCAGGCCCTGGAGCTTGCCATCTTGGAGCAGCCTCTCGACTACGAATCCCATGTTCAGGTACTGCCGTCCGCTGCATCCTTTGTAGATTATATGTCTGCACCAATGTCAGCAGGCATAAGTTTCGTCGCTGTCATTGCTATTTTGCTTATGAGCTTTGGGAGAGTCCCTGATATATGGATGTAGGTGATCAAGAAGAGTTCAGAGAAGTCATCTCAAGTTCTTTCAGAAAATTAAAATTAGTCTTGCCACTTAAAACTTGGTTAGAGTGATATTTTAACTTTGCCATCTGCATGTATATATGATTGTGGTATCCCAAAATTAATAGTGATCTCAATGTTCTCCTGCAATACAATGCATTGTGGTAGCCCAAGATCTTCCCAATGCATCTGATCTATTTTCTTGGAAATGGCACTGACATTCTTATCCTTCCAAAAAAAGGATGGATGTGTGATTGTGAGGGTAACCACACCACAAACAGAAGAAAGTGGCGACACTAGAAATACAGACAACACAGGACGATCCCTAGGACAGCAGCAATGCGTCTGGTCAAGGGTTATGATTGTGATTCACTTTGTCTATGCTCGCATTGATATATGTTTGATATAGACATAGAGGCAACACAATAAGAGTGTGTCGATGATTATTTAGTGACATTGTTATCCATTTAAGTGATGCTTGCGAAAAAGATTTTGGACGTAGGAATAATCACTTGAAATTGGTATATCGAAAGGATGCAAAACAATTTACATGTCTTCCCATCTTCTATTGCGTTAGTAATTTTTGTTGACCTGTGTTGCTCATGGCAAATTCGATATTTTTGCTCCCACTTGGGAATATTTCTTTTCACATATTGCTTATCCCTTTCTACTGAAGAACATGCATTATTGAGTCCAAAGGTAGCTATAATTACATACTCCCTCTGTAAACTAATATAAGAGCGTTTAGATAACTACTTTAGTGATCTAAACGCTCTTATATTAGTTTACGGAGGGAGTATTTATCTATAATGAAGGTGGACATGATACAACAAGCTGTGTGTTGATTGTTATTCTTTATTGCAATTTATAAATTATAATGTCAGTGGTGTCTCATCCTTCTCATTTGTTGTCCAGGTTTTTCTTAGAGCAATGGTCTTATGATTCTGATTGTACGTAATGCCATTTTCTATGTTTTTCTTATATTTATTTTCAGGACAAATCGCACCAGAGACTTTGCTCTAATTGAAGTTATCATAAGAGTAAGTCATCATCACTTGCTGTTCTGTTTTCAATTCTATTGAGAAAACTCAAAATTTCAGTGTAAGATCACACTTTTGCTCGCAAAATACTGAATGTGCACCAAAAAATATTTGGATTTACTCATGAGGGCAGAATCCTGTGAATTTATTTTGAATCGGCCACTTCATTAGGAATTATAGCATACATGATAGACATTTTATTTTATAACATCAGTGATGAGGAAACATGTGATGCGTAAATTATATTCATAAGTTTTGAGGTCATAAATTATGCTCTTGATGTCCATTAAACACACTGTTATATGAATCCCCATTAGCAGACCCTTGCAGCGCAACACGCAGGGTGAGCCAAATGGCAAGGCATTCAAACAAAGCCATTTTTGATTTAGTCTACCATATATTGTACTGCTGTCACTATATGACATAGCAGAACTGTATAAATCTGTTATCCTGGTCTGCCACTGTAGCTTGCTTTTGGTGTATTAGTGTATCTTTGAACTGGATGAAGAAAACCTATCATCATATGTAATCGACTTTGGTACTACTATTTTCTATGAGATGCATGTATTCTGCTTGCTCCTACATCTTTCATTACGAAATATCAAATGTTGGATCAGCCTGAGACAGATAGCATGCCCTAAAGTAGTATTACTTTCTTGTGGTTATAATTGTCAGTACTATTATTCTACTCTCTTATGTAGCCACTAATGTGGTTCTTTGTTTCTTCTTTGCAGACATTTGATTAGGTCAAAGGCAACAGGAAGGCACGACAACGATCTTTTCTCTACCATACAGTATGAGAATAGATCAGGATGAGACAACTAAGTCATGTGATATGTATTTACTGAAGGTGTCTATTAGAAGAAGATATCTGGTCTTTATCTGAATCTATGAACTATTATATCGATGATGTAGAATTATGTCTACATAGCCTGCCTTTGAATGCTTATATAAGCTCAATGTATCATTTGTACTGTTCTTCTTGAATAAATTTTCATGTGACTACCAATGTTATAAACCAGAATTCTTTCTGAGGATGCTTATGTCTGAACTGTTCATCATCTTTGTCAATATATTCTATCCAATATGTATCCATATCTAAAACCCATCTTAAATTTCACATCTTATTCATAGATAATGACCAATATCATTGCTATTTTTTTTATATTTGCAATGCTTTTATGACTATTACCGAATTGGATATGGCTCTACCCGGCAGCGGGTGCTGCCGGGTGCGGCAAGCCGCACTTCCTACCTAGTTGATATGGAGCCGAAAGTGCTAATGTGAGGACGAGCTCACATGCTCCCTTTGCTACAGTACATACGAAAAATATATTTAAAAAGTTCAAAAAAATCTGAAATTTTTTGACAACAAACATTGATGTCTTTTTCACATGCGTGCAAAATTTCGGGACAAAATGACATTCATGCAGGTCTCGGCAAAAAAAACAAAATCGATGCTCCAAAATGCTTCCAAAAACAGTTTTTTTGGAGCATGATTTTGTTTTTTTTGCCGGGACCTCCACAAATGTCATTTCATCACGAAAATTGGCACGCATGTAGAAAAAACATCAAAGTTTCTTGACAAAAAATTAAAGATTTTTTTGAACTTTCTAAATATTTTTTTGTGTGCACTGTAGCAACGGGTGCATGTGAGCCCGAGCTCACATGCTCCACGTCCATATGGAGCGGCCTTCACCCGCAGCTGCTCCCGCGGGGGAGAAGTTTTAGTCCAGCCTCTTTCTCTCACACATAGCCTGGTCCGATGAGCACATGGATAGGAATGAATATCCCCGGCCTCTACATCTGGGTGATGCATGCAGCCATTTTATTAATTATTCATAAAGCCCTTACAAGGTAATACATCAGTAAGCCTGAAGCCACCATCTTGGTAACACCGGTCGCTACTCCTATCCCCGTGATGAACGGGTGCCGAATGTCTGAGCCTAATACCAAACAGACATCACATCAACACCTAACATCTAATGCTAGGTGCCCCATCCAAGCCACAATACCTGGACTGGGTTACACACCGGTCCGGCGCATTTTCAGTGGGCACCACATGCACACGCTGCAAGGGCCGTTACCTCCTTCATCCACCGATCCATCCTCAGATCAGATACTGATGCATCGACCTTGCCAGGCCTCTCTGCCATCGACGTCACCACGACGCCAGACAACGTCGTCCTCCTGCACGAGTCCATCGCCACTCATCGGACGCCGAGTCTCCACTGCGCCACGCCGTCGAGATCCGCCGCCATTGATGTGTAGGATGAAGCACTGCTCCACCACCTACCGACGCCCAACCACCAAGCCATCCACATGTTCGTCCAGCCGATGAATGTCTCCAAAGATGATGCCCCCACGGGGGTGACGACGAAGACGTCGCCATCATCTGATCCAGGAGGCCCATCAACGCCTCCAACAAGGGCTACGACGCCCACGGGCGCCGCCGTCAATGGTAGCCTCCTCCAGATCTGAGGTTTCCCCCGGAAACAATGGAGGGAGGGACGCCTCCAACGTGGAAAACGACACCCACGGGCGCCGCCGCCGATGATGGCATCCTCACCCACTTCAGCAGCTAGGCCACCATCTCCTCCTCCACTTGATCTGCCGCCGGGAAGCCACCGCGAGGCAACACCCACCGACCAGATCCCTTTGGGCTGACGATGAAGACAACCAAAGGTAGATGAGGTCACATCACTGCGTGACCGGCGCCATGGCCACACACACGTCGTCCTGAGGCGCCCGCTCAAGATCCACCGTCACAGCCACGCCTCCAAGCCATGACGGAGGGACGCTCCGTCGCCGCCATCATCCCCCCGCACGGGCTTTGCCCAGCCGGGATCCGGCGACGACGGGAGGGAAGGCGGAGGGGATGGGAGGCGGACGGGAGGCGGAGGGGATCAGGAGGGATCTGGAGGGGAGGGGAGGCGGAGGCTGACGGGAGGCGGAGGGGAGGCAAACGGGGGGGCGGAGGGGATCGGGAGGGATCTGGAGGGGAGGGGAGGCGGAGGCGGAGGGGAGGCAGACGGGAGGCGGAGGGGATCGAGAGGGATCTGGAGGGGAGGGAAGGCGGTCTCATTTGACCGTCTACAGCCAAACTTTGCAAATTTGGTTCCTAGAAGCGCGGACGCGCTCGGCTAGTGACTGCGCATGTCTGTTTGAGTTCTTAATTGTCTGTTCACGTAGACACACTCCTCATTTTTTTCCTTATATGTCCAATCACTTGCACGTGATTGGTGAAGATAAAGAGAGAAAAATAAAAAAAAATAAAGAAGGAGAAAATGTGGTCCGGGTGGGCCACGTCCTACGTGGCGGACTCACCAGACGTATCCGCAAACCCTCATATCCTCCTACATTTGTCCTCAATACGAGGTTTTGTGAATAGATCAGACGTACATTGATATTATAAGGGGTCCGGTTGGGTTATTTTTCTTTCTTTCTTTCTTCTGTCCGATCACTCAGACTGATGTCCGCGATAAAAGTTCGCCGAAGAGGCTGCAAAATCCATATTATACCATACTCATTGCAACAAGTGAACATTTCTGAATACTATGTTTTTTATTAACTCAATGGTAGCACTTGATTTATCCATGTTACCTAGAATGAAACAATGTCTTACAAAATGTACATTACTCTACAGTCGTATGTCTTGTACTTTTTTTTTTTACTACACTACACGCATAGAGAATTTGCCGGCCTGTCTTCAAGGGGTAGCCAGCTCGAGGTCTCCGGTTTTCCTGGCCATCTGCTGCTGCTGCAGCAGGTTCTTCTGCGCCGCCGCCTTCTTCTGCTGGACCTTCTCGCCGTACATGTAAGAGGCGAAGCCCCAGAGGCAGAGCACGAGCGCGATACCCTTTGGCCCGTCGAACTTCTCGTGGAGGAAAATGACGGCGAGGACCTCGGAGAGCGGCAGGAGGACGGCGACCATGATTCCGGCGAGGAGCGAAGAGGCGCAAGTGACGAGCCCCACGACGCCCAGGTTGAGCAGCTGCCACGACACGGCACCCCACACGAGCACTAGGTAGTACTTGGTCTCACCGAGCCCGAATGCCGCAGCCTCGCTCGGTAGCGCCTTGAAGTCGCCCTTGATGGACATGCCGAGCAGGCACACCATCGTGCCGGCGGCGCCCATCATGGCCTGCATCTGCATCACCGTGGAGTAGGGTAGCGGCGCCGTCGCGGCTGGTCCCCTCCGCCGCCCAAACCGCTCCATGGCGACTTCAACAAGCGGCAGCACGACCCCAGCGAGCGCGGCGGCCGCGATGGCCTCGCCGAACCCGGTCCAGTACGTCTTGGATGGCTCGCCCGCCGGCTTCCCGGACCCGGGCCCGACACCGAGCACCGCCGGACCGATGGTGAGCAGCAAGACGGCGTTGGCAGAGAAGGGCGTGAAGCGGAGCCCGACGAAGAGAAACGCGAACACGGCGGTGAAGGCGAGCTGGCAGCTGAGTTGCCAGCAGCAAGGACGAGGTGGACAGCGGCAGCGCCTGCGACCTCATCGCGTAGACGAAGCACGACACGGCGTACAAACTGCCTAGGACGACGGCCGCGCCAATGAGGCGAGGCGGGAGGAGGAGGTTGACGATGCCGTGACGGCGGCCGCGGAAGATGGAGACGCACAGGGGCGGGAGGAGGAGCGGCCAGCCGGAGATCTGGACTAGCGCGGAGAGCCAGAGGCGTTGCCCGCCGTGGACGAAGTAAACCCGCAGAAGGAGTGGCCCGCTGGAGCCGATGAGGACGAGGCAGGCGCTGAATATGACCAGCGGCGAAGGCCGGTAGCGAGCTGGCGAGGTTGCCGTGGCTCGTGGCGGCGAGGCGCTTGGCGTCTTTGCTGCTTCTTGCATGGCCGGACTGCCACCGGCAGTTATGGTCGCCATGATGCGTCTTAGCGGAGCCGGCCTGCTACTTTGGTTTGGGGGATCCTGTTTCTTGGAAGCCCTCTCTAATCCTCTCTCACAGATGGTGATGAGAGCTTGTGTTTGACAGGGGATTGTAAGGGTAAGTATAGGAGCAGGGAGAGGGTGTTGAGTCCAGCGAAAAACTAGTGACTAATTTTCTTAGATAAGAAAAAACTAGTAACTAGACAAATTAGTAAGTAGTTGGTGAGTCAACAAGTCAGTACACACCTAAACAGTTCCAAATCCTGCATGAATTAATCTGAACAAGTTTAATTTGTCGTCCTTAAGAATTACTCATTGATACCTGACTCAATTAATCTGAACCAGGTAGTAGGTTTTGTGTCATGGGCACGGCTCACGACCGAGCCTTGCCTCGACTCTTGTTTCATTGACCAGGGCGCGCATGAGCAACTTGCATGCATGTGAGCAAAATGGTCAGCCTGGACTCGTGCGGCCTACTCTATAATTTGACCATTTTCGAGTAAGCATTCCGTTTCCGCGTCCATAACCAACCACCACGTATCATCGGTCTAGTCCACGTCGGCTCCACTAAAATACAAACCCTACCCAAGCTACAACAAAAGCTTCTCTAATAATACATACTCCACACACGCGTGATGTAAGTAGATTTTTTTTTTTGGAAAAGGAGGAAAGACCTCGGCCTCTGTATCAGCACGATGCATACGGCCATATTATTAAGCAAGAGAGTAAACACACCTCAAGTACAGGTACAAGCCCAATCCGAGCTGAAATGAGACTAAATGAAGATAAAAAAAAGGTAAAGCGCCACAACCGGCAACAATAGGTTAAGATGACTAAACACTTAATCTATTGTTGGACCGCCATCCAAACCGGTTGCAGAAATCCCGAGCTACCATCTCCCATCGGGTAGAACCAGTAACCAAAAGCTCCCTGGCCTCCGCAGGAGTGAGTAGCGACCGCATACGGATCCAAATAGTGGCCCTGTAGATGACCTGTAAATAATTAATCCGAGTTTGTTTGTTAAAAACCATATCATTCCTGCAGTTCCATATAGCCCAAAGTAGCGCACAAATTCCTATCTAAATATGTGCTGCAATAGTTGAGTCAACCCCATTTAACCACGTCCCAAATAACGTGTGAATACTGTTTGGAGGTGTGATGTTAAAAGCTATATGAAGTGAGCGCCATAATAATATAGCTAGCGGACACTCGAGAAAGAGGTGTTTAATAGTTTCTTCATGATCACAAAAACAACATCGTTTATTGCCCACCCATCCACGCTTTGCCAAGTTGTCCTTAGTCAGAATCACCTCCTTGTGAACAAACCACATGAAGACTTTGATTCTTAAAGGTACTTTAGTTTTCCAAATATGTGTCGATCTCGGTATTGGACCAGAGTTAATTAAATCAATATACATGGATTTCACTGAAAACTTCCCGTTCATCGTTAGCTTCCAGTGAATGTAGTCTGGCTCATAAGATAGATGGACATCCATCAACCTCCTCACAAGATGAAGCCAATCATTCCATCGGTCGCCTACTACCGACCTACGGAACTGGATATTTAGAGGTACAGACTGTAATACTGTCGCAACATATGCATCCTTACGCTGCACAATATTATACAAAGATGGATACTGCATAGCCAGGGGCGTCTCCCCTAGCCACGTATCCTACCAGAATCTAGTAGACTGACCGTTCCCAATGATGAACTTTGTTCTATGGAAAAAAGCTTCTTTGACTTTCATCAGCCCCTTCCAGAAAGGTGAATCATTTGGTCTAACGGTTAGCTGGGCCAATGTTTTAGTATGTAGGTATTTGTTCCTTAGTAACTGCACCCACATGCCTTCAGTATCCACAGATAGCCTACATAACCACTTGCTCAGTAGGCATCTATTCTTTACCTCTAAATTCTCAATACCTAGCCCCCCTGGTCCTTGGGACGACAAATGACATCCCATTTAGCAAGCCTGTATTTTCTCTTATTATCATCGCTTTGCCAAAAGAATCTTGATCGATAAAAATCTAATCTTTTCCGTACCCCTACCGGTATTTCAAAGAAAGATAGGAGGAACATTGCACTGGTGCAGCGACGTGCTATACAAACGGTTTTTAACCCCTTTAGGCGACGTAGTTCCAAACCGTCGCCTTGCATGTGTGGGCGATAGGGGGGGGGGTCTATCCCACACGACACGAGATACCCGTCGGCGATGGTGTCCAACGAACGCAAACGTTTGGCAAAACTAAGCGTATGGGATGTCCGTATCTATCACAAACGAGGGTCACCGGTCAACCGTTTGAGATATGGTGGACTTCCCATACGACCCATCCTTGCAACTCGTGTGAGATCACACTAACATCGCACGCGTTATTCTGTGGCTCACCGTTTATGATCTGCACCAAATCACAAACAGTTCACGATTATGAAGTGTGTATGATAAGGGGTATATCACAAACACTTATATTGGACGAATCGTTGGCGATATTTAACTAAGACTATAATTTAACCGTCGTACAAGTATCGGATAGGTTTAAGAAATGTTGTACTCGCGTCCGACAGGATAAGTATCGCACGCGCTATTCTGTGGTCCAACGTTTGCGATGCATACTACATCACAAACGTTTCATCATTTTAAACTGTGTGCGATAGAGATTGTATCACCAACGTTGCATTCGGTTGCACCGTTTGTTATATTATCTGAAATCACACACGGTTCGCAAACGGCAACTGTGTGCATGGTCGCACACGTTTTCTATCTGTGAAACGTGTCGGATCTTGAGGTATATCACAAACGTTGAGACTTACAAACCGTGTGCGGCGTAATGACCCGTAGAGCATATTTTTTATTATTTTAATCGCTACAATTTAAAATTGTACAAAATTTGAATTTGAAAGTAGGGAATAGCTTTTTACATATACATAGATAGGTTCATCAACCAATGCATTATTCCATTCAAAGGTACATGCGCTCAAGAATTACGTCAACGAAAGAATTACAGAAGCACTAAATAAAGAATGATGAATGACGGTTGAATACTTGTATTAAAGACGGCAAAGAAAGAGGCAAAATATATTCTGATTGCTGTAAAAGGTGAAGCGGAATGCCCGTAGTGTGCCCTCCATGTCGTCTGCACACACGACTCTAGCCCAATCCCTTGTGATGGTCGACCGCCCATCCTTCAATATCTTCATGACTTTCAGATAGTCATTCTAGTCTGGTAGAAATACATATACATTTGCATGTCCAACAATCATGTAGTTTGAGAGGTGATCTTGGGTAGACTGCGTTGGAAACCACTGCAAAGGAAAAAGATACATAAATAGTCATCTAACAACTCATTATGTGCAGTAAAAAGGGTACATAGTTCTGAGTTAATATACTTCATATCACTGTTGTCTTGGACAAGCTGTAAATAAATAGTTTAATTGCCACATTTTGACCAATTGTACTAGCAATCTTTATTAGTTACCTCAAATGATGCTCTCTCCGTCCCACTATATAAGATCTAATTGCATCCAATGCACAAACATATTGGATGTATTAGCGTCTTTTATTATGGGGCGGAGGGAGTATAGCATGGGAAACAAATATAGCCATGTGAAACAAAAATCATTAAAATAGGCATATGTTCACTACATCAGGCTTAACAACAACCAAATAAAGTCATTCATAATGGTATTGTTGAATTTGCATAGAACAAAGCTTGTACTTAAACATCAAATTGTATAATTGAACATCACAGAGTGAAAAAAATAGGCGGTGTATAACTAAATAAACAAGGCATACTACAGCTACCAAATAGTCATTCATATCGCTATTGTTGAAATTGCATAGAACGTAACATGTGCTTAAACATCAAATTCTATGATTGAACATCACATTGTTAGAAAACCGAAATAAACAGGGGCATGTTAACTACACCAGCTTTAACAGGAACCAATTGTATGATTGAACAACCAAATCTAGCAATTGAAGCTGGACATATGTTCACTACAAACAACCAAAAACAACTAAACAAGGTATATGCTCACTACAGACAACCAAACATAGGTGTTCATGAAATTGAACTGAAAAATTCATACTCGAGCTTAGGGCGCACTTGTCGACGACAAGTTGTTGTCGTCAATGAGACCTGACTTGGTAGCTGACGATGCCAAAACATCGCCATAGAACGCGACTTCCATAAATGACAAAAGGGTCCCGTTTGCGATGAAGGAAAATTCCCGACAGGAAAGCAGAGTAGATCACATGCATACTACATACAACCAAATATAGGTATATGCTAACTACAGACAACCAAACATGGGCAGTGAAATTGAAATGAACAATTCATACTCCAGCATATCAAATTGCACTTTTGAACATTACAATTCATACTCCAGCATAGCACATTCCTGACAGCAAAGCAGAGTAGATCAGAGGCATACTACAAACAACCAAATATAACAATTGAAACTGGACAAATCATAACCACAAACCACCAAAAAACCTTTAAAGGAAGCATATGCTCACTACAACAGACTTAACAGCAACCAAACAGCCATTCATATCAGTATTGTTGAAAATGCAAAGAAGATAGAACGCACCATGTGCTTAAACATCAAATTGTATGATTAAACATCACATTGTGAGAAAACTGAAATAAACAGGTGCGTGTTAAATACACCAGCTTTAACGGGAACCAATTGTATGATTGAACAACCAAATCTAGCAATGAAACTGGACATAAGTTCACTACAAACAACCACATATCACGCTAAACAAGGTATATGCTCACTACAGACAACCAAACGCATCATCACTGAAATTGAACTGAACAATTCATACTCCAGCATATCAAATTGCACTTTTGAACAATTCATACCCCTGGGAAGAGCCTGGAGTGGGGGTGCGCACCGTGCGCTCCCTGTTGTGGCAGCTTATCTCCTTGCCTTTGGAAGAGCACGTCTGCAAGGTGACGTCCCTGATGTCGTGGATGGACTATTTCCCCCTGGAAGAGACGGATAGGGCGCCTTGTCGTCGTCGTCAATGAGGTCTGACTTGGCAGCTGACGATGCCAAGCCACCGCCATATATATAGAATGCGACCTTCAGTAATGACAAAAGGGTCTCGATGGCGATGAAGGCAAAATCCTGACATCGAAGCAGAGTAGATCAGCGCCGGGGGGAAGGGGGGCATGAAGGAGATCCAAGTAGGTTGAACACGAGGGGGGTATACTTAACCTGTGTCATAGCCCGCGTCTGGGGGCGTCGGCGGCCACCTCGCTGTCGTCCAGCGGACATGCCTCGATATACCTCCTTTTGGCCATTCGCTCCTCCAGCTCCCCGGGAAGCATAGCCGGGATGAGGCAACGGGGCTCTAGAGTGTGGGTGAGGATGGGGATGGGGATCTGCGGGGAAGAGGGTGCTTCGCAGGCTGACACTACGGGGTGGACCAGAGTTGTGCGTGCATTATTCGACATGAAGGAGCACTACTGTCGATTGCACGGACGACTCTAGTCCAACCCACTTGTGATGGATCTTCAAGAGGACTTCGAGATAGTCACGGGAAGGCCTGCAGAGGATGACAGTGGAGTCGGGGGCGGCAGCGGGCTAGCTATGGTTCGAGCGAGGGAGAGGAGTGGTGCGAGCGGGAGCGGAGGTTTTCCTCTTTTTTTACGTTATCTGAGCAGAGGTTTTGTGGTGGGGAGGGAGGGTAGGTGGTGTTTGAGGAAATGTCGCGCGGCTACTGAAAATTTTACTAGCCGGGAATGCCGGGGCTACTGAAAATTTAGATTACGGGATTGAAGCGGCGCGGCCAGGGCGGGAGCACCAAACATCGCACACAGCCGAAACATAATAAGTGTGTTCTATCAAATAGGAAAAAAAACCGCAAAACCGTCATTTTTCAAATGGCTCAAGGTGGTAGATATTTTTACGAGGGAAGTCTCGTGGAACCCAATCGTGTCCGGCGCCCACCAGTGGACCGTGCTGATGTGCCAGTGGCAGATGGAATGGTTTCTGTTGAGTGTACAATCGCAAGCGGTTGTTACATTTGAATCGTTTTCTATTTACTCCTGGAATAATAATATAAAGGAGCATTTCATAAAAAAATGCGGGAAAGGGGTCAGAACACATACACGCCTGCGTTGTCTCAAAAAAAAACATACACACCTGCATGTGGAACAAAAATATGTATGCACAGGGTGGTTTGATCGTTCAAAATACCCAATGCGCAACTTTGATGTGTCACATGTCTTCTTCGTCGCCACGTCGGTGGAGGGGGAATCCTAGCCACAAATACATGCCCCCACACAGGTCTTGAGTATCACTCATGTCGTAACACGAAAATGAAACATATACATGAATCCAGCATGGTCGAACCACCCCATCTCTTTTCCGGTCAAAGGTGGACTATGGCCCATGCGCCTCAAAACACGGACATCCCGACCAAAGAATCAACATTTTTGATCAAACCTCTCCCGTTGTCGGTCGAAAAGGGTGGACGTCCACCGAGGCCCATGAATGGGCGTGGCGCCGATAATTAACCACGTGGTGGAGTGTCGAATACAGCCATCACCTGTTGGTGGTGCAAACATGTGTACGGAAATGTTGTGTTGCATTTAATTCATTAATATATATATATACCTCATGTGCAAATTTTATGGGTCACATGCTTTGGAACGGGAAAGTCCCCGCCCCCCCGAGCGAGTGTTCATGAGGCGTACAACTAGTATGCCGAGCGTTGATGGGAACAATTCACGCATTCGTAGGCGTGTGCTCAGACTTGGCTAATTAAGGAAACTCAAATGACCTATATAATGTATACCATAACACAAAACAATTGAAGATTCCACCATGGTAACCTCTCTCTCGTTGTTAGTCAATGTGATGGACATCCACGTTGGCCTAGGAATGGACTTTCCAACGACAACCACGCGAAGGAGTATCCAAAGACAATCACCGTCTAAGCGTGGATCAAACATATGCATGGAAGTGTTGTGTGATGTTTACATACCCAGCACACAAACTTTACGGTGGCACACCTTCCTCGGGAATCTTAAAGTCGGCACGGAAAGCGAGGTTCACGACGCGTGGTATATATATACCCCCCCATTCGAGCCGATGGGGGAGACATTATATTCATGCACACACTACACACACTCAAATTATACCATGTAATCTCACACCCACATGGCCTACCGCAAACGTCGACCAAAAAAGAATCCACAATAATTAACCTCTTTTGTTGCGGTACAAAACTATGCGAGGCCACCGATGGGAGAGTGACACTAATAATTGTGCAGGGGGGGGGGCGGTGTCCGAGGACAACCACCGCCTCCATGTTGACCTAACACATGTACGAAGGTGTTGTGTGATGTTTTGAAGACCCAATGCACACCTTTCATGTGGCACCTTCGCAAATTGAAAAAAAGGAGGTTCACAACTTGTACAATGAGCACGCGCATGCACACATGCGCCCAAACTTTCGTCCGTAATCTCACCATGATATTCGCCGAAACATGGACTAAGATGAATCCACCTTTGATCAAACCCCTCTCGCGCGCGCCATCCAAGGTGATATACCATGCGGGGGGCAACGAATGGGTGTGTCGGTGGTAACCGCATGAGTGAGTGTACGAGGACCACCTCCGCATGCATGAGACACAAACATATGCATCAAAAGGTCATGATCGAGATGCTTTAAATATATACCCAATGCACGACTTTTGACGTGGCACGTGTGCCTCACCTGAAGTTGTCATTGGTTAAAACCGCTACCCGCATCCCCATGGGTGTTTACTATATTAGGGCACGGAGAAGTGCCAGCTTGAATTCCCATGGGGAAGATGGTGGGTCAAATACCTTACCCAGCGTGCACGACGGGGATGGGGATGGGATATACATAGCATTACCCGCCTTAACCATGAAGTACTTAAATGTGGGCTCTGAAATTAGTAGAACCCACGTAATTTGCGACCTCGGTCAGCCAAATTTCCACATATCCCACCCATCTGGTCCAAATATCCCTAAGAAATCCCAAACTTAGCCACAACATATTGTTTATTTGCGTTGAAGTACTGTTTTTTTTACTGAAATACTATCGAATGTTGTTCTTAAATGCATGTTGGGTTTCCCCACGGGGATAAAGAAGTGGCAACGGGGATGGGAACCATTTTATCCCTGCGCATGGGTACGGAGACGGTGACGGGAATGGAAGGGTGATGATCGGGACGGGGATGGGGAACATTTTATCCCCTCGCAAGGGTACGGAGACGGTGATGGGAATGGGAGGGCGGTGATGGGGACGGGGATGGGACTCCAATATACCCGCCTGAGTAATCCCCATTGTCAGCTTGATGCCTAACTAACCGGACAACCCCACGTGGTGGCGCACATACGACGCGTATTGTGTGCCGGACCCCACACCTCCACTCGTCCCACCACACCACCGTCACATCGAGGCATGCATGTCAAACTTTTTTATGTAGTGCACATGTGACAATAGGAGTGTAGTGTTAAAATTCGATTTGTAAAGAACATTAGGACATTATATACATCAAATTGATTCCTTAGGTATTTAATTTGTAAAATTCAAATTTGAACTATATGCACACGCGGTTGTGCGCTCGAATGGATTAGAAATTCATTTTTTTGTGTTGGGTGCATGTTTAGTCCCCATGGAAGGAAAAACAATGAATTTCGAACATCTCGGGGCCGCAAACATTGACTCTTGGCTATCAATTTGCAGCAAACGCCCAGCTAAGCTAGAATTCATGAAACATTGACATGATTTCATGACATGGAACTTATAGGTCGTGGTAAATAAATCGTCCAATTTGAGAGAAGTTTTCATCTAAGCTTCTTGCAAACGGGGGCTTATTAATAAATGCAACACAGAACTGTCACGTTTACATCGCAAACGGTTTATTAATCCATTTTTTTTATTTACTCCGCGTATTAGCGTTGGATAAAGTCAAGCTTTGTAAACTTTGACCAAATTTAGAAAAAAATGTTAACGTTTACAATTAAAAATTATTACCATTGGATTCTTTATTGAATGTACTTTCACATCATATATATTTGTCAGGGTAATTATTTCTATTTATTTCTTTAAAGTTGGTCAAACTGTATCAAGCGCGATCCTTGCACGCAAATATGATTTGATGGGACGCATGCTAGCAGCAGGTCGCCTCGCAGGCTGACCGGGATGCATGTGAGAAGGTGGTTGAATTGATGGGAGGCGTGTTCACTAAGCAGTCTCGCAGGGAGACGTGTCGTCAGACGTGTGATTTGACCGTGCGCATGCCAGCAGTCCGGCGCACAGGCGCCTCACCGGGAGGCGAGCCGTCCCTTTAAACCGCCGCCCGCCTCCCTCTCATGTCCCAACCCCCCTTTATTAACCGCGCCCGAGCCATTGACTTTAACATTCTCGCTACACAGAATCCTCTCTCACCCCCCCGCATCCTCGCCGCCGTTCTCAATCATCATCAGCGGCCTCCCTGCAACATGGGAGGGAGTAACCACGTCGGTGCCGGCGAAGCACCCGAGCACAGCGTGAAGGTGGGCACAGAGATTGCCGTCGTCGGAGATGACGTATCGCGCGGATAACAACGCAGCCTTGACGTTGTCGCCGCCGCCTTGCTTCCCCAGCCGGAGCCGGTGGTCCACAATGACTCCGACGAACACTCCAGCGACGACAATGACTCGGACGGAGAATTGGTTGGTTATATATACCCATTTTTGGTAAATACATATGATAGGCTTATTGGTTTGCTACCAAAACAGGGCATGCCAACTTTTGGTATCAAATCAGTTAGCTTCGATTTAGGGTTCACGTTGTCGCATGATATAGCTAGTATGTTTCATAAACTTTGCCTTGCGAATTCGCATTATAAAAATATATGTTTGTCACATTTTTTACTATGTATAGGTGCTATCTGACGATGTGGACAACGAGGATGAAGACGTCCAGGAGAGGTTCAAGAGGCAAAGGCACAGAGAGCTTATGGTTGTGTGCCGTCCCGCCTGATTACCACTGTAGCCAGACGGTCGCCACGCACACCAGCCCAGGAAATCACTCTGGCATGCGTGTTTACAACAAGTATCAGGAACACATGCATTTCTTTTAATGGATATATCAGTCTTACAAGATATATTACAAGAGTGATGGCAGCGGAAAAGCTCTATCTAAGGCAGCAGGGTCTTGGTGCGGCTCCAATCCACAGGGATCTGACTGGGTTACTCTCCTAGCCCGCGAACACTCTGGCTCCTCGACGACGGACGGCGGATCCTTATGTGAACCTGGCCATGTTAAAGGCCGCTGAGTACTTTTGAATGTACTCGCAAGCAAACCAAACTAACATATACACCAAGCAAAGCAATCTATGGCATTCAAGCATGCATTTATTATTAGAGCAACATTAATTCACATGGCATAGCATCACTAGCTAGCAATATCAATTATCAAGTCATAACAGGTTTATCTAACAAGATAGCCACTAAAGTAAAATGCAGTAAAGTAAAGCATATTAGGTAAATAATCTATACTCTGAATAATCTCAGGATCCAATCTAAACCTTAACTAGATCCAGCTTACTCTCTTCCGGGTTGCCTTACAACCCTCAGAACATCCATGATCCCCTGAGTACTTCAGGGCATAAGACAAGTTCTTCCATCATTATTATCATTGTTACGGTTGACCACCTAGTGAGGCCTGGACGGACTGTCCAATACCGTGGACGCGACTATTCGAATAGATTCTTCACTCTGCAGAGGTTGCGCACTTTACCCACACCATGGAGCACCTGGCCTCGTGATCCCATTCGGGTGGACCAGCGTTTCTCCAACGAAACCCGCCTGACCCGTGACTCTCCCATCGTACCACCGGCATTCATCCTCCCCCGGAGTCCTGCCCTGGGTGGCCCCTGTATCACCTCGTGACACCTGCCACCGTCGTGGCCAAACTAAACTGTCCCAAACGGGGACGCCGGCACAAAACTCAACTGGGCTCACAAGGTTATCGCCGCCAACCAGGCCAGGGTAGCGCGCGCGCATAACCTTCCTTGTCTGGAGGTACCGGTGAAAGAGCACACGATCAGACCAAGTCAAGGCCGTCCCATACCGGCAAATGTGGTTGCACGGATAAGCCCGGACAGGTGACTCTAGATCAACCAACTAGGTTCAGCCTTAGCAAGTATTTAACAAGCATGGTTGTTTATTACAATAACTTGAGATGGCAGTAGCTAAGCATGATAAAAACATAACCACCTATCACCATATAATATCACGACAAGTCATTAGTGCAATGATAGGATGAGCAGTAGCAGGTAATGTAAATGACAATATCGAAATGGTAGGAGTTTAATTATTTCTAGCACAAGCATATCATTAATTAAACACGCAAGAATAACACAGAGCAATGCTTTAGGGCATATATCAGATGGTCGGCTTGCCTGGGGTCAAAGAATACTCCGGGAAGAAGTGCGGAGAGTCCGCGGAAAGGATCGCCGGAAACCGTTCTCTCTCGGAGAGGGCTGATAGAAGGGCAAGGGAAAAATGGTCATTTTCACAGTGTGAAAACATTATGAAAATGATACCATCGGAACGGGCTCGACGCACTGAAGACGTGAGCGTTAGTTTCACCTGAATCGGAGTTTCGAGAAAAAAGATACAAGTGTTTTTCTGCCAGGGACTAGTTTGTAAGAGAAATAATCACAACCTGGTCCCTGACAGCACGGCCGGTCGCGCACTCCAGAGAAATACGCTTTCCCACAGGGAAAGTGCAAACACACTGAATGCATTTCCACTTATCCACGTGGACCGGCCTTCTCTCGCCGACAAGTGGGACCGGGGCCCACCTGTCGGGTCCCTCTCTCTCTCCTCCCGCCTCCTCTTCTCCTACCTCCCGACCGAGACACAGAGGGCGGTCGGCCGCCGTCGTTGCCACGGCTCCGGTGGGCGAGGGCTCCGTCCAAGGGCGGGGATGGAAGCTCCGGTCGCAGGCACGCCTTCCCGTACCTGAGGGGGAGGCAGGGGTGGCCCGCGACAGCCGGACGGGTGAGAGGCGGACGGCGGCTCCGGTGAGCTCGGATTTGGGGCCAGGGCCTACTCCGGTGCAAAATAGAGGGTGGGGACCCGTTTTGGTGGTGGTGATGGCTGGCTACGTCGGTCAGGTGGGGCAATGGGTAACGGAGGCGAGGGAATTTAGGCGAGGGGGAAGCGGCGGCCATGGCGGCCATGGGAGGGGACCGAAGCTCTTCGAGCTCGGTTGAGAGGTGGGGGAGGATGCTGGGAGGGAGAGGAGTACGGTGGAAGTGTTGGGGATGCTCGGGGAGCTCCGGGCCATGGTTATTTATAGCCGGCCACTGCTACCGGATTGGCACGGCCACCGTGGCGGCCTTATCACCGCACTGGAGTGCCGGGCGACGTGGCTGGCGGTTTCCTGGTGTCGGAGAGCGGCCGACCTGAAGATCTTCAGAGCGAGGCGACAACTCGGGGAGGAAGAAGCCAGAGAGGGAGGTGACGGCTCGGGGGTCACGGGCGAACAGAGCTCCGGCGAGGCTTGTCGGGGCGCGCTGGAGATGAGAACGGAGGGGGAAGCTGCGGGAAAGGGGCCAGGTGGACTCTGCGGAGCCGTTGGACAAGCTCAGACAAGCCGGAGTTGGCCGGAGGTGGCCTGATAGATGCGGTGGACGCGCAGAGCACCGTTTCTGCTCGCTGTCCACGCGGTCACCAGGCGCTCTGGCTGTTCTGGCGCGTGTCTTCCTGCCCAACTTTGTCTCTGGCGTCGACCTGACACCCAGGAGCATCCTATGCATTTGGTTTGATCCCAGGTCTCCTAGAATAGAGTTGAGAGCTCTGGAAGCTGGCCTGGCGGGAGGTGTTTGTGGCAGTTTGTGGCAAATTGGCTAAGAGACATAAGCTGAGTTTTGTCATGAGGTTATAAGATTATAAGGTGAGTCTAAATATGGAGTTTTGCTGCAATCCAACAAGTGCAAATAGCACTTCCTTTGAAATGCAGCAACAAGACCAGAAATAGAGACATTGATGCTGTGCTCACATGGGTAGAGTGTTTTGGCTAAACTTTGGTGGAGGGTGATGATTTGAATATATGGAGATACTGGCCAAATTTCAGCTCATTTGGATACACCAAAAGGGTACTTCCTTCACAGAGCTTTCAAATGGACAGGAACTTGGGAAAATTGCTGTGAATTAATGGATAGAGGTATTGAGCTGATTTTTGGTTTCCATAAGTGATTTAGCAATTTTAACCACCATGAAACGTTTCAGCTCAAATAGATCAAGGAATAGAGCACTTCCTTTGCAACTTGCCCAACTGGACAGAATCTGCAAATTGATGTTGTGCTCAAAATTTGAACTATGGAACTTGGGTTCTTGATGGAAATGGTGAATATATGGATAGGAGAAGCTCCACAAATTATTTGGGATTTTTCCTGGCTACCAAAATGGTAGTTCCTTTAGAAAGTGCCCAAAATGCAATATTGGCATTAAATAGGAAAATGCAATTTCTCCTATTTAATTATGGCCAATATTTCTATGGGAGCTCAATATCATCACAAAGAATATCTCCACAAGTTTTCATGAACTTTGGAGATGGATAGATATTTACTTGGATTTAATTCCTTTAACTGGCAGAAAAAGGATTTAATTATAAATGAAAAATATTGCAAATGACTTGGCAATATTTTTGCATATTCAGGGTTTATAGATAAAGGCTGATCACTGGGAAAAGTTTGGGAGGCAACAGATCAAAGGAAATTGAGGTTCCTTTGTAACTGGAAGGATTAGGGTTTCCCTTCCGATAACTCAGAAGGTAGGGTTTCGACGGCAAAACCCTGAGCCAAAGATCTTGGGTGGCAAGGTTGGATTGGAGAGAATCTCTGGTTGGATAGGGAAGGCAAGGCTGAATGACCATCTTCATATACCCAAGAGTGAAAGAAATCCGATAACACCGAGAAAAAGGACGGGAGTAGAATCCCGCAAAGGAAAAAAAATAGGAGCGAAAACCAGGGTGTTACAAACCTACCCCCTTAAGAAAATCTCGTCCTCGAGATTTCTGGGCTTACCTCCGGTGAAGGGGGACTTACCTATGTGCGACTTGGATCCATCGGTTGTCCTGTCTTCGTTGGTTCACTGACCCCTTTAACTGCCTCTTCTGATGGACCATGTGTTGTCTTTTTACACAGTTTCCTTGAATCCTTCTCTTTCCTGTCAGGTGTACCTTTTGTCCTGGTAGTGGTATTGCTGGGTGGGGTAGCGGGTAATACCAATAGACAGCTCAATTTCCAGGGCCTGGAAGTATCTGCTTCGGGTTTTATTGTAATGCTTCGTACTCTGACTGTTATGGGCAAGACATCCTTTCCTGGTACCAGGCTTACGTGCTCGTATGGTCTTGAGTGAGTGGGAGTGTCTTTCCTTTCTGCTGTGTCAGAATGCTCAGTCTGGCTATGGGTTCCATTCTGATGTTTCCTTCTGGCTTATGCATCCTGACTTTGCCCTTAGGTGATCCATAACTCAAGGAATCAACATGACCGAGCTATTGCTGCTATATCCTCAACTGAAATGTCAGGCATAATCACAAAGTAATCATAGACAGTAATCTCTTATTCCAATGATGTCATGATGTCTATGAGCTGTTGATGCTGATGTGCTTTGAGCCATTCTATCTGAAGGTCCTGTTTCAAACTCTGTCGCTCGTGGAAAGGGCTCTGTCATATATAGCCTCTGTAGTTCGTGCTATGACCACTGAGCTGAGCATAGTATGGCTGCCATTTGGTGTATCTTTCGGAGCATAGCCTCTTATCTTGGTTGATGGCCCATATTCATGACGAGTGCGGCAAGCTCGTTTGTAGCCGCAGGTAGGGTATTGCATATGCAAGAGTCTGACAAGGGTTGGTAATACCACCCTGTTCGTGAAGCTGTATCTTGGTTACCGTCGCGGAGGTTGTTTGTCCACAACTTCTTTGTGCTTGTGGACTCCTTTGATGGACCTGTAATGACCTGCCAACACGGCTCCTTGATTGTTTTTCCCGGTTTGTCGGGCTTGTTCTCAGAACTTACTCTTGCATACCTCGTAGGGACTGCTGTGCTCATATATTTCCTTGAAGTATGAGGCCACTGTTTCTCTGGACACAGTCATTCCCGTGTATGAGTGGCTCACATGAACTGATCTACTAGACTGCATGCTCACAACACATGCAGGGCTAAGATAATTCCTTTCATAACCACTGAGTTCTGAGGCGGATGTTTGTCCAGACTAGTTCGTGCTCCTGACAAGCTTGTTGTAGGCACGATGGCGTGTTGAAGAAGACTGAATTCCTTATGCTCGAAGCTTCTGCCAGGGTAGTGTGCTGAAGAAGGCTGGGTATCGTGCCTCGAAAGTTTTCCTTCATGTGGCTTACTGCGGAAGGTCGGGTGCCTTATGCCGGAAGTTTTCCGCGGTAGCATGCTGTGGAAGATGGGAATGCCGTATCCCAGAAGGATCTCTCACCGAGTGGCGTACCGAGGAAGATTGGCAATCTGGTATCGTAAGCTCTTCTCGGTAGCTTGTGGGGGAAGGCTGGGTTCCTTATACCAGAAGCCTTGTGTACACAGTCGGATCTATGGCCGATTCTGGCTTCCTTCCGAAGTATCCGGAATTTTACCCATAGCAGAGCCAAAACTTGATATAGGCCATACCTTGACTGAAGATATTCCATTGGTCATGCACATCTCTTGTCCTTCTGCTGGTCTGATTATTGTTGCTGTAAAGGTTGCATGACTGATGCATACCTCATGTTCACAATTAATCCTGAATACCATATGTTGCCGGTAGTACATAGTCGGCGGATAATTCTATTTGATTTAGTTGAACTTCCAAGCATTTGAAGTTCTCATTGATTCTAGGCAACCGTAAACTTATCCATATTTCTCGCAAACCTTGTTCACAGTGCCCAGGAAATTTTGTATTTGCATCGGTGAATTCCAAGATATGCTTTGAAATTCGTATCATCATACCAGAGTTTAGTTGTTGCTCTCGGCACCTTCACATTCTTGAAATATGTCTTCTGTGGGTAATAAATGATTCTTGGGTCCATTGAGAGAAGACTTAGGGTTCACTTCACTGACTGAAATAATCCCTGTATCGCGGACGGAATAATTTGTCCTTACTGATGTTCATTTTTAGTAGCTCATCTGCCTGTTCCTTAGGCGTGATTTGTTCTGAGGCAAACTCTCTCAGGTATATTCTGGCCTTGTCTGTTGCACACGGATTCTGCTTCTGACCCATTCTTCATTCTTGACAGATCCGGTGGTAATGTTCTGAATATCAGGTAGTTGGCTAGACAGGACTCTTGCTGAATTGGGATTATTGGGTATTATCCCAGTTGCATGCTGATCTTCTTAGGCAACTCTTGCGGATGGATCCAGTCGGAGCAGAGAGATGGAATCGACAAAAGGAACAAGAACCACGAAAAACCAAAAAGCAAATAAAGCTCAATTTTTTGCGGACCTTACACATGTGGCCAAGGATCCACTAGTATAACTAGTATAGCGCACTCAATGCACCTCTAAGGATTTAGAAGCGAAACCACACAATGCTCCTAGTAGCACTGGTGTCAAGCTCCTACTACTTCCTTTGGGAGCATCACACTCGACGCAGGACCATAGCCAAAGTGGCTTAGTCAACGTTCCTAAGGTTGTCGAGGAGAGATAGAATTTATAAGCGTTTCCCAATGGAAACTAGAGTAAGAAGAGAAATGCAATGGTTAGCAAGCAGGGTAAGGATATCTGGTTTACCTAGGGGTTTCAGGGCTCACAGGTCGTTGCCCGGTGCGAGCGTTTCACACCGGAGGCAAGGGCCACGAGAGTTGGGGTCTGATGGAGCGAAAGACCTATGGGGTTGCCTTATGATCAATAGTAGCCGTGCCAGGTGGCAAAGATGGCTGAAATCCATCTGGGCTTTCTACTGAACACAAGACAATGAAGTCTGGCTAGGGTAACCTATAGTCAGCCTGGCTGCTCTGATACCATCCGCTGTGGCGTCCCGCCTGATTACCACTGTAGCCAGACGGTCGCCACACACACCAGCCCAGGAAATCACTCTGGCATGCGTGTTTACAACAAGTATCATGAACACATGCATTTCTATTAATGGATATATCAGTCTTACAAGATATATTACAAGAGTGATGGCAGCGGAAAAGCTCTATCTAAGGCAGCAGGGTCTTGGTGCGGCTCCAATCCACAGGGATCTGACTGGGTTACTCTCCTAGCCCGCGAACACTCCGGCTCCTCGACGACGGACGACGGATCCTTATGTGAACCTGTCCATGTTAAAGGCCGCTGAGTACTTTTGAATGTACTCGCAAGCAAACCAAACTAACATATACACCAAGCAAAGCAATCTATGGCATTCAAGCATGCATTTATTATTAGAGCAACATTAGTTCACATGGCATAGCATCACTAGCTAGCAATATCAATTATCAAGTCATAACAGATTTATCTAGCAAGATAGCCACTAAAGTAAAATGCAGTAAAGTAAAGCATATTAGGTAAATAATCCATACTTTGAATAATCTCAGGATCCAATCTAAACCTTAACCAGATCCAGCTTACTCTCTTCCGGGTTGCCTTACAACCCTCAGAACATCCATGATCCCCTCAGTACTTCAGGGCATAAGACAAGTTCTTCCATCATTATTATCATTGTTATGGTTGACCACCTAGTGAGGCCTGGACGGACTGTCCAATACCGTGGACGCGGCTATTCGAATAGATTCTTCACTCTGCAGAGGTTGCGCACTTTACCCACACCATGGAGCACCTGGCCTCGTGATCCCATTCGGGTGGACCAGCGTTGCTCCAACGAAACCCGCCTGACCCGTGACTCTCCCATCGTACCACCGGCATTCATCCTCCCCCGGAGTCCTGCCCTGGGTGGCCCCTGTGTCACCTCGTGACACCTGCCACCGTCGTGGCCAAACTAAACTGTCCCAAACGGGGACGCCGGCACAAAACTCAACTGGGCTCACAAGGTTATCACCGCCTACTGGGCCAGGGTAGGGCGCGCGCATAACCTTCCCTATCTGGAGGTACTGGTGAAAGAGCACGCGATCAGACCAAGTCAAGGCCGTCCCATACCGGCAAATATGGCTGCACGGATAAGCCCGGACAGGTGACTCTAGATCAACCGACTAGGTTCAGCCTTAGCAAGTATTTAACAAGCATGGTTGTTTATTACAATAACTTGAGATGGCAGTAGCTAAGCATGATAAAAACATAACCACCTATCTCCATATAATATCACGACAGGTCATTAGTGCGATTATAGGATGAGCAGTAGCAGGTAATGTAAATGACAATATCGAAATGGTATGAGTTTAATTATTTCTAGCACAAGCATATCATTAATTAAACACGCAAGAATAACACAGAGCAATACTTTAGGGCATATATCAGATGGTCGGCTTGCCTGGGGTCAAAGAATACTCCGGGAAGAAGTGTGGAGAGTCCGCGGAAAGGATCGCCGGAAACCGTTCTCTCTCGGAGAGGGCTGATAGAAGGGCAAGGGCAAAATGGTCATTTTCACAGTGTGAAAACATTATGAAAATGATACCATCGGAACGGGCTCGACATACTGAAGACGTGAGCGTTAGTTTCACCTGAATCGGAGGTTCGAGCAAAAAGATACAAGTGTTTTTCTGCCAGGGACTAGTTTGTAAGAGAAATAATCACAACCAGGTCCCTGACAGCACGGCCGGTCGCGCACTCCAGAGAAATACGCTTTCCCACAGGGAAAGCGCAAACACGCTGAATGCATTTCCACTTATCCACGTGGACCGGCCTTCTCTCGCCGACAAGTGGGACCGGGGCCCACCTGTCGGGTCCCTCTCTCTCCTCCCGCCTCCTCTTCTCCTACCTCCTGACCGAGACACAGAGGGCGGCCGGCCGCCGGCGTTGCCGCGGCTCCGGTGGGCGAGGGCTCCGGCCGAGGGCGGGGATGGAAGCTCCGGTCGCAGGCACGCCTTCCCGTACCCGAGGGGGAGGCAGGGGTGGCCCGCGATAGCCGGACGGGTGAGAGGCGGACGGCGGCTCCGGTGAGCTCGGATTCGGGGCCAGGGCCTACTCCGATGCAAAATAGAGGGTGGGGACCCGTTTTGGTGGTGGTGAACGCTGGCTACGGCGGTCAGGTGGGGCAATGGGTGCCGGAGGCGAGGGAATTTAGGCGAGGGGGAAGCGGCGGCCATGGCGGCCATGGGAGGGGACCGAAGCTCTTCAAGCTCGGTTGAGAGGCGGGGGAGGATGCTGGGAGGGAGAGGAGTACGGTGGAAGTGTTGGGGATGCTCGGGGAGCTCCGGGCCATGGTTATTTATAGCCGGCCGGTGCTACCGGATTGGCACGGCCGCCGTGGCGGCCTTATCACCGCACTGGAGTGGCGGGCGACGTGGCTGGCGGTTTCCTGGTGTCAGAGAGCGGCCGACCTGACGATCTTCAGAGCGAGGCGACAGCTCGGGGAGGAAGAAGCCAGAGAGGGACGTGACGGCTCGGGGGTCACGGGCAAACAGAGCTCCGGCGAGGCTTGTCGGGGCGCGCTGGAGATGAGAACGGAGGGGGAAGCTGCGGGAGAGGGGCCAGGTGGACTCTGCGGAGCCGTTGGACAAGCTCAGACAAGCCGGAGTTGGCCGGAGGTGGCCTGACAGACGCGGTGGACGCGCAGAGTACCGTTTCTGCTCGCTGTCCACGTGGTCACCAGGCGCTCTGGCTGTTCTGGCGCGTGTCTTCCTGCCCAACTTTGTCTCTGGCATCGACCTGACACCCAGGAGCATCCTATGCATTTGGTTTGATCTCAGGTCTCCTAGAATAGAGTTGAGAGCTCTGGAAGCTGGCCTGGCAGGAGGTGTTTGTGGCAGTTTGTGGCATATTGGCTAAGAGACATAAGCTGAGTTTTGGCATGAGGTTATAAGATGATAAGGTGAGTCTAAATATGGAATTTTACTGCAATCCAACAAGTGCAAATAGCACTTCCTTTGAAATGCAGCAACAGGTCCAGAAATAGAGACATTGATGCTGTGCTCACATGGGTAGAGTGTTTTGGCTAAACTTTGGTGGAGGGTGATGATTTGAATATATGGAGATACTGGCCAAATTTCAGCTCATTTGGATACACCAAAAGGGTACTTCCTTCACAGAGCTTTCAAATGGACATGAACTTGGGAACATTGCTGTGGATTAATGGATAGAGGGATTGAGCTGATTTTTGGTTTCCATAAGTGATTTAGCAATGTTAACGACCATGAAAAGTTTCAGCTCAAATAGAGCAAGGAATAGAGCACTTCCTTTGCAACTTGCCGAACTGGACAGAATCTGCAAATTAATGTTGTGCTCAAAATTTGAACTATGGAACTTGGGTTCTTGATGGAAATGGTGAAGATATGGATAGGAGAAGCGACACACGTTATTTGGGATTTTTCCTGGCTACCAAAATGGTAGTTCATTTAGAAAGTGCCCAAAATGCAATATTGGCATTAAATAGGAAAATGCAATTTCTCCTATTTAATTATGGCCAATATTTTTATGGGAGCTCAATATGATCACAAAGAATATCTCCACAAGTTTTCATGAACTTTGGTGATGGATAGATATTTTCCTGGATTTAATTCCTTTAACTGGCAGAAAAAGGATTTAATTATAAATGAAAAATATTGCAAATGACTTTGCAATATTTTTGCATATCTAGGGTTTATAGATAAAGGCTGATCACTGGGAAAAGTTTGGGAGGCAACAGATCAAAGGAAATTGAGGTTCCTTTGTAACTGGAAGGATTAGGGTTTCCCTTCCGATAACTCAGAAGGTAGGGTTTCAACGGCAAAACCCTGAGCCAAAGATCTTGGATGGCAAGGTTGGACTGGAGAGAATCTCTGGATGGATAGGGAAGGCAAGGCTGAATGACCATCTTCATATACCCAAGAGTGAAAGAAAGCCGATAACACCGAGAAAAAGGACGGGAGTCGAATCCCGCAAAGGAAAAAAAAACAGGAGCGAAAACCAGGGTGTTACAGGCTGGAAAGTATAACAAGCGTGTCAGGAAGAATGGGGGCTATGGATGCCCGTTCTGCAACCATAAGATTAACAACACGTACTCGATTGTTCTGGCGCATGCAAGAGGACGAGCCGTTGGCTCCTTCAAGCAGAAGTATTCTGCCAGGATAGCGCACGCCGCGTACGCCCAGTTCCTGGAGAATCTTAACCATCAAGCATGAAGATGATATGTTGGATTGACTGTTTCGAAAAAAAATGTTGGATTGAATCTATCTAGTTTGTGTGTATTATATCTATGCTTGTGTATTATATTTTTTTCCTGAGATTGAAACTGTGCGACGACTTTCATTATGCGGTATCTCCATCACACCGGAGTGCTAGTTTAATTGAGAGTAATATTTTTATAGGATTTATCACACACGGTTGGATCTAATAAACCGTTTCCTCCGAAACACATTATTCTAGGGGACTAAGATTCAGTGACTTACTGCACCTGCCTTTGTGTGTATGACATGTGGGCCCAACAGGTGGCTGGTCCACATGTCATACACCCAAAGGCAGGTGCAGTTACGTCACTGAAGCTAGACAGAATCCCTCAACAGCACTTGAAAAAAAAACCCTCAGCACCCACACGTCACAAAACCCTCGCCTGCTCCCCTCCCCCTCCCCAACCCCAGTAGCACCTACACTAACACTAGTACTCCGGGACTCTCCATGCATGTCACCGCCTATCCCCGCGGCAACCACCTAGCTCGACGCCTGTCGCCGCCGCCGGCTGCCGCAAAATGCCACCGCATATCTCCACTACCGATTGCCGCGGCCTATCGGCACTGACTTTCTCGACGCTGCTCTCTGTCGACCCAGCTCGCTCGATTGGGGAATCTTTGGTACTGGGTTTTTCCCCCATGAAGAAGCAGGTAACTAATCTACTAAAATATTTCCGTTCATCTCTTATCCCAGTCTGTCGGCCCCTTTTAATCACCCGTCCGAAATCGCTGTGGATTCATGTTTCTTCTAGCTGATTTGAGGGTTTTCATTCATAGAATGTACAGTGCAATGACACATCAGGGCTATGTGGACTCGCCCAAAAAACTGAGGAGTTCCATCTCGCCATACCAGACAACTTCACGCAGCGCACGGTATGTTCAATTTCACACTACCTGGGTTGACATGCATGGCCTATTCTTTTTCTGAACCTATACTATAGATTGCTACATTTGGATAAAAGGTGCCACATGCAGCATTTATGTCAAATGTTATTTCTTCTTCTTCTTATCCTTCTCCTTCTATATTATGCAAATTAATGCTGTATTGTTCTTTCGTTTACTCTCATATATATTTGCACGACATCATGGTTACATTATCTGTTTACTTGTAATTTTTTATCCTTTCAAAACAACTGATGTTCATATGCTGTTCTTTTAACTACTACTCTAATACTATCACGTTACCATGTTCTATAACAATCTTATCATTTCCTGCAGTACATCCCTTGCGATGCAACGACAACGGTAGCGCTAAATCTTTGCCTTTACTTAACTGAAGACTCCAGGGATGTCACATTGAGCACAAACCATGGATTTATAATCGTTTTTTCTGTAAAAATTGATGAAGATTGTCACTCCTACTTTGAAGAAGGCCTTTGGGGAGAAATTTCTAAGTTTTATGTACTGAAAGCTGTCACTAAAATTAAGCTGCACCTAAAAGAGCCTTACCAGACGATAAATGCTACCTTCCCCGACGACATTCTCCGTACATGCTATGTTGGAAGTAAGTGTTCTTTGTAGTATCTGCACGTTGACTTGTGTAGCAATATCAATGTAACTGTGTAGTATTTCAGCAACCAATTGGGATTTCATTTTCTTAATCTGTTAAAACTATTCCTACCTAGTAAGTAGTAACTTGCAATTACCGATGCACTATTCTTCTACCCTTATCTAGCTACATAATCACTATCCTCCCACTACTCCACTCTTGACAGAAAGATACGCCGGCGGCCATTCTCCGGACGTGGATGTCGAGGTTGCCAACAAGCGGAGGCGGGCTGAGCCTGAAACACAAGCGCCTCCGATAGGCGTAGACTTCATCAGCAGCCTCCCCGACGATATGTTGAGAGTCATCATCTTCCTCCTCCCTATCGAAGATGGCGTGCGCACAACCGTCCTCTTTCGACGGTGGCGCCCCCTATGGCGATGCACCCCTCTCGGCATCATCAGCGAGCACATGCTTTGCACTGGCTATCGCAAACGCTTTGATGCACTATCCCAGATCCTCGGCACGCAATGTGGCCCAATCAAAGGCCTTACCATGGGCAAGTTCCGTTCCAATGGCAAGGACCGAGCCAAGCTTGACGAGTGGTTCTTATCGCCAGCCCTAGATCATCTCGAGGAGCTCCATTTTAATGATGGACATATGCGCTCGCTGCCACTCTCCGCGCTGCGCCTCGCGCCAACGCTGCGCTTCGCAAGGTTCTTGAACTGCCATTTCCCCCAGATTAATGCCAATCCCGCTCTTTTGCTACCTCGATTGACGCACCATGAGCTCGTCGCCGTTTGCATCCCCAACGATGACATGGAGCACCTTCTCCGAGGCTGTACTGCGCTCGAGTACCTTCATATTCAGGCGATCAATGGGTTGAGTAGCCTCCACATCACCTCCATGAGTCTCCGGGCAATTTGTGTGTATTGCTGGTGTTGCAACAGGAAATCGCACAAGGTGAAGCACCAAATGGTCATTGTGGACGTGCCTTTACTTGAGAGATTACTTGTTGTTGATCAACAAGGTCCAACAAGAATCAGGGTCATTCATGCGCCAAAATTGACAGTGTTTGGCTACTCGCCCGTCAACTTATCTGAACTTGTTTTTGGATCCATAACCGTCCAGGTACAACAATCGCCCTCTTCTCATTCTTTAATTAACATTTTTTCTCTCTCTATTAAAGATGTATGTTCGTTTGTCATCCAGAAAATCATATCGGCAAGCTTGACCCCATATCTACGCGGAGTGAAGGTCTTAGCAATAGAATCTATCGGCCCCGACCTGGACCAAGTTGTCAGATTTCTGAGATTGTTTCCATGCCTGGAGAAGCTATATGTCGAGGTGATGCTCTTTCATGTTAAATTTTAAACACAAGGGAGTTCAAATTTTGAAACCCTGCAAATCATAAGAGGTCCGTTGTGTGTCCAAGCACTAATACATTCTCTTCTTTTGCAGATACGGTTAGGCCCGGTAGTGGATAATGTGATACAATATAACAATCCCATTGAATGCCTTGATCTCCATCTCTCAGAAATTACCTTGAACTCCTACCGAGGGACCTTACCGGAGATTATATTCGCCAGGTTCTTTGTTGTGAGAGCAAGTGTGCTAAAGATAATGAGATTTTCCCTACATTTATCGCGCAAAAAAGAATGGTTTGATGATCAGCTCCGGCGACTAGGACAGAATGGAAAACTCTCTGCAGAAGCACAATTTCGTTTTGTAACTTCATTTGACAGACTATTCGGAAGTCCTAATGCCAAGCCCATAAATGACATGTCAGTGGTAGATCCCTTTGCAAAAATATTGAAGTTGCGAGACTAGTAGTAATAACAGTATGAACCTATCATATATGTTCATGTTCAGCTGATCAGTGCAGGCGTCTAGAGCTGCATGACAAAGTTTCCTACATAAGCTGAATTTCATTTCTACTATCGGTTTGAACCTTGTAATATTTGAATTTGAGTATTGTAATGCTGGAATTTGAACCTTTGTACTATTTCTGTCATTTGTGATACAACCATGCAAATGACATCTTATGAGGGAAACTCTTATTTTGGTAGTACTATCTTTTCCTTAGTATGCAATGGCCGATTAATATCTGGACATCAATATGCAATTGACGATTAATATCCGGACCTTAAGAAGCAGAACCACGACCGAGGGTATCTTGCGCGGCTCCATTGGCGCTCCCAGTGGCTGCCGACGACGAGCGCTAGTTCACCATGCATGCCGTAGTGGACACGCCCTGTCGGTTCGTGGTGCACACCAAACATCCGATCTGGATGGAGATGTTCAGGCGGATCGTTGACATGAGGAAGTGCCTCCTACCTGAAGACAACGAGGGATCAAGCCACAAGCAGAGCGCTGGCGGCAAGCGTCACAAGAAGTAGATGATTTGATGATCATTTCTCAATTCTCACACTCCCTCTATGCAGAAATGTTCGTCGTTTTAGAGGGATAAGTTTATTATGCATGTAATAGTTTATTAAGTTGTGCGCCAATGTTATGTGTGTATTGGATGCTTAATTTGGTTATGCAATCATGTTCTTCTAAACAGAGCATAGATGTTTGTGGGCAGATTGAGCAAATCACATCGCATACGGAATAAACAACCAAGACCGTCGGTGATGATTTCATCAGTCCCTGACAGTTCTTTATCCGAAACCGTTTGCCCACAACACATCCGAGTGGCCTGTGTACATCACACACATCTTGATCTAAGAAACCGTTTGTGTTATTTTTGCTTATCGCGCACACAGTTCATCCCAGTGAACTGTATGCTGTCTATCACACACATCTTGATCTATGTAACCGTTTATGTTATTTTACCTCATCACAGATAGTTCATCCGAGTGACCTGTATGCCGTCTATCGCACATGTGATCATCTGGACAATCGTTTGTGTTCTGCTTGATCAGCGCAAACAGTTTATCGGGGTGAATTGTATGCCGTGCATCGCACACACTTATATTTTCATAAGCGTTTGTGTTATATTATCCAATCGCAAACAGGTTATCTAGGCCAACTGTTTGCCAAACATCGCACACGCAACTATTTTTTAGATTGTATTTGATGGATACGCCATCGCACACAGTTTACGTCATTAGCGACGGAGCTTGCACTATACCGTTTGCGATTTGGTCATCGCACACAGTTTTATCGAAGGTTCTCCGATTGATTTTCTTCTTTGGACCATTCTGTAGTAGTGTTGGCATACTCGTGAGTACTGAGTTTATCAGTACTAGCCATCCTCCGTATGACATAAGCTTACCCTTCCAGCAACTTAGTTTTTTTTTCAAATCGATCTTCGATGCATTTCCATTCTTTGTTAGAGAGTTTTCGATGGTGAATTGGTATACCTAAATAACTAAACGGTAGGTTACCCAATTCACAACCGAACAATTGTTGATAAGCATCTTGTTCATCTTTGGCTCTCCCAAAGCAGAACAGTTCGCTCTTATTAAAATTAATCTTTAAACCCGACAATTGTTCAAATAAGCATAACACAAGCTTCATATTTCTAGCCTTTGCCATGTCATGTTCCATGAATAAGATTGTATCATCCGCATATTGTAGGATGGACACACCACCATCGACAAGATGTGGAACTAGTCCTCCGACTTGACCGCTGTCCTTAGCTCTACCTATTAGTGTTGCCAACATGTCTGTCACTATGTTGAACAAAATAGGTGACATAGGATCCCCCTGCCTGAGACCCTTTTGCGTCTGAAAGTAGTGACCTATATCATCATTCACTTTGATTCCGACGCTGCCTTTTTGTACAAACGAATCGACCTGCTTCCTCCATGAATCGCCGAATCCCTTCATACGTAAGGCTTGTTGGAGAAACGACCATTTAACTTTATCATAAGCTTTTTCGAAATCCACCTTAAAAATCACACCATCTAGTTTCTTGGAGTGAATCTCATGAAGTGTTTCACGGAGGACCACTACTCCCTCGAGTATGTGTCTGCCTGGCATGAAAGCAGTCTGAGTTGGTTGCACCACACTGTTTGCAATCCGCGTCAGTCGGTTTGTGGCAACTTTTGTAAAAACCTTAAAACTCACATTAAGCAGACATATCAGTCTGAACTGCTCAATGCGTACCGCTTCCGCCTTTTTTTGCAACAATGTTATTCCCAAAGTTTAGGTGGAATAGCTGAAGTTGCCCATTAAACAAATCATGGAACATGGGTAGGAGGTCACCCTTAATAATATGCCATCACTTCTTACAAAGCTCTGCTGGGAACCCATCCGGACCCGGTGACTTATTATTCTTCATTTGCGATATAGCCTCGAACACCTCTTTCTCAGTGAATGGCGCAGATAACACCTCGTTCTCGTCTGTCCCGAGTCAAGATACATCCTCTACCCTCCGCTCATCGAGAGACACAAAATTGTGCTCAGGAGGTCCAAAAAGTTGTTTATAATAATTAGAGATGTACAACTTTAGGTTCTCATGGCCTATAATTGTACCCTCGTCCTGCTCAGTATGATGATTGTTCAGCCAGAAGAAAACGAACGAGAAGTGGCAGGGCCGAGTCATTGGAACGCATGTGCCTTGTTATCTTTGAAGGATTGGTACCTTCACTTAATTTGTTCGGTCATTAAGAGCATCTACAATTGGATTCCTCATATCCGTCTCAGACGTCTAGGTAGTCCGCCCAGTTACTGACCGGTCACGAAATTTCGATCCAGCCGGACGCCTCAAACGGGCCTCATACGCCTGGGTTGACCGGCATCCCTTATATCCAGCTCAAATATGGGACGGATATGGGGGCGCCTCGGCACGCCGCCAGGTCAGCCTGGCCCGCACTGGCCCGCATCAATCCCACATATATTCGTCCCCATCTACTCGCCGGACCAAACCGTAGCCACTTCACTCCACTCTCATCCGTCACCCAAGCTCACCTCCGGCCTTCTCCGGCATGACGGGAAGCAGATCCGAGTCCTTCACCTCTAGATCCGTCAACCACGAGCTCATCCCACGCGGCTCCGAGGAGGAGATGGCCATTCGCCTTGCGCTCCGCCACTCCCGGGAGGCGGCCGCCCAACGGCAGCGCTCCGACTCGCAACTTTAGGAATCCATTGTATCCACACAAGTGGTGTATGGATCCGACGTCGTTGCCTCACCGGAGGCGGTCCGGTCCGTCTGGCGTCTGAACGCCATGTTGGACGCGCAACCCCTCTGATAGCGCGCCGATGACGCATCATGGGCGTCCGCGGAGGCAACCATGGCCCGACGTGCCCGTCATGCGAGGCAGCGAGCGCGGGAGGCGGCGGAGGCCCTCGTGGCGGAGGCCATCACAGCGGTGGACGTTGGAGAAGCCGAGTCGCACTCTCCGGCATCCCGTATGGTGAACCACTGCGAGCGCCGCAACCACGTCGTGATGGATGTCGGCTCCTTCCAGGAGAGATCCGTCATCGATCTCACGTCCACCGGCACCGTCCGGGTTGTGGCCTCCGACAAGGAAGAATAGGGCGTGGGAGACGGCGGGAGATCGAGTCCCGTGAGCCGGCTAGTACCCCATGTCCTACTCTACCTTGCTGGTGGTCGTACCAACACTCCTGTAGAGTGTAGCGGCCGCCGGACATGGGCACGGCGGATGCGGACGAGTTCTGCTAAAAGATTGTTACGTTGCATGTAATAGTATGGATTTGAGGTTTCTAATTTGAGTTATCCGGATGTTGAATACATTATTTGAGGCGTGATCTGTCAGCGTCCACAGACACGCCCGGGCGCGTCCGTGGGCTTTTGAGGGTTCAGGTTTACTAAGTCCGTTTGTAGATGCTCTAATTACTCCTCTTTCTAGTACATGCATGTTGGCATTCTACACCCTCCAGTTTATTTCGGATACAAAATTTGTCTCAAGTCAAACTTAATAAAGTTTAACCAATTTGATATAGAAAATATCAACATTCACAACACGATATTAATATCATTAGATGCGTCATGAATTTAATTTTCATATTTCTAAATTTTATAATTGTAGATACTGATATTACTTTTATATATAAATATTGTACAATTTCATGAAGTTTTACTTCAGATAATTCTTATGTGCAGAGTAAAAACGACCGGGGTATTTTGTTATTTTGGTCAGATCAAAATTTTAATGTAAGTTGAACAGGTCTCTCAAATTGCATATAATAAATTTGTTAAAATGGGTCACCCTTGTGGATAAACACAGATTGAAACTGTCCTTTTGTTATCTCAACGTGCGTTTGACAGTGAAGTACATACTTCACGGCTCAAGCAAGGTATTTAGGATTCGTAGTTGACAAATGATAAGATTTGGGTGTTGTACGCGAAATTGGTAGCAGTAAGTTCAGAAAACGATCGGTACAGTGGCGACGTTCTTTCACTTTCAAGTCTGCGCGTGTTTCGTTGGATTCTCAACTATCAAAGCGCTGAAAACACATTCACCTACTGCGATTACTCCATCGACGCAACACTCTCTCGGTTCATCGATGCTGCGGGTGGTTA
Organism: Elymus sibiricus; assembly: GCA_039707655.1. Classification (NCBI taxonomy): domain Eukaryota; kingdom Viridiplantae; phylum Streptophyta; class Magnoliopsida; order Poales; family Poaceae; genus Elymus; species Elymus sibiricus. The sequence goes on from CM077669.1 coordinate 470,048,727, forward strand.
GAGCATCTACGGCGGCAACTTGCAAATCCGGCCCCTCAAACGCCTGCAGACGCGTCCGGGGGCGGCCGCGCACACTGACCGGTCACGCCTTAAATAATGGATTCTACATCCAGATACCTCAAATTAAAAACCTCAAATCCATATTATTACATGCAACGTAAACCTAATACTAAGCGGAGGTCATCCGGCTCCGCCGTGCCCATGTCCGGCGGCTAGCTGCGCCCCTCGTAGTGTCGGTCCGGCCGCCAGGGAGGTAGAGTAGGACATGACACTAGCCGGCTCACGGGACTCGATCCACCGCCGTCTCCCATGCCCTACGCTTTCTCGTCGGAGCCCGTAACCCGGCCGGTGCCGGTGGACGTGAGGTCGATGATGGATCCGTCCAGGGAGGAGACGACTTCCACCACGACGTGGTTGCGGCGCCCGAATTGGTGCACCCTATGGGGCGCCGGAGAGTGTGACTCCGCCTCTCCAACGTCCACCGCCGCGAGGGCCTCCGCCGCCTCGCCCGGCGGGCACGCCATGCCATGGCATCGTCCGTGGACGGCCATGCTTCGTGCTCGGCGCGCCAACGGAGGGGTTGCGCTTCCGCCACGGCGTTTGGACATCAGACGGACCGCACCGCCTCCAGTGAAGCAGCGACGCCGGATCCTAGCACCGGTTGTGCGGACGCAATGGATTCCCGGCGTTGTGAGTCCGAGCGCTGCCGTCGTGCGGCCGCCTCCCGGGAGCGGCAGAGCGCAACCCGGACGGCCATCTCCTCCTCGGGGCCGCGTGGGATGAGCTCATGGTCGACGGATCTGGAGGTGAAGGACTCAGATCCACTGCCCGCCATGTCGGAGAAGGCCGGAGATCGCCGGAGGTGAGCTTGGGAGGCGGATGGGAGTGGAGGGGAGTGGAGTGAAGTGGCTAGGGTTTGGTCCAGCGAGCGGATGGAGACGAATACATGTGGGGTAGACGCGGGCCTGCGCGGGCCAGGCGGGCGTGCCCGGGCGCGCCCGGGCACCCCTATATCCGCCCCATATTTGGGCTGGAAATGAGGGGTGCCGGTCAATCCGGGCGTTTGAGGCCGATTTGAGGGGCCCGTCTGGATCGATTTTTTGTAACCGGGCAGTGACCAGGCGGCCTGCCCGGGCGTTTGATGCTCTCTCATACCCGTCTCAAACGCCCGGGCAGACCATCTGGTCACTGACCGGTCACAAAAAATCGACCCAGTCGGACCCCTCAAACGGACCTCAAACGCCCGGGTTGACCGACACTCCTCATATCGAGCCCAAATATGAGGCGGATATGGGAGAGCCCGGGCGCGCCCGGGCACGTCCGCCATGTCGGGCTGACAGCGTGGCCCCACACGGACTCTCCTGGAATCCCGAAGGTCCGACGGGCGCCTCGACCGTCGCTGCAGTCTGAACGCTGCATGGCGCCGCTCCGGCTCGCCGCCGAGGTCATAGTCGGCTATTTAAGCCGACCGGCGCCCCCCAGCCCTAGCACATCCACCTTCTCCCTCCCTCCACCGCCAGCCGAGCCCATCTGCCTGCTCTCCCCCGCTCTTCGGCCTCACTATGGTCCGTCAGAGGATCACCACCTATGCTCAGCTCACGCCGAAGCACCAGAACCAGATAGAGGCGGGGATCCAGGCTTGCCGCATCGCCCGCATCGCTGCGGGTCTCCCTTCGGACTCGCCGGAGACGGAGGAGGAGGAGGAGCAGCCGGAGGAGGAGGTGCCAGAGGCCATGGAGGAGGAGGACGACGCTCCGGGGTTCAACATGGCGAAGGCGGAGGAGGAGTTCGTCGTCACCCAATCCGACGAGATGGCAGAGTAGCAGGCCATCCTGTATTCGATCCGGGATGAGGCCGTGGTGGAGGCCAACCGCCGGATCATCCGGTAGAGGCAGGCAGAGACCCGCGCCCTCTTCGACGAGCTCGAGACGAAGATAGCGGCGGAGGAAGCCGCAGCGGAGCAGCCGGAGGCATCGGAGGTGGCCGGAGCGCGGGCTGGCGCACATCTATCCGCCGGAGGGCACGGAGATCGTCGAAATCTCCGACAAAGAGTAGATAGCTTGTACGTAGTACGTAGGTTTAATATGTTACATGATTTTGTATGGATTTGAGGTATCTAAATGAGATGTCCGGATGCAGTTAGTCATTTTTTGAGACGTACCGGTCACCGTCCGCAGACGCGTCCGGACACGTTCGGGGGCGTTTGAGGACCGAATTTGCAAGGTCCGGGTGTAGATGCTCTAAGACCCGCGAGATCTTATCATCCGATCGAGGAAGTCATCTCCGTTGTTGTTAGGATTAGGAGGGTTGGTTCGCTTAATTCATAGTAGTAGCAAAAAGCCAAAAAGTGAAGTGCTTACGGACATGCTAATTAGGTTTCCCCTTGATTGTTTTCTTAGCAGCCGAGTTGTTCGTCGCATGAAATGTAGCAGCGTATATAATAACGCATGATTGATCGGATATATATTCAAACTTCAAAGATCAGGGAGGAAGCGAATCCACCTATAATAAGAACAAAAATGCTGAGAGGCTGCGGTAAACCATTCTTCAGGAAAATAAGAACAAAAATAATGTTTAGTCTATACCAATTACTTAGGTCAACCAATTAGAACTTTGACGGAAATTACCGAGTCGCTAAGTTGTCTACTACCGGCATGTCATGCTCGTGCGGAAATTAGCGTGCATTGACTGAAAAAGTACTATATTTTAAATCAAAACCATCCCTTGACTACAAGATCGGGAAGCTATAGCGGTGCTTAACTGTTAGAGCAACTCTAGCAAAATCTGTACATCGAATCGATCATCATAATAACCATCTATATAGTGTCCTTACTTCTTAGTCAAAAGGACCTCTCCAACGGAGGTCATACACCTCCTAGCGTGCAAAACTTAGAGCATCTATAGCCGGAACTTGCAAATTCGGTCCCTCAAACGCCTGCAACGTGTCGGGGCGCGTTCGCGGACACTTACCGGTCACGTCTCAAATAATAAATTCTACATCCGGATACCTCAAATACATATTATTACATCCAACCAACGTAAACCTAATACTAAGCGGAGCTCGTCCGGCTCCGCCGTGTCCATGTCTGGCGGCTCGCTGCGCCCCTCGTAGCGTCGGTCCGGTCGCCAGCGAAGTAGAGTAGGACATGGGTCACTAGCTGGCTCATGGGACTCTATCTCCCGCCGTCTCCCATGCCCTACTCTTCCTCGTCGGAGCTCGTAACCCGGACGGTGCCGGTGGACATGAGGTCGATGACGGATCCTTCCTAGGAGGAGCTGACGCCCACCACGACGCGTTTGCGGTGCCTGCACTGGTGCACCCTACGGGGCGCCGGAGAGTGTGACTACGCCTCTCCAACGTTCACCGCCGCAAGGGCCTCAGCCGCCTCCCGCGCCCGCTGCCTCGCACGGCGGGCACGCCGCGCCATACTAGCGTCTGCGGCAGCCCATGGCGCGTCCTAGGCGCGCCAACGGAGGGGTTGCGCGTCCGCCACGGCGTTCGGACGCCAGACAGACCGCACTGCCTCCGGTGAGGCAGCGACGCCGGATCCAAGCATCGGTTGTGCCGACACAATGGATTCCCGACGTTGCGAGTCCGAGCGCTGCCGAAGGGCAGCCGTCTCCTGGGAGCGGTGGAGCGCAAGCCGGACGGCCATCTTCTCCTCGAGGCCGCGTGGGATGAGCTCGTGGTCGACGAATCTGGAGGTGAAGGACTCGGATCCGATGCCCGCCATACCGGAGAAGGCCGGAGATCGTCGGATGGGGGCTTGGGTAGTGGGTGAGAGTGAGTGAAGTGGCTAGGGTTTGGTCCAGCAAGCGGATGCGGACAAATATATGTGGGGTCCATGCGGACCATTCCGGTCCAGGCGGGCGTGCCCTGGGCACGCCTGAGCGCCCTCATATCCGCCTCATATTTGGGCTGGATATGAGGGGTATCAGTCAGCCCGGGCGTTTGAGGCTGGTTTGAGAGGTCCGGCTGGGTCGAAATTTCATGACCGGTCAGTAACCGGGCAACCTGTCCGGACGTTTAATACGGGTATAAGAGGTCCGATTGGGGAAATCCAATTCGGCTCCCAGGAGCACGTGCTCCTGCACGCGAAAAATAATTTTTCAAATGTCAAAAAAATCCCAACAAAATTTTTATGTATTTGTAGTCACATTCAAATGTCATCTGCAAAGTTTTAGGCAAAAAGCTTAAACATTGTGGCCTATGCAAAAATAACAAATTTGAACACCAAATGTTATCCCAAAATGTCACCCAAATTTGTTTTTTTCAACGACGGGATACTACTGTTCGGTTTCGTATGAAAATTGTCAAGCATGTTTGATACACTGACACAAACATTCACAAAAAAATTCAGAATTTTTCGAAAACCTTTTATTACATTTTTCACAGTACTTTTCATCCGAAAGCAAATGCTCCGGGAGCCAAAACGTCCCTCCCGTCCGATTGTAGATGCTCTTATGCACACTTCAAATTGAGCCCACGAGCCTGTATAGTTGAAGGCCGAGGGTGTTGATATGGAGCGGCCTCCATCCGCAACTGCTCTCACGGAGCAGAAGTTTTAGTCCAACCTCTTTCTCCCACATGCACCCAGGTCAATGGAGCTACCGTCTACAAGTCCGCAGGCCGCTGCTTCCGCCCTCGCCTATTTTGACCGTATTCGGATGAGCGCATGAGCAGGAATGAATGCCGCTACACTTTCTCGGATCGGTTTGTGAAATATAATGGACAAGTATTGTTACTTCGACCTTCTCACTGCTATGGCATGTCAACATGACGCTACTATTTTGATAGAATTAATACACATATGGGACTTCAAGGCCATTCTCTAGTGGTTTTTCTAGTCACATATTTTTTTTCTATCATGCATGTGATATACAGGAGTAAAATGCATAGAACCACCACTTTCATGTTATAGCACTCAGAAAACCATCACTTTACAAAACGTGACACTTTACACCGCGCCGAAAAAATAACAGTGGCAAAAAACACCGAACAGTTTTCTGAGCAAGTTTTGACGTGGCCGATCACTCGCGAGCCGATAGCGGTGACGGTGCGCCGTTAACGACCGTTTTTTTCTCCGATCGTGCGAAGCTGCTGGGCTGGGCTAGGCGATGTTTGCTGGGTTGGTCGCGTTCGATCGTTTGCTGGGCTGGGCTGCTGGGTCGGGCTCTGCTCCTTCAATTTATCTAAAAAAAAAGTTAAGCATCGGTAGTTCGATCAATTGACTGCACCCGTCTGATCTCTCCAGAAAACCCCAGTCCCCACACACACAGTGCATTCATTCACATTTACCCTCCTTGCACAAATAACCACCACTCTCCATCGCCTCTCCATCCAACTTCCTCCTTCCCACCCAAACCAAAGTAAACCTCCATCTCGCCATGGCATTTGGCCTCGGATGGGACCAGGCACTGCAGGAGATCTTCGACGGCGACATCACCAAGCTCTCCTACGCGTGCGAGGCGAGCACCTGGTACGCCAACGTTCAAATCCTCAAGAATCATGCACGCGTAGTGAGGGTGGTTGCCAACCATGAGGAGAGGGCCCGATTGCCAGACCTCCACCTTCCACTGATCAAGAACTTGGTCAGGGTGATGGGGGAGGCCAGGGATTCCCCGGATCCATTCCAGCGGGCACGCTGGTACATGTACCAGAACCGCGACCAACTCCGCGTGGACTACGAGCTCGACAGGGTGGTGTCGGTGCTGCCCATCGCTCTAGTGGAGATGGAGCCGCCGCAGATGGAGCAGTAGGTGCAGGTGCAGGTAGAGGCGCCGCAGATGGAGCAGCAGCAGATGGAGGTGGAGATAAGCACAAGCAACAATAGGAGCAAGAAGCAGTAGCTTCGCATCATGGGGCCAATTCATCGATCACTCCGTCTTCTGAAGTTGCGGCAACAGTGAGTCTGATGCAGCACTTAGGTGTTAGTTAATCTCTACAGCAAGATCTGAACCAATATACGGGTTCATTTAGTTTCTGAACTTGTTAGTAGTGTGGCTTGCGTGTGAAGAACTAGAACTATGTGTGCTTTCTGAACCTATCTATCTATCTATCTATCTATCTATCTATCTATCTGCTCACATTATCTGAATGACATCTATCTGAATGTTTGTGGTCATGGTTTCTAAATTTGTGTGCTCACATTATCCGAAGGAAAACTCTCATATTATCTAAATATTGATGCTCATATTATCCATTATAAATGTCAAACTATGGTGCTCTTGGTTTCCAAATCTCAAGCTTTTGTTAGTAAGCTTACTATGAATAAAGTATACACATTGTAAGTCTGCATATTGCAAGTTCTCTTCTAGTAAGGGACACTTGCTACCTTTAATCAACACAATTTGAACATTAAATTAAGCACACCTACTGACACTTCACATCAGTCAAATCACTTGAACTCATGTACACTGATTCATTCCTTTTATGGTCAACTTGTCACTGCATCACTTAACCCACAATTAACTCATGTACCCACTGCACCACACCCTGCAAATTTCAGTAGTGGTTTAGTGTCAGCTTCATTCAATCCACAAGAGTATTAGTGCTCATATTATCTGAATATTAATCATTTGCAAACCCTAAAATTCAATCAAATAGGACATTAAAATTCAGTGAGAACACTAAACTGCATCACTGAATTGCAAACCCTAGTTGTTAACTACCTTCATTCAGTTAACTGAATCTTGTTAACTGCATTCATTCAACTAACTGAATCTTGTTGTGAACTGTTTTAGTTAACCGCATGCATTCAATTAGCCGAATCTTGTTATGAACTGAGGATTGATTCAGTTAACAACTAGATGCAGTGACAACAAAGATTCAGTTAACAACTAGGTGCAATATTAGCAAAGATTAAGTTAACAACTAGGTGCAGTGACATCAAAGATTCAGTTAAAAACTAGGTGCAGCGACAACAAAGTTCAGTTAACAACTAGGTGCAATGACAACAAAGGTTGAGTTAACTTTAAGTGCCCCCTTAGTGATTTTGGTGTATTGAAGACTTATAGGTTAAGGGACTAATATGTGTGTGAGTGTACACAGGCTCTATAAGTCGCTGAGGAGTTTGATATATTCGTTGAAAGTCGACCCGTAAAAATGAATGTTTTCAACTGAAGACTTTGATGCTTTCTTGAAGACTTTGAAAATGAAGAATTTGGTGTGACCTTGAAGATATTAATACAAGGACTATGAAGCGAGAAGTCTTTGTTTTCGTAGTTTCATTTCCTTTCTTTGAATCATAGGAAACACCATACTGTTAAAGGGGGTCGAGGTAATACTAAGGAAAAACTTCCAAGTGGTGCTCATCTCAAAGCCTACAGATGCCCAAAACCTTCGAGTGAATCCTTTGGAAATCTCTTGCAGTTCAGTCAATTTCTTCAGTGACAGAGACAAAGTTCTTCTGGTCTCTGAGGAATTTGTTCTGACTAAGGAGTTAGGATTTCGCCAGTGCGAATTTCCTACCGTGAGGAATATGATAGCCCTGAGGAATTTGAGAGTTCAAAGTTTCGACAGTTGTTGTGCCTTGCGCCAGCTGTCCAGATATCTTATCCACATAATGGTCATATCATTAGGGGCATTTATGTCATATCATGTCGGGTTGCACCCTGGCTATAAATAGCCGTCCCCACAACCACTAGCTGGTTGGCTGCTCAGAGAGAGATTGACAAGTGTCATTTGAGAGCAACCCATCCTCTAAGGACTTTGAGAGAAAATCATCAGTGAGGAAAAACCCGAAACCCAAACCACCAAAACGCAAAGTGATTGAGCATCACTGAAGAGATTGTTCCTGTGTGGAACCGACGCTTGTTACCTTTGAAGACTGTGCATCTTTCAGACGGTTAGGCGTCATGGTCTAGAGCATCCAAGAGGAATTGTGGACCACCGGGTGACCGAGTTTGTGAGGGTTTGGAAGTCTACCCTGAAGACTTACCACGAGTGTTGGGCGAGGTCTGTGTGACCTTAGCTCAAGGAGAATACGGTAAGGACTATGTGTCCTGGGACTGTGTGATCTTTGGTTTAAATACCAAGCCGCTCCGAACCAGACGTACGAGTGTCATAGCAGTTGGAACTGGGTCATCAAATCATTGTCTTCATCGAGCTCCTGGTCCTATTTCCCCATCCCTTCTATTTCCTCGAAGTACTTATTGATGAATCTAGTCATTACTGTTTGAAGAATTTCTCAATTCCCTCATCTCAAATTCTTCAGTCACTTTGTCTCTTGCCTACTATCCTATTCATGCTACTTATGCTCTGTGTATGCTTCATTTCATCATGATGACTATGCTATTGCTATGTTTTGCGTGCACTTGAGTACTTATTCCCTGCTAGTATTTCTTCACTTAGCAAATTCCTCATCTAGTAATTCCTCAGTGACGAATTTGTAAAAATCGCCTATTCACCCCCCTCTAGTCGATATAACGCACTTTCAATTGGTATCAGAGCAAGGTACTCCGTTGTTCTATGTGATTTTGGTTTAACCACCTGGAGTTTTAGTTATGTCGACTGCCGGCATGATCAAGGTCTCAGCTGGGTGTCCTACCTTCGATGGGATGGACTACCCCTACTGGAAGAACAAGATGCCCATGCATCTTGAGGCTATTGACAACGATCTCTAGGATGTTGTGGACAAAGGTTTTCCCTCCGTCACTCCCACTGTCACTGCTGCTGATGTGAGGTGATTCAAGCAACTCGACTCTCAAGCGAAGAATATCATTTGTGGCCATCTAAGCAAAGGTCAGTATGGCAGAGTGAGTGCTTTGGAGTCTGCTAAGCTTATCTGGGATAGGCTGTCCAAAGTCAATGAAGGTGTTTCAACTCAACGTGAATCTCGAGTTGATGTTCTTCGCAATCTCTTCAACCGCTTCAAAAGACTCGACAACGAAAATGTTCCGCAAACTTTCGATCGTCTCACTGATATCTCCAATGAGCTCCAAGCTCTTGTTGCTATTGACATCACCGACCATGAGGTGGTGAAGAAACTGCTGAGATCTCTTGATTCCTCATTCAATACACTTGCTTTGATGATTCAAGAACGTGGAGACTACAAGTCATTAGATTCCGCTGATATTCTTGAGAGACTCAATACTCATGAATTCCAACAAGCTGAAAAGAGAGACCTCTACGGACCAAGCTATGGAAGAACTCATGCACTGAAGGCAAAAGCAATTTCCTCATCTGAAAGCGAAGAATCTGACAGTAGCCTTGGTGATCCTGAAGAACTAAGTCAGGAGCTAGAAATGCTCGTGAGGAAATTCCAGAAGTTCTCAAGGAGAGGCCGGTTTGGAAAATCTTCAAGAAGTGGCCTGAAGAAATCAAAATCCTCATCAAGCGAGTACAAGAAAAGAACTTGTCACAAATGCAAGAAGTCTGGACACTACATCGCTGACTGTCCTCTCTGGGAAAAAGAATCTAAGAAGAAGAAATACAAAGATGATAGTTCTGATGACTCGAAGAGAAAGAAGAAATCTTCAAAGTCCTCATCATCAAAGTCTTCATCGCACAAGAAGAATAGCTCCAGAAAGCCTCGGGCACTTATTGGCAAGGAAATGGATTCTGAAGAAGAATCTGAAGAATATGAGGAAGATGAGGAATCTGAAGAGGAGTCTGACTCTGGTGTGGCTAGCCTAGCCCTCGCTACTGCTTTCGTCAGCAAGTCAATCTTCAACACTGAGGAAAGTGATGATGACTCCAACCTTGGCAACGATGACTATGCTCCCACCTATTGCTTCTTGGCAAAAAGTGCCAAGGCATCCATAGTGTGGCCCCTCTTTGACGGCACAGATTATCCTAAGTGGAAACTTCTGATGCGGAAGCACCTCCTATCGAAGAACATCGAGTTGTGGACTGTTACCGATATAGGATTGACGGATCTCTGCAAGATGGCCAATGCTGATGACATTCATAAGTATACACAGTTGGATGCTCAGGCGAGGAATATCATCTACTCTAGATTATCAAAGGTCATGTTCAAGACTATCTCTCATCTCCAAAATGCAAAGCTCATTTGGAATAGGATCTCCGATGTCCATGAAGGTTATCGCACTCGTCAAGATCCCATGTTCATCGAATACAAGAATTTCCTCAAATCTCAGGAGACAGATCCAATTTCAACTTCCTCATCTATGTGACTCATGGCAAAAGGCTCAAAGGTACTCAAACATCATTCCTCATCTGAATCAAGTGAATGTGAATCTGATGAAAACCTCAAACCTAGCTATTCTAAACTTGCTAATATTGCCACCAAACAACAAACTGCTTTGGAAAGGGTTCAGAAACTGCTAGACAAAAGCGATGACCTGTTGAATGAGGAAATGGATCGTACTCAAACTCTGACTAAGGACCTTCAAAGTCTTCAGTCTAAGTTTGATAACCTTCAAAGTCGTCATGATGCTCTCTTAGTCGATCATGAGAAGCTTTCTTATGAATTTCATCAAAGAAAGCAAGATCTTAAGAAACTAAGGGTGTCTTATGAAGATCTTTAAAGGGATAATGATTCTTTACTTGCTCAACAGATCAGTACCGCTCAGGAAGAATTCATTCCACCGTGTTTGAAATGCATCGAAAGTGAAACTGCTAATTCTTGACCTGAAAGTTCAAATGCTTCTATTGCTGCAAATCCTTCAACTATTTCTGTGGTCACAAATTCCTCATCTGAGGATACCACAAGTGTCACTGATGAAAATGCAGGCTTGAAGGAATTGTATGTGACATGCATATACAAAAGCCTCAAAGGGCATCAAACCCTTTGCGATGTGCTTAAAAAGCAGATTCTGAACAGGAACCCCAGGAAAGAGGGTATTGCATTTGAGAGGAAACTCAATGTTGATGGATCCTACTGGAAACCTGAGCAGTACCCCAAGACCTCATGGGTTGCTCCAAAAGGACCTCCTGTAGATCCATCTACCTTATCTGGTTTCACTTGTGAATCTTCACATTCCTCTGATGAGTCATTTGACTCCAACTATAAACTATTCAAAAATCAGAATGGTGAAGTATTTCCTAGATATGTTGGTACTAACTACAGGAACGGACCTCCGATGAAGAAAATCTTGGTTCCCAAAAGGTACCTTGAAAATCTTCAGGTGAATGTCGTCATGACACCACCCATGAAGAACAGGAACCCCAGATCAAATTCTTCATATGGACCAAAGTCCTCACATGGACCAAATTCCTCATATGGTCAAAAGTCATATCATTCTCATGCTAATGCTTCTGTTTTGCAGGGAAAATCTAAGGGTCATGAATATGTTCATTATTCTTCAAATCATTATGTTCATAAGTCCTCGAAGAATTTCTCTGCTTATTCATACACTACAGGAATCAGGTACTTTGCCGTCTGCCATGGTAGACGACAAAGAGTAGGTCCACAGACGGCAAACTCCTTTGCCGTCTGCTAGCAGACGGCCCCACTTCCAGCATAGAAAACCACGGTAAAGGGCTACTTTGCCGTCTGCATAAGTAAAGCGAACGGCAAACACCTTTGCCGTCTGCCCTATAGGCCGTGAAGACGGTACAGTGAGTGGACGACATAGCGTTGAGGTTAGCCCCGTTAGGTGGCTAACGGCAGCCTTTGCCATCTGCCCGCAGACGGCAAAGAGACAAGCTCCTTTGCCGTCTTCCAGAGATGGCAAAGTTTCCAAATGGGTCAGCTGGCTACTGGCATAGTTTGTCGTCTGCCAGCCGACGGCAAAATGTCATACTTTGCCGTCTGCCAGCCTACGGCAAAGTGACCAAATGGATCAGACCTAGTGCTCCTAATGACCCACAAGTATAGGGGATCAATCGTAGTCCTTTCGATAAGTAAGAGTGTCGAACCCAACGAGGAGCAGAAGGAAATGACAAGCGGTTTTCAGCAAGGTAATTTCTGCAAGCACTAAAATTATAGGTAACCGATAATTTGATAGCAACGTAATTGGCTACGAGCAAGTAACGGTAAAGGTAAATAAGGTGCAGCAAGGTAGCCCAATCCTTTTCAGGCAAAGGACAGGCCAGAACAATCTCTAGTAATAGGCAAAGTGTCCTTGAGGGTACACGGGAATTCCGTCTAGTCACTTTTATCATGTTGGTTTGATTCGTGTTCGCTACTTTGATAATTTGATATGTGGGTGGACCGGTGCTTGGGTGCTGTTCTTACTTGAACAACCTCCCACTTATGATTAACCCCCTCGCAAGCATCCGCAACTACGAGAAAAGTATTAAGATAAAATCTAACCATAGCATTAAACGTTTGGATCCAAATCAGCCCCTTATGAAGTAGCGCATAAACTAGGGTTTAAGCTTCTGTCACTCTAGCAACCCATCATCTAATAACTACTCCACAATGCATCCCCTTAGGCCCATGAATGGTGAAGTGTCATGTAGTCAACGTTCCCATGACACCACTAAGGGAATCACAACATACATATCATCAGAATATCGAACACATATCAAATTCACATGATTACTTGCAACATGACTTCTCCCGTGAACTCAAGAACAAAGGTAACAACTCACAAATAATAAACATGCTCAAGATCAGAGAGGTATTGAATGGCATAATGGATCTGAACAAATAATCTTCCACCAAATAAACCATATAGTAATCAACTACGCAAGGTAATCAACACTCCTAGTCACCCACAGGTACCAATCTGAGGTTCCGGTACAAACATTGAACACAAGAGATGAAATTGGGTTTGAGAGGAGATGGTGTTGTTGAATATGTTGATGAAGATTGGCCTCCCAAAGATGAGAGGGGTGTTGGTGATGACGATGGCTTCGATTTCCCCCTCCGGGAGGGAAGTTCCCCCGGCGGAATCGCTCCGCCGAAGGGCAAAAGTGCTCCTGCCCAAGTTCCGCCTCGAGGCGGCGGCACTTCATCCCGAAAGTCCTCCTCTGATTTTTTCTAGGTCAAATGTGACTATATACCAGAAGATGGGCACCGGAGGTGGGCCGAGCAGGCCACAACCCATTAGGGCGCGCCCAGGGGGGTCTGGCGCGCCCTGGTGGGTTGTGCCCACCAAGTTTGCCCCCTCCCGTAGTTTTCTGCTCCAGTATTTTTTATTTATTCGAAAAATAATCTCCGTAAAATTTCAGCTTCATTGGAGTTGTGCAGAATAGGTATCTCTGATGTGCTTTTCTTGGGTCCAGAATTCCAGCTGCCGGTATTCTCCCTCTTTGTGTAAACCTTGCATATTATGAGATAAAAGGCATTAGAATCACTCCCCAAAGCATTATTATTCGACAAAACATAATAAATAACAGTAGGAAATCATGATGCAAAATGGACGTATCAACTCCCCCAAGCTTAGACCTCGCTTGTCCTCAAGCGAAAACCGATATTGAAAAGCATGTCCACATGATTTGAGAGAGAGGTGTCGATAAAAACAAAATACGAACATAGTAGCATCATGCTTATTATCATAACAGCAACAAACTCTATCATAAAACTTATTCATATACTTTCATCATATAACTTCTCATTCACAGGTAACAATTCATCACAACATAGAAGTATAAAGCATAAACCTTATTGAAAACCGACAAACTGTGTTCTCAGTCAACTTTGCAACTACAATTCATCATATTTTCAGGAAGAGTCTCATGTCGAAGCCTTTTGGCAAGTCCACATACTCAACCATCATTTAGTCTTCTATGATTGCTAACACTCACGGCATACCCATGAACAAAAAGTTTCAACCGGACACATAGGAAGATAGGGGCATATAGTTTCGCCTCCCAACTTATTCACCTCAAGGGTGATGTCCACAATAATAACTCATTCCCACCCATATCCAACTGGATATATGTGCCTAGATCTTTCCTCACCACATGATGCTTGCAAAAGGAAAAAGTAAAAAGGAATAGGGAAGAATACTTTGACTCTTGCATAAAAGTAAATACATAAAAGTAAAAGATAGTCCCTTCGCAGAGGGAAGCAGAGGTCGTCATGCGCTCTTTGGTTTGTATGCCCAATCCCTTAATGTAAAAGAACGTCACGCTATATTGCCCCCTATGATAGCAACCTTTATTATGCAGTCCGTCGCTTTTATTACTTTGCCATCATAAGTTCATATATCGCTCAATTTTCTCTTACACTAATTGATCAAAACACTTTTAGAAGCAATTTTTATTGCCTTATTGCACCGATGACAACTTACTTGAAGGATCTTTCTCGATCCATAGGTATGGTGGAGTCTCAAAGAATGAGTTTGGTTTTGGGTTTTTGGATGCACAAGTAGTATCTCTACTTAGTGCGGAATTGTCGGCTAGCAAAGATATTGAGCAAGCACCACATGTTAAAGGATCTATGACAATATAACTTCTATGTGGATATGAACAAACATAAATCATTACGTTGTCTTCCTTGTCCAACGTCAACAAATTTGACATATAATATTTGATGGGGGCTCACAATCATAAAAGATGTCCAAGATGGTGTACTTGCATGTGAATCTTCCCTTCCCTTATTAATTCTTTCATGAATTGCATCATTGACCAATGCTATGTTTGTCAATCTCCAATAAATTTTACTACTTATACTTTTCCTTATGTGATGTCATTACTCACCATAAGATTAGCTTATGATTCTTTTCATTTATTTCTCTTTCTTTTTATTTTGATTGCAACAAGAAATAGAGAGACAAAAACTCAAACTAAACTTTATTATATAACTTTCACTCGATTACATAGATAGATAGGCCACGAAACTAACACACGAAAATAGATCATACTAAACTTTTATTCAACTAAAGCAAAGGGAAACTAAAGATTGAACTAAAATAGGTAAAGGTGAATAAAAGTGATTGTGATACGATATCGGGGCACCTCCCCCAAGCTTGGCTCAAGCCAAGGGGAGTGCCCATACCCGTGTGCTCAAGTATCCTTTGGTGGCGGTGATGAAGAAGGTGGTGGTGATGATGCGGCCTTCTTCCTCAACTTATTTTTAAGCATAAAATTTTCCTCCCTTAGATCATCGTTCTCCAACTCGAGTTTTAATATCCTTTTGCATAATGCAGCCTTGCTCTCCTGTAGAAAACGAGATGGGATAAATTGGACCTCAGGTTTGTATCTTTTAGGGAGGCTTGACTTCTTGAATTCCACATGCATGTCTCCCGGTTGAGGTAGAGGGACATCCTCTTCCTCAGAGTTGGCGTCCGGACAAGCATCCACTATTTCCTCCAAATCGGTATCTCCTTCTTCTTCAGACGCCCAAAGGTAGGGGTAAATTTCCCTAAAGATCTTTGGGTCTGCAACATAATGATCCCCCTCTGAACCTTGAGATGACATATTTTCAGATCTGCCAGGAAAACAACAAGAAACAAGAACAGAGGATTTTTCTGCGACCCGGTCATCAAAACAGTCGGGGTATATATAGAGAATTTTTATTCTTGGAAAACAAGCATATGGAAGGAAAACGGAGTCGGGAAGGCATCTGAGGTGGGCACAACCCACCAGGGCGCGCCCAGGGGTGCCTGGAGCGCCATGGTGTATCGTGCTCACCTCGATCACCTTCCGGTTTATTTCTTTATTTCCAAAATTTTCTAATATTCCAAAACTGACAAAAAATATTTTTGCGGATTTTTCGGAGTCCGTTTACTTACCGTATCACGCACCTCCTATTTTTTAAAATCCTGGAGTGTTCCGGAAGGTTTCTTTTATGTGTTCCTCCGGTGTCATGGTTTGGATAACATTGCTTTCAACGCTAATAGGCGTACCTGAGATATAATTCTTAATCCTTTGTCCATTGACCACCTTCGGTTTAGTACCTTCGGCAATATTAATCTTGATAGCTCCAGAACGATAAACCTCTTCGATAATATATGGTCCTTCCCATTTGGAGAGAAGCTTACCTGCAAAAAATCTTAAATGAGAGTTGAACAAAAGAACATAGTCTCCTATTTTGAATTCCCGCTTTTGGATTCTTTTGTCATGCCATCTTTTTACTTTTTCTTTGAACAGTTTGGCGTTTTCATAGGCTTGGGTTCTCCATTCATCAAGCGAGTTAATATCAAATAGCCTCTTCTCACCAGCAAGTTTGAAATCATAGTTAAGTTCTTTAATTGCCCAAAATGCTTTATGTTCTAATTCTAGAGGCAAATGACAAGCTTTACCATATACCATTCTGTATGGAGACATACCCATAGGATTTTTATAAGCTGTTCTATAGGCCCAAAGTGCATCATCTAATTTCTTAGACCAATTCTTATGAGACCTATTGACAGTTTTTGTAATATCAATTTTATTTCTCTATTGCTAAGTTCAACTTGACCACTAGATTGAGGATGATAGGGTGATGCAATTCTATGGTTAACATCATATTTAGCAAGCATCTTACGGAAAGCAACATGAATAAAGTGTGAACCACCATCAGTCATTAAGTATCTAGGGACTCCAAACCTCGGGAAGATAACCTCTTTAAGCATTTTAATGGAGGTGTGGTGATCAGCACTACGAGTTGGAATAGCTTCTACCCACTTAGTGACATAATCAACATCAACCAAGATATGAGTGTACCCATTAGATGAAGGAAAAGGTCCCATATAATCAAAACCCCAAACATCAAATGATTTAACAACAAGTGAATAATTCATAGGCATTTCCTGACGCTTACCGATATTACCAATTCTTTGACATTCATCACAAGACAAGACAAACTTACGAGCATCCTTGAAGAGAGTAGGCCAATAAAAACCAGATTGTAGTACCTTGTGAGCAGTTCTCTATCCCGCATGATGTCCTCCATAAGCTTGAGAATGACATTTCCATAGGATTTCTTCCTGTTCATGCTCAGGTACACAACGTCTAATAATACCATCTACTCCTTTATAAAGATGTGGGTCATCCCAAAAGTAATGTCTCAAGTCATAGAAGAATTTTTTATTTTGTTGGTATGTGAAGCTAGGCGGTATATATTTAGCGACAATGTAATTAGCATAATCAGCACACCAAGGAGTGTTTTGAGAAACATTTATTGCAGCTAATTGTTCGTCAGGGAAACTATCATCAATAGGTAGTGGGTCATCAAGAATATTTTCTAACCTAGAAAAGTTATCAGCTACGGGGTTCTCAGCTCCCTTCCTATCAATGATATGCAAGTCAAATTCTTGAAGCAAGAGAACCCACCTAATAAGTCTAGGTTTAGCATTTTTCTTTTCCATAAGATATTTTATAGCAGCATGGTCGGTGTGAACAATTACTTTTGAGTCAACAATATAGGATCTAAATTTATCACAGGCAAACACGACCGCTAAAAATTCTTTTTCAGTAGTAGCATAATTTCGTTGAGCACTGTCTAGAGTTTTGCTAGCATAATGGATAACATTCAATTTCTTATCAACTCTTTGTTCTAGAACAGCACCAACATCATAATCACTAGCATTACACATAATTTCAAAAGGCAAGTTCCAATTAGGTGGTTGAACGATAGGTGCAGAGGTTAAGGCTTTCTTGAGTGTTTCAAAGGCTTCCACACAATCATCATCAAAAACAAAAGGAATATCCTTTTGCAAAAGATTTGTAAGAGGCCTAGAAATTTTAGAGAAGTCTTTAATGAACCTCCTATAGAAACCAGCATGACCAAGGAAACTGCGAATACCTTTAATATCTTTAGGACATGGCATTTTCGCAATTGCATCAACTTTAGCTTTATCCACCTCAATACCTCGTTCAGATATTTTATGCCCCAAGACAATGCCTTCATTAACAATAAAGTGGCACTTCTCCCAATTCAAGACAAGATTAGTTTGTTCACATCTCTGCAAAACTCGATCAAGGTTGCTTAAGCAATCATCAAAAGAAGTTCCATAAACGGAAAAATCATCCATGAAAACCTCCACAATCTTTTCACAAAAATCAGAGAATATAGCAGTCATACATCTTTGAAAGGTAGCAGGTGCATTGCATAAACCAAAAGGCATACGTCTATAAACATAGGTTCCAAAAGGGCAAGTAAAGGTGGTTTTCTCTTGATCGGATTGTGACACAGGTATTTGAGAGAAACCAGAATATCCATCTAGGAAGCAAAAGTGTGTGTGCTTAGATAACCTTTCTAGCATTTGATCAATGAAAGGCATAGGGTAATGATCCTTCCTAGTAGCTTTATTTAATTTTCTAAAATCAATTACCATTCTATAGCCAGTAACAATTCTTTGTGGAATGAGTTCATTCTCATCATTAGGAACAACAGTAATACCTCCTTTCTTAGGGACACAATGAACGAGACTTACCCATCTACTATCAGCAATAGGATAGATTATACCTGCTTCCAGAAGTTTTAATATTTCAGTTCTTACCACTTCCTTCATCTTAGGATTCAATCGCCGTTGGTGATCACCAACGGGCTTAGCATCAGGTTCCATATTAATCTTGTGCTGACCTAGAGTGGGACTAATGCCCTTAAGATCATCAAGAGTATATCCAATAGCAGCCCGGTGCTTTCTCAGAACTTTTAATAATCTTTCTTCTTCATGTTCTGAAAGGTTAGCACTAATAATAACAGGATATATCTTTTTCTCATCAAGATAAGCATACTTCAAAGTGTCAGTCAATTGTTTCAATTCAAACACAGGATCACCCTTAGGTGGAGGAGGACCTCCAAGAGTTTCAATAGGCAAATTGTGTTTCAGGAGAGGTTGTTGTTCAAAGAAAATTTGATCTATTTCATTTCTTTCACGCAAGTGCATATCATTTTCATGGTCAAGCAAATATTGTTCTAATGGATCAGTAGGAGGCATAACAATAGAAGCAAGACCAATTATTTCATCTTTACTAGGTAACAGTTTATCGCGAGGTTGTCTACTAAACTTGGAAAAATTAAACTCAAGGGACACACCACCAAAACTGACACCGACAATTTGTTTTTCGCAATCTATCTTAGCATTGACGGTGCTCAAGAAAGGTCTACCAAAGATAATGGGACAAAAGTCATCTTGTGGCGAACCAAGAACTAGGAAATCAGTAGGGTATTTTTCTTTCCCACACAAGACTTCAACATCTCTAACAATCCCAAGTGGTGTGATGGTGTATCTATTAGCAAGTTTAATAGTAACATCAATGTCTTCTATTTCAGCAGGTGCTATTTCATCCATAATTTCTTGGTATAAAGTAAAAGGGATATCACTCACACTAGCACCCAAATCACATAAACCATGATAGCAATGATCTCCTATTTTAACTGAGACAACAGGCATGCCTCCTATGGGTCTATGTTTATCTTTTTCATCGGGTTTAGCAATTCTAGCAGCTTCATCACAGAAGTAGATAACATGCTCATTAATATTTTCTACCAGTAGATCTTTAACCATAGCAACACTAGGTTCTACTCTCATTTGCTCAGGGGGCTTAGATGTTTTTAGATTACTCTTACGAACCATAGTTGATACCTTAGTATGTTCCTTTATCCTAACAGGGAAAGGTAGTTTTTCAATATAAGCGGTAGGCACAACTGGATCAACATTGTAAATGATGGTTTCTTCTTTAGCTATGACTGGTTCTTTAATTTCTTCTTGAATAGGGGGATGATATTTAAACCACTTCTCCTTAGGGAGATCAACGTGAGTAGCAAATGCTGCGCAAAAAGAGGCTACTATCTCAGAGTCAAGTCCATATTTAGTGCTAAACTTGTGAAAATTATCGGTATTCATAAAAGATTTAACACAATCAAACTCAAGCTTTATACCTGACTCAGTACCTTCGTTGAGTTCCCAATCTTCAGAGTTGTGTTTAATTCTTTCTAAGAGACCCCAGTTGAATTCAATAGTCTTCTTCATATAAGAACCAGCACAAGAAGTATCAAGCATGGATTGATCATTATGAGAAAGTCGAGCATAAAAATTCTGAATGATAACTTCTCTCGGAATGTCATGATTGGGGCATGAATATAGCATTGACTTAAGCCTCCCCCAAGCTAGAGCGATACTTTCTCCTTCACGCGGGCAAAAATTATATATATAATTCTGATCACGATGAACTAGATGCATGGGATAAAACTTTTGGTGGAATTCCAATTGCAGACGATTCCAGTTCCACGATCCAAGATCATCACATAGCCTATACCATGTCAATGCTTTTCCCTCCAAAGATAAAGGGAAAACCTTCTTCTTAACGTCATCTCCGGGTAAACGTGCAAGCTTAAATAATCCACAAATTTTGTTCACATATAATAGATGCATATCAGGATGTTCAGTTCCATCTCCTGCATAAGGTTTAGCAAGCAGTTGTTCTAACATACCCGAAGGAATTTCATAACCAATATTTTCAGTAGGTGCAGTAGGTTGAGGGGCAACTAATTGTGGTTCCGGTCAAGGTGAAGATACCCCGAACAAACCCCTCAAAGGATTGTTCTCCATAGTAGCAAGTAGCAATAAATTTCAGCACGTAGTATAAGTTTTTCCTTACCGATTTCCACTTACCAAGAGCGCTTCACTCCCCAGCAAAGGCGCCAGAAAAGAGTCTTGATGACCCACAAGTATAGGGGATCAATCTTAGTCCTTTCGATAAGTAAGAGTGTCGAACGACGAGGAGCAGAAGGAAATGACAAGCGGTTTTCAGCAAGGTAATTTCTGCAAGCACTGAAATTATAGGTAATAGATAATTTGATAGCAAGGTAATTGGTAACGATCAAGTAACGGTAATGGTAAATAAGGTGCAGCAAGGTAGCCCAATCCTTTTGAGGCAAAGGACATGCCAGAACAATCTCTAGTAATAGGCAAAGTGTTCTTGAGGGTACACAGGAATTCCGTCTAGTCACTTTTATCATGTTGGTTTGATTCGTGTTCGCTACTTTTATAATTTGATATGTAGGTGGACCGGTGCTTGGGTGTTGTTCTTACTTGAACAACCTCCCACTTATGATTAACCCCCTCGCAAGCATACACAAGTACGAGAAAAGTATTAAGATAAAATCTAACTATAGCATTAAACGTTTGGATCCAAATCAGCCCCTTACGAAGTAGCGCATAAGCTAGGGTTTAAGCTTCTGTCACTCTAGCAACCCATCATCTAATAACTACTCCACAATGCACCCCCTTAGGCCCATGAATGGTGAAGTGTCATGTAGTCGACGTTCACATGACACTACAAAGGGAATCACAACATACATATCATCAAAATATCGAACACATATCAAATTCACATGATTGCTTGCGACATGACTTCTCCCGTGACCTCAAGAACAAAGGTAACTACTCACAAATAATAAGCATGCTTAAAATTAGAGAGGTATTGAATGGCATAATGGATCTGAACATATAATCTTCCACCAAATAAACCATATAGTAATCAACTACGCAAGGTAATCAACACTACTAGTCACCCACAGGTACCAATCTGAGGTTCCGGTATAAATATTGAACAGAAGAGATGAACTAGGGTTTGAGAGGAGATGGTGCTGTTGAAGATGTCGATGAAGATTGGCCTCCCAAAGATGAGAGGGGTGTTGGTGATGACGATGGCTTCGATTTCCCCCTCCGGGAGGGAAGTTCCCCCGGCAGAATCGCTCCGCCGAAGGGCAAAAGTGCTCCTGCCCAAGTTTGGCCTCGAGGATGCGGCGCTTCGTCCCGAAAGTCCTCCTCTGATTTTTTCTAGGTCAAATGTGACTACATACCAGAAGATGGGCACCTGAGGTGGGCCGAGGAGGCCACAACCCATCAGGACGCGCCCAGGGGAGTCTGGCGCGCCCTGGTGGGTTGTGCCCACCAGGTTTGCCCCCTCCGGTAGTTTTCTACTCCAGTATTTTTTATTTATTCCAAAAATAATCTCCGTAAAATTTCAGCTTCACTGGAGTTGTGCAGAATAGGTATGTCTGATGTGCTTTTCTTGGGTCCAGAATTCCAGCTGCCGGTATTCTCCCTCTTTGTGTAAACCTTGCATATTATGAGAGAAAAGGCATTAGAATCACTCCCCAAAGCATTATTATTCAACAAAACATAATAAATAATAGTAAGAAATCATCATGCAAAATGGACGTATCAGCTCCCAGGTTGCATAGATTGCTGCCACGTGTCACCTTTGCCATCGCCGGCAGACGGCAAAAGCTCCCTTTGCCGTCGGTGGCAGACGGCAAAGTGCCTGTATTGCCCCTTTTTATTTTGTTTTTTGTTATATCCAAGCATTTTCATAGGCAAATATATATATATATATATATATATATATATATATATATATATATATATATATATATATATATATATTTCACAGGGCATACAATGTGTGCAAGTTTCACAGCAAATATATGATATCCAACACATAAGAAACTATATCCCTGCCATATGGATATGATCATCCAACAAACATACCAAATCAAAAGTGCAAGTTTCACCATATTACAATAGTTTCATCCATACATACATAGTTTCATCCATATTACAATAGTTTCATTCATAGGTTGCAAGTTTCACATTGTTCATCGATACAAAATCAAAACAAAAAGTAAACACAAGCACTCCATCAATGCAAGCTTCCGTGAAGTGAATCGAATCTGCAAAATGGGAAATAAGAAAGTTAGAAGAAGAAGACTAGAAGAAGAAGAAGAAGAATATCTAAAAGAAGAAGAAGAAGAAGAAGAAGAAGAAGAAAAAGAAGAAGAGGAAGAAGAAGAAGCGTTTTTCTTCTCTTTCTCTTTCTCCTCTTGTTTTTCTTCTTCTTATTGCTTATTTGTGTCATTTTAGAGCTAAACTAGGTAATTATGCCATTTTCGACCTAACTAAGCTTATTGTGCCATTTAGGAAGAAAATAAGCAAAGTATATGACATTTATGAGGTTACCAAGGTTATTATGCCATTTTTGACCTAAGTAAGCTAATTATGCCATTTTTGACATAAGTAAGCTAAGTATAGGTAATTATTGAGCTAACCTAGGTAATTATGCCATATTTGAGTTAACTAAGCTTATTATGTCATTGTGGAGGAAACAAAGCTAACTATATGCCATTTTAGAGCTAACTTAGGTAAAATAGGTCATTTTGGAGCTAAGTAAGCTTATTATGTCATTTTGGAGGAAACAAAGCTAAGTATAGGTCATTTTAGAGCTAACTTAGGTAAAATAGCTCATTTTGGAGCTAAGTAAGCTTATTATGTCATTGTGGAGGAAACAAAGCTATGTATAGGTCATTTTAGAGCGAACTTAGGTAAAATAGGTCATTTTGGAGCTAAGTAAGCTTATTATGTCATTTTGGAGGAACCAGAGCTAAGTATAGGTCATTTTAGAGCTAACTTAGGTAAAATAGGTCATTTTGGAGCTAAGTAAGCTTATTATGTCATTTTGGAGGAAACAAAGCTAAGTATAGGTCATTTTAGAGCTAACTTAGGTAAAATAGGTCATTTTGGAGCTAAGTAAGCTTATTATGTCATTGTGGAGGAAACAAAGCTAAGTATATGTCATTTTAGAGCGAACTTAGTTAAAATAGGTCATTTTGGAGCTAAGTAAGCTTATTATGTCATTTTGGAGGAAAATAAGCTAAGTATATGACATTTATGAGCTAACTTAGGTAAAATAGGTCATTTTGGAGCTAAGTAAGCTTGTTATGTCATTTTGGAGGAAACAAAGCTAAATATAGGTCATTTTAGAGCTAACTTAGGTAAAGTAGGTCATTTTGGAGCTAAGTAAGCTTATTATGTCATTTTGGAGGAAAATAAGCTAAGTATATGACATTTCTGAGCTAACTTAGGTAAAATAGGTCATTTTGGAGCTAAGTAAGCTTATTATGTCATTTTGGAGGGAAATAAGCTAAGTATATGACATTTATGAGCTAACCAAGGTTATTATGCCATTTTTGACCTAAGTAAGCTAATTATGTCATAAATGAACTAAATAAGCTAAGTATAGGTCATTATGCATTTGTTAAGCAAAACACTAGAGCAAACTTACCGTCATCACAGAGGTGAAGCACCGGTGTTGCTCGTGCCGGTTACACCTGGAGAAGGTTCGTGCGATGCTTGTCTGGAGTTACGCTACACCAAAGATGATTTGCAATGTCTCGTTAGCATGATGACACTCAAATGTTAAGACTAGTAACTAACGAAAATTCAAATGAAACTCACTGTGGTCACCGGAGCAATGATTGGCATCGGCGGAGGGGTCTGACCGGTCTTCTCGCACACAGACTACACATTTGGTTTTGATGAGCCAGTCATATTAGTTAGTAATGAAACAAACATTACGTGCATGATTTGGCTAACATGTAGAAGATACTTACCACGAGGAGCTCGTACATGGCCCGGTGAGCCGCGTCATTCCGTGCCCTCTCCTCCTCCAACAACCTAGTCGTCCTCTCCTCCAACTCCCTCTCCTTCTCCGCCGCCTGCCGATCCCTATCCTCCAGAATCGCCTGGGTTGTCTCTTTTGTCTCTTTCTGAAGAGCAACCCGCAACACCACTCCTCGTTAGCATTGTAACCATCTTTGTTCGCACACACAATATAATGGAGGAAAGATATCTGAGTCAGTATAACTAACCTCGATGGTGAGCTCGACTGGCCGTGGACGAGGCCTTATCTGAGGACATGAGCTCATTTGGCGCACCTTGATCTCCCGAAGGTTGCGAGGACAGCGTATAAGTCCATCTCCAATGGCTATCGAGCCACGGGGCCTCCCGCCTCCCGCCCCTCATCTCCGTACCTCACGAGCTTGTGGTGGGAGGAGATGTTGGTGAGGTTCTCTGGATGATCGAGGTTGGACTCAGAGAATGCCTTGGCCTTCTTGTACGAGGCAGTATGGGCCATGGCATAGAGGTCGTACACCTCTGGCACCTCCGTGTTATTGTGTTGTGCCTAAAAGAGAGGAACAAAGTATTAGTAAAGGGCTCAAGCTAGCATCAAGAATGAATTGCATGAATCATGAAGCAAACCACATACCCAGTTCTGCCCGAACTGATATAAGTTGGCGCTGCCTTGATGGTGTGGCACACCAACCATTTTGGCACGCCGGTCCTTGGCATTGTTGTGGACGGCTAGCCATTCGTCTGAGCGCCACTCATCCACCAACGCCTCCCAACAATCCATCTTATCGGCACACCATCTCGGGGGCACCTAAGTTAGTAAAGAGAAATTTGAGCGCTACACCTACGAATCAAATCAAGGAAACTAAGTACAAGGCCTTAAGAATAAGTAATTACCTTCATGTACTGCTCCATCTGCAGAAACTTTCCGCGGCACGAAGACTTGTCCTTCTTAACACCACGCGAGGCGTAGTAGTCTCGAACAGCTTGCGGCCGAGCCTTGTGCCATAAGTTTTGTAGTAGGCGCTTGCACTCGGCATCGATAACCTTTGTCGCGGCGTCCTCGTATCCCTCCTCACACATGTAGAAGGTCTGCAATCAAACGAGACGACACTGATTAGTACAAAAACTAGCTATTGTTGATTTTTAATTGTGTAAAGGAGAAATTACGCAAAACTTTCTGATCACCATGTCGGCCCTCGTGTGGCACAAGACACCGTCGATCGTCTCCTCCGGCGGGGCCGGGGCAGCCAAGTAGTGCTCCCAGCTCAATCCTAGCTTTGGAAGCTGACCCTCACCGGGCAACGTGACAAACCCCGGGAAGTTTTGCAGGAAAATCACACCAAGGACGGTGTTGGGCCTGCGGACATCCTTGGCGTGTTTCCAACCCCTGCAGTATGACAAAGCCAAAACATTAGATATTTGAAGAAACGTGAAGGCAAAAGGTTAAAAAAGAGTAAATGCACTTACTTCTCCCCATTAGGCCTAATTGAGGGATCACTAGAAGAGTGTCTAGAGCGGGGGGCGGGCGGGGGGGGGGGGGGGGGTGAATAGACTACTAGCAGGAATTTAAAACCTAACCTTTTCCCAAGTTAATTGGTTGGCAAATTTTAACAATTATAGAAAGTCTAGCACACCCTACACATGCATGTCAATAAGTATGGCAGCGGAAAGTAAAGACATTGCACATGGAAGTAAAGAGTTGAGATAGGGAGATCAAATGCATGAGGGACACGAAGATTTTTCCCATGGTTCCGATAGGTGGTGCTATCGTACGTCCACGTTTATGGAGTCTTCAACCCATGGAGGGTAATGGTCACGAGAGTCCACGGAGGGCTCCATCCATAAGGGTCCACGAAGTAGCAACCTTGACTATTCCATAACGGCTTCTGTCCACGAAGGACTAGCCTCACTATGGGTAGATCTTCACGAAGTAGGCGATCTCCTTGCCCGTACAAACTTCTTGGTTCAACTCCACAACACGAAGTAGGAGGCTCCCAAGCGACACCTAACCAATCTAGGAGGCACCACCCTGCAAAAGGTAATAGGCTCGGCAATGTCGATGAACTCCTTGCTCTTGTGCTTCAAGATGATAGACTCCTCAACACACAATCACTCTCTCACAGATTTGGCTATGGTGGAAGAGATTGATTTGGTGGAAAGCAACTTGGGGAGGCTAGAGATCAAGATTCATATGGATGGAGTGGAATAGCTTGATCTCAACACATGAGTAGGTGGCTCTCTCTCAGAAAATATGATGGGGCAAGTATGGAATAGTTCTGAATGCTTCTCTTTCGAGTGGGTGGTGGTGAAAGGGTATATATAGGCATCCCCAAAAATCCAACAGTTACACCTAAAGTGACCAACTCGGTGACACCGATGTGTGAGTCTCGGTGGTACCGAAGTGATCAAAAGGTAACAACTTTTGAATCTAGGTGAGACCGATATATAAATCTCGGCGGTACCGATAAGGTGACCAACGGTCAGATTGCGTAACTCGGTGACGCCGATCCAAAAAACTCGGTGGTACCGATTTTGTGAATCGAGGTAACATAAAGTTGGCAACCTAAACTCGATGGCACCGAAGTGGAATCGGTTGCACCGATGTGCTAGGGTTTGGCATGGGTCTGTCTGAGTTTGGGAATCGGTGGCACCGAGTGGAAAGTGTTGGTTGCACCGATTTTGGATATTTGACTTTGGACAAACTTTTGTGGAAGAGCTTGTGGGTGTTTTTGGTGACTATCACTTGTGCACGTATGAGCATTTTGTTCACCAACAGTACCTTACCCCCTTTTAATAGTATTGGCTTTCCTATGGACACAAAGTGATTTCTCACAAAGTAAAATGTAGAGTCCTCTTGCTTGAAGCTTTGCCAATCCATTTCCTTGCATCTTGGGGTTACTCCTCACAGCCCTTTTTGCCAACCCATCTCTCCATGGACTTTTATATGAAATGCACTAGGTAAAAGTATTAGTCCAAGAGACAATGTATGTTGTCATGAATTATCAAAACCACCAAGGGAGCATGTTGTGCTTTCAATCTCCCGCTTTTTGGTAATTGATGACAACATACAATCAAAGCTTTAAATAAAGATATGCATGGATATAATGAAGACTTTGAGAGACACATGACTTAGACTTGCTCCCCCTAAATGTGTGCAATCCCTTTAAAGGATAGTTGCTTTGGAATGCATGGACACACATATAGTGGAAGGGATATAATGAGTCATGTGTATCTTGGCTATATGCATCAAATATATGTGAATGAGTTACATCCTTGTTCAAGACTTCACTCTTGGAAACAGTATATGTAAGAAGCAAGAGATCATCTTGATCAAAGATATGATGCATATACTTACCTTGAGTTCTTGAGAATTCTAGTAGTAGAAACACACTTGAGAAAACAATGTTAGGAAACACAAGAGTATTCTACCAATCAAAAGCAATAGAGCTCAATAGTACCAAGATATGGAGAACATATAGAAGATAGTATTCCTTAAGATTGATATGTCTCCAAGATCATTTAGAGCTTTCTCCCCTTAGATATGAAAATAGTAGATCATCCTCTCCCCCTGAATCTTAGCATGTAGATATTGGGATTGGATAGGGTGAGAAAAGTCTAACATGAGTAGTCAAATGAAATAAGCATATTTTCTCCAAACATATTTTTCTCCAAACATATTTTTCTCTCCCTACTTTGGTATTCTCACCTTGTCTATATAAGTATAAGCTTTGATATTCTCCTCTCCCCCTTGATTATATCTCCCCCTTTGCATAAGCATGTATCTCCCCAATTTAGCTTTGAAGCTTTGGTATTTCTCCCCCTTTGGCATTAATTTCCAAAAAGGTCATATACAGGGTCAGACACAGGGATCATTGATGAAAAAGGGATCCTTGAGAAAAAGGGTCATTGAATGTAGGGATCATAGAAATGAAAACTGAGGGAATTATTGAAAATAATTTCTCCTCTTTGGCTGATCTGAGAGCTTGTAAAACTTCTCCTCCTTTGATTTAGGGATCCTTGAATTGAATTCTCCTCCTAAATATATATATATATTTAAAGAAGGGATCATCAAAGAATTTGAAAATATCACAATAGGATCTCTAAGAAAACAAGGATTTGCAATTTTGAACACAACTGAGAGATGAAATCAAATCGGTGGCTCCGAGACAAACAAGCCGGTGGTACCGAGATGATGTTTTGCAACTCATCTGCTAATTCGGTAGAACCGAGTTATTTGTATCGGCGGCTCCAAGGCTAAAACAGAAACTTGGCAATGTTTGAGAAACTTGCAAATGAATTTGGAAAATAATTTTAACAAAGTGTCAAAGAGAAATTTTTCAAGAGAATGCAAAAGACTTTACAAAAGGATATCAACTAGAGAAGATTTGAGTGGTTCCAAGAAATCTTGCAAATAGAGAATGAACCACACAAGATTCTTAACTAGATGATGGGCGGTGACTAGGTCACCTATATTAGAGTATATTGACAGAGGAGCCAAGTAAGAATACTTGATCATAGGTCATACTCATCGTTAAGCTCAAAATGGGGTTATCATTTTTCGATTAAGCATTTTAATGTTTTCATATCACTTGAGTTGCTTTAGCTCATGACTTGGAGTAAAGCCTTTTCAAGGATATGAGTACATACTTTGAGCGATGTTGATGACGTGGCTTGTAGGTGAACTTGTTGAGGATGCTCTAGGTTGATGAAGTTCATCTTGAGCTGGGAGCAATCCTTCTCGTTTTAGTACACTTGTCACCTACATAGGTCAGTCAAGCAAGGAAGAACAATATATATCCATTTGACATGATATCAATTGAGATTTAGCAAATATGATCACATCAAGTATATGTCAAGGATATGGTTGAGTTGTCTTCTTCCTTCCATCATCAAGAGGGGTTGTGGATACTTGGTCCTGACAAGATTTCTTATGATTGGAGTTGATGGCAATCTTGTGGAATGAAGTTCTTCCAAGTACATTTGCACTCTTGCTTGTTGAACTTCTTGATCAAGTCCTTGGTATACTTAGTTTGAGAGATGAAAGTTCCTTCTCTTGTTTGCTTGATTTGCAAACCAAGAAAGAATTTCAGCTCACACATCATGGACATCTCATACTTCTCGGACATCAACCTTCCAAATTTTTCACTAAATTGTGGGTTAGTAGATCCAAAGATAATATCATCCACATAAATTTGGCACACAAATAATTCACCATTAACTCTCTTAGTGAATAAGGTTGCGTCAATTTTACCAATTTCAAAACCCTTTTCAATGAGAAACCTCGTTAAGCATTTGTACCAAGCGCGTGGGGCTTGCTTCAGACCATAAAGAGCTTTACGAAGCTTGTAAACATGATTAGATTTCTTAGGATTCACAAGACCAGGTGGTTGCTTAACATAGACCTCTTCCTCAATTTCACCATTTAAAAAGGCACTTTTAATGTCCATTTGATAAAGCGTGATATCATGGTGATTGGTATAAGCAAGAAGAATGCGAATAGCTTCAAGTCTAGCGACGGGGGCATAGGTCTCACCATAGTCCATACCTTCGACTTGCGTATATCCTTGGGCTACGAGATGCGCCTTGTTGCGTACAACTTGACCGTCTTCATCTTTCTTGTTCCGAAACACCCATTTGGTTCCGATGATGTTGTGCTCATCCTTGGGCTTCTCCACGAGTGTCCACACTTCGTTCCTCTCGAAGTTGTGAAGCTCTTCATGCATTGCGTTCACCCAATCAGGGTCTTCAAGAGCTTGTTCTACCTTCAAGGGTTCAATGCTAGAGATGAAAGAATAATGCTCACAAAAATTAGCTAAGCGAGTTTTAGAGCGAGTGATTCTCCCAGTTTGTATGTCACCAAAGATTTGGTTTAGAGGATGGTTCTTGGTCACTCTTGCTCGAACTCGGGGTAGCTTAGGCTTGTTGGATGATGGAGCTTCTTCTTCATCATAATCATCTCCTTCATCTTTGTTGTTGTTGAAGGTGTCGTTCCCTTGAGGTGGTGGTGAAGGAGGTTGTGGTGGATCTTCATGATGTACTTCCTCTTCTTCATCTTGGCGTGTACCGCTTGTAGATGCCTCCATGTCGTGTTGAGGTTCACCTTGACGTGAAGTAGGGGCTTCCACTTGAGTTGACGAAGTACTTTCCTTCACCTCCATGGGACGAATCTTGCCGATGGACAAGTCTTGGATAGCTTCCGAAGGGTCCTTATCACCTACATCATTTCGCAATTGTTCGACTTGCGAACCATTAGACTCATCAAACTTCACATCTACCGTCTCTTCAACCTTTCGAGTGAAGTTGTTGTAGACACGGTAAGTGTGAGAGTTTGATCCGTAACCAAGTAGGAATCCTTCATGAGATTTAGGAGCAAATTTAGTACGACGATGCTTATCAAGAATGTAGCACTTTGAGCCGAATACCCGAAAGTATCCAACTTGGGGTTTGTTACCGGTGAGTAGCTCGTATGCCGTTTTACCGAGAAGCTTGTGAAGATAGAGTCGGTTTGTGGCACGACATGCTGTTTCCACAGCTTCTGCCCAAAAGTGTCTTGGCGTCTTGTATTCGTCAAGCATCGTTCTTGCCATCTCAATAAGAGTTCGGTTCTTCCTCTCAACAACTCCATTTTGTTGAGGCGTGTACATAGCCGAGAACTCATGTGAAACACCTTCTTCGTCAAGAAAGGTATCCACATGGGTGTTCTTGAACTCCGATCCATTATCGCTCCGAACCTTCTTGATCTTCACTTCAAACTTATTTTGCGCTTTGCGAATGAAGTTCTTGAAGATCTTTTGTACTTGGGACTTATCATCAAGAAATAATACCCACGTAAATCTGGAAAAATCATCAACTATAACTAGACCATAGGAATTTCCACCAAGACTCTTGTA
The DNA here is from genome assembly GCA_039707655.1 of Elymus sibiricus. Taxonomy (NCBI): domain Eukaryota; kingdom Viridiplantae; phylum Streptophyta; class Magnoliopsida; order Poales; family Poaceae; genus Elymus; species Elymus sibiricus. The sequence continues at coordinate 470,079,821 of CM077669.1, forward strand.
AGCATTGGGACCAAAAAGATCCATGTGAAGTAGCTCGAGTGGTCTCCTAGTAGTCATGATATTCTTAACGGGATGACTTCCACCTACTTGCTTTCCAGCTTGACAAGCACTACAAAGTCTATCTTTGTCAAAGATAACATCTTTAACACCAAGTATATGATCACCTTTGATAAGCTTGTCTAGATTACGAATGCCAACATGTCCTAGTCTTCTATGCCAAAGCCAACCTTTAGAAGATTTTGCAATAAGACAAGTACGAGGTTTGGATCTCTTAGTGAAATCGACTATGTATAGATCACCTCTACGGAAACCGGTAAAGACCATGTTATGATTATCTTGACGAAACACTTGGCAATCTACTTTCTTGAATAGCACATTAAAACCGAAGTCAGCAAGTCTAGATACGGAAAGAAGATTGTAGCCAAGGGATTCAACAAGCATGACGTTTTGAATAGAGCTATCATGGGATATGGCCACCTTACCAAGACCAAGTACCTTACCCTTGGAGTTGTCTCCAAATGTTACGTACCTTCGCGGTCCATGGTTAGGTGTGGTCTCTTCAAACATTTCTCTATCTCCGGTCATATGATCGGTGCATCCGCTATCGAGAATCCACTCTTGTCCTCCGGACATGTAATCCATGAAGTTTGCCATGAGACTTAGATTCTTCATGATCTTCTCATACTCGATGTCGAACAATTCATCTTCATCATAGTAGCCATGTTCCGCATTGTCATCATCAAGTGGGAAATCTTCGTCACAAAGAACAAGAGATTCGTTAGTGTTGTGATCATGACAATGTTCAAGTTTATGAATGCGAAGGGCCTCTATAATGATGTTGTTGATAGTTATGACATCTCCTTTAGCACACATGAGGTCTCTAAGCTCAAATAGATAGTCATCAAACTTTGGATCACTAGGCATCATTTTGTGAAAGGAAATAGTTTTATGAAGAATTTCATCAAGATTACTCAATGAATAACTTGGATATCGTTTCTCCAAGTCGTTCCACAAAGTATAAGCACATTCAAAATTCTACATTTGATTAAGCACATCTCTAGGCAATCCTCTAACGATGAGATTAACAGTTCTAAGATTGCATAGCATATCAATTTCCTCTTCATGTGTGGGATGTAAAGGATCAATGGGAGGTACATAGGGGTTCTTAACATACTTGCTCAATTGAAATTCATTAAATAGCTCAAGCATTAAAGTTTTCCATTGACTATAGAACTCTCCATCAAGAATGGGCACTCTACAACTCAAACTCCCTATACTAGACACATCCATCTTCCTCCACGGTGATGAAACCGAAGCAATGGAGACCAAAGCTCAGATACCAATTGAGGGATCACTAGAAGAGTGTCTAGAGGGGGGTGAATAGACTACTAGCAGGAATTTAAAACCTAACCTTTTCCCAAGTTAATTGGTTGGCAGATTTTAACAATTATGGCAAGTCTAGCACACCCTACACATGCATGTCAATAAGTATGGCAGCGGAAAGTAAAGACATTGCACATGGAAGTAAAGAGTTGAGATAGGGAGATCAAACGCATGAGGGACACAAAGATTTTTCCCGTGGTTCCGATAGGTGGTGTTGTCGTACGTCCACGTTTATGGAGTCTTCAACCCATGGAGGGTAACGGTCGCGAGAGTCCATGGAGGGCTCCACACATAAGGGTCCACGAAGTAGCAACCTTGACTATTCCATAATGGCTTCCGTCCACGAAGGACTAGCCTCACTATGGGTAGTTCTTCATGAAGTAGGCGATCTCTTTGCCCGTACAAACTTCTTGGTTCAACTCCACAACACGAAGTAGGAGGCTCCCAAGAGACACCTAACCAATCTAGGAGGCACCACCCTCCAAAAGGTAATAGGCTCGGCAATGTCGATGAACTCCTTGCTCTTGTGCTTCAAGATTATAGACTCCTCAACACACAATCACTCTCTCACAGATTTGGCTATGGTGGAAGAGATTGATTTGGTGGAAAGCAACTTGGGGAGGCTAGAGATCAAGATTCATATGGATGGAGTGGAATAGCTTGATCTCAACACATGAGTAGGTGGCTCTCTCTCAGAAAATATGATGGGGCAAGTATGGAATAGTTCCGAGTGCTTCTCTTTCGAGTGGGTGGTGGTGAAGGGGTATATATAGGCATCCCCAAAAATCCAACCGTTACACCTAAAGTGACCAACTCGGTGACACCGATGTGTGAATCTCGGTGGTACCAAAGTGATCAAAAGGTGACAACTTTTGAATCTAGGTGAGACCGATATATAAATCTGGGCGGTACCGATAAGGTGACCAACGGTCAGATTGCGCAACTCGGTGACGTCGATCCAACAAACTCGGTGGTACCGATTTTGTGAATCGAGGTAACAGAAAGTTGGCAACCCAAACTCGGTGGCACCGAAGTGGAATCGGTTGCACCGATGTGCTAGGGTTTGGCATGGGTCTGTCTGAGTTTGGGAATCGGTGGCACCGAGTGGAAAGTGTTGGTTGCACCGATTTTGGATATTTGACTTTGGACAGACTTTTGTGGAAGAGCTTGTGGGTGTTTTTGGTGACTATCACTTGTGCACGTATGAGCATTTTGTTCACCAACATTACCTTACCCCCTTTTAATAGTATTGGCTTTCCTATGGACTCAAAGTGATTTCTCACAAAGTAAAATGTAGAGTCCTTTTGCTTGAAGCTTTGCCAACCCATTTCCTTGCATCTTGGGGTTACTCGTCACAGCCCTTTTTGCCAACCCATCTCTCAATGGACTTTTATATGAAATGCACTAGGTAAAAGTATTAGTCCATGAGACAATGTATGTTGTCATGAATTATCAAAACCACCAAGGGAGCATGTTGTGCTTTCACAAATCGACCACCTCTGCTCGCGGGTCGCCGACACGAGCGGGAGCCATGTACTACCACGCTGGTAGACGGTGGCCCCCTCAACCACCTCGTCCTTGCTATCAGAAAACCGATCCCCGCCACCATCAGCATGGCCACTCGGCTCCTGCTGATGCAGATCCGGACAGGTATCCCATCGGGTCTGCTGGGACGTAGCCTGATCCCTACTCTGCTCTGGAGTCTCGTGGAATGAAGGGTCTGGGACAGGAGTCTCGTGGGTCAAAGGCTCGTCGACCTGAGGCTCGTGGACAGGAGTCCGCGTAGCCTCCACCTCAGACGGGTCCACCCTAGAAGTCTTGTGCTTGGGTGAATCAGCTGGAGGTGGCGGCGAGGAAGGCATAGCAGCCTGCGTACCTCTCCCGCGGCCACGTGTACCTCTACTAGCTCTCTTCTTCCCCCAACCTCCTCTCCCGGTGGGCAACGACGCCGACAAAGAAACGCCCGCTTGTGTCTGCATACTGTCGAGCAACGCTATCCGGAGAGACAGGGTGGAATGGAAGTACCCCTCCCACCACGCGCCGACGAAGAAGGAGCCACGGATCACTCTGGACCCGCGCCCACCATCTCTCAACACCTGCCATGACAAAGAGGAAACGAAATTAGTACAACATAAAAAAATTGAATACCGACATGAATAATAATATGTATATAATTTAAGTGCATCATCATCATGTATATTATAAAAATTGAATACCTTACATGAACTAATAATAATCTTGATTGTCTATATATGCTCCGGGATCAATAAATGCATCATCATCATCACTATCATGAATGACGTGCTCATCGGGAACATCGGGAAACAACATGTGGAAGGCCTCCTTTATGTAATCGGTCAAGCATTGACACATCATCCGCAGCAGTAACCTCTTCTTGTTCCGGCTCAGGGGTGAAGTCAGATTCATTGTCGCTGTCTACTTCAATGTTCTGGGGTGAAGTAGAGCGGTTCTTGAAACTTTTTTTGGAAAGACATGTTTCTTCGAAGAATTCTCCTTCATATATGTCTGGGTTAATGTGAGGTTCATAATCCTCTTCATTGGGGGGAGGTGGTCTAAAACGTGGCTGCACTTCATAAACGACATCCCAACCATTCAGATTTGGATCAGTTTGGCAAGCCTACGGTAGATAGAAAACTTGGGTCGCCTGTTAATCCGTAATATAGACATCGGGAACATCTAGATGGGTGCTTTGTTTGATTTCGACTAGCCCTATATGTTCATGAGTCCTTCTAGTCTCTTTCGGCTGGAACCAATAACATTTGAAGACTACGACGTTCGGTGGGTTTTCACCATAGAATAGAAGTTTATAAATTGCTTCAACTCTTTCATAATACTCGGTACCTCCTTCGCCGATAGCAGAGACACAACAATTTGTAGACTTTTCGTCGGCCATAGATAGCTCTTTGCCAAAGGTACGAAAGCGATACCCGTTGATGTCATATTTGTCAAATGAACGGACCTTATAGTCAAAACCATTAGCGACTTGTCTCAATTCGGCGTCCATAGACTCTGAATTAGGCTACAAGTTTAATATGAAAGGATTGTTGCATTAGCCACAAATTAGACGAAGAAATGAAATGGTCTAATGGAAATTACCGTTTGTTTGAACCAAGAGATGAAATCGGGATAGCCGCCTCCATGCTTTGCCAGAAGCTCATACTCTTCGATGGAATCCTTTTGGATCACCGCTCCATCCGACAATTTGGCGACGTATCGACTGTATCAAATATCTGGGAATAAGAGTAGTTCAAAGGAATTAGAAGTTGCGAAACAATGTACCGAGAACTTACTCGATGTATGGCCGCACTTCTGTTAGGTTGTTGAAGATATACAACGAAATTGTCCGCCATTCTTCGACATCCAATGCTATTGCTTTCGAAGCACCGGCGGGTGTGAGCTTCCCTTTGAATAGGCTGAGGTTGGATCGACCTTTTTAGGGTCGCCAGCATTGTACCGAGGCTTCAGATTATGCAAATGACGTTTTTTGGCTTCGTAGTGTGCTGTCACGAAGTTTGCCGCCTCCTCGGTAATGAATGCCTCTGCCATCGATGCTTCAATTGTACATTTATTTTTACATTTTGCTTGAAGCGTCTTCTGCATCATCTCAGTTGCGTAGCACCAACGATTTTGCACGCCCCCCCAATCTTCCCTCGGTTGGGAGATGCAAAATCAAATGCTGCATTGGATTAAAGAAACCCGGTGGAAAGATCTTCTCTAACTTGCAGATCAACTCCTATGCCAACTCTTCCAGTTCATCTAGCAAGCCAGGCGATAGTTCTTTCGCACAAAGAACACGGAAGAAATAGCTCAGCTCTGCCAGTACTAGCCATTCATCCTCAGGGACAAAGCCACGCAACATCACATGCATTACCCGCTCAAGCCATATGTGCCAATCATGACTCTTGAGACCAAATATTTTCAATTTGTCAAGACTCGCTCCCCTCTTTAGATTCACTGCATACCCATCGGGGAACATCAACTGCATTTTCACCCACAAGATCATTTCCCTCATAGCTGGCCTTCCAAGATTGAACCATGCCTTTGGCTTCGTCCAGTTCTGCTTTCATTTCGGTTGTCGCATATTTTGTAATGGTCTATCACATAGAGCCTCCTGATCGACTCTAGACTTAGGATTATCCTTTGACTTGCCCTCTATGCCGAACAATGTACCAAAAAGGGCCTCGGCAATATTCTTTTCAGTGTGCATCACGTCGATGTTGTGTGGGCAAAGGAGGTCTTTGAAGTAAGGCAGATCCCACAAGCATGTCTTGTGAGTCCAGGCGTGTTCCGAATTATACCCTTTGAAATACCCTGGACGCTCTGGATTAGGCCCGAGAGCGTTTAACTGATCCAGGGTCTGTTGGCCTGTCAACGCAGGTGGTGCAGAGTTTTTGACAACTCTACCTTTGATGAAATTCTTCTTGTCTTTTCTGAACTTATGGCGAGGATCCAGGAACTGTCTATGCAAGTTGAAGCAAGAAAACTTGCAACCCGCCTGCAGCCAACGAAACTGAAGAGCTGCCTTGCATGTGGGGCACGGGAACCTTCCATGCACACACCAGCCAACGAATAGCGCATACGCCGACAAGCCATGCATCGAGTACATGTACCACACATGCATTGAGAAGTTTTGTTTTGTAGCGGCATCGTATGTCTTAATCCCATTATCCCAAGCTTCTTGCAATTCATCCTTAAGCGGCTGCATGTACACATTCATATTCTTCCCTGGATAGTTGGGCCCTAGAATTATCAACGTCAGGAAAATGTTCTTTCTTTGCATAATCGGTCCGGGGGGGGGGGGAGATTGAGTGGAATGACAAATACAGGTCAACAACTATATTGGGTTGCCGTCATACCAAAAACATTGAACCCATCCGTGCAGATGGCTACTCAAGGATGCCTTGGATCTACCGCTTTATCCTTATGTAATGTATCGAAGTGCTTCCACGCAAAAGCGTCTGAAGTGTGTACCAACATCTGATTCCCATTTGCATCTAGTTCGGTTCTTTTGCCAAATTTGTGCCATGTCATCTGTCTGGTCGTCTCTTCGACCATGAAAAGACATTGAAGTCTTGGTATTATTGTCTTATACCGAAGAACATTAACTGGGATTTTGGTCTGAATCTTCTCACCCATACCGTTGTCTACCACAACATACCTGGAAGACTTGCAAATGGGACAATAGTTCAAGCCCGCATACTCAAGCCTAAATAAGGCACATCCGTTCTCACAGGCATCTATCTTCTCATAGGGCATCTTAAGTACACGGGGGATTTTGTCCGACTGGTACAGGTTTACAGGCATGACATGGCCTTTGGGTAGAAAGCGTCCAAACAGTGTCACCATCGCGTCGTAGCATTCTCTGCCCAAGTTCAACTGAGCCTTCAGAGCCATTACTTGCACGATGGCATCCAACTGACAAAGCTCAGTGTGCTCGTGGAGAGGAAGTTTTGAAGACTCCAACATTTCATAGAAGGCCTTTGCAGATTCCTCCATCTCATCATCTGAATCCCGAGCATCATCAAAGTCTTGCACCATGTCTTCGATCCCGGTACCATCCTCATCGGTGCGACGACGAACCACCACAGCTCTGGCACGTTGGGCAGACTCACCATGAAATGTCCACATCGTATAATTAGGCATAAAACCCATCCTCTGCAGGTGTTTACCCATTACATCCTCTGTTTGCTGTTTAAATTGTCGCACCCACGACACAGGCACCAGGTTTTTCTCTGGCCAATTGCAAATGCAGCTTTCACAAACCCCTTGGTTTTTGTTAACCATTCATTAGTCATGTCTTTCTGACTAGTGTGACCGGTGTACATCCACGCACGATCACTCATCTTGACTAGCTACTGAACACACAAGAAATACATATATAATTCAGCATATATATTCATCAGTTAATCAAGTTTGTCAGTTTTATTATGTCCATGCAACCTACACGCTAATAGGTAAAGATAGGTCCTAATCCCACCCGAGTATGTGTAGATTGGGTTCATTTTCCCATGCTCTGCTCCGGATCCGACACAAAATTTCGGCAGCACCTCCCCGCTGTTCTCCTGATACACGTCTCGGCAATAAACAGAGAGGATGTGTACCCGGAGAACAACAGGGAGGCACTGACTAAATTATGCATCGGATCCGGAGTAGAGCATATGGGAAAACGAACCCAATCTACACATACTCGGGCTGTCCATGGATAACGTTGGACAATTCGCAAGAATCACGGTTATAAATATGCAAATGCATGCATATTTATAACTGTAACCCTTTCGAACGGGAGATGCATACTGGTCACGCATACTGATGATTTAATCTACCTATAGCTAGTAAGTTTCATCGGCATGAAGACCGGAATAGAGCAAATGAAGGGGGAGGAGGAGATATAATTTGTGCTCACCCACGAATGCAGGGGCGGAGCTCGTCAAACACACGGGGAGGTCGTCGAACACCAGCCCCTCGCAACAACGAAACAACTGCACATTTAAATCCACACGATCAACACGAAAATTCAATCCTGATAGAAAAATCTCTCTATCTATAACTACTTTTCCACTTCTATTTTATTCTTTTTCTCCTCTATTTCCTCTTCTTCTTCCTTTTCTTCTCTTCTTCTTCTTCTTCTTCTTCTTGTTCTTTTTTTCTTGTTCTTCTTTTCTTCTCCTCTTCTTCTTCTCCTCTTCCTTCTACTTTCTCCTCTTATTCTGTTTTTCCTCTTCTTCTCCTCCTCTTCTTCTCCTCTTCTCCTCTTTTACTTCATCTTCTTCTTCTCCTTCTTCTTATTCTTCTTCTTCTTCTTCTTCTTCTTCTTCTTCTCTTCTTCTTCTTCTTCTTCTTCTTCTTCTTCTTCTTCTTCTTCTTCTTCTTCTTCTTCTTCTTCTTCTTCTTCTTCTTCTTCTTCTTCTTCTTCTTCTTCTTCTTCTTCTTTTCTCCTCCTCCTCCTCCTCCTCCTCCTCTTCTTCTTCTTCTTCTTCTTCTTCTTCTTACTCTTCTTTTCTTCTTCTTTTTTCTAACCTAACTAACAACTAACCTAACTAACCTAATTAACAGTAGAAATTAAACGAAAAAACAGGGGACTCACCAGAGGGGGGTGGCGGCCGGGTGACATGGAAGGCGTAGGGAGGCCGGGGGCGTCGGGGTGGCGGGGGGCAGGGGCACAGAGGCGCCGGGGGCGGCCGAGCGGCGGGAGGCAGGGGCGGCGGGGCGGCGGGGGCGGCCGGGGCGGGGCGGCGCGCGGTGGCTCGGGGGCGAGACAGAGAGAGAGAGAGAGAGAGAGAGAAAGAGAGAGAGAGAGGGGGTGGGGGTCGGGGACGGCGTTAGGTATAGAGGTTCTTTGCTGTCTGCTAGCAGACGGCAAAGAGTATAGTAGCAGACGACAAAGAACCATCCAGGCCGAGAAGACGGCAAATAACCATCCAGGCCGTTGATACGTCTCCAACGTATCTACTTTTCCTCACCCTTTTGCCCTTGTTTTGGACTCTAATTTGCATGATTTGAATGGAACTAATCCGGACAGACACTGTTTTCAGTAGAACTACCATGGTGTTGTTTTTGTGCAAAAATAAAAGTTCTCGGAATGGAACGAAACTTTTTGGAGAATTATTTCAGAATATATGTGAATTATTGGAGCCAAAATCCACCAAAGAGGGGGCCAGGGTGGCCAGCACCCACCAGGGCGCTCTAGGCCCCCTAGGCGCGCCCTGGTCGGTTGTGCCCACCTCATGGCCCCACTGACCCTAATTCCGCCACTATAAATTCCTATTTTCGGAGAAAAAATCAGTAAGAAAGTTTCATCGCGTTTTACGATATGGAGCCGCCGCCACCTCCTGTTCTTCATCGGGAGGCCAGATCTTGAGCCCGTTTGGGGCTCCGGAGAGGGGAATCTTCGGTCTTCGTCATCACCAACCTTTCTCCATCGCCAATTCCGTGATGCTCCCCACCGGGAGTGAGTAATTCCTTCGTAGGCTTGCTGGTCGGTGAGGAGTTGGATGAGATTCATCATGTAATCGAGTTAGTTTTGTTAGGGCTTGATCACTAGTATCCATTATGTTCTAAGATTGATGTTGCTATGACTTTGCTATGCCTAATGCTTGTCACTAGGGGCCGAGTGCCATGATTTCAGATCTGAACCGTTTATGTTATCACCTCTATATCTATGTTCTTGATCCGATCTTGCCTAGTCATATGCACCTATTACGTGTTATGATCCGTCAACCCCATAGTGACAATATTTGGGATACTTCGCGGTGATGACCGTAGTTTGAGGGGTTCATGTATTCACCTTGTGTTAATGCTTTGTTCTGATTCTCTATTAAAAGGAGGCCTTAATATCCCTTAGTTTCCGTATGGACCCCGCAGCCACGGGAGGGTAGGACAAAAGATGTCATGCAAGTTCTTTTCCATAAGCACGTATGACTATTTACGGAATACATGCCTACATTACATTGATGAACTGAGCTAGTTCTATATCGCCCTAGGTTATGACTTTTATATGATGAATATCATCCAACGAGTTACCGATCCAATGCCTACGATCTTTCCACTTATTGTTCTTGCTAAGTTACTATTGCTGTTGCTGCTGTTCCAACTGCTACAAAACTATTGTTGTTACTGTCACGACTGCTATCAAACTATCATGTTACTGTGCTACTGATCACTTTGCTGCAGATATTTAATCTCCAGGTGTGGTTGAATTGACAACTCAACTGCTAATGCTCTCAAGTATTCTTTGGATCCCCTTGTGTCGAATCTATAAATTTGGGTTGAATACTCTACCCTCGAAAATTGTTGCGATCCCCTATACTTGTGGGTTATCAAGACCTTTTTCTGACGCCGTTGCCGGGGAGCATAGCAATATTTGTTGAGTCACTTGGGATTTATATCAACTTATCACTATGAAGAATCTGAAGGATCCAAAGACTAAGATTTTTCCCTCTAAGACGAGGGGAGGTAAGGAACTGCCATCTAGCTCTACACTTGATTCACCTTCTGTTATGAGTAAGCTTGCAACACCACCACATGCTAGTAATCCTGATATGTCGCAAGTTATTGATGATGCTACCTCTGCTATGAATTATGCTATTGATGATGCTAGTACCATGCTTGATGATAATGTGCCACTAGGAGAATTTCTTGATGAACAAATTGCTAGAGCTAAAGAGAATGAAACTACTGAAACTGATGAGATTGCTGAAACTGATGAAGCTTATGAAACTGATGATGACTATGATACTCCGATTAGTCCTAGCTCTCCTAAGTTTGAAATGTCCAAGATACCTGAAGGTTATGTTATGGACGAAGAGATAACTAGAGAAATTCTTTCTTGCAAGGATAGAAACGATCTTAAGAAATTGCTACGCAAGTATAAGGAAAAGACTTTGAATGCTAGAATGAAATGTGATCCTAAGTTTGCCACTTCACCTATCTTTGTTACGGATAAGGATTATGAATTCTCTGTCGACCCAGAGTTAATTAGTTTGGTTGAATCTGATCCTTTCCATGGCTATGAAACTGAAACTGTAGTGGCACACCTTACTAAGCTGAATGATATAGCCACCCTCTTTGCTCATGATGAGAAGATTCGCTACTATTATATCCTTAAGTTATTTCCGTTCTCATTAAAGGGTGATGCTAAGACATGGTACAATACTCTTGCTCCTGGTTGTGTGCATAGTCCCCAGGATATGATCTACTACTTCTCTAAAAAATATATTCCTGCTCATAAGAAACAAGCTGCCTTACAGGAACTATTTAACTTTGTGCAAATTGAAGAAGAGAGTCCCCCACAAGCTTGGGAGAGGCTTCTCCAATTGCTTAATGCTTTGCCCGATCATCCTCTCAAGAAAAATGAAATAATTGATATCTTTGATAATGGACTAACCGATGCTTCTAGGGACTTCCTAGATAGTTGTGCTGGTTGTGTTTTCAGGGACCGAACTGTTGAACAAGCTGAGGAATTATTGAATAACATATTGAAGAATTATGATGATTGGACTCTTCCTGAACCACCGCCTAAACCCACTCCAAAGAAGAGGGGTATGTTATTTCTCAGTCCTGAATATATGCAAGAGGCAAAGAAATCTATGAAGGAAAAAGGTATTAAAGCTGAGGATGTTAAGAATCTGCCACCTATTGAAGAAATACATGGCCTCGACACACCACCACCTCCATAGGTGGTAGAGGTAAATTCTTTATTAAAGTTTAATGAAAGTGACATTCCTCACAATAAACATCCTAGTCAATGCTTATATGAGTTTGACAACTATATTATGAAGCAAGATCATTTCAATGCTCATGTTCTGAAACAATTGAAATATAATTCTGATATGATTGCTCGCTTGAGTGACTCGCTATGTAGAATCAGTAATGATGTTAGAGGTGTAGGAAAGCATGCCTCTATGGTTCAAACTCAGTTAGAACAAGTTGCTAAGTCTCAAAAAGAATTGCTTGATGAAATGATCAATAATATGAATGATTTTGCTGCTAGAGTAGTAACTAGAGGAGATAGAATGACCAAAGAACCACTTTATCCTGAAGGTCATCCTAAAAGAATTGAACAAGACTCTCAGAGAATTAATCATGATGCACCTAGTCCTTCTAAGAAGAAAAAGAAAAAGAAAAATGAAAGGACTTTCCATACCTCTAGTGAACCTGAGACACAAAAAAACCCTGATGATAATGATGTCTCTATTACCGATGCTGAAACTCAATCTGGTAGTGAACATTCACCTAGTGATAATGAAAATGATAATGATGATGTTCATGATGATGCTCATCCTAGTAATGATGTAGAACCAGATAATGATGTTGAAATAGAGCCTCCTCCCGATCTTGATAACCCACAACCTAAAAATAAACAGTATGATAAAAGAGACTTTGTGGCTAGGAAACATGGTTAAGAAAGAGAGCCATGGGTTCAAAAACCCATGCCCTTTCCACCTAAGCCATCTAAGAAAAAGGATGATGAAGAATTTCAACGCTTTGCTGAAATGATTAGGCCAGTCTTTTTGCGTACCCGCTTAACTGATATTTTGAAGATGGCCCCTTATGCAAAGTATATGAAAGACATCATCACAAATAAAAGAAAGATACCTGAAGCTGAAATCTCCACCATGCTTGCTAATTATTCTTTGAAGGATGGAGTACCTAAAAACTAGGAGATCCTGGAATACCAACTATACCTTGCTCCATTAAAAGAAATTATGTCAAAACTGCTTTGTGTGATATGGGAGCCGGTGTTAGTGTTATGCCATTCTCCTTATATAAAAGACTTGATTTGAATAAACTCACACCTACCGAGATATCATTGCAAATGGCTGACAAATCAACGGCCATACCTATTGGTATTTGTGAAGATGTGCCCGTTGTTGTTGCAAATGTTACTATCTTAACGGACTTTGTTATTCTTGAGATGCCCGAGGACGACAACATGTCGATTATCCTTGGTAGACCCTTTTTGAATACTGCAGGGGCTGTTATTGATTGCAATAAAAGCAAAGTCACTTTTCATATCAATGGTAATGAGCATCCGGTGCACTTTCCGAAGAAACAATTCCAAGTGAATGGTATAAATGTTATTGAAGAATCTCCGACCATCACTATTGGAAGTTTTCAATTACCTCTTCCTACTGACAAAAAGAAATATGATATACTTGTTGTTGGGGATATGCACATCCCCATTGAGGTAACTTAGTGTTTTACGAAAGTTCTTCGGTTTCATGCTAATCGGAAGTGGTTGTTAATAAGACTTCATCAACCTTATTAATGAATCATTTTTGAGAAGTATGAAGTCGATGAATCTAGTAAGCACCATTCTCTGCTCCCACCTTTTATTTTCTGTTTTAGTTAGTTAAATAAAATAAAATGCCATGATTATCCTGTTTTCTGTTTTCTCCGTGCAATAAACAAATGAGCCAAAAATAAAAATTCTCAGAATGCCCTGAAAATTTTACATGATTTTTTTCCGAATATTTATGATTTTTTGATGCAAATAATACCAGAGGGGGGTGCACCTAGTGCCCACAAGACACCAGGGCGCGCCAGCACCCCCAGGCGCGCCCTGGTGGGTTGTGGCCCCCACGTGGGCCCCCTCACTTATCTCTTTAGCCCACATCATCCCCTACCTCCAGAAAAAAATCACCACAGCCACCATTCTCGTGTTCTTGCTCTCAAACCCACGGTTTCGATCTCTTTGCTCGAAGCTCCATTTCTGAAACTGTTTGGAGGGATTGCTACTTGGTATGTGACTCCTCCATTGCTCCAATTAGTTTTTGTTTTAGTGGGTTATTTGTAGAGTAATTAGTACTCTTGGTGCTGCTGTAGATGAGCTTGCATGTTGAATTCTTAGAGTTCTAAGTAGTTTGAATGCTCAATATGGCCTCTATGCATGCTTAGGAGTAGTTGCTAACAATCTTACAAAGTTTTGTTGACAAACTTTTGTGGACTAAATTTTTTCAGAATTTTATAGGAATAAAAATGCAATTATTTAGGAGTTCTTCGAGGAGGAGATCCTCGGAAGCCTTGTCAAGTGGAAGCTCGGTTCGACGGTCTTATGTTGAACCAAGCGAAAGCTCGATGCGAGATGCCGCCACCAAATCATGTTTGTGGCCTTGCGACGAGTTCATGGAAGGTGCAGGTATTAAGGAGGAATTTGACCAATTTATTCACAATACAGAGCTTGCTCCCTTCATCGCAGATAAGTGCCCCCAACACCTCGAACTCATGAAAACATTCACAAAGAAATTTAAATATTTTTCTCGAGAGTCTAGAGTTTCATTCAACCTGTACGATCATTCCTTCACCATGCCGTTAGAAATGTTTAGCGAAGCATGCAAACTTCCATATTGGGGTTCCCTCGATGAACCAACAAAAGCTGAGTATGAATCATTTTTAGTTAATCTTTGCTTTGGTGAAGATAGGTGGTAACACAAGGGAGAATTAACAGCATCCATTTTCCATCATTACAATACTTTGCGCTCTTTAACGGTAAATGTATCGTAGGCAAACAAGATTGTAGCACACTGTGTGCTCCTGATTTGAGTCTCTTACACACTGCCATAACTGGGAATAAGGATTATAATCTTGGTGCAATTGTTGCACGGAGGTTGCAGCTCAATGCTGCTAGTGGTAATTTTTATGGATGGATCTATGCCTCCCATGTAGCTGAGAGATTAAATGTTTCAACATGGCCTAATGACCCCATCCTACCTACTCAGTATTTAGACTTTGATGCCATGAAGCGTCATAAGTTCCTTACGGGTACGGCCACTAACTACACCTATAACTTGAGATTTAATAAAAAGCCCGTTGTGGCCGTTGCTTTGCCTGCTCCTGCTCTCTTTGATTTTCACACTAGGGGAATATATTATGTCCTTGAGAGCGAAGCCCATGCATACAACGCGGAGGTTGAAGCTGCTAGGAGGTCCGCGGAGTCTGTTCCAAGGGCATCAGTGAGCCATCGCCCAGATTATTATTCATATGGATAGTGATTACCAAGCTAGGCCAAAAGCCTAATCTTGGGGGAGTACGTATTTCCATCAACATTACATTCATATTCACACATTTCATTCCAGTTGTCGGTGTTCACACCTTTTCATTGTAATATCCATGCTAGATTTGTTTTCTCGCTTTCTTCTTGTCGGTTTGAAAAACTTTGAGAAAATCCAAAAATATTCCCTACTTCTTTTTAGTTTTTCTTTCTAGCTTAGTTTAATTGTTGCATTAAAAGAAAACCCAAAAATATTCCTCGTTTCTTCTTTCGCTTGTTGGGAGCTTTCCCGTGTAATTAGTTTTTCTCGTTTTTGTTTTTCCTCTTTAATTTGCTTTCTTCAACAAAAACCAAAAACTCCAAAAATATTTCAGTATGTTTCTCTGAAATTCTTTTCCTTTTTACTTGAGTCATAACTAGAAGAAGACCACAATGAAATTGTTGAGTGGATCTCATCAACATTATTGTTTATCTAACAAAGAGCCCGTATTACCTTGTCTTCTCCTCTTGAATAAAATGTTTGCAGATTTCAGCTTAGTCCACGGCACTCTTGCACTATTATTATTTTCTTATCATTCGATCGTGCAAGTGAAAGGCAATAATGACAACATTTGATGAATTGACTGTGGCAGAGAAAGGCGGGTATGAACTCAACTTGTTTTTGTTTTTGTAAATGTGTTTAACCTAGTATCCCTTGATTCAACTCATTATGATCAAACATGTTTGCAATGACCATTAGAGATTATAGTTGTTCATGCCATGCTTAAGTAGCTAGGAGTGGATAATGATTTATCTTGGGTGTCAACATGCATTAAAATGGTTGTGATGCGGTATGATGATATTGTATCCTCCTCTGAATGCTTCAAGTGGCTTGACTTGGCACATGTTCACGCATGTAGTTGAATCAAAACCAACATAGCCTTCATGATATTTATGTTCATGGTGTCCATATCCTACTCATGCTAGTATTCAATGTTGATTATATGTAATGCATGTTCATGACCGTTTTTGCTCTCTAGCTGGCCGCTTCTCAATCTATTTGCTAGCGTTCGCCTGTACTAAGCGGGAATACTGCTTGTGCATCAAAACCCTTAAACCAAGTTATGCCAGATGAGTCCACCATATCTACCTATATGCGGTATTACCCTGCCGTTCCAAAGTAAATTTGCATGTGCCACCTCTAAAAATTCAAATGAACATCTATTTTGTGTGCCTGGACCACTCATGGAGCGACAGGGGGCGGTCAGTATCTTCCATGCTAAGCGGGTTATTCTCATGATGAGTGTTTATTCACTCGTCCTTACACGAGAGGGGCGGTAATAGGGATTCCCATTCCCGAAATCAAAAATCAAAAATAATTAAACAAAACTCCCCAGGAATGTTGTTGGGTTGGACGGTACCCGTGGATGCGGCAGGCCATGGAGTGTGATTGTTGGTGGAGGGGGAGTAAACCTTTACTTTTACCGCTTGGGAACCGCCGCTAATTTGTTTAGCATGGAAGATATCGATAACTCTTGGGCGTGACGTTGATAGGAAGGGTGTACCTCCCAAAATTATATCTATCTCTGTTTTAAACTCTGAGCTCTGGCACCGCTGCAAATCCATGCTTCCCTCCGCGAAGGGACTATCTATTTACTTTTATGTTGAGTCATCACCTTCTCAAATAAGCGCCAGACCTGAGAGCACTATTGTCATCCTCATGCATTGTGAATAGTTGATGTTGGGTACAGCATGACTGGATCTTTTCTACCATGAATTACAATGTTTAGTCGCTGCTTGAACTTTGGAGGTGCTCTGCATTTATGTTTTGCGGTCTCAGAAAGGGCTAGCGAGATACCATTATTGTCATATTGTATCATGATTGTTTTGACAAAGTGTTGGCGCTTGAGATATCTTATTATTGCTCGCTAGTTGCTTATGTTATTGTTATGAGTTAATATAATTTCTAAGAGTTATTGTTGACATGGTTAGTCATAATCTTTGCTAAAAACCTGGGTGCTACTTAAGCATATATATGTAAACAAAAACAAAAGAGTTCATAAAAGTTTTTCTTTATCACTTTCAGTTTGTCAACTGAATTGCTTGAGGACAAGCAAAGGTTTAAGCTTGGGGGAGTTGATACGTCTCCAACGTATCTACTTTTCCTGACCCTTTTGCCCTTGTTTTGGACTGTAATTTGCATGATTTGAATGGAACTAATCCGGACTGACGCTGTTTTCAGCAGAACTACCATGGTGTTGTTTTTGTGCAGAAATAAAAGTTCTCGGAATGGAACGAAATTTTTTGGAGAATTATTTCAGAATATATGTGAATTATTGGAGCAAAAATCCACCGAAGAGGGGGGCCAGGGTGGCCAACACCCACCAGGGGGCGCCAGGCCCCCTGGGCGCGCCCTGGTGGGTTGTGCACACCTCGTGGCCCCACTGACCCTAATTCCGCCACTATAAATTCCTATTTTCGGGGAAAAAATCAGGGAGAAAGTTTCATCGCGTTTTACGATACGGAGCCACCGCCACATCCTGTTCTTCATTGGGAGGCCAGATCTGGAGCCCGTTTGGGGCTCCGGATAGGGGAATCTTCGGTCTTCGTCATCACCAACCTTTCTCCATCGCCAATTCCATGATGCTCCCCACCGGAAGTGAGTAATTCCTTCATAGGTTTGCTGGTCGGTGAGGAGTTGGATGAGATTCATCATGTAATCGAGTTAGTTTTGTTAGGGCTTGATCACCAGTATCCATTATGTTCTGAGATTGATGTTGCTATGACTTTGTTATGCCTAATGCTTATCACTAGGGCCCGAGTGCCATGATTTCAAATCTGAACCATTTATGTTATCACCTCTATATCTATGTTCTTGATCCGATCTTGCCTAGTCATATGCACCTATTACGTGTTATGATCCGTCAACCCCATAGTGACAATATTTGGGATACTTCGCGGTGATGACCGTAGTTTGAGGGGTTCATGTATTCACCATGTGTTAATGCTTTGTTCCGGTTCTCTATTAAAAGGAGGCCTTAATATCCCTTAGTTTCCTTATGGACCCCACTGCCACGGGAGGCTAGGACAAAAGATGTCATGCAAGTTCTTTTCCATAAGCATGTATGACTATTTACGGAATACATGCCTACATTACATTGATGAACTGAGCTAGTTCTGTATCGCCCTAGGTTATGACTGTTATATGATGAATATCATCCAACGAGTTACCGATCCAGTGCCTATGATCTTTCCACTTATTGTTCTTGCTAAGTTACTATTGCTGCTGCTGCTGTTCCAACTGCTACAAAACTATTGCTATTACTGTCACTACTGCTATCAAACTATCATATTACTATGCTACTGATCACTTTGCTGCAGATATTTAATCTCCAGGTGTGGTTGAATTGGCAACTCAACTGCTAATACTCTCAAGTATTCTTTGGCTCACCTTGTGTCGAATCTATAAATTTGGGTTGAATACTCTACCCTCGAAAACTGTTGTGATCCCCTATACTTGTGGGTTATCAGCCACCCGTTTGACCTGAACCATCCAGGTTCTTTGCCTTCTGCTTTTATGCTCTTTGCCGTCCGCTAGCAGACAGCAAAGAACTGACTGATGGCAAACACAATCTTTGCCATTAGGCAGTTCTTTGCCGTCTGTTTTTTGGAAGCTGACGGCCAAGACCTTCTTTGTCTTCTGCTGGCAGACGGCAAGTCCTCTGATTCTAGTATTGATATGAGTACTCTAACCCCCCCCTCCTGTGAAACGAAGTGCACTTGCTTCAATGCCACCTTTCTCATATGGAGCACGCAGAATGATGAACTCTTTACTAACCTTCCAGATGTGTGTGGTGAAGAAATTGAACTAATCTCTTAATGTAGGTTCAGGTCTCCAGGCGAACTTAAGCGTTTGATAAATTTGCTGGATACATGAGGAAATGCTTGAAAGGACGCAAGCTAATCACGAAGAAATGAACTATTCATTTCTCACGTCCTCAGATTACTTTACTTACCATACTTTGTGATGAAATTCAACCTGATGAATTTGATGTCATATTCTTCACTTTGAAGTATATGTGTTCGTAAGTGGTACTAATTCATCTGCAGGATGAGCCACCAAAAGCAACTGAGTGGATCTTCGAAAGTGGTTGCACCAACCACATGACTGGTGACAAGAATCTATTGATGGACATTCCACTTGCTCCATCACATCTGAAGCATATCACCTACGCTGACAAAGGAAAAAAGCAAGGTATTGGGACTCGGTAAGGTTGCAATCTCGAAAGATTGACACATGGATAAGGTGATGCTTGTCGAATCCCTCAGATTCAACCTCATGTCTGTCTCAATGCTTTGTGATCTTGATATGGTTGTCATCTTCGGCAAATATCGTTGTGTTGTCATCATGGAATCTAACAAATCCAAAGTCTTCAAAGGCTTTAGGAGAGGAGACTTGTATATTGTTCATTTCTCTACAGGTCCACAGCTAGCCACATGTCTACTTGCAAAGGCTTCAGAAGGCTGGTTATGGCATCGACGACTTGGACACGCTAGCATGAGGAACTTGCACACGCTCGCGAAGAAAATGCACATCATTGGTATTGAGGGTGTCAAATTCCTCAAGGATCACTTGTGTGGGGCTTGTGAGTCTGGAAAGATGACCAATTCCAACCATCCCTCCAAGACTATCGTGACTACCACTCATCCTTTTGAATTGCTTCATATGGATCTCTTTGGTCCCACTCACTATGCCACACTAACAAATACTCCATGCTTATATGGCTTTGTCATTGTTGATGATTTCGCTCGCTATACTTGGGTGCATATTATCTTGTACAAATCTGAAGTGCAGAATGTCTTCAGACGATTTTCTTCACGGGCGGCGACGAATTTCGGCATTAAGATCAAGCATATTAGGAGTGATAATGGGACTGAGTTCAAGAGCACTGGTCTTGATGATTATCTTGATGACCTTGGTATTACTCATGAGCTATCTGCCCCTTATACTCCTCAGCAGAATGGCGTCATGGAGCGCAAGAATAGGACTCTTGTTGAGATGGCTCGCACCATGCTTGAAGAATACAGGACCCCTCTCCGCTTTTGGCCTGAGGCAATCGATACTGCTTGCCACATCATCAACAGGGTATATGTTCACAAATTCCTCAAGAAGACTTCATATGAACTCTTCACTGATAAGAAACCCAATGTGAGTTATTTCAAAGTCTTCGGTGCTAAATGTTGGATTAGAGATCCTCACCACAGTTCTAAATTTGCACCGAAAGCACATGAAGGTTTTATGCTTGGTTACGGAAAGGACTCACACACTTACAGATTCTTCAACACCTATCACAACAAGGTTGTTGAAACTGTAGATGTGCGGTTCGATGAAACTAACGGCTCGCAAAGAGAGCACCTGCCGCCTGTGTTAGATGAAATGTCTCATGAGGAATCCATTAGGTTCAAGGCCACTGAAGATGTGATCCCTATTGAAGAACCACTACCCTCTAAAAAGAAGTTGTACCAAACACTGAAGATATTCATGCTGATGCACCTGAAGAAAATGGCGCTGAAGAAAATACTCATCCCCAACAAAGTCTTCAACCTGCTCATCCAAGACTTGCAAATGAAGTGCAGATTGAGAAAATCCTCGACGACATCAATGCACCAGGTCCTCTCACTCGCTCAAGAGCTTCTCATTTGTCTAAATTTTGTGGGCACTTTGCTTTTGTCTCTATCACAGAGCCCACCAAAGTTGATGAAGCCTTCTTGGAGCCAGAGTGGGTTCAAGCCATGCAAGAGGAATTGCATCAATTCAAGCTCAACAACATGTGGGAACTTGTCAAGTGCCCAGATCATGGCAAGCACAATGTCATAGGTACCAAGTGTATCTACCGCAACAAACAAGACGAACTTGGTCAGGTAGTGAGGAATAAGGCCTGTCTTGTAGCACAGGGCTACACATAGGTTGACGGAATTGACTTTGATGAAACTTTTGCACCTGTTGCTAGACTTGAAGCAATTCGCATATTGCTTGCTTATGCTAACCATCACAATATCATCTTATATCCCATGGATGTGAAAAGTTCATTCCTCAATGGTAAGCTTGAGGAAGAAGTATATGTTGCTCAACCCCCAGGTTTCGAAGATCCTAAGCATCCTGACAAAGTCTTCAGACACAACAAGGCTCTCTATGGCCTCAAGCAAGCCCCTCGGGCGTGGTATGACACACTGAAGGAATTCCTCATGAATAAAGGCTTCAAACCCGGTTCACTTGACCCAAATCTTTTCACAAAATCATATGATGATGAATTATTTGTGTGCCAAATATATGTGGACGATATAATCTTTGGCTGTACTGACAAGCGTTACAATAACGAATTTGCCTATATGATGAGTGAAGAATATCAAATGTCTATGATGGGAGAGCTCAAATTCTTCTTAGGGCTTCAAATTCGTCAACAACGCAATGGCATCTTCATATCACAAGACAAATACCTCAAGGATGTGACGTGGCTTGAGACTGCGTCGCTATTTCCCCAAAGAGGAAGGGATGATGCAGCACATCGACGGTAAGTATTTCCCTCGGTTATGAAACCAAGGTATCGAACCATTAGGAGGATCACCAACACCACGTAAACAGCACCTGCACACAAAGAACAAATAATTGCAACCCGACGCGAAAGAGAGGTTGTCAATCTCTCTACGGTCAAAAGATAGATTAGGATATGATAGATTGGATAGATAGGTCTCTCAAGAACACAAAATAAAAGAGGCAAAAAAAAAAAGTGCAGCAAGGTATTTTTGGGTTTTTGGAATAATAGATCTGAAAACAAAAGCGGCAAAAAGATAGATCGGAAAGCAATATGTTGGAAAAGTAGACCCGGGTGCCGTAGGTTTCACTAGTGGCTTCTCTCATGAGTATAGCACACGGTGGGTGAACAAATTACTGTTGGGCAATTGATAGAAGATCAAATAATCATGACTATATCCAAGACGATGATCATTATATATGCATCACGTCCAAGATTAGTAGACCGAAACGATTCTGCATCTACTACTATTACTCCACACATCGACCGCTATCCAGCATGCATCTAGTGTATTAAGTTCATGAAAAAACGGAGTAATGCAATAAGAATGGTGACATGATGTAGACAAGATCTATTCATGTAGGAATAGACCCCATCTTGTTATCCTTAATAGCAACGATACATGTGTGCCTCGCTGCCCCTTCTGTCACTGGGAGAGGACACCACAAGATCGAACCCATCACAAAGCACCTCTTCTCATGGCAAGAAAAATTGATCTAGTCTCCCTAACTAAACCAAAGATTCAAAGAATAAATACGAGGCTATAAGTAATCATGCATATAAGAGATCAAAGAAGACTCAAATAATATTCATGGATAGAAACTGATCATGAACTCAAAATTCATCGGATCCCAACAAACACACCGCAAAAGTTTACGTCAAATAGATCTCCAAGAGATCATTGTATTGAGAATCAAAAGAGAGAGAGAGAGAGAGAGGAAGCCATCTAGCAACTGCCTACGGACCCGTAGGTCTATGGTGGACTACTCACGCATCATCGGAGAGGCACCAATGAGGATGATGAACCCCTCCGTGATGGTGTTAGATTGGATCTCGCGGTTCTGGAACTTGCGGCGGCTGGATGTGTTTTTCGTCGACTCCTCTAGGGTTTCTGGAATATTTGAGAATTTATAGGCATCATAGGCGGTGGAGAGGCGTCCCGAGGAGGGCACAACCCACCAGGCCGCGCCAAGGGCCTCTGGCGTGCCCTGGTGGGTTGTGGTCTCCTCGACCCTCCCCTCTGGTACTTCTTTGTCCCACTGGATGTCTTCTGGCCCAAAAAAAATCTCCAAAAAGTTTCGCGGTGTTTGGGCTTCGTTTGGTACTGATATTCTGCGAAGTAAAAAAACAAGCAAAAACAGCAACTGGCACTTTGGCACTATGTCAATAGGTTAGTCCCAAAAAATGATATAAAGTTTCTATAAAATGAATGTAAAACATCCAAGATTGATAATATAACAGCATGGAACAAGCAAAAATTATAGATACATTGGAGACGTATCACGATGTCCTGAAGAAATTCGGCATGCAGGATTGCAAAGGCGTCAAGATTCCTATGCCCACAACTAGTCAGCTCTGCACTGACGAAAATGGTAAAGATTTCGATCAGAAGGTATATCGCTCCATGATTGGCTCTTTATTGTATCTATGTGCATCTAGGCCCGATATTATGCTTAGGATTTGCATGTGTGCCCGTTTTCAAGCAACACCGAAGGAATCACACCATAAGGCTGTGAAGCATATTCTTCGATTTCTAGCTCACACACCAACACTAGGATTATGGTACCGCAAGGGCTTAGATCTTGACCTCATTGGATATTCTGATTCTGATTATGATGGTGATCGTGTGGACCGCAAGTCAACATCAGGCACATGTCATTTCCTCGGACGATCCTTAGTCTGTTGGTCCTCAAAGAAGCAGAACCGCGTGTCACTATCTACTGCTGAAGCTAAGTACATTGCTGCTGGTTCTTGTTGTGCTCAATTGCTATGGATGAAGCAAACCCTCAAGGACTACGACATCAACGTGAAGAATGTCCCTCTCTACTGCGACAACGAGAGTGCCATCAAGATTGCTCACAACCCAGTTCAGCACTCAAAGACTAAGCACATCCAGATTCATCATCATTTTCTTCGCGACCATGTGTTGAAGGGCGATATCTTCATCGACCACGTGAAGACTGAAGAACAACTGGCTGATATCTTCACAAAGCCCTTGGATGAGAAGAGATTTTGCAAGTTGCGGTGTGAGCTAAATATATTAGAATCTTTGAATGTTCTTTGAAAGGACACACATCCTAACACTTATGCAAAATTGATGACTTTGATGCGCAACACACGAAGTAACGTTTTTCTTCAATCAATGAAGACAAATTCTCTAAGTGTGAAGAAATTAATGAAGAATTTGATTCTCAGGACCCTGCAACAATTATACGCGGTGTCTGAAATCATCATTCTTATACGGTGGGTCACGCAACCACCCAAGTTGAATTTGAATGTTTCATCATTTTGCAAATTCTTAAAATTTGCAAATTTTTCATGTTTGCAAATTCCTCAAAATGACAAATTCTTCAAACTTTTTCAACTAGTGTTCTTCATCTGAGTTTCTTCATTAACTATATTTATTTATATATTTGAGTTTTCAATGTCCTCAACAATATTCACATATAGCTAATTCTTCAAATTGATTTTCTCCTAAGTGAATGTGATCGGACCCACTCCCCCTCTATGCTAAACTCAACCCAGTCTGTTCACAAATTCTTCATATGCGTTCTATTTGAAACCCGTTCAAAATCTTCACTGTGTCCTTGTCAGCTGAAGAATTTGCGAATGAAACTTTAAAATATTCAATTTCAATTTTTGACGGTTGCCGATCAAACCGATTTCGATTCCCACGACTGGATAACCCACGATCCTCCACTATCTCCACCTCTCAGTACGAGGGTGACACATGTCGCTAGGATAGCAAGGGTAAGGGGTAAGAATGTCCAAAATCTTCGGACGTTCAGTTTTTCACCACCACTATAAATACCCCTTCCCTTTCACTGCTCAAAGTTACTCCTCTTGCTCTCACCCCGTCGCTCTCGAGCTCAGACCTAGCGCCGCCGTTAAACCTCATCGTCGACGGAGAGGAAGAGCTTCACTGCCTCAACCTCCTCGCCATCATACTCACATCGGCCGCGGAAATCTTCACTTCGCCGCCGCTGTAGCTGTCTTCCACCGCCAAGTTAGAGCGTGGGAGATCTGAACTGACGAACTTCTCAGTTCCTACTCCCAGTTTGTTGTGTTCTTCACCAGGGTAATTAAAATCTAATTTTACTGCCCTATTTTGATCCTTATGATTTCCACAAAATCCTCAAATGGTATTTATTCTTCAGCAATCCATCTCTTAAGCTCCAAACGAACTCCCTCTCTTGATTTATTTCTCTAAGTTATGATTTTCTTCAAGATTTCTAAATTGTGCGGATCTTCAAATCTACACAACTCTGGAACCTAAGTAAAGAACACTTAGTGAAATTCTTCAAAGACATCTATGGTCAGATTCCTCAAACTTGATAATATTTGCAAACTTTCTAAGAACGCATATGACCTCTTCAAATTCTTCACACCCATACTCTATTCACAGGTACAAAATGTCCGCTCATGAATCTCTACGTTCTCATCAACTTAACTCATTTGCAGCATTCCTCGAAGAAAAATTGCAAACTTCCTCAGAATCATCAAAAGTTCAAATTCCTCAGCTGAAGAAAATGGATGATGGGAAAAGACCTCAGAAAGGAGGAAAGAAGCCAGAATCCAATAATGCCTTTAAGATTCCAGAAGATATATATCTTGAGTACTGTACACCTGATGAAGCAACGTATGGCAAGGAAACCAAAGAAAAGCGAAAAAATCGCATTCAGAAGATTGAGCGGAGATGGGCAAGGGAGTGGAGAGAATATCATTACGTTACACCAAAATACATGAAGAAATTCACTCTTAACCCTCCCCGCCGAAGACCACCATTGGCAGAAGGCCAGGAAGCTGATCCCACTAGCCTCATGAGTGGTGAAGATTTTCCCCAGGAGTGGGCCCAGCGTCAAGCCAAATTGGCGAAAACTACCAAAGAGATAGTGAGGAAATTCAATGAGGACTCTGCTGCTAGTGAAACTGCCCCAAAGAATATATTGAAGAAGAAATCAGCAATAAAACCAAAGTCCTCAAGCCAAATGCCCTCACGGCCAAGTTCTTCATAGCAAATTCCTCAGGCAACTTCATCAAGGGCTCCTGCAATGCCCTCAGTGGCTGCACAATCTTCTGCTGCAGCTGCCAAGTCCTCCACACCAGTGCACCTTGCAACGTGCCAGAGGACTGCTGGTTTTTCTATTGCTTCAGGGGCATCTGTAACTTCCTCAGCCCAAGCACACTCTTCAAGCAGTCCCACTTTGCTGAAAGTGAAAGCTACTGTTGGACGAGGCAGGAGGCCAAGTCCTCATCAGAAGAAAGTGATCTTCCAAGTTCCCTCAGAATCTGAGGATGATGAAGCTGATGACGATGAACTTGCTGAAATCGTCAGAAACAAACCAGAGAGAGTGGCTCAGGCAAAGGGCACTCAAATTCCTCTTCTGCTTGATCCAAGAACTGTGCTAGACTTCATTGATATCTGGCACAACAATCCTAACACTCCCATTGATGACTTGAAGCTGATGGAAATATGCCCTAGAGGCAATAATAAAGTTGTTATTATTTTATATTTCCTTGTTCATGATAAAGGTTTATTATTCATGCTAGAATTGTATTGACCGAAAACTTAAATACATGTGTGAATACATAAACAAATACCGTGTCCCTAGTGAGCCTCTACTAGACTAGCTCGTTGATCAAAGATGGTTAAGGTTTCCTAACGATAGACATGAGTTGTCATTTGATAAAGGGATCACATCATTAGGAGAATGATGTGATGGACAAGACCCATCTGTTAGCTTAGCATATGATCGTTCTGTTTATTGCTACTGCTTTCTTGAATGTCAAATACATGTTCCTCCGACCATGAGATCATGCAACTCCCGGATACCGGAGGAATACCTTGTGTGCTATCAAACGTCACAACGTAACTGGGTGATCATAAAGATGCTCTACAGTTATCTCCGAAGGTGTCTGTTGAGTTGGCATGGATCGAGACTGGGATTTGTCACTCCGTGTTTCGGAGAGGTATCTCTGCCCTCTCGGTAATGCACAACATAAGAAGCTTGCAAGCAAAGTGACTAAGGAGTTAGTTACGGGATGATGTATTACGGAACGAGTAAAGAGACTTGCCGGTAACGAGATTGAACTAGGTATGGAGATACCGACGATCGAATCTCGGGCAAGTAACATACCGACGGACAAAGGGAATTAAGTATGTTGTCATTGCGGTTCGACCGATAAGATCTTCGTGGAATGTGTAGGAACCAATATGAGCATCCAGGTTCCGCTATTGGTTATTGATCGGAGAGGCGTCTCAGTCATGTCTACATCATTCCCGAACCCGTAGGGTCCGCACGCTTAACGTTCGTTGACAATATAGTGTTATATGAGTTATGTGAATTGGTAACCGAATATTGTTCGGAGTCCCGGATGAGATCCCGGACGTCACGAGGAGTCTCGGAATGGTCGAGAGGTAAAGATTTATATATGGGAAGTCATATTTTGGGTTCCGGAAAAAGGTGCAGTTTTTTTCGGTATTGTACCAGGAAGCTTCCAGAAGGTTCCGGAGGATTCCGGAGGGGTCCGGAAGTCCACAAGTGGGTCCACCACGTCCCAAGGGCTGGCATGGGCTAAGGGGAGGCGCCCTGGCCTTATTGGGCCAGGCGCACCAAGTCCTCAAAAGCCCACACAGCTAGGGAAGGAAAAAAGGAGAGTCCTAGTAGGAATAGGATTGGACTTTGGAGTCCAAGTCCACGTGTGTACTATTCACGTGGTACTGTTCACGTGGTACTGTTCACGTGGCACTATTCCTTCTACTCCAAGCCCCTACACATATATAAATAGAGGAGAGGGGGCGCCCCAAACAAGACACAACATTGTCTTAGCCGTGTGCGGCGCCCCCCTCCACAGTTCCGTCCCTCGGTCATATTTTCGCAGTGCTTGTTCGAAGCCCTGCGGAGATAGCATCACCATCACCGTCACCACGCCGTCGTGCTGCCGGAACTCATCCACTACCTCGCCGTCTTGCTGGATCAAGAAGTCGAGGACGTTCCCGAGCTGAACGTGTGCTGAACGCGGAGGTGCCGTACGTTCGGTACTCGGTCGGTTGGATCGTGAAGTTGTTCGACGACATCAACCGCGTTGTTCTAATGCTTCCGCTTACGGTCTATGAGGGTACTTAGACACACTCCCCCTCTCGTAGCTATGCATCTCCATGGATAGATCTTGTGTGTGCGTAGAATTTTTTTTGTTTTCCATGCAACGTTCCCCAACAGTGGTATCAGAGCCAGGTCTATGCGTAGATGATATGCACGAGTAGAACACAAAGAGTTGTGGGCGGTGATCGTCATACTGCTTACCACCAACGCCTTATTTTGATTCGGCGGTATTGTAAGATGAAGCGGCCCGGACCAACCTTACATGTCCAGGTACATGAGACCGGTTCCACCGACGGACATGCAACTTGTTTTGCATAAAGGTGGCTAGCGGGTGTCTATTTCTCCTACTTTAGTTGAATCAAATTTGACCACGGCCGGTCCATGTTGAAGGTTAAAACAGCAAACTTGATAAATCACCGTTGTGGTTTTGTGCCGTAGGTAAGAACGGTTCTTGCTAGAAGCCCGTAGCAGCCACGTAAAACTTGCAACAACAAAGTAGAGGACGTCTAACTTGTTTTTGCAGGGTATGCTGTGATGTGATATGGTCAAGACATGATGTGATATACGTTATTGTATGAGATGATCATGTTTTGTAATTTATCGGCAACCGGCAGGAGCCTTATGGTTGTCTCTTTATTGTATGAAATGCAAGCGCCATGTAATTGCTTTACTTTATCGCTATGTGTTAGCAATAGTTGTAGAAGCAATAGTTGGCGAGACGACCACGACGCAACGATGGAGATCAAGGTGTCGAGCCGGTGACGATGGAGATCATGACGATGCTTTGGAGATGGAGATCAAAAGCACAAGATGATGATGGCCATATCATGTCACATATTTTGATTGCATGTGATGTTTATCCTTTATGCATCTTATTTTGCTTAGAACGACGGTAGCATTATAAGATGATCCCTTCACTAAATTTCAAGATAAAAGTGTTCTCCCCAAGTATGCACCGTTGCTAAAGTTTGTCGTTTCGAAGTACCTCGTGATGATCGGGTGTGATAGATTCTACGTTCACATACAACGGGTGTAAGCCAGTTTTACACAAGCAGAATACTTGGGTTAAACTTGACGAGCCTAGCATGTACAGACATGGTCTCGGAACACTGGAGACCGAAAGGTCGAACATGAGTCATATAGTAGATATGATCAACATGGAGATGTTCACCATTGATGACTATCCCATCTCACGTGATGATCGCACATGGGCTAGTTGATTTGGATCATGTATCACTTAGTTAACTTGAGGGATGTTAATTTAACTGGGAGTTCATTAGTAATTTGATTAATTGAACTTAATTTATCATGAACTTAGTCCTGATAGTCTTTGCAAATTATGCTGTAGATCAATAGCTCGCGTTGTAGCTCCCCTGTTTTTGATACGTTCCTAGAGAAAGCTTAGTTGAAAGATGATGGTAGCAATTACACGGACTGGGTCCGTAACTTGAGGATTATCCTCATTGCTGCACAGAAGGATTATGTCCTTGATGCACCGCTAGGTGATGGACCTGCTGCAGGAGCTGCTGCAGACGTTGTGAACGCCTGGCAGGCTCGATCTGATGACTACTCGATAGTTCAGTGTGCCATGCTCTACGGCTTAGAACCGGGACTACAAAAGCGTTTTGAACGCCACGGAGCATATGAGATGTTCCAAGAGCTGAAATTGATATTTCAAGCTAATGCCCGGGTTGAGAGATATGAAGTCTCCAACAAGTTCTTTAGCTGTAAGATGGAGGAGAACAGTTCTGTCAGTGAACACATACTCAGAATGTCTAGATACCACAACCACTTGACTCAGCTGGGAATTGATCTTCCGGTTGAGAGTGTTATTGACAGAGTTCTTCAGTCACTGCCACCAAGCTATAAAGGCTTCGTGATGAACTATAATATGCAAGGGATGGAGAAGACAATTCCCGAGCTCTTCGCGATACTGAAATCGGCGGAGGTAGAAATCAAGAAGGAGCATCAAGTGTTGATGGTTAACAAGACCACTAGTTTCAAGAAAAAGGGCAAGGGAAAGAAGGGGAACTTCAAGAAGAATGGCAAGCAAGCTGCCGCTCCCACGAAGAAACCCAAAGTTGGACCCAAGCCTGAAACTGAGTGCTTCTACTACAAAGGAACTGGTCACTGGAAGTGGAACTGCCCCAAGTATTTGGCGGATAAGAAGGATGGCAAAGTGAACAAAGGTATATTTGATATACATGTTATTGATATGTACCTCACTAGTGCTCGTAGCAGCGTCTGGGTATTTGATACCGATTAAGTTGCTAATATTAGTAACTTGAAGCAGGAGCTGCAGAGTAACGGAGACTAGCTGAGGGCGAGGTGACGATATGTGTTGGAAGTGTCTCCAAGATTGATATGATCAATATCGACACGCTCGTAATACCTTCAGGATTAGTATTAAACCTAAATAATGGTTATTTGGTGCTTGCGTTGAGCATAAAATATTATATCTGGATATTGTTTATTACAAGACGGTTATTCATTTAAGTCAGAGAATAATGGTTATTCTGTTTATATGAATAATATCCCTCGTGATCATGCACCCTTGTGAATGGTTTATTCTTGTTGAATCTCAATCGTAGTGATACACATATTCATAATATTGATGCCAAACGATGCAAAGTTGATAATGATAGTGCAACATACTTGTGGCACTGCCGTTTAGGTCATATTGGTGTAAAGCGCATGAAGAAACTCCATGCGGATGGACTTTTGGAAATCTCTTGATTATGAATCATTTGATACTTGCGAACCATGCCTCATGGGCAAGATGACTAAAACTCCGTTCTCCGGAACAATGGAGCGAGCTACTGATTTGTTGGAAATAATAAATACCGATGTATGCGGTCTGATGAATGTTGAAGCACACGGCGGGTATCGTTATTTTCTAACCTTCACAGATGATTTAAGTAGATATGGGTATATCTACTTGATGAAACACAAGTCTGAAACATTTGAAAAGTTCAAAGAATTTCAGAGTGAAGTAGAGAATCATCGTAACAAGAAAATAAAGTTTCTACGATCTGATCGCGGAGGCAAATATTTGAGTTACGAGTTTGGCTTTCATTTAAGAAAATGTGGAATTGTTTCACAACTCACGCCACCTGGAACACCACAGCGTAATGGTGTGTCTGAACGTCGTAACCGTACTTTATTGGATATGGTGCGTTCTATGATGTCTCTTACCGATTTGCCACTATCGTTTTGGGGTTATGCATTAGAGACAGTTGCATTCACGTTAAATAGGGCACCGTCTAAATCCGTTGAGACGACACCGTATGAACTGTGGTTTGGCAAGAAACCTAAGCTGTCGTTTTTTAAAGTTTGGAGATGCGATGCTTATGTGAAAAAGCTTCAACCTGATAAGCTCGAACCCAAAGCGGAGAAGTGCGTCTTCATAGGATACCCTAAAGAAACAATTGGGTACACCTTCTACCACAGATCCGAAGGCAAGGTCTTTGTTGCCAAGAATGGGTCCTTTCTAGAGAAGGAGTTTCTCTCGAAAGAAGTGAGTGGGAGGAAAGTAGAACTTAATGAGGTAATTGTACCTTCTCTCGAATTGGAAAGTAGCTCATCAGAGAAAACCGTTCCCGTGATGCCTACACCAATAAGAGAGGAAGATAATGGTGAAGATCATGAAACTTCAGATCAAGTTACTACCGAACCTCGTAGGTCGACCAGAGTACGTTCCGCACCAGAGTGGTACGGTAATCCTGTTCTGGAAGTCATGTTGTTAGACAACGGCGAACCTATGAACTATGAAGAAGCTATGATGGGCCCAGATTCCGACAAATGGCTTGAGGCCATGAAATCTGAGATAGGATCCATGTATGAGAACAAAGTATGGACTTTGGTGGACTTGCCCGATGATCGGCAAGCCATTGAGAATAAATGGATTTTTAAGAGGAAGACAAACGCTGATGGTAATATCACTGTCTACAAAGCTCGACTTGTCGCGAAAGGTTTTTGACAAGTTCAAGGGGTTGACTACGATGAGACTTTCTCACCCGTAGCGATGCTTAAGTCTATCCGAATCATGTTAGCAATTGCTGCATTTTATGATCTGGCAAATGGATGTCAAAACTGCATTCCTTAATGGTTTTCTCAAAGAAGAGTTGTATATGATGCAACCAGAAGGTTTTGTCGATCCTAAGGGTGCTAACAAAGTGTGCAAGCTCCAGCGATCCATCTATGGACTGGTGCAAGCATCTCGGAGTTGGAATATACGCTTTGATGAGGTGATCAAAGCATATGGTTTTGTACAGACTTACGGTGAAGCCTGTATTTACAAGAAAGTGAGTGGGAGCTCTGTAGCATTTCTAATATTATATGTGGATGACATATTGTTGATTGGAAATGATATAGAATTTCTGGATGGCATAAAAGGATACTTGAATGAAATACCTCGGTGAAGCTGCTTATATATTGGGCATCAAGATCTATAGAGATAGATCAAGACGCTTGATAAGACTTTCAATGAGTACATACCTTGACAAGATTTTGAAGGAGTTCAAAATGGATCAGTCAAAGAAGGAGTTCTTGCCTGTATTGTAAGGTGTAAAGTTGAGTAAGACTTAAAGCTCGACCACGGCAGAAGATAGAGAGAGAATGAAAGTCATTCCCTATGCCTCAGCCATAGGTTCTATAATGTATGCCATGCTGTGTACCACACCAAATGTGTGCCTTGCCACGTGTCTGGCAAAGGGGGTACAAGAGTGATCCAGGAGTGGATCACTGGACAGCGGTCAAAATTATGCTTAGTAACTAAAGGACTAAGGAAATGTTTCTCGATTATGGAGGTGATAAAGAGTTCGTCGTAAAGGGTTACATCGATGCAAGCTTTGACACCAATCTGGATATCTCTGAGTAGCAATCCGGATACGTATAATGGAGCAGTCATTTGGAATAGCTCCAAGTAAAGTGTGATAGCAGCATCTACAGTATGACATAAGGATTTGCAAAGCACACATGGGTCTGAATATTGCTGACCCATTGACTAAAATTCTCTCTCACGAGCAAAACATGATCACACCTTAGAACTCTTTGAGTGTTAATCACATGGTGATGTGAACTAGATTATTGACTCTAGTGAACTCTTGGGTGTTAATCACATGGCGATGTGAACTAGATTATTGACTCTAGTGCAAGTGGGAGACTGATGGAAATATGCCCTAGAGGCAATAATAAAGTTGTTATTATTTTATATTTCCTTGTTCATGATAAAGGTTTATTATTCATGCTAGAATTGTATTGACCGAAAACTTAAATACATGTGTGAATACATAAACAAATACCGTGTCCCTAGTGAGCCTCTACTAGACTAGCTCGTTGATCAAAGATGGTTAAGGTTTCCTAACGATAGACATGAGTTGTCATTTGATAACGGGATCACATCATTAGGAGAATGATGTGATGGACAAGACCCATCTGTTAGCTTAGCATATGATCGTTCTGTTTATTGCTACTGCTTTCTTGAATGTCAAATACATGTTCCTCCGACCATGAGATCATGCAACTCCCGGATACCGGAGGAATACCTTGTGTGCTATCAAACGTCACAACGTAACTGGGTGATCATAAAGATGCTCTACAGGTATATCCGAAGGTATCTGTTGAGTTGGCATGGATCGAGACTGGGATTTGTCACTCCGTGTTTCGGAGAGGTATCTCTGGGCCCTCTCGGTAATGCACATCATAAGAAGCTTGCAAGTAAAGTGACTAAGGAGTTAGTTACGGGATGATGTATTACGGAACGAGTAAAGAGACTTGCCGGTAACGAGATTGAACTAGGTATGGAGATACCGACGATCGAATCTCGGGCAAGTAACATACCGACGGACAAAGGGAATTACGTATGTTGTCATTGCGGTTCGACCGATAAGATCTTCGTGGAATGTGTAGGAACCAATATGAGCATCCAGGTTCCGCTATTGGTTATTGACCGGAGAGGCGTCTCAGTCACGTCTACATCATTCCCGATCCCGTAGGGTCCGCATGCTTAACGTTCGTTGACGATATAGTGTTATATGAGTTATGTGAATTGGTAACCGAATATTGTTTGGAGTCCCGGATGAGATCCCAGACGTCACGAGGAGTCTCGGAATGGTTGAGAGGTAAAGATTTATATATGGGAAGTCATATTTTGGGTTCCGAAAAAAGGTGCAGTTTTTTTCGGTATTGTACCGGGAAGCTTCCAGAAGGTTCCGGAGGATTCCGGAGGGGTCCGGAAGTCCACAAGTGGGTCCACCACGTCCCAAGGGCTGGCATGGGCTAAGGGGAGGCGCCCTGGCCTTATTGGGCCAGGCGCACCAAGTCCTCAAAAGCCCACGCAACTAGGGAAGGAAAAAAGGAGAGTCCTAGTAGGAATAGGATTGGACTTTGGAGTCCAAGTCCACGTGTGTACTATTCACGTGGTACTGTTCACGTGGTATTGTAAACGTGGTACTGTTCGCGTGGCACTATTCCTTCTACTCCAAGCCCCTACACATATATAAATAGAGGAGAGGGGGCGCCCCAAAGAAGACACAACATTGTCTTAGCCGTGTGCGGCGCCCCCCTC
The DNA here is from genome assembly GCA_039707655.1 of Elymus sibiricus. Lineage (NCBI taxonomy): Eukaryota > Viridiplantae > Streptophyta > Magnoliopsida > Poales > Poaceae > Elymus > Elymus sibiricus. The sequence goes on from CM077669.1 coordinate 470,114,177, forward strand.
CACAGTTCCGTCCCTCGGTCATATTTTCGCAGTGCTTGGGCGAAGCCCTGCGGAGATAGCATCACCATCACCGTCACCACGCAGTCGTGCTGCCAGAACTCATCCACTACCTCGCTGTCTTGCTGGATCAAGAAGTCGAGGAAGTCACCGAGCTGAACGTGTGCTGAACGCGGAGGTGCCGTAAGTTCGGTACTCGGTCGGTTGGACCGTGAAGTTGTTCGACGACATCAACCGCATTGTTCTAATGCTTCCGCTTACGGTCTACGAGGGTACATAGACACACTCCCCCTCTCGTAGCTATGCATCTCCATGGATAGATCTTGCGTGTGCGTAGAATTTTTTTTGTTTTCCATGCAACGTTCCCCAACAGAAGCTGCCTCCTGGTCCAAGTCATGTCCTCACTGCTTTCATTGGTGAAGAAAAATGGAAGTATGAAAAGGCCAGAAAGGCGAAGAAGGCTCAGTACAAGAAAGAGTGCTTCATGAAGAACAATGTTCTAAATCTGATGCCTGAACAACTTATCTCTCTCCAAAAGGACATCAAAGGCCTCAGTGATGAATTTGACCGATACTATGCTGATTGGAAAGGAGCCAAGGTTCGATTTGTCAATATGGCTGATAAAGTCATCAAAGACCACAACACCAGGGTTGCTGCTCGCTCGCAACCACAAAACCTTCAGGCTAGCTCTTCCGCTCAGCCTGCTGAAGAAACCGCAAGCGCAGCTGAAGAAATGCTGGCCGCTGAAAGAATTCCCAGGGCAACTCCCAATGTTGCGCCTGAAGAAATTGCTCCACCTTGAAAGCACAACATGCTCCCTTGGTGGTTTCGATAATTCATGACAACATACATTGTCTCTTGGACTAATACTTTTACCTAGTGTATTTCAGATAAAGTCCATAGAGAGGGTTAGCAAAAAGGTGGAGATACCCCTAGATGCAAGGAAATGGATTGGCAAAGCTTCAAGCAAGAGGACTCTACAGTTTACTTTGTGAGGAATCACTTTGAGTCCATAGGAAAGCCAATACTATTAAAAGAGGGTAAGGTACTGTTGGTGAACAAGATGCTCCACGTGCACAAGTGATAGTCACCAAAAACACCCACAAACTCTTCCACAAAAGTCTGTCCAAGCCTATCATGAAAATCAGTGCCACCAACAATTTCCACTCGGTCCCATCGATTCCCAAACTCAGACAGACCCATGCCAAACCCTAGCCTTTCGGTGCAACCGATTCTGCATTGGTGCCACCGAGTTCAGTTGCCAACTTTCTGGTTAGCTATTTTCAAGCTTCGGTACCACCGAGTTTCGTCAATCGGTCTCACCGAGATTTGGACCAACTTCCTGGTTAGCCATTCTCAAGAATCGGTATCACCGAGTTTTGTGAATCGGTTTCACCGAGTTTTTGGACCAACTCTCTGGTTAGCCGTTGTCAAGAATCGGTACCACCGAATATTGAGAATCAGTCTCACCGAGTTGTGCATTCTGACCGTTGGTCACCTAATCGGTACCACCGAGAAGTATGTATCGATCTCACCGAGATTCAAAAGTTACCGTCTTTTGATCACTTCGGTACCACCGAGTTTTACACTTCGGTGTCACCGAGTTGGTCACTTTAGGTGTAACGGTTGGATTTTTGGGGATGCCTATATATACCCCTTCACCACCACCCACTCGAAAGAGAAGCACTCAGAACTATTCCATACTTGCACCATCCTATTTTCTGATAGAGAGCCACCTACTCATGTGTTGAGATCAAGCTATTCCACTCCTACCATATGAATCTTGATCTCTAGCCTCCCCAAGTTGCTTTCCACCAAATCAATCTCTTCCACCATAGCCAAATCTGTGAGAGAGTGATTGTGTGTTGAGGAGTCTATCATCTTGAAGCACAAGAGCAAGGAGTTCATCGACATTGCTGAGCCTATTACCTTTTGGAGGGTGGTGCCTCCTAGATTGGTTAGGTGTCGCTTGGGAGCCTCCTACTTCGTGTTGTCGAGTTGAACCAAGAAGTTTGTACGGGCGAGGAGATCGCCTACTTCGTGAAGATCTACCCATAGTGAGGCTAGTCCTTCGTGGATGGAAGCCGTTATGGAATAGTCAAGGTTGCTACTTCGTGGACCCTTATGGGTGGAGCCCTCCATGGACTCTCGCGACCGTTACCCTCCGTGGGTTGAAGACTCCATAAACGTGGACGTACGATAGCACCACCTATCGGAACCAAGGAAAAAATCTTCGTGTCCCTCATGCGTTTGATCTCCCTATCTCATCTCCTTACTTCCATGTGCAATGTCTTTATTTTCCGCTGCCATACTTGTTGACATGCATGTGTAGGGTGTGCTAGACTTGTCATAATTGCTAAAATCTGGCAACCAATTAACTTGGGAAAAGGTTAGGTTTTAATTCTTGCAAGTTGTCTATTCACCCCCCCTCTAGATAAACACACTTCTAGTGATCCCTCACACCTTCACCTCAAGCTCCCCCAACCAATTCCTCAAAGGTGAAGAAAATGACTCTTCCTTATGCATCAGAAGTGGAGAAAACAAAAGCCGCAGAGAAGGAAGCGCCGAAAAGAAAAGCATCAACATCTGCAGAATCCTCAGCTGCAAAAATATTGAAGACTTTGGCAAGTTCTTCAACTGAACCTATTGATGAAACTCCTATCTATGATGTCCCAGCTTATGAAATAGTGCCATTTGGTGAAGACTATCAAATCCCAAATAATGAAGGTGAAGAAGATCACTCTGCTGCTTCCACAGAGAAAATTGATGAAGAAATTGTAGTTGAAGATATCACTGCAACTACATTGGTATCAACGCCCCCCGCCTCAGTTCACAGCTAAAGAGGCGGGTGTTGAAGAAATTGACGAGGATGTGGACATTGGTTGTACCACTCCGGTTATCAGTGATGAATATTGGGATGTTGCACACCCTAATTCACCAATTACCACGCCTCTTACATAAGTTCCTCAGTCACCTGCTCGGTCTGAAGAAATTGCAACCGGATCCGATAGACGTCCCACTCCTCTCAAGTCTATTACTGAAGAAATTCATGCTGCATCAGCTGAACAAGTTCAGACCCAGACTGTTGTTCAAGAAACTGCAACCCAAGTTCCTCGGTCTGGAGAAGCTGCTTTCATGCCAAGGGAGATTGGGGGACGCTACAAGCCAAATCTTCAGCCCAAGCCCTCATTGCCTTCCAAAAGCTCAAAGTGACCCAAATTCCTCAAAGAGAATTTTTATTATGAACACCATTTCTTCACGGGTACAAATCCATATGACTCTCCGAGGATTAGACGCAAGCGATTCTGGACTGCCACCCAGGCTAACTTTTATGGTGCTGTGCTATTTGATAACGATAAAATCTTCCAGCACCGTCAAATTCCTCATGCAGATATGGAGAACATTCCATGCTTCTCCCTAGTACTGAATGTTCTTCATGAAGACGAACTGCTGCCCTTCTGTGTTGATATTTGTGACTGGAATGAAAAACTCATTCTTCAATTCTATGCTACACTACACATCTCAGGTGATGCACAAGACATCAACACTTGGGTACTTGACTGGTTGGCTGATGACACCCATTATACTGCCCCAGCAACTGAATTACTTCGTGTGGTCCTAGTCAGTATTCCCTCAGAAAGAGCAAGATGCATCTATGAAGAACCTGAGCTTCCAAATCATCTCATGCAAGTATTGATGAAGCCTTTGGCGCCTGGCCAAGCTCCTAGAACCACTTTTATGGTGAAGGATTTGCTCTATGTGCCACGAACGGTGTATCGCATCTTGACCAAAACCCTCAGCCCCATCAAAGGTCATAACTCTGAAGAAGAAGATGTGGTTGGCATCATGAAGAATCTGCTCTTCAATATAATTCATGGGATTCCAATCAATCTGCATGATTTCTTCATGAGGACTTTGGCCAACATTGCCTTATCACCGTTTGAGCTGAAGCCATATGCTCCCTGGATAATGAAATTCATCAGGGCAAGATCCTCAATTCCGTATCAAGCTAATTTTCAAAATCATTTCAGTTTTCTGCCCCCGATTGAAGTCCTCAAGAATACATTTTCCTCAGTTGAAGGAAAGGGCAAAACTGTTATTGATGAAGGATCTCGCCCTCTGAATGGTCAATTTCGTCAAGCTGCTTCATAATCTACAAATGATGATACATCATCTCAAGACTTTGCAGCAAGAGCCACATCACAAAATCTTCAAGAAACTACCCCCAGAGTGATGACCGATCGGGAACTTCTTCTCAGTCTTCATCAGAAGGTCGATCGGAACCACAAATGGGTAAAACGTCAGTTTGCTTCAATTCTTCGTGACATGACTGTCACGCATAACTCAGTGAGGAAAAATCACTACTATCTGCCTTAAGTTTTCGACCGCACATGGGCCATTCTGTCTCATCTCAAGACTCCTGAAGAACTTGTAGAGATGGAATTTCAGCAGGACTTTGACTGGTCGTATCCTCCCAAAAGAAATTCGAGAAGGTTCAAGTTCCTCAACTGGTGACCAGTTCCTTTTCTTCATCGCGCAAGATGGATGAAGCCGAGGATTTGGACGACACTGCTGCGGGCCCTACATCAACAAACAACCCCGACAACAACGCTGGCTCTCCTCCACCAACATCAGGATGAAATTCTTCAGGGGCGTTAGTCCTCAATTTCGTCCCTTTTTGGTCACTGATGACAAAGGGGGAGAAATTTGAGTTAGTCTTGAAGCGGGTCTCTATATATGGGCTGTTTTTTTGTTTAAGTTACAACTCTTGCTCTTCTGAGGTCTTTGTTTTATGAGTTGTAAACTTAAGTCCGATGGTGATCTGACTCTTGTGAAGTGCTTTCTGCATGCCTATTTCCTCAAGTACCTTAATGCATGCATGCTGAATTTCATCAGACACCATTTTCCATCATGCATTTCAATTTCCTCATGATATAGGTTAAATGTGTGTATGGATTACAAGTATAGGGTGAGATCTCCAAGATTCTATCCTGCCATGTGCATTTGTAGTCCAAAGCAAATTCCTCAAATATGCACATCTTCAGGGGGAGTTCCTCTGTATCTTGCAATCAAATTCCTCAAACTCAGTACTTACACTTCATATGTTTATCCCCGTTGAAAACTTAACCTATTTGTCATCAATCACCAAAAAGGGGGAGATTTAAGTGCATCTAGTGCCCCTTACTGATTTTGGTGTATTGAAGACTTATAGGTTAAGTGACTAATATGTGTGTGAGTGTACACAGGCTCTATAAGTCGCTGAGGAGTTTGATATATTCGTTGAAAGTCGACCCCTAAAAATGAATGTCTTCAACTCAAGACTTTGATGCTTTCTTGAAGACTTTGAAAATGAAGAATTTGCTGTGACCTTAAAGATATTAATACGAGGACTAGGAAGCGAGATGACTTTGTTTTCGTAGTTTCATTTCCTTTCTTTGAGTCATAGGAAACACCGTACTGTTAAAGGGGGTCGAGGTAATACTAAGGAAAAATTTCCAAGTGGTGCTCATCTCAAAGCCTACACATACCCAAAAACTTCGAGTGAAGTGTTTGGAAATCTCTTGCAGTTCAGTCAATTTCTTCAGTGACAGAGAAGAAGTTCTTCTGGTCTCTGAGGAATTTGTTCTGACTGAGGAGTTAGGATTTCGCCAGTGCGAATTGCCTACCGTGAGGAATATGATAGCCCTGAGGAATTTGAGAGTTCAAAGTTTGGACCGTTGCTGTGCCTTGCACCAGTTGTCCAGATATCTTATCCACATAACGGTCATATCATTAGGGGCATTTATGTCATATGATGTCGGGTTGCACCCTGGCTATAAATAGCCGCCCCCCACAACCACTAGCGGGTTCGCTACTCAAAAAGAGATTGACAAGTGTCATTTGAGAGCAACCCATCCTCTGAGGACTTTGAGAGAAAATCATCAGTGAGGAAAAACCCAAAACCCAAACCACCAAAACCCAAAGTGATTGAGCATCACTGAAGAGATTGTTCCTGTGCTGAACCGACGCTTGTTACCTTTGAAGACTGTGCATCTTTCAGACGGTTAGGCATCATGGTCTAGAGCATCCAAGAGGAATTGTGGATCATCGTGTGACCGAGTTTGTGAGGGTTTGGAAGTCTACCCTGAAGACTTACCACGAGTGTTGGGCGAGGTCTGTGTGACCTTAGCTCAAGGAGAATACGGTAATGACTGTGTGTCCTTTGGTTTAAATACCAAGCCGCTCCGAACCAGACGTACGACTGTCAGAACAGTTGGAACTGGGTCATCAAATCATTGTCTTCATCGAGCTCCTGGTTCTATTTCCTCATCCCTTCTATTTCCTCGAAGTACTTGTTGATGAATCTAGGTTCAGTTAACAACTTTGTTCAGTCCCAAGCAACAAGATTCAGTTAACTACATAAGTTCACAATAAGATTCAGTTAACAACAAAATCTCCTAGAATTCCAGCAAATCCTTGTTTCCAAATATGGAACACTAGAATTCCACAAACAAAATTTGCTACTAGAAAGAGGGAGGCAGCTCACCTTGGGCTAGACCAACACCATTTGACAGTAGCTCAACGAATTTTGCTCCAAATGTGGCGACGATAAAATGAGTGCTCTGTGATGGATGAATATACTCTGGCTGCACAATCTCCCTCCTCGCCGCGCGTGCGCCCTGCCACGCCGACCAGCCACGTCCCCACCACTCCCTCGCCATGCATGACCCCTGCCACGTCCCCCCCCCCACTCCCTCGCCAATGGATCCGGAGCCGCCACCGCCCCATGCCCGCGAGATAGAGGAGAGGGATAGAGGGCGAGGGATGGGAGTGAGGACCAGCCCAGTCGCTTCGGACATAGCCGTTAACGGCGCGCTGTCACCAATGTCGGCTCGCGAGTGATCGGCCACGTCAAAACTTGCTCAGAAACACTTCAATGTTTTTGCCACTGTCATTTTTTTCGGTGCAGTGGAAGGTGTCACGTTTTGTAAAAGTGACGGTTTTCTGAGAGTTATGACGCGAAAGTGGTGGTTTTATGCATTTTACTTGATATACAAGGAATGCATCCGGTGCCCATAGGTTGTTGGCAAAATTTGTCTCATTTTCAGTGTATTAGACCATCTACAATTGAACTTTGCAAATCTGGCCCCCTAAATGCTCGCGGAGCGCGCGGCCAGTAACTGCGCATGTCCGTTTTGAGTTTCTAATTGTCCGTCCATTCATGCACACTCCTCATTTTCTCGCTCGTATGTCCGGTCATTTGCACGTGATTGGTGGAGATGAAGTGAGAGAAAAAAATAACAAAGAAACAGAAAAGGTGGTCCAGGGAGGGCCACGTCCTACGTGACGGATTCACCGGGCACATCCGCAAGCCCTCATATTTCCCTATGTTTGTCTTAAGGTGAGGGTTTGTGGACAGCTCAGATGTACACAGATGTTATGAGGGGACCGGATGGGTTATTTTTTTCCTTCTTTCCCTGCCTGGCCACTGATAGGATGCATCCGCGGACGTTTGAAGAGGGATAAAAGTTCTCCTTAACATTTTTTCCTGAACAGGCTGCAATAAACATATTGTACCATACTCATTGCAACAAGTGAACATTTCTGAATACTATGTTTTTTATTAACTCAATGGTAGCACTTGATTTCTCTGTGTTACCTAAAATGAAACAATGTCTTACAAAATGTACGTTACTATACACTTGTATATCTTGTACTTTTGAAATTAAAAGAAATTTACTACACTACACGCATAGAGAATTTGCCGGTCTGTCTTCAAGGGGTAGCCAGCTCGAGGTCTCCAGTTTTCCTGGCCATCTGCTGCTGCTGCAGCAGGTTCTTCTGCACCGCCGCCTTCTTCTGCTGGACCTTCTCGCCGTACATGTAGGAGGCAAAGCCCCAGAGGCAGAGCACGAGCGCGATACCCTTTGGCCCGTCGAACTTCTCGTGGAGGAAAATGACGGCGAGGACCTCGGAGAGCGGCAGGAGGACGGCGACCATGATTCCGGCGAGGAGCGAAGAGGCGCAAGTGACGAGCCCCACGACGCCCAGGTTGAGCAGCTGCCACGACACGGCACCCCACACGAGCACTAGGTAGTACTTGGTCTCGCCGAGCCCGAATGCCGCCGCCTCGCTCGGTAGCGCCTTGAAGTCGCCCTTGATGGCCATGCCGAGCAGGCACACCATCGTGCCGGCGGCGCCCATCATGGCCTGCATCTGCATCACCGTGGAGTAGGGTGGCGGCGCTGTCGCGGCTGGTCCCCTCCGCCGCCCAAACCGCTCCATTGCGACTTCAACAAGCGGCAGCACGAGCCCGGCGAGCGCGGCGGCCGCGATGGCCTCGCCGAACCCGGTCCAGTACGTCTTGGATGGCTCGCCCGCCGGCTTCCCGGACCCGGGCCCGACGCCGAGCACCGCCGGACCGATGGTGAGCAGCAAGACGGCGTTGGCAGAGAAGGGCGTGAAGCGGAGCCCGACGAAGAGAAACGCGAACACGGCGGTGAAGGCGAGCTGAGTCGCCAGCAGCAAGGACGAGGTGGACAGCGGCAGCGCCTGCGACCCCATCGCGTACACGAAGCACGAGTGTGTTTTGATTTTCGGTTTGAGATTTTTTTTCGCCCCAGGCTGAGATGGCCGAAATTCGGCCATTTTCAAAAATTTCGGGCAAAATTTGACCAAAATTTGACTGGAATTTGACTAAAATTTGACCCAAATTTGTCCAATTTGACCAATTTCGGCGGAAGGTAGATTTCGCCCAAGGCCGAGATGGCCGAAATTCGGCCGAAATTCATTTTTTTCGGCCGAAATTCAGAACACGTGCACGACACGGCGTACAAACTGCCTAGGACGACGACCGCTCCAATGAGGCGAGGCGGGAGGAGGAGGTTGACGATGCCGTGGCGGCGGCCGCGGAAGATGGAGACGCACAGGGGCGGAAGGAGGAGCGGCCAGCCGGAGATCTGGACTAGCGCGGAGAGCCAGAGGCGTTGCCCGCCGTGGACGAAGTAAACCCGCAGCAGGAGTGGCCCGCTGGAGCCGATGAGGACGAGGCAGGCGCTGAATATGACCAGCGGCGAAGGCCGGTTGCGAGCCGGCGAGGTTGCCGTGGCTCCTGGCGGCGAGGCGCTTGGCGTCTTTGCTGCTTCTTGCATGGCCGGACTGGCACCGGCAGTTATGGTCGCCATGATGTGTCTTAGAGCATCTCCAACAGCCACGCTAAACAAGCGACGCGCCGCAAATTTGTCCTTTTTAGCGCGCGCGCAATCGATATGGCGGCTCCAGCGGACGCGCAATAAACGCACGCGCGGCATATAGAGTTGGGCGCGCGGTCCGAATCGTCATCGCGCGCTATGTATTTGGTGCGCCCGCTTCCGCGCGCCGCACACTCGAGCGCTCGCGCCGCACTCTCTCCGCCGCGCCACCTTCGCCCGCCCGCACCGCTGCCGGCGAATCGACCCGATGGACGCCGGCGCCGGCACCCCCCTCACCCCTTCCTACTCCCGCGACCCCTCGGCCGCCGCCGCCGTCGCCGCAAACCCTAGCGCGGGGAGCTTTGGCTTCGCCTCCGCCGGAGCTCCTCCAAGCACCGGCATCGCGCGCGGCCTTTTCATGCCGCCATGGATGACCTCGGCGGCGGGTGGCGTCGTGCCGGCGCCCGCCGTGAAGCCATGTGCCCCCGTATCGAAGCTCCCAAATGCGGCGCGGCCGAAGAAGGGCAAGGTATCGGCGAAAAAGAACAAGGCGGCGGACTGCTCCGGCTCCTTGAAGACGTCGAGGAAGAAGGTTGCAGAGCGTGCGACGGGCGCGGCGGCTACCGAAGCGCCGGCGAGCTCACTTGTTGAGCCGGCGGTCGACGCGCACAACGTGTTCGAGGGAATGCCCCAAAGGTATAAAATTTCGCCAACTTTTTGTTGTTGTATTTTTTGAATGCATACATATAGATAGCTTATTTGCTTCATTGTATATACTTTGTAGTTTCAACGATGAGGCATATATGTCAACTATGGGTGTTGGCTCCAACAATTCGCATTGATCTCAAACCAATGACATGCATTTCGATGACCATGAGTTCGAGGTGGACGAGGATGGTGAGGGCATTGTCGACGCACCGAAAGGAAGAGGAGGCAACTACACCAATGATGAAGACGTCTTGATATGCAATACTTGGTTGCAAGTGTCGAGGGATCCATCCGTTGGAGGTGATCAAAGTAGAGATGCTTATTGGAACCGGATGAAGGAGCATTTTGATCTACACAACAAGAGTGGAATTGACCGCTCGGAACGATCTCTTCGCTCTCGGTGGTCGACAATCAACCGAGATTGTCAAAAGTGGGCGGCCGCACAAAAGGCGGTTGACAAGTTGAACCCAAGTGGCACTAATGAAGAAGATAGGGTAAGTGCCATTTCATCCATGTTCATCATGCTTGTTGTTGGTGTTTGTAGTGCTAACTTGTTTTTTTTATGTAGTTCAACATTGCACAAAACTTGTTCAAAGGAGAGGAGAAGAAGAACAAGAAAGGGAAGATCAAGAAAGAGAGACCGTTTACCTTGCCTCATTGCTATGAAGTATTGAAGGATGATGAGAAACGGAAGAAGCGTGAAGATATGGATGATTTGGATATGAGCAACAAACGCAAGCGAACAATTGAGTTGGATGATGATGATGAGGAGGCATCAAGTGATGACGGCAATAGAAGCCCTACACCAAACTCGGTTTCATACTCGAAGCCAAAACGACCGGATGGTACCAAGAAAGACGCAAAAGAAAAGAAGAAGAGGAGAGGAGATGACGAGCTCAAAAATGCTATGGAAGCTATTGTGAAGGCAAGAAAGGAAGCGAACGAGGCGAGGAAGATGGCAAGGAACAAAGATGCCGCGGCCGAGGAGAGGAGGTTGGCGGCCGAGGAGAGGAGGGTGGCGGCCGAGGAGAGGAGGGTGGCGGCCGAGGAGAGGAAGGTGGCATTGGAGGAGCGATCTAGATTGTTGGATTGGGAGAAGTACTTGTTCTTGATGGACACATCTACCCTCAATGAGCCGCAAAAGGAGTATGTCAATCTTGCCCGTGAAGAAGTCTTGATCCAAAAAAGAGCCATGATTCGCGGCATGGGTGGCGGTGGCCTTGGCGGCATGGGAGGCGGTGGCCTTGGCGGCATGGGAGACATCGGTGGCTTCGGAGCTACCATGGAGACCATGGGAGGCATGGATGGCTTCGGAGCACCTCCGGGCGGCATGGGCGGCATGGGAGGCATGAGTTTTGCGTCTCTCATGGGCGGCATGGGAGCACCTCCGGGCGGCATGGGCGGAATGTCTTCCGGTGTGCCTCACACACCTTCGCATGAAGATGCCGTTGAAGATCTTGCCAACCCCTTCCGAGCTTCACATGATGATGTGGCGCGTGACAATGAAGAGAAGGAGGAAGAATCGTCTTCGAATGATGAATCGGAGGAAGACGAAGATGAAGATGAGGACGAGGCTTGATCGTTGATGGGCCATTCGTTGGTGTGAACTTTTGTGTCATGAACTTGGTTCGGATTTTGAACTTGGTTGTATGATGTTGTGGGCATGAATTTGAACTTGTGGGCATGAACTTTTTATGTCATCATGAACTTGTTTGTGTGATTTAAATTATGCCATGTCTTTGTTTTGATGTTTGAAATTCATTTCGCGTCCAAAATGCAATATATGGCAAGCTGCGGCTGCTCGCGCGCGCTGCATTTTAGCGCGCCTGCTGGAGCAACGCGCGCGCGCTAAAGCTTAGAGCGCCCGCTGGAGCCAGTGCTCCCCGCCGCGCCAAAACAGGCGATCGACACGCCGCAAACGCTTTTTTAGCGCGCCGCGCGTTGGGCGGCTGTTGGAGATGCTCTTAGCGGAGCTGCAAGTATGTTTGTACTGCTCCTTTTGTTTGGGGGATCCTGTTTCTTGGATGCCCTCTCTAATCCTCTCACACTGATGGTGTTTAACTTGTGTTTAACAGGGGCTTGTAAGGGCTTATATAGGAGCAGGGAGATGGTGTTGAGCCCAGCGAAAAACTAGTGACTAATTTTCTTAAATAAGAAAAAACTAGTAAATAGACAAATTAGTAAGTAGTAGGTGAGTCAACATAAAGGAAGGAGGAGACAAGTCAGTACACACCTAAACATTTCCAAATCCTGCATGAATTAATCTGAACAAGTTTAATTTGTCGTCCTTAAGATTTAATTGATATCTGACTCAATTAATCTGAACCAGGTAGTATGTTTTGTGTCATGGGCACGGCTCACGACCGAGCCTTGCCCTGACTCTTGCTTCATTGACCAGGGCGCGCAGGAGCAACTTGCATGCATGTGATCAAAATGGTCAGCCTGGACTCGTGGGGACGCAAAATTGGCCCCGCGTGCGGCCTACTCTATAATTTGACCATTTTCGAGTAAGCACTCCGTTTCCGCGTCCATAACCAACCACCACGTATCATCGGTCTAGTCCACGTCGGCTCCTCTAAAATACAAACCCTACCCAAGCTACAACAAAAGCTTCTCTAATAATACATACTCCACACACGCGTGATGTAAGTAGATAGTACTAGCAGGTGGAAGGCGCGGCGGCACGCCGCGCCCGTGGCTCACCATGTGTGTGCATGAACGTTGTTTTTTATTTCAATATGGAAAAAGGAATGAAAAATGGGTTTGAGGTCGAGCTGGTTGCAATGATTTATATAGAGAAAGCCTTTTCATACATATTATAATTTGATCATCGTGTAGCTGTATTTGATTTGACCGTAGAAGATAAACAATGAAGCGATATGCCATACTGTTCAAATAGGCAGTAACTCCTTTATCTGCATGTCTAAATGCTTGTACGACTTCCTAGTGATCAAGGAAGGAGAGAACCACTTTATTCCGTCCATCTTGTGGATGATTGGCTGAGACTCTGTGTCAAATCTTACATTTATAGTACTGATTACCGCTTCATGCGGTTGCTTGGCTATCAGAGAGAGAGAGAGAGAGAGAGAGAGAATTTGAACAAGGAATGGATAGTGTCGCATAGCACAGTCTTGTGTGGAGCTCCGCATCACCAATGAACACATCTTTGAAAAAATTGTTGCCTGGATTCATTGTAGCACTCTATATTGGGAAAATCAATCAATAGTTAGTGTTTTAGTAATGCAAGTAATTTAAAGGAAAATGTTGTATTGATTAGGAAAGTGGCCTAATTTATGATCTAGACTTGTATGGAACTTCATCTAGAGGTTGTTCATTTTGTTCTATATGCCTTTTTCCTGTCACAACATGGAAAAAATTAGAATAAAAAACATAAAGAATCATCTAAAATAGGGAATAGTTGAATTTGGTGAACAGAGCTTGAATATGCAGGAGAGAATTATGTTGAGATGAAAATAATTCATTGTAGCATTCATGGACTGCTTTATGCCAAAATTTGTTGTGTATTCAGGCCTAGCCCACTGGGCCATGAAGAGCTAAGTTGGTTTAATTGCATATGCTCGGGCTGAACGTGCAGAAAACTTTAGCATTTATGAAGAGAGTGGATTAATCTCGGATCTGCACCTATATATATATATAATTGAATGTAAAATTTGCTAATTTTTTCACTTATTTCTATTTAATTTTTTCAAGAGGATTGAGTAGCTGGCCTTTAAATGGTATACTTGTGTTTATTATGCACAACACGTGGAAGCAAAAATATATAAATAGTGTTTATCAGAATAGAAACAAAGGAGGAACTATGGAGAAAACTGCAAAGAAGGAGTGACTATTAGCAGCTATAGAAAAGGGAATTTGCTGATTATCTACTATGTTTGTCGTATATGCTCTTCAAAAAACTTACTAAATTTAAACTGGAACATAGACTTTTGTATTTTTATAGAAACTGGTATATACGAATTTCTGGAGGAACATTGAGGTCAACCTATTTTAGCTTTGTATAAAAACTGGAAAACTCGTACGTGAGAATAATATGGTCCCCTATGATATTGTATAACTTATTTTCCATTAATCCAACATCAGTTAATTGCTAAATTACTCAAGGCAATTGTACAATATATATGATAACATTCCTGCACCAAAATTTAACACTTCATAAATGTGTGTGCCATCTATATAGCTATTGTCTAAAACCATGTAGTATAGTTACACATACAGATGGAAATTCCATGTACCATGGATAAATACATTAGAAGTCCTTGCGAATATTTCACACCTAAGACAAATAAACACCATGGATAAATACACCAGAAGAGTCAACATACGGTAAAAATGGGGATGTGCTGCGATTTTATTCTCGTATATATTTGTAGTTAACTATGCTTGGATTAAACGAAATTTTGTGGAATACAAAAATAGTTGCTACTTGAATTGCTAACATTTATAGGTACTACAATAGAGCTGCAGTGCAAATAAATGACACCATTATGGTGAGGGAAGTTGACCATGAAAAGGATTGTCCATCCGGATGGCTAGTTGAGGGAGGCAAGACCAATCTTATAAGATGGCAGAAATGAACTTTTTCCAAGTGAAGATTGACTGCTATATAGCATTCAGCTGCTTCAGAACCTTCAAAGAAACTAAAGAATGGATAAACAATGTGAATATCAGATGTACTCAGATGAACCTATAGAAGTAAGTAAATCCGCGAATCAATGAATATCAACCGATTAAAGAGAAAATAGCCAAGGATGTTCACATACGTAAGAGAACGAATATCCATTCAATCCTTTCACCTTCAAGCCTTCGATTCCAAACGGGAACAGCCTGGTCAGTCTCGTGGCATATAGGAAGTCATGTTTGGCCTCCAGGTATGGCTCTGAGCGCAGCATAGTTTCCTGCCTCCTATCCCATTGTCGCAGAATGGCTGGCCAACTGTGGAGCATGTCGACGCCATTGTGTGGGGCAGTGGAAGACGCGGTGAAGGGCTCTGGCAGAAGGCGCGAGAGGCATCTGGGTGAACAGGAGAGGAGTCGGTCAGTGAGATCCGACAATAGAGGCCCTCGCTGGTGAATGGTGGCGGAGACACTGGACAGGCTCGTATGTGAGCTCGGGCGGCATGTGGGTTAAGGGGGGGGGAGAGGAAGAGGAGGCGGAGAGATGTCCTCCGATGACCGGTAGCTGCTGACATGATTGTTCTCGAGAGCATCCATGAGACGTGAGCGGAGGCGGTGAGGCGCGCTCGGGCCTCTCACGATGGTGGCAACGCGTGTGAGTTGGGAGGAGAGGGGATGCTGGATCGAGAGGGACCCAGGGTCGAGGAAGGTGCGCAAGGGAGGTGGAAGAGAAAGGTGGGGGAGGTGGTGGTGGTGAAGGAGGACGAAGAGGAGGGGAATGTGAGACGGTGGGAGGAGGAAATGAGTGAAAACCCTAAAGTTAAAAATACGAACATCTTTTGAAATTCTAAACTTTATTAATTTGCAAACATTTTTTGAAAAGAATGTAATTTTTTTTGAAATTCTAACTTTTTTGGAATTTCTGAACAAAATTTGGAAACGTGAACATTTTTTAAAAAAATAAACAAATTTGAAAAGTTCAAACATTTAATAATTTTCTAAACATTTGTTGAAAAAGGGAAATAAACTTGCAAAAGTAAAATGAAAATAAAATAAAATAAAAGAGGAAAGAAAAGAAACCAAAAAAAAAACGGAGCAAAATATCAAGCGTCTCAAGCAATGAAAAAAACTAAATTGACCCAAAAAACAAAAACAATGAAGAACCTGAAGTGAACAGTGAAAAAGCGGGTACACATGTCGGGCTTAGGAGAGCCATAGCTCACAACGGCAAACGCATGGGAGCGCTCCTAGCTTAGCCGGTTTAATTGTTCTATATATATTTGTTATATACATATATTATTCTTGTATTTAATTCAGGCCTTCTGGCAATGTGTGTTAAGTGGGAGGAGACGTTTCCGTTGACTACGAAGGCGTCTGTGACTTCGTCAATTTTATGTACCAGCTGAGTTTCTCGAAAGTGCCCATAGGAGTAGGGTTAAGTATATGCGTTCATAGAAACGAGTGTACATGTGTATGTCTCGGCGTATGCATGATGAATATATACGTGTGTATGTATGAGCATCTGTGTTTGTACGGTGTTAAAATAGTGTTGAATTAAACCACGTGTCAACGCAAAAAAAGTTTAGGCCAAAACCTTAAATGCAAGTACAAAGTATTCAAATGAAAACCAGATCAACACGTGTCCATCAAAAGAGCTAAAAACGTGGCCATGTGTGAGAGCTTGGGCAAAACACTGTGAACGCACGGGAGGAAAGTGCCCATAGGAGTACGGTTAAGTATATGCGTTCATAGAAACGAGTGTACATGTGTATGTCTCAGCGTATGCATGATGAATATATACGTGTGTATGTATGAGCATCTGTGTTTGTACTGTGTTAAAATAGTGTTGAATTAAACCACGTGTCAACGCAAAAAAAGTTTAGGCCAAAACCTCAAATGCAAGTACAAAGTATTCAAATGAAAACCAGATCAACACGTGTCCATCAGAAGAGCTAAAAACGTGGCCATGTGTGAGAGCTTGGGCAAAACACTGTGAACGCACGGGAGGAGTGGATGCTTAGCAGCTTTAATATATACTAGCAGGCGGAGGCACGGCGGCACGCCGCGCCCGTCGTGAAGCACGCGTGTGTGGTTGTGTTGTTTTTCTTATAGAATAAAAGAAGGCAGTGGATAAGCGAGCTGACAGTTAGCAATGTGAAAGTCAATTTAATTTAGATAAATACCGAAAGGTATCAAAAAAACAGTTCACTCATGGTTATAGTCACTAACCTATATATCTTAAATATTCCAGTCAAAATTGTTCCTACTATGATAGTCAAAGTTTGTTCAACCGAAAGTTGTACAAAATGAAGCTTCCTTCGAACCGAAGGAAAATTGTTCTAGTATACATTATAAAATCTCATTTTATAGATAATACCCCATCCTTCAACAGATGAAAATTTGTATTAGTGATCGGAGCAAGATACAGAAAAAGGAAAAACATCAGAAAAGTGAATTAACAACAATGTCATTCTTTCCTGTAATGCATACAAATTATAGTTTACAAAATAGTAAAAGATAAATGAAACCTTTGGTATTACAGTGCATTGACGATTTTTTTATACACGGTATTTTGAGTAAGATTTGTTGCATCTCATAACCCTTTGTCGTGATAAATACCATGCATAAGCAACAAAATTAGAGATGCATTATCAATCAAAAATCAAGCATAATTCTAAGAGTCTGAATGGATACTCTTTGATTTGCTTATTCTATGTTGTCCTGCAGAAAAAGTTGCTATGTATCACATCATAATTAACCTAACTTTATATAGAAGGCAGAATGAATAAAGAATGCTACACCTTGTACTGCTCACAATGTTATATGGTAGGCTATACAGTTGTGTGCATTTATAGGGATGTGTGTGTATGTCAGCATCTGTATTGTATTATCTTGGCACTGGTGCTCGCATTTTTTGGATTATTTCAGGCTTTTCTATAGCGTTATAGGGTAGGGTGTGCGTGCATGCGTTCATAGAAGTGAGTGTATACGATCATCTATGTTGTACCGTGTTGAAAACAGTAGCAGGAACAAAAGAAAAACCTAGTAGTAACCAAACAAAAAACCACCATGTGTTAGCTCGGAATGCACTCAATCCAAACTACTTCAAACACATGACATCAGCGCTAACTTAGTAGCTAACAATATTAGCGCCAATCTTAAAATGTTGTATCGGATCAGTATCTTGAAGGTTTTCGTAATTACATGATGTGCGTACATGTGTTCTTAGAGATGAGTGTATGTGCGTATATGCGAACATTTACGTTGTACTGTGTGAAACAGATAGCTAACACAAATACAAAAAACCCAATAATGAACAAAATAAAAAAAATCTATGTGAGCATCTACGTTCGCGTTGGTGCTCACATTTTTGTGGATTTATTTCTGGTTCTATGGCAATATTCGTTTAGTGGAAGGAGTCGTTTTTTTCAACCTCAAAATGTTGTGTTGGCTCTATATCTTAAATATTTTCATAAGTGTAGGGTATACGTGCATGCGTTCATAGAGTAAGTGTATATGTGTATATATGAGTATATGCTTGTACTGTATTAAAAACAGTAGTAAACACTCAAAAATAATAGCAAAATCCAGAGCCACGTGTCCACCGGAGAGAGTGTGCTAACTAAATTGGGAACTCATGAAAGGAGCCCCTGCTTAGCAGCTTTAATATATAGTTATAAGTTATTATTATTATATGATGATTGTTCAGCCAGAAGAAAACGAAACGAGAAGCGGCAGGACCGATTCATTGGAATGCATGTGCCTTGTTGTCTTGAAGGATTTGGTACCTTCACTGAATTTGTTCAGTCGTTAAGAACATCTACAATCGGACCCTCATATCCGTCTCAAACATCTGGGTTGACCGGTCACGAAATTTCGACCCAGCCGGATGCCTCAAACGGGTCTCAAACGCCTGAGCTGACCGGCACCCCTTATATCCAGCCAAATATGGGGCGGATATGGGGGCGTTCGGGCGCACCTGGGCACGCCGCCACGTCAGCCTGGCCTGCGCTGGCCCACATCGATCCCATATATATTCGTCCCCATCCGTTCGCTGGACCAAACTCTAGCCACTTCACTCCACTCCTATCCGCCACCCAAGGTCACCTCCGGCCTTCTCCGGCATGGCGAGCGGATCCGAGTCCTTCACCTCCAGATCCGTCGACCACGAGCTCATCCCACACGGCCCCGAGGAGATGGATGTCCGCCATTCGCTCCGCCGCTCCCGAGAGGCGGCCGCTCGACGGCAGCGCTCCGACTCGCAATGTCGGGAATCCATTCTGTCCACACAACCGGTGCATGGATCCGACGTCGCTGCCTCACCGGAGACGGTGCGGTCCGACTGGCGTCCGAACGTCGTGGTGGACGCGCAACCCTCCGTTGGCGCGGCATGCCCGTCGTGTGAGGCAGCGAGCACGGGAGGCGGCGGAGGCCCTCGCGACGGAGACCATCGCGGCAGTGAACGCTGGAGAGGCGGAGTCGCACTCTCCAGCGCCCCGTATGGTGAACCACTACGGGCGTCGCAACCGTGTCGTGATGGATGTCGGCTCCTTCCAGGAGGGATCCGTCATCGATCACATCCACCGGTATCGTCCGGGTTGTGGCTCCGACGAGGAAGAGTAGAGCATGGGAGACGGCGGGAAATTGAGTCCCGTGAGCCGGTTAGTGTCCCATGTCCTACTCTACCTCGCCGGTGGCCGGACCAACACTCCTGTAGAGTGCAGCGGCCGTCGGACATGGGCACGACGGATGCGGACGAGCTCCGCTAAAAGATTGTTACGTTACATGTAATAGTATGGATTTGAGGTTTCTAATTTAAGGTATCCGGAGGTAGAATGCATTAATCTGAGGCGTGACCGATCAGTGTTCGCGGACGCGCCCGGTCGCATCCGCGGACGTTTGAGGGGTCGGATTTACCAAGTCCGGCTGTAGATGCTCTAATCTACTCCTCTTTCTGGCACATGCATGTTGGCATTCTAGTCCCTCCGGTCTTGTTTATTTCGGATACAAGATTTGTCTCACGTCAAAATTAGTAAAGTATAACAAATTTGATATATAAAATATCAACATTCACAACACGATATTAATACCATTAGATGCGTCATGAGTTTAATTTTCATATTTCTAATTTTATAATTGTAGATATTGATATTATTTTTATGTAAATATGGTACAATTTCATGAAGTTTTACTTCAGATAATACTTATATGCAGAGTAAAATCGACCGGAGGTACTTTGTCATTTTGGTTAGATCAATATTTTAGTGTAAGTTGAACAGGTCTCTCAAATTGCATATAATAAATTTGTTAAAATGAGTCACCCTTGTGGATAAACAGATATTGAAACTGTCCTTTTGTTATCTCAATGTGCGTTTGAGAGTGAAGTACGTACTCCACGGCTCAAGCAAGGTATTTGGGATCCGTCGTTGACAAATGATAAAATTTGGGTGTTGTACGAGAAATTGGTAGCAGCAAGTTCAGAAAACGATCGGCACAGTGGCGACGTTCTTTCACTTTCAAGTCTGCGCGTGTTCCGTTGGATTCTCAACTATCAAAGCGCTGAAAACACATTCACCTACTACGAGAAAATCGACTCGGTCAATTACTCCATCGACACAACATTCTGTCTCTCGGGGTCATCGATGGTGCGGGTGGTTAAGACCCGCAAGATCTTATCATCCGATCCAGGAAGTCTTCTCCGTTGTTGTTAGGATTAGGAGGGTTGGTTTGCTTAATTTATAGTAGTAGCAAAAAGCCAAAAAGTGAAGTGTGTACGGACATGCTAATTAGGTTTTCACTTGATTGTTTTCTTAGCAGCCGAGTTGTTCGTATGAAATGTAGCAGCGTATATAATAACGCATGATTGATCGGATAGATATTCAAACTTGAAAGATCAGGGAGGAAGCGAATCCACCTATAATAAGAACAAAAATGCTGAGAGGCTACGGTAAACCATTGTTCAGGAAAATATATATTTTTGTGGAAAATTTTCGGACAATTTGACATGTGTAAGATCACCCTAATAATGTCTTATTCTATACCAATTGCTTAGATTAACCAATTAGAACTTGGACGGAAATTACCGAGTCGCTAAGGTCTGTACTACTGGCATGTCATGCTCGTGCGGAAATTAGCGTGCATTGACCGAGAAAGTACAATATTTTAAGTCTGGAAACCATGCTTTGACTACAAGATCGGATAAATATAGCGGTACTTAACTGATAGAGCAACTCTAGCAAAAATCACTACATCGAATCGGCATAATAATCGAAAATGCCTTTTGGAGCTCGGCCTCCATGGAGGCCGGTTTTTGAAAAACACAAAATTCATGAAAATTCATATTTTTACAATTCAAAAAAATCTGAAAAAAAATACAGATATACATGGAGGCATAACACACATGTGTGTAAATTTT
Organism: Elymus sibiricus; assembly: GCA_039707655.1. Taxonomy (NCBI): domain Eukaryota; kingdom Viridiplantae; phylum Streptophyta; class Magnoliopsida; order Poales; family Poaceae; genus Elymus; species Elymus sibiricus. The sequence continues at coordinate 470,135,101 of CM077669.1, forward strand.
TAGGATGAAATACGTTGAAATGAAGGCTGTGCAAAAAAGACAAATCTGAGGCTTTTAAACACATGATACTATTCATCCTCAAAGTCCAGAAATTTGTCTTTTTTGTACAGGTCGCATTTCAAAGTATTTCATCTTGAATTTTTACACACACATACATTTCATCCTTGTATAGTTGCATATTTTTTTTTGAAATTTTTTGAAATCGAAAAGTTTGAATTTTGAATTTTTCAAAAATAAAGGGCTTCATGGAGCTCGGTCACCAAAACGCCCTACTCCATAATAATCATCTATATAGCGTTCTTACTTCTTAGTCAAAAAGACCACTCCAACGGAGGTCATACACATCCTCTCCTGCAAAACTTATGCGTATTTCAAATTGAGCCCACAAGCATGCATGGTTGAAGGTTGAAGGCGTTGCTATTGAGCGGCCTCCGTCCGCAACTGCTCTCTCGGGGGAGAAGTTTTAGTCCAGCCTCTTTCTCCCACGCGCAGCCAAATCAATGGAGCTACCGTCCATAAGGCCACGGGCCGCTGCTTCCGCCCTCGCTTATTTTGACCGCATCCGGATGAGCGCATGGGTAGGAATTAATGCCACTACACTTTCTCGGGTCGATTTCTGAAATATAATTGACAAGCACGGTTACTTCAACCTTCTCACTGCTATGGTATGTTAACACGACACTACTATTTTGATGGAACTAATAAGCACATGAAAATTCAAGGTCATTGTCTAGTGGTTTTTCAAGTCTCAGAAATATTTTTCTAAAATGCATGAGATATATAGGGCATGCATCCAATGCCCATCGGTTGTTGGATTTTGTCTCATCGCAGACGTGCTCGGCTAGTAACTGTGCATGTTCGTTTTGAGTTTCTAATTGTCTGTCCATGCAGATACACTCTTCATTTTCTTCCTCATATGTCGGATCACTTGCACATGATTTGTGAAGATGAAGAGGAAGAAAGAAAAAAAGAATAAAGAAGGAGAAAAAGTGGTCCGGGATGGGCCACGTCCTAGGTGACGGACTCACCGAGCTTATCCGCAAGCCCTCATATCCTCCTACATTTGTTCTCAATATGATGATTTGTCGACAGGTCAGGAGTACATGGATATTATGAGGGTTCCGATTGGGTTATTCTTTTTTTCTTTCACCTGTCCGGCCACTGACACTAACACGACGTGTCCGCGGAAGTTTGAAGATGAATAAAAGTTTTCCTTCAAAAAATTCCTGAATAGACTGCAATATCCATATTGTACCATACTCATTGCAACAAGTGAACATTTCTGAATAGTATGTTTTTTATTAACTCAATGATAGCACTTGATTTCTCTGTGTTACCAAGAATGAAACAATGTCTTACAAAATGTACGTTACTCTACAGTCGTATATCTTGTACTTTTGAAATTAATTTTTTTTACTACACTACACGCATAGAGAATTTGCCGGTCTGTCTTCAAGGGGTAGCCAGCTCGAGGTCTCCGGTTTTCCTGGCCATCTGCTGCTGCTGCAGCAGGTTCTTCTGCGCCGCCGCCTTCTTCTGCTGGACCTTCTCGCCGTACATGTAAGAGGCGAAGCCCCAGAGGCAGAGCACGAGCGCGATACCCTTTGGCCCGTCGAACTTCTCGTGGAGGAAAATGACGGCGAGGACCTCGGAGAGCGGCAGGAGGACGGCGACCATGATTCCGGCGAGGAGCGAAGAGGCGCAAGTGACGAGCCCCACGACGCCCAGGTTGAGCAGCTGCCACGACACGGCACCCCACACGAGCACTAGGTAGTACTTGGTCTCACCGAGCCCGAATGCTGCAGCCTCGCTCGGTAGCGCCTTGAAGTCGCCCTTGATGGCCATGCCGAGCAGGCACACCATCGTGCCGGCGGCGCCCATCATGGCCTGCATCTGCATCACCGTGGAGTAGGGTGGCGGCGCCGTCGCGGCTGGTCCCCTCCGCCGCCCAAACCGCTCCATGGCGACTTCAACAAGCGGCAGCACGAGCCCGGCGAGCGCGGCGGCCGCGATGGCCTCGCCGAACCCGGTCCAGTACGTCTTGGATGGCTCGCCTGCCGGCTTCCCGGACCCGGGCCCGACGCCGAGCACCGCCGGACCGATGGTGAGCAGCAAGACGGCGTTGGCAGAGAAGGGCGTGAAGCGGAGCCCGACGAAGAGAAACGCGAACACGGCGGTGAAGGCGAGCTGAGTGGCCAGCAGCAAGGACGAGGTGGACAGCGGCAGTGCCTGCGACCCCATCGCGTAGACGAAGCACGACACGGCGTACAAACTTCCTAGGACGATGGCCGCGCCAATGAGGCGAGGCGGGAGGAGGAGGTTGACGATGCCGTGGCGGCGGCCGCAGAAGATGGAGACGCACAGGGGCGGAAGGAGGAGCGGCCAGCCGGAGATCTGGACTAGCGCGGAGAGCCAGAGGCGTTGCCCGCCGTGGACGAAGTAAACCCGCAGCAGGAGTGGCCCGCTGGAGCCGATGAGGACGAGGCAGGCGCTGAATATGACCAGCGGCGAAGGCCGGTAGCGAGCCGGCGAGTTTGCCGTGGCTCCTGGCGGGGAGGCGCTTGGCGTCTTTGCTGCTTCTTGCATGGCCGGACTGCCACCGGCAGTTATGGTCGCCATGATGTGTCTTAGCGGAGCTGCAAGTATGTTTGTACTGCTCCTTTGGTTTGGGGGATCCTGTTTCTTGGATGCCCTCTCTAATCCTCTCACACTGATGGTGTTGAACTTGTGTTTGACAGGGGCTTGTAAGGGTTTATATAGGAGCAGGGAGATGGTGTTGAGCCCAGCGAAAAACTAGTGACTAATTTTCTTAGATAAGAAAAAACAAGTAAATAGACAAATTAGTAAGTAGTAGGTGAGTCAACATAAATGAAGGAGGAGACAAGTCAGTACACACCTAAACAGTTCCAAATCCTGCATGAATTAAGCTGAACATGTTTAATTTGTCATGCTTAAGAATTACTCATTGATACCTGACTCAATTAACCTGAACCAGGTAGTAGGTTTTGTGTCATGGGCAGGGCTAACGACCGAGCCTTGCCTGGACTCTTGCTTCATTGACCAGGGCGCGAAGGAGCAACTTGCATGCATGTGAGCAACATGGTCAGCCTGGACTCGTGGGGACTCAGCAAGTACGCAAAATTGGCCCCGCGTGCGGCCTACTCTATAATTTGACCATTTTCGAGTAAGCATTCGGTTTCCGCGTCCATAACCAACCACCACGTATCATCGGTCTAGTCCACGTCGGCTCCTCTAAAATACAAACCCTACCCAAGCTACAACAAAAGATTCTCTAATAATACATAATCCACACACGCGTGATGTAAGTAGATAGTATGATGATTGTTCAGCCAAAAGAAAACGAAACGAGAAGCGGCAGGACCGAGTCATTGGAATGCATGTGCCTTGTTGTCTTGAAGGATTTGGTACCTTCACTTAATTTCTTCAGTCGCATTAAGAGCATATACAATCGGACTCCTTGTACCCGTCTCAAACGTCTGGGTAGACCGGTCATGAAATGTCGACCCAGCCGGATGCCTTAAACGTATCTCAAACGCCTGAGCTGACCGGCACCACTTATATCCAGCCAAATATGGAGCGGATATGGAGGCGTGCGGGCGCGCCTGGTGTCGGGGATATAACTCCACGGTGTAACCCGCCCTATTGGGCCGGGTTAACATATTGACAGCTCTATGACCAAGTTTAAGATGGGCCGTGTCATGAAGACAAGATAAGTAAGGCGATGGCTGACCAAGTCGTCGGGCGGCCCAACACCTGAAGACGGCGGCTCAAGGCCCACAGGGCGGGAGGTGCCGGCTGGTTTTCCTTGCTTAAGGAGCAAGGCGAGTTAGAGACATTATAGGTTACGAGTCACGTTATGACCCGGACTCTATTGTAAAACCCTAGGGCCTTGACCTGTATATAAAGGCAAGCCCCTAGGACCAAAAGACTCAAGTTACAATCTCTCGATAGCTAGGTTAGCGATTCCGCACCCTTGTAATCGAGATCTATCCATCAAATACACACAAAGCAGGACGTAGGCTATTACCTCAATCGGAGGGGCCGAACCTGGGTAAACCCGACTCTCTTTCCCGTTCAACCCCTTCGACTCGCCACCTAGCGGCGATGGCCTCACACCTAAGTCCTTTTACAAGGACATCTGCCGGGTTGACAAAACCACGACAGATGGCGCCCACCGTGGGGCTCTCGCCCGGTGGAGTTGAGTTCTCGAAGGGAGCCCTTCCAGGGTTCGCGAACTATGCGGTTGGTCGTATGACTAAGAGTCGCCGCGGCAAGGTCTACATCGACGACTCTGGCTGGGGCCCCGAGGCCGACTTGATCGAGTACGGTTACCGGGTCCCCTTTGGCAAGATCCACGTCTTCATTGGCAAGATCGGCGCTTCGGTGCCCGAGCCGGACATCTGCACCGACATCATCGAGCCGGCTCGGCGCGCCCAATCTGGCCGGCGTCAAGCCGGCCAAAGTCACGACGTGGTCAAGCCCTCTCGGTGGATCAGTCCTTTGGACGAGTCGGCCATTAAGGGGACGATCGTCACCAACTCGGACACCAAGCTTGGGGGCTCGTCTGGAGCAGAGGCCCTCGAGGAACTTCGCGGTTTCCCCCTGCGGGCCTCAACCTGTGCTACGGTAAGCACGGCGGCGCAAGCATCACTCACGTTTGGAGCATCGGCTTTGAGAGGCCGCACGACGACTCAAGAACGGAGCTACGGCAGCATGATAGCCAAGGTACTTTTCAGAAAAATCCGAAGCGGCTAAATTGTGGTCAATACCACGTATTCACCACCAATACCTGCAAGCGGGACAGCAAGGTCAAGAGTAGGGCCGTCAACATGGCTGAGCCAGTGGTCCCCAGGTACCTCAACTGGTCCCAACACGCAATTACCTGGAGCAGGGAGGATCATCCCCCCGGGTTGACAATCCGGGCGGCTTAGCTTTGGTGGTGGTGCCTCAATTTTGCGGATATACCTTGTCCAAGGTTCTTATGGATGGGGGTAGCAGCATAAACATATTATATTATGAAACCTTTCACCGGATGAATCAGTCGGAGAGCACGTTGCTTCCTTCAACGACAGTTTTTCATGGAATCGTCCTTGGGAAGTCTGCTTATCCAATCAGGCGAATTAAGCTCGATGTGGCCTTCGGAGATGAGTTCAACTACAGATGCGAGCCTTTGATGTTCGAAGTTGTTAAAATAAAGAGCCCTTATCATGCTCTCTTCGGACGGCCGGCTTACGCTCATTTCATGGCCCGCCCGTGCTACGTCTATCTCAAGCTCAAGATGCCAGGACTCAAAGGCACCATAACCGTAGACGGGAACCGAAAGATAGCTCAGGAATGCGAGGAAGGAGATGCGGCCTATGCCGAGTCAGCCTGCGCGGCAGAGGAATCAAAGTTCTACACAACCAATGTTGACCTGGCTGATATGAGCCCGCTCAAAAAGCCCAATACTGAGTCTGAACCCCCGCTTAAATTTAAGCCGGCCGAAGATACAAAGCAAATCGACTTCACGCCGGGCGACTCGTCCAAGCAGTTCACTATTGGGACCGGCTTGGATCCCAAATAGGAAAGCGCGCTCATCAAGTTCATCCGTGAGAACCGGGACATCTTTGCATGGAAGCCATCTGACATGCCTGGAGTCCCGAGGGAACTTGCTGAGCACCACCTTAATGTGGATCCCAAGATGAAACCAGTGTGCCAATACCTCCGTCATTTTAATGAGGAGAGATGCAAGGCCATTGGAGAAGAAGTGGCCCGGCTCCTAGCTGTCGGGTTTATCGTGGAAGTCTTTCACCCTGAATGGTTGGCTAACCCGATGCTCGTTCTGAAAAAGAACGGCACCTAGCGCATGTGTGTCGACTACACAGATCTCAACAAAGCTTGTCCTAAGGATCCTTTCGCCCTCCCGTGTAATTATCAGATCATTGATTCTACGGCGGGTTGCGAGCGTTTATGCTTCTTGGATGCTTACTCTGGGTATCATCAGATCAAGATGGCTGTTGAGGACCAAGAGAAGACGGCCTTTATTACTCCCTTTGGGGCTTTCTGCTATGTGTTCATGTCTTTTGGGCTCAAGAGCGTCGGGGCGACTTACCAGCGCTGCGTCCAGAACTGCCTTAAGCCACAGATTGGGCGCAACGTTCACGCCTACGTTGATGACATCGTGGTGAAATCTCAGAAGAAAGAGACGCTCTTGGACGACATCAAGGAAACCTTTGACAACCTTCGAGTATACTAGATGAAGCTTAACCCTGCGAAGTGTGTCTTTGGCATCCTTGCGGGTAAACTACTTGGGTTCCTGGTCTCTGAGCGGGGCATCGAGGCCAACCTGGACAAGATCAAAGCGGTGACTTCGCTGTCTGAGCCGGCTAACGTAAATCAAGTTCAGCGGCTCGCCGGACGCATTGCGGCCATAAGCCGGTTTATAAGCCGCCTGGGAGAAAAGGCGATTCCTTTTTACCAGTTGTTGAAGAAATCAGGCGACTTTAAGTGGACGGGCGAAGCTGGTAGAGCCTTTGAAGCACTCAAGCAACAGAGGCGGTGCTCCCACGGAGAAAGAGCCTATGCTCATGTACATTGCTGCCAACTCCAAAGTGGTAAGCGTTGCAGTTGTGGTCGAGCGAAAAGAGGAAGGAAAGGAATATCCAGTTCAGCATCCGGTTTATTTTGTCAGCGAAGTCTTAACCCTGTCCAAACAGCGGTACCCGCATTGGCAGAAACTGGTCTTCAGGATCTTCATGGCGAGCCGGAAATTGAAGCATTATTTCCAGGAACACCCAATCAACGTGGTCAGTTCTGCGCCACTCGGTGACATCATACAAAACCAGGAGGCCACGGGTAGGATTGCCAAGTGGGCCATTGAGCTTGGCGACCACCACTTGAAATACATGCCCCGAACCGCTATCAAGTCCCAGGCGCTCGTGGATTGCATCAACGATTGAACAGAGATACAGATTCCGGAATATAGGCCAGATAACACATACTAGACTATACACTTTGACGGGTTTAGACAGCTGGAGGGCTCGGGGCCTGGAGTCATATTATCTTCTCCGAAAGGTGATAAATTTTGTTATGTCTTATGGCTCATGTTCCCATGTACTAACAATGCAGCTGAGTACGAAGCCCTCTTACATGGGCTCAGAATAGCCAAAGAGATGAATCTTAGCCGGGTCAGATGCCTGGGCGACTCAGATTTAGTGGCTCAGCAAGTTTCAGGGACTTGGGATTCTAAAGACCCTCTTATGGCGACTTACCGACGAGCGGTCTCTGACGTGGCGGGTCATTTCCAAGGTTACCAAGTCGATCATATAGATCGCCGGCTCAATGAGGCGGCTGATGCTTTGTCTAGACTTGGTTCACAAAGAAAGTCGGTGCCGCCCAACGTCTTTCTGGACGTCCTTCACAATCCATCAGTCAAATTACGATCCGAGGAGGACATAGCTGTTCCTGACCCGGAGGCACACTTGGTGGCGGCTCTACATGTCACCCATGATTGGACTGTGCCGTATTTGGCTTACCTGACCTGAGGGGAACTCCCAGAGGAGGAAGTCGACGCTCGTCAAAATCATCCGACGGTCAAAGTCAATGACAATTGTCAATGGTGAGTTACATCGTCGAAGTAGCACTGTCGTGTTTCAACGGTGTGTTTCGCCTGAGGAAGGCCGGGAAATACTTAATGAGATTCATTCCGGCGATTGCGGACATCATGCCGGCTCACGATCACTGGTAGCCAAAGCTTTCCGGCACGGTTTTTATTGGCTGACGGCTCATGCTGATGCCAAGGAGATTGTGCGCAAGTGTGATGGATGCCAAAAGTTTGGCCGACAGGCTCATGTACCGGCCCAGGAATTGCGTATGATCCCAATTACCTGGCCTTTTGCGGTCTGGGGGCTAGATATGGTTGGTCCGTTTAAGCCGTCTTCTGACAAGAAAACCCACTTATTGGTGGCGGTTGATAAATTCACAAAGTGGGTCGAAGCAGAGCCGGTCAGAAATTGTGATGGAGAAACTGCGGTCAAATTTTTGAAGAAGTTGATTTTCCGTTTTGGTTACCCACACAACATCATTACTTATAATGGTACCAATCTGTCCAAGGGAGCCATGGAGCAATTTTGCGAACGAGAGCACATCCGGCTCGATTTAGCGGCAGTGGCACATCCACAATCCAATGGGCAAGCTGAAAGAGCCAACCAGGAGATCTTGAGAGGAATCAAACGCCGGCTCATGGTGCCCCTTGAATGCACGCCGGGTTGTTGGGTTGAGGAACTCCCTTCAATACTTTGGAGTATTCGAACAACGCCAAATAGATCCACAGGATACACTCCTTTTTTCCTGGTTTACGGAGCCGAGGCGGTTCTACCAAGTGATATCCGTCATGACTCGCCTCGAGTTACTGCATATGTTGAGGCGGGCAATGAGCAAGCACACCAAGATTCCCTGGATGCCTTGGAAGAAGAGCGTGACTTAGCAGCAGCCAGATCCGCTATATATCAGCAAGACCTACGTCACTATCACAGCCGTAGAGTCTGAAGCCGCACTTTTCAAGAAGGCGACTTAGTGCTCCGTCTGATTCAAGATCAAACAGGGATGCACAAGCTCTCCCCGCCTTGGGAGGGTCCTTTCGTCATTAGTCGAAACCTCAATAATGGGTCATATTACCTGGTCGACTTACGAGAGTTATCATACACTTCTGAGGAGGAGACAACCCGACCCTGGAATATTGCACACCTACGGCCTTATTACACTTAGGAGCCACCGGCTCACCTTTTTGTAATCCCCCCCTCTGCAAAATTCTGTATATACTTCTTTATGTTCAAATATAATAAAGCCGGCATCCCCGAAACTCGGGGTCTCTGTCGTTTCAGCCTATAAATTGAGCATGAGTCTTTATTGTTTGAAACATAGGTCACTTGGGAGCTTCCAACTCATCGAGTTTAGCTTTCTCACCCTCTTGACCCGGCAAAAACGCCATTAATATGGTTAAACCTGCCTGTATGCTTGATGCGACTCCGATCAGATGACCCCATGTACTCTTGAAAAGTTAATCCTTTGGGACCCTAAACTTTTAAGGTTAAAACATTGGCTTGAGTCATGCGAGAGCTGGCATACACAGAGCTAGGATAAACCATGGGTTATTATACCCGCTTCATTGAAGCAAGACTTGCGCCTTGAAAGCCAGTCTCCTTTTTCCGAGTCTCATTGAGCCGGCTTATTATATATATATATATATATATATATATATATGTTTACACATACTCATATTTTTTAGGTACAATGTTACCCTTATTACCGGCTTATATTCAAGTGACCGGGTTACACAACTGAGTTCATATTATGACCAGTTTCCAGATCATCTATCTTCAATATCATTGAAGGAGAATTCGATAGACTTGAGTTTCGAAAACCAAGTATTTTGCCGGCTTATTCCCGACCTGCCTTATTGATGAGACATGACTCATTGAGCACGAAGCAAGAAAAGATCAGGAACAGGTAATAAGAGCAGCATAAACATATTAACAAAAGCTTGACAGATTGGAGTTCAGCACCAACAAAAGGCGCCAATGTGCACGATGGCACGACAGGGCAAATTCGAAGTTTTGGAAAACACTACTCCTATTATAGGCTCACAATGGAGGCCACAATTCTTCAAGGTTTTCCTTACACAAGGGGGCTTGCTCTGTAGGGGCGATTCATCCAGCTTCCGAGGCGTATTCATGCTCTATCATCAGCCGCCTCTGGATCTGACTCCACCGGCTTGTCATCATCAACCTGCTGGTCTTTCTATTGCCATCGAATTGAGATCAAAGATTCAAAATTTGCTGTCCCTTCAACAAGAGCTGACGCATCAATGTCAGGAGCAAAAGTTGTCTTACGGCAAGCAGGCACCAGGTCAGACGGCTCGTCCTTGGGCGCGTTAACACGCTCGTTGTCGACGGTGTACGCAGCATGATATTTTGAGAGGTCCACCTCCTAAGCTATCAAAGACGCCAGTGGCCGAGTCTCCGTGAGGCACTTTGCGTAATCTGCACGAGTGAATGCAGAGCCGTCAAGTTTAAACTCTGGGAAGCCGCCTTTTAGGAGCTCCACATTCAATTCTGGCAGATACGCTTTTGCCCGAGCAAGTGCCATGTTCTCCCATCCTCGAGCCGCCGATTTCCGGGTTTCATCCACCCACTGTGGCACGGTAGAGAGTTGCTTCAACATGTCCATGATATTTCTTGGTGGGTGCTTCAGATTTTTCACGGCCATGATGGAATAAACAGAGCCTGTGAACAGTTGCTCTACGTACGTGAAAATAGTTTTCAACTTCACAATTGGCAGCTCAACAAGGTTTAGATTTTTTCGCCCTGCAAACAAAAGAAGGTACAATAAGCCGCCGCAAGAGTCATAAGCCGGCACATTCGCAAAAGCGGGATGGAACACATACCAAAGATTGTTGTCAACATTTCGTCGATCTGTTTCACGAGAGTGGCATATTTTTCCTCCACAGGGCCGAAGTTCTTCTCAGCCTTTTCCGCACGTTTTGTCAAGACAGCTTTTTCCGCCTCAAATAGCTTTATGGCATGTTCCAGACGTTCATTCTCCTGACGTGCAGAATCTTCAAAATGAGTCGCCAAGGACTCGGCTTCAGTTTTCAATTTTCTTTCTTCCTTGAGCCGTTTCTACAGTCTCACAGCAACCGACTCAGCGTCTTCAACATATCCCTGATAGACAAGCAAGAAGGATCAGCAACTATTTCTACAAGTCCCAAGAAGATTGCAAGCAATATCCTTGACACTTGGGGGCTAATGCATATCAGTTCTTTCGAAACTAAGATATGGAGAAGACCCGACTCATCTCAAGAAGACGAGCCAGACCTTGGGGGCTACAGGTCAAATTTCTTCAAATCTTCAAGACCCGACTCGTCTCAAGAAGATGAGTTGGTCCTTGGGGGCTACAGGTCGAATTTCTTCAAATCTTCAAGACCCGACTCGTCTCAAGAAGATGAGTCGGTCCTTGGGGGCTACATGTCGAATTCATTCAACTTTTACATAGGCCCGACTCATCTTGAGAATATGAGCCGGCCCTTGGGGGCTACACTATTACTACATACTTTAGCTATTTAAAAAAAACTAGCTTATCATAACAAGCTGGTCTTTGGATGCTAATGATAGTATACAAGATAATGGTAAAATGAGAGAATTATCTCATATTTCTCCTTCATAGCATTTATCATGCTCTTTTCAAATTCACGGCTCTCAAATAGCTGGGTTAAGTACTGCTGGTACAAATCTTCAACACCAAGTGCGGACAATTCTGGGAGTTCCATCTTGGCCTTTCCTTTGTCCAAGTTCACTGGTTCATCCTTGCTCACGATCTTAGCCAAGGAGGTGGAAATAGTTGGGGCTTGGAAACTCACTTTAACAAACACAACATGTGGAGTGTTGTGGTCAAACGATGGCATAAGTCCATCTACACAAGCCGACTTGGACGGAAGGATGGATGAGTCAGTCTCGGGAAGAACATCCATAAAAATCGGCTCATCTGGTTCGGACGGCTCAGTGGCAGTTGCCGACTCCACCCTCATATCAGGCTCCTTTTCAAGAGAAGGGCCAACCGTCGAAATTGTTTTTCCCCGCGGAGGGATTGGCGCCTCTTGGCCTGCTGTTCCAAAGGATGACCCGCCTGCCCGTTTGGACACAACAGCTTTGGCCCTCTGGATTGTCAGTACAACAAAAGTTATGATAAATTGGGATCAAAACAATGAAAGACATAATGCAACATTGCAAAGATAGAAGTTTACCAACGATTAACATTGAAAGGGGGAAGCTGTGACGCACTTGAGTCGTCGGATGACGAAGGAGAGTCCTGATAAAGGGAATTTGAAGGGCTGAGAGGTTGTTTAAACAAATCGGCTCTAGGACGAGAATCAGTTGGACTATGGGGCACCTCAAGGCGTGGTTTGCGAGGCGGCGGCGCGTGAGACAGACTAGGATCTACGTCGTCCATGTCACCTCGGGTATTGCGTTTTGATGAGCTGGCAAACTGTGCTTTCTTCAAAGGAAAATCGGGAGCCAAATGAGCTTCTGGGTGTGACAATTTAACTTTCCGGACGGTTTGTCTTGGTTTTCGGGTAACAAATGTTTCTGTAGAATTGGGGGAAATTGGAGTTACCTCAGGTTCGCCGGCTTGGCTAGATTCCGAGTCACCCTGACAAGAAGGTGTGTCAGCAAGCTCATTAAACAGGCGGCCGAGAGAGCGAGTTCTACCTCAGATTCCTCCCCTGAAGATGACTGATACGTCTCCAACGTATCTATATTTTTTGCTTGTTCCATGCTGTTATATTATCATTCTTGGATGTTTTACAATCATTTTATAACAACTTTATATCATTTTTTGGGACTAACCTATTGACATAGTGCCAAAGTGCCAGTTGCTATTTTTGCTTGTTTTTTACTTCGCAGAAAATCAATACCAAACGGAGTCCAATCGCGACGAAACTTTTTGGAGATTTTTTCTGGACCAGAAGACACCCAGTGGACCAAACAACTGCCGGAGAGGTGGGCTATGGAGAGCACAACCCACCAGGGCGCGCCAGGTGGGCCCCGGCGCGCCCTGATGGGTTGTGCCCTTCTCGGCCCCCTTCCGCACCGCCTCTGATGCCTATAAATTCCCAAATATTCCAAAAACCCTAGGGGAGTCGACGAAACACAATTCCAGCCGCCGCAAGTTCCAGAACCGCGAGATCCAATCTAAACACCATCACGGAGGGGTTCATCTTCCTCATAGGTGCCTCTCCGATGATGCGTGAGTAGTTCACCATAGACCTACGGGTCCGTAGGCAGTAGCTAGATGGCTTCTTCTCTCTCTCTCTTATGATTCTCAATACAATGGTCTCTTGGAGATCTATTTGATGTAAACTTTCGCGGTGTGTTTGTTGGGATCCGATGAATTTTGAGTTTGTGATCAGTTTCTATCCATGAATATTATTTGAGTCTTCTTTGATCTCTTATTTGCATGATTACTTATAGCCTCGTATTTCTTCTCCGAATCTTTGGTTTAGTTAGGCCGACTAGATCGATTTTTCTTGCCATGGGAAGTGGTGCTTTGTGATGGGTTCGATCTTGCGGTGTTCTTTCCCAGTGACAGAAGGGGCAGCAAGACATGCATGTATCGTTGCTATTAAGGATAGCAAGATGGGGTCTATTCCTACATGAATAGATCTTGTCTACATCATGTCATCGTTCTTATTGCATTACTCCATTTTTCCATGAACTTAATTCACTAGATGCATGCTGGATAGCGGTCGATGTGTGGAGTAATAGAGGTAGATGCAGGCAGGAGTCGGTCTATCTATCTTGGACGTGATGCCTATATAATGATCATCGCCTTGGATATCGTCATGACTATTCGATTTTCTATCAATTGGCCAACAGTAATTTGTTCACCCACCGTGCACTATACTCATGAGAGAAGCCACTAGTGAACCCTACGGCCCCCGGGTCTACTTTTCCATCATATTGCTTTCCGATCTACGTTTTTGCAATCTTTGTTTTCAGATCTACAAAACCAAAAACCCAAAAATATATTGCTGCATATTTACTCTTTTTATTTGTGTTCTTGAGAGATATATCTCTCCGATCTATCACTACCTAATCTATCATATTACCGTAGATAGATTGACAACGTCTCTTTCGCGTCGGGTTGCAAGTATTTGTTCTTTGTGTGCAGGTGCTACTTATTGGGTGGCGGTGATCCTCCTACTGGTTCGATAACCTTGGTTTCATAACTGAGGGAAATACTTACCGTCGCTGTGCTGCATCATCCCTTCCTCTTTGGGGAAATACCGACGCAGTCTCAAGCCACGTCAAAGGAATTGCTGGCGCCGTTGCCGGGGAGGAAGCAGTCTCTTCTACGTGCCTATCGTAGGCGCCGAGGGGACTCCACCATCATCTACCAGGTTCCTAATCACAAATCTCATCTCCTTGCAATTACATTATTTGCCATTTGCCTCTCGTTTTCCTCTCCCCCACTTCACCAATTTGCCGTTTTATTCGCCCTCTTCTTCGTTTGCCTTTGTTTCGTCAGATCTCTTGCTTGTTGCTATGACTAGCGTTACTACTCCCCCTTTGTCACCAGATTTTGAAGTTCTATACTTCAAACAAAAACAAGGGGAAAATTTGAAAGATGCCTGGTATAGGCTAATGGAATCCTATCGTATTTCCAATCTAAAAGGAGACGCAAAAGTTTTGCTTAGAAATTTTTATATTGGATTGGCTTTGCATCATAGAGAGATTTTGGATTTCGCCTCAAAGGGTAATTTTATTGAACTTGATGCAAACACCGCTTATGAAGTTTTGGAAGGGATTTTGGGGGTTCCTCCACAAAAAAGGGGCTTGCCTTTTCACAAGAGGGAGTTCAAATTCTCGACAAATTGGGTGACTTACATAAGCACTTAGTCGAGTTACAAAAATATCACGAACCCCTTAAACATATTAGTGGGAACCTCAATCGCTTGAACACTTTGATTACCCTTTGCAATAAGTGTTTGGATATTTTGGATCTTAATATGGTTTCCTCTCCTGAAAATTTGGGGAAGCGGAAAGAGCCCTCCAGATTCGAGAAGGCCCTCACAAAGGTGGCCAAAACCAAAGATGACAATACTTGAATCTATCCATTATGCCTAGCTAGGGGCGTAAAACGATAGCGCTTGTTGGGAGGCAACCCAATGAATAAATAAAATTTTTGCTTTTTAATTTCTATTTTTGTGTGTTAACACAATTATGCCTCTGTTATGATTGTGTTTTTATGGTTTATTTAGTGTTTTTGCCAAGTAAAGCCCTTAGGATGATTCATAGGATGAGTAGAAGTGATGCTGAATCTGAAACAGAAACTTTGCGTCCAGTATATGAATTTTCATTTTTTACTGGAATGTGATCTTGAGCTGAAATTTTAACACAGTGTTTCTATACGAATTCCTTACGTTTTCCTAGTTTTTCAGAATTTTTAGAGTTACAGAAGTATGGATAGAGTACAGATTACTACAGACTGTTCTGTTTAAGACAGATTCTGTTTTCGTTGCATTGTGTGCTTGTTTTGATGAATCTATGGGTTATATTGAAGTGTATGAGACATGGTAAAGTTAAAATACAGTAGGTATAATGAAATAATAAAATATGAATGGGTCTGCAACAGTACCTAAAGCAGTGATTTGCTTTCTTATACTAACGGATCTCATGAAGATTTTGTTAAGTTTTGTGTGATTGAAGTTTTCAAGTTTTGGGTGAGATCACGATGGATGAAGGAATAAGGAGTGATAAAAATCCTAAGTTGGGGATGCTACCGCTCCCCCAAGATATATCCAAAGAGAAACAAGCAACTAAGCTTGGGGATGCCCCCGAGTGGCATCCCCTCTTTCTTCAAACGACCATCGGTATTTTACTTGGAGCTATATTTTTATTCGTCACATATGATGAGTTTTGCTTGGAGTGTCTTGTATCTTTGCTTGCTTTGTTTGTTAGTTTTTCCTTTGTATCCTTGCTGTACACACCTATTTGAGAAAGCCAAAATCATGCCATGATTTGTTAGAATTGCTCTATGTGCTTCACTTAAACTTTTTGAGCTATGGAATTGCTCTAGTGCTTCACTTATATCTTTTGAGCACGGTGTGCTTGGAAATTTTTGTAGAAATACTCTCATGCTTCACTTAGATTAATTTGAGAGTTAGTAATTTTGAAGAAATCCTCTCATGCTTCACTTATACCTTTTTGAGAGATGAAATCTTTATGCTCATGTGCTTCACTTAAATTTGTTGAGCTTGCCAAAACGCAATGGCAATATATGAAACTAGTCCCAAAGCGATAGATATCCAAGGAGGATATAATAAAAACTTTCATGAAGATCATTGGACAAATTAAACTTGATTCCTTGTAATAGTTTTGAAACATGATGATAGTAATATGTGAGTCATGTTAGTGAGTAATAATGCTTAGTAGGAATATTGATTTTAAGGTTTGTGATTCCCTATGCATGCACGAAAGTCAATAGTTATGCAATGAAGTTACATCCTACTTGTGGTGCATTATTCGGTGTTAGTTATGTTCAATGCTCACTTATGTGAATTTTCGTTTCTTGGTTTGGTTGCTTCCCAATCTATTTGCTAGCCTCCATTTGTACTAAGTAGAAATACTACTTGTGCATCCAAAATCCTTAAACCAAGTTTTGCCTTATGAGTCCACCATACCTACCTATATGCGGTATTTCCATGCCGTTCCAAGAAAATTTGTATGTGCCACCTCTAAATTTTCAAAATAATTTTTCTCTTTTGTGTGCCCGTACCGCTCATGAAACGGTGGGGAGTGTCCAATATTTTTCCATGCTAGATGTGTTATTCTCAAGATGAGTGTTTATTCACTTGTCATTGCACGAGAGTGCGGCGGTAATAGGGATGCCCATTCCCGAAATGAAAAAGATTTTTTTTTTTTACTTTATGTTGTCAAATAATAAATTCCTTGAAAAGTGTTGGTATGGAAGGCAACCGTGGATACGGCCCGCCATGGAAAGTGAAAGTTTGGTGGAAAATGGAATAAACTTTATTTTCTATTTGGGAACCGCCTATGATATATCTAGCATGGAAAGTATTGTGAGCTACTTTGTTGTTTTCGTTGACATGAAAAGCATACCACCCAAAATAATTTTTTTCTCTCTCAATTTAAACCGTGAGCTCTGGCACCTTTACAAATCCCTACTTCCCTCTGGAGAGCACAATCCACCAGGGCACGCCAGGTGGGCCCCGGCGCGCCCTGATGGGTTGTGCCCTCCTCGGCCCCCTTCCGCACCGCCTCTGATGCCTATAAATTCCCAAATATTCCAAAAACCGTATGGGAGTCGACGAAACACAATTCCAACCGCCACAAGTTCCAGAACCGCGAGATCCAATCTAAACACCATCACGGAGGGGTTCATCTTCCTCATAGGTGCCTCTCCGATGATGCGTGAGTAGTCCACCATAGACCTATGGGTCCGTAGGCAGTAGCTAGATGGCTTCTTCTCTCTCTCTCTTATGATTCTCAATACAATGGTCTCTTGGAGATCTATTTGATGTAAACTTTCGCGGTGTGTTTGTTGGGATCCGATGAATTTTGAGTTCGTGATCAGTTTCTATCCATGAATATTATTTGAGTCTTGTTTGATCTCTTATATGCATGATTACTTATAGCCTCGTATTTCTTCTCCGAATCTTTGGTTTAGTTAGGCCGACTAGATCGATTTTTCTTGCCATGGGAAGAGGTGCTTTGTGATGGGTTCGATCTTGCGGTGTTCTTTCCCAGTGACAGAAGGGGCAGCAAGACACGCATGTATCGTTGCTATTAAGGATATAAAGATGGGGTCTATTCCTACATGAATAGATCTTGTCTACATCATGTCATCGTTCTTATTGCATTACTCCGTTTTTCCATGAACTTAATACACTAGATGCATGCTGGATAGCGGTCGATGTGTGGAGTAATAGAGGTAGATGCAGGCAGCACTACAACACAACAGAGCTTTGGTAACACAGTGTTGTGTTACTATAGGCCCAAAACTGTGTTACTAGGCCACATAGTAACACATTCTGAAATGTGTTCCATTAGACCGTGTTACTAATGGTGTCCACTGTCACATATAGTTATTGTTACCATACCTTAAAAATTGTGTTACAATAGTGTTATAGTAACATGCATATTATGTGTTACCAAAGGCATTGGTAACACATTTTTCCTACTATAGTAACACCCAAAGTAACATAGTTTTGTAGACACACAACATTGTGGTAACATGCCTTTGTAACTGTAGTAACACAATTTGTAACATAATATTGAATATCATAACACACTGGTAACACATTTTGTAACTATAGTAACACTATTACGTTCGTATGGCAACATAATTAACGTATTTTTTAATTATTAACCGCAAAAGTAGATACCCACTTTATGGAATATACATTTATTTAATAAAATCACCGCAACTGCTCAAATAGTTAATCATTTTATTATGATGCACGACACATACACAAATTGAAAATATCAAGGTAT
This sequence comes from Elymus sibiricus, assembly GCA_039707655.1. Lineage (NCBI taxonomy): Eukaryota > Viridiplantae > Streptophyta > Magnoliopsida > Poales > Poaceae > Elymus > Elymus sibiricus. Next base: position 470,153,175 of record CM077669.1, read on the forward strand.
TTATTATGAATATACAAGAGTGTAGGATACATATACATTACAATAAATAAATATCAATGTTATTGTTGAACATCATATCATTTGTATCAATTTTACAATAGAGAACAGATCTATGGAGAATATTGCATCAGAACATTTGCATCAATTCGGCCAAAGAAAAAGATCTTCTGAAAGGTATTACATTTTTCAATCTATCAATGTAAAGTACGGTTATTGCTAAGCTAAATCTTCTAATTATATTCGCTTCTTCATCCAACCGAAGAATTCAACTGCCACTCAATTATGCTTCTTTTGAATCTGCAAATGATAAGTGAAACTTACAGTTAAGTGATTAGATGTACACCAATATAATTTTGGAATATGGAAGAAAAGACTCCAACTTACAAAAGCTTAAGCCAAGTAATTAAGTATCATGAAGCAAGATCATCATCAATTCTCTTGCAATCAGAAACTTACCTTACTAAATCGTCATTATCCAGAATAGGTTCATCTCTGTACACAAGTGCAAGTTCGGCACCTAACGAAATATCACCAACCTTAGTTTATAGAGCAATAAATACCCAGAATAGCAGCATATGTAACATTCCGCTGGTTTGGATATGTTAAAGTCTATAAAAATACTTTGGATGCAACCTACCTATATTATGATCTATATTATTATTCAACGACCATAAAAAAAGAATTTGCATGAACAATATTTAAATGGATACACATGGTCATAGTTCAGGAAGACTATCATGACCATTCACTTCCTTAGGGATACACATTCAGGTTGCAAGTGGGACTAACAGAGGGATGCGCACACCAACACTCATATGTTATGCGGGTGTTTGTGGGCAGCCCACAATCAATCATGTTGTGTCTGCTTGCACAGATAATCCCATTTAATCCCACATACTAGTAAACTGATGCACTATTGTATTAAGAGTTTCAACAGTCACCAAGTGGCAGATGTGTGGTAAGCAACCACAAAAAAAGAGTTGAGACAATTCTACTTAATTAGGTCTTGTACAAATGAAGACTAACTTGTTGTATTTGGACATTAGTTGAAACAGCAGCACAAACAACTGTCAGTCGGGTCACTACATGAGCAAGCACATGCAAAGTGGCCCCTAGTGCAAAAAAGATTAGAGTGGCTGAGCAAAGCACCATCATACTATTCAGAAATCAGGAGTAGAGCATCCGTCTTGTGCTTTTTGTGCGTGCTTGTTGTAGTGTTGGGCATGTGTGTGTGTATGTGTTTTCTAGTACCAAAACAAAGTAACCGCAAGATGTTTTCTAATAGTAGACATTCCATGGCAAAGTTAAAAATTTCACGAATTTGATAAATGTGAATGAAAATGAAAAAAAAATCATCAATTCTAGAAAAAAATGCGCGAACTCAAAAAAAATCCGAACAGTCAAAAAATATTCGCGTATTTGGAAAAAGTCCATGAATTTTAAAAACAATCGCGGTTTCAAATAGTATATGTGAAAATTAAAATTTGCACGGACTCAAGAAAAACTTTCTGAATTTAAAAAATATCTTGGATTAAAAAAATCACGAAATTGGAAACATGTTCCCCTATTTAGAAAGAAAGCATTCACGAAATTGAATAAGTTTGTGAATTTGAAAATTGTTCATAATTAAAAAAGTGCAGGAATTTCAGGAAATTAATTCACGAATTTCAAGACAAACGTAATTAAATTAAAAAATAAAGAAATAAATATAAAACCGGAAGAAGAACATAAAAAATTGATAAAAAAACCAGTAGAAAAGAAGGAAAACTGGGTGGAATCTTCGAGAAGCAAAACCGGGCTGAAGTCGCAGAATTGCAGCCCAATTTAACTCTTCGCCAGCCAATCTGCACCTACCTTTTTATTGGGCTATGGCCCATCCGTTCACTAATTTTGAACATATACTAGATTCTTCAAATTAAGCACAGAAGCGAAGGTATCCCGCTGGTAATCACTTGTTTCCCCAAGTGAGAGGTAGCAAGTTCGATTCTTAGTACGTCTCGATTGTTTGTAGTCCTGAATTCTCTCAATTTTTATATGTTTTATTATTATTATATATATAATATGCTTTCACGTCATTTGCCGTAAAATTTTGATGGAAAGAATATGTATATGCATGTAATATGCTCCCATGCTAATATTTATAATTTTAAGAGCATTTTTTTTAAATCATTCAATATTTTCGATACACTAAATTAATGAGTTTGTGCATACGTATTGGAAGTAATTTTAATTTGAGTCATATATGTATCTCAACTAAGATTCAAGTAATATGGAAAAAATGGTCAAGACCTATGTACAAGCTTATGTCAAAGACAAGGATTGTTGTTGAGAATATTAATTGAGTGAAAATTTGAACTTATGTTTGTAAGCATTGTGGCACTATTTTTTATTATTAAAATATAGTTTACACTATAACTTTTTCTCTAATGTTATATAGCTTGTAGCACAAAGCATCAACGCGTGAATATTGTTTAGTGTATCAATAATTTGTAACACACCTGCGCAACACAAACTTATATGTTACTAGGTTAATGGGCCTGTAACACATTTTCGAATCTTATCAACTATGTGTTACTCTTCGTACTGCAATACACATGATGTGTTACGACAATTTTGCTCTGTAACACAATTTTCTATATGTTACATGACTGTGTTACTTAATCTTTGTTTTGTTGTAGTGCAGGAGTCGGTTTATCTATCTTGGACGTGATGCCTATATAATGATCATCGCCTTGGATATCGTCGTGACTATTCGATTTTCTATCAATTGTCCAATAGTAATTTGTTCACCCACCGTGCGCTATACTCATGAGAGAAGCCACTAGTGAACCCTACGGCCCCTGGGTCTACTGTTCCATCATATTGCTTTCCGATCTATGTTTTTGCAATCTTTGTTTTCAGATCTACAAAACCAAAAACCCAAAAATATATTGCTGCATATTTACTCTTTTTATTTGTGTTCTTGAGAGATCTATCTCTCCTATCTATCACTACCTAATCTATCATATTACCGTAGAGAGATTGACAACCTCTCTTTCGCGCCGGGTTGTAAGTATTTGTTGTTTGTGTGCAGATACTACTTATTGGGTGGCGGTGATCCTCCTACTGGTTCGATAACCTTGGTTTCATAACTGAGGGAAATACTTACCGTCGCTGTGCTGCATCATCCCTTCCTCTTTGGGGAAATACCGACGCAGTCTCAAGCCACGTCAATGACACAGAGGCCGGGGTATTTTTTCTGCCCGTCGAAGGAACAAAAGTTTGAGGTGCAACTTTCCAAAAATTAGAATCTGCCTGCAAATACATGAAGTATATGGTGAATAATGGCGGGTCAAGGGTAACATCAACAAAAGATAGTAAAAATGATCCATACCCGAGGTGGCGGGTTGAGAAGATAGAATGGACCCAAGCCGGTGACGCTACACTGCTCTTTTGAGACAGAGAAGAACCTTTTGGTCTCTTTGGTGAGAGCATCGTCAGAAAGATTTTCATGAAAAAACCACTGAGGATCGTTTGAGGCGCCAGAATAGTCACACATCAAGCCGTCCCTCAAGATGACGGGTTGGATTCGCCACTTTAACCAGCAACGAATCAGATCTATCCTGGTCAGGCCATGAGCAGTCAGAGCTCGCAGTTTTATCATGAAGAGGTGCTAAAGGAGCCCTCTCTTTGTCAGTTGGCCAACTCGGAAATTCTGCCTTACTACTAAGTCTGTCCAATCTAAAACCCGGCAGGGGATTTTCTCCTTCAGGTGCAGTGTTTTGGCAGTAGAACCAGGTTTTGTTCCACCCTTTCGGGTGACTCGCCAGTTTTGATTCTGGGAAAGCGCTGTTCTTTCTTTTCTGGATAGAAACCCCACCGAGCTCACAGGCGGCACCATTCTTTTCTTCAGTTTGGCGGTTAACATAAAATAATTCCCTAAACAGAGTCATGGACGGCTCAATCTGAAGGTACACTTCACATAGCACTTGAAACTGGCAAATATTGGTCATGGAATTTGGACCAATATCTTGAGGCCTGAGCTTGAAGAAATGCAAGAGGTCCCTAAAGAATTTTGAGCCGGGGGGACGGAAACCTCTACGCAAATGATCAGTAAAGACCACAACTTCCCCTAGCCGTGGTTGTGGGAACGTCTCTTCTTCGGGAGCCTGCCAATTTATAATTTTTCGAGCCGGCAAGAAACCTTGGTCCACGAGGTTATCCAAGGTAAGCCTGGACTCTTTTTTCTTGGCCCAGTTGCAAACTTTGGAGTTTTTCGGAGCCATGGCGGGTTATGCAACGGCTACAAGAGTAACAAGGAAAATAAGCCGGGGCAGATATAAGTCGCCTATACTAAAGTGTTATTACGAGCTGGCAAAATTTGAGAAGGCCGAAGGGACATCTCCAACACTTAGCGAAAACGTTGGGTCACAAACAAGTTTCTATGAAAGTATCCCTACGGGCAGATCTGACTAAATGAGGAAAAACAGCAAGATATATGTTCTAGCTGACGGAAACACCGAAACTACGGCATTCAAAGGATAACCCTGGATGGTTCATTTTTAATTTGCTTATGAGGAAATAAGGCGGAGATCATTCTAGAAACATACGACAATAAGTGGATAGCATGTGGATCTACTGAATAAGTTTCGGACGAACACGATGAACGCGACGAAGAACACCGGAAGCATTGAACCCTAACTGGAGGGGATTTGTACCAGATTGCGTTGAAGCGAAGACGAAGATGATCGCGTTCGCTCTGACGGTCGCAAGAAGGTTCGATGATTTCGGCAATGGAGTCGAGGACCTCGGAGTCGCTTCGGGAAGCTCTGGTGGTGCTTGGCTGACGGAGGAGCAAGAGGAGGAAGACGATAGGAAAAAGTTACTGTGGAGCTCAATGGACTTATTTATAAAGAGGGGAAAATGAAACGGCGCCGAAAAAGACGAAACGGCCGCGGTAAATTTGTGGCTAGGAGCGCGCCTCGATTTTCGCGCCTGCCTAGATTTGGCGCAGTTTTCGAAGAGATGCGTTATGATGACTTTGAAGGACAACGGTCAACAAGGATGGCGTCATTAATAAACAGACATTGGAGAAATGACAAGTTTGGAAGCATTATAAGCCGGTGTTATAAGATTCATGGAAGACACAAATCCAATGATGAGCTGCCAGAGGAAGAAAAGAGAAATTGACATGAATGAATTCAAATCAATCTGGGGCCTAATGTCGGGGATATAACTCCATGGTGTAACCCGCCCTATTGGGCCGGGTTAACATATTGACAGCTCTACGACCAAGTTTAAGATGGACCGTGTCATGAAGACAAGATAAGTAAGGCGACGGCTGACCAAGTCGCCGGGCGGCTCAACACCTGAAGACGGCGGCTCAAGGCCCACAGGGCGGGAAGTGCCGGCTGGTTTTCCTTGCTTAAGGAGCAAGGCGAGTTAGAGGCATTATAGGTTACGAGTCACGTTATGACCCGGACTCTATTGTAAAACCCTAGGGCCTTGACCTGTATATAAAGGCAAGCCCCTAGGACCAAAAGACTCAAGTTACAATCTCTCGATAGCTAGGTTAGCGATTCCGCACCCTTGTAATCAAGATCTATCCATCAAATACACACAAAGCAGGACGTAGGCTATTACCTCCATCGGAGGGGCCGAACCTGGGTAAACCCGACTCTCTTTCCCGTTCAACCCCTTCGACTCGCCACCTAGCGGCGATGGCCTCACACCTAAGTCCTTTTACGATGACATCTGCCGGGTTGACAAAACCACGACACCTGGGCACGCCGCCACGTCAGCCTGGCCCGTGCTGGCCCGCATCGATCCCATATATATTCATCCACATCCGCTCGCTGGACCAAACTCTAGCCACTTCACTCCACTCCTATCCGCCACCCAAGCTCACGTCCGGCCTTCTCCGGCATGGCAGGCAACGGATCCGAGTCCTTCACCTCCAGATCCGTCGACCACGAGCTCATCCCACACGGCCCCGGAGGAGGAGATGGCTGTCCGCCATTCTCTCCGCCACTCCCGAGAGGCGGCCGCTCGACGGCAGCGCTCCGACTCGCAATGTCGGGAATCCATTCTGTCCACACAACCGGTGCATGGATCCGACGTCGCTGCCTCACCGGATACGGTGCGGTCCGTCTGGCGTCCGAACGTCGTGGTGGACGCGCAACCCTCCGTTGGCGCGCCGAGGACGCATCATGGGCGTCTGCGGACGCAACCATGGTGCGGCATGCCCGTTGTGTGAGGCCGCGAGCGCGGGAGGTTGCGGAGGCCATCGCGGCGGTGAACGTTGGAGAGGCGGAGTCGCACTCTCCGGCACCCCGTATGGTGAACCACTACGGGCGTCGCAACCGCGTCGTGATGGATGTCGGCTCCTTCAAGGAGGGATCCTTCATCGATCTCACATCCACCGGTACCGTCCGGGTTGTGGCTCCGACGAGAAAGAGTAGGGCATGGGAGACGGCGGGAAATTGAGTCCCGTGAATCGGCTAGTGTCCCATGTCCAACTCTACCTCGCCGGTGTCCGGACCAACACTCCTGTAGAGTGCAGCGGCCGCCGGACATGGGCACGACGGATGTTGAGGCGTGACCGGTCAGTGTTCGCGGACGCGTTCGGGCGCATCCGCGGATGTTGAGGGGTCGGATTTACCAAGTCCGTCTGTAGATGCTCTAATCTACTCCTCTTTATGGCACATGCATGTTGGCATTGAACTCCCTCCAGTCTTGTTTATTTCGGATACAAGATTTGTCTCAAGTCAAACTTAGTAAAGTTTAACCAATTTGATATATAAAAGATCAACATTCACAACACGATATTAAGATCATTAGATGCGTCATGAATTTAATTTTCATATTTCTAAATTTTATAATTGTAGATATTTATATATATTTTTTATAAATATGGTAAAATTTTATGAAGTTTTACTTCAGACAATTCTAATATGCAGAGTAAAAACGACCGGAGGTACTTTGTCATTTTGGTCAGATCAATATTTTAGTGTAAGTTGAACAGGTCTCTCAAATTGCATATAATAAATTTGTTAAAATGGGTCACCTTTGTGGATAAACAGAGATTGAAACTGTCCTTTTGTTATGTCAGCGTGCGTTTGGCAGTTAAGTACATTCTTCACGGCTCAAGCAAGGTATTTGGGATCCGTCGTTGACAAATGATAAAATCAGTCATCTAACGTTCTTTGATTTTCAAGTCTGCGCGTGTTCCGTTGGATTCTCAACTATCAAAGCGCTGAAAACACATTCACCTACTGCAAGAAAATCGACTCGGTCAATTACTCCATCGACACAACATTCTCTCTCTCGGGGTCATCGATGGTGCAGGTGGTTAAGACCCGCAAGATCTTATCATCCGATCGAGGAAGTCTTCTCCGTTGTTGTTAGGATTAGGAGGGTTGGTTCGCTTAATTTACGTAGTAGCAAAAAGGCAAAAAGGGAAGTGTGTACGGACATGTTAATTAGGTTTCCCCTTGATTGTTTTCTTAGCAGTCGAGTTGTTCGTCGTATGAAATTTAGCAGTGTATATAATAACGCATGATTGATCGGATAGATATTCAAACTTGAAAGATCAGGGAGGAAGCGAATCCACCTATAATAAGGACAAAAGGTGCTAAGAGGCTGCGGTAAACCATTTTCAGGAAAATATTTTTTTTTGTTGAAATTTCTTCGGACAATTTGACATGTGTAAGATCACCCTAATAAGTCTTAGTCTATACTGTTAGAATATATAACCGTATAGTATTTGTATATGTGTAGTCCTTGTATAGCTGTCGGCACCACAACGTGTGGTTTCCCCAATCTTACATGATATTAGACGCAAAACCCTAACCCTAACCTGCGCCGCCCACCTCCTTCCGGCGCCGCCGAAGCCACCACCCACCCGCCGCCGCGCCTACACCGCCGCCTCCATGTTGCACCCTGACGACGACGCGACGAACAAGGCGCTGGCCGCGGACAAGGAGCGCCAGGACGCTGAGGCCGAGGCCGCCAAGGCCAAGCTGTCTCTCGCGCCCGCCGCCGCCGGGTCCGGGTCGAGCGCGGGGTCCTTCTCCCTGACCTCGCTGCACGCCCAGGCCGTCGGCCTGCACTCCATCAAGGGGCATGTCCCCGTCGAGCTCGCGCTTGACACCGGCGTTCATCGTTAGTGGCGCACCTTCTTCCGCGCCGCCTGCCGCAAGTATGCCCTCCTGGATCACCTCGACGTCGACGCCCCCGCTGCACCGACACTGGAGTGGTCTCTTCTCGACGCCACCGTCGTCTCTTGGCTCTATGGGTCTGTCTCGCTCAGCATCCTCGACGCCGTGATGACGCCTGGTGACGATCCTCTCGCCGTTGCGCTCTGGAACAGCATCAACGGCCTCTTCAACGACCACAAGATCAATCGCCAGCTCCACCTCACGGCCGAGCTCGGTGATGTCAAGATGGGTGAGATGAACATGACCGACTATCTTCAGAAGGTCAAGTCTCTCTCCGATGGGCTTGCGGATCTTGGCTCCCCTATTGATGACGCCGAGATGGTGATCCACTGCCTCAACGGACTCTCCGAGCAATACGAGTCCGCTGCCGACCTGATCTCCCTCATGCCAGGGATGTCTTTCGCGCGGTGTCGCTCCTTGCTCGCGCTCCAGGATATGAAGCGCAAAAATCGCCGCGCCCATAACACGGACACGGCCCTCTACACCAACGCTGGCAACCCTGGCATGGGCTCCGGCAAAGGCAAGAAGAAGAAGAAGGCCGCCGCTGACGCCGCGAAGGAGGTCGCGCCCGTCCAGGCGCCCGCGACCCCGACGGCCACTCTTCCTCCCTGGCCCTCCCCGCAGCACCCCTAGAACGGCGCCATCCAGATGTGGCCCTATGGCCAGGGGGTCCTGCTCGGCCAGGCGCCGCCCGCCTACGCCCCGCCTCCCAGCTACGTGCTGAGGCACAACCCGTCGCCGCATGCGTTCTACACCCAGAACCCGTACGGCGTCGCCCCTGCCCCCTACGGCTACGGCTACGCACCTGCGCAGCCCACTTACGGATTCGGTGCCCCGGCTTCATCATCACCGGCCCCGTCGACGGCCTCGTGGGACCAGGCTGCGCTGATGCACCAGTTCCAGACCATGGGGCTGCAAGCACCCACCATGGAGTGGGTGATGGACACCGGCGCCTCCTCCCACTTTGTGTCCGATCCTGGTATGCTCACCTCCGTGTCCCCCCCTCCTCTTGCCGCCATGCCGTCGTTGTCGGTAACGGTTCCACTCTTCCGATCACCGGTACCGGGCATGCGCGTCTTCCTATTTCCACTTCTTCTCGTCCTCTTTACCTTCGTAACGTCTTAGTTGCTCCTAACATAGTTAAAAACCTTTTGTCTGTTCGTCAGTTCACCATTGATAATCGTGTCTCCGTCGAATTTGACCCTCTTGGTTTTTCTGTGAAGGATCTTCTCACCAGGATCGAGATTCTCAGATGCAATAGCTTCGGAGCTCTCTACTCCATCCGCCCTTCATCCACCAGCTGGCCATACGCCTTCCTCGTTGTCGATCCAGCACTCTGGCACCGTCGGCTCGGGCACCCTGGGAGGCCCGTCATGGAGTCATTAGCTCGTTCTTCGATTATTCCTAGGGAAAAGAATACTAGTAGCTTGTGACATGCTTGTTAGTTAGGTCGTCATGTTCGTCTTCCTTTTTCTTCCACCAATCGTGTAACCACTACTTCGTTTCAAATAATTCACTGTGATTTGTGGACATCTCCTGTTGAGAGTATTTCTGGCTTTAAGTATTATCTCGTTTGTCTCGATGATTTTACTCAGTACGCATGGGTCTATCCTCTACGGTCTAAGTCAGAAGTTTTTTCGCACTTGTCGTCCCTTCATGCTTTAGCACTCACCCAGTTTAGTGCCCGCTTGCAGGCTATTCAGTGTGATAATGGTCGCGAGTTCGATAATTCCCTCCTCCATTTGTTTGCCCAGCACCATGGAATTGCACTCCGCTTTTCATGTCCATATACTTCGCAACAGAATGGTAAAGCTGAACGCATTATTCGTACTCTTAATGACATTACTCGCACGCTCCTCATTCAGGCCAGCATGCCACCTTGTTTCTGGGTCGAGGCTCTTCACACAGCCGTCATGCTGCATAATTGGCTGCCTTCCAAGGCAATCTCGGATCGCGTTCCCTTTCGAGCCTTACTTGGCGCGGATCCTGCATATGCTGGTCTTCGGGTTTTCGGATGTCTATGCTACCCCAACACCACCGCCGTTGCGCCGCACAAGCTTGCGCCTCGCTCCGTGCCCTGTGTGTTCCTTGGGTATCCATCTCAGCATCATGGCTATCGCTGCCTTGATCGCTCCACCCAAAAGATCATCATCTCCCGTCATGCCATGTTCGATGAGTCCAGCTTTCCCTTTGCCTCAACTCCGTCTTCGTCATCTCCTACTCCTTCCCTGCACACTTATGATTTCTTGCAGGACGCTGAGCAGCCAATGTCGTCGACGCCGTTTACCGTGCCAGGCACAGTACCACCGGCCGCGGGCTCCACCGCGGCACCATCGACGCCGCCACGGTCGCCGCCACCATCTCCACCACGGTCGCCAGCGGCACCTCCCGCGACGCCACGGTCGCCTGCCAACGCAGCACCTGCTGAGCGCCCTCACGGGGTCTGTCTCCTGCTGCCGCGGCAGCGCCTCCCGCCACCACGCCGCAAGCGGCTGCTGCTGCCGCGGGCCCGCCTCCCAGCCGCCGCCCACGGAACCCGCCACCACCACCCTCTCACGCCATGGCCACTCGTGCTAAACGGGGCATTGTGAAGCCGAAGACGATTTTTGATCTTCATGTTGAGGGTTTATCTCCCATACCGAAGACCTATCGTGGTGCTCTCAAGGATCCGAACTGGCATTCAGCTATGGTAGAGGAGTATGGTGCTCTTCTCTCCAACAACACTTGGGAACTCGTTGATCCACCTCGCAATGCTAACATCGTTACTGGCAAGTGGATCTACCGTCACAAGATGAAGTCTGATGGTTCTTTGGAACGATACAAAGCTCGTTGGGTGCTCCGTGGATTTTCTCAGCGCGAAGGTATTGACTTTGATGAAACTTTCAGCCCTGTCGTCAAGCCAGCCACTATTCGCACAGTGCTCTCTCTTGCGCTCTCTAGTGACTGGTCAATTCATCATCTTGACGTCAAGAATGCGTTTCTCAACGACACTCTCATAGAGACTGTTAATGCTCGTCAGCCTTCTGGGTTCACTGATCCTCACTTCCCTGATAAGGTTTGTTGTCTCACCAAATCCCTCTATGGTTTGAAGCAGGCGCCTCGAGCATGGTTTCAGTGGTTTGCCTCGTTCATTGCATCAATTGGTTTCATTGGCTCCAAGTCCGACAACTCGTTGTTCGTCTATCGGCGTGGCGCTGACATGGCCTATCTCCTGCTCTATGTGGATGACATCATCCTGACTGCGTCTTCCTCGACATTGTTGCACAGCTTGATTGCCTCTCTTCGTACCGAGTTCAGTATGACAGATATGGGCGATCTTCATTACTTTCTGGGTATCTCTGTCACACGCAGCAAGGACAGTCTGTTCCTCTCATAGGAGAAGTATGCATTGGACCTTCTTGACCGAGCTGGTATGTTGCAGTGCAAATCCATCTCTACTCCGGTTGATACTGCCTCCAAACTTTCAGCCAAGTCCAGCGATCCTGTTAAAGATCCAACCGAGTACCGTAGTATTGCAGGAGGTCTTCAGTACCTTACGTTCACTCGGCCAGACATCTCCTATGCTGTGCAGCAGATTTGTCTTCATATGCATGATCCTCGGGCTAATCATTTGCTCCTTGTGAAGCGTGTTCTTCGCTACATCCGCGGCACCACCAGCTATGGCCTCACCTTGTTCCGACGCAGCTCTCACAAGTTGACGGCCTGTTCTGACACTAATTGGGCAGGTTGCCCAGACACTTGCCGGTCTACCTCTGGCTATTGTGTCTTCCTCGGCGCTAACCTGGTGTCATGGTCTGCTAAGCGGCAGCACATGGTCTCTCGCTCTAGCGCCGAGGCCGAATACAGGGCGGTTGCAAATGTGGTGGCTGAAACATGTTGGTTACGGCAACTTCTTCAGGAGTTTCATCGACCGGTGACTGGTGCCACTGTGGTTTTCTATGACAATGTGAGCTCCGTTTACATGACACAGAATCCTGTTCATCATCAGCGCACCAAGCATGTGGAGATTGATCTTCATTTTGTACGCGACCGTGTCACCACAGGCGAGGTCCGGGTTCTTCACGTTCCGAGTTCTTCCCAGTTTGCGGACATTTTTACAAAAGGATTGCCATCACCTCTCTTCTTGGATTTTCGGGACAGTCTTAACATTTGTCGACGCCCGTTTACGACTGAGGGAGGGTGTTAGAATATATAACCGTATAGTATTTGTATAGATATAAGGTTGTATATGTGTAGTCCTTGTATAGCTGTCGGCACCACAACGTGTGGTTTCCCCAATCTTACATATACCAATTGCTTAGATCAACCAATTAGAACTTGGACGGAAATTACCGAGTCGCTAAGGTCTGTACTACTGGCATGTCATGCTCATGCGGAAATTAGCATGCATTGACTGAGAAAGTACCATATTTTAAGTCTAGAAACCATCCCTCGACTACTCGGATAAATATAGCAGTACTTACTGTTAGAGCAACTCTACCAAGAATCACTGCATTGAATCGATCGGCATAATAACCATCTATATGCCGTTCTTACTTCTTAGTCAAAAAGACCACTCCAACAAAGGAGGCATACACCTCCTCTGCTGCAAAACTTATGCGCATTTCAAATTGAGCCTGCAAGCCTGCATGGTTGAAGGCTGAAGGCGTTGATATGGAGCAGCCTCCATCCGCAACTGGTCTTGCGGGGGAGAAGTTTTAGTCCAGCCTCTTTCTCCCACGCGCAACCAGATCAATGGAGCTACCGTCCATAAGGCCGTGCCGCTGCTTCCGCCCTCGCTTATTTTGACTGCATCCGGATGAGCGCATGGATAGGAGTTAATGCCACTACACTTTCTCCGGTCCATTTCTGAAATGTAATTGACAAGCACAGTTACTTCGACATTCTCACTTCTTTTTTTTTTTGAAAAAGGAGGATAGACCCCCGGCCTCTGCATCTGGACGATGCATGCGGCCATTTTATTAATTATTCACAGAGACCATACAAAGTAATATATCAGTCAGCCTGAAGCCACCATCTAGGCAACACCTGTTGCTACTCCTATCCCCTTGATGAAGGTGTGCCGAATATCCGGGCCTAATACCAAACGGACATCGCACCAAACCCTAACATCTAAAGCCGGATGCCCCAGCCCAGCCACACACCGGGACTGGGTCCCATACCGGACCGACGCACTCTCAGAGGCTGCCGCCGCCATCTTCCACCAGTCCATCTCCAGAGCAAAAACTGACCCATCGACCTTGCCTGGCCTGCCGTCAACGCCACCACGACGCCAGCCAACTCCACCATCCTGCACGTATCCGTCCACACGCGCCCGTCGCCGAACCTCCGCAGCACCATGCCACCGGGATCCACCGTCGGCCTTGCGGTGGATGAGATACCGCTGTCCACACGCGCCCTTCGACATTCTCACTGCTATGGTATGTCAACACGACACTACTATTTTGATGGAACTAATACGCACATGAGACTTCAAGGTCATTGTCTAGTGGTTTTTCAAGTCTCAGAAATATTTTTCTACCATGCATGAGATATACAGAGCATGCATCCAATGCCCATCGGTTGTTGGATTTTGTCTCAATTTCAGAGTATTAAACCATCTACAGCCAAATTTTGCAAATTTGCCCCCCCCCCCAAACGCTAACGACGTGCTCGGCTAGTAACGGTGCATGTCCGTTTTCAGTTTCTAATTGTCCGTCCATGCAGGTACAGTTTTCATTTTCGCCCTTATATGTCTGGTCACTTGTACGTGATTTATGAAGATGAAGAGAAAGAAAGAAAAAAGAATAAAGAAGGAGAAAAAATGGTTCGGGATGAGCCACGTCCTACGTGGCGGACTCACCGAGCGCATCCACAAGCCCTCATATCCTCCTATATTTGTCCTTAATATGACGATTTGTGGACATGCGAGGCGGACATGCATATTATAAGGGTTCCGGTTGGGTTATTCTTTTTTTCTTGCACCTGTCCAACCACCGGCACCGACACGACGTGTCCGCGGACGTTTGAAGATGAATAAGAGTTTTCCTTAAAGAAAATTCCTGAAGAGGCTGCAATATCCATATTGTACCATACTCATTGCCATTACTAGAAAATAGGGCATCGGTCCCGGTTCTGAAGGGCCTTTAGTCCCGGTTCTGCAACCGGGACTAAGCAATCGAGACTAAAGATCCTCACTTTTAGTCATGGTTGTGTTACGAACCGGGACTAAAGGAGCTCCACGTGGTCGCTGTCGGGCGCCCAGGCAAGAGGACCTTTAGTCCCGGTTGGTAACACCAACCGGGACTAAAAGGCAGCCACGCGTCAGCACCAGCCAAGGGCTGGGATTTTTTTAAAGGAGGGGTTTTATATTGTGTTTACCCTTTTCCTTTTTGTGTTTACCATTTAATTCTTTTACATTTAGGGTTTTCATTTTTATTTTATGTTTTCCATTCAACTCGACGCTAGGTACTACATATAGCAATGAAGGAACCATTACACAAATCGTGTCATGAATATAGAGAGAAGTGACCTCTCTTTCTCCGTGCTTGGTCGAACAACAAGTTTTCGTATATCTATTCGACGCTAGTACGTATAGTACATATTCATGCATATATACAATGTAACATCTCTTACAATCCCTATCTAATTACCAACATTCACTATCAATTCTCGATGGTATTCTACGGTTTTAGCTATGATCTCTTTAAGGAAGAATCCCGCCAATTCCTCTTGAATTGCTCGTATGTGAGCCTTTGGTACGAGTGTGTCCCGCCTCCGTTCGATCTAATTTAAAGAAGGGGGTCAATATATATATATATATATATATATATATATATATATATATATATATATATATATATGAATGAAACTCAACCCAAATGATGGTAATAAAATAAATTTGTGAATGTTGTTTACGTACTTCAAGTTGTTCTAAAAGTCTGCCCGTCTCAGAGGTCGTCTGGCGAATGAAGTCGCAAACGTAGTATCCACATAAGTTATTCCCGGATCCCTGCCTCGAGCACTTTACGAGAATAGTGTTCAGTCAAAATAATAATCAAGCATGATAGTGGTATTGAAACTACAATCAAAGAGATGCGAGGACCTAGCTAGTACTACTTACAGCGAGTTGTTCAAATCGCAGCTCCTCTCTCCATAGACCCTTAGCCTGCTTGGTGAACTTTTTCCAAACCCTGCCCGGCAAAGAAAATGAATAAAGGAGTTATTAATTACTTGATATCAGGAAATGAATGAAAGTTGCCGATATAGTGCGATAATGATTGAAATTACCTCTGGAGAATTTCTCTCAGGTTCGCCCACAACTCCATGTCTTTACGTAACGAGTCCATGACAAGTACTTTTCCTGCGTCAAGCTGAATGGCTAGCAGAATAAAGTGGAACCTGCGCACGCATAGCTCATCAATTACACTTAACATCGAGTAATCGAAACAGAATGACGTGTACAAGACAGTATAACACTCACTAGAAGTTTTAAGGAAATAGTATTTCCCTTTTGGTTTGTTGTTCAATTAACGCTTTTAGCAAGATCTTCTCTACATCCTTGGCGTTCAATTTTACCGTACCTTCATGAATAGTATTTGGGTTAATGAACCCAATGTCCCAGCAGATTCCTCCTCTTTTGCATTCGAGGATCTTCTTTCTGCATAATATATATAGTGAGGATAATTATACATGCAATGAACGAGCGGAGCTAGAGACTTAATTACAGAAATGATACTTACAAACTAAAGCAACTGACGATAGATTTGTCGATGGCATTTTGATTGTATAACTGAAATAATTCTTCAAATTGAACGAAAATCTCCTCCTCTCCATTGAAGTAATGCTCATCTTTAACCCCCTCAATGATATAGTCGGACCCTTGCTTTGAGGCTTCCAAGTACCAGTCATGCAATTTTCGCATTTGTGTTGGTAGATTGCGGAGCTCCTCAGGTCTGACGAGAGGCTTCCCGTGCTCGAATCTAAAGGCCACCACCTGATGACCCACAAGTATAGGGGATCAATCATAGTCCTTTCGATAAGTAAGAGTGTCGAACCCAACGAGGAGCAGAAGGAAATGACAAGCGGTTTTTAGGAAGGTAATTTCTGCAAGCACAGAAATTGTAGGTAACAGATAGTTTGATAGCAAGATAATTGGTAACGAGCAAGTAACGGTAACGGTAAATAAAGTGCAGCAAGGTAGCCCAATCCTTTTGTGGCAAAGGACAAGCCAGAACAGTCTCTAATAATAGGCAAAGTGTTCTTGAGGGTACACGGGAATTTCATCTAGTCACTTTTATCATGTTGGTTTGATTCGTGTTCACTACTTTGATAATTTGATATGTGGGTGGACCGGTGCTTGGGTGTTGTTCTTACTTGAACAACCTCCCACTTATGATTAACCCCCTCGCAAGCATCCGCAACTACGAGAAAAGTATTAAGATAAAATCTAACCATAGCATTAAACGTTTGGATCCAAATCAGCCCCTTACGAAGTAGCACATAAACTAGGGTTTAAGCTTCTGTCAGTCTAGGAACCCATCATCTAATAACTACTCCACAATGCATTCCCTTAGGCCCATTAATGGTGAATTGTCATGTAGTCGACGTTCACATGACACCACTAAGGGAATCACAACATACATATCATCAAAATATCGAACACATATCAAATTCACATGATTACTTGCAACATGACTTCTCCCGTGACCTCAATAACAAAGATAACTACTCACAAATAATAAGCATGCTCAAGATCAGAGGGGTTGAATAGCATAATGGATCTGAACATATAAACTCCCACCAAACAAACCTTATAGTAATCAACTATGCAAGGTAATCAACACTACTAGTCACCCACATGTACCAATCTGAGGTTCCGGTACAAAGATTGAACACAAGAGATGAACTAGGGTTTGAGAGGAGATGGTGCTGTTGAAGATGTTGATGAAGATTGGCCTCCCAAAGATGAGAGAGGTGTTGGTGATGACGATGGCTTCGATTTCCCCCTCCGAGAGGGAAGTTCCCCCGGCGGAATCGCTCCGCCAGAGGGCAAAAGTGCTCCTGCCCAAGTTTTGCCTCGAGGCGGCGACGCTTCATCCCGAAAGTCCTCCTCTTATTTCTTCTAGGTTAAAAGTGATTTTATACCATAAGATGGGCACCGGAGGTGGGCCGAGGAGGGCACAACCCACCAGGGCGCGGCGCGCCCTGGTGTCTTGTGCCCACCAGGGTGGTCCCCTCCGATAGTTCTTCGCTCCAGTATTTTTTTATTAATTCCAAAAGTAATCTCTGTAAAGTTTCAGCTTCATTGGAGTTGTGCAGAATAGGTCTCTCTGATGTGCTTTTTCAGGTCCAGAATTCCAGGTGCCGGCATTCTTCCTCTTTGTGTAAACCTTGCATATTATGAGAGAAAAGGCATTAGAATCACTCCCTAAAGCATTATTATTCAACAAAACATAATAAATAACAGTAGGAAATCATGATGCAAAATGGACGTATAACCTCCCCCAAGCTTAGACCTCGCTTGTCCTCAAGCGAAAGCCGATATTGAAAAGCGTGTCCACATGGTTTGAGAGAGAGGTGTCGATAAAAATAGAATACGGACATAGTAGCATCATGCTTATTATCATAACATCAACAAACTCTAACATAAAACTTATTCATATACTTTCATCATATAACTTCTCATGAACAAGTAACAATTCGTCACAACATTGAAGTATGAAGCATAAGCCTTATTGAAAACCAACAAACTATGTTCTCAGTCAACTTTGCAACTACAATTCATCATATTTTTAGGAAGGGTCTCATGTCGGAGCCTTTTGGCAAGTCCACATACTCAACCATCATTTAGTCTTCTATGATTGCTAACACTCACGGCATACTCATGAGCAAAAAGTTTCAACCGGACACATAGGAAGATAGGGGGTTATAGTTTCGCCTCCCAACGTATTCACCTCAAGGGTGATGTCAACAATAATAACTCGTGCCCACTCATATCCAACTGGATATATGTGCCTAGATCTTTCCTCACCACATGATGCTTGCAAAAGGAAAAAAAATAAAAAAGGAATAGGGAAGAATACTTTGACTCTTGCATAAAAGTAAATACATAAAAGTAAAAGATAGTCCCTTCGCAGAGGGAAGCAGAGGTTATCATGCGCTTTTTAGTTTGTATGCCCAATCCCTTAATGTAAAAGAATGTCATGCTATATTGCCCCCTATGATAGCAACCTTTATTATGCAGTCCATCGCTTTTATTACTTTGCCATCATCAGTTCGTATAGCGCTCAATTTTCTCTTACACTAATTGATCAAAACACTTTTAGAAGTAATTTTATTGCCTTATTGCACCGATGACAACTTACTTGAAGGATATTACTTGATCCATAGGTAGGTATGGTGGACTCACAAAGAATGAATTTGGGTTTGGGTTTTTGGATGCACAAGTAGTATCTCTACTTAGTGCGGAATTTTTGGCTAGCAAAGATATTGAGCAAGCGCCACATGTTGAAGGATCTATGGCAATATAACTTCTATGTGGATATGAACAAACATAAATCATTACGTTGTCTTCCTTGCCCAACATCAACAATTTTGACATATAATATTTGATGGGGGCTCACAATCATAAAAGGTGTCCAAGATGGTGTATTTGCATGTGAATCTTCTCTTCCCTTATTAATTCTTTCATGAATTGCATCATTGACCAATGCTATGTTTGTCAATCTCCAATAAATTTACTACTTATACTTTTACTTATTGATGTCATTACTCACCATAAGATTAGCATATGATTCTTTTCATTTATTTCTCTTTTCTTTTATTTTGATTGCAACAAGAAAGTAGAGAGGCAAAAACTCAAACTAAACTTTATTATATAACTCTCACTCGATTACATAGATAGATAGGCCACGAAACTAACACACGCAAATAGATCATGCTAACTTTTATTCAACTAAAGCAAAGGGAAACTAAAGATCGAACTAAAATAGGTAAAGGTGAATAAAAGTGATGGTGATACGATACCGGGGCACCTCCCCCAAGCTTGGCTCAAGCCAAGGGGAGTGCCCATACCCGTGTGCTCAAGTATCCTTTGGTGGTGGTGATGAAGAAGGTGATGGTGATGATGTTGCCTTCTTCAACTTATATTTAAGCATAAATTTTTCCTCCCTTAGACCATCATTCTCCAACTCAAGCTTTAATATTTTTTTGCATAATGCCGCCTTGCTCTCGTGCAGAAAACGAGATGGGATAAATTGGACCTTAGGTTTGTATCTTCTAGGGAGGCTTGACTTCTTGAATTCCACATGCATGTATCCGGGTTGAGGTAATGGCCCATCCTCTTCCTTAGAGCTATCGTCCTTTGTTTCCTTCATGGCAGCGTCCTCCTCCTCATCTGAGGTCCATAGATAGGGGTAAATTTCCCTAAAGATCTTTGGGTCTGCAACATAGTGATCCCCCTATGAATCTTGAGACGACATATTTTTAGATCTGCCAGGAAAAACAGCACGAAACAAGAACAGGGGATTTTTCTGCGATGCAGTCATCAAAACAGTCGGGGGTATATATAGAGAATTTTTATTCTTGGGAAACAAGTATATGGAAGGAAAACGGAGTCAAGAAGGTGTCCGAGGTGGGCACAACCCACAAGGGCGCGCCCAGGGGGGCCTGGCGCGCCCTGGTGTATTGTGCTCACCTCGATCACCTTCCGGTTTATTTCTTTATTTCCAAAATTTTCTAATATTCCAAAACTGACAAAAAATATTTTTGCAGATTTTTCGGAGTCCATTTACTTACCGTATCACGTACCTCCTATTTTTCAGAATTATGGAGTGTTCCGGAAGGTTTCTTTTATGTGTTTCTCCGGTGTCATTGCTTTCAACGTTAATAGGCATACCTGAGATATAGTGCTTAATTCTTTGTCCATTGACGACCTTCGGGTTAGTACCTTCGGCATTATTAATCTTGACAGCTCCAGAACGGTAAACCTCTTCGATAATATATGGTCCTTCCCATTTGGAGAGAAGCTTACCTGCAAAAAATCTTAAACGAGAGTTGAACAAAAGAATATAGTCTCCTATTTTGAATTCCCGCTTTTGGATTCTTTTGTCATGCCATCTTTTTACTTTTTCTTTGAATATTTTGGCATTTTCATAGGCTTGGGTTCTCCATTCATCTAGTGAGCTAATATCAAATAGCCTCTTCTCACCGGCAAGTTTGAAATCATAGTTGAGTTCTTTAATTGACCAAAATGCTTTATGTTCTAATTCTAAAGGCAAATGACAAGCTTTTCCATATACCATTTTGTATGGACACATACCCATAGGATTTTTATAAGCTGTTCTATAGGCCCAAAGTGCATCATCTAATTTCTTAGACCAATTCTTACGAGACGTATTGACAGTTTTTTGTAATATTAATTTTATTTCTCTATTGCTAAGTTCAACTTGACCACTAGATTGAGGATGACAGGGTGATGCAATTCTATGGTTAACATCATATTTAGCAAGCATTTTACGGAAAGCACCATGAATAAAGTGTGAACCACCATCAGTCATTAAATATCTAGGAACTCCAAACCTCGGGAAGATAAAGGAAAAGGCCCCATATAATCAAAACCCCAAACGTCAAATGGTTCAACAACAAGTGAATAATTCATAGGCATTTCCTGACACTTACCGATATTACCAATTCTTTGACATTCATCACAAGACAAGACAAACTTACAGGCATCCTTGAAGAGAGTAGGCCGTTAAAAACCAGATTGCAATACCTTGTGAACAGTTCTATCTCCCGCATGATGTCCTCCATAAGCTTCGGAATGACATTTCCGTAGGATTTGTTCCTGTTCATGCTCAGGTACACAACGTCTAATAATACCATCTACTCCGTCTTTATAAAGATGTGGGTCATCCCAAAAGTAATGTCTCAAGTCATAGAAGAATTTTTTTCTTTTGGTGGTATGTGAAGCTAGGTGGTATATATTTAGCAACATTGTAATTAGCATAATCAGCATACCAAGGAGTATTTTGAGAAACATTTAATGCAGCTAACTATTCGTCAGGGAAACTATCATCAATATGTAGTGGGTCATCAAGAATATTTTCTAATCTAGACAAGTTATCAGCTACGGGGTTCTCGGCTCCTTTCCTATCAACGATATGTAAGTCAAATTCTTGAAGCAAGAAAACCCACCTAATGAGTCTAGGTTTAGCATCTTTATTTTCCATAAGATATTTTATTGCAGCATGATCGGTGTGAACAATAACCTAGGAGTCAACAATGTAAGATCTAAATTTATCACAGGCAAACACAACTGCTAAGAATTCCTTTTCAGTAGTAGCACAATTTCGTTGGGCACTGTCTAGAGTTTTACTAGCATAGTGGATAAAATTCAATTTCTTATCAACTCTTTGTCCTAGCACAACACCAACATCATAATCACTAGCGTCACACATAATTTCAAAAGGCAATTTCCAATCAGGTGGTTGAACGATAGGTGGAGAAGTTAAGGCTTTCTTGAGTGTTTCAAAGGCATCCACACAATCATCATAAAAAACAAAAGGAATATCCTTTTGCAAAAGACTAGTAAGAGGCCTAGAAATTTTAGAGAAGTATTTAATGAACCTCCTATAGAAAACAACATGACCAAGGAAACTTCGAATACCTTTAACATCTTTAGGACATGGCATTTTCTCAATTGCATCAACTTTAGCTTTATCCACCTCAATACCTCGTTCAGATATTTTATGCCCCAAGACAATACCTTCATTAACCATAAAGTGGCACTTCTCCCAATTCAAGACGAGATTAGTTTGTTCACATCTCTGCAAAACTCGATCAAGATTGCTTAAGCAATCATCAAAAGAAGTCCCGTAAACGGAAAAATCATCCAAGAAAACCTCCACAATCTTTTCACAAAAATCAGAGAATATAGCAGTCATACATCTTTGAAAGGTAGCAGGTGCATTGCATAAACCAAAAGGCATACGTCTATAAGCATATTTTCCAAAAGGGCAAGTAAAGGTGGTTTTCTCTTGATCGGATTGTGACACAGGTATTTGAGAGAAACCAGAATATCCATCTAGGAAACAAAAGTGTGTGTGCTTAGATAATCTTTCTAGCATTTGATCAATGAAAGGTAGAGGGTAATGATCTTTTCTAGTAGCTTTATTTAATTTTCTAAAATCAATTACCATTCTATAGCCAGTGACAATTCTTTGTGGAATGAGTTCATGTTTATCATTAGGAACAACGGTTATACCTCCTTTCTTAGGGACACAATGAACAGGACTTACCCATCTACTATCAGCTATGGGATAGATTGTACCTGCTTCTAGAAGCTTTAATATTTCAGTTCTTACCACTTCCTTCATCTTAGGATTCAATCGCCGTTGGTGATCAACAACGGGTTTAGCATCAGGTTCCATATTAATCTTGTGCTGACATAGAGTGGGACTAATGCCCTTAAGATCATCAAGAGTATATCCAATAGCAGCCCGGTGCTTCCTTAAAACTTTTAATAATCTTTCTTATTCATGTTCTGAAAGGTTAACACTAATAATAATAGGATATTTCTTTTTCTCATCAAGGTAAGCATACTTCAAAGTGTCAGGCAATTGCTTTAATTCGAACACAGGATCACCTTTAGGTGGAGGAGGGACTCCAAGAGTTTTAATAGGCAAATTGTGTTTCAGGAGAGGTTGTTGTTCAAAGAAAATTTGATCTATTTCATTTCTTTCACGCAAGTGCATATCATTTTCATGGTCAAGCAAATATTGTTTTAATGGATCAATAGGATGCACGGCAACAGAAGCAATACCAATTATTTCATCCTTACTAGATAACGCTTTATCACGAGGTTGTCTACTAAACTTGGAAACATTAAACTCATGAGACACACCACCAAAACTGACACTGACAGTTTGTTTTTTGCAATCTATCTTAGCATTAACGGTGTTCAAGAAAGGTCTACCAAAGATAATGGGACAAAAGTTATCTTGTGGGGAACCAAGAACTAGAAAATCAGTAGGGTATTTTACTTTCCCACACAAGACTTCAACATGTCTAACAATCCCAAGTGGTGTGATGGTGTCTCTATTAGCAAGTTTAATAGTAACATCAATGTCTTCTATTTCAGCAGCTGCTATTTCATCCATTATTTCTTGGTATCACTACAGGAATCAGGTACTTTGTCGTCTGCCATGGCAGACGGCAAAGGATAGGCTTGTGGATGGCAAAATCCTTTGCCGTCTGCCAGTAGATGGCCCCACGTCCGGCACAGAAAACTCCAGTAAAGGGGCTCTTTGCCGTCGGCTTTTGAATAGCGGTCGGCAAACATATCTGCAGTCTGCCATCTAGGACTTGCAGACGGTAAAGCTAGTGGACGGTACAGGAATCAGGTTAGCCCCGTTAGGTGGCTAACGGCAGCCTTTGCCGTCGGCCCGCGGACGGCAAAGAGAGCAACTCCTTTGCCGTCTGCCAGAGATGGCAAAGTGGCAGGATGGGCCAGCTGGACAGATGGGCTTCTTTGTCGTCGCCAGCCGACGGCAAAGTGAGCAGCTCCTTTGCCGTCTGCCAGCGGACGGCAAAGTGACCAAATGGCTCAGACCTGGTGCTCCCAGGTTGCACAGGTTGCTGCCACGTGGCACCTTTGCCGTTTGTGGCAGACGGCAAGAGCCCTTTGTCGTCGGTGGCAGACGGCAAAGAGCCTGTATTGCCCCTTTTTATTCTGTTTTTTGTTATATCCAATCATTTTCACAAGCAAATATATGATATATATATAATTCACAGAAACTATATCCCTGCCATATGGATATGATCGTCCCAAAATCAAAAGTTCAAGTTTCATCCATACATGCATAGTTTCATCCATATTACAATAGTTTCATCCATAGGTAGCAAGTTTCACATTGTTCATCGATACAAAATCAAAACAGAAAGAAAACACAAGAACTCCATCAATGCAAGCTTCCGTGAAGTGAATCAAATCTGCAAAATGGGAAATAAGAAATTTAGAAGAAGAATACTAGAAGAAGAAGAAGAAGAAGATCTAGAAGAAGAAGAAGAGGAAGAAGAAGAAGAAGCGTTTTTCTTCTCTTTCTCTTTCTCCTCTTGTTTTTCTTCTTCTTATTGCTTATTTGTGTCATTTTAGAGCTAACCTAGGTAATTATGCCATTTTTGACCTAACTAAGCTTATTGTGTCATTTTGCAAGAAAATAAGCTAAGTATATGACATTTATGAGGTTACCAAGGTTATTATGCCATTTTTGACCTAAGTAAGCTAATTATGCTATTTTTGACATAAGTAAGCTAAGTACAAGTCATTATTGAGCTAACCTAGGTAATTATGCCATTTTTAGTTAACTAAGCTTATTATGTCATTGTGGAGGAAACAAAGCTAAGTATAGGTCATTTTAGAGCTAACTTAGGTAAAATAGGTCATTTTGGAGCTAAGTAAGCTTATTATGTCATTTTGGAGGAAACAAAGCTAAGTGTAGGTCATTTTAGAGCCAACTTAGGTAACATAGGTCATTTTGGAGCTAAGTAAGCTTATTATGTCATTTTGGAGGAAACAAAGCTAAGTATAGGTCATTTTAGAGCTAACTTAGGTAAAATATGTCATTTTGGAGCTAAGTAAGCTTATTATGTAATTTTGGAGGAAACAAAGCTAAGTATAGGTCATTTTAGATCTAACTTAGGTAAACTAGGTCATATTGGAGCTAAGTAAGCTTATTATGTCCCTTTGGAGGAAAATAAGCTAAGTATATGACATTTATGAGCTAACCAAGGTTATTATGCCATTTTTCACCTAAGTAAGCTAATTATGTCATAAATGAACTAAAATAAGCTAAGTATAGGTCATTATGCATTTGTTAAGCAAAACACTAGAGAAAACTTACCGTCCTCGTCATCACGGAGGTGAAGCACCGGGGGTTGCTCGGGCCGGTTTCACCTGGAGAAGGATGCCCTGGAGAAGGGTCGTGCGATGCGGCTTGGGAGTTATGCTGCACCAAAGATCATTTGCAATGTCTCGTTAGCATGATGTAACTGAAATGTTAAGACTAGTAGCTAATGACCATTCAAATGAAACTCACCGTTCCCGCCGTGGTAATGACTGGCATCGGCGGAGGGGTCTGGCCAGACTTCTCGCACATAGACTGCACATTTGGTTTTGACAAGTCAATCATATTAGTTATTAATGAAACGAACATTACATGCATGATTTGGCTAATATGAAGAATAAACTTACCACGAAGAGCTCGTACATGGCCCGGTGAGACGCCTCGTTCCATGCCCTCTCCTCCTCCAACAACCTAGCCGTCCTCTCCTTGAACTCCCTCTCCTTCTCCGCCGCCTGCCGGTCCCTATCCTCCAGAAGCGCCTGGGTTGCCTCTCTCTCTTTCTGAAGAGCAGCCTGCAACACAACTCCTCGTTAGCATTGTAATCATCTTTGTTCGCACACACAATGTAATGGAGGAAAGCTATCTGAGTCCGTATGACTAACCTCGATGGCGAGCTCGACTGGCCGTGGACGAGGCCTTATCTCAGGACAGGAGCTCGTTTGGCGTGCCTTGATCTCCCGGAGAGTGCGAGAAGACCGTATAAGTTCATCTCCAATCACTAGTAGAAAACATGCCATTAGTCCTGGTTGGGAAGGGCATTTAGTCCCGGTTCCCCAACCGGGACTAATGTATAGGGACTAAAGGGTCCAAGCCTTTAGTCTCGGTTGGCTACGAACCGGGACTAAACCCCTGCCACGTGGTCGGCAGCGCGCGCCAGGGGATGGGGACCTTTAGTCCTGGTTGGTAACACCAACTGGGACTAAAGATTTAGGGGCTTTGGGGTTTATGGGTTTAGGTTTTCTTGTTTATTTTTCCTTTTCATCTTGTGTATTCCATTTAATTCTTTTTCATTTCAAACATATTTTACGCTACTACATACTGTACACGTTATGCATATATAATAGAATTTCTCATAGAACCAATCATATACATAGAACTTTTCGTATGACCATGCATACACATATGTACAATTTGGTATATACAATTTCTCCTACAATTTGCAAATCATTACATGCAGGCATTAGGTGTAATGGTATTCTCCGTCGGGAGATATGACCTACTCAAGCAAAAAAAACGCAATTTCCTCTTGAATTGTTCGTATGCGGGCCTTTGGTAGGAGCTTATCCCGCATCTCATGCATCTTTAAAGAAGGAGATCAATATGAAAATGTTAGTTGTCTGTATATATATTACATCATGATAAAAAAATGTAAATGGTGTTTAGGTACCCAAAGATCTCTTGTATTTTTGATCTTTTCGATCATAAAGCGAATGTTCTCGCAAACGTAATATGCACATAAATTAGTCCCTTGTTCCTGCCTCATGCACTTTACGAGAATATAATTCAATCAGATAATAATCAAGCATGATAATGGTATTGAAACTATACTTAAAGAGATGCGCGGATGTAGCTTGTACTACTTAAATACCTTGGACTTTCGCCATTTCAGCTCCTCTTTCCATTCACCTCTAACATCTTTGGTGAACTTTTCCAAACCCTGCCTGGCAAAGAAAATGAATAAAGGAGTTACTAATTACTTGATATCAGGAAACGAACTAAAGAGGCCGACATAGTGCGTAAATGATTGAAATTACCTGTCGAGCATCGAATGCAGGCTTCTGTATTCTTCAGGGTCTTTACTTAGTGAGTCCAGTACTTCAACAGTTCCATCATCAATTCTAATGATTAGCAGGATCCAGTGGAAGCTGCGGACACGATTTGTATAAGCGGGCATGCATAACTCATCAACTACACTTAACATCGAGTATATATATATAAGCAAAAAGAGAATTTGTAGTACAAAACAGTAACACTCACTTGAAGTTGTAAGGTAAAAGTATTTCTGGTTTGGTATTTAGGGCCTTCAAAAATCTTAGCAACATTTTCTCCGGGTCTTTAGAGTAACTAGTTAACACCTTTTCATTAACGGTATTTGGGTCAATGAACCCAATGCCATAGACTCCATCTCTTTTCAATTCAAAAATCTTCATTCTGCATAATACCACACAAAAGAATATAGTGAGGATAATTACAGGCAATGAACGAGCTGAGCTAGAGAATTAATTAAATTACAGAAAGAAATCACTTACAGACAGTAGCAACTGACGATAGATTTGTCGAGTGCTTTTTGATTGAATAACTGAAAGAATTCTTCATTTTCAATCCAGAAATCATTTTCATGGATGTAATGCTCTCGCTTGACTTTCACCATGAGGCTTTGTCGCCCGCTCTTTACTTCTCTCATGTACCAGTCATGCAAGTTGTGCATTTGCGTTGATAGAAGATTCTCCTCTTCAGGACTCACGAGAGGGTTCCCGGGGACATATTTCCATGCTAGTTCCTTCGGATCCTCCGGTGGGAATTCCTCGATCTCTAGGAGTTGTTCAACAGTGATACCGATCTCTCTAGCCCTCTCTCTATCAGCGTCGGTTATTACCACCTTATCGGTACTCACCTTGAGCGGGATGATTGATTGCACTGCCTGTTCTCCGAGCTGGGGAACCGTTTTCCCGCATTTACTACTACCGCTCGACTTTTTTTTTGTTTATGATAGGACTTGCTAATAGAGCGTTCATAGTCTGGTAGCGGCCTTTTCTCCGCCGGTTTAGCAGCATTCAAAAGGTGTTGTATGACTTCCTCAGGTATTTTCTCCTTTGGCGGCGGGGGCGGTTTCGGTCCAAAATGGGCCTGCAATTCCGTAGCCACTTGTTCATCGATTTCCTCGTCAGTCTTCTCGTAAGCTAACTTCTTTTTGACAGGAGGCTCGGGTTTCTTCTTTTGTGTTCTCTTCTACTTTGGAGACGGCGGAGATCGATATCGTGGACTCACGCTAGGCTCCGTCTCGGATGGATTATGCTGACGCGGCAGAGATCGATATGGCAGACTCGCCCTGTGCTCCGTCTCGAGGTGGGTTGGAATCTGTTGACGTGACAGACTTGGAGGAGGAGTCGGTGGCCTTGGCACCGAGTTTGGAAACACGATGCATTCCTTTTTCCATAAAATGAGACAACGAATGGCTTCTCTCAATGTCTGCTCCCCTTCACCTCCAAGGTAGTCAAGATCTAGTGATTCATATGCCGACACAACTTCATCCACCCCGACACGAGCATAGCCAGGTGGAATCGGATTGCCGTGGAAGGTTGCTTTAGGTCCACTTGGTAAAGCAAAGTCGTCCGCCACCTTCATGGATATGTTCTTCAGTTTCACGTGTAGCTCACTAACTGTCGACTCTAGGATATCATCCACGGGGTATCGAGCCAGCAGTGCATCATCGGCCGGGACCCCCGTGGAACCCACGCTGCTTTTCGGCATAGATGATGGAATGGTACCATCCAATGCTGCATCTGGATGCTCCTGCTGCTGAGACGCGCCTTGCTGGCTAAGTTTGTTGATTTGCTCCTGCTGCAGCATGTATTTGCGTTCCAAGTCCGCGTTCTTTGCTTCTACCATTTGAATACGATCTACTTCATGCTTCTTCTTTCCCTCACGGCTTCTGTAACTGTCGTTCCAATCCGCAAACCCCAGAAGCCACGGAACAAGGCCTTTGCCTCGTGTTCGTCCCGGGTGTTCAGGATTCTTGATGGCGCATGTAAGCTCGTCATTCTCTCTCTCGGGCTGGTACACACCCATTCGAGCTTCTTTTATTGCTTTAAGTAACTCGTTCGTGGCTTCTTTAAGACTTGCCTGTTCAAGAATCTCCCCTGTCTTTGGGTCCAACTTTCCCCCATGTGCATAAAACCAAGTCCTGCACCTGTCGGGCCAAGTCTCTATTTCTGGAGTGACCTCTGCAGCCTTCATATTTCTCTCGGATTCATCCCACTTAGGCAACCCAGACTTGTAGCCACCTGGCCCCAGATGATGGTGCCACGTTTTTTTCTCGGCATTTATCTTGTTTACTCTCGACCGTTCCTTAGCTGCTTCTGATTCCTTGAACTGCACAAATCTGTCCCGGTCATCTTTTAACTTCAAATATTCTCCTTTGAATTCTGGAGTCTTCTTTCCTCCTTTCAAGTAATTGGTCCATAATCTTTTCTTCCAAGTCTGGAATTGTGTGGCCATCTTCTTAAGAGCACACTTCTTGACTTTCTCCCGTTGGAGATCTGTGAGACCCTCTGGTAGGGTGAAATGTTTCATGAGTGCCTCCCAAAGCAGATCTTTTGCTCTTTCGCTGACGAAAGGAACTCCGCGATCTTTTGGCTGATTCCATTCTTGAGCGGTGATCGGGATTTGGTCCCTAACGATAACTCAGCATTCACGTATAAATTTGTCTGCATTCATTTTAGGAGCAATCGGTTCGCCATCTGCTCTGATTTGATCGATGTTGTACTTTATGCCTTCTTTCAACTTTTTTGTCAGGCCACGTTTAACCCTTGTAGAAGATTTGCTCGATCTGGAGGGCTAAAAGAAGAAAGATTCGTTAATATATACAAATCAATCAATACTTCTGATGATCACCAGAGGGCAAATTAATACCTCGCCGGACTTTGTTAAATGGAGAAAAATTTCTTCGCCATCATTGTCAGCTGGTTCCCCTTCGTCTCTTGGTTGTTCTTCCTCAATTCCCTCACCGGATGGGTTAAGTTATTGTGAGCCATCATCTACTTCTTCATTCTCTTCGTTTCCGGAGCGTATCATGTCGTACATGACATTCTCTTGATCACGGTCTCTGTCTCTACCGTCCATAGCTTAACTAATCCAGAAAAAATATAAAACAATTAGAATGCATTCAATAAGCAAAACCGGAGATATGCAAATCAATACAAGGCAATGCAACAATATGATCATATAATATCACTAATACATCATCGAATAGTATCACTAATACATCTTGAATATTATTATATAATATCACTAATACATCATCGAATATTATCACTAATACATCTCGAATATTATTATATAATATCACTAATACAGATCTAGTTGACGTCTCGCGGCGCAGGTGGTGGACACCCAAAGAGAAGGAACTATGACAGGATCATAGCTCGGGTGAGATCCCTGAAGAACCTGCCAGGTATTGGAGAACCTGGCGTCCAACGCATCCATGTAGTGTCGGACGCGCTCATCCTCCTCCCTGACATGACAACGTACCACCTCCGCGGGGGTCGGCTCCCTCTGCACCGACACTGGTCCACGCGACCGCCACCAAAGAACCTCCGGGACGACGACGGGACCCTGATTCCTCACCAAGTTGCGCGCCCCGGAAGGCAGCACCTCCCAGTGCGAGCCCGGCAGAGCCCAGTCCCGGACATGGCGCCTCTCAACTAGGTTGTTGCCACCGAGTCGACGACGAGGATGCTGGCCGGGCATCGTCGACTCAACGGCTACGCTATGCAACTAAACATTTAAACATCTAAACATCATATATCTTCCTAATATAAAATAGCTAATGCCTAATAAAAAGTCTAAACATCATAGCTAATGCAACTAAACATTTAAACATCTAAACATCATATATCACCGGCGATCGGCGCCTCCACCTCACCGGCGATCGTCGCGGACTCCTCACCGACGATCGTCGGGGACTCCTCACCGACGATAGTCCGGGACTCCTCACCGACGATCGTCGGGGACTCCTCACCGGCGATCCTCGGGGACTCCTCACCGACGATCGTCGGGGACTCCTCGATATCGCGTCACCGACTAAAACAACTAAAACATAAAAACATAAAAAAGCTAAACAACTAAAACAACTAAAACATAAAACAACTAAATTAACTAAAACAATATGAACACTTAATTAACTAAAACAACTAAAATTAATACATGAAAAGCATCATAATTTAACAAAATCATCTAACAGAAAAAATTATCATCATCTGACAAAATTACTACAGAAAATCATCATCATCTAACAAAATCATCTATTATCATATCATCTATCATCATATCTAACAAAATTACTACAAAAAAATTACTACAGAAAATCATCTATCATCATCTATCCACCATCATCATCATCTATCATCTATCATCTATCATCTATCATCTATCATCATCATCTATAGAAAAAATTACTACAAAAAATGCATGAAAATAATCTATCGATGCGGGGGAGCTCACCGGGGGGCTGACGAGGAGAGCGGCGCGACGGTGACGAGCGGCAGCCTGGCGGCGTCGGGGCAGGGCGACGGCGACGAGCAGCGACGGCGACCGCGACAGCGACGAGCGGCAGCCTGGCAGCGTCGGGGCGGGGCAACGGCGACGAGCGGCAGCCTGGTGGCGACGGCGATGAGCAGCAGCCTGGCGGCATCGGGGCAGGGCGTCGGCGTCGGGGGAGAATGGGAGAGGTTGGGGAATTTTTCCAAGTGTGTGCTTATATACCCCAGGACCTTTAGTCCCGGTTGGTGGCTCCAACCGGGACTAAAGGACTACCCTTTAGTCCCGGTTGGTGCTACCAACCGGGACTAATGGCCCATCTTTTCGGCGGCCCAAATTCCGCGCGGGAAGGGACCTTTAGTCCCGGTTGGTAGCAACAACCGGGACTAAAGCTGTATTTTCTCTTTTTTGTTTTGTTTTGTTTTTCTAATTTCTGTTTTTAGA
Source organism: Elymus sibiricus (assembly GCA_039707655.1). Lineage (NCBI taxonomy): Eukaryota > Viridiplantae > Streptophyta > Magnoliopsida > Poales > Poaceae > Elymus > Elymus sibiricus. The sequence goes on from CM077669.1 coordinate 470,184,961, forward strand.
TTTGGAATAACTGTTAGAATATTTATAGGTTTTTAATGAATCTTTTTGCTTTAGGTCAAAACAATTACAAACTTTCTGTTAGTGCATGTAATTTTCAAATTTAAATAGTTTAAATTTGAATTCATTTGAAATTTGTGTGAATCACTAATTTGTGAATAACTTTAGTTTAAAAATAGATTTTTGAGTGATTGTTTTTCCTGTTGTTTAATATTAGTATGTTTTATCATTATGTTAAACTTGGGAATTTTTAGGATAATTTAAATAGGTGTTTTAATCAAGACCAGATTCTGTTTAACTCTTTTAGTTTTATACCTTCATTCGTTTTAATCAAAATCACCCAAATGAACTCCGGACTTTTTGTGCATTCAATATGCACCATTCTAAGACACATCTTCAAATTTCAACCCTTTCTAACTTCATTTGCTATTTTTCATGCATTTAATGATTTTTTTTAGCTAAATGACCCTGAAATTAAAAAGCACTACAAATGAAATCTAAAAAGGTAGAAACTTGGCATGGTATCATCATTTCACCCACATAGCATGTGCTAAAAAGTTGAGAGGGTTACGACAAAAACTGGATGCACTTTGTGTACAAACTGGACCATCTCCTTCGAAGTATGAGGGTTTCGGACAAAGGCATTTTATTTTTTTTAACTTATTTCAACTCCAGACTTTATGTGCATTCAATATGCACCATTCTAAGCCACATCTTCAAATTTCAACCCTTTCTAACTTCATTTGCTATTTTTCATGCATTTAATGACTTTTTTGAGCTAAACGACCCTGAAATTAAAACACTACAAATGAACTCTGAAAAGGTTGAAACTTGGCATGGTATCATCATTTCACCCACATAGCATGTGCTAAAAAGTTGAGAGGGATACAACAAAAACTGGATACACTTCGTGTACAAACTGGACCATCTCGGCTACTCACTAGAGAAGAAAAGTGATGACGGTGAAGCCAATCACATCACAGAGTGGGATCTTGGGGTATAAAACTTTTTCTTCTCGTTTGTACCTTGCTTATTGCGCCGTAACCATGGACAATCTTCAGCATTTAACAGGATGCTTGGGTCAGTCTTCACTGTGAAGGGAGGAATTTCATCAAACTTTTCATAATCTGTTGACATGTTTGTCTTGTCCTCCACTCCCACGACGTTTCTTTTCCCTGAAAGAACTATGTGGCGCTTTGGCTCATCGTATGATGTATCCGCTTTCATATCTTTTCTTTTTCTTGGTTTGGTAGACATGTCCTTCACATAGAAAACCTGTGCCACATCATTGGCTTGGACGAATGGTTCCTCTGTGTACCCAAGATTGTTGAGATCCACTGTTGTCATTCCGTACTGCTGGTCTACCATTACCCCTCCTCCAGTCAGATTGACCCATTTGCACCGGAACAAAGGGACCTTCAAATCACTTCCATAGTCAAGTTCCCATATCTCCTCTATGTAACCATAATATTTGTCCTTTTCCCTATTAGTGTTTGCTGCATCGTCAAAGCGGACACCACTGTTTTGGTTGGTGCTCCTTTTATCTTGGGCGATCGTGTAAAATGTATTCCCATTTATCTCGTATCCTTGGAAAGTCAATATAGTCAAAGATGGTCTCTTGGCCAACAAGTACAGCTCATCTTCAACAATGTCGTCATTCATGAGATGTGTTTGCTACCAACCGCCGAAAGCCTCAATGTGTGTACGTTTAATCCAGGGGTCAGACTGCTCCGGGTTCTTGGAGCGTATAATATCCATGTGTTTCTCGATATACGGGGTCACCAAGGTAGAATTTTGTAGAACTGCATAGTGTGCTTGCGCCCAAGAATGGCCGTCCCTACATATTATTGATTTTGGTCCAAGCATGCCTTTTCCACGTAGTCTCCCCTCATGCCGCGATTGAGGAACACCAATCGACTTAAGGTCAGGAATAAAGTCAACACAAAACTCAATAACCTCGTCCGTTTCATGGCCCTTGGAGATGCTTCCTTCTGGCCTAGCACGGCTACGGACATATTTTTTTAAGACTCCCATGAACCTCTCAAAGGGGAACCTATTGTGTAGAAATACAGGACCCAGAATGGCAATCTCTTCGACTAGGTGAACTAGGACGTGCGTCATAATATTGAAGAAGGATGGTGGGAACACCAACTCGAAACTGACAAGACATTGGACCAAATCATTCTGTAAGCTTGGTAGGATTTCCGGATCGATTACCTTCTGAGAAATTGCATTGAGGAATGAACATAGCTTCACAATGGCTAATCAAACATTTTCTGGTAGAAGCCCCCTCAACGCAACCGGAAGCAATTGCGTAATGATCACATGGCAGTCATGAGACTTTAGGTTCTGGAATTTTTTTTCTCTGCCATATTTATTATTCCTTTTATATTCGACGAGAAGCCAGACGGGACCTTCATACTGAGTAGACATTCAAAAAATATTTCATTCTCTGTTTTGGTAAGAGCGTAGCTGGCAGGACCTTCATACTGCTTTGGATGCATGCCGTCTTTTGCGTTCATACGTTGCTAGTCCTGCCGTGCCTCCGGTGTATCTTTTGTCTTCCCATACACTCCCAGTAAGCCTAGCAGCTTCATGCAAAGATTCTTCTTGACGTGCATCATGTCGATTATAGAGCGGACCTCTAGGACTTTCCAATATTCTAGCTCCCAAAATATAGATTTCTTCTTCCACATGGGGGCGTGTTCGTCAGCGTTAATCGGAACAGATTGTCCGCCAAGACCCTTTCCAAAGATTACTTGTAAATCCTTGACCATATCAAGTATATCATCACCAGTACGGAGGACAGGCTTCTTTCGGTGATCCGCCTCACCTTTGAAATGCTTGCCTTTCTTTCTTAAGGCATGCTTGGTCGGAAGAAATGGACGATGTCCCAGGTACACATTCTTCTTGCATTTGCCCAAATATATACTTTGAGTCTCATCTAAACAGTGCGTGCATGCATGGTATCCCTTGTTTGTCTGTCCTGAAAGGTTACTAAGAGAAGGCCAATCATTGATGGTTACAAACAGCAACCCTCGCAGGTTAAATTCCTGCTGTTTGTGCTCATCCCACACACGTATGCCTTCTTTATTCCACAGTTGTAAGAGTTCATCAACTAATGGCCTTAGGTACACATCAATGTCGTTGCTGGGTTGCTTAGGGCCTTGGATGAGCACTGGCATCATAATGAACTTCCGCTTCATGCGCAACCAAGGAGGAAGGTTATAGATACATAGAGTCACAGGCCATGTGCTATGCTTGCTGCTCTGCTCCCCAAAAGGATTAATGCCATCTGCACTTAAACCAAACCATATGTTCCTTGGGTCATCTGCAAAGTCCGGCCACTTTCTCTCGATTTTTCTCCACTGCGACCCATCAGCGGGTACTCTCAACTTCCCGTCTTTCTTACAGTCTTCTTTGTGCCATTGCAACGACTTGGCATGCTCTTTCTTTTGGAACAAACGTTTCAACCGTGGTATTATAGGATCATACCACATCACTTTGGCAGGAATCCTCTTCCTCGGGCGCTCGCCCTCAACATCATCACCAGGGTCATCGCGACTGATCTTATATCGCAATGCACCGCATACCGGGCATGCATTCAAATTCTCGTACTCCTCACCGCTGTAGATGATGCAGTCATTAGGGCATGCATGTATCTTCTGCACCTCTAATCCTAGAGGGCAGACAACCTTCTTTGCTTCGTATGTACTGTCGGGCAATTCGTTGTCCTTTGGAAGCTTCTTCTTCATTATTTTTAGCAACTTTTCAAATCCCTTGTCAGATAGACCATTCTCTGCCTTCCATTGCAGCAATTCCAGTGTGGTACCGAGCTTTGTGTTTTCATCTTCGCAATTTGGGTACAACCCTTTTTTGTGATCCTCTAACATGCACTGCAACTTCAACTTCTCCTTTTCACTTTCGTAGTTTCTCTTTGCATCAGCAATGGCCCGACCAAGATCATCAACAAGCTCATCTGATGCCTCAGCTTGTTCTTCTTCATTCTCTTCCCCCATTGTAGTACCATCATATTCAGGAAACCCAGGATAGTTGTCATTATCCTCTTCTTCTTCATTCTCTTCCATTAGAACCCCTTTTTCTCCGTGCTTGGTCCAACAATTATAGCCGGACATGAAACCGGACGTAAACAGGTGGACGTGAATGTGTTTTGCGCTAGAGTAAGTCTTATCATTCTTACACACACCACATGGACAACACATAAAACCATCCCGCTTGTTTGCCTCAGCCTCACGTAGAAAACTATGCACGCCATTAATGAACTGGGGAGAGTGTCGGTCATCGTACATCCATTGTCGGTTCATCTTCATTACACAACACCGAAAAGACCAAATTAATACAAGTTCATACATAAAGTTCATACACACTTATTCTCATAAAACAACATACAACTATCTAGCTAAAACATTTAAATGCAACAACAAATGCGATCAAAATCACAACTAAGGTAACAATTGATCCAACAACATAATGATACCAAGCCTCTTTATTAATGGCATATTTTCTAATCTTTCTAATCTTCAAGCACATTGCAACCATCTTGATCTTGTGATCAATGTACAACTCCAATTTCATCTTCTCTTCTTCAACTCTTTTCAATTTTTCTTTCAAATCCTCCTTTTCTTTTTCAACAAAATTTAACTTCTCGACAATAGGGTCGGTTGGAATTTCCGGTTCAACTACCTCCTAGATAAAATTATGTATGTCAACTTGATGGGCATAATTGTCATTAACACGAAATGCAACAAATAGTTATAAAAGAGATATACCACATCCGAATCGTAAACCGGACGAGTGCCGACGGGCACGGATATCAAAACCATGGTACTATATATAACAAACAATCATACAAGTAAGAAAATTATGCAAGTAACTATCTAAATCATACAAATACGATTTTTTTAATAAAAAGGATAAGAACAAGAAGAGGCTCACCAAGGTGGTGCCGGCGACGGGACGGTGCGGGCGATCGACGGTGGTTAGGACGGGGACGGGAAGGCGCTAAGTAAACCACACCTACACACATATGCAAACTAAGAAGTTAATTTGAGCTCAAAATTGAATATAAATCAAAAAAACTCCCACATAATTACACCCAAACTAAAACCCACAAATCACTATACTTATAAAGCATTGCACGAGCTGATCTAGCAATGAGAGATGTGTTGGGGAACGTCGCATGGGAAACAAAAATTTTCCTACGCACACGCAAGATCTATCCATGGTGATGAGCATCTACGAGAGGGAGAGTGAATCTACATACCCTTGTAGATCGCTAAGCGGAAGCGTTAAGAAACACAGTTGATGTAGTCGAACATCTTCGCGATCCAAATCGCAAGTCATCCCTCGATCCAAACACGATCTAGCGCCGAACGGACGGCACCTCCGCGTTCAACACACGTACGGCTTGATGACGCCTTCACCTCCTCGATCCAGCGAGCGATGGTGAAGTAGTAGATGAGTTCCGGCAGCACGACGGCGTGGTGATGGTGGTGAGGAACAATCTCTGCAGGGCTTCGCCAAGCACTACGGAGATTATGACGGGAGGAACTAGAGGGTTAGGGTTGCCGGCACACGGCTTGGGAAATCTTGATGTATCCCGTGTGCTAGCCCTGCCCCTCTATTTATATGTTGAGCCCTGGGGTCTAAACTTGGAGAGAAAACCTCCACAAGGTCGGTTTTGCCCGCACAAGGTCGGTTTGGCCCGCACGGAAAGAGTCCCACTTGGATTCCAGCAGTACAGCGTACAAGCGGTAGTACCGCTCACGAGCGGTAGTACCGCTTCACACAAGCGGTAGTACCGCTTACGCGGTAGTACTGCCTTACCAGCGGTAGTACCGCTTAAGGCAGCAGCAAAACTTCCTTTTTGCACTTTCGAATTCCTCGTGGGCTTTACCCCTTTGGCCCATATAAAGTGTTGCTGCACCCGAACACTTCGGTAAACATCCGGAACCCCTTCCGATGAATTCCGGAACCCTTCCAGAGATCAAAACACTATTATCACATATATCAGTCTTTACCCCCGGACTCTTCCGGAGATCATCGTCATGTCCGGGATCTTATCCGGGACTCCGAACAACCTTCGGCCACCAACACAATAACTCAACTATAATAATCGTCACCAAACGTTAAGTGTGTAGACCCTGCGGGTTCGAGAACTATGTAGATATGACCGAGACACCTCTACGGTCAATAACCAATAGCGGGACCTGGATGCCCATATTGGTTCCTACATATTCTACGAAGATCTATATCGGTCGAACCTCTATGTCAAGGATTCAGTTAATCCCGTATGCTGTTCCCTTTGTTCTTCGGCCGTGGTTGATCTTTGAGTCTTACTCAACTCCACACCTTACAAATCAGGCAAGAACTCTTTCATTGACTGATCCATTTTGAACTCTTTCAAAAACTTGTCAAGGTATGTACTCATTGAAAGTTTTATCAGAAAACAATAGCAATAAACTGACACGATCATATGCTATGTTCATAGTTTGGGTCTTGTCCATCACATCATTCTCCTAATGATGTGATCCCGTTATCAAATGACATCTCATGTCCATGGCTAGGAAACCTTAACCATCTTTGATCAACGAGCTAGTTAACTAGAGGCATACTAGGGACACAGTGTTGTCTATGTACCCACACATGTATTTGAGTTTCCAATCAATACAATTATAGCATGTATAATAAACGATTATCACGAACAAGGAAATATAATAATAACCAATTTATTATTGCCTCTAGGGCATATTTCCAACAGTCTCCCACTTGCACTAGAGTCAATAATCTAGTTCACATCACTATGTGATTTACATTGTAATGAATCGAACACCCATGCAGTTCTGGTGTTGTTCATGTTTAGCCCTTGGAAGAGGTTTAGTCATCGGATCTGCAACATTCAGATCCGTGTGTACTTTGCAAATCTCTATGTCATACTGTAGACACTTCTACCACACTCCACTTGGAGCTATTCCAAATGGCTGCTCCACTATACGTATCCGGATTGCTACTCAGAGTCATCCGGATTGGTGTTAAAGCTTGCATCAACGTAACCCTTTACGACGAACTCTTTATCACCTCCATAATCGAGAAATATTTCCTTAGTCCTCTAGTTACTAAGGATAATCTTGACCGCTGTCCAGTGGTCCACTCCTGGATCACTCTTGTACCCCTTGACAGACTCATGGCAAGGCACACACAGGTGCGGTACATAGCATGGCATACTATACAGAGCCTATGGATAAGGCATGGGGGACGACCTTCGTCCTTTCTCTTTCTTCTGCCGTGGTCGAGCTTTGAGTCTCACTCAACTCCACACTTTACAAATTAGGCAAGAACTCTTTCTTTGACTGATCCATTTTGAACTCTTTCAAAATCTTGTCAAGGTATGTACTCATTGAAAGTTTTATCAGACATCTTGATCTACCTCTATAGATCAAGATGCCCAATATTTAAGTAGCTTCATTCCAGGTTTTCCTTTGAAAAACTCCTTTTCAAACAACCCTTTATGCTTTCCAGAAATTCTACATCATTTCCGATCAACAATATGTCATCCACATATACTTATCAGAAATTCTATAGTGCTCCCACTCACTTTATTGTAAATACAAGTTTCTCATAAACTTTGTATAGACTCAAAAACTTTGATCACCTCATCAAAGCGTATATTCCAACTCCGAGATGCTTGCTCCAGTCCATAGAAGGATCGCTGGAGGTTGCATATATTTTAGCATCCTTAGAACTGACAAAACCTTCCGGTTGTATCACATACAACCTTTCCTCACAGATACCGTTAAGGAAATGATGTTTTGACATCCATCTGCCAGATTTCATAATCGAATAATGCAGCAACTGCTAACATAATTCCAACAGACTTTAGCATCGCTACGGGTGAGAAAGTCTCATCGTAGTCAACTCCTTGAACTTGTGAAAAACCCTTTGCCACAAGTCGAGCTTTATAGACGGTGACATTACCGTCCGCGTCCGTCTTCCTTTTAAAGATCCATTTGTTCTGAATGGCCTTTCACCCTTCAGGTAATACTTCCAAAGCCCATACTTTGTTTTCTTACATGGATCCCATCTCGGATTGCATGGCCTCTAACCATTTCTCGGAATCCGGGCCCATCATCGCTTCTCCATAGCTCGTAGGTTCATCGATGTCCAACAACATGACCTCTAAGACAGGGTTGCCGTACCACTCAGGAGCAGTACGCGTCCTTGTCGACCAACGAGGTTCGATAGTAACTTGATCTGAAGCTTTATGATCATCATCATTAACTTCCTCTTCAACTAATGTAAGCTCCACAGAAACAACTTTCTGCGCTGTGCTACTCTCTGGTTGAAACAAAGGTTCAACAACCTCATCAAGTTCTATCTTCCTCCCACTCAATTCTTTCGAGAGAAACTCTTTCTCGAGAAAGGACCCGTTTTAGCAACAAACACTTTGTGCTTGGATCTGAGATAGAAGGTTTACCCAACTGTTACGTTAGGGTATTCTATGAAATGCATTTGTCCGCTTTGGGTTCGAGCTCATCAGGTTGAAAACCTTTTCCACATAAGCGTCGCAGCCCCAAACATTAAGAAATGACAGCTTAGGTTTCTGCCAAACCAAAATTCATACGGTGTCATCTCAACGGACTTAGATGGTGCCCCTTTTTAAAGTGAATGTAGTTGTCTCTAATGCATAACCCCAAAACGATAGTGGCAAATCGATAAGAGACATCATAGTACGCACCATATCCAATAGAGCACGACTACGACGTTCGGACACACCATCACACTATGGTGTTCCAGGTGGCGTGAGTTGTGAAACAACTTCCACATTGTCTTAAGTTGTATACCAAACTCGTAACTCAGATATTTACCTCTACGATCATATCGTAGATATTTTGTCTTCTTGTCACGATGATATCAAACTTCACTCTGAATTTGTTTGAACTTTTCAAATGTTTCAGACTTGTGTTTCATTAAGTAAATATCCCCATATCTACTCAAATCATCAGTGAAGGTAGGAAAATAATGATATCCACCGCACGCTACAACACTCATTGGACCGAATACATCAACATGTATCATTTCCAAAAAGTCACTTGCCCGCTCCATCATACCGGAAAACGGGGTCTTAGTCATCTTGCCCATGAGGCATGGTCCGCATGTCTCAACCGATTCGAAATCGAATGAGTCCAAAGATCCATCAGCATGGAGTTTCTTCATGCATTTTACACCAATATGACATTTAGCGACAGTGCCACAAGTATGTGGTAATATCATTATTAACTTTGTATCTTTTGGCATCAATATTATGAACATGTGTATTACTACAATCAAGATTCAATAAACCATTCTCATTGGGTGCATGACCATTGAAGGTATTATTCATGTAAACAGAATAACCATTATTCTCTAACTTGAATGAATAACCGTATTGCAATAAACATGATCTAATCACGTTCATGCTCAACGCAAACACTAAATAACATTTATTTAGGTTCATCACTAATCCCGAAGGTAGAGAGAGCGTGCGATGGTGATCACATTAACCTTGGAAACACTTCCAACACTCATCGTCACCTCACCCTTAGCTAGCCTCCGTTTATTCCGTAGCTTTTATTTCGAGTTACTAACATTTAGCAACCGAACCGGTATCCAATACCCAGGTGCTACTCGGAGTACTAGCAAGGTACACATCAATAACACTATATCAAATATACTTCTATCGACGATGCCAGCCTTCTTATCTGCCAAGTATCTAGGGTTGTTCCGCTTCAGCGACCGTTCTCCTCATAATAGAAGCACTTAGTCTCGGGTTTGGGTTCAACCTTGGGTTTCTTCACTGGAGCAACAACTGACTTGCCATCCATGAAGTTTCCCTCCTAGCCCTTGCCTTTCTCGAAACTAGTGGTTTCACTAACCATCAACACTTGATGCTCCTTCTTGATTTCTACCTTCGTGGTGTCAAACATCGCGAATAGCTCAGGGATCATTATTTCTATCCCTGGCATTTTATAGTTCATCACGAGGCTCTAGTAGCTTAGTGACAGTGACTTGGAGAACTATATCAATCACTATCTTATCTGGAAGATCAACTCCCACTCGATTCAAGCGATTGTAGCACCCAGACAATCTGAGCACATGCTCACCGATTGAGATATTCTCCTTCATCTTGCAGGCAAAGAATCTTGTTGGAAGTCTCATACCTCTCAACACGGGCACGAGCCTGAGATCCCAATTTCAGCTCTTAGAACATCTCATATATTCCGTGACGTTCAAAAATGTTTTGGAGCCTCAATTCTAAGCCATAATGCATGACGCACTGAACTATCAAGTAGTCATCAGAACGTGCCTGTCAGATGTTCACAACATCTACAGATGACGCTTGAGGGGGTGGCGCACCGAGCGGTGCATTAAGGAGATAAGCCTTCTGTGCAGCAATGAGGACAATCCTCAGATCACGGACCCAGTCCGCATTATTGCTACCATCATCTTTCAACTCTATTTCTCTAGGAACATATAAAAATTCAAGGGAGCTACAGCGCGAGCTAGTAATCTACAACATAATTTGCAAAGACATTTTGACTATGTTCATGATAATGAGTTTAGTTAATCATATTACTTAAAAACTCCCACTCAAATTGACATCCCTCCGGTCATTCGAGTGACACATGATCCAAATCCACCAACTCAAGTCCGATCATCACGTGAATTGAGGTGGTTTCAATGGTGAACATCTTCATGTTGATCATATCTACTATATGACTCATGTTCGACCTTTCGGTCTCTTGTGTTCGGAGGCCATGTCTGTACATGCTAGGCTCGTCAAGATTAACCCGAGTGTTCCGCACGTGCAACACTGGCTTGCACCCGTTGTATGCGAACGTAGAGTCTACCACACCCGATCATCACGTGGTGTCTCAAAACGACGAACTTTCGCAACGGTGCACACTCGGGGAGAACACAATTTTATCTTGAAATTTTAGTGAGGGATCACCTTATAATGCTACCGTCATCCTAAGCAAAATAAGATGCATAAAAGGATTAACATCACATGCAAATCATAAGTGACATGATATGGCCATGAACTTGTGCTTTTGATCTCCATCTTCAAAGCACCGGCATGATCTCCATCGTCACCGGCATAACACCATGATCTCCATCATCTTGATCTCCATCAATGTGTCGCCATGAGGTTGTCGCGCCGACTGCTGCTTCCACGACTATTGCTAACTCATAGCAATAAAGTAAAGCAAAAACGGCAAAAATAATTAAAGACAACCCTATGGCTCCTGCCGGTTGCCGTACTCATCGACATGCAAGTCGTGATATTCTATACAATACATGATCATCTCATACATCACATATATCTCTTCATGTAATTGGCCATATCACATCACAACATACCCTGCAAAAACAAGTTAGACGTCCTCTAATTGTTGTTGCAAGTTTTACGTGGCTGCTATGGGTTTCTAGCAAGAACAATTCTTACCTACACAAAAACCACAACGGTGATACAAAAATTGCTATTCAACCTTCTCAAGGACCGCCTTTGTCAAATCCGATCCGACTAAAGTAGGAGAGACAGACAACCGCCAGCCATCTTTATGCAACGAAGTTACATGTCAGTTGATGGAACCGGTCTCTCGTAAGCGTACGAGTAATGTTGGTCCGAGCCGCTTCATCCCGCAATACCGCCGAAACAAGAAAAGACCAAGGGAGGAAGCAATCTGAATATCAACGCCCACAAACTCCTTTGTGTTCTACTCGAGATCTCATCTACACATAGACCTAGCTCTGATACCACTGTTGGGGAACGTCGCATGGGAAACAAAAAATTTCCTATGCACACGCAAGATCTATCCATGGTGATGAGCATCTACGAGAGGGAGAGTGAATCTACATACCCTTGTAGATCGCTAAGCGGAAGCGTTAAGAAACGTGGTTGATGTAGTCGAACGTCTTCGCGATCCAAATCGCAAGTCGTCCCTCGATCCAAACACAATCTACCGCCGAACGGACGGCACCTCCGCGTTCAACACACGTACGGCTTGATGACGCCTTCACCTCCTCGATCCAGCGAGCGATGGTGAAGTAGTAGATGAGTTCCGGCAGCACGACGGCGTGGTGATGGTGGTGAGGAACAATCTCTGCAGGGCTTCGCCAAGCACTACGGAGATTATGACGGGAGGAACTAGAGGGTTAGGGTTGCCGGCACACGGCTTGGGAAATCTTGATGTATCCCATGTGCTAGCCCTGCCCCTCTATTTATATGTTGAGCCCTGGGGTCTAAACTTGGAGAGAAAACCTCCACAAGGTCGGTTTTGCCCGCACAAGGTCGGTTTGGCCCGCACGGAAAGAGTCCCACTCGGATTCCAGCAGTACCGCGTACAAGCGGTAGTACCGCTTCACACAAGCGGTAGTACCGCTTACGCGGTAGTACTGCCTTACCAGCGGTAGTACCGCTTCAGGCAGCAGCAAAACTTCCTTTTTGCACTTTCCAATACCTCGTGGGCTTTACCCCTTTGGCCCATATAAAGTGTTGCTGCACCCGAACACTTTGGTAAACATCCGGAACCCCTTCCGGTGAATTCCGGAACCCTTCCGGAGATCAAAACACTATTATCACATATATCAATCTTTACCCCCGGACTCTTCCGGAGATCATCGTCATGTCCGGGATCTTATCCGGGACTCCGAACAACCTTCGGTCACCAATACAATAACTCAACTATACTAATCGTCACCAAACGTTAAGTGTGTAGACCCTGCGGGTTCGAGAACTATGTAGATATGACCGAGACACCTCTACGGTCAATAACCAATAGCGGGACCTGGATGCCCATATTGGTTCCTACATATTCTACGAAGATCTATATCGGTCGAACCTCTATGTCAAGGATTCAGTTAATCCCGTATGCTGTTCCCTTTGTTCTTCGGTATGTTACTTGCCCGAGATTCGATCGTCGGTATCTCTATACCTAGTTCAATCTCGTTATCGGCAAGTCTCTTTACTCGTTCCGTAATACAAGATCTCGTGGCTAACACTTTAGTCACATTGCTTGCAAGGCTCATTGTGATGTTGTATTACCGAGTGGGCCCTGAGATACCTCTCCGTCATACGGAGTAACAAATCCCAGTCTTGATCCATGCCAACCCAACAGACACCCTCGGAGATACCTGTAGAGCATCTTTATAGTCACCCAGTTACGTTGCGACGTTTGATACACACAAGGTATTCCTCCGGTGTCAGTGAGTTGCATGATCTCATGGTCATAGGAACAGATACTTGACATACAGAAAACAATAGCAATAAACTGACATGATCATATGCTACGTTTATAGTTTGGGTCTTGTCCATCACATCATTCTCCTAATGATGTGATATCGTTATCAAATGACATCTCATGTCCATGGCTAGGAAACCTTGACCATCTTTGATCAACGAGCTAGTTAACTAGAGGCATACTAGGGACACAGTGTTGTCTATGTACCCACACATGTATTTGAGTTTCCAATCAATACAATTATAGCATGGATAATAAACGATTATCACGAACAAGGAAATATAATAATAACCAATTTATTATTGCCTCTAGGGCATATTTCCAACAAGATTAAAGGACAAAGTTGCTAACCTTTGTGAACACTTGGATGGATTGGGGTGCCTCAAATCTTGACAAATCTTGGCAAGAATGAAGGGATGAGCTCGAGAAGAGGAAGAGAAAACAGAGAAATGGAGAGGATGAGCTCGGGCTGGAAGAAGCACATCCATATATAGGGATTTATTTAGTCCCGGTTGGTCCTACAAACCGGGACTAGAGGTCTATCTCTAGTCCCGGTTGGTGTTACAAACCGGGTCTAAAGGTGCTCGCAGGGCCCCAGCCTGACACCAGCCTGCCACCACACCTTTAGTCCCGGTTAGTAACACCAACCGGGACTAGAGGTTCCATCATTAGTCCCGGTTTGTGTGAGCAACCGGGACTAAAGTGGCTCGCAGGGGCCCCAGCCTGCCACCACCCCTTTAGTCCCGGTTGGTAACACCAACAGGGACTAAAGGTTACTCATGAACCGGGACTAATGCCTAGCCTAATGAACCGGGACTATTGGTGGCATTAGTCCCGATCCAGAAGCCAACCGGGACTAATGCTTCGATCCAAAGGCCTGTTTTCTACTAGTGAATGGCTATCGGGCCATGGGGCCTCCCGCCGCCAGCTATCATCACCAGCTCTGGATCAATAGGATGCTGGGTCGGGTTAAAGTCCTCCCCGTTCCACGCCTTCCCCTCATCTCTGTACCTCATGATCTTGTGGTGGCAGGAGATGTTGGTGAAGTTCTCGGGATGATCGAGGTCAGACTCCGAGAATGCCTTGGCCTTCTTGTACGAGGCAGTATGGGCCATGGCATAGAGGTCGTACACCTCTGGCACCTCCGTGTTATTGTAATGCGCCTAAAAGAGAGAGAGAGAGGAACAAAGTATTAGTAAAGGGCTCAAGCTAGCATCAAGAATGGATTGCATGAATCATGAAGCAAACCACATACCCAGTTCCACCCGAACTGATATAAGTTGGCGCTGCCTTGATTGTGTGGCACACCAACCATTTTGGCACGCTGGTACTTGGCATTGTTGTGGATGGCTAGCCATTCGTCTGAGCACCACTCATCCACCAACGCCTCCCAACAATCCATCTTATCCGCACACCATTTCGGGGGCACCTAAGTTATTAAAGAGAAATTTGAGCGCTACCCCTACGAATCATATCACGGAAACTAAGTACAAGGCCTTAAGAATAGGTAATTACCTTCATGTACTGCTCCTTCTGCAGAAACTTTCCGCGGCACGACGACTTGTCCTTCTTAACACCACGCGAGGCGTAGTAGTCTCGAACAGCCTGCGGCCGAGCCTCGTGCCGTAAATTCTGTAGTAGGCGCCTGCACTCACCATCGATAAACTTTGCCGCAGCCTCCTCGTGTCCCTCCTCACACCTGTAGAAGGTCTGCAATCAAATGAGACAACACTGATTAGTACAATAACTAGCTATTGTTGATTTTTAATTGTGTAAAGGAGAAATTACCCAAAACTGTCTGATCACCATGCCGGCCCTTGTGTGGCACAAGACACCGTCGATTTAGGACATACTATAAAATTTATATGACAATACTGTGTAAAAATTTCAGAAACTTTCCACCTTCCAGTAAAATATGAAAATTCAAACACTACAGCAAAAATTTCTGTTTATACACAGCACACATCAAACATGCAATTCAAGCATCCTAAAAGGCAATTCTCGGAACTTTTTATTGAAAAAAAAGATTATAAATAACACCTAGCAGAAAACAAGAAAATAAAATGATGCTCCAACCAAAACTCATATTATGTGACGAATAAAAATATAGTTCCAAGTAAGATATACCGCTAATGTTGAAGACAAAAGAGGGGATGCCTCCTGGGGCATCCCCAAGCTTAGACGCTTGAGTCTTCCTTGTATATTACCTTGGGGGTGCCATGGGCATCCCCAAGCTTAGGTTCTTATCACTCCTTATTCTTCTCATATCGGTGTCTCACCCAAAACTTGAAAACTTCAATCACACAAAACTTAACGGAACTTCGTGAGATGGGTTAGTATAATAAATAAAGATAATTCACTTAGGTACTGTCAAGACAAGATTCATAATTGTTACCACATGATACCTACTGTATTATACCATTCCCATAATTTATACCACTAAATATAAGCTATGGAAACACTAAAACAAGCAAACTATGCATGCAAAACAGAATCTGTCAAAAACAGAACAGTATGTGAAGATATGTATTGTAACAATACTTCCATGTCTCTAAAAATTCTGAAAAATTAGGAAAACCTGAATAATTTGTATATCAAGACTGTGTAAAAATTTAAGATCATTATCACGCTCCAGTAAAAAATGAAAATTCCTGTACTGGAGTCAAAAGTTTCTGTTTTGGTTCAGCATCAATTCTACTCATCTTGTGAGTCATCCCAAAGGCTTTACTTGGCACTTTATTGAAATAAAAGATACAAAACATGATTAATACAGTAGCTTAATCATGTTAACACTCAAAAACAGAAAGGAAAAGTGTTGGGTTGTCTCCCAACAAGCGCTTTTCTTTGAAGCCTTTTAGCTAGGCATGATGATTTCAATGATGCTCACATAAAAGATAAGAATTGAAACATGCAAGAGAGCATCATGAAGCATATGACTAGTACATTTAAGCCTAACCCACTTCCTATGCATAGGGATTTTGTGAGAAAACAATTTATGGGAGCAAGAATCAACTAGCATAGGAAGGCAAAACAAGCATAACTTCAAAACTTTGAACACATAGAGAGGAAACTTGATATTATTGCAATTCCTACAAGCATATGTTCCTCCCTCATAATAATTTTCAGTAACATCATGAAGGAATTTCACAACATAAATATCACATAAAGCATTATCTTCATGATCCACAAGCATAGAAAATTGTCACTCTCCACATAAGCAATTTTCTTCTCATTCATAATAGTGGGAGCAAACTCAACAAAATAACTATCATGAGATACTTGATTGACATAACCACTTTGAGTATTAAAATCACGATCACAAGTTTCATGGTTACTATCACTCTTTATAGCATACATGTCATCATCATACTCATCATAGATAGTAGGCATGTCATTATCATAACAAATTTTCTCATCAAAACTTGGGGAACTAAAAATATCATCTTCATCAAACATACCATCCCCAAGCTTATGGCTTTGGATATCATTAGCATCATGGATATTCAGAGAATTCATACTAGCAATATTTCAATCATGCTCATCATTCAAGGAATTCTCATTAAGTATTTTCATAAATTCTTCCTCTACCAATAGAGCACAATTTTCCAAACCATCATTTTCACGAAAGACATTAAAAAGACAAACCAATTGATGCAACCTAAACTCCATTTTTTTGTAGTTTTATTTTGTAAAACCAAACTAGTGAAAAACAAGAAACTAAAAGATTTAATTGCAAGATCTAAAGATATACCTTCAAGCACTCACCTCCCTGGCAACGGCGCCAGAAAAGAGCTTGATGTCTACTACGCAACCTTCTTCTTGTAGACTCGTGTTGGGCCTCCAAGCGCAGAGTTTTGTAGGACAGTAGCAAATTTCCCTCAAGTGGATGACCTAAGGTTTATCAATCCATGGGAGGCATAGGATGAAGATGGTCTCTCTCAAACAACCCTGCAACCAAATAACAAAGAGTCTCTTGTGTCCCCAACACACCCAATACAATGGTAAATTGTATAGGTGCACTAGTTCGGCGAAGAGATGGTGATACAAGTGTAATATGGATGGTAGATATAGGTTTTTGTAATCTGAAAATATAAAAACAGCAAGGTAACTAATGATAAAAGTGAGCACAAACGGTATTGCAATGCTTAGAAACAAGGCCTAGGGTTCATACTTTCACTAGTGCAAGTTCTCTCAACAATACTGACATAGTTGAATCATATGTAGATCCCTCACGTGCGACAAAGAGTTCACTCTAAAGTCACAAATAGCGGAGAACAAACGAAGAAATTATTGTAGGGTACGAAACCACCTCAAAGTTATCTTTTCCGATCAATCGTATGAGCTATCCCTATAAGTGTCACGAACAGCCCTAGAGTTCGTACTAAAATAACACCTTAAGATACACATCAACCAAAACCCTAATGTCACCTAGATACTCCAATGTCACCACGAGTACCCATGGGCTTGATTATACGATATGCATCACACAATTTCAGATTCATCATGTTCAATCCAACACAAAGAACTTCAAAGAGTGCCCCAAAGTTTCTACCGGAGAGTCAAGACGAAAACGTGTGCCAACCCCTATGCATAGATTCCCAAGGTCACGGAACCCGCAAGTTGATCACCAAAACATACATCAAGTGGATCAATAGAACATCCCATTGTCACCACGGATATCCCATCGCAAGACATACATCAAGTGTTCTCAAATCCTTTAAAGACTCAATCCGATAAGAAAACTTCAAAGGGAAAACTCAATTCATCACAAGAAGATAGAGAGGGGAAAACTCCATATGATTCATCTATATTAATAAAGCTCGCGGTACATCAAGATCGTGTCATCTCAAGAACACGAGAGAGAGAGAGATCAAACACATAGCTACTGGTACATACCCTTAGCCCCGAGGGTGAACTACTCCCCTCCTCGTCATGGAGACCGCCGGGATGAAGAAGATGGCCTCCGGTCATGGTTTCCCCCTCCGACAGGGTGCCGGAACGGGCTCCCGATTGGTTTTTCATGGCTACAGAGGCTTGCGGCGGCGGAACTCCCGATCTAGGTTTCTTTCTGGGGGTTTTGGTATTTATAGGAATACTTGGCGTTGGAATCAAGTCAGGGGGACTCCCGAGGGACCCACAAGCCAGGGGGGCGCGCCCTAGGGGGGGGGCACCCCCTAGGCTTGTGACTGCCTCGGGACTCCTCTCCGGTATCTTTTTGCTCCAGTATTTTTTATATTTTCCAAAACGACACCATTCCGAGAACTTTTATTTCTGCACAAAAAAACGACACCATGGTAGTTCTGCTGAAAACAGCGTCAGTCCGGGTTAGTTCTAATAAAATCATACCAAAATCATATAAAATTATTGTAAACATGGCATGAATACTTCATAAATTATAGATACGTTGGAGACGTATCAACTACCACGCTGGTAGACGGTGGCCCCCTCAACCACCTCGTCCTTGCTATCAGAAAATCGATCCCTGCCACCATCAGCATGGCCACTCGGCTCCTGCTGACACAGATCCGGCCAGGTATCCCATGGGCTCTGCTGGGACGTAGCCCGATCCCTGCTCTGCTTCGGAGTCTCATGGGACGTAGCGTCTGGGATAGGTGTCTCGTGGGTCAAAGGCGCGTCGACCCGAGGCTCGTGGACAGGAGTCCGCGTAGCCTCCACCTCAGACGGGTCCACCCTAGCAGTCATGTGCTCGGGTGAATCATCTGGGGGTGGCGGCGAGGAAGGCGTAGCAGCCTCTGTACGTCTCCCGCGGGCACGTGTACCTCTACCTCCTCCTCTCTTCTTCCCCCGACCTCCTCTCCCGGTGGGCATCGGCGCCAACGAAGAAGCGCCCGCCTGTGTCTGCAAACTGGCGAGCAACGCTCTCCGGAGAGAATCGGGTGGAATGGAAGTACCCCTCCCACCACGCGCCGACGAAGAAGCCGCGGATCGCTCTGGACCCACGCCCACCATCTTTCAACACCTGCCATGACAAAGAGTAAACGAAATTAGTACAACATAAAAAAAATTGAATACCGACATGAATAATAATATGTATATAATTTAAGTGTATCATCATCATGTATATAATAAAAATTGAATACCTGACATGAACTAATAATAATCTTGATCGTCTATATATGCTCTGGGATCAATAAATGCATCATCATCATCACTATCATCAATAAATGCATCATCATCATCACTATCGGGAACAACATGTGAAAGGCCTCCTTTATGTAATCGGTCAAGCATTGACAGGTCATCCGCAGCAATAACCTCTTCTTCTTCCGGCTCTTCTTATTCTGGCTCAGGGGTGAAGTCGGATTCACTATCGCTGTCTACTTCAATGTTCTGGGGTGAAGTAGAGCGGTTCTTGAAACGTTTTTTTGGAAACACGTGTTTCTTGGAAGAATTCTCCTTCATATGTGTCTGGGTTAATGTAAGGTTCATAATCCTCTTCATTGAGGGGAGGTGGTCTAAAACGTGGCGGCACTTCATAAACGACATCCCAACCATTCAGATTTGGATCAGCTTGGCAGGCCCACGGTAGATAGAAAACTTGAGTCGCATGTTGAGCCGTAATATAGACATCGGGAACATCTAAATGGGCGCTTTGTTTGATTTTGACTAGCCCTATATGTTCATGAGTCCTTCTAGTCTCCTTCGGCTGGAACCAATAACATTTGAAGACTACGACGTTCGGTGGGTTTTCACCATAGAATAGAAGTTCATAAATTGCTTCAACTCTTCCATAATACTCAGTACCTCCTTTGCCGATAGCAGAGACACAACAATTTGTAGACTTTCAGTCAGCCATAGATAGCTCTTTGCCAAAGGTACGAAAGCGATACTCGTTGATGTCATATTTGTCAAATGAACAGACCTTATAGTCAAAACCATTAGCGGCTTGTCTCAATTCGGCGTCCATAGACTCTGAATTAGCCTACAAGTTTAATACGAAAGGATTGTTGCATTAGCCGCAAATTAGACGAAGAAATGAAATGGTCTAATGGAAGTTACCGTTTGTTTGAACCAAGAGATGAAACCGGGATAGCCGCCTCCATGCTTTGCCAGAAGCTCATACTCTTCGATGGAATCCTTTTGGATCACCGCTCCATCCGAGAATTTGGCAGTACTAGACATTCATCCTCAGGGATAAAGCCACGCAACATCACCAGCATTACCCGCTCAAGCCATATGTGCCAATCATGACTCTTGAGACCAAATATTTTCAATTTGTCAAGACTCGCTCCATTCTTTAGATTCGCTGCATACCCATCGGGGAACATCAACTGCATTTTCACCCACAAGATCATTTCCCTCATAGCTGGCCTTCCAAGATTGAACCATGCCTTTGGCTTCGTCCAATTCTGCTTTCCTTTCGGTTGTCGCATGTTTTGCAACGGTCTATCACATAGAGCCTCATGATCGACTCTAGCCTTAGGATTATCCTTTGACTTCCCCTCTATGCCGAACAATGTACCAAAAAGGGCCTCGACGATATTCTTTTCAGTGTGCATCACGTCGATGTTGTGTAGGCAAAGGAGGTCTTTGAAGTAAGGCAGATCCCATAAGCATGTCTTGTGAGTCCAGGCGTGTTCCGAATTATACCCTTTGAAATACCCTGGATGCTCTGGATCAGGCTCGAGAGCGTTTTACTGATCCAGGGTCTGTTGACCTGTCAACGCAGGTGGTGCAGAGTTTTTGACAACTCTACCTTTGATGAAATTCTTCTTGTCTTTTCCGAACTTATGGCGAGGATTCAGGAACTGTCTATGCAAGTCGAAGCAAGAAAACTTGCGACCCGCCTGCAGCCAACGGAACTGAAGAGCTGCCTTGCATGTGGAGCACGGGAACCTTCCATGCACACACCAGCCAACGAATAGCGCATACGCCGGCATGTCATGAATCGAGTACATGTACCACACATGCATCATGAAGTTTTGTTTTGTAGTGGCGTCGTATGTCTTGATCCCATTATCCCAAGCTTCTTGCAATTCATCCTTAAGCGGCTGCATATACACATTCATATTCTTCCCCGGATAGTTGGGCCCTGGAATTATCAACGTCAGGAAAATGTTCTTTCTTTGCATAATCTGTCCGGGGGGGGAGATTGATTGGAATGACAAATACATGCCAACAACAGTATTGGGTTGCCGTCATACCAAACACATTGAACCCATTCGTGGTGATGGCGACTCGAGGATGCCCTGGATCTGTCGCATTATCCTTATGTAATGCATCGAAGTGCTTCCACGCAAAAGCGTCTGAAGTGTGTACCAACATCTGATCCCCATCTGCATCTAGTTCGGTTCTTTTGCCCAATTTGTGACATGTCATCTGTCTGGCCATCTCTTCGGCCATGAAAAGACGTTGAAGTCTTGGTATGATTGGCATATACCGAAGAACATTAACGGGGATTTTGGTCTGAATCTTCTCACCCATACCGTTGTCTACCACAATATACCTGGAAGACATGCAAATGGGACAATAGTTCAAGTCCGCATACTCAAGCCTAAATAAGGAACATCCATTCTCACAGGCATCTATCTTCTCATAGGGCATCTTAAGTACACGGAGGATTTTGTCCGACTGGTACAGGTTTGCAGGCATTACATGGCCTTTGGGTAGAAAGCGTCCAAATATTGTCATCATCGTGTCGTAGCATTCTCTTCCCAGGTTGAATTGAGCCTTCAGAGCCATTACTTGCGCGATGGCATCCAGCTGACAAAGCTCAGTGTGCTCGTGGAGAGGATGTTTTGAAGACTCCAACATTTCATAGAAGGCCTTTGCAGATTCCTCCATCTCATCGTCCGAATCCCGAGCATCATCAAAGTCTTGCACCATGTCTTCGATCCCGGTACCATGCTTGTCGGTGTGATGACGAACCACCTCAGCTCTGGCACGTTGGGCAGACTCACCATGAAAAGTCCAGAACGTATAATCAGGCGTAAAACCCCACTTTTGCAGGTGTTTACCCATTTCACCCTCTATCCTCTTTTTGAAGTTGTCGCACCGGACACAGGGGCACCAGGTTCTTTCCTGGCCATTTGCAAATGCGACTCTCACAAACCCCTTGGTTTTTGTTAACCATTCATTGGTCAATTCTTTCTGACTAGTGTGACCGGTGTACATCCACGCACGATCACTCATCTTGCCTAGCTATTGGACACACACAAAAAAATATAATTCAGCATATATATTCATCAGTTAATCAAGTTTGTCAATTTTATTACGTCTATGCAACCTACACGCTAATAGGTAAAGATAGGTCCTAATCCCACCCGAGTATGTGTAGATTGGGTTCGTTTTCCCATGCTCTGCTCCGGATCCAACGCAGAATTTCGGCAGCGCCTCCCCGCTGTTCTCCTGATACACGTCTCGGCAATAATCAGAGAGGATGTGTACCCGGAGAACAACAGGGAGGCACTGACAAAATTCTACATCGGATCCGGAGCAGAGCATATGGGAAAGCGAAGCCAATCTACACATACTCGGGCTGTCCATGGACAACGTTGGACAATTCAAAAGAACCACGGTTATAAATATGCAAATGCATGCATATTTATAACTGTAACCCTTTCGAACGGGAGACGCATACTGGTCACGCATACTGATGATTCAATCTACCTATAGCTAGCAAGTTTCATCGACACGAAGACCGGAACAGAGCAAATGAAGGGCGAGGAGGAGATGTCATTTGTGCTCACCCACGAACGCAGGGGCGGAGCTCGTCCAATGCACGGGGAGGTCGTCGAACACCAGACCCTCGCAGCGACGAAACAACTGCACATTGAAATCCACCTGATCAACACAAATATGATGTTTTTTATAACAAAATCGGAAAATATATGACCTAACTCATAATTTACAAAACTATGACCCCGTCGGCCTCTGGAAGGCCGAAGAGCACCTTTTCGGTCAACAGGAGGCCGAAGAGGTGTCGGGGGTCGGGGGTCAGTGGCGCCGGGGTGTCGTGCAGGGGGCTCACCGGAGGGGCGTCGCCTAGGGTGTCATGCCGGGGTGTCATGCCGGGGTGTCATGCAGGGGGCTCACGGGAGGGGCGTCGCCGGGGTGTCGTGTCGGGGTGTCGGGGTGTCATGTCGGGGTGTCGGGGCGTCGTCTCGGGGTGTCGGGGTGTCGTGTCGGGGTGTCGAGACGTCGTGTCGAGGTGTCGGGGCGTCGTGTCGAGGTGTCGTGTCGGGGTGTCGTGTCGGGGTGTCGTGTCGGGGTGTCGTGTCGGGGCGTCGTGTCGCGGCGTCGTGTCGGGGTGTCGGGGTGTCGTGCCGTGGTGTCGTGTCGGGGCGTCGGGTCGGGACGTCGTGTCGGGGTGTCGGGGTCATGTCGGGGTGTCGGGGTGTCGTTACGGGGCGTTGTGTCGGGTGTCGGGGCATCGTGTCGGGGTGTCGTGTTGTTTTTTTCTTCTAGGTTTTTTCTTTTCTAATAAACTAACTAACCTAAACCTAAACTATACTAATAAACTAACCTAAACCTAAACCTAAACTAATAAACTAACCTAAACCTAAACCTAATCCTAAACAAACCTAAACCTAAACTAACCTAAACCTAAACCAAAACTAACCTAAAAAACTAAAAAAACTCACCTTGGAGGGGCCGGTGGAGGAGGGCCACCGCAGGGAGGACGCCGGCGCTGCGGTGCTGGAGAAGGGCCGCGGGGAGGGGGCGCCGCGGGGAGGGGGCGGTGCGGCGCGTAGGCACAGGGGCCGCCGGCGGTGCTGGGCGCAGGGGCCGGTGGTAGGGCTCGGCGGCGTCGGGTGGGACTGGGGAGGCAGTGCGACGTCGCGGGGAGGGGCTGGGGAGGGGGCAGCGGTGCGGCGTCGCGGGCACAGGGGCCGGGGGGCGGGGCGGTAGCAGGGACCGGCGGCGGTCCCGGGCGCAGGGGCCGGCAGCGGGGCTCGGCGGCGTCGGGCGGGGCTGGGGTGGCCGGTGGGGTGGGTGAGGTGGGGGGAGAGAGAGATCAAAGGGGAGAGAGAGGGGGGCACGACACACGGTTACTTAGGCAGCCTCTTTGCCGTCTGCTACCAGACGGCAAAGAGGTCTGCTAGCAGACGGCAAAGAGGGGGTGGGGGCCGTTGGGCACGTCCGTTAGTTAGACAGCTTCTTTGCCGTCCGCTAGCGGACGGCAAAGAGTGCTGAAGCGGACGGCAAAGATCCAGCGGACGACATCCAGGCCCTCCACCTGACCTAGCCCGCTCCACGGTCCAGTGGGGCCCATCTGGGCTCTTTGCCATCTGCATTCAGGCCCTTTGCCGTCGGCTGGCGGACGACAAAGATCGGGCTAATGACAAACTGTATAGTTGCCATCAGCCATTTCTTTCCCGTCTGCTTTTTATAAGCGGACGACAAAGACCTTCTTTGCCGTCCGCTGGCAGACGGCAAAGAAATGACAGACGGCAAATGCCCTGATTCCAGTAGTGTATAGAGTAAAAGGGATAGCACTCACACTAGCACCCAAATCACATAAACCATGATAGCAATGATCTCCTATTTTAACTGAGACAACAGGCATGCCTTCTATGGGTCTATGTTTATCTTTTTCATCGGGTTTAGCAATTCTAGCAGCTTCATCACAAAAGTAGATAACATCCCGTCAATATTTTCTACCAAGAGATCTTTAACCATAGCAACACTAGTTTCTACTTTAATTTGCTCAGGGGGCTTAGGTGCTCTTATATTACTTTTACGAACCACAGTTGATACCTTGGCATGTTCCTTTATCCTAACAGGGAAAGGTGGTTTTTCAATATAAGCGGTAGGCACAATTGGATCAACATTGTAAATGATGGTTTCATCTTTAGCTATGACCGGTTCTTTAATTTCTTCTTTAATAGGGGGATGATATTTAAACCACTTCTCCTTGGGGAGATTAACGTGAGTAGCAAATGCTTCACAGAAAGGGGCTACTATCTCAGAGTCAAGTCCATATTTAGTGCTAAACTTGTGAAAAGTATCGGTATTCATAAAAGATTTAACAGAATCAAACTCAAGCTTTATACCTGACTCATTACCTTCGTCGAGTTCCCAATCTTCAGAGTTGCGTTTAATTCTTTCTAAGAGATCCCACTTGAATTCAATAGTCTTCTTCATATAAGAACCAACACAAGAAGTATCGAGCATGGCATGATCATTATGAGAAAGCCGAGCATAAAAATTCTGAATGATAACTTCTCTCGGGATGTCATGATTGGGGCATGAATATAACATTGACTTAAGACTCCCCCAAGCTAGAGTGATGCTTTCTCCTTCACGAGGCCAAAAATTATATATATAATTCCGATCACGATGAACTAGATGCATGGGATAAAACTTTTGGTGGAATTCCAATTGCAAACGATTTCAGTTCCACGATCCAAGATCATCACATAGCCTATACCATGTCAATGCTTTTCCCTTCAAAGATAAAGGGAACACCTTCTTCTTAGCTACATCTCCGGGTAAACCTGCAACCTTAAATAATCCACAAATTCCATTCACATACAATAGGTGCATATAAGGATGTTCAGTTCCATCTCCTGCATAAGGTTTAGCAAGCAGTTGTTCTACCATACCCGAAGTAATTTCATAGCCAATATTTTTAGTAGGTGCGGGAGGTTGAGGGCAACTAATTGTGGTTTTGGTCGCGGTGAAGATACCCCGAACAAACCCCTCAAAGGATTGTTTTCCATTGTAGCAAGTAGCAATAAATTTTAGCACGTAGTATAAATTTTTCCTTACCGATTTCTACTTACCAAGAGCGCTTCACTCCCCGGCAACGGCGCCAGAAAAGATTCTTGATGACCCACAAGTATAGGGGATCAATCGTAGTCCTTTCGATAAGTAAGAGTGTCGAACCCAACGAGGAGCAGAAGGAAATGACAAGCGGTTTTCAGCAAGGTAATTTCTGCAAGCACTGAAATTGTAGGTAACAGATAGTTTGATAGCAAGATAATTGGTAACGAGCAAGTAACGGTAATGGTAAATAAAGTGCAGCAAGGTAGCCCAATCCTTTTGTGGCAAAGGACAGGCCAGAACAGTCTCTAGTAATAGGCAAAGTGTTCTTGAGGGTACACGGGAATTTCATCTAGTCACTTTTATCATGTTGGTTTGATTCGTGTTCGCTACTTTGATAATTTGATATGTGGGTGGACCGGTGCTTGGGTGCTGTTCTTACTTGAAAAACCTCCCACTTATGATTAACCCCCTCGCAAGCATCCGCAACTACGAGAAAAGTATTAAGATAAAATCTAACCATAGCATTAAACGTTTGGATCCAAATCAGCCCCTTACGAAGTAGCGCATAAACTAGGGTTTAAGCTTCTGTCACTCTAGCAACCCATCATCTAATAACTACTCCACAATGCATTCCCTTAGGCCCATGAATGGTGAAGTGTCATGTAGTCGACGTTCACATGACACCACTAAAGGAATCACAACATACATATCATCAAAATATTGAACACATATCAAATTCACATGATTACTTGCAACATGACTTCTCCCGTGACCTCAAGAACAAAGATAACTACTCACAAATAATAAGCATGCTCAAGATCAGAGGGGTATTGAATAGCATAATGGATCTGAACATATAATCTCCCACCAAATAAACCATATAGTAATCAACTACGCAAGGTAATCAACACTACTAGTCACCCACAGGTACCAATCCGAGGTTCCGGTAAAAGATTGAACCCAAGAGATGAACTAGGGTTTGAGAGGAGATGGTGCTGTTGAAGATGTTGATGAAGATTGGCCTCCCAAAGATGAGAGGGGTGTTGGTGATGACGATGGCTTCAATTTCCCCATCCGGGAGGGAAGTTCCCCCGGCGATATCGCTAGGCCGGAGGGCAAAAGTGCTCCTGCCCAAGTTCCGCCTAGAGGCGGCGGCGCTTCGTCCCGAAAGTCCTCCTCTTTTTTTTTAGGTTAAAAGTGATTTTATACCAGAAGATGGGCACCGGAGGTGGGCCGAGGAGGGCACAGCCCACCAGGGCGCGCCCTGGTGTCTTGTGCCCACCAGGGTGGCCCCCTCCGGTAGTTCTTCTCTCCAGTATTTTTTATTAATTCCAAAAATAATCTCCGTAAAGTTTCAGCTTCATTGGAGTTGTGCAGAATAGGTATCTCTGATGTGCTTTTTCAGGTCCAGAATTCCAGCTGCCGGTATTCTCCCTCTTTGTGTAAACCTTGCATATTATGAGAGAAAAGGCATTAGAATAACTCCCTAAAGAATTATTATTTAAAAATAATAATAAATAACAGTAGGAAATCATGATGCAAAATGGACGTATCACCACCTCAGCCATTTCGAACTGTACCTCATTGCCTAAGTAATCACCAAGAGTGAAACCAGGAGCAGCGGCCGCTACCTCCGGATCATTAGCGATATCGGCAAAAACCTTCAACGGGGGGCACGATTGGTTTTTCTGTTCGCCCAGCTGGGGAATTGTTTTCCCCTTTGCACTACTGCTAGTACTTGCCGACAGCTATTCTAGATCTCTATATGACTTTACAATAGAGCGGTCATAGTTTGATAGCGGCGGAGGCGGCAGTGGTTTCGTAAGGTTTTTCAGACAATGCCTCGCTTTTACCGGATCTATTTTCTCTGTTGGAACTCGACGTTTGGGTGCAAGCTAGCGTTTCATGCTGGTAGCTACGCTCTCATTCAATTCCTCGTCAGTCATGTCGTATGGTAACTTGGCAGGAGCCTTCTTGATGCTACCTACTTTGGATTTCTTCGCTGCTGTACTACTAGCCACCGGAGCGGCGACGGATCTCTTCCACTGCTGCTGAGGCGACAGAGGAGGCGGAGTCAGCTGACGCCGCGGATTCTACTGGGGTCCTACTTCGTCGGAGTCCGCTGATGCGGCGGAGACAGCTGAGGCGGCGGAGGAGGCGGAGTCAGCTGACGTGGTGGATTCTACTGGGGGGCCTCCTCCATCGGAGTCCGCTGACGCGGTGGAGACAGCTGAGGCGGCGGAGGATTCTGCTAGGCCTCCTCCGGCGGAGTTCGCTGACGTAGTGGAGGCAGCTGAGACGGCGGAGTGTGCTAACGCGGCGGAGACGACTGAGGCAGTGGAGATAGAGCTGGACTGTGAGGAGTCTGCTGAGGGGCCTCCTCCGGCTGAGTCTGCTGACGCAGCGTCCATTGTGGAAGCACGATGTTTTCCTTTCTCCATAGAATGGTAGTCCTTAGGGCATCTCCCAAACGAGTCTCCCCTTCACCTGTAGGGTACTCAAGGTCCAGCCTCTCAAATCCATTGGTAACTTCATCCACCCCGACAACAGCATAGCCATCTGGAATCGGATTGCAATGGAAAGTTCCATCAGGCCCAGGAGGCAAGACATAGCCGACCGCCACCTTCAAGGTTATGTTCATGCATTTCGCAATTAGCTCACAATGTTCCCTCTCTGTGATATCATCCACGGGGTAGCGAGGAGCCGTGATATCAGGCCAAACGAGCTCCGTGGAAGCCACACTGCTTTTCCGCTGAGATGGTGGGGTAGCTTCGTGGGCAGTATCGAATGAAGGATCTTCGTGCTGCTGAGATGGTGGGCCGATAGCTTGTTGACTGATAAGTGTCTCTAATTTCTTCTCCTGCAACGCTAATCTTTCTTCTACATTCTGAATCCGGTTTGCTTCCTCTTTCTTCTTTCTCCCTCGGCTTCTATAACCAGTGCTGTCGGGAAACCCATGCACCCACGGAACGGAGCCTGATGTGCCTCGTGTTCGTCCAGGGTATTCAGGATTCCCGAGGGCGCATGACAGCTCGTTCTTCTCTCTTTCGGGATGGAACCTCCCTTCCTGCACGTCCTTTATTGCATCTTGAATGGCTTTGATGGGTGTTTTAAGTTGAGCTTTCATGTAAACACACTTCCCTGTTTCTGGGTGCAAAGTTCCCCATGCCTGAAGAACCAAGGCCTTGCCCGTTCGGGCGAGTTCAATGTCTCTGGTTTGATCTCTTTAGCAAGCAGGTCGTTCTCAGCTTTGTCCCACATAGCTCGGGCAACCTTGTAGCCACCTGACCCCGTAACATGGTAATATAGCTTCTTTGTAGCATTTTGCTTATTTATCTGTGACCTTTTCTTAGCTTTCTCCAATTTCTAGTATGGCACAAATACGGGCCAGTGATCTTTTATCTTCGTATATTGACCGGTGAATTCTGGAGTCTCGTCTTTCTCGACAAACTGTTCATTCAATCTTTTGTTCCAGATCTTGAACTGTTCTGCCATCTTCTTAAGAACCGACACCTTGACTTTTCGATGTATAACTGGGTTATCTGGATCCTCCTCTAGCGGTAGGTCGAAATTTGTCATGAACGAGTTCCAAAGCTCATCTTTGCATCTATCGTAGACATTAGAAACTCCATCGTCCTTCTTCTTATTCCATTCTTGGATGCTGATCGGGACGCTGTCCCTAACAACAACTCCGCACTGATGTATAAATCGGTCTTGGGTCCTCTTGGGAAGAGTCGGTTTGCCATCTCGAGCGACTTCTTCGATCGTGAACCTTTCATTCTCGCCCAACTTTTTCTTCGGGCATCGTCTCCTTATAGAAGGTTGGCTCGATCCGGAGGGCTAATAAAAGAAGAAAGAATCTTTAATATATGTAGATACTAAACAATTAATGCATCTAGTTAGCAGAGGCTTAATTAATATATATACTTCGCCAGACTTTGCAATAGTTAAGGCTCCAACACCGGTGAAGCCGTCATCTCCTCCCTCCATTCGATCACCGGAGTCGTCATCCTCTCTTCCCTCACCATCGGTGTCGTTGAGAAATGACAAGGTGATATCATCATCTCCCTCGCGGATCATTTCCCCCAACATCTCTTCTGATTCTAAGTCTCTGTCGTGTTCCATAGTTTCTGCAAATATTAAAAAATGGCAATGGATTAGTGGCAAACATCATGCAAAGTTGACAAGTTTTATAACAGTCAGTTTCAGACAATCGTCGTGGACTCCTCCCCCCTCATGTCGAAGTTATACCGAAATTATCGGGGTTATTTTTTAATGACCCCCCCCTCATGTCGAAGTCAATGAACAACATGAAAATTTCTAAGTGATTGCTAAACTTTTATGCTTCATTTATATGAAGATCAATTGTCCAATATAACTATGTTCGCGATATGAGGCATTGGACATTATCTAGAATCATATCTGATGAGTCGTCCTATCTTTCGGGAGAGGATACTTTGTGGACCGCCTCTCTCATGCATGTCCGACGTGCAAATCATGTTTTCATATGCCTCAAAATCAAAGTTATCGGGGTTATGTTTTCACGACCCCCCCCCCTCATGTCAAAGTTATGACGATATTTGTACAACATGAATACAAGATTTATACACAAGATGAATACAAAATGAATACAACAAGATGAATACAAGATGAATACAAGATGAATACAAGATTTATACACAAGATGAATACACAACTCAAAAAATGAACCAACCATCATCCAATGAACAAAGCTCAACATACAACAAATGGACACCTTTTGTCGAACAACGGAGGGACGATCAGGGACCAACTCCACGGAGATGCAACACCACAACCTGTAATTCCACCGAGTGAAAAAAATTTAGGCAAACCCAAGTATGCCACTGGATAGAATGGAAGATTTTAGTTGAAATGGACCTAAAGATCATGGCAAACGGATGCACGGAACTCAAATGGTGATCAAAGCAATATGCAATGCAAATCTGTCCATTATAGCTAGATACCAATTTGAAAGCAAGATTTGGACATGCTATAGGATTTCTACATGGCAACAAATGGCATGACATGAATGCACATGTAACACATGGCAAAACATGCTTACTGAACTAATTCAAATGACCCCTAGATCAATGGCAATCATCATGACAAGTTGACAAGTATTAATAGATTTTCAGACTTAGTGATATTTGCATAGAGTGGCAGAAAACAGATTCATGATGCAACCTTTGAGGCAAGTAAAATATCTTTAACACGAGATTAACATACACGGAGATCTCTTTCTAATGAACACAACACAAAACAAACAAAATATAAGCTATGTTCAGGGTAGACATAAACACTATGCCCTGAAGGTCTTTATTTGTGTTGTATAACAAAAAAACAGAATTTTCTAGGACTCAAAACCAAGCACATTTGCTTAATTAGCCTCGACCTGCAACAACTCAATGGCAAAAATTGTATATACCTTTTGATGCCCAACAAATATAATACCTAAAACTTTGACAGTGTTAATCAATGCTTAATTTATATGGGTTAAGTGGTGTTCATATTAAAGGCAAGATAGGTCTGCATTCTCACACCAAAGATAGCAAAACATCAAGCACCATATGACAAGAGAGATATCTGGTTTCAGCTTGGCAGTACTCTACCTAGACTCTGAAACTGAAGGAGAAAAAGCAATGAGTTTCCTCACTCAGAACAACTAATGTACACCCTCTGTTCCTCAATTTAAATAAGACGTTTTGGTAGAAGTTTTCATCTTGCCAAACACAAAACGAAAACGGAGAGGGAATGCCAGCTGCAGAACATAACATCATTCAGACAATAAAATGTTTCTACACAGATTTGGGACTACAACCAACAAAAGTCACTGAAAGAACATGAACAAAGTTTCCTCTTGATTTCATATAAAAAAGAATTGTACAAACAGAACAAGTTGTCCTTATGACGAACTAGCAGTGCACCAGTCCTACAAGTTGTGCTGCAATGTAACATCTCATTGTCAACTTGACAGTGTTTGACCCTGCGACAATTCAAACTAAATGTATCATTATCCTCTGAAGGTGTTCACTAGTTCAGACTTGATAAATATCAAACTGGCTAAGACTAGGAGCTGAGAACTAGGACAGGGAGGAAACATTGAGCATTATGGCGTAATTAAAGTACTCAAATTTTCTACACTGTACTACTAGCCTCCTACATATCACAAATCACAGTGTGCGCGCACACACACACAGACGACATCCGTGCAGGCAGAGTTCAAGAGACACACCGATGACATGCTGCATATGGTCGCCATCATCAACAGAGGGGGAAAGAGTGGTGCTCACCGAGGAGCACACGAAGGCTCGTTGCGGGACTAGACTAGTAGCAGCAGACGGCAGCGGGATCGACGGAGAACGGCGGCGGCCACAGGAGGAAGCAGCGGAGCTCGACGGGGGCGGGATCGACGAAGAACGGCACCGGTCCTCGTAGTCGAAGCAGCGGAGCTCGACGGGGGCGGCGATGGCGAGGAGGCTCGGCGACGAGGCCGAGCAGGCTCGGAGGCGACGGCGATCTCCGGCGTAGCAGCCTGGCGGCGTCGTGCTGTGGTTCGGCATCAAGGGAGAGAATGGGAGAGGTTGGGAAATTTCTCTAAGTGCTGCTCATATACCCCATCCTTTAGTCCCGGTTAGTAGCTCCAACCGGGACTAAAGGACCCCCTTTAGTCCCGGTCCGAGCCACCAACCGGGACTAAAGGTAAATTTCACTAGCCCAAAGGGCGTGAAACCCAGGACTTTAGTCCCGGTTGGTGGCTCGGACCGGGACTAAAGGGGGGCCTTTAGTCCCGGTTGGAGCCACAAACCGGGACTAAAGGGTTGGTCCTGGCACAGCGGAGGGGTGGTGGGAGTTTAGTCCCACCTCGCCAAGCGAGAGGCGCTCGCACCGGTTTATAAGCCCGCCTGCGGCTACCTTGGCAAGTTCATCTCAAAGCAGACAACTCATCGTCTAATCTGGCCCCTCTCTGCCCTAGGGGACTACTGACAGCAGATATTTGTGCCCCGCGGGCCTGCATCCTGGCCCATATATAGTTGGGTTTCTAGTCGTATGCAGGCCGTGGTGTGTGAATTCTCCTGCTAGTAGGCGAGTATTTTTTTATTTTTTGCATATGTTATGTCAATTTTTTGACCTTCTTCAAATCACATCCTAATTTTTATACATACTCACTTATGTGTAATACACATGATTATCAAAGAATTTCAACAAAATATATGAAATTCTAAAAAATGCAAAACTTTCATATTCTTTCTGTGTTAATGAAAGAGATCATGCCTATTTTTGGTTTTAATTCTAAAGTTTTCTTTTAAACAGATGCATACATGCCTAGTTTTCATTTAATTCTTTCTGCTATTAAAGTTTTTAACAAAAAATACTTTATGAAAATTTTAATTGCATAAATTTTATATAATTTTAAGTTAATATTATTTTGATCATAACTATAGTTTTATAACCCAACATACTCATGGTGTGGGGTTTGAACTCCTGATGTAAGGTGCCTGGATGTTCATGAGAATGGCCATCTAATATGTTGTCCTTAGTTTCACCAGAAAGCAACCAGATAACTCATCATCTGTACTTGGCTCGGCATGAGGGGTCCTCCGATCAGAGAAACCACATAGTACCTCCAACTTTATGTCATACAACGTTTCTCTCTTATCATCTCCGATGCTTCTGCTGTATCCATCTATGTCAAGACGTTTAAGCCATGTCTATATTAACCTTGTTATTTTATATGGATCCACCAACCGGGACTAACCACGTATGATCAACCTTGCAAAACTTGGGACTGAAAGGATAGGAATAATTGAAATTTCAAAACTTAATAAATAATTATTCTAAAATCATGTTTCAAATGCCAAAATGCCCTATCTAGCTCTTACAAATATTCCCTCCGGTTTGTCCGAAGTGGCACTTTCCAGCTATAAGTCCGGAAACTCACACTAGAGAGAAAGTGATGGCGGTGAAGCTGGTCACATCCCAGAGTGGGATCTTGGGGTATAAAACTATTTCTTCACGTGTGTCCCTTGCTTATTGCGTCATAACCATGAATAATCTTCATCATTTAATAGGATGCTTGGGTCAGTGTTCACTTTGAAGGGAGGAATTTCATGAAACTTTTCATAATCTTCTGACATGTATGTCTTGTCCTCCACTCCCACGATGTTTCTTTTCCCTGAAAGAACTATGTGGCGCTTTGGCTCATCGTATGATGTATTCACTTCCTTATCTTTTCTTTTTCTCGGTTTGGTAGACATGTCCTTCACATAGAAAACCTACGCCACATCATTGGCTAGGACGAATGGTTCGTCTGTGTACCCAAGATTGTTGAGATCCACTGTTGTCATTCTGTACCGCGGTTCTACCTGTACCCCGCCTCCTGACAGATTGACCCATTTGCGTCGAAACAAAGGGACCTTAAAATCACGTCCATAGCCAAGTTCCCATATGTCCTCTATGTAACCATAATATGTGTCCTTTGCCCTATTGGTGTTTGCTGCATCAAAGCGGACACCACTGTTTTGGTTGGTGCTCTTTTTATCTTGGGCGATCATGTAAAATGTATTCCCATTTATCTCGTACCCTTGGAAAGTCAATAAAGTTAAAGATGTTGTCCTCGCCAACAAGTACAAATCATCTCCAACAGTGGTGTTACCCATGAGATGTGTTTGCAACCAACTGCCAAAAGTCCCCATGTGTTCACGTGTAATCCAGAGACTGCACCGGGTGTTTGGAGCGTAGAATATTCTTGTGTTCATTGATATATGGGGCCACCAAGGTAGAATTTTGTAGAACTGTGTAGTGTGCTTGCGCCAAAGAATGCCCGTCCCTACATATTATTGAGTTTGGTCCTAGCGTGCCTTTTCCATCTAGTCTCCCCTCATGCCGCGATTCAGGAACACCAATCGGCTTAAGGTCAGGAATAAAGTCAACACAAAACTGAATAACCTCCTCCGTTTCATGGACCTTGGAGATGCTTCCTTCTGGCCTAGCACAGTTACGAACATATTTCTTTAAGACTCCCATGAACCTCTCAAAGGGGAACATATTGTGTAGAAATACAGGACCCAGAATGACAATCTCGTCGACTAGGTGGACTAGGACGTGCGTCATAATATTGAAGAAGGATGGTGGGAACACCAACTCGAAACTGACAAGACATTGGACCAAATCATTCTGTAACCTTGGTAGGTTTTCTGGATCGATTACCTTCTGAGAAATTGCATTGAGGAATGCACATAGCTTCACAATTGCTAATCGAACATTTTCTGGTAGAAGCCCCCTCAATGCAACCGGAAGGAGTTGCGTCATAATCACGTGGCAGTCATGAGACTTTAGGTTATGGAATTTTTTTTTCTGCCATATTTATTATTCCCTTTATATTCGACGAGAAGCCAAACGGGGCCTTGATACTGAGAAGGCATTCAAAAAGATTTCCTTCTCTTTTTTGGTAAGAGTGTAGCTGGCAGGACCTTGATACTGCTTTGGATGCATGCCGTCTTTTTCGTTCATACGTTGCTGGTCCTACCGTGCCTCCAGTGTATCTTTTGTCTTCCCATACACACCCAGGAAGCCTAGCAGGTTCACGCAAAGATTCTTCGTCACGTGCATCACGTCGATTGCAGAGCGGACCTCTAGGACTTTCCAATATTCTAGCTCCCAAAATATAGATTTCTTCTTCCACATGGGGGCGTGTCCGTCAGCGTCATTCGGAACAGATTGTCCGCCAGGACCCTTTCCAAAGATTACTTGTAAATCCTTGACAATATCAAGTATATCATCACCAGTACGGAGGATAGGCTTCTTTCGGTGATCTGCCTCGCCTTTGAAATGCTTGCCTTTCTTTCTTAAGGCATGCTTGGTCGGAATAAATCGACGATGTCCCAGGTACACATTCTTCTTGCATTTGTCCAAATATATACTTGCAGTCTCGTCTAAACAGTGCGTGCATGCATGGTATCCCTTGTTTGTCTATCCTGAAAGGTTACTAAGAGCAGGCCAATCATTGATGGTTACAAACAGCAACGCTCGTAGGTTAAATTCCTGCTGTTTGTGCTCATCCCACACACGTACACCTTTTTTATTCCACAGCTGTAAAAGTTCATCAACTAATGGCCTTAGGTACACGTCAATGTCGTTGCCGGGTTGCTTAGGGCCTTGGATGAGCACTGGCATCATAATAAACTTCCGCTTCATGCACAACCAAGGAGGTAGGTTATAGATACATAGAGTCACATGCCAGGTGCTATGATTGCTGCTCTGCTCCCCAAAAGGATTAATGCCATCTGCACTTAAACCAAACCATAAGTTCCTTGCATCACCTGCAAAGTCCCGCCACTTTCTCTCGATTTTTCTCCACTGCGACCCATCAGCGGGTACTCTCAACTTCTCGTCTTTCTTACGGTCTTCTTTGTGCCATCGCAACAACTTGGCATGCTCTTTGTTTCTGAACAGACGTTTCAACCATGGTATTATAGGAGTATACCACGTCACCTTGGCAGGAACCCTCTTCCTGGTGCGCTCGCCCTCAACATCACCAGGGTCATCTCGTCTGATCTTATACCGCAATGCACCGCATATCGGGCATGCATTCAAATTCTTGTACTCCTCACTGCGGTAGAGGATGCAGTCATTAGGGCATGCATGTATCTTCTGCACCTCTAATCCTAGAGGGCAGAGAACCTTCTTTGCTTCGTACGTACTATCAGGCAATTCGTTATCCTTTGGAAGCTTCTTCTTCATTATTTTCAGTAGCTTCCCAAATCCCTTGTCAGATACACCATTCTCTGCCTTCCATTGCAGCAATTCCAGTGCGGTACCGAGCTTTGTGTTGTCATCTTCGCAATTTGGGTACAACCCTTTTTTCTGATCCTCTAACATGCGATCGAACTTCAACTTCTCCCTTTCACTTTCGCATCCTCTATGTGCATCAACAATGACCCAACAAAGATCATCATCGGGCACATCTGGTGCCTCTTGATCTTCAGCTTCCCCCGTTGCAGTATCACCGTATTCAGGGAACATACGATAGTTGTCATCATCCTCTTCTTCTTCGTTGTCTTCCATCATAACCCCTCTTTCTCCGTGCTTGGTCCAAACATTATAGTGTGGCATGAAACCCTTCTCAAGCAGGTGGAAGTGAAGGGTTTTCGAGGAATAGTAATCCTTCGTATTCCCACAGACAGTACATGGACAATACATAAAACCATTCTGCTTGTTTGCCTCAGCCACTTCGAGAAAATTATGCAGGCCCGTAATGTAGTCGGAGGTGCGTCGGTCACCGTACATCCATTGCCGGTTCATCTGTGTACATTATATAATTAAGTATATCAAAAACCATTACAGAACATCATGAATAGAGAAATGACCAAATTAATACAAGTTCATCATCGCATTAAAACCAAAGTACAGTAGTGATCAAATGTTATTACTGAAAAAATAAATACATAAAGTTCATACATAGTTCTCATAGAACAACATACAACTCTCTAGAGCATCTAATTAAAACATACATTGAAACTAACATACAACTATGTAAAACATTTAAATGCAACAACAAATGCGATCAAAATCGCAACTAAGGTAACAATTGATCCAACAGCACAATGATACCAAGCCTCATTATCAATGGCATATTTTCTAATCTTTCTAATCTTCAAGCGCATTGCATCCATCTGGATCTTGTGTAGATCGAAGACATCGGCAACATGCAACTCCAATTTCATCTTCTCTTCTTCAACTCTTTTCAACTTTTCTTTCAAATAATTGTTTTCTTTTTCAACTAAATTTAACCTCTCGACAAGAGGGTCGGTTGGAATTTCTGGTTCACATACCTCCTAGATAAAGACATCTATGTAAAGTTGGTCGGCATAATTGTCATAAACACTAAATGAAACAAATAGTTATAAAAGATAATATACCACATCCGAATCATAGACCGGACGAGAGCCGACGGGGGCGGATACCAAAACCATGGCACTATATAATAACAAACAATAATACAAGTAAGAAAATTATACAAGTAGCTATATAAATCATACAAGTAAGAATTTTTTTCTTTAAAAAAAGATAAGAATAAGAGGCTCACCACGGTGGTGCCGGCGACGAGATCGGCGCGGGCGATCGACGGCGGCGAGGACGGGGATGGGGACGGGACGGCACCCTACACATGTGCAAACTAAGAAGTTAATTTGAGCTTAAATTGTGCATCTAAATCAAATAAACTCACACATACACTCCTCCAATAAAACCCACAAACCACACTACTTCTAGAGCATTTGAAATGAGCTAATCTAGCAGTGAGAGATGAAAGTAGGGATGAAAACGGAACGAAAACGGACGGAACTGGTTGCTACCAGATTTGTTTTCGTATTATTATGCAGAAGCGGAAACGAATACAAAAACCTCGGAAATGAATATGGAAACAGATACTAGCGGAAAATGACACAGAGCGAATACGGAGCGAACACGAAAATATAAGTGGGCATTGTCTGAAATTTTAAAACCCCTTGAGTCGTGTAGAAATAAACATAAAACCAAAAATATAATGAACTATTACCATGGCTAAAAATAATATGATTATGTTGGCACCTTAGCATAGTATAGTAGTAGTAGTAGTACTGGACAATTGTGTATAGAGTCTAGTTGAGTGCGTATGTGGTAATAGAAGTTGGGCCTCAAATGATCCATTATGATCATTCTGTCATTGTGCGTTGTTTGGTAGTGGGGCTACAAAGCAGCCATAGGCCTATACAAAAAATGAAAATTTCATATTCACGGAAACGGAAAGTTCCGTTTCCACCTCTGTTCCACCGGAAAACACTGTTTCGTTTTTGTTTCCGTTTCCGCAAAAAAAATCCATTTTCATTTCCGTTTTGCAAATTTCCATTTCCATTTTCATATTTCCTCTTCATTTTCACTTTTCCTCCGGAAAAGCGGAAAGTTTCCACTCCATTTTCATCCCTAGATGAAAGGATGAAGTTGCTAACCTTTTTAGAACACTTGGATAGTTGGTGCACCGCCAAACCTAGACAAATCTTGGAAAAAATGAAGCTTGGAGGTCGAGCTTGGAGGAAGAACAGAGGAGACAGCTTAAGTGTGGCTCGAGCATTTCATCGAACACCTCATGTGCAAAGGAAGTGAGAACAGAGCACAGCACACACCTCCCACCACCTACGGTAAAAAAACAAAGGAGAGGGCGCGGGCAAGGCATATATATAGGAGTCTTTTTAGTCCGAGAAGTCCCGGTTCTAGACACCAACCGGGACTAAATAGCCTGCGCCAGGAGCGAAGCCCTTTAGTCCCGGTTGGTGTGTGGAACCGGGACTAAAGGTCCCAGTCGAACCGGGACTGATGCCTGTCGAGGCCTGGCCGGCGTCCTGGCCGCTCGAACCGGGACTGATGCTCCCATTAGTCCCGGTTCGAAGCACGACTGGAACTGTTGCTTTGATCTGGACAGAACCAAGGCAATGTTTTCTACTAGTGTGCAACAAGTGAACATTTCTGAATAGTATGTTTTTTATTAACTCAATGGTAGCACTTGATTTCTTCTGTGTTACCTAGAATGAAACAATGTCTTACAAAATGTACGTTACTCTACAGTCGTATATCTTTTTCTTTTGAAATTTTAAATTTTTCTACTACACTACACGCATAGAGAATTTGCCGGTCTGTCTTCAAGGGGTAGCCAGCTCGAGGTCTCCGGTTTTCCTGGCCATCTGCTGCTGCTGCAGCAGGTTCTTCTGCGCCGCCGCCTTCTTCTGCTGGACCCTCTCGCCGTACATGTAAGAGGCGAAGCCCCAGAGGCAGAGCACGAGCGCGATACCCTTTGGCCCGTCGAACTTCTCGTGGAGGAAAATGACGGCGAGGACCTCGGATAGCGGCAGGAGGACGGCGACCATGATTCCGGCGAGGAGCGAAGAGGCGCAAGTGACGAGCCCCACGACGCCCAGGTTGAGCAGCTGCCATGACACGGCACCCCACACGAGCACTAGGTAGTACTTGGTCTCGCCGAGCCCGAATGCCGCCGCCTCGCTCGGTAGCACCTTGAAGTCGCCCTTGATGGCCATGCCGAGCAGGCACACCATCGTGCCGGCGGCGCCCATCATGGCCTGCATCTGCATCACCGTGGAGTAGGGTGGCGGCGCCGTCGCGGCTGGTCCCCTCCGCCGCCCAAACCGCTCCATGGCGACTTCAACAAGCGGCAGCACAAGCCCGGCGAGCGCGGCGGCCACGATGGCCTCGCCGAACCCGGTCCAGTACGTCTTGGATGGCTCGCCCGCCGGCTTCCCGGACCCGGGCCCGACGCCGAGCACCGCCGGACCGATGGTGAGCAGCAAGACGGCGTTGGCAGAGAAGGGCGTGAAGCGGAGCCCGACGAAGAGAAACGCGAACACGGCGGTGAAGGCGAGCTGAGTCGCCAGCAGCAAGGACGAGGTGGACAGCGGCAGCGCCTGAGACCCCATCGCGTACACGAAGCACGACACGGCGTACAAACTGCCTAGGACGACGGCCGCGCCAATGAGGCGAGGCGGGAGGAGGAGGTTTACGATGCCGTGACGGCGGCCGCGGAAGATGGAGACGCACAGGGGCGGGAGGAGGAGCGGCCAGCCGGAGATCTGGACTAGCGCGGAGAGCCAGAGGCGTTGCCCGCCGTGGACGAAGTAAACCCGCAGCAGGAGCGGCCCGCTGGAGCCGATGAGGACGAGGCAGGAGCTGAATATGACCAGCGGCGAAGGCCGGTAGCGAGCCGGCGAGGTTGCCGTGGCGTGTGGCGGCGAGGCGTTTGGCGTCTTTGCTGCTTCTTGTATGGCCGGACTGGCACCGGCAGTTATGGTCGCCATGATGTGTCTTAGCTGAGCTGCAAGTATGTTTATACTGCTACTTTGGTTTGGGGGATCCTGTTTCTCACACAGATGGTGATGAGAGCTTGTGTTTGACAGGGGCTTGTAAGGGTTTATATAGGAGCAGGGAGATGTGAAGCTCGCGCCCAGAGAAGAACTAGTGACTAATTTTCTTAGATAAAAAAAAACTAGTAACTAGACAAATTAGTAAGTAGTAGGTGAGTCAACATACAGGAAGGAGGAGACATGTCAGTACAGACTTAAACAGTTAACAATGGGTGATTGCGTCTGCTTGTTCTACTATTTGTCTCGCAACGTGCTGCAGATAATGTCAATAATGTACTACTACTATTCCACTTGTGGAAACTTGTTGCACACTTGTGTGCTGCTGGGTATTTTCTGATCGAACTGAAACATAAAAACAGTTTTTTTTTGACATACAATAGTCAATAATCCCCTGGTTTCAGCCACACAGTCATAAATCACACTCATGAGTTATGAATTCCGGAGAAACTGTTTGAATCTTGCATGAATTATTCGGAACAAACTCACTTACTATCCTAGACAAACATCTGATATTTTTATGCCACGGCTCACGACTGAGTCCAGGATGTCACTTGTTCATGGACTAGGGCCCATGCAGCCGCAACCTGCATGCATGCGGGCAGAACGGTCAGCATTCCACGAGCCTGGAATGGTGCCGCGTTAAATTTGACCATCTTCATCAGTACGCTCCCGCGTCCATAATAACAAACCAACAACCACCATATCTCCATACCAACAGCTGACCTATTATCCTCAAAAAAAAAAAATGATCTATCACCGGTCTACTCCAAGTCGGCACCAGTAGAATACGAGTGCTAGCCCTAGCTACGTAGTACAACGAAAGCTTGTCTTCTAATAATTCAGACACGGATGCATGTATGTACGTAGACGTGATGATTGTATAGCAAGAAAAAAACAAAGGAGAAGGGCCTCCGGGGAAGGTGCAGCATGCTTGGCAATTGGCCGGGACCGGGTAATTAGAACGCATGTGCCTGCCAACTTGGCAACTCGATCTCCATTGTTTTTGTTTTTGAAGGATTTGGTTGCTTCCTTGATTTCACGTATCTCTCTGACCTTATAGTATGTATGTTGGCATTCCGTAGTTTAGTTTAGGCCGGCCCGGTTTTTTATTACCCTCTCCGTCTCATAATGTAAGACGTTTTTTGACACTAGTTTAGTGTTAAAAAAACGTCTTAGAGCATCTACAGTCGGACCTTGCAAATTCGGTCCCACAAACGTCCGCGGACACTGACCGGTCACGCCTTAAATAATGCATTTCACATCCGGACACCTCAAATTAAAAAACCTCAAATCCATATTATTACATGCAACGTAAACCTAATACTAAGCGAAGGTCGTCCGGCTCCGCCGTGCCCATGTCCGGCGGCTGGCTGCACCCCTCGTAGTGTCGGTTCGGTCGCCGGCGAGGTAGAGTAGGACATGGGACACTAGCCGGCTCACGGGACTCGATCCACCGCCGGCGAGGTAGAGTAGGACATGGGACACTAGCCGGCTCACGGGACTCGATCCACCGCCGTCTCGCATGCCCTACTCTTCCTCGTCGGAGTCCGTAACCCGGACGGTGCCGATGGACGTGAGGTCGATGACGGATCCGTCCGAGACGACGTCCACCACGGGTGCACCCTACGGGGCGCCGGAGGGTGTGACTCCTCCTCTTCAACGTCCACCGCCATGAGGGCCTCCGCCGCGTCCCTTGCCCGCTGCCTCGCCCAGCAGGCACGCCGCACCATGGCATCGTCCGTGGACGGCCATGCTTCGTGCTCAGCGCGCCAACGGAGGGGTTGCGCTTCCGCCACGGCGTTCGGACGCCAGACGGACCGCACCGCCTCCGGTGAGGCAGCGACGCCGGATCCAAGCACCGGTTGTGCGGACGCAATGGATTCCCGGCGTTGCGAGTCTGGCCGCTGCCGTCGTGCGGCCGCCTCCCGGGAGCGGCGGAGCGCAACCCAGATGGCTGTCTCCTTCTCGGGGCCGCGTGGGATGAGCTCGTGGTCGACGGATCTGGAGGTGAATGACTCAGATCCATTGCCCGTCATGTCGGAGAAGGCCGGAGATCGCCGGAGGTGAGCTTGGGTGGCGGATGGGAGTGGAGGGGAGTGAAGTGAAGTGGCTAGGGGTCCGGTGAGCGGATGGAGACGAATATATGTGGGATCGATGCGGGCCAGTGCGGGCCAGGAGGGCGTGCCCGGGCGCGCCCGGGCTCCCCTATATCCGCCCCATATTTGGACTGGAAATGAGGGGTGCCGGTCAGCCCGGACGTTTGAGGCCGGATTGAGGGACCCGTCTGAGTCGATTTTTTATGACCGGCCACTGACCGTACGGCCTACCCAGGCTTTTGAGGAGGATACGAGGGCCGGCTGTAGATGCTCTTACATTATAGGGCGGAGTAGTACCAAATTGCAGCGCATGTGGATCACCGGGTGGGTTCAGTGAAGCAGATCATCATTGTTTTAATGGTTTTCTCTCGATTTGTCCTTTGCTATCTCACGAGACGTGTGTTCTGTTATACTCACCTTGGCCTGCTTTGGCAGTGCAATATTGTGAACAAGTTACCAGTACAGTATACATGCTGTGGAGCCAACGAGCCGATCTTGAGAAAGAT
This sequence comes from Elymus sibiricus, assembly GCA_039707655.1. NCBI lineage: Eukaryota > Viridiplantae > Streptophyta > Magnoliopsida > Poales > Poaceae > Elymus > Elymus sibiricus. Next base: position 470,228,517 of record CM077669.1, read on the forward strand.
GATAAAAAAAATCCTCAAAAAAGAAAGATGATAAAATATTGACGACCGCATGCAGGCCGTACTTACATGAGAAGTTGGTGGCAGCAGCAGTAGATCGGAAAACGATCGATAGCAATGACTTTTCCACTTTCAGAGCCTGCGCGCGTTCTGTCGGATTCTCACTGAAAAGTAAAACACACACACACACTCACCTACTACTGGAGAAAATCGACTCGGTCCATTACTCCATCGACTACCATGCCGAGTAATTGGTCTGAACAAGCTGTCTCAGGGTCATTGATAGTAGGAGTCTAGGACCCAAGATCATAGAGTTAACTCCACATAACTACAACATTCGTGTCATAATCTTTATTTACATGAAGATGTGTGCCGTTAACGGTTGTGTCCGAAGTGACTGGGCCGGCCCAACCCGAGCGCCCCCATAGTCAGTCCCCTCCCTCTCTGTCTACCTCTCCTCTCTCGCGCGGGCATGACTGCGGTGGCGGTTCCGGATCCATCAGCGAGGGTATGGTGAGGACACGGCGTGGTGAACAGAGCATGAAGCGTGGCTGGCCGGCGTGGCAGGGGGCACCCCAGTGATACGTCTTCAACGTAACTATAATGTTTTATTGTTCCATGTTGTTATATTATCATTCTTGGATATTTTACAATCATTTTATAGTAACTTTGTATCATTTTTTGGAACTAACCTATTGACATAGTGCCCAGTGCCAGTTGCTGTTTTTTGCTTGTTTTTTACTTCACGGAATATCAGTATCAAACGTAGTCCAAATGCCACAAAACTTTATGGAGTTTTTTTTTTGCACTAGAAGATAACTTGGGAGCCAAGGAAGCACCTGAGAGGAGGCCCATGGGGCCCACAAGACACCAGGGCGTGCCAGAGGCCCCTGGCGTGCCCTGATGGGTTGTGGGGCCCACGGAGGTCTCCTCCATCGTCTCTGGGCTCTATAAATATCCAAATATTCCAGAAACCCTAAAGGAGTCGACGAAACACAGTTCCAGCCGCCGCAAGTTCCAGAACCACGAGATCCAATCTAACACCATCATGGAGGGATTCATCATCCTCATTGGTGCCTCTCCGATGATGCGTGACTAGTCCACCATAAACCTAAGGGTCCGTAGGCAGTAGCTAGATGGCTTTCTATCTCTCTCTCTCTTTTTTGATTCTCAATACAATGGTCTCTTGGAGATATATTTGATGTAATGACTTTTTGCGGTGTGTTTGTTGGGATCCGATAAAGTTTGAGTTCATGATCAGTTTCTATCCATAAATATTATTTGAGTCTTCTTTGATCTCTTATATGCATGATTATTTATAGCCTCGTATTTCTTTTTTGAATCTTTGGTTTAGTTAGGCCAACTATATCGATTTTTCTTGCCATGGGAAAAGGTGCTTTGTGATGAGTTCGATCTTGCGGTGTCCTCTCCCAGTGACAGAAGGGGCAGTGAGGAACGCATGCATCGTTGCTATTAAGGATAACAAGATGGGGTCTATTCCTACATGAATAGATCTTGTCTACATCATGTCATCGTTCTTATTGCATTACTCCGTTTCTTCATGAACTTAATACACTAGATGCATGCTGGATAGCGGTCGATGTGTGGAGTAATAGTAGTAGATGCAGAATCGATTCGGTCTACTAATCTTGGACGTGATGCCTACATATTGATCATCGCCTTGGATATCTTCATGATCATTTGATCTTCTATCAATTGCCCAACAGTAATTTGTTTACCCACCGTGTGCTATACTCATGAGATAAGCCACTATTGAAATCTACAGCCCCCGGGTCTATCCTTTTAATGTTTTGCTTTCCGATCTATCTTGTTCGCATTTGTTTTCAGTTCTATTATTTCAAAAACCCAAAAATACCTTGCTGCACTTTTTATTTGCATCTTTTATTTTGTGTTCTTGTGCGATCTATTTATCCAATCTCATACAAACTAATATATCTTTTTACCGTGGAGAGATTCACAACATCTCTTACGCGTCGGGTTGCAAGTATTTGTTCTTTGTGTGCAGGTACAGTCTACATAGTGTTCCTTCGTTCTCCTACTGGTTCGATAACCTTGGTTTCATAACTGAGGGAAATACTTACCGTAGCTGTGCTGCAATATCCCTTCCTCTTTGGAGAAATACCGACGCAGTCTCAAGCCACGTCACCCAGTGAGGAGGAAGTTTGCTGCGGGCGCAACACATTCATTTCATCGTCGCCACTGCCGGCGGCAGCAGATGTCACCCCCGCCCTCATGGTGGTGGTCGAGCCCCTAGATGAGCCGTCTGCCTCTTTCTATTAGCAAATTTCGTTGTTGGAATTCTAGGATTCCAGATTTGGAAAGTAGAGTTTGCTAATTCCGGTTAACTAAATCTTGATGTTGTTGTTTGTGACTGAATGGACTGAAATACTGAATTTAGGACTCTGAATTAATGAAACATGTCCCATTTGACTGAATTTTAGGGTACCGAAATAGAGTTTCAGTCTATCTACCTGGAGTACTCGTCTAACTAGGTGCCTTCAAATGGTTAAATATTCTAAGGTTAGCTACTTTACTAATTGATATATGTAGTTTGCATTTGAATTATCCTTGTGCACTGAATGTAATTGACACTAAATGCCACTACTGAAATTTACAGGGTGTTGTGCAGTGGGTACATGAGTCAAATTTGGGTTGAATGATGCAGTGAACAAGTTGGTCATAGAAGAAGTGAGTCAGTGTACATGGTTACAAGTGATTTGACTGATGTGGTATGTTAGTAGGTGTGCTCAATTTAATTTTCAAATTGGTTTCAAAGATGTTTTGATTAAAGACAGCAAGTGTACCTAACTAGGAGACAACTTGCAATATTCATACTTGCAATGTTCATACTTGCAATGTTTGGACTTTATTCGATCAAACTATGAAACACTACAAAATAGAAGAATTCTTTGTTTCATAACATTTCATCATTGCATGGACACCTAGAGCACACCTATAGTTTCATACTAAGATGACCGAAGAAAGTCTAGACCTATTCTTTGCATTGAAATCTAGAGGGCCAAAGTTTGACATGTAGTAATATGACCACCAAAGTTTCATCAGACACAACTATCCTGCAATATTCAGATAAAGGAGTTTCATCAAACACAAACACACATAGTTGTTCAAATGCAAACAAGTTTCACCAGACACAAAGATTCAGATAGATAGATAGATATAGAGGTATCATAGATGGATGAGTTCCCTAGATAGATAGATATCATAGCACCATTCAAATAGAAAGCACACATAGTTCTTCAGACACAAGCACATAATTAAGTTCAGAAACTAATTGAACCCATATAATGGTTCAAATCTTGCTACAGAAACTAACTAAGACCTAGCTGTTGCATCAAACTCACTCTTGTTGTAGCTTCAAAAGATGGAATGATCGACGAACTGGCCCCAAGATGCGGAGCTACTTCTTCTTCTTCCTCATGTTGCCTATGCCAGTCTCCACCTCCTGCTACTCCATCAGCTGATCCAACTGCTGCTTCATCTTCTCCACCTGGTGCTCCATCTCCATTAGGCGAGGGGCAACACTGGCACCACCCTGTCGAGCTTGTACTCCAGGCCGAGTTGCCTATGGTTCTGATCCATGTACCAGCATGACCGCTGGAATGGATCCGGGGAATCCCCGGCCTCCTCCATCACCCACACCAAGTTCTCGATGAGTTGGCGATGGAGGTCTCGCATTCTTTACCTCTCCTCACGCGTGGCACAAGCCCTCACCGCGTGCGTATGATTCTTTGGGATTTCTGCGTTGTACTAGGTGCTCAACTCGCGCGCGTAGGAGAGCTTTGTGATGTCGTCGTCAAAGATCTCTTGCGGAGCATGGTCCCATCCGAAGCTAAACACCATGGCACGGCGAAAGTTTTTTTTTGTTGTGGATGTGGTTTCCATGTAAGAGGAAAACTGGATGGAGAGCCTGGTGGTTATCTGTGCGAGAGGAGAGTGAATGAATGCAATGTGGACACTGGGGTTTCTTGAAGAAGGAGAAACAGAACGAGTTGCAGTCTATCGATCGAACGACCGCTTGTTTTTTTTTTTTTTTGAGAAGAATCGAACGACCGCTTGGTTTGGTTTGGGAATGAGCAAAGCTGACGAACAAGCCCAGTACACGGAACGAGCGAATGCGCCGGCCCAACCCAGCTTTGCCCCGAGCGCTGAAGAAGAAAATGACAACCGTTAACGGCCGTTAACGCCGCGTCGCCATCGCTGCCCGCTGGCTTTAGATCGGCCACGTCAAAACAAGATCATTTTTTACTTAGTGTTTTTTGCCACTATCAGAATTTTGGTTTGATGCGAAATGTCACAAGTCATAAAACGGTGGTTTTCCGTTAATCGTGACACGAATGTGATGGTTCTGTGACAAGATCATATCATCAGCCGAAGAAGTCTCAAATCTTCTTTTAAGGAGTAGGGAGGGTGGGTAAGCTTAATAATTTCATACTAGTTGGTAGCATAAGGTAAGAAGGGAAGTGGGTACGGAGAGATGTTAGTTTTTTCCAAGATTGTTTTGCTTAGCAGCCGCGGGAGTCGTTCATCCGTCGTTTGAAACGTAGCTGCCGATTAATTGCCTTACTTGATTGATTGGATGGATGTTCAAACTTCAAAGATCAACGATGAAACGAATTCACCTACTATAAAAAGGGGCAAAACTAAAGAACCCAGAGGCTGCGGCGAACCATTCTTCGGAAAGCATTTTCCCCTTCGCGGAAAATTCTTCAGGCATTGTGATATGTGTAAGTTCACGCCGATAGCTACTAATTAGAACATGTGTAAATTCTTCACAAGTTGTTTGGAGAAAATAATCAGAACATTGACTGGGATTATCAGGTCTGTGAGGTACTGAGGTGTGCGTATTACAGACCTGTCACGCTCATGCGGAAATTAGCTATAGGTAGGCGTGTATTTGTTTTCCTGTTATACTATATATCGAGTGTACGAACAAGTACGTATGCCTCGCCCCTCGGTCTACGCATGCCAGAAAACTGACCGGTCAAATAAAGGTAAGATAAACACCGATTAATTGGTGACCGTTGATCCATCCCTCCGATGGAGGCAATGTAAGCCGCGCGGAAGTAACATCCACGTTGAACAATTCGCACATGTGTGTTCCGATTAACCTCCAGACCGGCCGATCGAGATCATCCACCTAACAATGATTTGACAACCAAATAACGACCTTGCGATAAAAAGGCCCTCCCCTCAATCACAAAAAGAAAGATAAAAAGGGCCAAAAAAAAGGTGAGGCCAAAGTGGAAAAAAAGAAGAAGAGAAAACCGGGAGTCTCTGTCTGAGATATACCTGGGCATGGGCACCCCGGCCCAACCCGAAAATCATGGGTTGGACCAGGCCTGATCGTGCCATCGGGCCGGGCTCGGGCCTAGAAATCGAGTCTAACAAACAGATAGGGCTGGGCTCGGGCTTGCAAAAAAACAAATTTTAGCCATACTCGGCCCGGGTCGATCGGGCCTTGTTGGCTCCATCCCGATTTATCAGAGCATCTCCAACGGACGCGTGCAGGCGCGACGCGCTAAAAAAAATTACAGCGCCGAAATAACGCTTTTGCGCGCATAACTAGTCAGTGGCTTCACCAGGCGCCCAAGTTTTTTAGCGCGCCAGCTGCCGCTTCACCAGGCGCTGAAAATAGAGCACGCGCGCCCAACCGGCGCAGAAATAACACATACAACATGATCTCAAAACATCAAAAATATTCAAAGTTCACACAATCAAGTTCACACAAACGAATTTAAACATGAACAATCATTTCTCTTCTTCCTCACCGCTTGCCTCTTTCGTTTTGTCCGTTTCTTCTTCCGATTCTTCATCCTCTTGTTTGTCTTCTCCTTCATTGGAAAGTCGGACGGTGTTTGCACGATCAACAAAGGCATCATGCGAAGGCATGTGCGGCACACCGGAAGCTCCCATGCCACCCATGCCTCCTGTAGGTGATCCCATGCCTCCCATAGGTGCTCCCATGCCTCCCATGAGAGAAGCAAAACTCATGTCTCTCATGGAAGCTCCCATGCCACCCATGAAAGCTCCCATGCCTCCGATGCCACCCATGGAAGCTCCAAAGCCTCCCATGAAAGCTCCCATGCCTCCCATAGGTGTTCCCATGTCACCCATAGGTGTTACCATGCCTCCCATGGAAGCTCCCATGCCTCCCATGGAAGCTCCCATGTGACCCATAGGTGCTCCCATGCACATCATTCTTTTTTGCATCAAGATTTGATCCTGCTGGAGGTTGATGTACTCCTTTTACCTCTCATCGAGGTTGGTTGTGTCCATCAAGAACAAGTACTTCTCCCGTTCCAACAATCTTGCTTGCTCCTCCATGTCCTATTTTTTCTCCTCCAATGCCACTTTCCTCTCCAAGGCAGCCACCCTCCTCTCCTCGGCCGCCGACTCTTGGCTCCTTGCCACCCTCCTCTCCTCGTTTGCTTCCTTTCTTGCCTCACAATAGCCTCCATAGCACTCGTTATATCTACATCTCCTCCCTTCTTCTCATTCTTCTCTTTTTCTAGTTTCTCTCCTTGTGGTCTTTTTGGCTTCGAGTAGGCAACCGAGTTTGGTGTAGGGCTCCTCTTGCTACCATCACTTGATGCTCATTCTCATCATCATCCAAATCAATAGTTGTATTGTTCTTCTCTTCACGGTTTTTCCATTTCTCTTGATCCTTCAACTCCTCGTAGCAATGAGGCAACACAAATGCTCTCCCTTTCTTCACCTTGCCTTTCTTGGTCTTCTTCTCTTCTCCTTGAAACAATTTTTGTGCAATGTTGAGCTAGAAACAAAAGAACAAGTTATCACTACAAACACAAAAGATGAAGCGTGAACACAAGATGCATGGGAGGCATCGGAAATGGCACTCACCCTATCTTTATCATTAGTGCCACTTGGGTTTATCTTGTCAACCGCCGCCATTGCCGCCGCCCACTTTTGACAATCTTTGTTGATCGTCGACCACCGGGACCGAAGAGATCTTTCGGTGCGCTCAATTCCACTCTTGTTGTATGTGTCAAAGAACTCCTTCATCCGAAGCCAATATGTATATCTAGTTTGATCCGTTCCAACGGTGGGATCCATAGACACGGTCAACCATGTGTTGCAAAGCAATTTGTCTTCGTCGACGATGTAGTTGGAAGCTCTTCCTTTCGGTGCATTGATCAAACCCTCACCCTCATCATCCACTTCATATTCGTCTTCATCATCTTCATTGGTGTGAGGCCAATTGTTGGAGCAAACACCCATAGTCGACATATATGCGTCATCATCGAAACTACAAAGTAGTACGAGACAAAGGAAAACTAAATCAATCTACATATTTGCACATTTGTCAACAACAACAAAACAAAAACAAAAATTATACCTTGTGGGCATTTCATCGAACACTATGTGTGCATTTGCCGTCGGTGTCGTCGTTTTGTCACAACAGATGCCAGGGGGTGGCTAATCGAGGTGAGAGCAAGGCTGCCGTGGAAGATCCGGGATGGGATAGGGCAGTAGCACGCAGTGGTTTACCCAGGTTCGGGACTCTCCGGAGAGATAATACCCCTACTCCTGCATGTCTGTATATGAAGTGTATCAGCTGTACAGGGATGCTCCTGGAGCTATGTTTGAGGAGGAAGAGGGAGCTGGCTGCTCCTTTCCATGGCCTCACACGTGAGAGAGTGGGAGAAACGGGAGCGGATGAGACAATGAGAGGAGCCTGGCCTTGAGTGAGCTCCCCTGGTGCCTCTTATATAGGGAGGCCCAGGGGACAAGGGGTGGCCCACATGGCCAACTATTTACTATTGGAGAAGACATGTGAGATGACGCATGATGTAGGCAATAGTGCACCACTATTGGAGATGACATGCGAGGTGACGCATGACGCAGGCCATAGTGCACCACTATTGGGGTGCAGTGAAGTGACGCATGATGCAGGCCATAGTGTCTTCATGTCGTGTCCGATGGGACGTGGCGGTTGACCTCGCGCAGTAGGCCGGCTGGAGCAGCCGGGCAGAGGTCGGTCGAAGCAGTCGGTTGGCGCAGCCGGGTAGGGGGGCGTGCTGGACTTAGGAGCCAACCGGATCAGAGTGCCAGCCGGAGCAGCCAGACAGAGGAGCGTTGGCCGCCCCGTTGTCTCGAAATGTCGAGTCGCCTCCTTGAGCATACCCGGGGGTAATCCCCCCGATAGTAGCCTCCGAGCCTCCGGGCGACTTGGGGAGTCGGGCGGAGGGTTTCGCCATCGTCGTTGTGGTTGCAGAAGTTGTTGATGACGATCGATTGCGGGCTGGGGACGGCGCGGCTTGCTTCCAGTGGGGGCGCGCCAGCGCACCCGCTGGGTGTAGCCTCCGAGCCTCCGGGCGACTCGAAGAGTCGGGCAGAGGGTCTTTGCCGTCGATGGAGCGGATGGTGGCGTCAAGGTTGCCGGGCGTGAACGCGGGGTCCGACGGCTGAAGGGCGCGGAGCCCTGCTGGGCGCGGACGCGGAGTCCTCTAGCTGATGGGCGCGGAGCCCTGCCGGGCATGGACGCGGAGTCCACCGGCTGGCTGTTTCCAGCGGGGGCGCGCCAGCGCACCTGCTAGGTGTAGCCTCCCAGCCTCCGGGAGACTCGAAGAGTCGGGCGGAGGGTCTTTGCTATTGCTGAAGCAGATAGTGGCGTTGAGGACGCCGGGTGCGGACGCGGGGTATGCCGACCGATGGGTGCAGGGCCCTACCGGGCGCGGACGTGGGGTCCGCCGGCTGATGGGCGCGGAGCCCTGCCGGGGGCGGACGCAGAGTCCGCCGGCTGTTGAGCATGAGGCGCTGCCGGGCGCGAACGTGGGGCCCGCCGGTTGGTGGACGCGGGACCCTACCGGTGGCGGACGCGGGGTCCGCCGGCCGTCGAGCGCGAGGCGCTGCCAGGCGCGAACGCGGGGTCCGCCGGCTGATGCGCGCGGAGCCCTGCCGGGGGCGAACGCGGGGTCCGCCGGCTGATGGGCACGGAGCCCTGCCGGGGGCGGACGCGGGGTCCGCCGGCTGATGGGCGCGGAGCCCTGCTGACGGGGTTGTTACCCCTAGGTATGCCGAGACGAGGGAGTTCAAGCCCCTTTCAGAAGAACTATACGGCCGGCTAGTTCGCGACCGGCTGGCAAATGGCCGGCTGGTCCACAACCGGCTGGCGAATGGCCGGCTGGTCCCATGGCCGGCTGGCTCCCTGGCCGGCTGGTCCGTGGCCGGCAGGAGAGCGGCCGGCTGGCCCGCGGCCGGCTGAACAGGAGCCGGCCGCCTCGCCCTCGGCCAGGCGCACTCGGCCGATACACTACCAGCCTGCCCGCTGACCTCTGGACGGGTAGGTATCCGTCCCCTCCCACTGCGGCCAAGTACGCTGACAGGACGCGACCCCCACGACGGACTCCGATGTGGCTACAGCGGCCGATGACGCACGGGTGCGCATGGCTACAGTCCGGGCGGTCGTACCGCTGACCGAAGACTGATCGAGACCCGGCGGAGCCACAGTACCGCTGCGCCACCGTCCACTCCGTTACCTGCCCCGGTGTGGCTATAGCGCGGCCGGCCGTACTGCTGACTTCGGCCGGCTGGCGCAAGACGACGCCGGGTCTCGATCAGTCCCGCTCCCGGAGCCCGTCGGCGTCCTTCGGCCCCAACCACTCTCGATAAGCCACCCCATGGCATCTGCCATGAGAAAACCACGACACCTGCCGGGCGCGGAGGCGGGGTCCGCCGGCTGTTGAGCGCGGGGCGCTGCCGGGCGTGGCTTCCAAGCCTCCGAGCGAGGGGGTGTCTCATGGAAATGATCGTGCAAAAGGCAAGTTTAGTCGATGCAGATGTGTCAAATATCTAGTTTTGGTAGTGCAAGCTTTATGCAAAGGGTGCCGACTCGGTTTCGTCCGAGCCCCCTTTAATCTTTTTCATGTGCTCTCCGCTCTTTGGCTTTTGCTCTTGCCAGCCGGGCAGCCGGGAGCCGGTCTGTGGCTGAGGCGAAGAGTGGGCCGCGGAGTGGTGCGTACAATACTCGGACTCTGGGAGCAGACTCGGCCGAGCAGATACTCATGAATGAAACGACCGCGTTGCCCGAGCCATTTTCTCCCGGGACGTTTTTCGCGTGAAGTGACCTCCAGCTTTTGCTCTCGCTAGCCGGACAGCCGCGTTGCGGACTGTAGCTGAGACAAAGAGTGGGCCTTCGGTACCTTGCACGATACTAAGCCGTCTATGGGTATGAACGTATCGGGCCAAACGGCCAGCCCCGGACCGAGACTAGCTGGCGCCGGGGTGAACAGTAAAGTGGCTAAAATAAATGCGGGGATTGCCTCCGAGGGACGCTCGGGGTATCCGTTGTTTGTGCGTGGCACGAGGATGGGGGATCGGGAGCTCACATTGATTTTCACGTAGGCGAGGCAGTTGTTGTCGAAGACAGCCGGCGTGGCTTTCTCCGGGCGGAGCGCGCCGGCGTGTCGGCGCACCCGCTGGGTGTGGCCGTCGATCCTTCGGCGATCGATGGGTGTGCCAGCAGGCCGGGCCGATTGGCCGGGCGTCGGAGCGGACGGGCGGCCGAGCCGGGCATTGGGGCGGACGGGCGGCCGGGCCGGTGTTGAGGCAGGCGGGCAGGCCAGCCGGCCCGGCGGTGACGCAGACGGACCGGTAGCCGACCGAGAGGACGCGGGGCTCAGTGTTTTTTTAGTCTACAGCGACTTTTCCTACTTGGGTAGTCGGCTGAAGCAGGCACTTGAGGCGGTAGCAGCCGGCGCGGCGCGCAGAGGAGCGAGCCGGCGGGCAAGGGGCAGCGGGCAGCCGGCCGGAGAGGAGCGCATCCGGTCGTGGCGAGCCGGAGCGAGGGCGCATCCTCGGGCAGCCAGCCGGAGCTGGCGACAGGGTGCGGCGGGCGAGGAGGCAGAGCGCAGCCGGCCGGGGCGGGACGCAGCCGGCCGGGGCGGGACGTAGCCGGCCGAGGCGGGACGCAGCCGGCCCGGCAAGCCAGAGCGGCCGCGTGGAGGGGTGCCGCGGACGGCTGGGCCGGAGCGGGATGCGCAACGACGCAGGGGCCCGGAGCGGGACACGCGACCTTGGGGTCGTACCCAGACCCCTAGCGGGGAGACGCGCAGACGCGCGGGGGTGAGGCAGCGCGAGGGCGTAGCAGCGCGGGGCGGAGCCGGCTGGAGCGGCGCGGAGGCCGGGGCGTATGGAGGAGCCGCCGGCACGAGGCGGAGCCGGCGTGCACACGGGCCGTCCGCGGGCAGGCGGAGCGAGCGGAGCCGGCCGGGGGCATGCGCACGCGAGGTGGAGCGGAGCAGAGGCGAGGCGCACAGGGGACGGCGCGAAGGGAGCCGGCGGGCGCGCGCGGCCGATGCATGTAGCGAAGCGAGGCGTGCTGGGGGCAGGTGTAGCCGGCGCAGAGCGAGGCGCAACGCGGGTGTGCGGGGGCAGGTCCGCTGGAGGAGGGAGCCGGCGGTCGGCTCGCGACGGGGCCGGCAAGCCAGAGCGAGGAGGCGGGCGGCCGGGGCGGAGCCGGCGCGGTGGCCGAAGGCAGGTAGGCCGAGGCGGTGACGCAGACGGACGGGGCGCACAGGTCGTCGGGGCGTCCGACGCAAACGGCGGCAGCCTGGGTTTGGCCCGGAATCGGAGCCGGCGGGGCCAACAGGAGGCGGGGCGCACGAGGCCAGCCAAGGAGATGGAGCCGGCCGGACCAGCGGCGGCCAGGGCCGGCGGAGAAGGCAGAGCTCGCAGGACTAGCCATGGCAAGGGCCGGCGGAGAAAGTGGAGCCCGCGGGACGGAGGGGGCGCAGGGCGGCAGCGGCTTGTCCTGCAGGAGGCGGGCCCGTGGCGCGTCGAAGGTGCCCTCCGAAAACTCCTTGGGGTCCACCGCTCCGATGCATTGACTGTCGCTCGTGGGTGAGGGCGTTGAAGCGCTCCTCGACGCGGTGCCAGAGCTCGGCCGCCTCGAGGGAGCCAGCGGTGCGGATGATGAAGCAGAGGCCACGGAGCAGGCAGAGCCCGGACGCGGCGCATGCGCCCGTGTCCCTGGTCCGCGCATGCGCGTGTAGGCGGAATGGGACAGATCGATGGGGGATGCCGAGGACACACCGCTCTGCACGGGAGCGTCGGGGTCGAGTTGGTGTCTAGCCCCCGAGCAGCGTCGGAGAGACGGAAGGAAACGCGGGGGCGGCGGAGGGCGGATGGTGGCAGCGTCACAGTGGCGATGACGAGGCCGACAGCGATGACGTGGCGTCACGCGCAGTCGCCCCGGGGGCGTGTTGATGTCGAGCCCCTGAGCGGCGACGGCGGCGACGCCGCGCTGGCGATGACGAAGAGGGTCCGCCCGGACAGCGGTTCCTGCGGCAGCGAGCCCCGCGATGGGCGCCAACTGTCGTCGTTTTGTCACAACAGATGCCAGGGGGTGGCTAATCGACGTGAGAGCAAGGCTGCCGTGGAAGATCCGGGATGGGATAGGGTAGTAGCACGCGGTGGTTTACCCAGGTTCGGGACTCTCCGGAGAGATATACCCCTACTCCTGCATGTCTGTATATGAAGTGTATCTGCTGTACAGGGATGCTCCTGGAGCTGTGTTTGAGGAGGAAGAGGGAGCTGGCTGCTCCTTTCCATGGCCTCACACGTGAGAGAGTGGGAGAAATGGGAGGGGATGAGAGAATGAGAGGACCCTGGCCTTGAGTGAGCTCCCCTGGTGCCTCTTATATAGGGAGGCTCAGGGGAGAAGGGGTGGCCCACATGGCCAACTATTTACTATTGGAGAAGACATGTGAGATGACGCATGATGTAGGCAATAGTGCACCACTATTGGAGATGACATGCGAGGTGACGCATGACGCAGGCCATGGTGCACCACTATTTGGGTGCAGTGAAGTGAGCATGATGCAGGCCATAGTGTCTTCATGTCGTGTCCGATGGGACGTGGCGGTTGACCTCGCGCAGTAGGCCGGCTGGAGCAGCCGGGCAGATGTCGGTCGAAGCAGTCGGTTGGCGCAGCCGGGCAGGGGCCCGGCTGGACTTAGGAGCCAGCCGGATCAGAGTGCCAGCCGGACCAGCCGGACAGAGGGGCGTTGGCCGCCCCGTTGTCTCAAAATGTCGAGTCGCCTCCTTGAACCTACCCGGGGGTAATCCCCCCGACAGCCGGCTCAACAATTTGTGAGGTTCTCGGCGCTTCGGGAGGCGGAGGCGCGGCCGGCTTCGGGCCTGACTTCTTCTTCATCGCCGTTTTCCTCTGCCTTTGGGACGCTGTCGCCGTCGCCGTTGCGGATGCCACCGCGGTTCGTTTGGAGGCGGAGCTCCGTGCCTTCACGGCCGGCGGCGGCGCGACGCCACCCTGCGCGTGAGGCCGCTGTTCGGAGCCGCAGTGGCGCCGGCGCCGGCGGCAGAGGTCAAGCCCGCGCTAGGGTTTGCGGCGGCGGCGGCGGCAACGGCGTCGAAGAAGTCGCGCGTGTATGGGGGGGTTAGGGGGGTGTCGGAGCGCCCGTCCATGGCTGGAGGTCGCCAGCGGCGGCACGGGGCGGGGCGCAAGCGAGCGCGGGCGGAGAGTTCAGCGGCGGTTGCTCGCTTCGCGCGCAATTTCTTTCTGTCGTGCGCGCGGTAGTGGACGCCCGAAAATGCAGCGCGCGATGCCGTTCTTTTTCGTACGCACGATTTTGGCGCGTCTGCTGGAGCTGCCGGTTCGATCGCGAGCGCGCTAAAATGTCGTTTTTTTAGGCGCGCGGCTTATTTAGCGCCTCTGTTGGAGATGCTCTTAGGATCGACGGTTGGGCCGGACTGGGCTCAGGCCTAGGTTTTCTCTATCGGGCTTTTTTCGGGCCGGCCCGAAGTCTGGCCTGGCCCAACATATCCCACATATAGTCTGAGGTTGGACATATCCCAGTAGTACAGGAGATTTACGGGTGGGTCCAGGACCGCTGGCCACTGGGGCAACCGTGGGGAAAATCATCAAACCCCATGTAAAATGGGATAAATGATCTAAATCCCCGTAGTATAAACCCTCAGGAAATGAGCTTCTCACAACACTTTGGTACTCTGAATCATCGAATCGTTTTTTTGTCTGCAATAGTACTAATCATTGGATCTCAGGTTGTATTGATGTGAGCCATCGGATTTTTACTACGATCAATCTCGACTGTTGGATAAAACTCCAATTGCAACAAAATGTAAATCTCATGCCCTCATCAGGGCATTTTGGTCATTTTACCTGGGCCAACAAGTATCGGTCTCGTATGTGGTGGAGACTGTGTCGTGCCCCTCCTCTCCTCACTTCCCCCTCCGCTCCCCACTTCCATAACCCTAGCCCCTCCTTTACGCTGCTGTCGCCCGTCCTCCTCTTTGAGGAGGAGCCCCGTGGGCCGGCTTATGGGAAAAGCCCGTATGAGAAGTTTCCCGACCCGGGAGACGGTATGAACAAGAGTTAGAATAGGATACGTGTTGATAATACGACCCGGAATCTTGTGTAACCCTAAGGCCTCAACCTGTTATATAAAGGGGAGCCCTTGGGAAGAAAAGACTAAGTTAGAAAACCCTCGAGAGCTAGGTAGCCAGAGCAATACCTTGTAATCGAGATCATCATCATCAATAGAAATCAAGCAGGACGTAAGCTTTTACCTCCTTCGAGAGGGGCTGAACCTCGGTAAACTTGCGTCTCTCTTTTCCGACCAACCCCGTTCAAGCGATCACCTAGCAGCGATGGCCTCACCACTTAGTTCTCTCATGAGGACACCATCGTGACAAAACCACGACAGTTGGCGCCCACCATGGGGCCATCGCACGGTGGTATTGAGTTCTTGAAGGGATCCCTTCCAGGGATCGATAAGTATGCGATTGGCCGGAAAACGAAGAGCCGATGAGGGAAGCTCTACATCGACGACACGACCTAAAGCCCTGAGGACGGCTCGATTGAGTTGGGATACCAGGTGTCACACCCTGTGTTTTGCATCATTTCACTATGTTAATAAAGCTTAAAAATTTGGTCCAATTAAAACTTTTTGTGTGTCTGTGATGCTTGATTGCTTTGCCATTTGCTTGTTTGCTTGGTTATGCTTTAATTCACAAAAATCCTTCCACTCTCAAAACTACTCCCCTTGAACCAAGACTTTGCCCAATGATCATGCCATGTGTATAGGACATAAAAATATTTTTATAAAATATTATTTTGACCAAAAAGCATTTATTTGATTTATGTTTTCAAAAACCCCTAAATTGAGGTTTGTACTACAAATCCACAAATTAGGATAAATATTTTTCCCCAAAGATTTTATTTGAAACCTATTATCTATAATATGTCCAAAAACCAAAAAATATTATTTTAAAAGGTATTTTTGTATTATATTTAAAGGCCTTTTTCTAAGGCCAGAAATTGTCGTTTATATGGAAATTTTATTTTTATGTTTCCAATTTTTTTAGAAAATTTAGGGAAACTAGGTGGACATATATTTTTCATATATATGAGTTTAAACACATGGTCATGTTCAAAATATTGGAAAAAACCCTCCAAAACCCTTTGTGGATAATTCAAGTATTTGAAATATTTCTACAAGAAATATTTTCAAATAAATCCAGGAAAATTCTAGCAAGTCATATATGACTTATGAGATGATCTTGCTAAGTTTCATCTCAATTCAAATAGATTTCGTTCACAAAAGTGTTCCAAAACGCTCTTTGTCCTGATTCAAATTTGATCAAGTTTACATTGCCAAGTATTTCCATTTGAGCTGAAACTTTGTGGGCATTATCTAATCCCCTAATGATGCCACTACACCAAATGGTGCATCAAGGAGAACATATTAGCTTATTTAGATCTAAGAAAACCCATTTCTGTTGATTTTTAGGGTTTCCAAAAGTTGCATTGGCCACTTTCTCCAAATTAGCTAAAAAATTGTGGTCAAGGCCAATTATAAGTGCCACTCACTTTTTTAAGTCCCATATCAAGTAGAACAACCTAGCTAGCCCAAAACCACAACAAACACCTTCTTGTGCAATCTTGAGATCAATTATTGGACCCCTAAGTGAACTCTCCTTGAGCTGGTATTTTTACCACAACTCCACCAAGACCCCCTCCACCTGCAGTAGCAATTGCAAGGCATCAACTATATTATTGGGGGGGGGGGGGGGGGGGTTAAAACCCCCATTCTTACCCCTAGACAGCAAGCAGCTCACTTCCTCAGATTTTCTCCCTCCCCTCTCCTTCTCCCACCTTTGCTTACCTCCTACACCACCCAGGGCATCTCTAGTAACCCCCAGGTGCAACAGGACAAACGAGGCGCGCGAGAGCACGTTGATGACGGCCAAACGGGCGCTCTGTAGCACGCAGCCATGCTCCATAGAGTTGACCCCGCGCCCCCGACCACCTCGGGTCCTCCCCGCGCGCCAGAAGACGCGTCTCGACGTTCGCAACCCTCCAAATCAACGGCCCCCTCCTCCCTCTCTCTCCGTTGCCCTCCTCTGCACATGTATGATGCCGCCCGGCTCGGCTAATGTGCGGCCTCGCACGCGCGAGCTCCTGGACACCCCACTCTCTCTCTCTTCCCTCCTTAGGCCTGAAGCCAAGTCCAGGAACACCCTGGACATGATCCAGCAAGCGCATGTGGCCTCTGGCAAAGGCTACGACCTTGCCGAGCCTCGGACCACAGTGCACCGGTGGACGACCTATAAAGAGCTCGCCCCGGACCCTCTCCTCCCCTCTAGAACCCTTCTCCCACATCCAATTGGCCACCCGCACCATCCACGCGAGCCCTCGGAATCCATGAGCTCGGGATCGACCGGAGCCCCTCCGCCTCGGGTCGTCGTCGATCTCAGGGTAGGGAGCTCCTCTGGCCCCCATTATTCCTCCAATGGGTTCGCCTCAGCGCCCTAATCATTCCCCCCTCTTTGCCGCACCATTTTGCAGGACGAAGCGATCGGTACGAACTCGACCCGAAGCTCCGCCGCCATGACTGCTCGCCGTTGGCGAACCGCTGTACCCCGGCGAACCCCTCCACCTCCACCCGACCAGCAACATCGCCATGAGTCCATTCCTGCCTCCAGCTCGTCCTCCCATGCCCGGATTCGCTGCCGGTGAGCCTCCCCACCTCCCTGGCTGGAGGTTGGCGATGACCCTGCGGGGCCCGCTCGTCAGCCTCTCGCCCGTCTCCTTCTCTCTGGCAACGGGGGCCCGCCTGTCGGGTTTAAACCCAGACGGTGCGCGCGCCCCGTCTCACCTTGGCCTACTTCGGCTCTGGGCCGGCCCAGCTACGTGTTGTTCAAGCCCAACCACTCTGTGTTTTTTCGTTTTCTTTTTCTGTAGGTTTTTGCAAAAATTCTACAAATCCAAATATTCATCAAAACCCAGTAATTCCAACTCCTAAAATCTTGTAATAATCCCTACTATTTAATGGTATTACTTGCACACCATTTGGACAACAGTTTCTGCACTGTTCCAAATTAAATCCCTATATGGTCATTGAAATCCAATGTTAAAAATCAATGCCTCTATTTTTATCACTCCAAATCCAAAACTAACACAAGTAATATTTTTAGTTTTTAATCTAGTATTTAAAAAAATAGGTTGACATTTTTCTAAGGGATTTATTTTCCCTATTTGTGTCCGTTATTTTGCGATGATAGATTACATTGTTGACGAAGAAGTTGGATCGGAAGCTTTCGAAGACCCCAAATACTTTGCTGAGCCAGGCAAGCAGCCCTTTGAACATGTTGATGAGACCATTTTTACGCATGTCATTATAGCACTTTTATTTCGTCGCATTGAAAAGCATGTTGATGATGCGGTGCCAACCTTGCTAGGTTGGTCTCTGATGCATTCTCGTTGACACTTGCATTATGCATAGCTCTATCCTCCGTTGAGAGGTATGCGGGTGGGAAGTAGATAGGATGCTAAGTAATTGCTACGCAAGTGGGACGGGGTTATGCATGAGATGGAAAACAAATGTTTACCAAAGACCTTCTTGAAAACCCCATCGGGTGACACTAATGCCTGAGGGAGATGTTGAGCAAGGTAAACACTTGATAAAGAAGTGGTGTACCGAGGCAAGTGTGCGTGTTGTTTTCAAAAAGGGATTGGTTTAAGTTGTGAACATTACTCCAACCTTACATGTACGACCATGATACCCCTTATGGAACGGGGCTTTGCTGATTACTTTGGTCGATGCTAGAAGAGAGCCCGCATTACTAGTGGCGAGAGAGAGCCGAGTCACTCTCTCGATATGGGGTCGTGCCTGGACGGGCGACTATGGCTGTTTTTACAGACACCGGGCACACCGTTGTGTCCCCTCATGGATGGTACGATGTAGAGCGAGTCTCGTGTGATATACATCATGAGGGCTGGGTACCAATGAGTGGACTCTTTGTTTAGTGTTGCAAGGGAAAGACATCGTTCGGGTGCTTACCTCAGGTATGTAATATACCGCGAGTCGTGGATGACATGAAGTTCCCCGAGTCTCGTGGGTAAAGTGTGCAACCTCTGTAGAGTGTAAAACTATTCGAATAGCCGTGTCCAGGGTCAAGGACAGTTGGATGACCGCTCTTGGGCTACGTCCATTGTTTTATAAAACTTGGTGTGTGTGACAAAGAGATACTTGAGCTAAGTCGGATGACTTGATGAGATGATTAAACTGGAGTTGTTCATACTCTGTTTATATTGATATCTGTAACCTCAAGATGCATGATTTTACAAATGTTAGGACATGATATTGCACTCAAAACTAGCTTTCCGCAAAACTACCCACTTAGTGTTATTCCATGCATGATTACCTTGTTCTAAACGTGGGTTGCTTGCGAGTACATTCAAAAGTACTCATTGGCTCGTCCCTGGTTATTTCATTGGCCAGGCATGGAAGAACAGGAATTTGGTGAAGAGTACCTTGGTGACGAACATGTGAATTAGGCCGCTTCCCAGTCAGAATGCATGTAGGGTTAAGGCAGATGGCATGGGTCCACGCTGTCATTGAAGATTTCTTCTACGAGTTTATGTTTGGTGTTTGGCCTGGATGGCCCTATCTATGTAAGACTTGACCATAATGGTCATAATTTGTGTAAGACGGTACGTAACGGATGTAAGTGATACGTATCCAACGTATCTATAATTTTTGCTTGTTCCATGCTGTTATATTATCATTCTTGGATGTTTTACAATCATTTTATTGCAACTTTATATCATTTTTTGGAACAAACCTATTGACATGGTGCCAAAGTGCCAGTTGCTGTTTTGCTTGTTTTTTACTTTGCAGAATATCAGTACCAAACGGAGTCCAATCGCGATGAAACTTTTTGGAGATTTTTTTGGCCCAGAAGACATCCAATGGGCCAAAGAAGTGCCGGAGGGGAGGGTCGAGGAGACCACAACCCACCAGGGCACGCCAGAGGCCCTAGGCGCGCCCTGATGGGTTGTGCCCTCCTCGGGACCCCTCTCCAACGCCTCTGACGCCTATAAATTCCCAAATATTCTAGAAACCCTAGAGGAGTCGACGAAAAACACATCCATCCACCGCAAGTTCCAGAGCCTCGAGATCCAATCTAACACCATCACGGAGGGGTTCATCATCCTCATTGGTGCCTCTCCGATGATGCGTGAGTAGTCCACCATAGTCCTACGGGTCCGTAGGCAGTAGCTAGATGGCTTCCTCTCTCTCTTTTGATTCTCAATACAATGGTCTCTTGGAGATCTATTTGATGTAAACTTGTGCGGTGTGTTTGTTGGGATCTAATGAATTTTGAGTTCATGATCAGTTTCTATCCATGAATATTATTTGAGTCTTCTTTGATCTCTTATATGCATGATTACTTATAGCCTCATATTTCTTCTCCAAATCTTTGGTTTAGTTAGGCCAACTAGATCGATTTTTCTTGCCATGGGAAGAGGTGCTTTGTGATGGGTTCGATCTTGCGGTGTCCTCTCCTAGTGACAGAAGGGGCAGCGAGGCACTCATGTATCGTTGCTATTAAGGATAACAAGATGGGGTCTATTCCTACATGAATAGATCTTATCTACTTCATGGCATCGTTCTTATTGCAATACTCCGTTTTTCCATGAACTTAATACACTAGATGCATGCTGGATAGCGGTCGATGTGTGGATTAATAGTAGTAGATGCAGGCAGGAGTCGGTCTACTTATCTTGGACGTGATGCCTATATAATGATCATCGCCTTGGATATCGTCATGATTATTTGATCTTCTATCAATTGCCCAACAGTCATTTGTTCACCCACCGTGTGCTATACTCATGAGAGAAGCCACTAGTGAAACCTACGGCCCCCAGGTCTACTTTTCCAACATATTGCTTTCCGATCTATCTTTTTGCCACTTTTGTTTTCAGATCTATTATTCCAAAAACCCAAAAATACCTTGCTGCACTTTTTATTTGCTCTTTTTATTTTGTGTTTTGGAGAGATCTATCTCTCCAATCTATTACTACCTAATATATCTGTTTACCATAGAGAGATTGACAACCTCTCTTTCGCATCGGGTTGCAAGTATTTGTTCTTTGTGTGCAGGTGTTGTTTATTAGGTAGTGGTGATCCTCCTAGTAGTTCGATACCTTGGTTTCATAACTGAGGGAAATACTTACCGTCGCTGTGTTGCATCATCCCTTCCTCTTTGGGGAAATAGTGACGCAGTCTCAAGCCACGTCAAAGGAATTTCTGGCACCGTTGCCGGGGAGGAAGCGGTCTCTTCTACGTGCCAATCTCTGGTGCCGAGGAGACACCATCATCATCTACCAGGTTCCTAATCACAAATCTCATATTTTGCAATTACATTATTTGTCATTTGCCTCTTGTTTTCCTCTCCCCCACTTAACCCAATTTGCCGTTTTATTCATCCTCTTTTTCGTTTGCCTTTTTCTCGTCAGATCTCTTGCTTAATTGCAATCTTGTTTGCGTAGTCACGATGACTCAAGAAAACACCAAGTTGTGTGATTTTTCCAATACTAATAATAATGATTTTATTAGTACTCCGATTGCTCCTCCCGCCACTAGTGCGGAGTCTTGTGATATTAATGCCGCTTTGTTGAATCTTATCATGAAAGATCAATTTGCCGGTACTCCTAATGAGGATGTCGCGTCCCATCTAAACACGTTCGTAGAATTGTGTGATATGCAAAAGAAGAAAGATGTGGACAATGATATAGTGAAGTTGAAACTATTTCCGTTTTCCTTGCAGGACCGTGCACAAATTTGGTTTTCCTCTTTGCCTCGCAATAGTATTGATTCTTGGATAAGTGCAAGGATGCTTTTATCACTAAGTATTTTGCGCCCGCGAAAATTATTTCCCTTAGGACACAAATCATGAATTTTAAGCAACCTGAGCATGAACATGTTGCACAATCTTGGGAAAGAATGAAATTGATGCTAAGAAATTGTCCTACTCATGGTTTAAATGTTTGGATGATCATAATTTTTTTATGCGGGATTGAATTTTGTCTCTAGAATTATTTTAGATTCCGCCGCGGGTGGAACTATTATGGAAATTACTTTGGGTGAAGCCACTAAATTGCTTGATAATATTATGGCAAATTATTCACAATGGCATACTGAAAGAGCATCTACTAGCAAAAAGGTTAATTCGGTTGAAGAAATTAGTACTTTGAGTGATAAGGTTGATGCCATGATGAAATCTTTTGAAGAAAAGTTGGAGTTGGAGATTTCTATTCCTAGAAAATTACATGATGAGTTGGAACCTACTATTAAGGTCAAGATTAAAAATTATGAGGGCTTTGCTTTATGTGATTTGGGTGCTAGTGTTTCCACGATTCCGAAATCTTTTTGTGATGTGCTTGGTCTCACCAATATTGAAGAATGTTCTCTTAATTTGCATTTGGCGGATTCTACTATTAAAAAGCCTTTGGGAAGAATTAATGATGTTCTTATTCTTGCAAATAGGAACTATGTTCCCATAGATTATATTGTTCTTGATATTGATTGCAATCCGTCTTGTCCCATTATACTTGGTAGACCGTTCTTACGTACTATAGGCGCCGTGATTGACATGAAAGAAGGCAATATTCGATTTCAATTTCCACTAAGAAAGGGGATGGAACACTTCCCTAGAATAAGAATTAAGCCACCATATGAATCAATCATGAGAGCATCCTATGGAGCAAAAACCAAAGATGACAATACTTGAATCTATGCGTTATGCCTAGCTAGGGGCGTAAAATGATAGCGCTTGTTGGGAGGCAACCCAATGAATAAATTTATTTTCGTCCTTTTCTATCTTTTTTTGAGTTTTGACACAATTATGCCTCTGTTATTATTGTTTTTTATGTTTTATTTAGTTTTTGTGCCAAGTAGAGCCTTTAGGATGATTCATAAGATGAGTAGAAGCGATGCTGAATCTGAAACAGAAATTTTGCCTCCAGTGTTCGATTTTTCATTTTTTTACTGGAATGTGATATTGAGCTGAAATTTCAACACAGTATTGCTATACAAATTCTTTACGTCTGCCTAATTTTTAAGAATTTTTAAAGTTACAGAAGTATGTTTAGAGTACAGATTACTAAGGACTGTTCTGTTTAAGACAGATTCTGTTTTCATTGCATTGTGTGCTTGTTTTGATGAATCTATGGGTAATATTGAAGGATATGAGCCATGGTAAAGTTAAAATACAGTACATATAATGCAATAATAAAATCTGAATGGGTTTGCAACAGCACCTAAAGTAGTGTTTTGCTTTATTATACTAACGGATCTCACGAAGATTTTGTTGAGTTTTGTGTGATTGAAGTTTTCAAGTTTTGGGTGAGATCACGATGGATGAAGGAATAAGGAGTGAAAAGAGCCTAAGCTTGGTGATGCTACAGCACCCCCAAGATATATCCAAAGAAAACAAGCAACTAAGCTTGGGGATGCCCCGGGTGGCGTCCCCTCTTTCTTCTAACAACCATCGGTATTTTACTTGGAGCTATATTTTTATTCGTCACATATCATGAGTTTTGCTTGGAGCGTCATGTATCATTTGAGTTTTTGCTTGCTTTGATTTTTAGTTTGTCTTTAGTATCCTTTCTGTACACACCTATTTGATAGAGCCAAAATTATGCTATGATTTGTTAGAATTTCTCTATATGCTTCACTTAAACTTTTTGAGATATAGAATTGCTCTAGTGCTTCACTTATATCTTTTTGAGCACGGTGTGCTTGGAACTTTTTGTAGAAATACTCTCATGCTTCACTTAGATAAATTTGAGAGTTAGTAAATTTTGAAGAAATCCTCTCATGCTTCACTTATACTATTTTGAGAGATGAAATCTTTATGCTCATGTGCTTCACTTAAATTTATTTCAGCTTGTCAAAAGCAATGGCAATATATGAAACTAGTCCCAAAGTGATAGATATCCAAGGAGGATATAATAAAAACTTTCATGAAGATCATTGGACAAATTAAACTTGATTCCTTGTAATAGTTTTGAGACATGATGATAGTAATATGTGAGTCATGTTAGTGAGTAATTATGCTTTAGTAGGAGTATTGGTGTTAAGGTTTGTGATTCCCTATGCAAGTATGGAAGTCAATAGTTATGCAATGAAATTACATCCTACTTATGGTGCATTATTCGGTGTTAGTTATGCTCAATGCTCTCTTATGTGAATTTTCGTTTCTTGGTTGGTTGCTTCTCAATCTATTTGCTAGCCTCCACTTGTACTAAGTAGAAATACTACTTGTGCATCCAAAATCCTGAAACCCAGTTTTGCCTTATGAGTCCACCATACCTACCTATTTGCGGTATTTCCATGCCATTGTAAGCAAATTTGTATGTGCCATCTCTAATTTTCAAAATAAATTTCCTTTTTTGTGTGCTCGTACCGCTCATGAAACGGTAGGGGGTGTACTATTTTTTTCCATGCTAGAAGTGTTATTCTCAAGATGAGTTTTTATTCACTTGTCATTGCACGAGAGTGCGGTGGTAATAGGGATGCCCATTCCCGAAATGAAAAAAAGATTTTTTTTTACTTTGTGTTGTCAATAAATTCCTTGGAAAGTGTTGGTATGGAAGGCAACCGTGGATATGGCCAGCCATGGATTGTGAAAGAATGGTGGAAAAAGGAATAAACTTTATTTTATGTTTGGGAACCGCCTATGATATATCTAGCGTGGAAAGTATTGTGAACTACTTTGTCGTTTTGGTTGACAGGAAAGGCATGCCACTCAAATTTTCTCTCTCAATTTAAACTTTGATCTCTGGCACCTCTAGAAATCCCTACTTCCCTCTGCAAAGGGCCAATCTATTTACTTTATGCAATTTTTATTTTTACTTTGTGTCTCCATCTTCTCTTATAAAGCACCAACTAGGGGGCACTATGATCGTACTTGAGCATTGGGTGTAGCTAATATTTGAGTGTGTTTCATGAAAATAGATCAATGATTGAGCATGATGGGCTGGGGATAACTTTCTTTAGTGTTGATATTTTGAAAGACATGGTTGCTTGTTGGCATGCTTGAGTATTGAAGTCATTATGTTAAAACTAAATTATTGCTTTGAATCATCTAAAGTCCAAATGTGCATGCTACAAAGAAAAGAATATGAGATGAACATGTTGGGCAGCATTCCACATCAAAAATTCTGTTTTTATCATTTACCTACTCGAGGACGAGTAGGATTAAGCTTGGGGATGCTAATACGTCTCCAATGTATCTATAATTTTGCTTGTTCCATGTTGTTATATTATCATTCTTGGAAGTTTTTCAATCATTTTATAGCAACTTTATATCATTTTTTGGGACTAAACTATTGACATAGTGCCAAAGTGACAGTTGTTGTTTCTGCTTGGTTTTAACTTCGCAGAATATCAGTACCAAATGAAGTCCAATCGCGACAAAACTTTTTGAAGATTTTTTTGGGGCCAGAAGACATCCAGTGGGCCAAAGAAGTGCCAGAGGGGAGGGTCGAGGAGACCACAACCCACCAGGGCGCGCCAAAGGACCCAGGCGAGGCACCACCTCTGACGCCTATAAATTCCCAAATATTCCAGAAACCCTAGAGGAGTCCACGAAAAACACATCCAGCCGCCGCAAGTTCCAGAGCCTCCAGATCCAATCTAACACCATCACGGAGGGGTTCATCATCCTCATTGGTGCCTCTCCGATGATGCGTGAGTAGTCCACTATAGACCTACGGGTCCGTAGGTAGTAGCTAGATGGCTTCCTCTCTCTCTCTTTTGATTCTCAATACAATGGTCTTTTGGAGATCTATTTGATGTAAACTTTTACGGTGTGTTTGCTGGGATCCGATGAATTTTGAGTTCATGATCAGTTTCTATCCATGAATATTATTTGAGTCTTCTTTGATCTCTTATATGCATGATTACTTCTAGCCTCGTATTTCTTCTTCGAATCTTTGGTTTAGTTAAGCCAACTAGATCGATTTTTCTTGCCATGGGAAGAGGTGCTTTGTGATGGGTTCGATCTTGCGGTGTTCTCTCCCAGTGACAGAAGGGGCAGCGAGGCACACATGTATCGTTGCTATTAAGGATAACAAGATGGGGTCTATTCCTACATGAATAGATCTTGTCTACTTCATGGCATCGTTCTTATTGCATTACTCCGTTTTATCATGAACTTAATACACTAGATGGATGCTGGATAGCGGTTGATGTGTGGAGTAATAGTAGTAGATGCAGGCAGGAGTCGGTCTACTTATCTTGGACGTGATGCCTATATAATGATCATTGCCTTGGATATCGTCATGGTTATTTGATCTTCTATCAATTGCCCAACAGTAATTTGTTCACCCACCGTGCGCTATACTCATGAAAGAAGCCACTAGCGAAACCTACGACCCCCGGGTCTACTTTTCCAACATATTGCTTTCCGATCTATCTTTTTGCCACTTTTGTTTTCAGATCTATTATTCCAAAAACCTAAAAATACCTTACTGCACTTTTTATTTGCTCTTTTTATGTTGTGTTCTTGAGAGATCTATCTCTCCAATCTATCACTATCTAATCTATCTTTTTACCGTAGAGAGATTGACAACCTCTCTTTCGCGTCGGGTTGCAAGTATTTGTACTTTGTGTGTAGGTGCTGTTTATTAGGTGGTGGTGATCCTCCTACTAGTTATATACCTTGGTTTCATAACTGAGGGAAATACTTACCGTCGTTGTGCTGCATCATCCCTTCCTCTTTGGGGAAATACCGACGCAGTCTCAAGCCACATCAGTAAGACTCTTGTTATTAAGATTTTGTGTGTTCCGTGAACATTGATCTCTGGGATAACTGTACACGTGCATTCGGTGACTTCAACTTATGAGTCGGGGAACCCACAGAGCTGGTACCAGAGCTATCCTGACTGTAGGAAGCCTTAGTTAGCATGGACGTTAATTAGGACAAAACTAATTTCAAAAACTATACCTAGTACCTGTATTTAGGAGTTTCTATATTTCTTGTCTCTTCTAGTCTCTTATCAAAACTCTACTGACACCTTCCCCTTGAACCTTGTAGATGGTCGCCGTACCCGAAGACCTCCTAGCCACCAGCTTCCCCCTGCTCCTTGAGGACAGCCTGAAGAAGTGCTAGTTTAGCTGACCTCTCGCTTTCCTCTACCACGAGCACTGGGTCGATGCCACCACGAAGGAGTACCATGTTGATGTGGTCTTGATGGCAAACGACTCACCTGGGAGTTGGTTCTATGAAGGACCACAGATGAAGACCCTGGTGATCGCAGTTGAGACGGCAGCACAGAAGGCATTTATCCACCTTCGAGACATTATCCCAGAGACGGCTGTCGAGCCAGCTACTCACCACCTACCTTTTAGTAAGGATGATATTGGCGAGAGTTGGACACTAGTCCCATCCAAGGAGGATGGAACACCACTCAGGTTCCAGACCTACTTCAGCCTCTCCGCCGACTGTTTGGCTCACAACCTGATTGAGGAGTCTGTGAAGCTCCGGAAGGAACTTCATCACACCCGAGAGCTACTTCATCAAGCCAAGAAGAAGCCAGACATGATTAAGAAGGATGGAGCCCCCAATGGACGATCAGCTATCGCTTACACAGGAGAAGTAGCCCCAGCTAGAGATGCACCCGCTCAGGGAACATCTCGGCGTCATTGCATGAGTGCGAAGGAGTATCATGAGCTCTTCACCGGACCACCGGCGAAGCGTCGTCCGGGTGGACCTCCCCGTCCTCCGACCCCTTCGACAGGACATGACACCAGCACGGAGGATGACAAGGAGGAGGACCCATAAGAGCATGAGTATGATACTGAGCATTCTACCACCTGAGTCCGAGAACCCCTAGGGCAGGACAAGTCGTTTATCCCCCATGCGAAGTTGAGTCCGTGTAATGGTTCATATGAAACCATGTGTGCTTGTTGTTTGTTTTCATTGTTTGTGTCTTGATGCAAGTCGTGCTTTTGCCTTCGGCAACTTGTAAGAGACTACATCGCCTATCTTATCTTAATGAATGTGTTTGGCCTTTTGGCCTCTGCTTGATCGCACTTGCATTATACCACCCCCTTAGATGCATATTTTCTATAATTGCTTTCCCTTCTCGTCTATCCTAGTCATTTGACTTGGCTACTCCAAATAGGAGGGTGTATGCAACCCACACCAGCACCGTTGCCAACCCCAACGCTGGGAGCGCCAGCCAGCAGCAGGAAGCTGGCGGGTCTGCTCAAGCTAGAGCTCACTAGGAGCAGCCACATGGAGACATTCCTCCACCACCACCTCCACTGGAGAACATGACCATAGCTCAGTTTATCCAAGTTCTCCAGGATGAATGCCAGGCCATCTCTGCTGCTATCCAACAAATGGCTCAGGCCCCCATCAACAACTCGTAGCAAGGAAGGAATGGCAATGGCTGCTCCACTCTGTCAGAGTTTATGAGGAATTTTCCCCTAAGCTTCACCAAGACTGCTGAACCTTTGGCTGTTGATGAATGGATCCGCACCATCGAGGACCTCCTCGCCCTGGTCAACTGCAATGAGGATCTTGAGAAGGTGCTTTATGCCTCTCTGTTGGAAATATGCCCTAGAGGCAATAATAAAGTGGTTATTATTATATTTCCTTGTTCATGATAATCGTTTATCATCCATGCTATTATTTTATTTATTTGAAACTCAAATACATGTGTGGGTACATAGACAAACAACATGTCCCTATTGATCCTCTACCGGACTATCTCGTTGATCAAAGATGGCCATGGTTTCCTGGTCATAGACATAAGTTGTCATTTGATAACGAGATCACATCATTAGGAGAATGATGTGATGGAAAAGACCCAAATTATGAACGTAGCATATGATCGTGTCAAGTTTACTGCTATCGTTTTCTACATGTCAAGTATTTGTTCCTATGACCATGAGATCAGGCAACTCACTGACACCGGAAGAGTACCTTGTGTGTATCAAACATCGCAACGTAACTGAGTGACTATAAAAATGCTCTACAGGTATCTCCGAGGGTGTTGACACATCTCCAACGCATCTATTTTTCCTCACCCTTTTGCCCTTGTTTTGGACTCTAATTTACATGATTTGAATGAAACTAACCCGGACTGACGTTGTTTTCAGCAGAACTACCATGGTGTTGTTTTTGTGCAGAAATAAAAGTTCTCGGAATGGAACAAAACTTTTTGGAGAATTATTTTGGAATAAATAAGAATTATTGGAGCCAAAATCCACCGAAGAGGGGGGCCAGGGTGAGCATCACCCACCAGGGCGCGCCAGGCCCCCTGGGCGCACCCTGGTGGGTTGTGCCCACCTCGTGGCCCTACTTGCCCTATCTCCGCCACTATAAATTCCTAAATTCGGAGAGAAAAATCAGAGAGAAAGAATTATAACATTTTACGATATGGAGCCGCCGCCACCTCTTGTTCTTCATCGGGAAGCCAGATCTGGAGCCCGTTTGGGGCTCCGGAGAGGGGAATCTTCGGTCTTCGTCATCACCAACCTTTCTCCATCGCCAATTCTATGATGCTCCCCACCGGGAGTGAGTAATTCCTTCATAGGCTTGCTAGTCGGTGAGGAGTTGGATGAGATTCATCATGTAATCGAGTTAGTTTTGTTAGGGCTTGATCCCTAGTATCCTCTATGTTCTGAGATTGATGTTGCTATGACTTTGCTATGCCTAATGCTTGTCACTAGGGCCCGAGTGCCATGATTTCAGATCTGAACCGTTTATGTTATCGTCTCTATATCCATGTTCTTGATCCGATCTTGCCTAGTCATATGCACCTATTACGTGTTATGATCCGTCAACCCCATAGTGACAATATTTGGGATACTTCGCGGTGATGACCGTAGTTTGAGGAGTTCATGTATTCACCATGTGTTAATGATTTGTTCCGGTTCTCTATTAAAAGGAGGCCTTAATATCCCTTAGTTTCCTTATGGACCCCGCTGCCACGGGAGGGTAGGACAAAAGATGTCATGCAAGTTCTTTTCCATAAGCACGTATGACTATTTACGGAATACATGCCTAAATTACATTGATGAACTGGAGCTAGTTCTGTATCGCCCTAGGTTATGACTATTACATGACGAATATCATCCAACGAGTTAGCGATCCAGTGCCTACAAACTTTCCACTTATTGTTCTTGCTAAGTTACTACTGCTGTTGCTGCTGTTCCAACTGCTACAAAACTATTGCTACTACTGTTACCGCTACTGTTACTATTGCTACTGCTATCAAAACTACCATATTATTGTGCTACTGATCACTCTGCTGCAGATATTTAATCTCCAGGTGTGGTTGAATTGACAACTCAACTGCTAATACTCTCAAGTATTCTTTGGCCCCCCTTGTGTCGAATCTATAAATTTGGGTTGAATACTCTACCCTCAAAAACTCTTGCGATCCCCTATACTTGTGGGTTATCAGGTGTCTGTTGAGTTGGCATGGATCAAGACTGGGATTTGTCACTCCGTATGACGAAGAGGTATCTCAGGGCCCACTTGGTAATACAACATCATAATGAGCTTGCAAGCAATGTGACTAAGGAGTTAGGCGCGGGATCTTGTATTATGGAAAGAGTAAAGAGACTTGCCTGTAATGAGATTGAACTAGGTATGGAGATATCGAGAATCGAATCTCGGGCAAGTAACATACCGATGAACAAAAGGGAACTACGTACGGGATCGACTGAATCCTTGACATTGAGGTTCGACCGATAAAGATCTTCGTAGAATATGTAGGAACCATTATGGACATACAGGTCCCGCTATTGGTTATTGGCCGTGGAGGTGTCTCGGTCATGTCTGCATAGTTCTCGAACCCGTAGGGTCTACACACTTAACGTTTGGTGACGATATAAGTATAGTCGAGTTATTATGTTGGTGACCGAAGGTTGTTCGGGGTCCCGGATGAGATCCCAGAAGTGACGAGGAACTCCGGAATGGTCCGGAGGTGAAGATTGATATATAGGACGAAGGGTATCAGAGTCCGGAAGTGTTCCGGGGTGTACCGGGGATTCGACGGAGTACCGAAAGGGGTTTCGGGGGGCCCCGGCAAGAGTTGGGGGCCTCATGGGCCAAGGAGAGGGGGCGCACCAGCCCACTAGGGGGCTGGGCGCCGCCCAAACCCTAGCCTAATTTGGCCAGGAGGTGGGGCGCACCCCTAGGGCCGCCGCCCCCTAACTTGGGAGGCAAGGCGCCTTGGGGGGCACCCCCGAAACCTTGTGGCCGCCGGACCCTAGGGGAAACCCTAGGGAGCCTCCCTCCTCCCTTCCCACTATATATAAAGAGGGAGAGAGAGGGCAGCCGCACCCCAACGTGCTACGGCGCTGCCCCTCCTCTTCCTCGTAGCTCTTCTCCTCTCATAGATGCACGGGGAAGCCCTGCTGAGATTCCTCCACCACCACCTCACCAAACCGTCGTGCTGCCGGAGGACTCGAGCTACTACTTCACCATCGCTCGCTAGATCGAGGAGGTGAAGGCGTCATCAAGCCATACGTGTGTTGAACGCGGAGGTGCCGTCCGTTCGGCACTTGATCGGGAGTTCATGGGACGGATCGTGATTGGATCGCGAAGACGTTCGACTACATCAACTGCGTTTCTTAACGCTTCCGCTTAGCGATCTACAAGGTTATGTATATGCAATCTCTCCTCTCGTAGATGTTCATCTCCTAGATCGATCTTGGTGAGCGTAGGAATTTTTTTGTTTCCCATGCAACGTTCCCCAACAGTGTATCAGAGCTAGGTCTTTGCGTAGATGACATCACGAGTAGAACACAAAGGAGTTTGTGGGCGTTGATATTCAGATTGCTTCCTTCCTTGGTCTTTTCTTGATTCAGCGGTATTGTGGGATGAAGCGGCCCGGACCAACTTTACATGTCCACGTACATGAGACCGGTTCCATCGACTGACATGTGACTTTGTCGCATAAGATGGCTGGCGGGTGTCTGTCTCTCCCACCTTAGTTGAATCGGATTCGACAAAGGCGGCCCTTGTAGAAGGTTAAATAGCAACTTGTATATCACCGTTGTGGTTTTGGCGCTAGATCGTGTTTGGATCGAGGGATGACTTGCGATTTGGATCGCGAAGATGTTCGACTACATCAACCGCGTTTCTTAACGCTTCCGCTTAGCGATCTACAAGGGTATGTAGATTCACTCTCCCTCTCGTAGACGCTCATCACCATGGATAGATCTTGCATGTGTGTAGGAAAATTTATGTTTCCCATGCAACGTTCCCCAACAGTGGCATCATGAGCTAGGTCTATGCGTAGATGAGATCACGAGTAGAACACAAAGGAGTTTGTGGGCGTTGATGCTCTGATTGCTTCCTCCATTGGTCTTTTCTTGATTCAGCGGTATTGTGGGATGAAGCGGCCCGGACCAACCTTACTCGTACGCTTACGAGAGACCGGTTCCATCAACTGACATGTGACTTTGTTGCATAAAGATGGCTGGCGGGTGTCTGTCTCTCCCACTTTAGTTGGATCGGATTCGACAAAGGCGGTCCTTGAGATGGTTGAATAGCAATTTCTGTATCACCGTTGTGGTTTTTGCGTAGGTAAGAATCGTTCTTGCTAGATACCCATAGCAGCCACGTAAAACATGCAACAACAAATTAGAGGACGTCTAACTTGTTTTTGCAGGGTATGTTGTGATATGATATGGCCAAAGACATGATGAAATATATTTGATGTATGAGATGATCATGTTTTGTAATAGTTTATATCGACTTGCATGTTGATGCATACGACAACCGGCAGGAGCCATAGGGTTGTCTTTAATTATTGTATGACCTGCGTGTCAATCATTAAGCGCTATGCAATGCTTTACTTTATCGCTAAATGATAGCAATAGTAGTAGAAGCATGGTTGGCGTGACAACCCCGATGGTAACACGATAATGGAGATCATGATGATGGAGATTGATATGTCCATTTTGCATCATGAGTTCCTACTGTTATTTATTATGTTTTGTTGAATAATAATGCTTTAGGGAGTGATTCTAATGCCTTTTCTCTCATAATATGCAAGGTTTACACAAAGAGGGAGAATACCGGCAGCTGGAATTCTGGACCTGAAAAAGCACATCAGAGATACCTATTCTGCACATCTCCAATGGAGCTGAAACTTTACGGAGATTATTGTTGGAATTAATAAAAAATAATGGAGCAAAGAACTACCGGAGGGGGCCACCCTGGTGGCCACAAGACACCAGGGTGCGCCAGGCCCCCAGGCGCGCCCTAGTGGGTGAATCGTCTCCAACGTATCTATAATTTTTGCTTGTTCCATGCTGTTATATTATCATTCTTGGATGTTTTACAATCATTTTATAACAACTTTATATCATTTTTTGGGACTAACCTATTGACATAGTGCCAAAGTGCCAGTTGCTGTTTTTGCTTGTTTTTTACTTCGTAGAAAATCAATACTAAACGGAGTCCAATCGCGACGAAACTTTTTGGAGATTTTTTCTGGACCAGAAGACACCCAGTGGGCCAAACAACTGCCGGAGAGGTGGCCTGTGGAGAGCACAACCCACCAGGGCGCGCCAGGGGGGCCCCGACCCACCCTGATGGGTTGTGCCCTCCTCGACCCCCATCCGCACCGCCTCTGATGCCTATAAATTCTCAAATATTTGGAAAACCCTAGAGGAGTCGACGAAACACAATTCCAGCTGCCGCAAGTTCCAGAACCGCGAGATCCAATCTAAACACCATCACAGAGTGGTTCATCTTCCTCATAGGTGCCTCTCCGATGATGCGTGAGTAGTCCACCATAGACCTACGGGTCCGTAGGCAGTAGCTAGATGGCTTCTTCTCTCTCTCTTATGATTCTCAATACAATGGTCTCTTGGAGATGTATTTGATGTAACTTTTGCGGTGTGTTTGTTGGGATCCGATGAATTTTGAGTTCATGATCAGTTTCTATCCATGAACATTATTTGAGTCTTCTTTGATCTCTTATATGCATGATTTCTTATAGCCTCGTATTTTTCTCCGAATCTTTGGTTTGGTTAGGCCGACTAGATCATTTTTTCTTGCCATGGGCAGAGGTGCTTTGTGATGGGTTCGATCTTGCGGTGTTCTTTCCGAGTGATAGAAGGGACAGCAAGACACGCATGTATCGTTGCTATTAAGGATAACAAGATGGGGTCTATTCCTACTGAATAGATCTTGTCTACATCATGTCATCGTTCTTATTGCATTACTCCGTTTTTCCATGAACTTAATACACTAGATGCATGCTGGATAGCGGTCGATGTGTGGAGTAATAGAGGTAGATGCAGGAAGGAGTCGGTCTATCTATCTTGGACGTGATGCCTATATAATGATCATCGCCTTGGATATCGTCATGACTATTCGATTTTCTATCAATTGCCCAACAGTAATTTGTTCACACACCGCGTGCTATACTCATGAGAGAAGCCACTAGTGAACCCTACGGCCCCCGGGTCTACTTTTCCAACATATTGCTTTCCGATCTATCTTTTTGCAATCTTTGTTTTCAGATCTACAAAACCAAAAACTCAACAACATATTGCTACATATTTACTCTTTTTATTTGTGTTCTTGAGAGATCTATCACTACCTAATCTATCTTATTACCGTAGACAGATTGGCAACCTCTCTTTCGCGTCGGGTTTCAAGTATTTGTTGTTTGTGTGCAGGTGCTGCTTATTGGGTGGTGGTGATCCTCCTACTGGTTTGATAACCTTGGTTTCATAACTGAGGGAAATACTTACCGTCGTTGTGCTGCATCATCCCTTCCACTTTGGGGAAATACCGACGCAGTCTCAAGCCACGTCAAAGGAATTTCTAGCGCTGTTGCCGGGGAGGAAGCGGTCTCTTCTACGTGCCTATCGTAGGCGCCGAGGGGACTCCACCATCATATACCAGGTTCCTAATCACAAATCTCATTTCCTTGCAATTACATTATTTGCCATCTGCCTCTCGTTTTCCTCTCCCCCACTTCACCAATTTGCCGTTTTATTCGCCCTCTTCTTTTTCGTTTGCCCTTTTTCTCGTCAGATCTCTTGTTTGCTTGTCACCATGAGTGATTTTGGTATGCCAGAAACGGATGACGGCAGGACTCCTGAAATTGGACGTTCTACCAATCTTGATTCTAAAACTTTTGTTTTGGGGCAAGGGAATGTTATAGGAAAAGAGACTATTCAAGAGTTTTTCAATTGCGTTGGGAATTTGAGTCTCAATGATACCCCTATTCTGAAAAGAACTAAATCTTATGCGGAAGCTATCTCGGCGCTAGTTCTAAAACTTGAAAATAGATTTATTCGTACCCATCCTACCTTGCAAAGATTGTTTTATGAGCTACCCATCATAAAGAATCCCAAAGCTAAAAAGCTAGCTACCCTTGTTCTCATGAATGAATTCGATCACATAGTACGGGAAGCTAGAGAGATCTTTGACTTTTATGGTATGAACAGTGAAAAACCAGTAATAGGAGAAATCCTTTACAATAGTGATTATATGATGAGATATCTGCTTGGAAATAACCAAATTTTTGATGAGAATCTCAAAAAGGAAGTCCCCGTTTTAGACATGATCCAACAAGTTTTCAATGATGTGAACCAACAATATTCTTGGATCGTAGCCGGTAATAAAGGGGTTATGTAGAGGGACAACTTGATAGTGCTAAGGTTGCGATGGATGATGTGTTTCAAGCTTTATTTGCAAAACCTCTTGACAAAAGCGCTTCATCCAAAACCAAAGATGACAATACTTGAATCTATCCAATATGCCTAGCTAGGGGCGTAAAACGATAGCGCTTGTTGGGAGGCAACCCAATGAATAAATAAATTTTTGCTTTTTCCTTTCTGTTTTTGTGTGTTGACACAATTATGCCTCTGTTATGATTGTGTTTTTATGGTTTATTTAGTGTTTATTCCAAGTAGAACCGTTAGGATGATTCATAGGATGAGTAGAAGTGATGCTGAATCTGAAACAGAAACTTTGCGTCCAGTATTTGAATCTTCATTTTTTGCTGGAACGTGATCTTGAGCTGGAATTTTAACACAGTGTTGCTATACAAATTCCTTACGTTGTCCTATTTGTTCAGAATTTTTAGAGTTACAGAAGTATGGTTAGAGTACAGATTACTACAGACTATTTTGTTTAAGACAGATTCTGTTTTCGTTCCATTATGTGCTTGTTTTGATGAATCTATGGCTGATATTGAAGGGTATGAACCATGGTAAAGTTAAAATAGAGTAGGTATAATGCAATTATAAAATTTGAATGGGTTTGCAACAGCACCTAAAGTAGTGATTTGCTTTATTATACTAACGGATCTCACGAAGATTTTGTTGAGTTTTGTGTGATTGAAGTTTTCAAGTTTTGGGTGAGATCACGATGGATGAAGGAATAATAAGTAGTAAGAGCCTAAGCTTGGGGATGCTACCGCACGCCCAAGATATATCCAAAGATAAACAAGCAACTAAGCTTGGGGATGCCCCCGAATGGCATCCCCTCTTTCTTCTAACGACCATCGGTATTTTACTTGGAGCTATATTTTTTATTCGTCACATATGATGAGTTTTTCTTGGAGCGTCTTGTATCTTTGCTTGCTTTGTTTGTTAGTTTTACCTTTGTATCCTTGCTGTACACACCTATTTGAGAAAGCCAAAATCATGCTATGATTTGTTAGAATTGCTCTATGTGCTTCACTTAAACTTTTTGAGCTATAGAATTGCTCTAGTGCTTCACTTATATCTTTTGAGCACGGTGTGCTTGGAAACATCATGAGAAATTCTATCAATGCTTCTAGACATATCATCAATCTTATTCAACTTTTCTTCTATCGTAGTATTGAAAGCCTTTTGCGCATTGATAAATTCTTTAATATTACTGTCAAGATCAGAGGTGTTCCTATCATTATTGTAAGAAGAATTACCATAGCAATTACCATAATTATTAGAGGAATTTCCAGGAAAAGGCCTAGGATTAAAATTACCTCTATAAGCATTGTTATTGAAATTGTTGCGCGAGACAAAATTCACATCTATGGATTCACTATTTTGCTCAATCAAAGTAGACAAGGGCACATCATTAAGATCAATAGAGCATTTTTACTAGCAACCAATTTCGTCAAAGCATCAACTTTATCACTCAAAGTACTAATTTCCTCTACCGAAATAACTTTTTTACTAGTAGGTGCTCTTTCGGTATGCCATTGAGAATAATTAGCCATGATATTATCTAGCAATTTAGTAGCTTCTCCCAAAGTAATCTCCATAAAAGTACCACCCGGGGCGGAATATAAAAGATTTCTAGAGACAAAATTCAATCCCGCATAAATTTTTTGTATGATCATCCAAAGATTCAAACCATGTGTAGGGCAATTTCTTATCATCAACTTCATTCTTTCCCAAGATTGTGCAACATGTTCATGCTCAAGTTGCTTAGAATTCATGATTTGTGTCATAAGGGAAATAATTTTCGCGGGCGGAAAATACTAAGTGATAAAAGCATCCTTGCACTTATTCCAAGAATCGATACTATTGTGAGGCAAAGATGAAATCCAAATTTTTGCACGATCCCGCAAGGAAAAAGGAAATAGTTTCAACTTGACAATATCATTGTCCACATCTTTTTTCTTTTGCATATCACACAATTCAACGAACGTGTTTAGATGGGACGCGGCAGCCTCATTAGGATTACCGGCAAATTGATCTTTCATGACAAGATTCAACAAAGCGGGAGGAGCAATAGGCGTACTAATAAAATTATTGTTATTAGTATTGAAAAAATCACACAACTTTGTGTTCTCTTGAGTCATCGTGACTACGCAAACAAGATTGCAAGCAAGGAAGAGATCCGGCACGAAAAAGGGCAAACGAAGAAGAGGGCGAATAAAACGGCAAATAGGTGAAGTGGGGGAGAGGAAAACGAGAGGCAAATGGAAAATAATGTAATTTCAAGGAGATGAGATTTGTGATTAGGAACCTGATAGATGATGATGGAGGCCCCTCGGCGCCTACGATAGGCACGTAGAAGAGACCGCTTCCTCCCCGGCAACTGCGCCAGAAATTCCTTTGACGTGGCTTGAGACTGCGTCGGTATTTCCCCAAAGAGGAAGGGATGATGCAGCACAGCGACGGTAAGTATTTCCCTCAGTTATGAAACCAAGGTTATCGAACCAGTAGGAGGATCACCACCACCCAATAAGCAGCACCTGCACACAAACAACAAATACTTGCAACCCGACGCGAAAGAGAGGTTGGCAATCTCTCTACGGTAATAAGATAGATTAGGTAGTGATAGATAGGAGAGATAAATCTCTCAAGAACACAAATAAAAAGAGTAAATATGCAGCAATATGCGTTTGGGTTTTTGGTTTTGTAGATCTGAAAACAAAGATTGCAAAAAGATAGATCGGAAAGCGATATGTTGGAAAAGTAGACCCGGGGGCCGTAGGGTTCACTAGTGGCTTCTCTCATTAGTATAGCGCACGGTGGGTGAACAAATTACTGTTGGGCAATTGATAGAAAATCGAATAGTCATGACGATATCCAAGGCGATGATCATTATATACGCATCACGTCCAAGATAGATAGACCGACTCCTGCCTGCATCTACCTCTATTACTCCACACATCGACCGCTATCACGCATGCATCTAGTGTATTAAGTTCATGGAAAAACGGAGTAATGCAATAAGAACGATGACATGATGTAGACAAGATCTATTCATGTAGGAATAGAGCCCATCTTGTTATCCTTAATAGCAACGATACATGTGTGTCTTGCTGCCCATTCTGTCACTGGGAAAGAACACCGCAAGATCGAACCCATCACAAAGCACCTCTTCCCATGGCAAGAAAAATCGATCTAGTCGGCCTAACTAAACCAAAGATTCGGAGAAGAAATACGAGGCTATAAGTAATCATGCATATAAGAGATCAAAGAAGACTCAAATAATATTCATGGATAGAAACTGATCATGAACTCAAAATTCATCGGATCCCAACAAACACACCACAAAAGTTACATCAAATAGATCTCCAAGAGACCATTGTATTGAGAATCATAAGAGAGAGAGAGAGCAGAAGCCATCTAGCTACTGCCTACGGACCCGTAGGTCTATGGTGGACTAGTCACGCATCATCGGAAAGGCACCTATGAGGAAGATGAACCCCTCTGTGATGGTGTTTAGATTGGATCTCGCGGTTCTGGAACTTGCGGCGGCTGAAATTGTGTTTCGTCGACTCCTCTAGGGTTTTCCGAATATTTGAGAATTTATAGGCATCAGAGGCGGTTCGGAAGGGGTCCGAGGTGGGCCCAACCCATCAGGGCGCGCCGGGCCACCCCTAGCGCGCCCTGGTGGGTTGTGCTCTCCACATCCCACCTCTCCGGTAGTTGTTTGGCCCACTGGGTGTCTTCTGGTCCAGAAAAAATCTCCAAAAAGTTTCGTCGCGATTGGACTCCGTTTGGTATTGATTTTCTATGAAGTAAAAAACAAGCAAAAACAGCAACTGGCACTTTGGCACTATGTCAATAGGATAGTCCCAAAAAATGATATAAAGTTGTTATAAAATGATTGTAAAACATCCAAGAATGATAATATAACAGCATGGAACAAGAAAAAATTATAGATACGTTGGAGACGTACCATTTAGCACTAAATATGGACTTGACTCTGAGATAGTAGCTTCTTTCTGTGAAGCATTTGCTACTCACGTTGATCTCCCTAAGGAGAAGTGGTTTAAATATCATCCCCCTATTAAAGAAGAAATTAAAGAACTGATAAAAGCTAAAGGTGAAACCATCATTTACAATGTTGATCCAGTTGTGCCTACCGCTTACATTGAAAAAACGCCTTTCCCTGTTAGGATAAAGGAACATGCTAAGGTATCAACTGTGTTTCGCAAGAGTAATATTAGAGAACCTAAATCCCCTGAGCAAATTAAAGTAGAACCTAGTGTTGCTATGGTTAAAGTTCTTCTGGTAGAAAATATTGATGGGCACGTTATCTACTTCTGTGATGAAGCTACTAGAATTGCTAAACCTGATGACAAATATAAACATAGACCCATAGAGGGCATGCCTGTTAGCTCAGTCAAAATAGGAGATCACTGCTATCATGGTTTATGCGATTTGGGTGCTAGTGTGAGTGCTATCCCTTTTACTTTATACCAAGAAATTATGAATGAAATAGCACCTGCTGAAATAGAAGACATTGATGTTACTATTAAACTTGCCAATAAAGACACCATCACACCACTTGGGATTGTTAGAGATGTTGAAGTCTTGTGTGGGCAAGTAAAATACCCTACTGATTTTCTAGTTCTTGGTTCCCCACAAGATGACTTTTGTCCCATTATCTTTGGTAGACCTTTCTTGAGCACCGTTAATGCTAAGATAGATTGTGAAAAACAAACTGTCGGTGTCAGTTTTGGTTGTGTGTCTCATGAGTTTAATTTTTCCAAGTTTAGTAGACAACCCCGTGATAGAGAATTATCTAGTAAGGATGAAATAATTGGTCTTGCTTTTTTTCCGTGCCGCCCACCGATCCATTAGAACAATATTTGCTTGACCATGAAAATGATATACATTTGAGTGAAACAAATGAAATAGATAAAATTTTCTTTGAACATCAACCTCTCCTGAAACACAATTTGCCTATCGAAACTCTTGGAGGTCCACCTCCACCTAAAGGTGATCCTGTGTTCGAATTAAAGCAATTGCCTGATACTTTGAAGTATGCTTATCTTGAAGAGAAAAAGATATATCCTGTTATTATTAGTGCTAACCTTTCAGAACATGAAGAAAAAAGATTACTAAAAGTTCTAAGGAAGCACCGGGCTGCTCTTGGATATACTCTTGATGATCTTAAGGGCATTAGTTCCACTCTATGTCAGCACAAGATTAATATGGAACCTGATGCTAAACCCGTTGTTGATCACCAACGGCGATTAAATCCTAAGATGAAAGAAGTGGTAAGAACTAATCTATCCCATTGCTGATAGTAGATGGGTGAGGGAGTCCTGGACTAAGGGGTCCTCGGGCTGCTGGCCTATCTCTCAATAGGCCGGCTTGGTGGGCCGCACTCTGACTATCGCGGGGAGGGCCGGATATATTGAGACCCTGTGTTCTCGAAGGAAGTCCCGAAGGCGCATCGTGCACTCCAAGTCAAGATGAGGGAATCGACATCTCCATTCTCGGCAGGAGTCTTGTCATGTGTAAACCCTAGGTACCCCCGGTGTCTATATAAACCGGGAGGGTTTTAGATCGTAAGACAGAGAAACTCATCTAGGGTTTTAGCTAGTCGATCTCGAGGTAGATCAACTCTGTAACCTTCATACCATCAATATAATCGAGCAGGACGTAGGGTTTTACTTCCATAGGAGGGCCCGAACCTGGGTAAACATCGTCTCCTTCGTCCCCTTGTTACCATCGATCCAAGACTCACAGCTCGGGACCCCCTACCCGAGATCCGCCAGTTTTGACACCGACATTGGTGCTTTCATTGAGAGTTCCGCTGTGATCTCCAAAGGAATCGATGGCTCGCGTTGTCATTAACAAAGAAGTCCGGAACATGGACTCCTTCGTCCCTGGACAGATCTTCGCTTTCGGCAGCATTATGCTGCACGCTGACCCGACCGGCCGTCTTGGCCGGGTCAGGAGTTTCGCCCCTTATCAAGAGGTCAGATTCGGGAACCTAGAGTTCTCCGTAGACTCTCGGGGCGATCTATCGCTCACCGGGCTCGCAGTCTCATCTGACGCACCCGAGGACTCCGAGGCCTTAACCTTGGATGTCTCTTTCGACCCCGCCCACGGGACTAACCCCGGCGATTATCTGGCTTTTAGTCCGGATCCGGCCATAGCGCCAGATGGCCGGGTACCAGCTCCTGCCGAACAAACTTCTTGGGCAGACGCATCGGAGGTTAACTCCGAAAGCGCTGAGAAATTGACCCAATCGAGCTCTCGACACTCAACGAAGCTCTAGATCGGATCTTATCAATGAAAGTTATTGACGACCCAACCCCGATCCACATTTAGATCGGTCTTAAGGTGGGTCAAGAGGAATTTTTCATCCCACCCATCACCCACTTCGTAGCCACTGTCGAAGACTTAACTGATATGTTGGACTACGCCTCCGAGGAGGCAGAAGACATGGA
Source organism: Elymus sibiricus (assembly GCA_039707655.1). Taxonomy (NCBI): domain Eukaryota; kingdom Viridiplantae; phylum Streptophyta; class Magnoliopsida; order Poales; family Poaceae; genus Elymus; species Elymus sibiricus. The sequence continues at coordinate 470,270,038 of CM077669.1, forward strand.
TCAAGAAGTTCGCGCTCCCACCCCCGTCAACACTGGGCGATGGACTGCCACCTCCACCTACGACGTCTACATGGTGGATACTCCATCCGATAACGGCAAGCGCACACCCGCAAACAATGGTGATAAATCGGGTGAAGCGCCGTCAAGGCGCCGGAAACCACGCAAACGATCAAAGACAAAAAAGGGAAGGGAAGTTATTGCTGGCACCGGGGAAAACGATACCCCGGAAGACCTTGGCGATCCCGATATTCCCGAGCATCCGTTAGAGGACTAGGAAAGGCCGCAGGACCAGCGCGACCCCAAAGATCCAAACGACTCCGAAGATGACAACTACCTCCCCCCTGTAGAGGAGGAGGATAGCCCGGAAGCCGAAGATTTCACCGTCCCCGAAAACATTTAGGATCAGGAACGGTTTAGGCAACAACTTATAGCCACTGCCCGAAGCCTAAAGGCAAAAGAACGGCAGCTCAAGGCCAAACAAGACACCCTCAATGATAGATGGACGAGGGTCTTGTCAGCCGAGGAAGGATACGGAACCGGTCTATTGGACCAACCCAAGAGCTATCCACGCCGATGGCTGCTGCCACAATTCGATGACGAACTCCCTAGTACGCCGTCCCCCAAGCACACTCCATATGACCAGCCGGACCGCCCTCCCCGAGGACGAGATAGGACGGCTGGCGACGATGGTTATAGGCCGGCGATACCCCGCAGAAGGGGAAAGGAGCCAATGGAGCCTGAGGACAGGTACGACCTACGACACGACCTGGATTATAGAACAGGCCGCACGAGATCCATCTACGGATCTAGAGGGTACTCCCCCGATAGACGGGACGGGTACCGGCCTTGGCTCGACCGAAACAATAGAGGTCGGGAACAAAACCAGGCCAGAACAGACGCCGACTACCGGCGTGACATAGCCCGGGTCAGAGGCGCTGCCCACCCACTGTCCTTCACCGACGAGGTGATGCAGCATCAGTTCTCGGAAGGGTTTAAACCCGCGAACATAGAGCAATACGACGGAACAACTGACCCAGCAGTGTGGATCAAGGATTTCCTCCTGCACATTCACATGGCACAAGTAGACGATCTCCACGCCATCAAGTATCTACCCCTCAAACTTAAGGGGCCAGCTCGGCACTGGCTAAACAGTCTCCCCGAAAATTCTATCGGGAGCTGGGAGGATCTCGAGGATGCATTCCAATCTAATTTCTAGGGCACCTATGTACGGCCTCCGAACTCCTCCGACCTAAGCAACGTCGTCCAAAAGGCAGGAGAGTCCGCTCGACAATTCTGGAATCGGTTCTTGACCAAGAAAAACCAGATCGTCGATTGCCCAGATGCCGAGGCTATAGCCTCTTTGAGGCACAATATTCGGGAGGAATGGCTGGCTCGCCAGCTCGGTCAGGATAAACCTAGGACCATGTCCGCTCTTACATCACTCATGACCCGCTTTTGCGCGGGCGAGGATAACTGGCTAGCGAGGCGAAGGCACAACCCCGAAGACCCCGGCACCTCCAAAGCTCGGGATGGAAATGGGAAACCACGAAGCAACAAAAATAAACGCCGGCACAACACTAGTGACGCCGACGACACGGCCATCAACGCCGGCTTCCGCAACCCTCGATCCGGGCAGCGGAAGAAGCCTCCTAAAGGCAATCGCAACGGACCCACCCCGCTGGACAAAATCATGGAGAGGCCTTGCCAGATCCATGGCACTCCAGACAAGCCCGCCAACCACACCAACCGTAATTGTTGGGTGTTCAAACAAGCCGGCAAACTCGCATCCGAGGAGCAAGGTAAGGGCCCACGCAGCGAGGACGATGTTGAGCCCTGCGGTCCGACCAATGGTGGACAGAAGCAGTTCCCTCCAGAGGTAAAAACTGTGAACATGATATACGCCACTCACATACCCAAAAAGGAGAGGAAGCGCGCCCTTCGAGAGGTCTACGCCGTAGAGCCCGTAGCCCTGAAGTATAACCCATGGTCGGCGTACCCGATCACCTTCGATCGACGAGACCATCCGACCAGTATCCGTCATGGGGGATCAAATGCCCTCGTCCTAGATCCCATTATCGATGGGTATCACCTCACTAAAGTCCTAATGGACGGAGGAAGTAACCTCAATTTGATTTACTCAGATACGGTGAAAAAGATGGGTATAGATCCATCAAAGATCAAACCCAGCAACACTACCTTTAAAGGAGTGATCCCAGGCGTCGAAGCCCAGTGCACGGGCTCTGTGAGCCTGGAAGTGGTGTTTGGTTCGCCCGATAACTTCCGTAGCGAGGACTTGATCTTCGACATCATACCTTTCCGCAGCGGTTATCACGCCCTGCTAGGCCACACAGCGTTCGCCCGCTTTAACGCCGTCCCACACTACGCATACCTCAAGCTCAAGATGCCCGGGCCCAAGGGGGTCATCACTGTCAACGGCAACACAGAGCGTTCCCTCCGAACTGAGGAACATGCATTGGCCCTGGCGGCCGAATTCCATTACGAGGACGGTCGGCAAACACCGAAATATGCCATAAAGGCATGTAAGGTTGACAAACGAGCTCGGTTTCAATTCGAACTCCCAGAATCTTCTTCTCCCCAGAAATAGGGACACGCTCCCCATTGCACAGCCCTAATGACCGTCGAACACGTGCCAAGAAGGCACAACTTCGCACTCAAGATTCCATGGGTAGCAGTGGGGAACAACCATAAAAGGGTAAGTGTTCGGCTAGACCGAACCATTACCAGTACACGTCCTCGGACATAACACAGGTACCATTAAGGACCTGCTAAAGAGTAAAGCTCATCCATACTTTGGCGACTTCTCAAGACCTTCTTCCCAAGGTCCGCTCGACGACAGCACCACCCTCAAAGGAATGCAACTCCCTAGGAGGCACAGGAGCAGACTAACGACAGGGCACATCGAGGATGTCAAGCCACCAATCGAAGACCCCTGGTACAACCTCTCCTCTGTAAATTCTATGTGTTATCTTCAAAATACCTGTAAACAGTTGCTTCGGCAATTTGAGTTATAAGAATTAGCGAGCAAATAAAATACCATTATACATGGCCCCTCCGCTGTATTTTATGGTACATACTCTGTTCTTGTCAACGCCTCTCGCGCAACTGTTCGGTATACATTACGATGCAACCGGCTAATAGACCGGGGGCTTGAATTTTAAATATCGCCCTGAGCATCACCCCGACACAACTGGTCGTGTGTTCGGCACCTTGGATTTTGCTTTATATGCATCGGATCTGAACTATGTCTTCTGTCAATAGTTGGGTTGCCCGGCTCCTGTGTTTGCCCCCTTACGTTCCGCTCGTTCGGCTAAAGGGGCAAAGGGAGAACCACTCGATTGTGTTTCCAGTTCGTCTGGTCAAGCACCTCAGGGGAGAAAGCCGAAAACTGACCGTCATAGTAAGCGAGAACCGGTCTGCAAATCCGAGCATAAGTGTCATACTAAAAAAATCGATAGAGGTTATTCCGTGTTATACGATGGGTTTTGTACTTGTACAAACCATGTGATGCTGGCTTCGGCCCCGGTACATCCGCACATCACAAAACACTGGGGGCTGGTCATCAGTCCCCGCATTTTTTTACGCTCCTACGGCTAAGTGGAAGCGATAAAGCATCATAGTCCGATTGCCTTGCCCCCCTCGCACTACCGCCTTAGGGCACCGAGACCTCGGCTAAGGGTCACAGTGCGGAGGCAGAGACACCTCGCGTAGTATCTACGTGGGGGCTGAAGCCGACGACTCGCAACTTTCAGATAAAACGGCCACATGGGAGTCAAAATAAACACTAAAGACTTATAAGACATGATAAACCATGCAACTCTAATTATAAAGCGTTAAAAGTCTTCGGACATATTACAACGCGCTCATTCATAAAAAACATCCTTCGGGCATTGGGCCTCTATCGTCCGAGCACCCTCCATCACTGCGGAGAAGTATAGCTCGGGGCGCCTATGCTCCTTTCCAGGGGGCGGAGGTGCGGAGGCCATCTCGGTCGGCTTGAGCTTCGTCCAGTGCACCATGGTCTTTGCAAAGGCCATCTGAGCTCCCTCGATGCATGTAGAACGCTTTAGCGCGTCAATCCGAGGCGCAGCATCGCACAGTTTCTGCACCAAGCCGAAGTAGCTGCTCGGCAACGGCTCTTCAGGCCACAGCCTGATGCAGAGATCCTTCATGGCTGGCTCCGCCATCCTGTGCAGCTCCATCAGCTGCTTCATCTGCTCGCTCAGAAGAGGAGAGCGCTCGGGGGACTCAAACTGTGCCCAGAATAGCCGAGCCTCATCATCCTCCCCCCACGAACCATAGAACTTGTTCGTGTCCGCTGCACTCTTCTGGAGATCCGCACAGACGCCTGAGGAACGCCACACCTGGGTGAGCAAAGCAAACCTGCTACCACCAAAGGCGCATTGTAGTGAATATGGCTTACCATCTGTGACAGCCCGGACTTGGCGAACCTCCTCTTCAGAGGACCACCTGTCCACCCGCTCCTTTTGAAGCTCGGATTTCAGCGCGGATATCTCGGTGGCTTGCTCTTTGCCTTTCTGCTCAAGGGCCTCGCACTTTGCGCTGGCGTCCTTGAGCTCCTGCTGCACCTCCTCCACCCGGGCCTCCTGCTTAGCACTCGTAGCTTTCAAAGTGGAGAGTGCGGTTGCCGCCTGTTCGGCGGCCGCCTTCTCATCCGCGGCCTCTTGCCTCATCTTTTTGAGCTCGGCCTTGAGTTTTTCAACCTCCGCAGCTGAAGCTGTTGAAGCAATAAATAAATAATTACATTGGGTGACCAGTGCGGATCACTAACAATATACAGCCCGGATGTTACAATTCGGCCTACCTTGTGCCTCGTCGAACCTCTTGTTCTGGCTATCAAGCTCCTCTTCGGAGATATTGAGCTTCCGATTTAGCTCGGTAACCTCAGCGGTATTAACGGCCGCCGCCGAGGACGAGGCCTACAAAAAATAAAGAAAACACACATCCGGTTATGTGCGTTCCAACCCCCGAACCGTCAAGGATATGACCCTATGCTCGGTCCTCTTAAGGGCTTTTTAGAACATTGTGGGACTAATGGTGCCTTGCGCATCATTGGTCACTCCTGAGTATTTGACCCCCGGGTACGTTTTTGCAAAACCACCCGGGGCTCGGGGGCTACTACATATATAAAGATAGCATAAACTTAATAAAATTAAGATTGTTCGGGAAAAGGGTATTACTGTTGGGGAACGTTGCATGGGAAACAAAAAATTTCCTACGCACACGCAAGATCTATCCATGGTGATGAGCATCTACGAGAGGGAGAGTGGATCTACATACCCTTGTAGATCGCTAAGCGGGAAGCGTTAAGAAACGCGGTTGATGTAGTCGAACGTCTTCGCGATCCAAATCGCCAAGCGTCCCGCGATCCAATCACGATCCGTCTCGTGATCCAATCACAATCCGTGCCGCGACCCCATCACGATCCGTCCCGTGATCCTGATCACGGTCCTTCCGATCCAGCGCCGAACGGACGGCACCTCCGCGTTTAGCACACGTACAGCTCGATGACGATCTCCGCCTTCTTGATCCAGCAAGAGGGAGCGGAGAGGTAGATGAGTTCTCCGGCAGCGCGACTGCGTGGCGGCGATGGTGGTGGAACTATTCCGGCAGGGCTTCGCCTAAGCACCGCCGAAACTAGACTAAAGGAGAAAACGATCTAGAGGAAGTAGAGGGAGCGTGTGGCAATTAGGGTTAGCTCTCCCCTCTAAATCCTCTAGTATATATAGGAGGGAGGGAGGGGAGGAGGCAGCCTCAAACCCTCAAGGGTTGGCCGAAATAGGAGGTGGAGGAGTCCTACTCCAATCCTACTTGGAGTAGGATTCCTCCTCTCCACTTGGAAACCCTTTCCACCTTTCCACCTTTTGGGTTTTTCCCACCTCCAGCCGCATGGGCCTTGTGGGGGGGGGGGGTTCGGCCAGCCCACTAGCGGCTGGTTCACCTCCTCCTACAGCCCATGAGGCCCCTTCGGTCGAAAGACCACTCCCGATGGTCCCCGGTACCGTCCCGGCACTCCCGGTACACTACCGAAGTACCCGAAACTTTTCCAGTGACCAAAACGGGGCTTCCTATATATCAATCTTTACCTCCGGACAATTCCGGAGCTCCTCATGACGTCCAGGATCTCATCCGGGACTCCGAACAACTTTTGGTCACCAACATACATAACTCTACTATACCGAAACATCACCGAACCTGAAGTGTGCAGACCCTGCGGGTTCAAGAACTATGTAGACATGACCGAGACACCTCTACGTCAATAACCAATAGTGGGACCTGGATGCTCATATTGGTTCCTACATATTTTATGAAGATCTTTATCGGTTGAACCTCTATTTCAAGGATTCAGTTAATCCCGTATGCTGTTCCCTTTGTTCTTCGGTATGTTACTTGCCCGAGATTCGATCGTCGGTATCTCTATACCTAGTTTAATCTCGTTACCGGCAAGTCTCTTTACTCGTTCCGTAATATAAGATCCCGTGGCTAACTCTTTAGTCACATTGCTTGCAAGGCTTAGTGTGATGTTGTATTACCGAGTGGGCCCTGAGATACCTCTCTGTCACACGGAGTAACAAATCCCAGTCTTGATCCATGCCCACTCAACAGACACCCTCGGAGATACCTGTAGAATATCTTTATAGTCACCCAGTTATGTTTCGACGTTTGATACACACAAGGTATTCCTCCGGTGTCAGTGAGTTGCATGATCTCATGGTCATAGGAACAGATACTTGACATGCAGAAAACAATAGCAATAAACTGACACGATCATATGCTATGTTCATAGTTTGGGTCTTGTCCATCACATCATTCTCCTAATGATGTGATCCCGTTATTAAATGACATCCCATGTCTATGGCTAGGAAACCTTTAACCATCTTTGATCAACGAGCTAGTCTAGTAGAGGCTTACTTGGGACACTTTGTTGTCTATGTATCCACACATGTATTTGAGTTTCCAATCAATACAATTATAGCATGGATAATAAACGATTATCATAAAGAGGGAAATATAATAATAACCAATTTATTATAGCATGTATTTGAGTCTAGTAGAGGCATATTTCCAAGAGTCTCCCACTTGCACTAGAGTCAATAATCTAGTTCACATCACCATGTGATTTACATTGTTATGAATCTAACACCCAATGAGTTCTGGGGTTCGATCATGCTTTGCATGTGAGAGAGGTCTTTAGTCAACAGTCTGCAACATTCAGATCCGTGTGTTCTTTGCAAATCTAGATGTCATACTGCAGATGCTACCACACTCCACTTGGAACTATTCCAAATGGCTACTCCACTATACGTATCCGGATTGCTACTCAGAGTCATCCGGATAGGTGTCAAAGCTTGCATCGACGTAACTCTTTATGACGAACTCTTTATCACCTCCATAATCGAGAAACATTTCCTTAGTCCTCTAGTTACTAAGGATAATTTTGACCGCTATCCAGTGGTCCACTCCTGGATCACTCTTGTACCCCTTGACAGAATCATGGCAAGGCACACACCAGGTGCGGTACACAGCATGGCATACTATACAGAGCCTATGGATAAGGCATAGGGGACGACCTTCGTCCTTTCTCTTTCTTCTACCGTGGTTGAGCTTTGAGTCTTACTCAACTCCACACCTTACAAATCAGGCAAGAACTCTTTCATTGACTGATCCATTTTGAACTCTTTCAAAAACTTGTCAAGGTATGTACTCATTGAAAGTTTTATCAGAAAACAATAGCAATAAACTGACACGATCATATGCTATGTTCATAGTTTGGGTCTTGTCCATCACATCATTCTCCTAATGATGTGATCCCGTTATCAAATGACATCTCATGTCTATGGCTAGGAAACCTTTAACCATCTTTGATCAACGAGCTAGTCTAGTAGAGGCTTACTAGGGACACTTTCTTGTCTATGTATCCACACATGTATTTGAGTTTCCAATCAATACAATTATAGCATGGATAATAAACGATTATCATAAAGAGGAAAATATAATAATAATAACCAATTTATTATTGCCTCTAGGGCATATTTCCAACAGTCTCCCACTTGCACTAGAGTCAATAATCTAGTTCACATCACCATGTGATTTACATTGTTATGAATCTAACACCCAATGAGTTCTGGGGTTCGATCATGCTTTGCATGTGAGAGAGGTCTTTAGTCAATAGTCTGCAACATTTAGATCTGTGTGTTCTTTGCAAATCTAGATGTCATACTGCAGATGCTACCATGCTCCACTTGGAACTATTCCAAATGGCTGCTCCACTATACGTATCCGGATTGCAACTCATAGTCATCCGGATAGGTGTCAAAGCTTGCATCGACGTAACTCTTTATGACGAACTCTTTATCACCTCCATAATCGAGAAACATTTCCTTAGTCCTCTAGTTACTAAGGATAATTTTGACCGCTATCCAGTGGTCCACTCCTGGATCACTCTTGTACCCCTTGACAGAATCATGGCAAGGCACACACCAGGTGCGGTACACAGCATGGCATACTATACAGAGCCTATGGATAAGGCATAGGGGACGACCTTCGTCCTTTCTCTTTCTTCTGCCGTGGTCGAGCTTTGAGTCTTACTCAACTCCACACCTTACAAATCAGGCAAGAACTCTTTCATTGACAGATCCATTTTGAACTCTTTCAAAAACTTGTCAAGGTATGTACTCATTGAAAGTTTTATCAGACGTCTTGATCTATCTCTATAGATCCTGATGCCCAACATTTAAGTAGCTTCATTCCAGGTTTTCCTTTGAAAAACTCCTTTCAAATAACCCTTTATGCTTTCCAGAAATTCTACATCATTTCCGATCAACAATATGTCATCCACATATACTTATCAGAAATTCTATAGTGCTCCCACTCACTTTATTGTGAATACAAGTTTCTCATAAACTTTGTATAGACTCAAAAACTTTGATCACCTCATCAAAGCATATATTCCAACTCCGAGATGCTTGCTCCAGTCCATAGAAGGATCGCTGGAGCTTGCATATATTTTAGCATCCTTAGAACTAACAAAACCTTCCGGTTGTATCACATATAACCTTACCTCACGTATATCATTAAGTAAACGATGTTTTGACATCCATCTGCCAGATTTCATAATTGAAAAATGCAGCAACTGCTAACATAATTCCAACAGACTTTAGCATCGCTACGGGTGAGAAAGTCTCATCGTAGTCAACTCCTTGAACTTGTGAAAAACCCTTTGCCACAAGTCGAGCTTTTATAGACGGTGACAATACCGTCCGCGTCCGTCTTCCTTTTAAAGATCCATTTGTTCTGAATGGCCTTTCGCCCTTCAGGTAATACTTCCAAAGCCCATACTTTGTTTTCATACATGGATCCCATCTCGGATTTCATGGCCTCTAACCATTTCTCGGAATCCGGGCCCATCATCGCTTCTTCATAGCTCGTAGGTTCATCGTTGTCCAACAACATGACCTCTAAGACAGGGTTGCCGTACCACTCAGGAGCGGTATGCGTCCTTGTCGACCTACGAGGTTCGATAGTAACTTGAACCAAAGCTTCATGATCATCATCATTAACTTCGTCTTCAACTAACGTAGGCTCCACAGAAACAACTTTTTGCGCTGCGCTACTCTCTGGTTGAAACAAAGGTTCAACAACCTCATCAAGTTCTATCTTCCTCCCACTTAATTCTTTCGAGAGAAACTCTTTCTCGAGAAAGGACCCGTTTTGGCAACAAACACTTTGTGCTTGGATCTAAGACAGAAGGTTTACCCAACTGTTATGTTAGGGTATTCTATGAAGATGCATTTGTCCGCTTTGGGTTCGAGCTCATTAGGTTGAAACCCTTTTTCACATAAGCGTCACAGCCCCAAACATTAAGAAATGACAGCTTAGGTTTCTGCCAAACCAAAATTCATACGGTGTCATCTCAACGGATTTAGATGGTGCCCCTTTTAAAGTGAATGTAGTTGTCTCTTAATGCATAACCCCAAAACGATAGTGGCAAATTGATAAGAGACATCATAGTACGCACCATATCCAATAGAGCACGACTATGACGTTCGGACACACCATCACACTATGGTGTTTCAGGTGGCGTGAGTTGTGAAACAACTTCCACATTGTCTTAAGTTGTATACCAAACTCGTAACTCAGATAATTACCTCCACGATCATATCGTAGACATTTTATCTTCTTGTCACGATGATCTCAAACTTCACTCTGAATTTGTTTGAATTTTTCAAACGTTTCAGACTTGTGTTTCATTAAGTAAATATCCCCATATCTACTCAAATCATCAGTGAAGGTAGGAAAATAACGATATCCACTGCACGCTACAACACTCATTGGACTGAATACATCAACATGTATAATTTCCAATAAGTCACTTGCCCGCTCCATCATACCGGAAAACGGGGTCTTAGTCATCTTGCCCATGAGGCATGGTCCGCATGTCTCAACCGATTCGAAATCGAATGAGTCCAAAGATCCATCAGCATGGAGTTTCTTCATGCGCTTTATACCAATATGACATTTAGCGGCAGTGCCACAAGTATGTGGTACTATCATTATTAACTTTGTAGCTTTTGGCATCAATGTTATGAACATGTGTATCACTACGATCAAGATTCAATAAACCATTCTCATTGGGTGCACAACCATTGAAGCTATTATTCATGTAAACAGAATAACCATTATTTTCTAACTTGAATGAATAACCGTATTGCAATAAACATGATCCAATCACGTTCATGCTCAAGGCAAACACCAAATAACATTTATTTAGGTTCATCACTAATCCCGAAAGTAGAGAGAGCGTGCGATGGTGATCACATCAACCTTGGAAACACTTCCAACACTCATCGTCACCTCACCCTTAGCTAGCCTCCGTTTATTCCGTAGCTTTTATTTCGAGTTACTAACATTCAGCAACCAATCCGGTATCCAATACCCAGGTGCTACTAGGAGTACCAGTAAGGTACACATCAATAACACGTATATCAAATATACTTTTGTCGACGTTGCCAGCCTTCTTATCTACCATGTATCTAGGGTTGTTCCGTTTCAGCGACCGTTCTCCTCATAACAGAAGCACTTAGTCTCGGGTTTGGGTTCAACCTTGGGTTTCTTCACTGGAGCAGCAACTGACTTGCCATCCATGAAGTTTCCCTCCTTGCCCTTGCCCTTCTCGAAACTAGCGGTTTCACTAACCATCAACACTTGATGCTCCTTCTTGATTTCTACCTTCGCGGTGTCAAACATCGCGAATAGCTCAGGGATCATTATTTCCATCCCTGGCATTTTATAGTTCATCACGAAGCTCTAGTAGCTTAGTGACAGTGACTTGGAGAACTATATCAATCACTATCTTATCTGGAAGATCAACTCCCACTCGACTCAAGCGATTGTAGCACCCAGACAATCTGAGCACATGCTCACCGATTGAGCTATTCTCCTTCATCTTGCAGGAAAAGAATCTTGTTGGAGGTCTCATACCTCTCAACACGGGCACGAGCCTGAGATCCCAATTTCAGCTCTTAGAACATCTCATATGTTCCGTGACGTTCAAAACGTTTTGGAGCCTCAATTCTAAGCCGTAATGCATGACGCACTGAACTATCAAGTAGTCATCAGAATGTGCGTGTCAGATGTTCACAACATCTACAGACGACGCTTGAGGGGGTGGCGTACCGAGCGGTGCATTAAGGACATAAGCCTTTTGTGCAGCAATGAGGACAATCCTCAGATCACGGACCCAGTCCGCATTATTGCTACCATCATCTTTCAACTCTATTTCTCTAGGAACATATAAAAATTCAAGGGAGCTACAGCGCGAGCTAGTAATCTACAACATAATTTGCAAAGACATTTTGACTATGTTCATGATAATGAGTTTAGTTAATCATATTACTTAAAAATTCCAACTCAAATTGACATCCCACTGGTCATCCGAGTGCTACATGATCCAAATTCACCAACTCAAGTCCGATCATCACGTGAGTTGAGGTGCTTTCAATGGTGAACATCTTCATGTTGATCATATCTACTATATGACTCATGTTTGACCTTTCGGTCTCTTGTGTTCCGAGGCCATGTCTGTACATGCTAGGCTCGTCAAGTTTAACCCGAGTGTTCCGCACGTGCAACACTGGCTTGCACCCGTTGTATGCGAACGTAAAGTCTATCACACCTGATCATCACGTGGTGTCTCGAAACGACGAACTTTCGCAACGGTGCACACTCGGGGAGAACACAATTTATCTTGAAATTTAAGTGAGGGATCACCTTATAATGCTACCGTCGTCCTAAGCAAAATAAGATGCATAAAAGGATTAACATCACAAGCAAATCATAAGTGACATGATATGGCCATGAACTTGTGCTTTTGATCTCCATCTTCAAAGCACCGGCATGATCTCCATCGTCACCGGCATAACACCATGATCTCCATCATCTTGATCTCCATCAATGTGTCACCATGAGGTTGTTGCGCCGACTGTTGCTTCCACGACTATTGCTAACTCATAGTGATAAAGTAAAGCAAAAACGGCGAAAATAATTAAAGACAACCCTATGGCTCCTGTCGGTTGCCGTACTCATCGACATGCAAGTCGTGATATTCTATACAATACATGATCATCTCATACATCACATATATCTCATCATGTAATTGGCCATATCACATCACAACATACCCTGCAAAAACAAGTTAGACGTCCTCTAATTGTTGTTGCAAGTTTTACGTGGCTGCTATGGGTATCTATCAAGAACAATTCTTACCTACGCAAAAAACCACAACGGTGATACAAAAATTGCTATTCAACCTTCTCAAGGACCGCCTTTGTCAAATCTGATCCGACTAAAGTGGGAGAAACAGACACCCGCCAGCCATCTTTATGCAACGAAGTTACATGTCAGTTGATGGAACCGGTCTCTCGTAAGCGTACGAGTAATGTTGGTCCGGGCCGCTTCATCCCAGAATATCGCCGAATCAAGAAAATACCAAGGGAGGAAGCAATCTGAATATCAAAGCCCACAAACTCCTTTGTGTTCTACTCGTGATCTCATCTACACATAGACCTAGCTCAGATGCCACTGTTGGGGAACGTTGCACGGGAAACAAAATTTTTCCTATGCACACGCAAGATCTATCCATGGTGATGAGCATCTACGAGAGGGAGAGTGGATCTACATACCCTTGTAGATCGCTAAGCGGGAAGCGTTAAGAAACGCGGTTGATGTAGTCGAACGTCTTCGCGATCCAAATCGCCGAGCGTCCCGCGATCCAATCACGATCCGTCTCGCGATCCAATCACAATCCGTGCCGCGATCCCATCACGATCCGTCCCGCGATCCTGAGCACGGTCCTTCCGATTTAGCGCCGAACGGACGGCACCTCCGCGTTCAGCACACGTACAGCTCGATGACGATCTCCACCTTGTTGATCCAGCAAGAGGGAGCGGAGAGGTAGATGAGTTCTCCGGCAGCGCGACGGCGTGGCGGCGATGGTGGTGGAACTATTCCGGCAGGGCTTCGCCTAAGCACCGCCGAAACTAGACTAAAGGAGAAAACGATCTAGAGGAAGTAGAGGGAGCACGTGGCAATTAGGGTTAGTTCTCCCCTCTAAATGCTCTAGTATATATAGGAGGGAGGGAGGGGCGGAGGCAGCCTCAAACCCTCAAGGGTTGGCCGAAATAGGAGGTGGAGGAGTCCTACTCCAATCCTACTTGGAGTAGGATTCCTCCTCTCCACTTGAAAACCCTTTCCGCCTTTTGGGTTTTTCCCACCTCCAGCCGCATGGGCCTTGTGGGGGGGGGGGGGGGGTTCGGCCAGCCCACCAGGGGCTGGTTCACCTCCTCCTACAGCCCATGAGGCCCCTTGGGTCGAAAGGACCCTCCCGATGGTCCCCGATACCGTACCGGCACTCCCGGTACACTACCGAAGTACCCGAAACTTTTGCGGTGACCAAAACGGGGCTTCCTATATATCAATCTTTACCTCCAAACAATTCCGGAGCTCCTCATGACGTCGAGGATCTCGTCCGGGACTCCAAACAACTTTCTTTCACCACCATACATAACTCTATTATACCGAAACGTCACCGAACCTGAAGTGTGCAGACCCTACGGGTTCAAGAACTATGTAGACATGACCGAGACACCTCTACGGTCAAGAACCAAAAGCGGGACCTGGATGCCCATATTGGTTCCTACATATTTTATGAAGATCTTTATCGGTCGAACCTCTATGTCAAGGATTCAGTTAATCCCGTATGCTGTTCCCTTTGTTCTTCGGTATTTTACTTGCCCGAGATTCGATCGTCGGTATCTCTATACCTAGTTCCATCTCGTTACCGGCAAGTGTCTTTACTCGTTCCGTAATACAAGATCCCGTGGCTAACTCTTTAGTCACATTGCTTGCAAGGCTTAGTGTGATGTTGTATTACCGAGTGGGCCCTGAGATACCTCTCCGTCACACGGAGTAACAAATCCCAGTCTTGATCCATGCCCACTCAACAGACACCCTCGGAGATACCTGTAGAGTATCTTTATAGTCACCCAGTTACGTTGCGACGTTTGATACACACAAGGTATTCCTCCGGTGTCAGTGAGTTGCATGATCTCATGGTCATAGGAACAGATACTTGACATGCAGAAAACAATAGCAATAAACTGACACGATCATATGCTATGTTCATAGTTTGGGTCTTGTCCATCACATCATTCTCCTAATGATGTGATCCCGTTATCAAATGACATCTCATGTCTATGGCTAGGAAACCTTTAACCATCTTTGATCAACGAGCTAGTCTAGTAGAGGCTTACTAGGGACGCTTTGTTGTCTATGTATCCACACATGTATTTGAGTTTCCAATCAATACAATTATAGCATGGATAATAAACGATTATCATAAAGAGGGAAATATAATAATAACCAATTTATTATTGCCTCTAGGGCATATTTCCAACAATTACGTGACTCACCTTGAAGCCCGTCAAGAGACCATTGAAGGCCTCTTTCAGTCCGATATCGATGGACTGAATGCCTTGCAAAACCGCACCCATAAGAGCACGGTGATCCTCGGAGATGGGGGCGCTTGATAGAGCCTCCTCCATGACCGGCCACCCAGACGTCGGTAGCACCGGTGGTGACCGGCCAGCCCGATCTCTGATCGGGGACCGAGTCGGTAGCTCCGGAGGCACAGCATGCTCCGGAGATTTCCTCGGAGGGGACTGGACATCCCTCTGCTCTTCCTCTTCAGCGGCCAGGGGAGTTTTCTCCCCCTGGTCTTCAGCAGCCGAGGCATCGGCCTCGGCCATGGTGTTGTCACCCCCACCGCCTGTGTTCGGCTCCAAAGGAGCCTGGCAGGATGACACCTCCGCAGCATCCTTCGCGGCCCCGGGAGGTGTGGGGTGTGACGCAGTCCCACTCTTCGCCAGCTCGGCGGGCGGAGACTCCCCATCCGATATTTGGTCAGTAGGGAGAACGCGCGGTGGGCTGCAAATTAAAAGACGTTCTTGCATTTAAAACATTGAAAACTTTGCATAAATAACCCAGGGAGTCTTCGGATTCGTACCTTTGAGCTGGGGGCTTGACCCTTAGGTTCCTTCGGGGAACCTTCTCAAAGTCCTCGGACTCTCCATCAGAGTCCGAGCTGTCATCGGCCAGGATCAACCTCGGCCGACGCGCCCTCTTCAGGGCAGGAGGAGGTACATCCTCCGCGGCGTCCGGCGACGCCGCCCTCTTTCTTGTGAGGGGGGAAACGCCTTCCCCCCCGTCCTCATGCTCTTCCTCATGGCTAGAGGAGGCATGGGTTTCCTCGGACATGGCGTCTGGCTGGTCCTTTATGCGGAGACCTTCTCTGGCTTTCTTCTTCTTCTCCTTCTTCTCGGGCACCGAGTACGGCGCCACGACGAGCATCGCCGTCAACAACTCCGACCTGGGGTCTTCGGGTTGTGGTGCGGGATGATACGTCTCCAACGTATCTATAATTTTTGATTGTTCCATGCTATTATATTATCTGTTTTGGATGTTTTATAAGCATTAATATGCTATTTTATATTATTTTTGGGACTAACCTATTAATCTAGAGCCTAGTGCCAGTTTATGTTTTGTCCTTGTTTTTGAGTATTGCAGATAAGGAATATTAAACGGAGTCCAAACGGAATAAAATCTTCGGAATGATTTTTCTTGGACCAGAAGAAACCCAGCAGACTTGGAGATGAAGGTAGGAGACCTGTCGGGAGATCACAAGCCAACAGGGCGCGCCCTAGGGGGGGGGCGCCCCCCTGGCTTGTGGCCCCACGGCAGCCCTCCTAACCCTATTCTTCGGCCTATAAATTCCCAAATATTCACTGGATACCAAAAAGAGCCACGAAAATACTTTTCCGCCACCGGAAGTCTCTGTTCCCATGAGATCCAATCTTGGAGCCTTTTCCGGTAATCTGCCGGAGGGGGATTCGGTCATGGAGGGCATCTACATCAACTTCATTGCCCCTTTGATGATGCGTGAGTAGTTTACCACAGACCTTCGGGTCCATAGCTAGTAGCTAGATGGCTTCTTCTCTCTCTTTGTTCTTCAATACCATGTTCTTCATGATCTTCATGGAGATCTATCCGATGTAATACTCTTTTACTGTGTGTTTGTCGAGATCCGATGAATTGTGGGTTTATGATCAGCTTATCTATGAATATTATTTGAATC
Source organism: Elymus sibiricus (assembly GCA_039707655.1). Taxonomy (NCBI): domain Eukaryota; kingdom Viridiplantae; phylum Streptophyta; class Magnoliopsida; order Poales; family Poaceae; genus Elymus; species Elymus sibiricus. Next base: position 470,286,767 of record CM077669.1, read on the forward strand.
TTCTCTGAATTCTTATATGCATGATTTCATATCTTTGCAAGTCTCTTCGAGTTATTGGTTTGGTTTGGCCAACTAGATTGGTAATTCTTGCAATGGGAGAAGTGCTTAGTTTTGGGTTCAATCTTGCGGTGTCCTCACCCAGTGACAAAGTAGGGGTAGCGAGGCATGTATTTGTATTGTTGCCATCGAGGATAAAAAGATGGGGTTTTCATCATATTGCTTGAGTTTATCCCTCTACATCATGTCATCTTACCTAATGCGTTACTCTGTTCTTCATGAACTTAATACTCTAGATGTAGGCAGGAGTCGGTCGATGTGTGGAGTAATAGTAGTAGATGCAGAATCGTTTCGGTCTACTTCACACGGACGTGATGCCTATATGCATAATCATTGCCTTGGATATCGTCATAACTATTCGCTTTTCTATCAATTGCTCGACAGTAATTTGTTCACCCATCGTATTATTTTCATTCATGAGAGAAGCCTCTAGTGAAACCTATGGCCCCCGGGTCTATTTTCCATATTATATTTTCAGATCTATAAACCAAAAATACAAAAAATACTTCGCTGCATTATTTTTACTTTTGTTTTACTTTATGTTCTAGCAATCTTTTATATCTATCTCTATCAGATCTCATCCTTGCAAATAACCGTGAAGGGTTTGACAACCCCTTTTAGCGTTGGGTGCAAGAGTTTGATTGTTTGTGTAGGTGCTAAGATTGGGGACTTGCTTGTATCTCCAGTGGATTGATACCTTGGTTCTCAACAACTGAGGGAAATACTTATCTACTTTGCTGCATCACCCTTTCCTCTTCAAGGGAAAACCAACGCAAGCTCAAGAAGTAGCAAGAAGGATTTCTGGCGCCGTTGCCGAGGAGATCTACATCAAGCCTACCAAGTACCCATCATAAACTCATCTCTTGCATTTACATTATTTCCCATTTGCCTCTCGTTTTCCTCTCCCCCACTTCTAAAACGATTTTCAGAAAAAAACCAAAAAGATTTGCCTTTTTATTCGCCCTTCTTCCGTTCGTCTTTTCGTTTGCTTTTCGTTTGCTTGTGTGCTAGATTGCTTGCTTTGTCACCATGACTCAAGAGAATACCATGTTGTGTGACTTCTCCAATACTAATAATAATGATTTTATTAGTACTCCGATTGCTCCCGCCACTAGTGCGAAATCTTATGAAATTAATGCTGCTTTGCTTAATCTTGTTATGAAAGAACAATTTTCCGGCCTTCCCAGTGAAGATGCCGCATCCCATCTAAATACTTTCGTTGAGTTGTGTGATATGCAAAAGAAGAAAGATGTGGATAATGATATTGTTAAATTGAAGCTATTTCCGTTCTCACTACGAGATCGTGCTAAAAACTTGGTTTTCATCTTTGCCTAAAAATAGTATTGATTCATGGAATAAGTGTAAAGATGCTTTTATTTCCAAGTACTTTCCTCCCGCTAAGATCATCTCCCTTAGGAACGATATAATGAATTTTAAGCAACTTGATCATGAGCATGTTGCACAATCATGGGAGAGGATGAAGCTAATGATTAGAAATTGCCCCGCGCATGGTTTGAGTTTATGGATGATTATACAAATTTTCTATGCGGGATTGAATTTTGCTTCTAGAAATCTTTTAGATTCCGCCGCGGGTGGTACTTTTATGGAAATCACATTAGGAGAAGCTACTAAACTCCTAGATAATATTATGGCAAATTACTCTCAATGGCATACCAAAAGATCTCCTACTAGTAAAAAAGTGCATGCTATTGAAGAAATAAATACTTTGAGTGAAAAGATGGATGAATTGATGAAATTGTTTTCTAGTAAGAGTGCTCCTATTGATCCTAATGATATGCCTTTGTCTTCTTTGATTGGAAATAATAATGAATCTATGGATGTGAATTTTGTTGGTAGGAACAATTTTGGTAATAACGCGTATAGAGGTAATTTCAATCCTAGGCCGTTTCCTAGTAATTCCTCTAATAATTATGGTAATTCCTACAACAATTCTTATGGAAATTATAATAAGATGCCCTCTGATCTTGAGAATAATATTAAAGAATTTATTAGCTCGCAAAAAGGTTTCAATGCTATGATTGAAGAAAAATTGCTCAAGATTGATGATTTGGCTAGGAACGTTGATAGAATTTCTCTTGACATTGATTCTTTGAAAATTAGATCTATTCCACCCAAGCATGATATTAATGAGTCTTTAAAGGCTATGAGAATTTCTATTGATGAGTGTAAGGAAAGAACCGCTAGAATACGTGCTAAGCGTGAATGGCTTGAAAAGGTGTGTTCTCATGATAATAATGATGAAGATCTTAAAGTGATTGATGTGACTCCTATTGAATCTTTGTTTTCTAATATAAATCTTGATAAAGATGGGACTGGATATAAGTCAACTTTAGTTAAAAGGCGTCCCAATGATTGGAGTTTATAGATCTTAATGCTAAGATTGATAAAAGTGGGATTGAAGAGGTCAAAACTTTAAATAGCAATGAACCCACTCTTTTAGATTTCAATGACTTTAATTATGATAGTTGTTCTTTGATTGATTGTGTTTCCTTGTTGCAATCCATGTTGAATTCTCCGCATGCTTATAATCAAAACAAAGCTTTTACTAAACATATCGTGGATGCTATGATGAAATCTTTTGAAGAAAAACTTGAGTTGGAAGTTTCTATACCTAGAAAGCTTTATGATGAGTGGGAACCTACTATTAAGATTAAAATTAAAGATTATGAGTGCCATGCTTTGTGTGATTTGGGTGCTAGCGTTTCCACGATTCCAAAAACTTTATGTGATGTGCTAGGTTTCCGTGAATTTGATGATTGCTCTTTAAATTTGCATCTAGCGGATTCCACCATTAAGAAACCTATGGGAAGGATTAATGATGTTCTTATTGTTGCAAATAGTAATTATGTGCCCGTAGATTTCATTGTTCTTGATATAGATTGCAATCCTACATGTCCTATTATTCTTGGTAGACCTTTCCTTAGAACGATTGGTGCAATTATTGATATGAAGGAAGGAAATATTAGATTCCAATTTCCATTAAGAAAAGGCATGGACCACTTTCCTAGAAAGAAAATAAAATTACCTTATGAATCTATTATGATAGCTAGTTATGGATTGCATACCAAAGATGACAATACCTAGATCTATTGCGTTATGCCTAGCTAGGGGCGTTAAACAATAGCGCTTGTTGGGAGGCAACCCAATTTTATTTTTTATGCTTTTGTGTTTGCTTCTGTTTTTGAGTGTTTTACACATTATTACCTCTGTATTAATTGTGTTTTCTTATTTAAATTAGTGTTTGAGCCAAGTAAGACCTTCGGGATGGTCTACGGTGTTTGTGATTTGATTTTGCTGAAAAACAGAAACTTTTGCTCTCAGTCCAGGAATTTTGTAAATTCACTGGAATATGATTTTGATCTGAAATTTTTACACAAGACTTATATACAAATTTCCCTGATTTGCTAATTTTTAAGAATTTTTTGAGTTACATAAGTATTCGAAGTCTATAGATTTGTACAGACTGTTCTGTTTTAGACAATTCTGTTTTCTTTGTGTTGTTTGCTTATTTTGATGTATCTATGGGTTGTATCGGGGGGTATGAACCATGGAGAAGTTGGAATACAGTAGATATTACACCAATATAAATAAAGAATGAGTTTACAACAGTACCTAAAGTGGTGATTTATTTTTCTTATACTAACGGATCTCATGAGTTTTTTGTTGAGTTTTGTGTTGTGAAGTTTTCAAGTTTTGGGTAAAGATTTGATGGACTATGGAATAAGGAGTGGAAAGAGCCTAAGCTTGGGGATTCCCAAGGCACCCCAAGCCATATCCAAGGATACCAAAAAGCCTAAGCTTGGGGATTCCCCGGAAGGCATCCCCTCTTTCGTCTTCAATCCATCGGTAAATTTACTTGAGGCTATATTTTTTATTCACCACATGATATGTGTTTTGCTTGGAGCGTCTTGTATGATATGAGTCTTTGCTTTTTAGTTTGCCACAATCATCCTTGCTGCACACATATTTTGAGGGGGACACACATTAATCATGAATTTATTAGAATACTCTATGTGCTTCACTTATATCTTTTGAGCTAGGCAATGTTGCTCTAGTACTTCACTTATATCTTTTTAGAGCACGGTGGTGTTTTATTTTATAGAAATTATTGAACTTTCGTACCTCACTTATATTATTTTGAGAGTCTTTAAACAGCATGGTAATTGTTTTAGGTTATGAATTTATTCCTAATATAATGGGCATCCAAGAGGGATATAATAAAAACTTTCATATTAAGTGCATTGGATACTATGAGAAGTTTGATTCCTTGCATATAGTGTTGAGATGTAGAGATGGTAATATGAGAGTCATGCTAGTGAGTAATTGTGAATTGGTAGAAATACTTGTGTTAAAGTTTGTGATTCCCGTAGCATGCACGTATGGTGAACCGTTATGTAACGAAGTCGGAACATGATTTGTTTAATGATTGTCAACCTTTGTGTGAGGGTCGGGAGCGCGCGATGGTTAACTCCTACCAACCTCTCCCCAAGGAGCATGCGTCTAATACTTTGCTTCGATAACTAATAGACTTTTGCAATAAGTATGTGAGTTCTTTATGACTAATGTTGAGTCCATGGATTATACGCACTCTCACCCTTCCACCTTTGCTAGCCTCTCTAGTACCGCGCAACTTTCGCCGGTGCATTAAACCCACCTTCCACAAAACAGCCACCATATACTTTCCTCAAAACAGCCACCATACCTACCTATTATGGCATTTCCATAGCCATTCCGAGATATATTGCCATGCAACTTTCACCGTTCCGTTTTTCATGACACGCACCATCACTTTCATATTGCATATAGAGTCATATGTTGTTCTAGGTATCGAGTTGTAATTTTTGAGTTGTAAGTAAATAAAAGTGTGATGATTTTCATTATTAGAGCATTGTCCCGTGAGAGAAAAGGATGATGGAAGCTATGACTCCCTCACAAGTTGGGATGAGTCTCCAGACTTTACAAATAATAAAAGAGGCCAGCGAAGCCCAAATAAAAAAAAGAGGCCAAAGATGCCCACCAAAATAAATAAAAATAATAATGAGAGAAAGAGAGAAGGGACAATGCTACTATGTTTTTCCACACTTGTGCTTCAAAGTAGCACCATGATCTTCATGATAGAGAGTCTCCTATTTTGTCACTTTCATATAACTAGTGGAATTTTTCATCTTATGCACAACCACTTAGTTTCTTTTTGAGCTTTCATACACTTATAGCTCTAGTGCATTCGTTGCATGGCAATCCCTACTCACTCACATCGATATCTATTGATGGGCATCTCCATAGCCCGTTGATACGCCTAGTTGATGTGAAACTATCTTCTCATTTTTCCTCACAACCTCCACCATATTCTATTCCACCTATAGTGCTATATCCATGGCTCACGCTCATGTATTGCGTGAGAGTTGAAAAGGTTTGAGAACATAAAAAGTGTGAAACAATTGCTTGACTTGTCATCGGGGTTGTACATGATTTAGATACTTTGTGTGGGGAAGATGGAGCATAGCCAGACCATATGATTTTGTAGGGATAACTTTCTAAGGCCATGTTATTTCGAAAGGACGCAATTGCCTTGTTAGTATGTTTGAAGTATTACTATTTTTATGTCAATATTAGACTTTTGTTTTGAATCTTATGGATCTGAATATTCATGCCACAATAAAGAATATTACATGGATAAATATGTTAGGTAGCATTCCACATCAAAAATTCTGTTTTTATCATTTACCTACTCGAGGACGAGCAGGAATTAAGCTTGGGGATGCTTGATACGTCTCCAACGTATCTATAATTTTTGATTGTTCCATGCTATTATATTATCTGTTTTGGATGTTTTATAAGCATTAATATGCTATTTTATATTATTTTTGGGACTAACCTATTAATCTAGAGCCTAGTGCCAATTTCTGTTTTTTCCTTGTTTTTGAGTATTGCAGATAAGGAATATTAAACGGAGTCCAAACGGAATAAAATCTTCAGAACGATTTTTCTTGGACCAGAAGAAACCCAGCAGACTTGGAGATGAAGGCAGGAGACCTGCCGGGAGATCACAAGCCACCAGGGCGCGCCCTAGGGTAGGGGGCGCGCCCCTGGCTTGTGGCCCCACGGCAGCCCTCCTAACCCTATTCTTCGGCCAATAAATTCCCAAATATTCCCTGGATACCAAAAAGGGCCACGAAAATACTTTTCCGCCGCTGGAAGCCTGTGTTCCCGTGAGATCCAATCTTGGAGCCTTTTCCGGTAATCTGCCGGAGAGGGATTCGATCACGGAGGGCATCTACATCAACTCCATTGCCCCTCCGATGATGCGTGAGTAGTTTACCACAGACCTTCGGGTCCATAGCTAGTAGCTAGATGGCTTCTTCTCTCTCTTTGTTCTTCAATACCATGTTCTTCATGATCTTCATGGAGATCTATCCGATGTAATACTCTTTTGCGGTGTGTTTGTCGAGATCCGATGAATTGTGGGTTTATGATCAGCTTATCTATGAATATTATTTGAATCTTCTCTGAATTCTTATATGCATGATTTCATATCTTTGCAAGTCTCTTCGAGTTATTGGTTTGGTTTGGCCAACTAGATTGGTAATTCTTGCAATGGGAGAAGTGCTTAGTTTTGGGTTCAATCTTGCGGTGTCCTCACCCAGTGACAAAGTAGGGGTAGCGAGGCACGTATTTGTATTGTTTCCATCGAGGATAAAAAGATGGGGTTTTCATCATATTGCTTGAGTTTATCCCTCTACATCATGTCATCTTACCTAATGCGTTACTCTGTTCTTCATGAACTTAATACTCTAGATGCAGGCAGGAGTCGGTCGATGTGTGGAGTAATAGTAGTAGATGCAGAATCGTTTCGGTCTACTTCACACGGATGTGATGCCTATATGCATAATCATTGCCTTGGATATCGTCATAACTATGCGCTTTTCTATCAATTGCTCGATAGTAATTTGTTCACCCATCGTATTATTTTCCTTCATGAGAGAAGCCTCTAGTGAAACCTATGGCCCCCGGGTCTATTTTCCATTTTATATTTTCAGATCTATAAACCAAAAATACAAAAAATACTTCGCTGCATTATTTTTACTTTTGTTTTACTTTACGTTCTAGCAATCTTTTATATCTATCTCTATCAGATCTCATCCTTGCAAATAACCGTGAAGGGATTGACAACCCCTTTTAGCGTTGGGTGCAATAGTTTGATTGTTTGTGTAGGTGCAAAGATTGGGGACTTGCTTGTATCTCCTACTGGATTGATACCTTGGTTCTCAACAACTGAGGGAAATACTTATCTACTTTGCTGCATCACCCTTTCCTCTTCAAGGGAAAACCAACGCAAGCTCAAGAAGTAGCACGGGACAGTTAACCCTCACGGTTTTACTCAACCATTTCTGCGAAAATGAGGGGGAAGGCGTTCAGTCTTTTTTGTCAAAGAAACAGAGTCAAGGGATTAAAATTATACCGTACCTGGGTAGGTGGGTTATCGGTGCTTAGGCCCAAATCCTCTTCCTTGGCCGGCCAGCTTTTCCGAGGCTTGAATAATGCCTTCCACAACTTCTCGGAGGTAGTCCGGAAGAGCTGGCGCACGGTAGGCTCGTCCTCACGCTGGTAGCCTGGTAGGCCCACATTGGGGAGGCCCGGCGCTGACAGGGGAGGATACGGCGATGGAGCATGACCTGGACCACATCGACCAGCTCAGCCTTGGCCTTGATCACCGTGGTAATGCGCTTCTGCAGCAATTTCACCTCTGCATTCGACCCCCAGTCAAGGCCCTTCCTGAGCCACGAGGTCAATCTCATAGGGGGTCCGGATCTGAACTCGGCAGGCGCCACCCAGCTCTCATCTCTTGGTTCGGTGATGTAGAACCATTCTTTCTGCCAGATCTTGATTGTGTCGATAAAAGTGCCGGTTGGCCACTCAACGCGGGGGAGCTTGTTGATTACCGCCCGTCCGCAGTCTGCGTGCTCGCCCGCGACAGTCTTCGGCTTGACGTTGAAAACCTTGAGCCACAGGCCGAAGTGCGGCTCGACCCGCAGGAAGGCTTCACAAAGAATGATGAAAGCCAAAATATGCATAAAGGAGTTCGGGGGAAGATCATGGAAGTCCAACCCGTAGAAGAACATGAGGCCCCTGACGAAGGGGTGGAGCGGGAAGCTCAGTCCCCGGATTAAATGGGGGACAAATACCACCCTTTCGCCTGGCTTAGGGGTGGGGATGACTTGGTTCGCTTCTGGAGCGCGGTGGAAGACGTTGGCGGGGAGGTCGCCGGCGAGCTTTAGCTCCCGGATATCCTTGTCGGTGACCGTGGAGGCCTCCCACTTGCCCATAGAGCCCAAACCCGCCATGGCTAGGCTCGGAAGGGAAGTTGAGGAAGAACTGGATCTGGGCTCTCGGAGCTTGGGAAAATTGGGAAAGCAGAGGATGAGAATGGGAAGCGTGAATAAGCCTTGGGGTTTTTACCCTTTTATGGGGCGTAACACCGATTAACCTCCCTTTACTGCGCCGCAAATCTCTCCGCTTCCCAAGACGCATGTACCGTTATGCACGCGCAAAAGGAACTTGGATGCTAATCATATCCCGTGTGAAACGGGGCACGATCTATACATTGATGAGTCGTGCTAATGTAAAAACGGCCTCGATCAGCGAATCAAGTTTTCATAACTGGTTCAGCGGTCGTGGTAGGCCACGACCCTTCGTCAGAAAGGTTGTCAGAAAAAAACACTGTTTACACTTTGACGTTTGGCCTTTGGAACTGAACAACTCATGGTGTTCGGGATATCGTGTGATCGGAAACCGGACAAGTATCAGTCGATCTTTAATGGGAAGAAGAACTCACCCTACAAGCCGAAGACTCTGATCAAGCGGAGCTGCCCAAGCCGAGACCCTTGGCGTTGGGGGCTAGTTCGGAGGCTACTGAGGGAGTCCTGGACTAAGGGGTCCTCGGGCTGCTGGCCTATGTCTCAATAGGCCGGCTTGGTGGGCCGCACTCTGACTGTCGCGGGGAGGGCCGGATACATCGAGACCCTGTGTTCTAGAAGGAAGTCCCGAAGGCGCATCGTGCACTCCAAGTCAAGATGAGGGAATCGACGTCTCCATTCTCGGCAGGAGTCTTGTCATGTGTAAACCCTAGGTACGTCCCGGTGTCTATATAAACCGGGAGGGTTTTAGATCGTAAGACAGAGAAACTCATCTAGGGTTTTAGCTAGTCGATCTCGAGGTAGATCAACTCTGTAACCTTCATACCATCAATATAATCGAGCAGGACGTAGGGTTTTACCTCCATAGGAGGGCCCGAACCTGGGTAAACATCGTCTCCTTCGTCCCCTTGTTACCATCGATCCAAGACTCAAGCTCGGGACCCCCTACCCGAGATCCGCCGGTTTTGACACCGACAATGGGTGAGTCCCGTTCATTGTGTCCCTAAGAAGGGAGGTATTACCGTTGTTCCTAATGATAAAAATGAACTCATTCCACAAAGAATTGTTACTGGCTATAGAATGGTAATTGATTTTAAATAAAGCTACTAGAAAAGATCATTACCCTCTTCCTTTGATTGATCAAATGCTAGAAAGATTATCTAAGCACACACACTTTTTGTTTTCTGGAAGGATATTCTGGTTTCTCTCAAATTCCCGTGTCACAATCTGATCAAGAGAAAACCACCTTTACTTGTCCTTTTGGAACCTATGCTTATAGACATATGCATTTTGGTTTATGCAATGCACATGCTACCTTTCAAAGATGTATGACTGCTATATTCTCTGACTTTTGTGAAAAGATTGTGGAGGTTTTCATGGATGATTTTTCCGTTTACGGGACTTCTTTTGATGATTGCTTAAGCAAACTTGATCGAGTTTTGCAGAGATGTGAACAAACTAATCTTGTCTTGAATTGGGAGGAGTTCCACTTTATGGTTAATGAAGGTATTGTCTTGGGCATAAAATATCTGAACGTGGTATTGAGGTGGATAAAGCTAAAGTTGATGCAATTGAGAAAATGTCGTCTCCTAAAGATATTAAAGGTATTCGAAGTTTCCTTGGTCATGCTGGTTTCTATAGGAGGATCATTAAAGACTTCTCTAAAATTTCTAGGCCCCTTACTAATATTTTGCAAAAGGATATCCCTTTTGTTTTTGTTGATGATTGTGTGGAAGCCTTTGAAACACTCAAGAAAGCCTTAACCTCTGCACCTATCGTTCAACCACCTGATTGGAACTTGCCTTTTGAAATTATGTGTGATGCTAGTGATTATGTTGTTGGTGTTGTTATAGGACAAATAGTTGATAAGAAATTGAATGTTATCCATTATGCTAGCAAAACTCTAGACAGTGCCCAACGAAATTATGCTACTACGGAAAAAGAATTTTTAGCAGTTGTGTTTGCTTGTGATAAATTTATATCCTATATTGTTGATTCCAAGGTTATCGTTCACACCGATCATGCTACTATAAAATATCTTATGGAAAAGAAAGATGCTAAACCTACACTCATTAGGTGGGTTCTCTTGCTTCAAGAATTTGACTTACATGTCGTTGATAGGAAGGGAGCTGAGAACCCCGTAGGTGATAACTTGTCCAGGTTAGAAAATATTCTTGATGACGCACTACCTATTGATGATAGTTTTCCTGACGAGCAGTTAGGTGCAATAAGTGTTTCTCAAAACACCCCTTGGTATGCTGATTATGCTAATTACATTGTCGCTAAATATATACCACCTACCTTCACATACCAACAAAATAAAAAATTCTTCTATGATTTAAGACACTACTTTTGGGATGACCCACATCTTTATAAAGAAGGAGTAGATGGTCTTATTAGACGTTGTGTACCTGAGCATGAACAGGAACAAATCCTATGGAAATGTCATTCTGAAGCTTATGGAGGACATCATGCGGGAGATAGAACTGCTCAGAAGGTATTGCAATCTGGTTTTTATTGGCCTACTCTCTTCAAGGATGCCCGTAAGTTTGTCTTGTCTTGTGATGAATGTCAAAGAAATGGTAATATAGGTAAGCGTCTGGAAATGCCTATGAATTATTCACTTGTTGTCAAACCATTTAATGTTTGGGGTTTTGATTATATGGGACCTTTTCCTTCCTCTAACGGGTATACTCATATTTTGGTTGCCGTTGATTATGTCACTAAGTGGGTAGAAGCTATTCCAACTAGTAGTGCCGATCACCACACCTCCATTAAAATGCTTAAATAGGTTATCTTTCCAAGGTTTGGAGTCCCTAGATATTTAATGAGTGATGGTGGTTCACACTTTATTCACGGTGCTTTCCGTAAGATGCTTGCTAAATATGATGTTAACCAGAGAATTGCATCACCCTATCATCCTCAATCTAGTGGTCAAGTTGAACTTAGCAATAGGGAAATAAAATTAATATTACAAAAAACTGTCAGTAGGTCTCGAAAGAATTGGTCTAAGAAACTAGATGATGCGCTTTGGGCCTATAGAACAGCTTATAAAAATCCTATGGGTACGACTCCATACAAAATGGTATATGGTAAAGCTTGTCATTTGCGTCTAGAGTACGAACATAAAGCATTTTGGGCAATTAACGAACTCAACTATGATTTGAAACTTGCCGGTGAGAAGAGGCTATTTGATATTAGCTCACTAGATGAATGGAGAACCCAAGCCTACGAAAATGCCAAACTATTCAAAGAAAAAGAAAAAAGATGGCATGACAAAAGAATCCAAAAGCGGGAATTCAAAATAGGAGACTATGTTCTTTTGTTCAACTCCCGTTTAAGATTCTTTGCAGGTAAGCTTCTCTCTAAATGGGAAGGACCATATATTATCGAAGATGTTTATCGTTCTGGAGCTATCAAGATTAACAATGCCGAAGGTACTAACCCGAAGGTGGTCAATGGACAAAGAATTAAGCACTATATCTCAGGTACGCCTATTAATGTTGAAAGCAATGTTATCGAAACCATGACACCGGGGGAACACATAAAAGAAACCTTTCGGAACACTCCAGAATTCTGAAAAAAATAGGAGGTACATGATACGGTAAGTAAATGGACTCCGAAAAATCCGCAAACATATTTCTTGTCAGTTTTGGAATATTAGAAAATTTTGGAAACTAAGAAATAAACCGGAAGGCGATCGAGGTGAGCACGATACACCAAGGCGCGCCAGCCCTGTCAGGCGCGCCCTGGTGGGTTGTGCCCACCTCGGACACCTTCCCGACTCCGTTTTCCTTCCATATGCTTGTTTCCCAAGAATAAAATTCTATATATATACCCCCGACTGTTTTGACGACCACATCGCAGAAAAATCCTCTATTCTTGTTTCGTGCTGTCTTCCTATCAGATCTGTCAAGCCCGGCATCATGTCTTCTCCCTCTTCTAACAACATAGAAGAAGATGCCTGGCTAATGAAGATGGAGTTGAAGAAGGAGGAGCCAAAAGAAGATAACAAGGAAGACAAGGGCAAGAAGGCTATGGAGGGTCAGCCCCTAGAAGGAGGGCAATCCCTACCAACAAAGGAGGGGGAAGAAGAAGATATCCTTCAACCTTATTACAGTCACCTCACCCCTATTGAAATAGAAGCTTTTAGGGCTTTCGAAGCGGTCCGTGTCCACATTAAATTTCTCATTCGTGAATATATTTTGCTAGAAGAGCACATCAATACCCTTCAGAGAGTCATCCGCAAATTGGAGTACCTATTGAGTCTGAAGTGTGATACTTCGTCACCACCCCCTTCTTCATCACCACCACCAAAGGAGGCCTGAGCACACGGGTATGGGCACTCCCCTTGGCTTGAGCCAAGCTTGGGGTAGGTGCCCCGGTATCGTATCCCCATCACTTTTATTCTCCTTTACCTTTTTAGTTCGATCTTTAGTTCCGTTTTGATTTAGCTGAATAAAAGTTTAGCATGATCTATTTTCATGTGTTTGTTTCGTGGTCTATCTATCTATGTAATTGAGTGAGAGTTATATATAATAAAGTTTAGTTTGAGTTTTCGCCTCTCTACTTTCTTGTTGCAATCAAAATAAAGGAAAAAGAAATAAATGAAAAGAATCATATGTTAATCTTATGGTGAGTAATTACAGCACATAAGGAAAAGTATAAGTAGTAAAATTTATTGGAGATTGACAAACATAGAATTGGTCAATGATGCAATTCATGAAAGAATTAATAAGGGAAGAGAAGATTCACATGCAAATACACCATCTTGGACATCTTTTATGATTGTGAGCCCCCATTAAATATTATATGTCAAAATGGTTGACGTTGGACAAGGAAGACAACGTAATGATTTATGTTTGTTCATATCCACATAGAAGTTATATTGTCATAGATCCTTCAACATGTGGTGCTTGCTCAATACCTTTGCTAGCCAAAAAAAATCCGCACTAAGTAGAGATACTACTTGTGCATCCAAAAACCCAAAGCCAAATTCATTCTTTGAGAGTCCACCACACCTACCTATGGATCGAGTAAGACCCTTCAAGTAAGTTGTCATCGGTGCAATAAGGCAATAAAAATTGCTTCTAAATGTGTTTTGATCAATTAGTGTAATAGAAAATTGAGCGCTATACGAACTTATGATGGCAAAGTAATAAAAGATACGGACTGCATAATAAAGGTTGCTATCATAGGGGGAAATATAGCGTGACATTCTTTTACATTAAGGGATTGGGCATACAAACCAAAAAGCGCATCACAACCTCTGCTTCCCTCTGCGAAGGGCCTATCTTTTACTTTTATGTATTTACTTTTATGCAAGCATCAAGTATTCTTCCCTATTCCTTTTTACTTTTTCTTTTGCAAGCATCATGTGGTGAGGAAAGATCTAGGCACATATATCCAGTTGGATGTGAGTGGGCATGAGTTATTATTGTTGACCTCACCCTTGAGGTGAATACGTTGAGAGGCGAAACTATAAGCCCCTATCTTTCTATGTGTCCGGTTGAAACTTTTTGCTCATGGGTATGCTATGAGTGTTAGCAATCATAAAAAACTAAATGATGGTTGAGTATGTGGACTTGCCAAAAAGGCTCCGACATGAGACCCTTCCTGAAAATATGATGGATTGTAGTTGCAAAGTTGACTGAGAACATAGTTTGTTGGTTTTCAATAAGGTTTATACTTTATACTTCTATATTGTGATGAATTGTTACTTGTGCATGAGAACTTATATGATGAAAGTTATATGAATAAGTTTTATGCTAGAGTTTGTTGCTGCTATGATAATAAGCATGATGCTACTATGTTTGTATTTTGTTTTTATCGACACCTGTCTCTCAAACCATGTGGACATGCTTTTCAATTTCGGCTTTTCGCTTGAGGACAAGCGAGGTCTAAGCTTGGGGGAGTTGATACGTCCATTTTGCATCATGATTTCCTACTGTTATTTATTATTTTTTGTTGAATAATAATGCTTTAGGGAGTGATTCTAATGCCTTTTCTCTCATAATATGCAAGGTTTACACAAAGAGGGAGAATACCGGCACCTGGAATTCTGGACCTAAAAAAGCTCATCAGAGATACCTATTCTGCACATGTCCAATGGAGCTGAAACTTTACGGAGATTATTTTTGGAATTAATAAAAAATAATGGAGTAAAGAACTACCGAAGGGGGCCACCCTGGTGGGCACAAGACACCAGGGCGCGTCAGGCCCCCCAAGCGCCCCCTGGTGGGTTGTGCCCTCCTCGGCCCACCTTCGGTGCCCATCTTCTGGTATATAAGGTCTTTTTACCTAGAAAAAATAGGAGAGGACTTTCGGGAAGCAACGCCGCCGTCTCGAGGCAGAACTTGGGCAGGATCACTTTTGCCCTCCGGCGGAGCGATTCCGCCGGGGAACTTCCCTCCCGGAGGGGAAATCGAAGCCATCGTCATCACCAACACCCCTCTCATCTTTGGGAGGCCAATCTTCATCAACAACTTCAACAGCACCATCTCCCCTCAAACCCTAGTTCATCTCTTGTGTTCAATCTTTGTACTGAAACCTCAGATTGGTACCTGTGGGTGACTAGAAGTGTTGATTACCTTGCGTAGTTGATTACTATATGGTTTATTTGGTGGAAGATTATAAGTTAAGATCCATTATGCTATTCAATACCCCTCTGATCTTGAGCATGATTATTATTTGTGAGTAGTTACCTTTGTTCTTGAGGTCACGGGAGAAGTCATGTCGCAAGTAATCATGTGAATTTGATATGTGTTTGATATTTTGATGATGTGTATGTTGTGATTCCCATAGTGGTGTCATGTGAACGTCAACTACATGACACTTCACCATACTTGGGCCTAAGGAAATGCATTGTGGAGTAGTTATTAGATGATGGGTGGCTAGAGTGACAGAAGCTTAAACCCTAGTTTATGCGCTACTTCGAAAAGGGGCTGATTTGGATCCAAATGTTTAATGCTATGGTTAGATTTTATCTTAATACTTTTCTCATAATTGCAGATGCTTGCGAGGGGGTTAATCATAAGTGGGAGGTTGTTCAAGTAAGAACAGCACCCAAGCACCGGTCCACCCACATATCAAATTATCAAAGTAGCGAACACGAATCAAACCAACATGGTAAAAGTGACTAGATGAAATTCATGTGTACCCTCAAGAACACTTTGCCTATTACTAGAAACTGTTCTGGCCCGTCCTTTGCCAGAAAAGGATTGGGCTACCTTCCTGCACTTTATTTACCGTTACCGTTACTTGCTCGTTACCAATTATCTTGCTATCAAACTATCTGTTACCTACAATTTCAGTGCTTGCAGAAATTACCTTGCTGAAAACCGCTTGTCATTTCCTTCTGCTCCTCGTTGGGTTCGACACTCTTACTTATCGAAAAGGACTACGATTGATCCCCTATACTTGTGGGTCATCAGAGATCATGGTGTCATGCCGGTGATGATGGAGATCATGCCGGTGCTTTGAAGATGGGGATCAAAAGCACAAGTTCATGGCCATATCTTGTCACTTATGATTTGCATGTGATGTTAATCCTTTTATGCATCTTATTTTGCTGAGGGCGACGGTAGCATTATAAGGTGATCCCTCACTAAAATTTCAAGATAAAATTGTGTTCTCCCCGAGTGTGCACCGTTGCAAAAGATCGTCGTTTCGAAGCACCACGTGATGATCGGGTGTGATAGACTCTACGTTCACATACAATGGGTGCAAGCCAGTTTTGCACATGCGGAACACTCGGGCTAAACTTGACGAGCCTAGTATGTACAGACATGGCCTCGGAACACAAGAGACCGAAAGTTCGAACATGAGTCATATATTAGATATGATCAACATGGAGATGTTCACCATTGAAACCACCTCATCTCACGTGATGATCGGACTTGGGTTGGTGAATTTGGATCAAGTAGCACTCGGATGACCGGAGGGATGTCAATTTGAGTGGTAGTTTTAAGTAATATGATTAACTAAACTCATTATCTTGAACAATAGTCTAAGTTATCTTTGCAAATTTATGTTGTAGATCAATGGCTCGCGCAGTAGCTCCCCTGAATTTCAATGCGTTCCTAGAGAAAACCAAGCTGAAAGATGATGGAAGTAACTTTGTAGACTGGGCCTGTAATCTGAGGATTATCCTCACGGCTGCCCAAAAGGCTTATGTCCTTGATGCATCGATCGGTGACCAACCCGCCCCATCGTCTGTGGACGTTATGAACGCCTGGCAGACGCGTGTTGATGACTACTCAATAGTTCAGTGTGCTATGTTGTATGGCTCAGAACCGGGACTTCAAAGACGTTTTGAACGTCATGGAGCATATGAGATGTTTCAGGAGTTGAAGTTTGTTTTTGAGAAGAATGCCCGGATCGAGAGGTATGAGACCTCCGATAAGTTCTATGCTTGCAAGATGGAGGAGAACGGGTCTGTCAGTGAGCACATACTCAGAATGTCTGGGTATTACAACCGTCTGGCTGAGTTGGGAGTTGTGCTCCCACCAGAGGCGATCACTGATAGAGTTCTTCAATCGTTACCACCTAGCTACAAATGCTTTGTGCCGAACTATAACATGCAAGGGATGAACAAATCAGTCGCCGAGTTGTTTGCGATGCTGAAAGTCGCTGAGTCAGACATACAGAAGGAGCATCAAGTGTTGATGGTCAATAAAACCACTAGTTTCAAGAAGAATGGCAAGGGCAAGAAGGGTAACTCCAAGAAGAGTGGCAAAGCAGTTGCCCCTCCCATGAAGAAACCCAAGGATGGACCCAAGCCGGAAACTGAGTGCTTCTATTGCAAGGGAACTGGCCACTGGAAGCGGAATTGCCCCAAGTATCTGGCCGACAAGAAGGCGGCCAACGCCAAACAAGGTATATATGATATACATGTTATTGATGTGTACCTTACCAACTCTCGTTGTAGTGCCTGGGTATTTGATACCGGTTTGGTTGCTCACATTTGCAACTCAAAGCAGGAACTACGGAATAGACGGAGGTTGGCAAAGGACGAAGTGACGATGCACATGGGAAATGGTTCCAAGGTTGATGTGATCGCCGTCGGCACGCTCGCTCTTCGATTACCATCGGGATTAGTGATGAACCTGAACAATTGTTATTTAGTGCCTTCGTTGAGCATGAACATTATATTTGGATCTTGTTTAATGCGAGACGGTTACTCATTTAAATCAGAGAATAATGGTTGTTCTATTTATATGGGTAATATCTTTTATGGTCATGCACCCATTGTGAGGGGTTTATTCTTACTGAATCTCGATAGTGATGATACACATGTTCATAACATTGATGCCAAAAGATGTAGAGTTGATAATGATAGTACCACTTTCTTGTGGCACTGCCGCCTAGGTCATATTGGTGTAAAACTCATGAAGAAACTCCATGCTGATGGAATTTTGGAGTCACTTGATTTTGAATCACTTGACACATGTGAACCATGCCTCATGGGGAAGATGACTAAGACCCTGTTCTCCAGAACAATGGAACGGGCAAGTGACTTGTTGGAAATCATACATACTGATGTGTGCGGTCCGATGAGCATTGAGGCGCGCGGTGGATATCGTTACTTTCTCACCTTCACCGACGATTTGAGTAGATATGGGTATATTTACTTAATGAAACACAAATCTGAAATGTTTGAAAAGTTCAAGCAGTTTCAGAGTGAAGTTGAGAATCATCGCAACAAGAAGATTAAATTCCTACGATCTGATCGAGGGGAAGAATATCTAAGTTATGAGTTTGGCAATCACTTAAGACAATGTGGAATTGTTTCATAGTTGACGCCACCTGGAACACCACAGCGTAATGGTGTGTCCGAACATCGTAATTGAACCTTATTGGATATGGTGCATTCTATGATGTCTCTTGTCGATCTGCCACTATCATTTTGGGGTTATGCGTTAGAGACATTTGCATTCACTTTAAATAGGGCACCATCTAAATCCATTGAGACGACACCGTATGAACTGTGGTTGGGCAAGAAACCAAAGTTGTTGTTTCTTAAAGTTTGGGGATGCGATGCTTATGTCAAAAGGCTTCAGCCAGAAAAGCTCGAACCCAAAGCAGACAAATGCGTCTTCATAGGATACCCAAAAGAGACAGTTGGGTACACCTTCTATCTCAGATCCGAAGGCAAAGTGGTTGTCGTTAAGAATGGGTCATTTCTCGAGAAAGAGTTTCTCTCGAAAGAATTGAGTGGGAGGAAGATAGAACTTGATGAGGTTGTTGAACCTTTACTTCAACCAGAGAGTAGCACAGCACAGAAAGATGTTTCTGTAGAGCCTACATCAGTTGAAGAGGAAGCTGATGATGGTGATCATGAAGCTTCGGATCAAGTTACTATCGAACCTCGTAGGTCGACAAGGACACAACTGCTCCTGAATGGTACGGTAACCCTGTCTTAGAGGTCATGTTGTTGGACAACGATGAACCTATGAGCTATGGAGAAGCGATGGTGGGCACGGATTCTGACAAATGTTTAGAGGCCATGAATTCCGAGATGGGATCCATGTATGAAAACAAAGTATGGACTTTGGAAGTATTACCTGAAGGGCGAAAGGCCATTCAGAATAAATGGATCTTTAAGAAGAAGACGGACGCGGACGATAATATCACCATCTATAAAGCTCGACTTGTGGCAAAGGGTTTTTCACAAGTTCAAGGAGTTGACTACGATGAGACTTTCTCACCCGTAGCGATGCTTAAGTCCGTCAGGATCATGTTAGCAATAGCTGCATTTTTCGATTATGAAATTTGACAGATGGATGTCAAAACAGCGTTCCTTAACGGTTTCCTTCAGGAAGAGTTGTATATGATGCAACCAGAAGGTTTTGTCGATCCAGAGAATGCTGACAAAGTTTGCAAACTCCAACGATCCATTTATGGGCTGGTGCAAGCGTCTCGGAGTTGGAATCTTCGCTTTGATGAGGTGATCAAAGCATTTGGGTTTATACAAGTTTACGGAGAAGCTTGTATTTACAAGAAAGTGAATGGGAGCTCTATAGCATTTCTAATATTATATGTGGATGACATATTGCTGATTGGAAACAATATAGAATTTTTGGAAAGCGTGAAGGAATATTTGAACAAGAGTTTTTCAATGAAGGACCTAGGAGAAGCTGCTTTTATATTAGGCACCAAGATCTATAGGGATAGATCGAGACGCTTAATAGGACTTTCACAGAGCACATACCTTGATAAAGTTTTGAAGAAGTTCAAAATGGATCAGTCCAAGAAAGGGTTCTTGCCTGTATTGCAAGGTGTGAAGTTGAGTAAGACTCAATGCCCAGTGACTGCAGAGGATAGAGAAAAGATGAGTGGCATGCCCTATGCTTCTGCCATAGGCTCTATCATGTATGCGATGTTGTGCACAAGACCAGACAGATAAAGTGACGCTTCAATTGCATCCGCGATGCGATCAAGGAGGAGGACATAAACATTTGCAAAGTACACACGGATTTGAATGTTGCAGATCCGTTGACTAAACCTCTTCCACGGGCAAAACATGATCAACACCAGAACTCTATGGGTGTTAGATTCATTACCATGTAATACTAGATTATTGACTCTAGTGCAAGTGGGAGACTGTTGGAAATATGCCCTAGAGGCAATAATAAAGTGGTTATTATTATATTTCCTTGTTCATGAGTCGTTTATTATCCTTGCTATAATTGTATTTATTGGAAACTCAAATACATGTGTGGGTACATAGACAAACAACATGTCCCTAGTGATCCTCTACCGGACTAGCTCGTTGATCAAAGATGGCCATGGTTTCCTGGTCACAGACATGAGTTGTCATTTGATAACGATATCACATCATTAGGAGAATGATGTGATGGACAAGACCCAAACTATGAACGTAGCATATGATCGTGTCAAGTTTATTGCTATCGTTTTCTGCATGTCAAGTATCTGTTCCTATGACCATGAGATCATGCAACTCACTGACACCGGAAGAGTACCTTGTGTGTATCAAGCGTCGCAACGTAACTGAGTGACTATAAAGATGCTCTACAGGTATCTCCGAGGGTGTCTGTTGAGTTGGCATGGATCAAGACTGGGATTTGTCACTCCGTATGACGGAGAGGTATCTCAGGGCCGACTCGGTAATACAACAGCATAATGAGCTTGCAAGCAATGTGACTAAGGAGTTAGCCGCGGGATCTTGTATTACGGAATGAGTAAAGAGACTTGCCGATAACAAGATTGAACTAGGTATGGAGATACCGACGATGGAATCTCGGGCAAGTAACATACCGATGAACAAAGGGAACTACGTACGGGATTGACTGAATCCTTGACATTGAGGTTCGACCGATAAAGATCTTCGTAGAATATGTAGGAACTATTATGGACATCCAGGTCCCGCTATTGGTTATTGGCCGTGGAGGTGTCTCGGTCATGTCTGCATAGTTCTCGAACCCGTAGGGTCTACACACTTAACGTTTGGTGACGATATAAGTATAGTCAAGTTATTATGTTGGTGATGGAAGGTTGTTCGGAGTCCCGGATGAGATCCTGGACGTGACGAGGAACTCCGGAATGGTCCGGAGGTGAAGATTGATATATAGGACGAAGGGTATCGGAGTCCGAAAGTGTTCCAGGGTGTACCGGGGATTCGACAGAGTACCGAAAGGGGTTTCGGGGGGGCCCGACAAGAGTTGGGGGCCTCGTGGGCCAAGGAGAGGGGGCGCACCAGCCCACTAGGGGGCTGGGCGCCGCCCAAACCCTAGCCCAATTCAGCCAGGAGGTTGGGCGCACCCCTAGGGCCGTCGCCCCCTAACTTGGGAGGCAAGGCGCCTTGGGGGGGCACCCTAACCCTAGCCGCCCCTTGTGACCGTCGGCCCTAGGGGAAACCTTAGGGCGCCCCCCTCCTCCCTTCCCCCTATATATAGAGAGGGAGAGGGCAAACGCACCCAACGTGCTACGGCGCGGCCCCTCCTCTTCCTCGTAGCTCTTCTCCTCTCATACACGCACGGCGAAGCCCTGCTGAGATTCCTCCACCACCACCTCACCACGCCGTCGTGCTGCCGGAGGACTCGAGCTAGTACTTCACCATCGCTCGCTGGATCGAGGAGGTGAAGGTGTCATCTAGCCGTACGTGTGTTGAATGCGGAGGTGCCGTCCGTTCGGCACTTGATCGGGAGTTCGCGGGACGGATCGTGAATGGATCGCGAAGACATTCGACTACATCAACCGCGTTTCTTAACGCTTCTGCTTAGTGATCTACAAGGGTATGTAGATGCAATCTCTCCTCTCGTAGATGTTCATCTCCTAGATTGATCTTGGTGAGCGTAGGAAATTTTTGTTTCCCATACAACGTTCCCCAACACTCTCACTGCCTCAGAGGTACTGCTGGTGCTTGGTGGGACGGATTCAAGGTCATGCAAGGCGACCGTGTGATTACTTGGGATGACTTTGAGGACGGTTTTCGCAAGGCCCACATTCCTTCTGGGATCATGGCTATCAAGAAGCGTGAATTCCGAGCGCTGAAGCAAGGTAGTGGCTCTGTCAAGGAATACATGCAGAAGTTCAACCTCCTGTCAAGGTATGCCCCTGAAGATGTCAACACTGAGGCAACTAAGAAGGAACGATTCATGGAAGGGCTTCAATAAGCCTTGCAGTATCAGCTCATTGTTTGTGACTGCCCAACTTTCTTCAACCTTGTGAACAAGGCCCTCATGCTTTAGGACAAGCGTCGTGCTATGGAAGACACCCGCAAGCGCAAGATGATCAGCAAGGGAAGTTCAAGCAACCAGAAGCCTTGCCCATGGCAGCCAGCCCCAGCCAGCCCAACCTATCAGCCTCAGCAAGCTAGACCTCCTACACCTCGTCCGAGCACAGTATGTCAATCCCTAGCCTGCCCACAACAACCCCAACAACAACAATGGCGGCAAGAACAACACCAACACGGGCCAAGTCACTTGCTTTGGATGTGGACAGCCAGGGCACTACTCTAGGCAATGCCCCAACAAGAAGCCAGATGCACCGCGCCCCAATGTGCAGGACCAAGGTTAAGGAAGTGGAGTGCCACCAAGAAACCAAGATCCCCGCAACCAGCCCAAAAATGGCAAGGGTCGAGTGAACCACGTCACACCCAAGGAAGCCCGGGACAACCCGGACATCATACTAGGCATATTCCTTGTCAACTCAACCCCAGCAAATGTCTTATTTGATTGTGGAGCTTTGCATTCTTTTGTCACCCAAATGTTTGCTATAGAGAGTGGTATGAATCCTACATGTTGGTGCAAACCCCGAGTTCAGAGTTGAGAACCAAGATAGGGTGTAGAGGATTTGATATTAACATCAACGGGGTAGAGTTCATAGCAAACCTTATCATCTTGGATTCGCAAGGCTTGGATGTGATCCTAGGCATGAATTGGTTAACCAAGCACCAAGGCCTGCTAGATTGTGCCAAGCGAACTGTTACCCTGACCAATAGCCAAGGACTTGAAGTCAAGTATGTCCCCAACCCTTCCGCCGCTCAAGCCCCTCATGTCAATTGTCTGTCAGGGATTGAGTTGGACCAAGTGTCAGTGGTATGTGAATACCCAGATGTCTTTCTTGATGAGCTGCCCGAAATGCTTGATACGTCTCCAACGTATCTATAATTTTTGCTTGTTCCATGCTGTTATATTATCATTCTTGGATGTTTTACAATCATTTTATTACAACTTTATATCATTTTTTGGGAATAACCTATTGACATAGTGCCAAAGTGCCAGTTGCTGTTTTTGCTTGTTTTTTACTTCGCAGGAAATCAGTACCAAACGAAGATAAAACGCTTCGGGAATTTTTGTGGATTTTTTCCAGACCAGAAGAGACCATATGGGCCAAGGAACATCAGCAGAGGGGGCCCAGGGTGGCCAGCACCCACAAGGGCGTGCTAGAGGCCCCCTGGCGCGCCCTGGTGGGTGCTGGGCCCCTCCGGCACCCCCTCAACCGACTATCGTGCCTATAAATTCCTAGAAAATCCAAAAACCCTAGAGGAGTCGACGAAACACAATTCCAGCCGCCGCAAGTTCCAGAACCTCGAGATCCAATCTAAACACCATCACGGAGGGGTTCATTTCCTCATAGGTGCCTCTCCGATGATGCGTGAGTAGTCCACCATAGACCTACGGGTCCATAGGCAGTAGCTAGATGGCTTCTTCTCTCTCTCTTATGATTCTCAATACAATGGTCTCTTCGAGATCTATTTCATATAAACTTTTGCGGTGTTGTTGTTGGGATCCGATGAATTTTGAGTTCATGATCAGTTTCTATCCATGAATATTATTTGAGTCTTCTTTGATCTCTTATATGCATGATTACTTATAGCCTCGTATTTCTTCTTCGAATCTTTGGTTTAGTTAGGCCAACTAGATCGATTTTTCTTGCCATGGGAAGAGGTGCTTTGTGATGGGTTTGATCTTGCGGTGTTCTTTCCCAGTGACAGAAGGGGCATCAAGACATGCATGTATTGTTGCTATTAAGGATAACAAGATGGGGTCTATTCCTACATGAATAGATCTTGTCTACATCATGTCATCGTTCTTATTGCATTACTCCGTTTTTCCATGAACTTAATACACTAGATGCATGCTGGATAGCGGTCGATGTGTGGAGTAATATAGGTAGATGCAGGCAGGAGTCGGTCTATCTATCTTGGACGTGATGCCTATATAATGATCATCGCCTTGGATATCGTCATGACTATTCGATTTTCTATCAATTGCCCAACAGTAATTTGTTCACCCACCGTGCGCTATACTCATGAGAGAAGCCACTAGTGAACCCTATGGCCCCCGGGTCTACTTTTCCTATCATATTGCTTTCCGATCTACGTTTTTTGCAATCTTTGTTTTCAGATCTACAAAACGAAAAACCCAAAAATACCTTGCTGCATATTTACTCCTTTTATTTGTGTTCTTGAGAGATCTATCTCTCCTATCTATCACTACCTAATCTATCTATTTCCCGTAGAGAGATTGACAACCTCTCTTTCGTGTCGGGTTACAAGTATTTGTTGTTTGTGTGCAGGTGCTACTTATTGGGTGGTGGTGATCCTCCTACAGGTTCGATAACCTTGGTTTCATAACTGAGGGAAATACTTACCGTCACTGTGCTGCATCATCCCTTCCTCTTTGGGGTAATACCGACGCAGTCCAAGCCACGTCAATGCCTCCTAACCGTGATATTGGGTTCATCATTGAGCTAATGCCTGGAGCAAGACCCATCTATAAGAAGCCCAATAGAATGGGATCCAAAGAGTTGGCTGAACTGAAGAAGCAATTGGCTGAGCAGCTCATGAAAGGATTCATCTGCCCTAGCGCCTCTCCTTGGGGATCAACTGTCATATTTGTGTAAAAGAGGGACGGTACTATCTGGCTTTGCGTCGATTACTGATATCTTAATGAAGTCACAATCAAGAACAAGTACCCACTCCCCAAGATTGAAGACCTGTTCGATCAGCTGAATGGAGCCAAGGTATTCTACAAGATTGATCTTAGGTATGGGTACTATCACTTGAAGATCAGACCCCAAGACATTCCCAAGACGGCAGTTGTAACCCGGTATGGCCTGTATGATTACACGGTCATGTCATTTGGGTTGACCAATGCCCCATCCTACTTCATGTACCTCATGAACAAGGTCTTCATGGAGTACCTGGACAAGTTTGTCGTCGTCTTCATTGACGACAGACTCATCTTTTCCATGTCTGAGGAAGAGCATGACCAACACTTGAGAATGGTCTTAGATAAGCTTCGAGAGTATCAGCTTTATGCCAAGTTCAGCAAGTGCGAATTTTGGCTGCACGAAGTTGGATTCTTGGGTCATGTGTTGACCGCAGAAGGATTGTCAGTGGATCCTGCCAAGATTGAAGCCGTGACTTAATGGCGGTCCCCAAGCACAGTGAAGGAACTCAGAAGTTTACTCGGATCCGCGGGGTATTATCGTAAGTTCGTTGAAGGATTCTCGAGCATTTCCTGGCCCATGACTCAGCTCTTGAAGCAGGACAAGAAGTTCAAATGGACGCCGAAGTGTGAAGAAAGCTTCCAAGAACTCAAGAAGAGATTGACAACGGCCCCAGTTTTGGCCACTATTGATATTCACAAGGAGTTCGTGATATATTGTGATGCATCGAGAGCCGGGCTTGGTGGTGTTGTGATGCAAGAAGGCAGAGTCATAGCATATTTTTCTAGATAGCTACGCCCTCACGAAGAGAACTATGCTACTCATGATCTTGAGTTGGTAGCTGTAATTCATGCCTTGAAGACCTGGCGACATTACCTTATAGGGAAACGATGTGAGATATACACAGACCACAAGAGTTTGAAGCATATTTTCACTCAAAAGGAATTGAACATGAGGCAGCTAATATGGTTGGAGTTTATCAAGGACTACAACCTCAGTGTTCAATACCACCCTGGAAAGGCTAACGTTGTAGCGGATGCCTTAAGCAGAAAGGCTTGTTCCTTGGATGTTATGATTAAGGAAAGGCTACCCGCCTTGTATGAAGAGCTTGAAAGTTTTGTCTTAGAACTGGTTACACCTGGATTTCTGGCCAACCTCGAAGTGAAGCCTACCTTGATGGATGATATTAAAGAATCTCGGAAGGGACACGAGAGTATTGAAGGTATCAAGAGGAAGATCAAGGCAGGCAAGGCCCCAAGATTCTCAATGGATGAACAAGGAGGTGTATGGTTTGGGAACCACATTTGCGTACCTAACAAAAGTGAGCTCAAGAACTTGAACTTGCAAGAAGCCCATGGCACTCCGTATTCCATCCATCCTGGAGGAACCAAGATGTATCAGGATCTTAAGGCAAGATTCTGGTGGCATGGTATGAAGAGAGACATAGCCACTTTTGCTGCTAAGTGTGACATATGCCAGAGGGTCAAGGCTAAACATCAGTGACCCGCTGGATTGCTTCAACCTCTCAAAGTGCATGAATGGAAGTGGGACAAACTCGGGATGGACTTCATCACCGGATTCCCCTGGTCAAACAAGGGACATGACTACATATGGGTCATTGTTGATCATCTGACCAAGATAGCCCACTTCATTCCTGACGAGACGACCAACAAGGGAAACTAACTAGCCAATCTCTACATCAACCGGATTGTGAGCCTCCACGGAGTTCCTAAGGAGATTGTGTTAGACTGAGATACTCAGTTTACCTCGATATTCTGGAATAGATTCCAAGAAGCTATGGGAACCAAGTTGTCCTTCAGCACAACCTTTCACCTGCAGACCGGAGGCCAAACGGAGCGAGTAAACGAGACACTCGAAGACATGCTTCGTGCTTGTGTGCTGGCGTATGGAGCCAAGTGGGAATACTTTTTACCATTCGCCGAGTTCTCCTACAACAACAACTATCAGTTCGGTCTTTAGATGGCACCATTTGAGGTGTTATATGGACATAAATGTTGCACCCCCTCTATTGGTCAGAGACCGAAGAAGGACTAGTTTTTGGACCAGATATTCTCCATGAAGCAGGAGAGGAAGTTCAATTGTTCAGAGATCGTCTGGAGACCGCCAAGTCAAGACAGAAGAGCTACGCCGACTCACACCGCCGAGACATGAGTTTCCGTGTCGGAGATCATGTTTACCTCTGAGTCATGCCTCTCAAGGGAACCAAGCGTTTCCACACCTAAGGAAAACTCGCACGAAGATATGTCGACCCCTTCAAGATCACCAACAAATGAGGAGAAGTTGCTTACCAGCTAGAGTTTCCTTCCGAACTATCCAATGTGCACAACGTTTTCCACGTGTCACAACTCCGGAAGTGTCTCCAAGTCCCCAACCGCACCGATCTCTACAAGGATATCGACCATCAAGCCATCGACCTTCAGCGAGACCTCACTTATCGCGAGAGACTATTTTGCATCTTGGACGAAGCCGAGCGTTGCACTCGAAGCCGCACCATCAAGTACTTCAAGGTCCAGTGGAGCAACCACACTGAAGCAGAAGCAACCTGGGAGCATGAAGACTACCTTAGATCTGAATTACCTTATCTCTTTAGCGCCTAGCTTAGGAATCTCGACGACGAGATTCTTGTAAGGGGGTAGGTCAGTCACACCCTCTGTTTTGTATCATTTCTCAAGTTTTAATTTTCTTGTGTACATAATTTGAAACAGGACAGATGGACAATTCTACAAGCAACAACGAATCGGTGTACGACGTGGACAAGTGGAATAAGGATCGCTTACTACATTCACAGTGGCTCATCAAAAACTGGAAGAACGTAGTGTTTGTGAAGAATGAAAGGCATAGTTTGCTCACAAAGGGTGCTAATGCCCGCGTTAAGTCAAACAAACTGAGGGATCAAAGGGATAACTTGACGGAGGAGAGGGATAAACCAAAGGCGAAGAGAAAACTACATAGGGCAGAGAGGACTGAGCTATAGACAGAAGTTGCTCACTTCAAAAATGATGGAGAGAGCAATCAAAAGTAGATTTGCCAGCTGAGGATAATCCTTGATGAAGAGTAGTTTAATTATGAAGTTTTAAACTCTTATTAAGTTTTTGAGTATGTTTAGTATATCAGTACCTTTTGTGAAGTTTTAAACTCTTAAGTTTATGAGTATGTTTAGTTGATCAGTACCTTTTGTGAAGTTTAAACTCTTAGTTTCTGAAGTAGTATTTTTTTATTATCCAAAAAACAAATTGCTGGGTTGGACAACAACGCACGACAAAGGTAGTATAGATGTATAGCTGGCGTTGGCCACGTGGACGCCAGCAACATGTAGCATACTACTGGTGTCGACTCCAACGCCAACACTATTTTTTAACGGTGGCGCCATATTGGTGGTGTTGGGTGTCCTGGCCAACAAGGACATTTTTGCCACGCCATAGCTAGGCTTTTCTGTAATAGTGCATTGCTGACGCAAATGCCCACTGGCGCCTTCAAGGCAGGCCGACCTCTTCCACTTGTGGACCTGGGGGCTGGCCTCGTGCAACCTGCTCAGCAAGCTGAAGAAGCTACTGGGTATTGGCCTTGACGGCCACAGGTTGATGCAGTTCCCTCATAACGGGGTCCGCCACTAGGAATAGCTCCGCCAGCTGCTTCATCTGATTCTTGAGCTGTGGCGGATGCTCGAGCACCTGGAACTGACTCCAGAATATCTTCTCCATGGGTTCGTCAGTTCAGACGGCATAAAGAGCGCACACATCCACAGCACTAAGGGGAAGGTCCTTGAACGCCTCTGAGGAATGCATGTTTTGCGTAAGATGGGCAAAACAGCTATCATCGAAAAGACATCGAAGCAAGTAGGGCTTACCGGTGGCGATATGACTCACTTGACGGAGCGTCTCCGGATCCGCCCGGGTCTGGATCTTGGCCTCCTTGCACTCCAAGGTAGCCTTGGCAAGATCGGCAGAGAAGGTCTCCTTCTCGTCCCGCAGAGCGTCTCGCTCAGTGTAGATACCCGCCAAGTCCGTTTCGAGCTCCTGGACCCGAGCCGCATGCTTGTTCGTAGCCTCCTTCGCTAGGGCCAGCTCATTGCTAGCTTGGCCTGCTGCAGCTTTGTGCTGCTCTGCCTCCCGCTGAACTGTTTCCAGTTCGGCTTGGAGTTTCTCCAGTACCGAGGTGGAAGCTGCGAAATCACAAGTATGTTAAAGCCTACTACTTTAAAAATAGATTGGATGAAGAAATAAGAACTTT
Organism: Elymus sibiricus; assembly: GCA_039707655.1. Taxonomy (NCBI): domain Eukaryota; kingdom Viridiplantae; phylum Streptophyta; class Magnoliopsida; order Poales; family Poaceae; genus Elymus; species Elymus sibiricus. The sequence continues at coordinate 470,315,929 of CM077669.1, forward strand.
CAAGTAAGATTATCATTTTTTACCTGGTGCTTCCTCCATCTGCTTTTCACAAGCTCCATGTCCTTCTCAGACATCTCGAGCTTCCAGTTGATTTCTTGCAGCTCCTGGGAGGTGGAAGCGGCAACTTGATTACGAAATAAAGAGGAGCAACAAGCAGGTATTAGAACACCTCAGACGACACTCAATCCCCTGTTCAGATAATATCATCCGATCAAGGTTTCGGGGACTACTGCTATTCTGCTCTCTCGTTGAAAAATGAAAGTACAACCCCCGAGCAAGATCTTCGGATCTCACTCAGGGCTTGGGGGTTACTGTGGATAATCACCTATGATCTTCGGATCAATCACATTTTTGTCAAAGATGTTTGATTGAATTCTAGCAATTATATACACTAGTTGTAAGTGTAGCATGGTTTACCTCAAAACCTCGCGAGAGGCCCTTGAAGGCCCCTCGCATGCCGGACTCTGCGGCTCGGTAGCTTTGCAGCACTGCTCCCATCATGGTGCGGTGCTCGGCGAGAATGGAAGAGCCATCTACGGCTTCTTCCACTTCATCGGCCCACCCTCTGGACACCCGCTCTCGGGCAGGCAGAGGTGAGCATACCACCTCGTCCCTCTCCCTTATCGGAGAAGGAACCACCGGGGTGGGTGGCTAATTCGTCTCGGCGCCCTCGAGCACTGAGGAGGTGGGTTCCCCCAGCTGTGTTCCTTCCGCGGAAGAAGGAACCTTGGGCAAGGGGTCCTTGGCAGCCAAGGACTTCATCCCAACCATGGGTGCGCTGGGAGTTCCACCCATGGTAGTCACGGGTAGAGTCGGCGATGTCGTCTCCCGTGGCACCTCGGGCGCAGTAGGGGTAGGGCGGTGCCCCTCGGAGGAGCCTCTTGAAGGAAGTCCGTTGGATCCCCCATCGCTGGGGACCGTCACTTGGGCCCTGTAGAAAGTGAAAGGTAAGTGTTAGAAAACCCATGGAAATTATAAATACTACATAAACGTAAGGTTGAAGGGATAGGGAGATGCATCCTCAGCGGAGGCCTGCGGGTGCTCGCCTCAGACTCCTCGCTCTTCGAGAAGGAGAGAATGATCTGGGCCTTGGGCCTGAGGGGCGCGGCATCGGGCGCCTTTGCTAGACGTCTCCGACCCTCACGGGTCTCCACGCCGACGGGGTCCTCGGACGCCGCCCTCTTCCTCGGAGGTGAGGAGTTTTCCTCGTCCTCCTCACCCCCCTCCTCAGCTCCTCCTTTCGAGGAGCCAGACCTCGGGTCCTCAGATTTAGAATCCGAGGGCTCCTCGATTTGGGGACCTATGGTCCTCCCCCTTTACCTCTGCAACTTCTTTGTGGCCTTGGCCGGGCCCTTTGGAGGCACCGGGGCCAGAAGTACCTAGAGTTTGGGGGATATGGCTTCTTCGGGTAGAGGGGCAGGGAAGTCTATATTTACTGCCTGATTCAACCTCTTGTGCGCATTGAAAGAAATACTACATTCCGGAACCATCATATTCGGACGAATGAGATCGGTGTAAAGAAATTTACGTCCTTTGGTGCACTCTCCCTAGAGTAGCCGTTGTCAGGCCCGTCCACGGGGAACTCGGTCCCCTTTGTAATGAAGAGCGACGTCCACATGTTGTTCACATCAGCACGGAAGAAATGGTGGATCGTTGGTGGGTCTTCGGGCGTATAGAGCCACATCGGGTTGGGCCGCTCCTGAAGTGGCAGGACCGACGGTGCATCATTACATTGATGATGTGCACCAGCTTGGCGTGGGTTCCAAGCTTGTAGACCTTCGACAGCAGGATGGAGACCTCCCCGGGATTACCCCATTTCACATTTATCGGCTGCCAGGAATATAACTTCCGTGGCGGCAACCCTGTGAAGGGCAGGAGTGCGGCCAGGTTCCCGGCACGGGGCTTGGTGATGTAGAACCACTCCTCCTGCCACCTATTCACCGTCTCGACGTAGGTGCCTTCTGGCCAAGCCTCCTTCTAGCGTTTACTAATCATTGCCCCGCCGCATTCGGCGAGGTCGCTACCACCGTCGCGGCCATCACCGCTCTTAGGTTTGCAGCAGAAGGTGCTTAGCCATAAGCCAAAGTGGGGAGGGATCCGTAGGAAGGCCTCGCATACTGTAATGAAGACGGCGAGCTGGAGGATCGAATTCGGAGCGAGATTGTAAAAATCGACTCCATAGAAGAAGAGAACCCCCCGCACAAAGGGATGCAGGCGGAAAACCCAGACCTCTGACGAGGTGGAAAATAAAGATGACCCGCTCCCCGGCTTGGGGAGTGTGGATACGCTGGTCTACACCTGAGGGAATGTAACCCGCCGCCCGAAGCTCGTTGATGGTGGCGAGGTTCGCTGTTGAAGGACACCACCGCCCCTTCGGATCTGCGTTTGCCATTGCGGTGGATAGGAGCAGAGAAGGCTGTGCTCGCAGGAAGCGGGAGGAGTTCTCGATGCGAGAGCAAGAAGGAAGCGTGCGGGGAAAGGATTAACCTCTCGAAGCCTTTATAGGCTGGTAAAAAGGTGAACAGTCTCCTTAACTACACCGGTGAAAATTGCCACATTTCGTAGGAATCTAGCCATTGTGGACGCGTCAGGTGTGATACTCGATTGATGATATCCCCCAAAACGCGGGGCACGGTCTCTATTTTGATACGACATTCCAAGAGTCGCCTCGAATCGCGGCTCGAATAAGTTATGACCGATGTACATGATGTCATTAAGATGACGATTTGGTAAAAGTTGTTGGAACCTCGCCGTAGGATTGGTTTGCATTATGGTCTTTTTGGGGACTCTAGTAGACACCTCCGATGAATTAAAGGACTATGAAGATTACGTGGGAATTCTTGAACTTGTCTGCCGAGCCGAAGACTCTATTATCGAAAGTCACATATCCAAAGATTGTTCCATGAAGATTCTTATGATCGGCGTCGAAGACTAGTTCGGCGGCTACTGAGGGAGCCCTGGACTAGGGGTTCAGCCGAGGTGGGCTAGTTAATGGGCCGGGCTGGGGGCCCACCCTGGAGGAAGGACTTCAAAGGCTTTGAGACGAGGCGTGTGCATCCAGGATTCTGCCGTAGACTTGACGTGCGCTGCAAGGGAGAAGGATTCCGTTCGACGTATAGTGCATAGGTGATAACCGACATTCGTGCAACCCTAGATGCCCCCGGTGCCTATATAAACCGTGGGGTTTAGTCCGTAGAGGATATTCATACACAACATCAATACATCATACCCCCAGGGTTTAGTCCACAAATCCATGATCTCGAGGTAGATCAACTCTGTAATCTCTACAACATCAATACAACAAGAGCAGGACGTAGGGTTTTACCTCCATTAAGAGGGACCGAACCTGGGTAAAAGCCTCGTGTTCTCCGTCTCCTGTTACCATCTGTCCGATCTCACAGCTCAGACCCCCCTACCCGAGATCTGCCGGTTTTGACACCGACACCAGGTGCTAGGTATTGAGAATTTAGAGGTAAAAAATAGATGCCTACTGAGCAAGTGGTTATGTAGGCTTTCTGTTGAGACTGAAGGTATGTGGGTGCAGTTACTAAGGAACAAATACCTACATTCTAAAACATTTGCTCAGGTTATGTTAGACCAAATGGATCACCTTTTTGGAAGGGGCTGATGAAAGTGAAAGTAGCTTTCTTCCATAGAACAAAATTCCTCATTGGGAACGGTCAGTCCACTAGATTCTGGAAGGATACGTGGCTAGGGGAGATATCGTTGGCTATACAATATCCATCTTTGTATAATATTGTGCAACGTAAGGACGCATATGTTGCCACAGTATTACAATCGATACCTCCAAATATCCAGTTCCGTAGGTCGATAGTAGGATACCGATGGAATGAATGGCTTCATCTTGTCAGGAGGTTGATGGACGTCCATTTATCTAATGAGGCAAACTCCATTCACTGGAAGCTCACGATGAACGGGCAGTTCTCAGTGAAATCTATGTACATTGATTTAATCAATTCTTGTCCAATTCCGAGATCGCCGCATATTTGGAAAATAAAAATGCCCTTAAGAATCAAAGTCTTTATGTGGTTTGTTCACAAAGAGGTGATTCTGACTAAGGACAATTTGGCAAAGTGTGGTTGGGTGGGCAGTTAAGGATGTTGTTTTTGTGATCATAATGAAACGACGAAACACCTCTTTCTCGAGTGCTCGATGGCTACACTATTATGGCGCTCGGTTCATATAGCTTTTAACATCACACCTCCAAATAGTATTTATAGGTTATTTGGGGCATGGCTAAATGGGATTGACTCAACTATGGTGACACATATTCGGATAGGAGTATGTGCGCTACTTTGGGCTATATGGAACTGCAAGAATGATATGGTTTTTAACACACAAACTCGGATTAATTTTTTGCACGTAATTTACAGGGCCACTACTTGGATCAGTACGTGGTCGCTACTCACTCCTGCGGAGGCCAGGGAGCTTTTGGTTACTCGGTCTAACGATGGGAGATGGTAGCTCAGGATTTCTGCAATCGGTTTGGATGGCGGTCCAACAAAAGAGTAGGTGTTTAGTCATCGTAACCTATTGTTGTCGGTTGTGGCGTTTTACCCTTTTTTGTGTTTTCATTTATTTTCATTTTAGCTTGGACTGAGGTTGTACTCACACTTGGAGGTTGTTCGTTTCTTTTCGATTAATAATATGGCCGCATGCATCACGCTGATACAGAGGCCGGGGGTCTTTCCTCCTTTTCAAAAAAATAGAGAAGAAGGGGTCGAGTGACAAAATCTCCCACAACCGGTCGTCGCCTACGCTTCAAAGGTGGAACTTGGAGAAGCAGCGGGCAACAAATCGCCGGATCCGAGAGCAACCGACGATGAAATCTTGTCGGAGTGATGTCACCGAGATGGGGAAGGTGATCCATCACTGTTATTCCACAGCGGCTCCGCCGCCACCAACCTACTATCTACACGAGTCCCGCACAAATCGAGGGTCCCTCCACTCTCCTACCACCGTAGAGGGGAAAGGAGGGGACCATCGATCCAATCGTCAGCGGAGCAAGAGAACTGGTGAATTGTCGCTTTGCTCCAACAACGACCCCCCCCCCCCCCGATCAGCGTGTTTTCTTTTTGCTTAGTTTTCTTTTGCTTCTTCCTCGATTTTTATTTTCCCTCGTTATACTTCAGTTTTCTTTGGGTTTCTTATCAAATTCCTTTTTTATTTATGTTTCTTTGTATGTTTCCTTTCATTCGACGCATATCTTATTTTTCTGTTATTCTTCCTTCTTCTCACCCACATGTCTTATTTTTTTGATATGTTTGTTTGGGTTTTCTTGTTTTTCTTTCATTTCATCTGTTTTTTCACTTTGGTTTTCTTATTTCTTCTCCGATTTTCTTTGGTTTTCTTTCTGTTTGTCGTTGCACTCCATTTTTTCTTTCATTTTCCTTTGGTTTCTGGTTTGTTTGTTTCATGGTTTTCATTGGTTTTTCTTTTTTTCTCACTTTTCTTCTTTTTAGGTTATTTGTTACTTTCTTGGTTTTTAACTTTTTTATTGTTTCTTTTTTATTTTCATTTTCCATTATTTTTGCACTAGTTTCTTCAGTTTCTTTTATTTTGTTTCCTTTCCGGTTTTCATTATTTTGGTCATTTTTCTTTGATTCTTTTGGTTTTTATTCTACATTTTTCGTATAGATCAAAAACATTGTTGTAATACATGTTTAATATTTTTTAAATACAAGTTTAAATATATTTTTAATATGTGGTCAACATTTATTCTGTAAACATTTTGATCAATTTGCAATTCTTGGTTAACATTCTTCAAATTCAAGATTGACATTTTTTGAATACATGATCAACGTATTTTCTATACACATTTTAACATTTTCATATGCTTGATTAACATTTTCCAAATACAAGACTAATATTTTTTAATACACTAGCAGTGTGGCCCTCGCAAATGCGAGGGCATCTCCTTTAGGACCTCTTTAATAATTTTGAGGGCATTTCCTTTGAGACCTCTTTTGTTTGGCAAATCCTAAAAAAGGAATAAAAATGGTAAATCAAACTGAAACTTTATGGAAAAAATTGAATTTAGGTACTATTGAGCCACTGAAGGTGATGAGTTTTTGTTCTATAAATCTTGAAAAAGTGGCTTTGGGGGATTGTAGGATTCATGTGTTTTTCCTATAGAATTGGGATTGAAGGATTTTTCCTCCGTTTAGTTTGCGCTTTGTACCTTTGATCCAAAGCAATAAATAATGCCACATATAGAATATTTTATATTCTTCTGTTGAGTGGGCACCTCTTTACTGCTTATATATATATATTCCTAATTTTTTATTCATTTAGTGATCTTGATGTATATAATTTTTTATGTCATAGAATCATATAGTTTTTGTTTTATACATTTAACATGATGTGTGTAATTTTTAAACTATAATTATTCATTCACTTAATTCTAAAGCGCAAACATATTAAGTGTTTTTTTAGAGAAAACATACAGTTTGTTCAATATATTTTTATAGATTTTTGTATATGTAACAAATCATGTCACTTTTTATTAAGAAATTCAACTGAGAGTGCTAATTTATTTTTCGTTAAAAGCGGGCCAATAGAAAATACATGACTTAGTGCATATATCTTTAGTTTGTTAAGGTAGCTCATTTTCTGTGCCGATGGATAAATAGTCGTGAAACTTCCTTGAAAGATGATTCTTCAATGCTTATTTGCTATGATAAATAGTTCCTTCGGTTACAATATTTTTGAAGTAATGGTTATTTTACTTATGATTCTTCAAAACAATCTCATTTTCACAAACTAATGCTTGATCTTGTCTACCAGATATAAGTATAACATTGTCATTTCACATATGAAAATGAGTTCGGCCCCACTTTGCTATGTATTATGTGGTCCGTCACTACATACACAACCATAGTTAGCTTAGTTTTTTTATGTCATGGAGAGTTCAATAAAAATATTAGATCCTCACACCATTTTCTATGTCAGAACAATGCACTTCTTTATTGTATATATATCAGAGTTGAAATACTAAAGGGAGGAATTGTTCTTGCTGGAGGCACGTTATTTCATTATGATGGCAATGCTGGGTAATTTTCCAGTTAGTATAATCTAATGGCTGTAGAATTTACATGTACTTAATGAATGGTCCGATGCATCTTTTTTTGTGGTAATTTCTAGATTATTATTACAACTATTCCACTAAGGTATGCATGTTTGTGTGATTTGTTCTGTAAATATCGGATATAGCTGTATTTTTTCACCTTTTCTGTATGAGTGTTCGAACAACTTTTGATGCGTACTTATCTATGAAACCTGACCAAAAATATAAAATATCATAGAATATACTCACACCATTTTCACAGAAGGAATAAAGAAGAAGCAGTAGAAGTTTTGACTTGATTTTTCTGCCCTTCGGTTTTATTCTATTGATGTGTGAACGCTGAGATCAACGACGGGAGAGTAATGGTCTGCACATACCAAACTAAGGATTCCTACCGAAACGACCACTACCGTAAGGTTTTCTCAAGAAGTGCGTGTTCTTTAAGTTAATGTCTTTTTTTGTATTGATTTGTGAAATAAGATATAGTGGTTGGCTCATGAAGCTTACTAAGGATCAAATTTTAGCTATAATCAATGGGAATAAGTAAATGGGATATATTGGATACTCCAAAGACCTTGTTAATCACAAATCTAAAGAAAGTTATGCGCTAACCGGACAGGGTTGGCAAGAATAGAAATGAAACATCGCAAAAAAAAAATCAGCAGCATGGTAGTCTCACTATTTGGTCAATCTTCCGTGCAGTCTTGATGCTGGAAGGACCTTGTTGCCCTGCTACGAACAACAATAGTTTGCCTGCGTTGAACTCAACTTCATTTAGCAGGCGTGAAAATATACTAATTAAATTTAATCATCAAGAGATATAAGGACATGTGATAAATTAAGGGAAGGTCATAATGAAGACAGTGTTTACATTTACCAGCTGCTCTTAGGCACGCATCAACCTCCTCTTACTTGTTCGCCATAGAGGAGTAGGCTTCAGGCAGCACGTACTGCATGAGTGTTGCTAGGGATCGTGCCAAAACCACATGTTCATATCTATATGGAGTATCCTTGTGCAGGTCGAGGGCGACGAAACTGTGTGTTCTCGAATGTTGAGCGACCGAGGCAGACAACTGACAGTGAACTGCTCACTCGTGTACGTGTGCTCTACCTTTTCTTCACCTTCAGTAATCCGCCCATGTACCTTCGTACGTGTATATGGCTGTGTATGTGGCTCATCACTTTCTCTTTTCGTTCTGCATGGTAGCGGGTGACGCTGTGCCATGTGCTGAGCTTCAGGGGCTGTGCACCGGTGACGACTACACAGCATGCTTCATCCGAGCCGGCGAGAACCTCCGGACCTGTGAGTTAATTAATCACATGAGAGGGGAAGTGATCCTTCATTGCGCCCTCTCCAAGATTTTTTCGAATTCTGTTAGCCTAGGATATCCACAGAGAAATTCGTGTTCCTAATTAAGTGGAAGCTGCAAATGAACAATGGCATAAATATCGTTCAATCTATTATTACATGGGCATAAATCATTCGATTTCTGAAAAGTAGACTCTATACAAAGTAGAAAGCTGCAGATGAACAATGTCACAAATATTATTCGTTCTATAACATTGGTATAAATCATTCAACTTCTGAAGAATAGACTACCTTGTAAGTAATCATAGATCATAGTACAAAGAAGAAAAGCAAAGAAAATACACTGGCATCTTATGACTTATATGCATATCAGAGGGCTTGGGTTGTGGGTATATAAAGCTCAACTTCCCAGCAATCTTGTCATTCAACGCGCAGCTCCTCAAGCTAGCGATAGCTCACAGTGGCAGTAGAATAATATCAACAATCAATTTACACAATCGAGAATCGAGATCCAGATTTTTTTCAGATCGTATAATCTTTAATTCACCTTAAAGATTACCTCCGTCCATGAGAAGAACAAATTGGAGTACAAACCTGATGCAATTCAAACTTAATTAGGGACATTCTGATGAAACCAAATCAATAAAGAGTTAGATACAGACATCAGTAATGTCTAGATTTGCCCCAGCCGCTCCTTGATGCTATGCAACCTTGTGATTATCATGCACTTGGGCGCTTCACATATCACTGCAATGACATGCGACCATCCATCAACCGCTTGAACTACCGCAGCTTTGCGCATCACATCATGCATCTTACCCATGATTTACAAAGAGAAGTTTGCAGACCTAATTAAGCCCAGCGCAAGGATCGCATGGAGCTGTGCAGCCATGCATGGGAGGAGCTGCTCCAGCCTAGCTCGGCAAGGATCCTATCCATGGTTGTGCAACGGGTTTAGCCATGTAGGGGAGGAGATGCTTTGCTCTCTAGCTAACTCGAGGAGAAGCATCGAGGATCCATGGTGGTGCAGCGGACCAGCGGTGCAGCCATGTAGGGGAGTAGAAGGCTCCAGCTAGCTCGAGGAGAAGCATCAAGAATCCATGGTGGTTCAGCGGTGCAGCCATGTAGGGGAGTAGAAGCTCCAGCTAGCTCGAGGAGAATTCCTTAGAGCTAGAGATTAGCTAGGGTTTCCTGTTCATCGTCTTTAATGACAGTCCATGAGATTAATGGGTCGAAGGATTTTTATTTCTTTTAGAGGAAAAATAAAAGAGGAGGTGAGGGAAGGCATGTTATTTCATTATGATGGCAATGGTGGGTAATTTTCCAGTTGGTATAATCTAATGGCTGTAGAATTTACATGTACTTAATGAATGGTCCGATGCGTCTAATTTTTGTGGTAATTTCTAGATTATTATCTATTTTCTGGTTAGCCCGTAAATCACTTTTTGTATATAATACATACATGTTAACATTTTGAAATACATACTTAACAGTTTACAAATGCTTGATTAACATTTTTCCAAATACTTGATTAAATTTTTTTCAAATACTTTATTAACATTGTCTAAATACATGCTCAACGTTTTTCACACACGTTTTATATTTTTTTCGTATATATGAGGAATATATTTTATACACATTTAGCCTTTTTCAAATGATTAGTTAACATTTTTTAATACACACTCAACATTTTTTCTATATACAGTTTTAGCATTTTTCAAACGCTTGATTATCATTTTCAAATACAAGATTACTTTTTCTAATACATGGTCAAAACAAATTTCTAATCACATTTCAAAAAAAATGAAATGCTTGATTTCCATTTTTGAAATATAAGTTTAGCAAAAAAATGCATATATGGTCAACATTTTTTTATACACATTTAACATTTTTCAAATGCGTGATTAACAATTTTGAAATTCTGATGTAACAATTTTTCAATAAATTTCACACATATTGTACATTTTTTGCATATATGACAAACCATTTTTTATACTCATTTAACATTTTTCAAGTATTTGATTAACATTTCGTTTTAAATATTTTATGTAAACTATTTTTTATAATATATTTATTTAGAATATTTGAAAGTATAAAGGAAAGTTAAAAAACAAAGTCAAAACGGTTGAAAAGGAAACAAAAAACGAGGCCGTGGCCTGCCGCGCGCCTGGTCCGGCATATTTCTGGGAGGAGCCACGCACTAGAACACAGTAGCTCTCACTGTAAGCGAGACACAACGCTACCCCATAGGAGGCGGTTGGTAACAGACGCACATTGCGCCTTCATGCTGGGCCGGCCATGTAAACCGACCGCTCGATTCCCCTCTTCTGGTTGCTCGAGCATAGTTTGACCAGTCACTGTTGATCACCTGGTCAACCGTTGACTTTTAGAAAAAAGGAAAATAATAAAAAAAATTGGAACAAAAATCAGAAAATTCATGAATTCAAAAAAATGTTCTCAGATTTGAAAAAAGAAGTTCATCAAATGTGAAAAAAGTTCATCGAATTAGGAAAAAGTTCATCTATTGGAGAAAAACTTCATCAAACCAGAAAGAGGTACACAAAAATGAAAAAGAGTTCATCGATTTTAAAGAAAAGTTTATCGAATTTGAGCAAGTTCATCAATTTTCAAGAAAGTTCATCATATTGGAAAAAGGTTCGTAAAAATTAAAAAGAGTTACAGCATGGAGGCCCCACGTGAAACGAACACCACCATGAGGTAAATTTACCTCGTCTCCCAAAATAATGGAGAGAATAGTTCAAAAAAAATAATGGAGAGAAAACAAACTCTATGGATCGGTCCGCACATTCTCCTCCAATCCACCGCTGCTACCCCGACCTGATCCGCATGCAGCCACGGCGGTTCCCCAGAGACCAGTGAAGCAGGTCACTCTATCATGCGGTCGCGAGTCGGCTCCAGTGGCCTTGCAGAAGGGGAAGAGGTCGTCCAACCGGTGAGATCCAGTTGAACTGAAGCGGCGGCACCAAGTCAGACCAGGACCTCAGCACCAGGGCGGCGCTCGGCGCATCGATGCGCTCCGCGAGCTCGAGTGTTGTCTTGTGTCTCCTTTCCCATCCTCACCTCCCTGATTGAATCTTAGAGATTTTACGGCCGCCGTTGAGTCGTCATGATCTAGGTATGATTGACCTTCTCTTCAAGTTTGGTCACTGATCCTACTTCATCCGCCCATGAGCTCGAGCTCCGCCCCTTTCCCCTCTCGAATCTGGCCTCCTGGACGCGTCCACCCCCTGGTGACATCCCTGCCTATTTTTGATAGGCTGAAGTTTGTTTGTGTTGTCAAGAGTGCATCAAAACTTGTGTCTTATGAGTTTGGCATCTAAATGGGGGTGGTAAGTTCTGATGGGGCAATTCCATCCAGGGAATCACTTGTTCCCGTCGAGATCATAACAAAATGACCATGGCATGTGAAATTAAAATTCTTATGCTAAGGCCTTATAATGTTAGAATAAGTCCATGCGTTATCTTTCTGAAATCAGTATGAAAAATACATCAGTACCTCACTTTTTTGTGGGAGCACAGTTTAACATTCAGTTAATTTTAGTTTTTAGTGTTGTTTAGAAATTTCCATATAATGTCTGAAAGCTAAATTGATTCTCGGTTTATACAATGACCATGTTCTTGTTGTATTTCGGTTTTGCATCCTACTCAGATTTTGAGTTCGCTTGGTTTGATTAAAAACCCGATAAAAATTAAGTGAAGAGAGAGCTTTATTTTCTAAGAGGAAAGTTCTGCCTTAACGCTTTGCTATACACCACGGAGGAAAGTTCTGCTCTATCTTAATCTTTGCTATATGCCCCTGAGGAAAGTTCTCCCCGTAACGCTTTGATTTATTTTTATGATCCTGCATGTGCTAGTGGAGAACTGAGAAAAAGTAGTGGTCTATCTGACGTGAAGAAGTTGAGGGGAATGTGTTGTGAACCATGATGTTTTCCTAACATTCAATTGATTCGGTTGCAGGACGCCATTGCCACTCACGTATGGTGGCTACTAGCTAACTTATTTGTAGAATAAAGAAGTAAATTAATATGTTTAATCTTGCTAGGTACACTTGTAGGCTGAAGAAGTAGCTCCATAATTGTTTGTTTTATATAATTGGTAGTTTTGACATAAACTCTCTCACATCTACTAAAATGATTTGGTTGGGAAGCTCGCCGGTCTATGCACTAGACTCCACTGTTCACTAGTAGAAAACAGGTCTTACGTTTGCCCCTTTAGTCCCGGTTTGGCTTTGGCCCGGGACTAATGTGACCATTAGTCCCGGTTCCAACGGCTAGGAGCGGTCGGGGGGCACGGGCATCATTAGTCCCGGTTCATTTGGGACCTATAGTCCCGGTTTGTGATACAAACCGGGACTAAAGGGGTGATGGCAGACTGATGTCAGGCTGGGGCCCCACGAGCCCTTTTAGTCCCGGTTTGTGATACAAACCGGGACTATATGTAGACCTTTAGTCCCGGTTTGTATAACCAACCGGGACTAAAGCTTTCCCTATATAAACGCTTCGTCCAGCCCGAGCCCATTTCTCTGTTTTCTCCATTCCCATCTCTGTTCTTCCCTAGCTCGAGCTCATCCCTCTATTTTTGCCAAGATTTGTCAAGATTTGAGGCACCCAATCCATCCAAGTGTTTACAAAGGTTAGCAACTTTGTCCTTTCATCTCTTATTGCTAGATCAGCTCGTGCAATGCTTTATAAGTATAGTGATTTGTGGGTTTTAGTTTGGGTGTAATTATGTGGTAGTTTTTTTGATTTATATGCAATTTGAGCTCAATTAACTTCTTAGTTTGCATATGTGTAGGTGTGGTTTACTTAGTGTGCCTTCCCGTCCCCGTCCTAACCACCGTCGATCGCCCGCACCGTCCCGTCGCCGGCACCACCTTGGTGAGCCTCTTCTTGTGTTCTTATCCTTTTTATAAAAAAAATCGTATTTGTATGATTTAGATAGTTACTTGCATAATTTTCTTACTTGTATGATTGTTGTTATATATAGTGCCATGGTTATGATATCCGTGTCTGTCGGCCCTCGTCCGGTTTATGATTCGGATGTGGTATATTCTCTTTTATAATTATTTCTTGCATTTCGTGTTAATGACAATTATGCCCATCAAGTTGACATATATATTTTTATCTAGGAGGTAGTTGAACCGGAAATTCCAACCAACCCTATTGTTGAGAAGTAAAATTTAGTTGAAAAAGAAAACGAGGATTTGAAAGGAAAATTGAAAAGAGTTGAAGAAGAGAAGATGAAATTAGAGTTGTACATTGCCGATATCGTCGATGATCACAAGATCAAGATGGATGCAATGCGCTTGAAGATTAGAAAGATTAGAAAATATGCCATTAATAAAGAGGCTTGGTATCATTATGCTGTTGGATCAATTGTTACCTTAGTTGCGATTTTGATCGCATTTGTTGTTGCATTTAAATGTTTTAGCTAGATAGTTGTATGTTGTTTTATGAGAATAAGTGTGTATGAACCTTATGTATGAACTTGTATTAATTTGGTCTTTTCGGTGTTGTGTAATGAAGATGAACCGGCAATGGATGTACGATGACCGATGCTCTCCCCAGTTCATTAATGGTCTGCATAGTTTTCTGCGTGCGGCTAAGGCAAACAAGCGGGATGGTTTTATGTGTTGTCGATGTGGTGTGTGTAAGAATGATAAGACTTACTCTAGCGCAAAACAAATTCACGTCCACCTTTTTACGTCCGGTTTCATGTCCAGCTATAATTGTTGGACCAAGCACGGAGAAAGAGGGGTTCTAATGGAAGAGAATGAAGAAGAAGAGGATGATGACAACTATCCTGGATTTCCTGAATATGATGGTACTACAATGGGGGAAGAGAATGAAGAAGAAGAATAAGCTGAGGCATCAGATGAGCCCGCTGATGATCTTGGTCGGGCCATTGCTGATGCAAAGAGAAACTGCGAAAGTGAAAAGGAGAAGTTGAAGTTGCAGCGTATGTTAGAGGATCACAAAAAAGGGTTGTACCCAAATTGCGAAGATGACAACACAAAGCTCGGTACCACACTGGAATTGCTGCAATGGAAGGCAAAGAATGGTCTATCTGACAAGGGATTTGAAAAGTTGCTGAAAATAATGAAGAAGAAGCTTCCAAAGGACAACGAATTGCCCGACAGTACATACGAAGCAAAGAAGGTTGTCCGCCCTCTCGGATTAGAGGTGCAGAAGATACATGCATGCCCTAATGACTGCATCCTCTACCGCGGTGAGGAGTACGAGAATTTGAATGCATGCCCGGTATGCGGTGCATTGCGATATAAGATCAGTCGCGATGACCCTGGTGATGATGTTGAGGGCGAGCGCCCGAGGAAGAGGATTCCTGCCAAGGTGATGTGGTATGCTCCTATAATACCACGGTTGAAACGTTTGTTCCAAAACAAAGAGCATGCCAAGTCGTTGCGATGGCACAAAGAAGACCGTAAGAAAGATGGGAAGTTGAGAGTACCCACTGATGGGTCGCAGTGGAGAAAAATCGAGAGAAAGTGGCCGGACTTTGCAGATGACCCAAGGAACGTATGGTTTGGTTTAAGTGCAGATGGTATTAATCCTTTTGGGGAGCAGACCAGCAAGCATAGCACATGGCCTGTGACTCTATGTATCTATAACCTTCCTCCTTGGTTGTGCATGAAGCGGAAGTTCATTATGATGCCAGTGCTCATCCAAGGCCCTAAGCAACCCGGCAACGACATTGATGTGTACCTAAGGCCATTAGTTGATGAACTTTTACAGCTGTGGAATAAAGAAGGCGTACGTGTGTGGGATGAGCACAAACAGCAGGAATTTGATCTACGAGCGTTGCTGTTTGTAACCATCAATGATTGGCCTGCTCTTAGTAACCTTTCAGGACAGACAAACAAGGGATACCATGCATGCATGCACTGTTTAGATGAGACTCAAAGTATATATTTGGACAAATGCAAGAAGAATGTGTACCTGGGACATCGTCGATTTCTTCTGACCAAGCATACCTTAAGAAAGAAAGGCAAGCATTTCAAAGGTGAGGCGGATCACCGAAAGAAACCCATCCTCCGTACTGGTGATGATATACTTGATATGGTCAAGGATTTACAAGTAATCTTTGGAAAGGGTCTTGGCGGACAATCTGTTCCGATTAACGCTGATGGACACGCCCCCATGTGGAAGAAGAAATCTATATTTTGGGAGCTAGAATATTGGAAAGTCCTAGAGGTCCGCTCTGCAATCGACGTGATGCACGTCACGAAGAATCTTTGCGTGAACCTGCTAGGCTTGCTGGGAGTGTATGGGAAGACAAAAGATACACCGGAGGCACGATAGGACCAGCAAAGTATGAACGCAGAAGACGGCATGCATCCAAAGCAGTATGAAGGTCCTGCCAGCTACGCTCTTACCAAAGCAGAGAAGGAATTTTTTTTTGAAAGCCTGCTCAGTATGAAGGTCCCGTCTGGCTTCTCGTCGAATATAAAAGGAATAATAAATATCGCAGAGAAAAAATTCCAGAACCTAAAGTCTCATGACTGCCACGTGATCATGGCGCAATTGCTTCCGGTTGTGTTGAGGGGGCTTCTACCAGAAAATGTTCGATTAGCCATTGTGAAGCTATGTTCATTCCTCAATGCAATTTCTCAGAAGGTAATCGATCTGGAAATCCTACCAAGCTTACAGAACTATTTGGTCCAATGTCTTGTCAGTTTCGAGTTGGTGTTCCCACCATCCTTCTTCAATATTATGACGCACGTCCTAGTTCACCTAGTCAAAGAGATTGCCATTCTGGGTCCTGTATTTCTACACAATATGTTCCCCTTTGAGAGGATCATGGGAGTCTTAAAGAAATATGTTCGTAACCGTGCTAGGCCAGAAGGAAGCATCTCCAAGGGCCATGAAACAGAGGAGGTTATTGAGTTTTGTGTTGACTTTATTCCTGACCTTAAGTCGATTGGTGTTCCTCAATCGCGGCATGAGGGGAGACTGCGTGGAAAAGGCACGCTTGGACCAAAATCAATAATATGTAGGGACGGGCATTCTTGGGCGCAAGCACACAACGCAGTTCTACAAAATTCTACCTTGGTGACCCCGTATATCGCGAAACACATGGATATTATACGCTCCAAGAACCCGGAGCAGTCTGACCCTGGATTAAACGTACACACATTGAGGCTTTCGGCGGTTGGTTGCAAACACATCTCATGAATGACGACATTGTTGAAGATGAGTTGTACTTGTTGGCCAAGAGACCATCTTCGACTATATTGACTTTCCAAGGATACGAGATAAACGGGAATACATTTTACACGATCGCCCAAGATAAAAAGAGCACCAACCAAAACAGTGGTGTCCGCTTTGACGATGCAGCAAACACCAATAGGGAAAAGGACACATATTATGGTTACATAGAGGAGATATGGGAACTTGACTATGGAAGTGATTTGAAGGTCCCTTTGTTCCGGTGCAAATGGGTCAATCTGACTGGAGGAGGGGTAATGGTAGACCAGCAGTACGGAATGACAACAGTGGATCTCAACAATCTTAGGTACATAGAGGAACCATTCGTCCTAGCCAATGATGTGGCGCAGGTTTTCTATGTGAAGGACATGTCTACCAAACCAAGAAAAAGAAAATATAAGAAAGCGGATACATCATACGATGATCCAAAGCGCCACATAGTTCTTTCAGGGAAAAGAAACATCGTGGGAGTGGAGGACAAGACAGACATGTCAACAGATTATGAAAAGTTTGATGAAATTCCTCCCTTCACATTGAAGACTGACCCAAGCATCCTGTTAAATGATGAAGATTGTCCATGGTTACGGCGCAATAAGCAAGGGACACACGAGAAGAAAAAGTTTTATACCCCAAGATCCCACTCTGGGATGTGATTGGCTTCACCGTCATCACTTTTCTTCTCTAGCGAGTAGCCGAGATGGTCCAGTTTGTACACGAAGTGTATCCAGTTTTTGTTGTATCCCTCTCAACTTTTTAACACATGCTATGTGGGTGAAATGATGATACCATGCCAAGTTTCAACCTTTCCAGAGTTCATTTGTAGTGTTTTTTAATTTCAGGGTCGTTTAGCTCAAAAAAATCATTAAATGCATGAAAAATAGGAAATGAAGTTAGAATGGGTTGAAATTTGAATATGTGGCTTAGAATGGTGCATATTGAATGCACAAAAAGTCTGGAGTTGAAATAAGTTTAAAAAATGAAATGCCTTTGTAACAGATGAGTTTTCGTCCGAAACCCTCATACTTTGAAGGAGATGGTCCAGTTTGTACACGAAGTGCATCCAGTTTTTGTCGTAACCCTCTCAACTTTTTAGCACATTCTATGTGGGTGAAATGATGATACCATGCCAAGTTTCTACCTTTTCAGAGTTCATTTGTATTACTTTTTAATTTCAGGGTCATTTAGCTAAAAAAACCATTAAATGCATGAAAAATAGCAAATAAAGTTAGAAAGGGTTGAAATTTGAAGATGTGGCTTACAATGGTGCATATTGAATGCACAAAAAGTCTGGACTTCATTTGGGTGATTTTGATTAAAACAAATGAAGGTATAAACTAAAAGAGTTAAACATAATCTGGTTTTGATTAAAACACCTATTTAAATTATCCTAAAAATTCCCAAATTTAACATAATGATAAAAACACTAATATTAAACAACAGGAAAAACAATCACTCAAAAATCTATTTTTAAACTAAAGTTATTCACAAACTAGTGATTCACACAAATTTCAAAAGAATTCAAATTTAAACTATTTAAATTTGAAAACTACTCGCACTAACAGAAAGTTTGTAATTGTTTTGACCTAAAGCAAAAAGATTCATTAAAAAACTATAAATATTCTAACAGTTATTCAAAATCTAAAAACAGAAATTAGAAAAACAAAACATAACAAAAAAGAGAAAATACAGCTTTAGTCCCGGTTGGTGATACCAACCGGGACTAAAGGTCCCTTCCCGCGCGGAATTTGGGCCGCCGAAAAGGAGAGACCTTTAGTCCCGGTTAGAGCCACCAACCGGGACTAAAGGTCCTGGGGTATTTAAGCCCTCCTTCTTCCTCCCCAAATCACTCCGTCTTCACGCCCGCTCGACGACGCCGCCAGGCTGCCCTGCGCGCGCCCTCGACGTCGCCGGCCGGCCGCTCTGCTCGCAAGCGCCCCCCGAGCCCGCGCCGGCGCCGCCACGCTGTCCGCCGCCGCCGCTCCTCTGCGCGTGCCCGCCTCGATTCACGCCCGCTTCTTCAAGCGCCGCCGAGGCCCGAGCCCGCGCCGGCGCCGCTCCTCCCCGCCTCCAGCGTCCTCCTCCGTCCCCGAGCCCGCGCTCGCGCCCTCGACGTCGCCGTCTCCGGCTGGTGAGCCTCTCCTCCTCCGTCCCCGTCCCCGTCTACTGAATTTTCAACATTGAACACTTCAATTAGTCCAAATTGACAGCAATATTGGAGATGATGGTTGAAATTTAGTGTATTTAATTGTTATTGCTCACTGCAATGTGATGTTCAGTCATTCGTGCCTGCAGTACCAAATGTGATGTTTGATGTTTGCAACTTGGTCATAACTCTGATTATCCAAATGCTCATTTTTTGTAACCTGTAGATGTCATGCTCAATTTTGTCCATACAGAATCAATCTATTTTGTAGTGTTTCATAGTTTGATTGAATAGAGTCCGAACATTGCAAGTATGAACATTCCAAGTATGAATGTTGCAAGTTGTCTCCTAGTTAGGTACACTTGCTGTCTTTAATCAAAACATCTTTGAAATCAATTTGAAAATTAAATTGAGCACACCTACTAACATACCACATCAGTTAAATCACTTGTAATCATGTACACTGACTCACTTCTTCTATGGTCAACTTGTCCACTGCATCATTCAACCCAAATTTGAATATGTTGTTCAATTTAGTTGGAACTTTGTTAAATTTCGTCCGTTTGATTGTAGTGTATAAAAACCTAACAAATATCGTTCGATTAGCCTGAATTTCTAATTATAAAATCATGCAATTGTTTATAAGTTCTCGACATCGACGATGCCCATCCCGCATCCTCATCGTCGACTCGACGGCAACCACCTGCTTGAGAGGCGCCATGTTCGGAACTGGGCTCCGCCGGGCTGGCACTGGGAGGGCGAGTCCTCCAAGTCCACCGCGTCAGCAGACTCCAACCCACCTCGAGATGGAGCGCAGGGCGAGTCCGCCATATCGATCTCCGCCACGTTAGCATAGTCCATCCCACCCCGAGATGGAGCCTAGCGCGAGTCCGCGATATCGATATCCGCTGTCTCCAAAGCGGAAGAGAGCACAAAAGAAGAAACCCGAGCCTCCTGTCAAAAAGAAGTTAGCTTACGAGAAGTTACCTTACGAGATGACTGCCGAGGAAATCGATGAACAAACAGCTAAGGAATTGCAGGCCCATTTTGGACCGAAACAGCCCCCACCGCCAAAGGAGAAAATACCTAAGGAAGTCGTACAACACTTTTTGAATGCAGCTAAACCGGCGGAGAGAAGGCCACTATCAGACTATGAACGCTCTATTAGCAAGGCCTATCATAAACAAAAAAAAACAAAAGTCGAGCGGTAGTAGTAAATGCGGGAAAACTGCTCCCCAGCTCGGAGAACAGGCAGTGCAATCGATCATCCCGCTCATGGTGAGTACCGATAAGGTGGTAATAACCAACGTTGATAGAGAGAATGCTAGACAGCTCGGTATCACTGTTGAACAACTCCTAGAGATCGAGGAATTCCCACCGACGGATCAGAAGGAACTAGAATGGGCATATGTCCCCGGGAACCCTCTCGTGAGTCCTGAAGAGGAGAAGCTTCTATCAACGCAAATGCACAACTTGCATGACTCGTACATGAGAGAAGTAAAGAGCGGGCGAGAGAGCCTCATGGTGAAAGTCAAGCGAGAGCATTACATCCATGAAAATGATTTGTGGATTGAAAATGAAGAATTCTTTCAGTTATTCAATCAAAAAGCACTCGACAAATCTATCGTCAGTTGCTACTGTTTGTAAGTGATTTCTTTCTGTAATTTAAGTCTCTAGCTCAGCTCGTTCATTGCCTGTAATATAATTATCCTCATTATATTCTTTTGTGTGGTATTATGCAGAATGAAGATTTTTGAATTGAAAAGAGATGGAGTCTATGGCATTGGGTTCATTGACCCAAATACCGTTAATGAAGCTGTGTTAACTAAGTACTCTAAAGCCACGGAGAAAGCCTTGCTAAGGTTTTTGAAGGCCCTAAATACCAAACCAGAAATACTTTTACCTTACAACTTCAAGTGAGTGTTACTATTTTGTACTACAAATTCTCTTTTTTTGCTTATATATATATACTCGATGTTAAGTGTAGTTGACGAGTTATGCATGCCCGCTTATACAAATCGTGTCAGCAGCTACCACTGGATGCTCGACAGGTAATTTCAATCATTTACGCACTATGTCGGCCTCTTTAGTTCATTTCCTGATATCAAGTAATTAGTAACTGTTGGGGAACGTTGCATGGGAAACAAAAAATTTCCTACGCACACGCAAGATCTATCCATGGTGATGAGCATCTACGAGAGGGAGAGTGAATCTACATACCCTTGTAGATCGCTAAGCGGGAAGCATTAAGAAACGCAGTTGATGCAGTCGAACGTCTTCGCGATTCGATCCTGATCCGTTCCGCGATCCAATCACGGTCCTTCCGATCTAGCGCCGAACAGACGGCACCTCCGCGTTCAGCACACATACAGCTCGATGACGATCTCCGCCTTCTTGATCCAGCAAGAGGACGCGGAGAGGTAGATGAGTTCTCCGGCAGCGCGACGGCGCGGCGGCGGTGGTGGTGGAACTATTCCAGCAGGGCTTCGCCTAAACACTGCTAAAAAACTAGAGGAACTAATCTATCGGGAGAGAGGGCTGCACCGTGGCCTCTTGGGTGAAAGTGCTATGGCCCTCTCTCCCTCTAGTATATATAGGAGGGAGGGAAGGGGCCGGCGCCCTAGGGATCCTCCCCTAGGGTCGGCCGAAGTGGGGAGGTGGAGGAGTCCAACCCCAATCCTACTAGGAGTAGGATTTCTCCCCCACTTGGTTTTCCTTTCCTCCACTTGGACTTTCCCACCCTTAGCCGCATGGGCCTTGTTGGGGGGGGGGGGGTCCGGCCAGCCCACTAGGGGCTGGTTAACCTCCTCCCACAGCCCATGAGGCCCTTTGGGGCGAGAGGCCCCTCCCGATAGTCCCCCGGTACCCTCCCGGCACTCCCGGTACACTACCGAAGTACCCGAAACCTTTCCGGTGACCAAAACGGGACTTCCTATATATCAATCTTTACCTCCGGACCATTCCGGAGCTCCTCGTGACGTCTGGGATCTCATCCGGGACTCTGAACAACCTTCGGTCACCACCATACATAACTCAATACTACCGAAACGTCACCGAACGTTAAGTGTGCAGACCCTGCGGATTCGAGAACTATGTAGACATGACCGAGACACCTCTACGGTCAATAACCAATAGCGGGACCTGGATGCCCATATTGGTTCCTACATATTCTACGAAGATCTTCATCGGTTGAACCTCTATGTCAAGGATTCAGTTAATCCCGTATGCTGTTCCCTTTGTTCTTCGGTATGTTACTTACCCGAGATTAGATCGTCGGTATCTCTATACCTAGTTCAATCTCGTTACCGGCAAGTCTCTTTACTCGTTCCGTAATACAAGATCCCGTGGCTAACACTTTAGTCACATTGCTTGCAAGGCTTATCGTGATGTTGTATTACCGAGTGGGCCCTGAGATACCTCTCCGTCATACGGAGTAACAAATCCCAGTCTCGATCTATGCCAGCTCAACAAACACCTTCGGAGATACCTGTAGAGCATCTTTATAGTCACCCAGTTACGTTGCGACGTTTGATACACACAAGGTATTCCTCCGGTGTCAGTGAGTTGCATGATCTCATGGTCATAGGAACAAATACTTGACATGCAGAAAACTATAGCAATAAACTGACACGATCATATGCTACGTTCATAGTTTGGGTCTTGTCCATCACATCATTCTCCTAATGATGTGATCCCGTTATCAAATGACATCTCATGTCTATGGCTAGGAAACCTTCACCATATTTGATCAATGAGCCAGTTCAACTAGAGGCTTACTAGGGACACATTGTTTGTCTATGTACCCACACATGTAATTGAGTTTCCAATCAATACAATTATAGCATGGATAATAAACGATTATCATGAACAAGGAAATATGATAATAACTAATTTATTATTGCCTCTAGGGCATATTTCCAATAGTCTCCCACTTGCACTAGAGTCAATAATCTAGTTCACATCACCATGTGATTTACATTGTTATGAATCTAACACCCAATGAGTTCTGGGGTTCGATCATGCTTTGCATGTGAGAGAGGTCTTTAGTCAATGGTCTGCAACAATCAGATCCGTGTGTTCTTTGCAAATCTATATGTCGTACTACAGATGCTACCACGCTCCACTTGGAGCTATTCCAAATGGCTGCTCCACTATACGTATCCAGATTGCTACTCAGAGTCATCCAGATTGGTGTTAAAGCTTGCATCGACGTAACCCTTTACGACGAACTCTTTATCACCTCCATAATCGAGAAATATTTCCTTTGTCCTCTAGTTACTAAGGATAACTTTGACCGCTGTCCAGTGATCCACTCCTGGATCACTCTTGTATCCCTAGACACACTCATAGCAAGGCACACACAGGTTCGGTACACAGCATGGCATACTATATAGAGCCTATGGCTAAGGAATATGGGACGACCTTCGTCCTTTCTCTTTCTTCTGCCGTGGTCGAGCTTTGAGTCTCACTCAACTCCACACCTTACAAATCAGGCAAGAACTCTTTCTTTGACTGATCCATTTTGAACTCTTTCAAAATCTTGCCAAGGTATGTACTCATTGAAAGTTTTATCAGACGTCTTGATCTATCTCTATAGATCCTGATGCCCAACATTTAAGTAGCTTCTTTCCAGGATTTCCTTTGAAAAACTCCTTTTCAAATAACCCTTTATGCTTTCCTGAAATTCTACATCATTTCCGATCAAAAATATGTCATCCACATATACTTATCAGAAATTCTATAGTGCTCCCACTCACTTTATTGTAAATACAAGTTTCTCATAAACCTTGTATAGACTCAAAAACTTTGATCACCGCATCAAAGCGTATATTCCAACTCCGAGATGCTTGCTCCAGTCCATAGAAGGATCGCTGGAGCTTCCATATATTTTAGCATCCTTAGAACTGACAAAACCTTCCGGTTGTATCACATACAACCTTTCCTCACGGATGCCGTTAAGGAAACGATGTTTTGACATCCATCTGCCAGATTTCATAATCGAAAAATGCAGCAACTGCTAACATAATTCCAACAGACTTTAGCATCGCTACGGGTGAGAAAGTCTCATCGTAGTCAACTCCTTGAACTTGTGAAAAAACCTTTGCCATAAGTCGAGCTTTATAGACGGTGACATTACCGTCCGCGTCCGTCTTCCTTTCAAAGATCCATTTGTTCTGAATGGCCTTTCGCCCTTCAGGTAATATTTCCAAAGCCCATACTTTGTTTTCATACATGGATCTCATCTCGGATTTCATGGCCTCTAACCATTTCTTGGAATCCGGGCCCATCATCGCTTCTCCATAGCTCGTAGGTTCATCGTTGTCCAACAACATGACCTCTAAGACAGGGTTGCCGTACGACTCAGGAGCAGTACGCGTCCTTGTCGACCTACAAGGTTCGATAGTAACTTGATCCAAAGCTTCATGATCATCATCATTAGCTTCCTCTTCAACTAACGTAGGCTCCACAGAAACAACTTTCTGCGTTGCGCTACTCTCTGGTTGAAACAAAGGTTCAACATCCTCATCAAGTTCTATCTTCCTCCCACTCAATTCTTTCGAGAGAAACTCTTTCTCGAGAAAGGACCTGTTGGGGATATAACCCCGTGGTGAGACCCGCCCAGGTGGGGCCGGGTCATGCGGTTGGCGGCTTATGACAAGGTTAGGTGTAAGCTTATTCAATGGGCCTGGAGGCCCAGAGCAGGAAGACAAGATGTAACCCGGCGGGCTTGAGCCGCCGGTGGCGGTTTGTTAGATAAGGCATGTGTAGTTAGAGGTGAGGTCGGTTATCAAGCATAACCCGGCCCAGACTCTTGTAAGCCCAGGGCCTTGACCTGAGTATATAAACGCGGGTTACTTGGGCGGCTTAGGCCACGAAACAACTCATCGATAGCTAGGTCAAGCGAACTCGCTCCCTTGTAATCGATACCCAATCAATACAACACCAAGCAGGACATAGGCTTTTACCTCTTTCCGAGGGGCCGAACCTGGGTAAACCCTTGTCTCTCGATTCCGATCAACCCCTTCGAGCTCACTGCCTTAGCGATGGCCTCGAACCTAAGTCCTTTCACCAGGGCATCTGCCGTGACAAAACCACGATAGTTGGCGCCCACCGTGGGGCTGACGCTCGGTGGTGTGGAATTCTCGAAGGGCTCTCTCACAGGGATCGCGGGATATGCCGTTGGCAGGATGACTAAGAGTCGCCGCGGCAAGCTCTACATCGACGACGTTGGCTGGGGCCCCGAGGCTGACTCAATCGAGTACGGGTACCGGGTCCCCTTCGGCGGAATTCACATCTTCATCGGCAAGATCGGCGGATCTAAACCCGGGCCGGACATCTGCACCGACCTCGTCGAGCCGGCCCGGCGCGCGCAACCCGCCCGAGTTAACCCGGGTCTAAAGCACGTCTTCGTCGGCTTTACCCAAGGCACGGAGCTTGAAGGTTCCATGTCACGGGAGGAAACCCTCATCTGCTC
The DNA here is from genome assembly GCA_039707655.1 of Elymus sibiricus. Classification (NCBI taxonomy): domain Eukaryota; kingdom Viridiplantae; phylum Streptophyta; class Magnoliopsida; order Poales; family Poaceae; genus Elymus; species Elymus sibiricus. The sequence goes on from CM077669.1 coordinate 470,341,189, forward strand.
AGAGGATGGATCCTCGAGCGGAGAGGCGGAATCAATCTACCAGCTTCACAACGGCGGGCTTGGGGGCTACGTCGAGGACTACCCTGAGCCGGAGTACCATGAGCCGGAATACTATGAGCCGCCAAGCCGCGCCGCTGTCTTCATGGCAGGATCGGCACCGGCCCCTGGTAGCACGGCCGCTGGTGCGACCGGGTCTGGGTCAGGCAGGCCGCCGGCTCAAGTTTTGCTGGATCTGATGAACGAGCTTACAACTCTGATGGGGACCGAGGTCACGGTCGAAAACCAAGCAGCCCATAACATGGAGATCGCGAGGTTGAAGGACCAGATGGCCGGAGTCCAAGAGGAAATCAACGCACTGAAGGCTCGGATGGATGCAGAGTCGGAGCGCCTTAGGGCGGAAGCTTTTCGCCTTGACCTAGAGCAGCAGACCGTAGATGCAGTCCACCGGATGAGACATCAGTCCCGTTTGCCGGCTAAATATGAGGCCAGGAATCTTTTCAACACGCCAGGGACAGGACAGAATGCACCTCTGACCGTAACCCGGATGGCGGAGATACCTGGGAGCAGGGCGGCGGTTCAGCATAGGCAACCAGACCCGCCCTGCAGGAATCAGACCCCACCGCAGCCTTTTCCAACGCCGCCCGGTCATTTTTCTAACCCGGCGGAGAACATGGTGGCAACGGCGGTTAGACTTGGCACGACCCCATCCCTGATGGGACGCCTTTCGCGGAGGAAGTGCGGAACGCCATTGGCTATTTACAGAGAGCGGTGGCACAGCAGGAGAAGTATACTTACAGCCGGAGTCGCGTGCACTCAACCCCCATCCCGAGCCGTAGTTACAGTCGGCGCTTAGAGTCGCCTGCGGTCTCTAGTAGTGAGCGACGTCGAAACCCGGTGCGAGATGATCAGCCGGCTCTTGATGCTCAGGCGCTGGTGGATCGGGCAAGAGCGTAGCGAGAGGCGGCAACGTTGGCAGCTGCGGCGGCTTATCAAGAACCCACCGTAGCCCCTTCTGTTTCGGTGGGAGCCGGGGTAACTTCCAGGTCCGTGGGAGTGCCGTGCTTAGAGCCGGCCTTACGAAATGAGCGCCTGCCAAAGGACTTCAAGGGTCCCCGCAAGGTGCCCAATTATACTGCCTATCTGCCTCCGGAAGCTGAGATCGAGAGTTATGAGCTAGCCATGGAGATGTTAGACGTCAGTGATGCGGTTTGCGCCAAGTATTTCATCATGATGTTGGAAGGGCCGGCTCGCACGTGGTTGAAGGGTTTGCCACCCAACACCATTAATTCCTGGGCCGAGTTGAAGGCAAAGTTCATCAAGAATTTTCAAGGAACGTGCAAGCAGCCCATGACGATTGTGGATTTGGATCATTGCGTGCAGCGTGAGGATGAATCGGCCCATCATTGGGTCCGGCGAGTCTCAACCATCATCCACTCCTCCGACAATATTACGGCGGCTCAAGCGGTTCTGATTGTGGAGAAGAATTGTCTTTTTTTGCCTCTGAAGCAGAAGCTTGGCCGGCTCAAACGTTCATGCCAGGACATGGGGGAACTCATGGCGGCTCTTACTAAGTATGCAGACTCTGATAGCACGAAGGACCCTTGTCGTGGATTTGTCACGGCAAGATGTCCTCGTAAGAGAACTTAGGTGTGAGGCCAACGCAACTATGTGGCGGCTTGAGAGGGGTTGGTCGGAATCGAGAGACGCGAGTTTACCTAGGTTCGGCCCCTCCTGATGGAGGTAAAAGCCTACGTCCTGCTTGTGTCTATATTGATGATGAGGGTGATCTCGATTACAAGGGTGCAGAATTGCCACCTCTAATCTCGAGTGTCTCTAATTTGTCTATCTCTCCTGACTTGTCTATCTAAGACCTGTCTATTGAGACCTCTAAAAACCTGACCCTCTTGGGGTGACCCGCCCCTCCTTATATAAGCTGAAGGGGCGGTTTACATGTAGAGTCTAAGTCGGATTGAGACTTAACTTATTATGACTTCCCATCGCGGGCTTCTCTTCATGGGCTTCTGAGTCCCGGGCTTCTTATCTCCGACGGGCGGCTTACAACCGGGCGGATTACAACCGGGCGGCTTACAACCGGGCTTTATCTTCAAGACTCATCTTCAGGGACTCGTCTCCGGGACTTAACTGTCTGCTGGGTCATAACTGTCTGCCGGGTCATAACTGTCTGCCGGGTCATAACTGTCTGCCGGGTCATAACTGTCTGCCGGGTCATAACTGTCTGCCGGGTCATAACTGTCTGCCGGGTCATAACTGTCTGCCGGGTTATAACTGTCTACCGGGTTACAACTGTCTGCCGGGTTACAACTGTCTGCCGGCTTACAAGTGTCTGCTGGCTTATAACTGTCTCCAGGTCATACCGCGGGGTATATCCCCGACATTAGCCCCCAGGTTAGCTTGAATTTATTCATGGTAACCTCCTGAAATAAGAATATGTAAAGGGACTGGTTCACTCAAAAATACCAGTTGGCCAGCTCCTGAAAATTCTGAAACTCTGTCATATAAATACACTGACGTTGACTCCTTGTAGAAAAAATAACCCTTATTATCAACTGTCTTGGTTTGATAAATTCGTCTGGTTCCCTGATAACTGAGAATTTGAAGACATATCTTCCTCATATCCATATTACCTGTAGCCCCCAAGTCTTAAGAAGGGAAACGTAGTGATAGCCTTAAGACTTGCTTCAACATAGTGCAAACCTAGAGAAATTTAGATTGTTTATCTGAGTCACCAGTCATAAGTTGAATGTTCCACATATGTATCCCCCAAGTACCGGGTGGTCTTGCCTGCAGCAACCTGGGACTTGTAAATGTCTTATGCTCATAAAACTTCAGCCAGTGTAGCCCCCAAGGGCCGGGTCATTATGCAATAATGAGCAGGAACTTGTTGTAGATCTGATCATATAGACTTGAGGAGCAATGTGTAGCCCCCAAGGGCCGGATTAGTGAGACAATACTGGGATGGGACTTTAGAAAAAGATATAAAGGCCGGCTCATCTCCTTGAGATAACGGGGTCTGTTGACAACATAATGACTTGAAAAACAGCTTGCATTAGCCCCCAAGTGCCGTGGTGCATGCTTGAAGTGACATGGGACTTGCATACTTGATATAAACAGGACTTGAATAATGTAGCCCCCAAGTGCCGCTCGTATGCCTGCAACGATTCGGGACTATTCCTTCCATTGTAGAATAAAATTTTATCCACTGTCCAGATGATGTGTGCTGAAAACCTTGCATATCAATGTTGAACCATGCTCCTTGCTGTAAGCTGGTATTTCTGGGATGAAAGAATAATAGCCATTACTCTGAAGGGGCTTTGAAAATCTCAATCATCCAATGCTGGTTATGACAACCATAATGAAAAATCCAGCCATGTTGGCTATTTGAGATTTGAATAATATAACCCAGTTTGAAAGAACCGGTTCCTGCAATGTAGACCAGGATATCCATGCATATATGATGCATGGTAAGATGATGCAATGATGATGCAATGTATGATGCAATGTATGATGTTCTTGCTTTGAAGGCACAACCAGAAGAGATCAACTCTTGTATATGTTCTTGCTTTTTCTTTTTCGAAAACTCATATGCCGGCTCTCCTGGCATGAACTCGTTGTTTGAACTCTTAACAGTACAGGGTCTCTAGTGAGAGTGACCGTCAACTCCTTTGAGCGGCTCAGGGTCTCTAGGCGAGATTAACTGGTAAGAGCACAACGAACCATAGAGAGGCGCAGCAGGGCATGAGTACCCCCCCCCCCCGGCCCATAAGCTACTTCTCACATGACATAAATCCGTCGTTTGAACCTTAAACAGTGCAGGGTCTTTAAAAGAGTAACTTTTTAAGAGTACGAACGGGCCACATAGCGGAGAGTATGCAGCAGATGGGTGAGTTTATCCTCGCTTTCCGTAAGCCGGCCCTCACGTGACAAGAGCCGCCGGTTTAACCTTGACCAGTACAGGGTCTCTAGCGAGAGTTACTGTCAAATATTTTGAACAGCTCAGGGTCTCTAATCGAGATTAACTGGCAAGAGTTTGGCGGGTCACCTAGCGGAGCAGCAGCAGCATACAGGCAGGTTTAACTCGAACTTGCGGTGGCTGAAGAGCCGATCAAGAGGGTGTGTAAGCTAAACCCGGTGGGTTGGAAGCCCCCAAATGACCTTGTTGACGGAGTCAACTTTTTGGGTATACAACCCGGCCTTACGGTGGTTGAAGAGCCGATCAAGAGGGTGTGTAAGCTAAACCCAGCGGGTTCACTACTAGAAAAAAGGCTATTAGTGGCGCACCCCATATGGCTATTAATGGCGCACCATGGGTGCGCCACTATTACCACGCCACTAGTAATGGTTAGTAATGGCGCACCTCTGGTGCGCCATTACTAATCCAAATACTAGTGGCGCACCCCCTGCTGCGCCATTACTATCCCTTAGGGTGCGCCACTGTTATTTCTCTGAGGTGCGCCACTAGTAGAAATTGAGGTGCGCCACTGCTAAAATTTTGAAATCTGGATCTGGATCTAGATCTGGCACCATTTTTTGCGTTTTTTTTCTTTTTTTCAATAATTTTCGTTCTGCAATTTTTTTTAGGCAAATTTTCGTTCTGCATCTCGCCTCCTCGCCTCCGGCCGCAGCCGGCACAGCTCCTGGACCTCCTCGCGCTCGCGCCCTCCTCCTCTTCTCCCCTCCCTCTCCTTCCTCCTTCTCCTCTCTCCCTTCTTACCTCTCTGTCCGCAGGAGACCGCTTGAGCCGCCATGGACGCCGCCGCCAGGAGCTTCGAGCTCGCCTCCGCCCCGGCTCTCCTTCTCCTCTCTCCCTCCTTACCTCTCTGCTCTCGCTGCTGCTCGCTGGGGTCGGAGGAGGGGGTCGCTGGGGATCTCGTCGGCGCCGACTGGTGGTGGCTCCAGGCGTGGTAGGGGGCGGAGGAGGGGGGAGGAGGGGTGAGCCGTGGCAGGGGGTGGCTTCCATGGCGGCTATGTACAGAGAACAGAGAGGGAGGGGAGGAAGAAGAGGGAAAAGAGAGGGCATGGAGGAGGGGGGAGGAGGAAGAAGGCAGGGGTTAATATATAAGCTGTGGCGTTTCAAAATTAGTAATGGCGCACCATGGGGTGGTGCGCCATTGCTATGGTACATAGCAGTGGCGCACCTAGCTGTGGTGCGCCATTGCTATGTACCATAGCAGTGGCGCACCTAGGTGTGGTGCGCCATTCCTATTTTTAAATTTTTTTGAATTTTGAAGGCGGGAAAATAGTAGTGGCGCACTATGCACTGGTGTGCCATTACTAACTTTTTTTAATTTTTAATTTTTTTGCCTCCAGATCTTAAAAGCATTGTAACTTTTTTTCTGTTAGGTTTTTGAGGATTCTAAAAAATCGATAACGGGCATAGCATGTTGAATTCGGATGTAACTTTTCGAGTAGATGCTTTTTCATATAAAAAACTTTTTCATCGGAGGTCGTATGCAAAAGTTACGGCCATTTTACCGAAACACGGCGGCCTTTTGCAAAAAAATTCAAAATTCATGTTTGTTAATTTTCCTAACAACTAGAACACATAACACATGGGCATCTCGAAGGATTTTTAAATTTGAATTTTTTATCATTTTCTTTTATTTATTTTTAAATTGAAAAGGCGATCCACAGGGGGGGTGTGTGTGTGTTTGTGTGTGTGTGGTGGGGTGTGTGTTTGTGTGTGTGTGTGAGATGTTAGTAATGGCGCACCCTCCCTGGTGCGCCATTGCTAACCCTAGCAATGGCGCACCAGGGAGGGTGCGCCATTACTAACCTCACACACACACACAAACACACACACACCAGACATAGCAATGGCGCACCACACCTAGGTGCGCCACTGCTATGTAGCATAGCAGTGGCGCACCTAGGTGTGGTGCGCCATTGCTATGTCTGGTGGGGGGGGATGGACACAAAAAATAGCAATGGCGCACTGCTCAAGTGGTGCGCCATTAGTAAAAAAAATAGCAATGGCGCACCTGATTCAGGTGCGCCATTGCTGTATAGCAGTGGCGCACCACCATCATGGTGCGCCACTAGTAGAGATATTGGGGATAAGCCTTTTTTTAGTAGTGGTTGGAAGCCCCCAAATGACCTTGTTGACGGAGTCAACTTTTTGGGTATACAACCCGGCCTTACGGTGGCTGAAGAGCCGATCAAGAGGGTGTGTAAGCTAAACCCAGCGGGTTGGAAGCCCCAAAATGACCTTGTTGAAGTATCCACCTTTACACCATCTTTTTGAAGAAACGGCAGAAACTCCAATGAATTAGGGCACCCATGTTTGAACGGTGCATCATGGCGGCTCGTCCTCTTGGGCAACTTTTAATTTTCTGAAAACTCGAACTTGCGAGAGATGAATTCCTTTTGAATCGGATGCTGAGCCGGATATCGAGATCTCAAAACTTTGTGAAAGATAGATTTCTCTTGAACCGGGACTCCCAAATTGCTTGGCACTTTTTCAGCTGAAAATTTTCTAACAGCCTTTAAACCTGCACCAATGCGGCAGTAGTCTCCAGGACCGGGTTGTCTTCCCTTTAATAACCGGGGCTCTTGAATTGTTGAAACTGGCTGAATTTGCCGAGTAATGTCTGTGTAGTCCCCAAGTCTTAAGACGAATTGAGGAGTTGTCTTGAGATTCTTCACACTTGGCTGTTGTATAAGCCGGCATATAATTGATAGCTGAAAGCTGAATTTATTGAAACAAGAGGCGTGTGGCGAGTTGATGATCTTCGCGACGCTCATTGTATGTCCTTGGCATTGATAACGCGATGTTAACCTGCTGAAAGTTGAGGTCAACCGTGGCGGGTTATAAATGATCTCGTATGAGCTGTGTCAGTAATCCGGTCAATGGCTCATCCCAGCTGGTTGTTGAAGTTAACCAAATTGTAGTGGCGGCGACTTGCATGCCTATCCATTGAAACATCCGGTGGAGGCAGAGACTGATAATATATCATGACTTGCTTCAGAATTTGTTGGAATAGACCAGATCGCAGGGCGGCGACTCATGAGCATCCGTTGGGCGGCTTGAACGAGCAAGCACTGCACCAGCATGTTGGTGTAAACCGGACCGCGGGGGCAGCGAATCATGAGCGTCCGTTGGGCGGCTTGAACGAGCAAGCACGGCACCAGCATGTCGATGTAGACCGGACCGCGGGGGCGGCGTCTTGCGCGCGTCCGTTGAGCGGCTCGTATAGGCGAGCACTGCACCGTTATGTTGATGTAGATCAGACTGCAGAGACGGCGGCTCACGAGTGTCCATTGGGCGGCTCAAGCGAGCAGGCGCGGCACCGGCGTGATGATGTAGATCATACCAATGGGGCGATCATGCGTATCCGTTTGGATTTGTCCAACGCATTCAGACGCTGGCGCTACCTCCCATTTATAAATTATCCTGCACGTAAATTCGTACAAGTCAAAAGTACAAAAATTCTTGATAGAATGTATTCGTGTGAACAAAATTATTAGGAAAAATATCACCTGATAATAATTTCGTCCGATGACGGATGCGACCGGCTGATAAAGAACAGAGGCGCGACACCTTTTATTTTTTAGCCCCACCAGCCTACTCTCTTTTTTTTAATGGGCAGCCGGCCTCACTTCCTTTTCTTCCATCTGCCCTCATCTTATCCTTTTCCTGTTGCTGAGAGGAGAACGCACGGGAGCAGCCGGCTCGCGATCTTGCGGGTGCGGCCAAGGAGGACAGGAAGTGCGCGCGGGCGACACAGCCCCGCGGCCGGGTGAAGCAAGGCGGGTCGCCGTGGTGGTCATCGCGGCGGCAGAGGCGAGCGACGGAGACGGCCAGACGGAGACGGGGGCGGCTGTGCCCGCCGGTGGCCAGGCGCGGGAAGCAGGGACAGTGGATGCAAGGTGAGGCGAAGGGCGGCTCGACGGCTCTGTCAAAGAGGTGCCGACGACTTGGAGCGTGGCGGCGCGCGGGTGAGGTAGAGGCGCGGCAGGAGCCGGAGGCCACGGGAGGAGCCAGAGGCCGCGGCGGCTGGGCGGCTCAGCTTTGGCGAGGAGGCGGGACCACGGCGGCTGCGGCGGCTCCGACGCGGGGCGTCCGAAAGGCGGAGCGGAGCAGAGGCGGCGGTTCGTTTGCGGCGGTGGCGAGGCGGCAAGGCCATGCTCAAGGCAGAGGCGATGGTAGGGGCCAGCGAGCGACCGGATCAGGCGCTACGGAGGGCAGCGGAGGCCGGGGCGGCGCGCAGGGCGCGAGATGGAGGCTCGAAAGCCTACGACGTCAGCGACTTGCGGTAACGGAAGGCTGCGGCGGATCGAAAGCGATGGAGACGACGACCACTCAAAGCGGAGGCGAGGCTGAGCTTGAAAACGGCGGTCTCGGGCCACAGCAGCACGCAGTAGAAGCGGAGGCGGAACCGGCGCATAGCGGCGGCTCAAGAACGGGCGGCTTAGCGCGAGGGGTTGCCGGAGCGGCGGCTCAAAGGGCCGTACTGGCGGAGGCAGGCGGACCGGCAAGGCAGAGGCGGCCCGCGAAGGCGCAGTGGCCTGGCTGAGGAAACGGCTTCAACCATGGCGGCTCGGAGGCGCCGAAGCCCGGCCTCCACGAGCCTCTGCAGTCGTTTGGCGGTCCGACAAGGGCGACTCGGAGGAGATGAGGTGAGGCCCAGCAGCAGAGGAGGGGATGAGGCCAAGGTGAAGCGCTGGAGCGGGCGATGCGTGAGGCAAAGCGGACAAGGGGGGCGTCTGCTCGGTGGCTCACAGCGCGGGAGCGGAGCACACGGCGGCTCACGGCGGAGGAGCGGGGCGCACGGCGGCTCACAGCGCGGGAGCAGAGCACACGGCGGCTCAACGCGAGGCAGCAAGGGCCGGCGCGCGGCCAGGCGAGAAGCAAGGCAGGCAGAACTGGCAAGGACGGGCCGCGGGCGCATGGTGCCGAAGCGGTGCCGGTGGCGCGTCAGCCCTGGTCGAGCTCAGACGAGGAGCCCGGGCGGGGCGAGTTGCCAGAGGAGGCGGCGGGTCAACGACGGCGGCTCGAGGCCGTGGCGGGCCCAGGTTGACTCAAGGCCGCGGAGGACTTCGGCGGCTCGGAACGGCGACTTGACAGAGACCAGCCCCTCGCCCGCGAAGTGGGCTCTCGGAGGCGGAAGCGGCCCGGAAAGGCCGGCGGCTCAGCAGCGCTCGGCGAGGCGAGGCCGGCTCAGGGCCAGAACGGCGGCGGCTCGGACGTCTGCAGGGGAGGAGCGTCTTGGAGACGGCCAGCGGCTCGGCAAAACCACGCGAGCGGTGGCGGAGGCGCGCCCGACCAGACCTGATTTTTGCGGCATCAAGCAGCGGTTTGACGAGGTTGAAGGCGGCTCATCGGTGACTTGGCCGAGGCGTAGAACGGTGGACTGGCGCCGGCGAGGCGAGCCTCAGCGGAGGTGGCGGCTCATCGGAGCGGCAAAGCCTGGCCCGAACGGCGGTTTGACGGAAGTGCATGAGCCGGAGCGACCTTGGCGAGTCCGAGGCGGAGCCTGCGCGCCCTGGCCAGTCCGAGGCAGAGACCGAGTCTTACTTCCTTTTTCTCTTCCTTGAGTAGTACTAGCTCACGTGAATCTCTGCTGGATCAAGTAGTTTTTGTCTTGCGGGCTGTTATACTTGAAGTCGTATCTGATTAGTACTCCTTTTCTTAGCAGAGGCGGCTTCGAAATCTTCTCTAACGATCTTGCCAACCGAACAGATGAACGCCATAAAAATTTCTGATCTTGATCTAGTGAACTCAACATTGATGTAGGTCCTTCCAAAAACCGACTTTTCTTCATCCGGGACTTTGCGAACTTCTCGAAACCTGGGAAAGATCCCTCCAAAAACTCAATACCACCGTGTGCAGGCCCCACGGTGGGCGCCAACTATCGTGGATTTGTCACGGCAAGATGTCCTCGTAAGAGAACTTAGGTGTGAGGCCAACGCAACTATGTGGCGGCTTGAGAGGGGTTGGTCGGAATCGAGAGACGCGAGTTTACCCAGGTTCGGCCCCTCCTGATGGAGGTAAAAGCCTACGTCCTGCTTGTGTCTATATTGATGATGAGGGTGATCTCGATTACAAGGGTGCGGAATTGCCACCTCTAATCTCGAGTGTCTCTAATTTGTCTATCTCTCCTAACTTGTCTATCTAAGACCTGTCTATTGAGACCTCTAAAAACCTGACCCTCTTGGGGTGACCCGCCCCTCCTTATATAAGCTGAAGGGGCGGTTTACATGTAGAGTCTAAGTCGGATTGAGACTTAACTTATTATGACTTCCCATCGCGGGCTTCTCTTCATGGGCTTCTGAGTCCCGGGCTTCTTATCTCCGACGGGCAGCTTACAACCAGGCGGCTTACAACCGGGCTTTATCTTCAAGACTCATCTTTAGGGACTCGTCTCCGGAACTTAACTGTCTGCCGGGTCATAACTGTGTGCCGGGTCATAACTGTCTGCCGGGTCATAATTGTCTGCCGGGTCATAACTGTCTGCCGGGTCATAACTGTCTGCCGGATTATAACTGTCTGCCAGGTTACAACTGTCTGCCGGGTTACAACTGTCTGCCGGCTTACAAGTGTCTGCTGGCTTATAACTGTCTCCGGGTCATACCGCGGGGTATACCCCCGACAACCCTGGTTCCGATGATGAGAAGTCGGCCAAGGGTAAGAAGAATAACAATGGCAAGAGTCAATAGCAGAACGGGGGAGGAAATAATAATAATGGCAATGGCGGAAAGCAGAAACACCCGGACGGCGGGTCAGATTTGGTGGCCAACACTAGTGCTGGAGGAAACCGTGGCAAGGGCAATGGTAAGCCGCCTTTCGGTAAAAACAAGCCTGTCAATATGGAGGCGATGATGAGTGCTCCTTGCCCGAAACATAGTCTACCCGATAAGCCATCCACTCATGCCTGGAGGGATTGTTGGATCATGCGGGAGTTCCGAAATTACAGCGTTAACCAGCATCAAGGTGGCGGAGGTGGACCGTCTGGCGGATCAGGATCCAGTTCTCCTAGGCCCGGTTTTGGTGCAGGCAGCTCAGGTTCTGGCTATCAAGGCCAAGGAAATCATTATGGTAATAACCAACAGTCTGGCAATGGAGGTCAGCAACAAAACAACCAGTCCGGGTACCAAAGTAATCCAAAGCAGCTTAATGGAGGCCAATATCTTGTTTTTACGACCAGTCTCGACAAGCGGGATCAGAAGGTGCGCAAACGGGCGGTTAATGCGGTCATGCCGGCTCTCCCTCAGTACTTAAAGTGGTCAGAGTATGACATAACTTGGAGCAGGGAGGATCACCCGCCGCGCGTTGATAACCCGGGACAGTTGGCTTTGGTAGTGGCCCCCCAAGTCGGAGGCTATGTGTTCACCAAGGTGCTTATGGATGGTGGCAGTAGCATCAACATCCTGTATTATGACACGTTCCGCCGGATGAACTTGCGTGATAAGGACCTTAAGCCATCTTCAACAGTCTTTCACGGAGTGGTGCCCGGAAAATCGGCTTATCCAGTCGGAAAAATTTCTCTAGAGGTAGCTTTTGGTGATGAGTTTAACTATAGGGTGGAGACCTTATGGTTTGAGGTGGTCAAAATGAAAAGCCCGTACCACGCTTTGTTTGGGCGGCCGGCTTACGCCAAGTTCATGGCCAGGCCTTGTTATATGTACTTGCAGCTCAAGATGCCCGGGTTAAAAGGGACGATTACAGTGCATGGTGATCGGAAGATTGCTCTTGAGTGCGAGGAAGGCGATGCAGCATATGCAGAGTCAAGTTGTGCCGAGGCGGAGCTCAAGTTTTATAAGGAGAATGTTGACCCGGCAGATATGACCCCGCTAAAGAAGCCTAGCACGGAATCTGAGCCGCCCCTCAAGTTTGTGGCAGAAGATACCAAGTTAGTGGATTTCACTCCTGGCGACTCATCGCAGCAGTTCACTATTGGGTCTAATATGGATCCCAAATAGGAAAGCGCGCTCATCGAATTCATCCGTGAGAATCGGGACATCTTTGCATGGAAGCCTTTTGACATGCCGGGTGTACCGAGAGAATTCGCTGAGCACCACCTTAATGTGGATCCTAAGTTTAAGCCGGTCAAACAGTTCCTTCGTCGCTTCAATGAGGAGAGGCGTAAGGCTATTGGGGAAGAGGTGGCCTGGCTCTTGGCAGCAGGGTTCATCGTTGAAGTTTTTCACCCGGAGTGGCTAGCTAACCCGGTGTTGGTACTCAAGAAGAATGGCACGTGGTGCATGTGCGTGGATTACACAGATCTTAACAAGGCGTGTCCGGTTGATCTGTTTGCTCTCCCCCGTATCGACCAAATCATTGATGCAACAGCGGGTTGTGAGAGTCTATGCTTCCTGGATGCTTATTCAGGTTATCATCAGATCAAGATGGCAGTCAAAGACCAAGAGAAGACGTCTTTTATTACGCCTTTTGGAGCTTTTTGCTATGTGTCTATGCCTTTTGGGCTCAAGAGTGCCTAGGCGACTTACCAGCGTTGTGTGCAGAATTGTCTTCATGGTCAAATTGGGCGCAATGTTCATGCTTATGTGGATGATATTGTGTTCAAGTCAAGGAAGAAGGAAACTCTGCTGGCGGATTTGAAGGAAACCTTTGATAATCTGCGGGTTTACAAGATGATGCTTCACCCGGCAAAGTGTGTATTCGGTGTACCTGTGGGCAAACTCTTGGGTTTCTTGGTCTCTGAGCGTGACACTGAGGCTAACCCGGACAAGATAAAGGCTATCACCTCCTTGTCTAAACCGGCGTGCATCAATGATGTTCAGCGCCTGGCGGGTCGTATTGCTGCCTTGAGCCGGTTCATAAGCCGCCTCGGTGAGAAAGCTATTCCTTTGTATCAGATGATGAAGAAGACAGATGATTTCGTCTGGAGTGATGCGGCTAATGAGGCGTTTGAGGCGCTTAAAAAGCAGTTGGCTGAGCCGCCCGTTTTAGCTGCTCCCGTGGAAAAGGAGCCTTTGCTCTTATATGTGGCGGCTAACAACAGAGCTATCAGTGCTGCAGTTGTGGTTGAGTGCAAGGAGGCGGGTAAGGAGTACCCAGTTCAGCGGCCGGTTTATCATGTCAGTGAGGTCTTGACAGAATCGAAGCAGAGATACCCACATTGGCAGAAGCTGGTGCTTGGTGTATTCATGGCCAATCGCAAGCTGAAGCATTATTTCCTCGGGCATCCAATTACAGTGGTCAGCTCTGCTCCTTTGGGAGATATCATTCAAAACAGAGAAGCTACTGGCAGGATTGCTAAGTGGGCAATTGAGCTTGGGCCTCTTAATTTGAAATATGTGCCCCGGACGGCTATAAAATCTCAAGCTCTGGTGGATTTTATCAATGACTGGACTGAGTGTCAAATACCTGAAGAGAAGCCGGACAATACCTATTGGACGATTCACTTTGATGGTTCCAGGCAATTGGAAGGCTCGGGGGCTGGAGTTGTTTTAACTTCCCCACGAGGTGACAAATTATGTTATGTTTTGAGGCTAATGTTTCCTTGTACTAACAATGCAGCGGAATATGAGGCTTTGCTTCACGGGCTCCGTGTGGCCAAGGAGATGAATTTGAGCCGGGTCAGATGTCTTGGCAACTCAGACCTGGTGGCTCAACAAGTCTCTGGCACGTGGGATTCTAAAGACCCTCGCATGGCGGCTTATCGTCAGGCGGTTGATGTTATTGCTGGCCACTTTAAAGGCTATCAGGTGGATCATATTGATCGGCGGAAGAATGAGGCAGCTGACGCATTATCAAGGCTGGGGTCTCAGCATAAGCCGGTGCTGCCTAATGTATTCTTGGACGTGTTGCATCACCCATCGGTCAAGTTACCGTCGGAGGAGGATTTGGCTATACCTGACCCGGAAGGGCAATTGGTGGCGGCTCTCCGCGCAATTCCGGATTGGACGTTGCCTTATTTGGCATATCTGACCCCACGGCGAGTTACCTCAAGATGAAAATCTGGCACGGCAGATCATAAGGCGGTCTAAGTCTATGACTATTGTCAATGGCGAGTTACACCGGCGCAGTGTGACTGGTGTCTTTCAGCGCTGTGTTTCTCCAGATGAGGGCCGTGAGATCTTGCAAGAAATCCACGCCGGCGACTGTGGTCATCACGCCGGGTCAAAATCTTTAGTGGCCAAGGCTTTTCGACACGGTTTCTACTGGTTAACAGCTCATAAAGATGCAGAGGACTTGGTCAGTAAATGTGGCGGGTGCCCAAAATTTGGGCGACGTGCTCACGTGCCGGCTCAAGAGCTACGGATGATTCCAATCACCTGGCCGTTTGCAGTCTGGGGGCTGATACGTCCATTTTGCATCATGCTTTTATATTGATATTTATTGCATTATGGGCTATTATTACACATTATGGTACAATACTTATGCCTTTTCTCTCTTATTTTACAAGGTTTACATGAAGAGGGAGAATGCCGACAACTGGAATTCTGGACTGGAAAAGGAGCAAATATGAGAGACCTATTCTGCACAACTTCAAAAGTCCTGAAAAGTTACGGAGAATTATTTTGGAATATATAAAAAACATTGGGCGAAATAAATACCAGAGGGGACCCACCAGGAGGCCACAAGCCTGGGGGGCGCGCCCTACCCCCTAGGGCGCGCCCCTGTGGCTTGTGGGCCCCCTGGCAGCCCTCCGGTGCCCATCTTCTGCTATATGGAGGGTTTTGACCTGGAAAAAATTAGAAGAGAGCTTTCGGGACGAAGCGCCGCCGTCTCGAGGTGGAACCTGGGCAGAAGAAATCTAGGGCTCCGGCGGAGCTGTTCTGCCGGGGAAACTTCCCTCCCAGAGGGGGAAATCGAAGCCATCGTCATCACCAACGATCCTCTCATCGAGAGGGGGTCAATCTCCATCAACATCTTCACCAGCACCATCTCCTCTCCAAACCCTAGTTCATCTCCTGTATCCGATCTTAGTCTCAAAACCTTAGATTGGTACCTGTGGGTTGCTAGTAGTGTTGATTACTCCTTGTAGTTGATGCTAGTTGGTTTACTTGGTGGAAGATCATATGTTCAGATCCTTAATGATAATTAATACTTCTCTGATCATGAATATAAATATGCTTTGTGAGTAGTTACGTTTGTTCCTGAGGACATGGGATAAGTCTTGTTATAAGTAATCATGTGAATTTGGTATTCGTTCGATATTTTGATAAGATGTATGTTGTCTCTCCTCTAGTGGTGTTATGGGAACGTCGACTACATGACACTTCACCATTATTTGGGCCTAGGGGAAGGCATTGGGAAGTAATAAGTAGATGATGGGTTGCTAGAGTGACAGAAGCTTAAACCCTAGTTTATGCGTTGCTTCGTAAGGGGCTGATTTGGATCCATATGTTTCATGCTATGGTTAGATTTATCTTAATTCTTCTTTCGTAGTTGCAGATGCTTGTGAGAGAGGTTAATCATAAGTGGGAGGCTTGTCCAAGTAAGGGCAGCACCCAAGCACCGGTCCACCCACATATCAAATTATCAAAGTAACGAACGCGAATCATATGAGCATGATGAAAACTAGCTTGACAGAAATTCCCATGTGTCCTCGGGAGCGCTTTGCCTTATATAAGAGTTTGTACAGGCTTGTCCTTTGCTACAAAAAGGATTGGGCCACCTTGCTGCACCTTTGCTACATTTGTTACTTGCTACTCGTTACGAATTATCTTATCACAAAACTATCTGTTGCTGGTAATTTCAGGGCTTGCAGAGAATACCTTACTGAAAACCGCTTGTCATTTCCTTCTGCTCCTCGTTGGGTTCGACACTCTTACTTATCGAAAGTACTATGATAGATCCCCTATACTTGCAGGTCATCAGGGGCTTGATATGGTAGGACCTTTCAAGAGGTCTAAGGACAAGAAGACCCACCTCTTGGTGGCGGTTGACAAGTTTACTAAATGGGTTGAAGCTGAGCCGGTCAGCAAGTGTGATGCAGCAACAGCAGTTCAGTTCGTCAAAAAGCTGATCTTTCAGTTTGGTTATCCACATAGTATCATCACTGATAACGGCACAAACCTGTCCAAGGGGGCTATGGAGGAGTTCTGCAATAGTGAGCATATCCGACTCGATGTGTCTTCTGTGGCTCACCCACAGTCTAATGGTCAAGCAGAGCATGCTAACCAGGAAATTTTGAAAGGGATAAAAACCCGGCTCATGGTTCCTTTGGAACGCACGCCGGGTTGTTGGGTGGAGGAGTTACCTTCAGCTCTTTGGAGCATAAGAACCACCCCCAACAGGTCAACAGGCTATACGCCTTTCTTTATGGTCTATGGCGCAGAAGCTGTTCTCCCCAGTGATATCCGTCATGACTCGCCCAGAGTGGCGGCTTACGTGGAAGCTGATAATGAGACGGCGCGTCAGGATGCTTTGGATGCTTTAGATGAAGAACGGGATCTTGCAGCAGCTCGGTCCGCGATTTACCAGCAAGACCTGCGTCGCTATCATAGCCGCAGGGTCAAGACCCGGACGTTCCAAGAAGGCGACTTAGTACTCCGGTTGATTCAAGACCAGACAGATATGCACAAGTTATCACCTCCTTGGGAAGGACCGTTTGTGATCAGCAGAAATCTCAACAATGGCTCCTATTATCTCATTGATATACGGGAGGGTGACAAGACGCGCACTTCGGGTGAAGAGACTAAGAGGCCGTGGAATATTGCTCACCTTCGGCCATACTATACTTAAGCCGCCAGTCCAGCTCTTATCAATGTACACATTCCTGTCATTGTATATACCATCTTTTATGATATAATAAAGTTGGCATTCCCATGATTAGGGGCCTCTGCCGTTTTTTCCGCACTAAAATTTGTGCAAAGGAGTTGATCCTTCATCAGGTTACTTGGGGGCTTCCAACCCACTGGGTTTAGCTTGCATACCCTCTTGGCTAGGCTTTAAATGCCATGTTCGAGTTAAACCTGCCTGTTTGCAACTTGCTACTCCGCCATGTGACCCGCCGAACTCTTGACAGTTAATCTTGATAAGAGACCCTGAACTTTTATAAGTTATTCTCGCACAAAGACCCTGAACTTGTCAAGGTTTAAATGACGATTTTTTGTCACGTGAGAGCCGGCTTATAGTGAGCTAGGATAAACTCGCCTTGTCTGCCGTAATCCCTCCGCTATATGGCCCGTTCGTACTCTTAGCAATGTCAATCTTTTAAAGACCCTGAACTTGCAAAGGTTTAAACGACGGATTTATGTCATGTGAGAGCCGGCTTACGAGTTGTTTAGGCTTTTATGCCTAGTTTCTTCATAAACAATAAAAAAATCATAAAAAACAAGAGTTATCTTGTCCTGCTGCGCCTTTAAAGCCGGCTTATAGGACAAAAGATGTACAAATTATTTGTTTTTGCAGGTACTCTCATGATAAGATTCTAAGTTTTGGGTTATTCCGGCTTGGCATTGCTCATGGAGTATAACCCGCCCGGCGAGTCAAGGCAGTCAGACGATTATATATCAAAGGCAAATTTGCTAAGTCGTCGGGTTATGGATTAAAAGAAGTTTAAAAAGTGCATCAAAGGCACAAGGGCAGGCGGTTAAATGTTTCCTACTGCTATTACAAGGCTATCAAAAAGCCCAAAAGCTGCGGACTTCAAGTTTTTCTCAGCAAAATTATAACCCGGCGTATCAAACAAGGCCGGGTTACCCTCACATGATGCAAGTTTCTATTTAGCTCGTCGCCGGGTCATCCTGCGCCGGGTCTTCGGTCTCCTGGATCTAGAGGTTGTCCACATCCCAATTGTAGTTTGTTAAGGCCTCAAATTTGGCTTCATCATGCATGATCGGAGATGGGTCAACATCAGGAGCGAAGAGATGCTTACGAAGCTGAGGGATTAGGCTTTTGGCTTTGAAAGTAGGACCTCAAACTCGCTTACTCTATTCCGAGTAAGCCGCCTGGTATGATGACAAGTCAGCTTCTTCGGCCATCCGGCTTGCCAAGACTCGAGATGCCTTCATGCAACGAGCGTAGTCTTCTTGAGAGAACTCTGAGCCGTCATCTTTCAGCCGAGGAAAGCCATCCATCATCTCGGCCGGGTTTAACTCGGGGCGTAGGCTAGTGACCGGCTTAAAGCAGCCATTGCCCCCTTACGGGCGGCTGATCTCTTCAGCTCTTCTATTTGCTTCGGGATAGTGGAGAGGACTTCAAGCACACCCTTCATAAATTTTGGGACGCCCTTCTCGGTCATCACTGACTTTATGGTGAAGAGTGATCCGGCATAGAGCTGTTCAGTAAGAGAGTATAAAGCCTTGAGCTTCAACAGGCTATCATCTGAAAGTTGGCGACTTAGTTCACCTGCAAACAAGTTAGATCTTATAAGCCTGAAGAGTTCTCGAAAATTTTCTTACAATGAATATTGAGGGGTGGACAACACTTACCAAAGACGATTCCAACCATACGAGATATGTGGCCTTTCAGATTGTTCAGCTCATCAGTCACCGTTTTAAGACGGCCTTCTGCGTGTTCAGTGCGCTTGGTCAGGGCGGTTTGGTTCGCTTCAGCAGATTTCTTGAATGCTTTGAGCTCAATTTTGATCACATCTAGCTCAATCAAAGCAATCTGGTACTTGGCATCAGCCTCTGCCCGGCTCTCTTGCTGCAATGCCAGGCTTTTCTTCAGATCTGATACATTGGACTCGGCGGCGTTTAGAGATTCCTGCGTAAGATAAGTCGTAACAAGGCAACATTGTCAGTTTTAAGCCGCCTGTCCGGCTCATATTGGTTTTTTGAAGTTTGGCCAAATCATGACAAGTCCCAAGCAGATTGCAAGCAATATACTTGACACTTGGGGGCTAATGTGTCTCAGTTTTCTTGTAGACCCGGCTCATTGGTTACGTAATGACCCGGCCCTTGGGGGTTACACTTGGCTCTTAATCTATGATTAAGTACCGGCTCATTATTGGTATAATGACCCGGCCGTTGGGGGCTACACGTTGCTCTACAAGTCTACGGATCAGCTTTATAAACAGTCCCGGGTCATTATTGGTATAATGATCCGGCCCTTGGGGGCTACAGTTGGCTCTTACTCTATGATTAAGTGCCGGCTCATTACTTACATAATGACCCGACCCTTGGTGGCTCCAGGGCGATTTTACGAAAGATAAACAAGTGATTGAAGACCCGGCTGACCTTCTTGAGAGGTCAACCGACTCTTGGGGGCTACATAAGTATATACATGGAAAAGCAAGGGAAGTGGAATACCTCGTATCTTCTTTTCATCATGCTAACCAGGCTGGCTTCCATGTCCCGGCTTGCAGACAGACGGCTCAGATAGCCAGCGTGTAACTCTTCAGCGTTAAGTTTTTCGAGGTTAGGAAGATCAAATTGCATTTTTCCCTTCCTTGAGATGAGCCGCCTCATCCTCGCTGGTATGCTTTGATAATATCTTGGAAGGAGCCGGAGATTTGTAACCCGCCCCAGTGATAGTAACTTGTACATGTGAAGCCACGTCTTCAGCTGTCAGCTGGGGGCTGGGCGGCTTAGGATCGGCTTCTGGATGAGCCTCGGGAGCCTCAATATCCATATCAGCCGGCTCATTTGGCTGGGGAGCTTCTTCACGGACATCTTTATTAGCCTCAGGCGGCTCAATATGAGCCTCAGGGGGGTTAGGCTTTGGGTTCACTGCCTCTGAAGCTTCAGGAGTGGTGGATGACCCGCCTACTTTCCTCCATTTGGCTTGAGCCCTGTAAGCAAAGGAGAAATTGCATATCAGTAAGCAAGGATAAGCTATTAATGCACGGAGGAGGATATACAAACACCTACCCCGGGTTGATAATAAGAGGAGGCAGCTTGGAGGCGGTTGAGTCGCCGGAAGAAAGGGGTGAATCCTGAAATGTTATCATTAACAAAATATAAGTAAGTTGCAACACAAGATTAGCATGCAGAACAAATAAGTCCAGGGCAAGAAAGTACCTCAGTACACCGTTTGCGAGGAGCCGGTTCATTTGGTAAGCCGGCTAAGAGATCCTCAGAGCCGGTGCTCTGGGTTTGACGTCTGATATCTTCTTGCTGTTTCTTCAAAAGAAAATTGGGATCCAAGTGAGCGAAAGGGCGAGAGCATTTTACCATTCGTACAACCCGCCGTATTCTCTTTAATGGTGAAAGTTCTGAGTCAGAGGAGATAATGGTTACCTCTGCAGCATCAGCATGACTAGTTTCTGCTTCTTCCTGTGAGTAATCATCGTCAATGAGTTGCATAAAGAAAAGACCAAGGGAGTCAAGTTCTACCTCTGAGTCATCTAAATCAAATAATTCTTCTGTTGACTGTTTCCTCCTGCGGGTCAGCGCCTTAGCTTTTGACGCCTTGGGAACCTTGCTCTTCTTCTTGAGAGAAGGGAGTAACTGTTTTTTCCAGAAGGAAGAGCCGGCCTACGTGTGATAAAACATGTTGACAGAAAAGTTAATAAAATATGCAAAGTACAGCATTAAGAGAACAGATGAGAGTTAAGATGGAAAACACTTACTTCCGGAGCCGGGTTAAGTACAGAGAAGGGACTTAACCCCGTTTTGCTGCAGGCGGCTTGTGATTCCCCCAGCAAGGACTTAACAATGGTATTAAGATCCGGGTCTGTTAAGGGGGTCTGGTTGAAGTGTTGAGGGTCATCCACTCTACCAGTGTATTGGCACATTTGGTAAGCCGGCTAAGAGATCCTCAGAGCCGGTGCTCCGGGTTTGACGTCTGATATCTTCTTGCTGTTTCTTCAAAAGAAAATTGGGATCCAAGTGAGCGAAAGGGCGAGAGCATTTTACCATTCGTACAGCACGCCGTATTCTCTTTAATGGTGAAAGTTCCGAGTCAGAGGAGATAATGGTTACCTCTACAGCATTAGCATGACTAGTTTCTACTTCTTCCTGTGAGTAATCATCGTCAATGAGTTGCATAAAGAGAAGACCAAGGGAGTCAAGTTCTACCTCTGAGTCATCTAAATCAAATAACTCTTCTGTTGACTGTTTCCTCCTGCGGGTCGGCGCCTTAGCTTTTGACGCCTTGGGAACCTTGCTCTTCTTCTTGAGAGAAGGGAGTAACTGTTTTTTCCAGAAGGAAGAGCCGGCCTACGTGTGATAAAACATGTTGACAGAAAAGTTAATAAAATATGCAAAGTACAGCATTAAGAGAACAGATGAGAGTTAAGATGGAAAACACTTACTTCCGGAGCCGGGTTAAGTACAGAGAAGGGACTTAACCCCGTTTTGCTGCAGGCGGCTTGTGATTCCCCCAGCAAGGACTTAACAATGGTATTAAGATCCGGGTCTATTAAGGGGGTCTGGTTGAAGCGTTGAGGGTCATCCACTCTACCAATGTATTGGCACATTTGGTAAGCCGGCTAAGAGATCCTCAGAGCCGGTGCTCCGGGTTTGACGTCTGATATCTTCTTGTTGTTTCTTCAAAAGAAAATTGGGATCCAAGTGAGCGAAAGGGCTAGAGCATTTTACCATTCGTACAGCCCACCGTATTCTCTTTAATGGTGAAAGTTCCGAGTCAGAGGAGATAATGGTTACCTCTGCAGCATCAGCATGACTAGTTTCTGCTTCTTCCTGTGAGTAATCATCGTCAATGAGTTGCATAAAGAGAAGACCAAGGGAGTCAAGTTCTACCTCTGAGTCATCTAAATCAAATAACTCTTATGTTGACTGTTTCCTCCTGCGGGTCGGTGCCTTAGCTTTTGACGCCTTGGGAACCTTGCTCTTCTTCTTGAGAGAAGGGAGTAACTGTTTTTTCCAGAAGGAAGAGCCGGCCTACGTGTGATAAAACATGTTGACAGAAAAGTTAATAAAATATGCAAAGTACAGCATTAAGAGAACATATGAGAGTTAAGATGGAAAACACTTACTTCCGGAGCCGGGTTAAGTACAGAGAAGGGACTTAACCCCGTTTTGCTGCAGGCGGCTTGTGATTCCCCCAGCAAGGACTTAACAATGGTATTAAGATCCGGGTCTGTTAAGGGGGTCTGGTTGAAGCATTGAGGGTCATCCACTCTACCAGTGTATTGGCACATTAACGCGCCGCGGCGGCTTAACGGAAGGATCCTCCAAGAGACCCAGCAGCGGGTCAAATCAACACCTGTTAATCCGTTGGCTAACAAGGCCCTTATTTTTGAGAATGTTGGGGCATATTGAGCACGTCCGGCGGCGGTCATCTGGTCTGGAAGCTCCGTATCCGTGCTAAGCCGGTAGGGACGGTAACCCGGCAGTGGGTTCTCCCCCTCTGGTGAAGTGTCTTGGCAGTAGAACCAAGTCTTGTTCCATTCTTTGGGGTGACTCGGCAGATTTGCTGCTGGGAAGAGTACATCCCTCCGCCTCTGAAGGGTGACACCCCCGAGTTCGAGGCTTAATCCGTCCGCCATCTCTGTTTGGCGGTTGATATAGAAGTACTCCTTGAAGAGGTCAACTGACGGCTCTTCCTGCAGACAGGCCTCACAGAAGGTCTGAAACTGGCACAGATTGGTGACAGAATTGGGACCAATGTCTTGGGGGTGAAGCTTGAATGAGTGTAGAACATCCCGGAAAAACTTAAACCCGGGCGGGGAGAAGCCACGCAGCAGATGATCTATGAATACAATGACTTCCCCGTCTTTGGGTTTAGGGGTGGTTTCATTGCCTGGGACCCGCCAGTGGATAACATCCTGAGCCGGCAGAACTCCCATAGTGACAAATTCTTTGAGGGATTCTTCGGTCACCCCAGACCTTACCCAATTACAGGTGGACGGGGTTTTAGACATGGCGGCGGCTTAAGAAACTGTGGAAAAGTATGAATATTTGGCCGGTTAAAAATACATTATAACCAAGGTCGTTATGACTCTAGAAATGGTGACGGCATTTGGCGAGTCAATATAAAGTTATGAGCCGCCGAAGCTGTTTGCGTGTGACAGCATGAGCCGGCAGCCTTATGGCGGGTTAAGTTTATCAGCGCACACTGAAAAATTGCTAAGTATGGAGAAACAGATTCTCCAACTACAGCCATGGATTTAAGATCTACGGGCGAGGGAAAAAGAAAAATAATTCTAACCCTAAAGGACCAGTGGAAGAACAGACGGCCTCTATACAGATTAAAATGAGCTGCGGGTCTACAACGAGTACGGCGTGATTATGGAGCAGACGGCCGCGTGGTTTGGGCAGCATTATAAGGCTTTAAAGAGGTGCTCTTTATCTAATCTGTGAAGAACGCTCTGATGAGCGGTGATGAACACTAAAGAAACCCGATGAACTCGGGAGAAACCTAATGCAGATCTGACAAGGGGCAGCAGTGGAACCTTGAGGATGCGGACGAACGCGCAAAAGCTCTGGACAGTTTTAGGTTGATGCAGTGGCCTGTGTCGAGGAAGACGGCGAGGACCGAACGGCGCGGCGAGCTTCGGCGGCGCGGGCGTCCGGAGGAAGGAGAAGAAGGTGACGGCGGGGAAAATGAAAGCGATAGCCCCCCGTGCTTATTTATAAGGTTATAATGGGACAGCAACGGTCCGGTGCGAGAATCGAGGGGGCACGATGATGATTAAACTAAGAAGACGCCTCGATTCTCGGGCTGGTCATATTAATGGAGAAAGATCCGTTCTGACGTCAGAGGAATCTTTTTTGATTTTTCTGATGACGTCACGGCGGGTCATGAAAGTTTATCAGAAATAACGCCGCCCATTTTCGGCGGGTCATGAAGATTATCAGAGAAGGCAAGACTCGCCAACCAGAAGATTTGGAGATTGACATGAACCAGTTCAAATCAATCTGGGGCCTAATGTTGGGGATATAACCCCGTGGTGAGACCCGCCCAGGTGGGGCCGGGTCATGCGGTTGGCGGCTTACGACAAGGTTAGGTGTAAGCTTATTCAATGGGCCTGGTGGCCCAGAGCCGGAAGACAAGATGTAACCCGGCGGGCTTGAGCCGCCGGTGGCGGTTTGTTAGATAAGGCGTGTGTAGTTAGAGGTGAGGTCGGTTATCAAACATAACCCGGCCCGGACTCTTGTAAGCCCAGGGCCTTGACCTGAGTATATAAAGGCGGGTTACCTGGGCGACTTAGGCCACGAAACAACTCATCGATAGCTAGGTCAAGCGAACTCACTCCCTTGTAAACGATACCCAGTCAATACAACACCAAGCAGGACGTAGGCTTTTACCTCTTTCCGAGGGGCCGAACCTGGGTAAACCCTTGTCTCTCGATTCCGATCAACCCCTTCCCGTTTTAGCAACAAACACTTTGTGCTTGGATCTAAGATAGAAGGTTTACCCAACTGTTATGTTAGGGTATTCTATGAAGATGCATTTGTCCGCTTTGGTTCGAGCTCATTAGGTGAAAACCCTTTTTCACATAAGCGTCGCAGCCCCAAACATTAAGAAATGACAGCTTAGGTTTCCGCCAAACCAAAATTCATACGGTGTCATATCAACGGACTTAGATGGTGCCCCTTTTAAAGTGAATGTAGTTGTCTCTAATGCATAACCCCAAAATGATAGTGGCAAATCGATAAGAGACATCATAGTTCGCACCATATCCAATAGAGCACGACTTCGACGTTCGGACACACCATCACACTATGGTGTTCCAGGTGGCGTGAGTTGTGAAACAACTTCCACATTGTCTTAAGTTGTATACCAAACTCATAACTCGGATATTTACCTCCACGATCATATCGTAGACATTTTATCTTCTTGTCACGATGATCTCAAACTTCACTCTGATTTTGTTTGAACTTTTCAAACGTTTCAGACTTGTGTTTCATTAAGTAAATATCCCCATATCTACTCAAATCATCAGTGAAGGTAGGAAAATAACGATATCCACCGCACGCTACAACACTCATTGGACCGAATACATCAACATGTATTATTTCCAATAAGTTACTTGCCCGCTCCATCATACCGGAAAACGGGGTCTTAGTCATCTTGCCCATGAGGCATGGTCCGCATGTCTCAACCGATTCGAAATCGAATGAGTCCAAAGATCCATCAGCATGGAGTTTCTTCATGCATTTTACACCAATATGACATTTAGCGACAGTGCCACAAGTATGTGGTACTATCATTATTAACTTTGTATCTTTTGGCATTAATATTATGAACATGTGTATCACTACGATCAAGATTCAATAAACCATTCTCATTGGGTGCATGACCATTGAAGGTATTATTCATGTAAACAGAATAACCATTATTCTCTAATTTAAAAGAATAACCGTATTGCAATAAACATGATCTAATCACGTTCATGCTCAACGCAAACACCAAATAACATTTATTTAGGTTCATCACTAATCCCGAAGGTATAGAGAGCATGCGATGGTGATCACATCAACCTTGGAAACACTTCCAACACTCATCGTCACCTCACCCTTAGCTAGCCTCCGTTTATTTCATAGCTTTTATTTCGAGTTACTAACATTTAGCAACCAAACCGGTATCCAATACCCAGGTGCTACTAGGAGTACTAGTAAGGTACACATCAATAACACGTATATCAAATATACTTCTGTCGACGTTGCCAGCCTTCTTATCTACCAAGTATCTAGGGTTGTTTCGCTTCAGCGACCGTTCTCCTCATAATAGAAGCACTTAGTCTCGGGTTTGGGTTCAACCTTGGGTTTCTTCACTGGAGCAGCAACTGACTTGCCATCCATGAAGTTTCCCTCCTTGCCCTTGCCCTTCTCGAAACTAGTGGTTTTACTAACCATCAACACTTGATGCTCCTTCTTGATTTCTACCTTCGCGGTGTCAAACATCGCGAATAGCTCAGGGATCATTATTTCCATCCCTGGCATTTTATAGTTCATCACGAAGCTCTAGTAGCTTAGTGACAATGACTTGGAGAACTATATCAATCACTATCTTATCTGGAAGATCAACTCCCACTCGATTCAAGCGATGGTAGCACCCAGAAAATCTGAGCACATGCTCACCGATTGAGCTATTCTCCTTCATCTTGCAGGCAAAGAATCTTGTTGGAGGTCTCATACCTCTCAACACGGGCACGAGCCTGAGATTCCAATTTCAGCTCTTAGAACATCTCATATGTTCCGTGACGTTCAAAACGTTTTGGAGCCTCAATTCTAAGCAGTAATGCATGACGCACTGAACTATCAAGTAGTCATCAGAACGTGCCTGTTAGATGTTCACAACATCTACAGACGACGCTTGAGGGGGTGGCGCACCGAGCGGTACATTAAGGACATAAGCCTTCTGTGCAACAATGAGGACAATCCTCAGATCACGGACCCAGTCCGCATTTATTGCTACCATCATCTTTCAACTCTATTTCTCTAGGAACATATAAAAATTCAAGGGAGCTACAGCGCGAGCTAGTAATCTACAACATAATTTGCAAAGACATTTTGATTATGTTCATGATAATGAGTTTAGTTAATCATATTACTTAAAAACTCCCACTCAAATTGACATCCCTCTGGCCATTCGAGTGTCACATGATCCAAATTCACCAACCCAAGTCCGATCATCACGTGAGATGAGGTGGTTTCAACGGTGAACATCTTCATGTTGAACATATCTACTATATGACTCATGTTCGACCTTTCGGTCTCTTGTGTTCCGAGGCCATGTATGTACATGCTTGCACCCGTTGTATGTGAACGTAGAGTCTATCACACCCGATCATCACGTGGTGTCACGAAATAACGAACTTTCGCAACGGTGCACACTCGGGGAGAACACAATTTTATCTTGAAATTTAAGTGAGGGATCACCTTATAATGCTACCGTCGTCCTAAGCAAAATAAGATGCATAAAAGGATTAACATCACATGCAAATCATAAGTGACATGATATGGCCATGAACTTGTGTTTTTGATCTCCATCTCCAAAGCACCGGCATGATCTCCATCGTCACCGGCATGACACCATGATCTCCATCATCTTGATCTCCATCAATGTGTCGCCATGAGGTTGTCGCTCCGACTGTTGCTTCCATGACTATTGCTAACTCATAGCGATAAAGTAAAGCAAAACGGCAAAAATAATTAAAGACAACCCTATGGCTCCTGCCGGTTGCCGTACTCATCGACATGCAAGTCGTGATATTCTATACATTACATGATCATCTCATACATCACATATATCTCATCTTCGCGATCCAAATCGCTAGCCGTCCGACGATCCGATCACGATCCATTCCGCGATCCAATCACGGTCCTTCCGATCTAGCGCCGAACAGACGGCACCTCCGCGTTCAGCACACGTACAGCTCGATGACGATCTCCGCCTTCTTGATCCAGCAAGAGGGAGCGGAGAGGTAGATGAGTTCTCCGGCAGCGCAATGGCGCGGCGGCGGTGGTGGTGGAACTATTCCAGCAGGGCTTCGCCTAAACACTGCTGAAAAACTAGAGGAACTAATCTATCGGGAGAGAGGGATGCACCGTGGCCTCTTGGGTTAAAGTGCTATGGCCCTCTCTCCCTCTAGTATATATAGGAGGGAGGGGAGGGGCCGGTGCCCTAGGGATCCTCCCCTAGGGTCGGCCGAAGTGGGGAGGTGGAGGAGTCCAACTCCAATCCTACTAGGAGTAGGATTCCTCCCCCACTTGGTTTTCCTTTCCTCCACTTGGACTTTCCCACCCTTAGCTACATGGGCCTTGTTGGGGGGGGGGGGGGGTCGGCCAGCCCACTAGGGGCTGGTTCACCTCCTCCCACAGCCCATGAGGCCCTTTGGGGCGAGAGGCCCCTCCCGATAGTCCCCCGGTATCCTCCCGGCACTCCCGGTACACTACTGAAGTACCCGAAACCTTTCCGGTGACCAAAACGGGACTTCCTATATATCAATCTTTACCTCCGGATCATTCCGGAGCTCCTCGTGACGTCTGGGATCTCATCCGGGACTCCGAACAACCTTCGGTCACCACCATACATAACTCAATACTACCGAAACGTCACCGAACGTTAAGTGTGCAGACCCTACGGGTTCGAGAACTATGTAGACATGACCGAGACACCTCTACGGTCAATAACCAATAGCGGGACCTGGATTCCCATATTGGTTCCTACATATTCTACGAAGATCTTCATCGGTTGAACCTCTATGTCAAGGATTCAGTTAATCCCGTATGTTGTTCCCTTTGTTCTTTGGTATGTTACTTGCCCGAGATTCGATCGTCTGTATCTCTATACCTAGTTCAATCTCGTTACCGGCAAGTCTCTTTACTCGTTCCGTAATACAAGATCCCGTGGCTAACACTTTAGTCACATTGCTTGCAAGGCTTATCGTGATGTTGTATTACCGAGTGGGCCCTGAGATACCTCTCCGTCATACGGAGTAACAAATCCCAGTCTCGATCCATGCCAGCTCAACAAACACCTTCGGAGATACCTGTAGATCATCTTTATAGTCACCCAGTTACGTTGCGACGTTTGATACACAGAAGGTATTTCTCCGGTGTCAGTGAGTTGCATGATCTCATGGTCATAGGAACAGATACTTGACATGCAGAAAACTATAGCAATAAACTGACACGATCATATGCTACGTTCATAGTTTGGGTCTTGTCCATCACATCATTCTCCTAATGATGTGATCCCGTTATCAAATGACATCTCATGTCTATGGCTAGGAAACCTTCACCATCTTTGATCAATGAGTCAGTTCAACTAGAGGCTTACTAGGGACACATTGTTTGTCTATGTACCCACACATGTAATTGAGTTTCCAATCAATACAATTATAGCATGGATAATAAACGATTATCATGAATAAGGAAATATGATAATAACTAATTTATTATTGCCTCTAGGGCATATTTCCAACAGTAACTCCTTTATTCATTTTCTTTGCCGGGCAGGGTTTGGAAAAAGTTCACCAAAGATGTTAGAGGTGAATGGAAAGAGGAGCTGAAATGGCGAAGGTCCAAGGTATTTAAGTAGTACTAGCTACGTCCGCGCATCTCTTTAAGTATAGTTTCAATACCATCATCATGCTTGATTATTATCTGATTGAATTATATTCTCATAAAGTGCATGAGGCAGGAACAAGGGACTAGTTTATGTGCATATTACGTTTGCGAGAACATTCGCATTATGACCGAAAAGATCAGAACTACAAGAGATCTTTGGGTACGTAAACACCATTCACATTTTTTTATCATGATGTAATATATATACAGACAACTAACATGTTCATATTGATCTCCTTCTTTAAAGATGCATGAGATGCGGGATAAGCTCCTACCAAAGGACCGCATACGAGCAATTCAAGAGGAAATTGCGGGTTTTTTGCTTGAGCAGGTCATATCTCCCGACGGAGAATACCATTACACCTAATGCCTGCATGTAATGATTTGCAAATTGTAGGAAAAATTGTATATACCAAAATGTACATATGTGTATGCATGGTCGTACGAAAAGTTCTATGTATATGATTGGTTCTACGAGATATTCTATTATATATGCATAATGTGTACAGTATGTAGCAGCGTAAAATATGTTTTAAATGAAAAAGAATTAAATCGAATACACAAAATGAAAAGGAAAAATAAACAATAAAACCTAAACCCATAAACCCCAAAGCCCCTAAATCTTTAGTCCCGGTTGGTGTTACCAACCGGGACTAAAGGTCCCCATCCCCTGGCGCCCACTGCCGACCACGTGGCAGGGGTTTAGTCCCGGTTCGTAGCCAACCGGGACTAAAGGCTTGGACCCTTTAGTCCCTATACATTAGTCCCGGTTGGGGAACCGGGACTAAAGGCCCTTCCCAACCGGGACTAATGGCCTGTTTTCTACTAGTGGTTGTACATCAGTATTTTGAGTTCTCTCGGTTTAATTAAGAACCAGATCAAAAATTTCTAGGTAAAGTTGGAGCTTTATTTAAACAGGAACCATTATAATGATTTGACACAACACTCTCTACAGGCTCCGGCACATGCAAGGTTCCAACTATCACTAGACCCTCAAACTCTAATCTAAAATATATATACTTTGACATAGTGTCACTGTGTTGTAACTAGACATAACAAGAAACTCTTGGTCAAGATGTTCTTAAAAAGCTAACTTTAGAAGTTTAGATGTTCACTCTGACAAGCTATGGACCCACAGAAATAATGATCTTATCTTAGTTTTGCATGTTAACAACTCTTGCTTGTCAATATATATATCATCAAGTTTATTTGTTAGAATTACAGTTTTGCACATTTCCAAATGTATTCTCTTGATATGAATGCGGCATGAAGAAAATAGATCATTTTTTTCTCCTCATTCGCATGCAGCTTCAACTATAGGTGTTTTATACACATCGTCTAGCTTACGGCGAGATCTGCATCCTTTCTTTGTAGGTGGTAATTGAATCCAGTAATTTAGTATGAACTACTAAATTGCAGGTGTTCCATAGATACAGCAGCATCAGGACTGCGCCGCTAGGAAGCACATGGAGCGGGGTCACGGGATCGCGGCAATGCTGGGGTTCTCATGTCATTTACGAGGATAAGCACAACCACAACCATGTGCAGTCGCTTGATCTGATGATGCTTGCCTTAATTTAGAAGCCTGATGGAAGCCGTGCCAATGCCAGAACAAGAGATAAGCCAAATATTTAAGCCATGGATGGAACATGTCATTCAGTCTAACAAAAAGATCTGAATATAATTGAAATTTGTAACAGAAAGTCAAAGGTTTCACCGCCGTATTTTTCTTGATGTATAGTGAATACTTGATTGGTGTGCAACGCTTTTACTGGATTATTCTATTGATGTATAGTGAACACTTGATTGGGGTGCAATGCTTTTACTTTGGATTATTCTATTGATAAAATCACCCCATGAGGGCTTTACCAATTTCCGTGTAGTAGTGCCATTGGAAGTCTGCTCTTGTAATTAGTGTGTGTTTTCAGCAGATTGTGATACGCTTGTCAGTGTGTCTGAGAAAAATCATGTTGATTTACAATGAAAAGTCAAGTGTGTCTGGGATTCATGCTCTGCATTTTGTATACAGGATCATCACGTTGTGTGTCAACTCATTAGCTCTGGACATAAAAATTACTGGAATGGTCCATTATGCCACATAAGAATAACATAACTAGATCTGTTTACAATGAACAAAGACGGCTGAGTTCATCACATATAATTCATAAAAACAATAAATTTGATACACTGCTTGACAAAGTAGGACCAACAAAATTAATCTATAGAGTCTATATATAGTAGTACAACATTCTCCCGTCCATCCTGAGATGCGCAATGGTTTGGCCAGTCCAATCTGCAGACAACTGAATTTCCAATTAGAAATTGCAAAATCCACATGTGGATGACCGACATACATGCTTTGCAAATATGTATTTCCAGTTAGCCATGACAACATCATCGTCTGTACGACCCAACTGTTTCAGCAAAGATCACTGAAAAGGTTCTGGACAATGGTTACATGTACACATATATTGCAGATCCACATGACTTCCCTGTCATGTTTTTTTGTAGGAGATGCGTGGCAAAATTTCAGCAAGAAAAACTATAAACTGAAAAGAGAAGAATTAGTTTGAAAGGTTGTCTCCATAATCCATCAGCCATATGTTACAACGAAATAAATAAACACTAATCTATGGCACTGGTAAAAATTTACCAGGGAAGAAGAAGCTAATCATATTTAAATAGATAGCTCTGAAAAATTGAAACAATGGGTTAACGATGAACGAAAGCAACACTCAAAATTCCCTAAGCACTTGACGACATCAATATGAACATTTATCATTTGTAATACACATTCAACTGTATGTACATTTTGTATTAGGTGCATATTTTGTACTCTTAGAAGTTTCTTCACTGACCTTCTCAATTTACTGTGAGGGCACAAAAAACTCATGCAACCAGGATAACATCTCTTATTCAATCCTACTAGTACAGTTCAAGATTTACAAAATTCTAATGTCGTGGAGGTAGCAGTTGACAAAATCAATAAGAACATGTATCATTTGTAATACATATTCAATTGTATCACAGCTACACACCACTCAAGCCTCCATCTGAAAGCCACCAAAAACACTCAAGTCCCGGAGGTACAGAATTGTTCTACAAGTTTTTTTTTTCCTACTGAAGTTACAGACTATAAATTGATCAACAATATTAGGCATTTATTGCACATTTAAAAACCTAGAGAGACAATTGCTATATGCTTCTCCTTTTGATCTGATGACACCTTTGCAAGAATTGGGTTTATGGACTACACTCTATAGCTCAGTCAACTATGTAAATCACAAAACAGAATTGCAACAAAGAATCTCACGATTCTCCAGTCCAATGTAAATACAAAATACAGGAATCACAAAATATTGAACTACTTCAGAAATTCCTACTGAAGCAGAAGAGACTAAAATAATTTTTCAATACTTGATGATGTGGATTAAACTCATGGACGAAGGGCCCGGTATAAAAGAAATCCCCTCTAGCAAATAATAGCATTTTAAATGAAAATAGCTATAAGAACACCTCATAAGTTCATTTATTCCTTCTATGGCATGGCCAACAGCTCACGAAACACATAATCCTGCATCTTAAATCTGCAGATTGCTACGTTGGCTGGCAGTTAGTCACACAGATGTTAGTGTAACGTTCAAATTTAGTGGATGTCTTGAAGAGAGCTAGGAAAGTTGACCTTTGGAACATATCCTACAGGCTGTATACTCGACACAGTCCAATCTCACAATGATGTGCAGCCAAGAAAACAAATATGTGGTAGACAGATCGAGCCTTCTAGAAACTCTATTAAGCACCCAAACAATGATTTCCAAACTTTGCACTTACATTTTCAGTTCTAGACAAACAATAGTGCTCCTTGATTTTTTAAAGATCTGAAAATGTAAGGGAAACGTTTGCCTTCAGCCGGCGGATCGCACGCGAGCGATCTGTCGTCTGCTCTGTATGACGCGTGTCTTCTTTGCATATCTCTTTCTGTAACATCATGCGTGTTGCAAATGTACCGTGGCAGGTGATCCAAACTTTAATACTAAATGGAGGGATTTTAAATAAGAAACTGCAGTTTTTTTTTTAGATCCAGACTGAAAGTAAAAAAAGAATCACAATCTAGAAATATGAATAGCCAGCTTTTCATAGTATGGTTCGTAAAATCCGTCCTGAACTCATCTCATAGTATGCTAATCAAATCATTCTTTTTTATTTCCAACAAATCACCCATACAATTTCCCTTTCCCTCAACTAATTTCTGAGATCTTTTTGAGTAATATGTGCCAAAAGAGACGACACGAAGGGGCTGATAGGACAATGGGTACATAATCATAATACGTTCTTACCTCATGTACGTGCTCCAATATTCCCTTGATAAACGGATAAAGCAACTTAGGAACCGTAGCAACAACAACAGTCTTTAGAAGCCGAGTGCTGCGTGACTGCGTCCTCGCAAAAGGGATTCATTACGGGCTCTTGATGGACGGTGACGGCGGCCTCTGGACGTTGAGCGAAGAGCATAGCCTCGGGACCTCATCTTGGTTGAGGTGAGGATCGGATGCGAGTTCAGCGACAGATCCATACGACCATACCTGTGACGAAGTCGCACACCACACCGTGGATAGAATCCGCTCGCCGCTTGCCGCTTGCGGCGCCGCGAACCAGTCGCCGATCGCCGCCTAATATCGAAACCGCACGCACATATCGCCGCCTAATGTCGAAACCGCACGCACTTCTCGCCGCCTGGTTAGAATACGAACGGGGGAGTGGGCTAGCTCCTTCCCCACGTACAGAAAACAGTTTTTTTTAACGGAAGACATTTTTTTCAGTCAAACGCACAAAACGTAAGATAAGCTTCACCCCGATGTAATTTTACAGTCTCGCAACCGGGGCTTGGTATATATATTCTGGAAATGTTCTTACAATATATATTTCCAAAATACTCAGCTTTAATAGTTTTACACAAATGCTAATGGGTATTTTTCAAAATATCATAAAAGAGTTCAACATATTTTTAGAAATGTTCATTATGCCTCTTAGAAATAAATATTTGCAAAAACATGTTCAGCATATGTTCAAAAAAAAAATTGATTGCATAATGAAAATATTGTCACCTTCTACTTCATCAGGTACTCAAAATATATTCATCGTATATTAAATAAATACATAATGTATCTTTTTAAATGAAGATTACGATTAGAAAATCACCGTGATTTTCATAACTGCGTTTAATATTTCGCTGCGTTCAAAACTGGTCATCGTGTGTTCTAAAAAATGTCATTGGTATTCAAAACTGTTCAACATCTATGAAAAAAAAATACACGATGAACAATTTCATTGCGTTCAAAACTGGTCATCGTGTGTTCTAACAAAAAAATATACGACACACAGTTTCTAGTCAGACAAAAAATTGTAATACACAATTAACAAGTTTCGAGAAAACGACAATTTTTTTGATAAATGATGAACCCTTTTAAATTAGCCCGTATATATTTTTTCAAATACTTATTAGGCATATTTTGGAAATAAGGGATCAACATGTTTAATGTACATGCTGATTTTTTTAATACATGTTTTTTTTTAAACATGCCAACCATTTTTGTTAAATCGGCGAACTTTTTGAAATACACGACGAACATATTTGACAAACACTATGAATTGTTTTTCATACACGATGAACAAAGAAAATCAAAGAAAAGGAAGATAAATAAAATATAAGCTAGGGGCCAGAAAATGGAAAATAAAGAAAATTGAAATAAAGAAACAAAAATTAAAAATAAAACACATAGTAAATATAAAATACATTGGGAGCCGCCCTTCACTTTTCTCACTACCAGGCCGGCCCATGTTGTATCCTAAGGAGACTGGACACTAGATCTCATATGCATCCGAGTAGGAGGTAGTCTGCAAAAGCTAAACTATCTTAAATGGGTACGATGGTTGGACAAGGCTCAATTATTTTTAACTTCCTTTTTATTTTCATGGCATTGCCAGCAAGCCGGTTACCCATGGGGCGAATGCGGGAGCCTTCGATCCTGTCATGCGCATAGAACAACCGTTTTCCAGCAAATGTGCCATTATGGTTGTTTTGTCCGCTTTGGGGAAGATTTCAAATGGTTCTTTGCCTAATTTTTCCTTTTCCTTTTCCTTTTAGTTTCCGTATTTTCTTTTAGGGTTTTCCTTGTTTATTTCCATGTTTGTTCCCTCTCTTTTTGAATTTTTGATCATATTTAAAATCAAATAACACTTTTAAAATCCAGGAATACTATCGAAACCTATGAACTTTCTGAAAAAAAGCTTTTTCGCATCCATCAAAAAATTTAGAATATGTGAACAATTTCAAATTTCATATTATTTTTTCAATTCATTGATCTTATTTGAAATCCACAACAATATTCATGATTGCTTTAGAGGATTCAAGAACACTTTAGAATTTCTGATCTTTTTAAAATTCCATATTTTCACAAACATTTTTTAATTCAGAAAACAATTATTATATTCATGAAAATATAATCTGCAGATATATTACTATATTCGTGAACTTTGTTTCCAAAAAAACATATTAATGGAAAACTAAAACAAACTGAAAATAGTAGAACAAACCAATCAATGGATTGGACTGTTTCCTTCAAATATGGACCAAGCCAAAGAAAGCCAATAGTGTGAACCTTGTTAGGTTTGTGAATATTTTTGAAATTTAATTTCTAAACTCGGACATTTACGTAATTCACAGATACTTTTTCAAACTTTTGGTGGAAAAATCAAATCCGTGAACAAAATTTTTATCAATGTTTTTTAAATTCATTATATTTCTATAAAATTGATGAATATTTTACTTATTATGAACATTTATTAAATTTTAGTGAACTTTTTCTAAACCGCTAGCATTTTCAACTTGTGGATGTGTTTAGTTCTCATTTTATTCCCCAAAACCGCCAAGCCGGGCGTACATATAAGAACAACCCGCTTAGTGGGACGGCCCAAGGACCATGGGCGCTGGGTATCGTAGACAGCGAAGGTGTCGAACGACTGAAATTCCCTAATTGACGGTGCCCAAATGCACTTGGCGTGTGAGATGAGCCAGCCCCTTCACAACAACTGCGTCCACCAATCCACGGGACAATGTGTTTCGTTGGGTTAATGGAATTAGTGGTTTTCATTCGATTTCGTTCCGGTATGTTCTTTTTTTATATTCTTCTTATTTTCATTTTTTTTATTTACCTTTCTTACAACCTTTTTAAATATGTCAAGATTTTCTAAAAAACAAACGTGCATCCT
The DNA here is from genome assembly GCA_039707655.1 of Elymus sibiricus. Taxonomy (NCBI): domain Eukaryota; kingdom Viridiplantae; phylum Streptophyta; class Magnoliopsida; order Poales; family Poaceae; genus Elymus; species Elymus sibiricus. The sequence goes on from CM077669.1 coordinate 470,377,321, forward strand.
TTTAATTCTTGAACATTGGTTTTGGAAAACAAGAACATTTTTGCAAAAGTAGAAAAAAATAAAGCTATAGAAAAAGAAGTATAAATAAAAGAAATTGGAAAGAAAAACCAGAAAATAAAATTGTAGAAATACTGCATTTTTTTTCAACGGTACCACTATGTGACGCTGACAAGCAATACCGGCTCACATCGCTCGCTATTAGATGGGCCTGGCCCAGTGCGTGTGAATATTCCAGCCCGTGAGTATACAGTATTGGGTTGGCTTAAAAATATAGTATGTTGGATAATGAGTGATATGTCGGAGAAAATATATCTGTATTTTTTTCAATATTCTTGTTCAGTTTTTTTTAGTATATAAACATTATTTATGGTGTCAATGCTCTACCATAAAAAAAAGATTTCTATTCTATGTAATTTTTAATTAAGAAACTATTTAAGACATATTGACAAAGTCTTCACTCTAAGATTAAAATGAATATGTTATATTTCTACAAAAACATATGTCTACTTTGATAATACAATGAAATTGTAAATACATAGTATTTTTTTCACCGCTTTCAAATAAATAATTGTGTTCAACACTTTACCAGTCTATATCAGTGGGCATATCGACATAGATACCGGACATATCAGTTGATATTTCAGTCCATATAGGATGATATGTGTGAAAATTATATTTAAAAAAAGATATGTTGTGTTTATATTGATATGGCCCCAAAACTTATATATCAGTTGTATTAGCCAAGATTTAAAAGCTTGAGAGTGGGTATCTTTTTCTTCACTTTATTTTTTATTTACTGTGGGTTCATTTTAAATTAATAAAATGCATGAATTCGTAAAAATGTTAATGAAAAATTAATTATGAACTTGAAAATATTCATGATTTTTGAAAAATGTCGATGGATTAAGAAAATCATGAATTGGAGAAAATGTTCATGACTTTTTTAAATGTTTGCAAATTGAAAATTATTCACAGTTTGTAAAAATTTCTAAATTAGAAAAAAAATCAGGAACTTAAAAAATGTATGCAGGTTTGATTTTTTTTCTTGAGTTTTTCAAAAAATAACGAATTTAAAAAATGCTCACAAATTTAAATAATTTTCTTAATGAATTAAAAAAATATGCGTCAATTGAAAAAATGTTCACGAAGGCTAATAATGAACGTGTATCGTCGCTTTATTTTTCTTATCTACAACACCAGCGCGTGCCCGATGTACTGCACCGTGCGTGCATCTGTACTGCCTAGGTGTTTGCATGTGTTTTACTGAAATGAGGTGCTTGCATGTGTTCTGCTGTAGATAGTGTGTGTACGGGGAAGCATGAGTACTATACAAATGTACTACACCCATACTATTGTGTGAAGTACAAGTATATCGTGTGCCGGAGTACAAGGTACTTCGAAAAAGCATTTGTGTACCGAAACCTATCAGTATGGGATATAATTACAAATTTATCTACGTGATCCAACCAACATTTGTGTTGCCACTCGGTCAAAGGACGATGGACAGTCGAGGCGTCCCCAGGATTTTCTAGGTGCAGATGGAGCACCAACAAGCAGAGCTTTGTCGTCGGCACTATCAAAAGGCATTGGATAGCCTAGATAGCACGACGACACCGATATGTCGTCGGTGAGAAAGCATGGAGCGTAGCCAGGACTTGAGACACCAATGTGTCGCCAGAAGGACGAAGGGCCACTCCCGCAAAAAAAAAAAAAAAAAATGGACGAAGGGCCACAAGCAGTCGAGGCCTCTCAGGACTCTCCATGAACACAGATTAGCTGCGACGAGTCTCAGGCTGATGAGAAGGCAAGAGGCGAAGACCTCTCGACGCTGATCAAGCCACATGAGGATGCCTTAGGCCAACTCCAACGCTCGACCCTAAACGGACTTTCGTTTCGTCCGTATTTTATCCGTTTGGGTCGGCAAAACGAAGGCCTTTGTCCGGTTGGGCCGGCCGTTGGTCGGAGCATCCAGCGCGCGACCGTATCCTAAGTTGTCCGTGTTGAACCAAATAAATAAATAAGACATTGTAATTTTAAAAACACACAAAAATGCATTGCAAGATAATTACAAACATAAATATATTACAAAACATAATTAAACGTCCCTGATAGTCAACTAGAACTAGAACTAGAACTAGAAAAATTAGAAGAGGCTCCAAAACTTGTGTGTTCAATAGGTGCCAATACCTCAAGTATATATAGGTTGGAGGGGAGAGGGAGGGCGCCACAAGGGGAGGGAAAGTCCCTCCCCTTTGGCTGGCCAAGGAAGGAGGAGTTGGACTCCTCCCCCACCTCAATTCAGCCCCCTTCCTTACGGAAGGGAGGCGCCTCCCACTTGGCCCTTGTGGCCCAAGTTGCCTTCCACCTCTTGGCCGTTTAAGGCCCGTAAATATTTAATTAAATATAAAAATGTTGTAAATATTTTTAGACCATTTTATATATAATTTAACATCCCTGGAAACAATTTTCACCTATATATTATTTATCGATAATACTCGGTATTGCTCGATACTCCCTGGAACCCTTCCGGTGACCCCGAAACGCTTCCGGATCTTCTCGAAACTATTTCGTATATTAGTGAAACAATTCCAAAAATATGTTATCATCACTCCCGGCCTACTAACACTCAGCAGACCGTGATTACCTTAAGATTGTGACCCCGTAGGTTCGGTAACTCATATACATGAACAAAACCCCGTCGTTCAATGACCGATAGCGGAACCGTTGACGTCCATATCGATCCATACGAGCACACGAATGATATTCGAGTGAACCTTTGGTTACCATGTGACATTCCCTTTTCTTCGCGATACTTTACAAAACCCGGGATGCATCGGTATCCTCCTGAGTCATCACATGCTCACTATACCGTTATCCTCGTTACCGGTTTTGTTCTTCTTTCCGATTTTCGTGTTCCAGCACCCCGTGACTGAGTCACCTGTGTCTGGCAAGACGATGATTGATGCCATCACACCGAGAGCGTCCTAGGAATATCTCTCCATCGTCGGAGGAGCAAATCCCACTCTCGAGCTATCTAGTGCCTTGTCAAACTTTTCGACGAAGCTGTAAGTTGTCGTTATGATCACCTAGTTATAGATGAAGTTTGAGCAACCCCAAAGCTCATCGTACGGTAAGAAGTGACTACGATACTCTCATGGTATAAGGAACATAAAACACACACAATTTATTTCGGACAATATTACCTCAAAGTATAACAAACAAGTTTGGGTCGATTCAATATGATCATTCTTCTAACGTCATACTCTCATGTTGTTTTAGGATCATTGTTACACTTAATGATATCCTAAGATCCGGAAAACGTGATTACCAACAACACTTGAGAAGTCTTAGAGTCAAGACTGGGAACCTTTTTTTTACCGTTTATCATTCGACACATGCATATGAGTTTTCTACTGAAACACATATTCCAGAATCATAGCAGTTATAGCATAGAATATAAATTCTTAATTATGAATATGGAAATATAATAACACAATATTATTGCCTCTGGGGCCTATTTCCAACAGTGTCCCACTTGCACTAGAGTCAATAATCTAGTTAGCAAATTTTACTTTTACACCAATGGCAATTCGGTGTGAGTCCATGCTTTTGCTTGTGGTATAGACTTTGTCCTATCAAATTTGATAACTTCAGATCCGTGTGTATCCTTTTACATTTCAATGTATCTACCATGCTTTGACAAGAATCTTTAATTTTGTGAAACTGGCCTTGTATATATTGAATCACTCGCAGAACCTTGATTCCTTAGACTTGGCTATGGAACCACTATTAAGAACAATGTTCCATTGACATAATCACCTGGAAATCATACCAAGTTCATAAATAAACTATTGATTCATTATCCTCCATTGTTACTTCTAAAGTGACAATATACGCAGCCTTCTGTTATAGAATTCACAACAAAAACTCTCTTGGACCAATTCCAACTTACTGTGCCACCATAAATCATTTAATTGAGGACATTTTTACTATTGTCCTATGATCAACAATTTGACCATTCTGGTAACTTTTACTCATAACTTACTTGGTGTACTAGACGTATTTGGTTATTTACATACCATGGAATATAATTAACACAAGTGTGATTCAAATCATGTATTTCACTCATCAGTATTTCATGATACCGATTCTTGCTTAAAAACTCCATCCATGTGACTTCGACAAGAAACTCTTCTTGGCTTATTTTTCATACTAAACATCTGTAGTATCTTGTCAATATGTATTTTGGCTAAGCCAAATTAGACACTATTATCTCCATAAATTATTATGTATAATACCAAGGCTATATTGCCTAAGTACTTTACTGAAAAACTAGTTTCAATAAAGTCTTAATTCGTGTCAAGATATTTATATAATTTCCAATCATCAATGTGTCATGCACACATAGTGTATAGAAATATTATCATGCTCCCACTTACTTTCTTGTAAATACAAGTATCCTTGCTTTCCTCATTGAAATCAACTTATTTGACCATTTCATCATAACAAAGATTCCAACTCCATTATGCTTGCTTTAGTCCATTATTGGATTTCTTGAAGTTTACACATTTACTAGCATCCTCTGGATTGACAAAATTACTTTGGATCGTATCATATATACAATCCCATTCAATTTCCATCTCATGGGAATCCTTTTGACATCAATCTATTACATCTCGTAATTGAAATATGTAGTAATTGCTAGGTTAACCCGAACTGACTTTTAAGTATTGCTATGATGAGACAATCTCATTATTGTTAATCTTTTGATCTTGTCATAAACTATTTGCAACAAGTTAAGCTTTATAAAACCCTTTTTATTTTTACCAGTTTATAGATCCATTACAATACATTAGACTCTAAGTCTTCAGGAGGGTTCATCAAGTTCTAAACTTGATTTAGGTGTATGGATACTATCTCATATTATTTTGGCATATAGCCATTTCCGGAGTTAGGGCCCGTCAACGCTTTTGTGTGTATCATAGGTTCATCGTTTGTTTCAACAATATTTCATGTGTGCACCAAGAAGGTTTGCACGAATTTTCCTCAACCTATATAGTCCGGTCGCAAGTTCGAACGAAGTCTCTATATCTCATATAGAGGCTTTCGTATCAGTCATTGTAGAAAATTCTAGAACACTTCTAGTGTTTCTTTTCTTTAACCTGATTACGAAAATTCTGTAATCTCATCGAGTTGCACTGTCCTCCCACTCACTCTTTTGCAGAAAACATTTTCCTCAAAGTTTCCGTACTCTGAGGCAAAACACTTTTGCCTCGGCGTAGTGATAGAGGAATACCCAACCATTTGGGATAACCAACAAAGCATAACTTATCATTTCATATCTTATATGATGTCATTTCAACAGTTTTGATGACGCTCTTTTCAGTGTAGACGCCAAAGTCTCTAAAGCATCACATTAAAACTATATTGGCATTTTATTAATGTTATCTTTGACCGCACTATGCCATACATAGCTTGATTACATCTACTCAAAAACACTCTACTCTTAGTAGTGTTCTGGGAGGTGCAAGCTATAAAATTATTTTTATAGCTCATCAGACATTCTAAACTTGTAACTCAAATTTTCTTTCTACAATCCAATTGTAGAAATATAACTCTTTATTACAATAATTCGTACTTCATTCTGAAAACCTTTTGAAACATTTCAAAGGATCCATTTTTATGTCTCAAGCATCTTTGAGTCATCTTTGAAGATACATAAATCCACTGCTTGCAACATCACTTATTGGACTACACATCAATATGCATGTTTCTAATTATTCTGTTGCTCGTTCTTTACGACATGTGAATAGTATTTTAGCTTACTTCACTATTTGGAAGAATGTTGCAAGTGTCAGATGATTCATAATCAGATAACTTTAAAATCCATCACCATGGAATTTATCCATGCGGGTTTCTCCAATATGACAAAATGAAGTGGTATTTTGTTATCCTTGCGACATTTAGCATCAGTTATATGGACGTTCAGTTATATTATCAATATTCATAACATCTGTCCTATTCACAATAGGGGTATGGCCTTTTGTTCATAACATCGAACAACTATTGTTCTCTCATGAACAACCACCTTGCAACTTCTATGCAATGGGCTAGAGTCTACAAAACTCTAAAATGAATTATGACAATAAATTACAGAGGTAATATGTTGATGGGAGGTAGTGTAACTTTTACATAATTTCCACCATATAATTTAACCTCATTGCTTGATCATTTAGGTCATGGTAGTTCTTGCATCGATTCGTAACAACATGCAATCGAGTTGGTATCCTTATGATAAACTTTTAACCACAATACCGAAGAATTTAGTGATCAAAAATTTAATCATAATTCGATAGTTATGTAATATTCTTGGAACTGAATTTTTTTTCCAGAAACAAATAGAGGCTAAAAGATATGTGATATCCAAAGAAGTGTTTTGTTTGCAAGTTCTAGTGAAATGTTCAACTATGTTTAAGATTGAAATGCGTAGGACCCGGAAGAACACAAGTCATGAGTTGATGGTGAGAACTTAAAAGAGAAAGGACAAATCCGAAGGATGTAATAAGACTTACATGCTAGGGCAGTTCGGGGCTCACGCGACTCTTAAAGTTGGATACTTCTTCTGTGAGTAGGAGAAATATTGGAAATAAAACTATAAGAAGTTAAAAGGCAGAAAGAAAAAGGCTGGAATATCCAGCTCAGGTATGAATGTCATACAAGTTATAAGATGAAGAAAAAGTTGGTCAGGTAATAGTAACCCTTGGCCCAAACATTTTGAAGTTCGGGTTTCTTGGAAGCAAGTAGACCATATTCTTTTGGATCGAAGGACGTGAGTCTCGTCATCCATAGCATTAGTAGGAGAGTATTGTAAGCATGCAATAGAAACAGTCTTTCTCGGGACTATAGAGTACTATCCTGTCATTACATTTATCAATAGTAAATATTCAACCAGATAAATAACATCTAATCAATTTCAAAAACAAAGGTGGAACTGTGAGCCATATTCTACAACTATAATGCAAACTACACATAGACATTGTTCATAATTAATTGCACTAGTGATTAAACTTAATTAATACAAAATTGTGCTCCCACTCAAATCAATATCTCTCACAATTGATTTTAAGTGATTCAAGATCCTAATGTTATTCACATGCATTGCAATGGACATCACTGATGACGTGAATTCGAACAGTAGGCCATCTTTTGCCAATCATATCTCCATATGTCTCTTGGTCATCTTTCGATGCTTTGTGCCCCAAGATCAGAACGATTCTGCCAGAACTTCAAGACAACCGAGTGCTATCTGCTTGCTCGGTCTGACCTCGCCCGCCTTACACTTCTGTTTTGTACTCATGTGGACATGACACACTCCGGAAAGCTACGTATTATAGACGGTTGCAACACTAGGAAGAGCACCTTTTAACTTGATCTTTTCAGTGAGAGATCACCCTAATAATTGACTATTGTGCAATCAAAGTGTGCAAACAACAAAGGGATAAACATCTCAGTCAATTTATAATAGCATGATATGGTATAGCCCTGGGTGCCGGGAATCCTTCATGACCATCTTCAATCTTTAGTTGAAGTGTCGTGACGGCCAATATTTCGTTGCCATGGCAATGATTTAAAAAACGCTATCGTGGCGGCAATTCTGGAAAACGCTGCCGTGGCACCAAATTCAGAAATTCTACCGTGGCACAAAACTATAACTCCTCATCCTGCGCCCGGTACACCTTCTCCACGTCGGGGTCATCCATGCACGCTTGCCATCGTCACCTGTAACCTGTAGGCTATCTCTATGATATTTACATTAACGCGGCAATCTTGTGGCTCCGACCCTCATGCCGTGACGCGCAGACCGCTTAACATTACAACATATAACCATCATCTCATACATAAACTCATTATCATGACGAAGGCTATACCACATCACATGCAATCTTGCAAAACCAAGTTAGATGTCCTCTAATCGGTTTGGAAAATTTTAATTACGTGGTTTCTAGGATTTCCGGATAACACTAGCTACCTACATCCACCATTAAGGTGATTATCCTTGTTGCTAGATTAATTAAAAATCTCTAGCCCCACACTAAACTTCGTCAATAGCGTGACCCCCTAGAAGGTCGATCATCTTCATCACCCTCTTGTGTACGCGACGGTTCATTATTCTTGACTATGATGAAGCCCATAGAACTATTAGCACATTGTCGACAGCCTAAGCCGATCGATTGTTAGAACATTGTACAAATCTACATCATGTCGTGAATGAACTAAACCGAAGCAACACTTGAGGGAAGTATAGCAAGAACATCAAACCCGCACATCCACTCATGATGTCACCGTTGGGAAACATAGTAGAAAACAAAAAAAATTGCCCTACGATCAACCAGGAACACTATGAAGATACAATAACGGTTGAGATCACGATCGTTACCGTCACCGAGTTGCAGCGGAAGAATAGCGTGACAATGTAGATTGTACTTGGAGTCCCTTGAACCGTAGTTGAATGATCCCTCGAAGAGAAGACCGAAAGCACTGCATCTCTAATTGGTTGCAAGAGTACGGTCTTCACGATCCGATAGCGCTTCGCCGTACAGAGCTACTCGTCGCCGGAAAATTAGAGGGAGGATATTAGAACCACCCTAGGCTTCTAATTATGAGGATTAGAGGAACTAGACCTAGCTCTAATTAGTCAACTAGGACCAACTAGAACTAGAACTAGAAGAACTAGAGGAGGCTCCAAAACTTGTGTGTTCAATAGGTGACAATACCTCAAGTATAAATAGGTTGGAGGGGGGAGGGAGGGCGCCACAAGGTGAGGGAAAGTCCCTCCCCTTTGGCCGTCCAAGGGAGGAGGAGTTGGACTCCTCCCCCTCCTCAATTCGGCCCCCTTCCTTAGGGAAAGGAGGCGCCTCCCACTTGGCCCCTTGTGGCCCAAGTTGCCTTCCACCTCTTGGCCTTTTAATGTTCATTAATATTTAATTAAATATTAAATTATTCTAAATACTTTCAGACCATTTTATATATAATTTAAAATCTCCGGAAACATTTTCCATCTATATATTACTTATCGGTAATATCCGGTATTACCCGATAGGTCGATACTCTCCGGAACCCTTCCGGTGACCCCGAAACGCTTCCGGATCCTCTCGAAACTATTTCTTATATTAAGGAAAAAAATTCACAAATATGTTATCATCACTCCCGTCCTACTAACACTCAGCAAATCGTGATCACCTTAAGCTTGTGACCCTATAGGTTCGGTAACTCATAGACATGAACGAAACCCCTTCGTTCAATGGCTGATAGCGGAACCATGGACGTCCATATTGATCCCTATGTGCACACGAATGATATTTGAGTGAAACTTTGGTTACAATGTGACATTCCCTTTGCTTCGTGATACTTTACAAAACCCGGGATGCATCGGTATCCTGCTGAGTCATCACATGCTCACTATACCGTTATCCTCGTTACTGGTTTTGTTCTTCTTTCTCGTTTTCGTGTTCCGGCATCCCCGTGACCGAGTCACCTGTGTTTGGCTAGACGATGATTGATGCCCTCACACCGAGAGGGCCCTATAAATATCTCTCGATCATTGGAGGAGCAAATCCCACTCTCGAGTTATCTAATCCCTTGTCAAACTTTCCGATGAACCTGTAAGTTGTCGTTATGATCACGTAGTTACAGATGACGTTTGAGCAACCCCAAAGCATATCGTACGGTAAGAAGTGACTACGGTAGTCTCATGGTCTATAGAAAATAAAACACACATTAACACTCCGTGTTATAACAATTGATTTCAGATGATATTATCTCAATGTATATAACAAAAAAAATTGGTCAATTCAATTTGATCGTTCTTCTAACGTCATACTCTTAATGTTTTTTAGGATCATTGTTACACTTAACGATATCCTAAGATCCAAAAAACGTGATTACCAACAAGACTTGAGCCAATCTTAGAGGCAAGACTGGGAACCTTATTTTAACGTTTATAGTTTCGCACGTGCATATGAGTTTTCCACTGAATCGCGTATTCGAGGATCATAGCAGTTACAGCATAGAATATAAACTCTTAATTATAAATATGAAAATATAATAATACAATATTATTTCCTCTAGGGCATATTTATAATATCATGGGGGGCGCGCTACGAGCACGTCCGACAAAGTAAGTTTGCCGGCGCATGTCGTGCTCGTATTGGAACCAAGTGTCCCAGAGCGGCCAGTCGACGTCGTACCACCGGTCGGGAAGGTATCGTGTGGGATGTGGGCGCACGGGCAGGTGATCTCCTTGAGGCAGGCACGACCGCTCGCCGGGACGGGGGGGGGGGGGGTCGGCACCTGATCCGGGCTTAGATGCCACCCATTGGGGAGGTGGGCATCGGACCACTACAGTGAGGTGCAAGTCTCCTAGTACCGACGACATATCTCCACCTTCACTTACGGCCGGTCGCGCACCGGAGCTGCCGGAGGGGAGATGGAGAATGCGGCCGGCGAGGTGGAGTAGTTGGTCGCGCCCGAGACAAGGTGGTCGACGAGGCGGACTCGTGGTCGTGACGGCCCTTCTTGCTGGGCACCCAGTTTCAAAACCGCATGGCGACAGGTCGGCGAGGAGCGAGGTGGAGCGGTGCCACTAGGGTTAGGTCCTTCGTTATTTGTCCCTTTGACTGCAAAGCCAGAACAAAAATGCGCCCACGATACGTCAGACGGATCAAAAACGGACGTTTTTTACGGATATGTTCGCGCGTTGGGCTGTGTCGTCTGTCCGTTTGAACCAAAACAAAAAGATCCACACTATTTAGGGTCTGCGTTGGAGTTGGCCTTAAAGAAGGAGAACCACGCACAAGGCACCTTCACCACCCGACCCGACATGGAGAGAGCCGAGGTTAATATATTCCTCGGGGGCACTGATTGCAAGGGGAGGGATGGAGCCAACGCCAACATAGAAGCCTGTAAAGGGTAACACAACATTATATACATACAGGGAATATCGAGATGCAAAATGTGGAGTTAGGTCATTCCCCATGATCCACTTTATATATGTGCTAAGGCTGCGAAAATGCCTTTTGGAGCTCATGGAGGCCGGTTTTTGAAAAACACAAAATTCATAAAAATTCATATTTTTACAATTCAAAAAAATCTGAAAAAATACAGATATACATGGAGGCATAACACACATGTGTGTAAATTTTTAGGATGAAATACGTTGAAATGAAGGTTGTGCAAAAAAGACAAATCTGAGGCTTTTTAACACATGATACTATTCATCCTCAAAGTCCAGAAATTTGTCTTCTTTATACAGGTCGCATTTCAAAGTATTTCATCTTGAATTTTTACACGCACATACATTTCATCCTTGTATAGTTGCATATTTTTATTTCAGAATTTTTTGAAGTCAAAAAGTTTGAATTTTGATTTTTTCAAAAATAAAGGGCTCCATGGAGCTCGGTCACCAAAACGCCCTACTCCTAAGGCTGCAAAGTCTCTACTACTTTAAAAAAAATAGTGTTATTTTTCTTGCCAACAGAACCAGTTCTCCCTTTCTCACCATGTCTCTTCATTGTTTTTTTTGGGCCATTTGCATTTCTATCCCTAACTCGAACCACCTACTCAGATTTACCCCTAATTTTCAAGCATGCTCAAATTTGCCCCTCTGCCGTTAGGTGCCATTATAGAAATGCCCATCTGTGCCGTTTTCGTCCGGTCAAAGGGCTTTGACCGTTTTCTGGACGTTTTTCGGACAATTTGCCCAATATTCCATGTGACACTTACATGTGGGACCGGCTCTACAAAATAAAAGTAAAACTAGGCCAGACCTACCCTCCTATGGGTCAGTCACTTACTGGTGGGACCTATCCATGAAAAAGAAAAAAATCTCTCTCTCTCTCTCTCTCGGCCGTTCCCCGACCACGCGTTCCTGGCCGTCAGCGGCTGCGCTCGCCGGTGGCACGTTGTAGGGGAGGGGATGAGCGCGGGAGGAGGGCGCTTGCTGCGCGAGATAGGCCAAGCTCAATGGGGGGTAGCAGGGTGTAGATGGGCGCGTGCATGACCGAGCCAGCTAGGTTGGTCATGGCGACCGGCTTCGGTCAGGGAGCTCCGAGCACGGAATCAGGTGGGGGAAGACGGGAGTAGGGGCGCCTGCTTTCCTCGATGACGGCACATGGGTCAGGTATGCCAAGAATGGCTTAGAGCGACCGAATTTAGGACGGGAAGAGCGACGGCCATGGCGGATTTCAATGTCCCGAGCGTCGTCTACGGGCGTCCCCCGGCCCGATTCACTACACATGGTGAAGGAGAAGCACCCTACAGAGCTCATGGACATGCCCGTACGGCTCGTTTTGGACTCCGGCTGCGGTGGCTAGCAACGGCGTCGGCGGCAGAAGATCGCAGGCGCTCTCAGGCGGCAGCTCCGATGATAGCTACGGCCGGAGGCTCCTCCCCCTCCGCCGGACCACATCGAGCCTGCCACTGTGGTCCTCACACACAGGCGTGCTGGCCCTCGTCGGCGACGGCCACCGACCGAGCCGCCAATCCCCGCCATGACCACGTGTGGACAGCCATTGACCCTGACAGTGGGTCCAATGGCCCACATGTCAGGCAGAGATTATGAGAGAGGCAGTTTTCCTTTTTATTTTTTCCTGATTGGGTCCCACATGCAAGTGACAGATGGAGGCAGGGGCAAAATGTTGAGGAAACGTCCGGTAGATGGTCAAAGGCCTTTGACCACACAGTAACGTCACGGAAGGGCATTTCTATAAGGGCAACTAACGGTAGAGGGGCAAATTTGAGCATGCTTCAAAATTAGGGGCAAATCCGAGCAGTGGGTTCGAGTTAGGGACACAGATGTAAAAGACCCTTTTTTTCGTCCAACCGTTTTTAATCCCACAACACCTTTTTTGCACCCCCCCTAATACTAATTAATCACCTTAATTTACTTATCTTCTGCACCCATCCTGGTTTCCAAGTCCCCATCATATTCTGATCCATATTTTGATCATGATTTTAACTAACAAAATACAAGCTATATATAACAAAAATAATATCATTGAAAACTACAATCAAATACGAATCTAACAATATAGTTTTTTATGACATGCATTAACATTTTGCTAGTTCAATATATGGTTAAACTTTGACCCAAAATACGATGGGGACTAGTAAACCTGGACGGAGGTAGTAGTTCTCCTTTTCTCACCATGTCTCTTCATTGTTTTTTTCGTCCAACCGGTTTTTAGTCCCACGAACACCTTTTTTGCACCTTCCCCCGAATACTAATTGATCACCTTAATTTACTTATCTTCTGCACAAATTTGACTTTAATTTACTTACCGAACATTTATTTACACAATCATGGACATGATCAGATAAACATTTATTTACACAATCATATTAATATGAACATGTAAATTACATGCTAACATACTAATATATTATATCCCGTTTCAAAACACGGACATTGTCCTAGTAGATAATGTTTTTGATGTGGCAATGTAATTAAGAGGAGAGATAAGGGTTTGATAATCTTAGAAAGAATTTTTTTACAATGTACAACTCACTAAATGCAGAAGTTTTAGCAATAAGAAATGAAGCAACACATATATGTCCGGTCGCACGGTCCGGTGAGCGAGCGGTCATGAAAATGTCATTGAACCGGACCTCTCAAACAATCTCTATACGTTTGGGCTGTCCGGCATCACCATACCCGTCCATATTTGGGGGTGGATATAGAGAGGTCCGGACAAGTCCTCCACATCGGATCTGGCCCACCCTGACCTACAAATATCCCCTTCCTATATGTATCCGGGCGAAACCCTAGCCACTTGCCACTTAGACCTACGAGGAGGAGTTTGCTGTCCACCTGGCTCTTCGCCAGTCCTGGGAGGAATCCTCCCGAGCTCTGTCGTCCGATCCATTCCTACGGGAGTGCATTGCATCCGCTCAAGTGGGGTTTGGGTCCGCCGGTTCCATCGGCTCTAGGCGCGCGACCACGGCGGATCTGGGGTATGCTAATTTTTGGTACTCTAGTGACATGTATGAGGAACTACCCGTATGCTATGTGGGTGATCTAGATGAACTATGTTGCTTTTATTATACATCACATGAGATTGTATAGATTTGACGATTTGCTAATGAGAGAGATGGTCGCGAACACGGATATTTGGCTGTTGACAGGGCGCTATCCACGGATGCATCTAGACTGTTCGCCGACGTTTGAGGGGTCATATTTAAAGGGTCCGATTGTAGATGCTCTTAGCTTTCAAGTTATTGAGATGCATCACACGATCAAGCATGAAGGTGCTTTGACCTCTGAGCTGGACAAAATGTTACACGGACCCTCTAAACATTTGCAAACTTTTGGACCGGGATGTCCGGGCGCTACAAGTCATCCAACGCGGTACTCCATTGGTTCATGGATGCGTTTTCTCATCTGAATTCCTGCAAACGGGGTGCCAACATGGGTACAACTGCAGGAATACCGAGGAGTGACGGTGTAAGAGCACATTTATCCATGTGTGGTTTTGGTAATTGATGACAATCCCTATGGACTAATGGTTGCCTTGAGTTATATTCGAAGGATTTGTCTGTAGGTACTTCTTGAAGTCCATCTGTTGGTTTCAAGGAGTTTATATGGTGACCAAGGTGGTATTCAAGGTTTTATCCAAAGATTGGTCATGTGAGAGTTGAGCCTATTACAAGCATGTCTTGAAGAAGAAGATTGTGTGAGCATTCATGTTTACTTTCAAGACATCATCTTTATGAAGAGAGAAGATAAGATACAAGGTTGATCAAGACTAAGTCAAAGAGTGAACCAAGTTGATCAACACACAAAGCGTACAAGATACACTGAGAGGGATCAAGTGATCCCATGGTATGTTAAGCGTTGTCCATTACGCTTTGTGTACTAACCCATGGTCTACGTGAGTGTTCTTTGTAGGGTTAGGTATATTTCCATGGGATTGCATCAAGAGGAAGATCCCATACAACCCATGGAAGATGACATCAAGTGGTGATCGTCATCAAGGTTATGGTGTGCAAGTTCAAGTGAAGCATCACGGAGAGATCATGCTTGAAGCTTGCCGTCCATTGTGGTGACAGTGGACTTGTGAAGATGTGCCGAAGAGTGGCTCACCCATAGTGGAGTATGGGGGAGCAATCTACTAGTCTTCATCGAGCCGGCACAATCAAGAAAGGTGGTCCATCTTGAGGAAGTCAAGATCATCGTCATCTAGCTCAAGTGGACTATGTGCAAGGTATAGGTTTGCCCTTGATAGGTTTTCTATTTTACCGGTCTCATGGTGGTAGTTGGGAGACCGAGTTATATGATCGATTGTCGTACTATCAAGGGGGGCTCTCAAATGAGTAGCTTGATCGTATCGTTCGTTGAGAGCTCAAACCATTTGCATCCTTGCATCATCATCTTTCTTGGTCCTTATTTGGTTTTTCTCTATGTGAGTTTTTGAGCTTATGGTCTTCATCGTGATAAGTTCAAGCTCATCGAAAACAGATTTCGTATGCATCATATTGTGTTTTCGGTGTTGGAGATTTTGCCGGATATCTATTGGGAAGGTCAACTTCCTTATCCTAGTGGAATTTATTCTCCATTGCTTGTTCTTAATTTACCTAGTCATTGTTGGATAGCTCTTGTTGTCCTTTATCCAACAAGCTTGAGTTTGCTCAAATCGGAGCTCGTATGCGAAAGTTATGGCTGTTTTAGTCTTACCTGTTTTACATAGGGAGGTTGTACCGGTGTTTGGAGCGGTTGTACCGCTCCAGAATTGGTCCGAAGGTTGTACCGGCCATGTACCGCTCTACCACCGGACTAGTTTCTGTTTTGGAGCGGTTCTTGGGCGGTTGTGGGCCGGTTGTTCCAGTTATTCCGGTACTACCGGTTCCCCGGGCGGTTGTACCGCTTATTCCTTTTGCTACAGGTTGGTTTTGTCTGCTTTGACTTGTTGTACCGCCCCTGTGTTATTCTGCACATAACGGGCAGATTTGTGGGGACCTATTTAAGGGGGTCTTCTTCCCCAATGGTTCCCCAACCTTTGAGCTCGTTTTTGCCCCCCATTGTTGACCTTCTTTGAGCTTGCTAACTCTCAATCCCTCCAATGATTCTTGCTAGTTCTTGAGGGAAAAGAGAGAGGAGATCTAGATCCACATTTCCACCAATCACTTTCTCCTCTATGTGAGGGGAACCCCTTGGATCTAGTTCTTGGAGTTCTTGGTGTTCTTCTTTGTTCTTCCTCTCATTTTCCTCCCTAGCATTAGTTGCTTTGGTGGGATTTGGGAGAGAAGGACTTGGGCACTCCGTGTGCCCTTGCCATTGCATTTGGTGCATAGGTTTGAGTTCTCCACGGTGATACGTGGAAGTGAAGTTTGAGAAGCTTATTACTCTTGGGTGTTTGAGCACCCTAGAGCTTGTTCCTCTTGGGTGCCTTGGCGCCCTAGACGGTTGGTGGTGCCTCGGAGCTCAATCATTGTGGTGTAAAGCTCCGGGAAAGCATCGGGGTCTCCAATTAGGTTGTGGAGATTGCCCCGAGCAATTTGTACGGGTACCGGTGACCGCCCCCAAGGGTTGCCAAAGTGTACGGGTACCGGTGACCGCCCCCAAGGGTTGCCATTTGTACGGGTTCGGTGACCGCCCTCAAGGGTCCCTTAGTGGAATCACGGCATCTTGCATTGTGGGAGGGCGTGAGGAGATTACGGTGGCCCTAGTGGCTTCTTGGGGAGCATTGTGCCTCCACACCACTCCGAACGGAGATTAGCATCCGCAAGGGTGTGAACTTCGGGATACATCATCGTCTCCACGTGCCTCGGTTATCTCTTACCCGAGCCCTTTACTTGTGCACTTTACTTTGTGATAGCCATATTGTTTCTTGTTATATATCTTGCTATCACTTAGTTCTTTATCTTGCTTAGCATAAGTTGTTGGTGCACATAGGTGAGCCTCGTTGGTTTAGGTTTTGTGCTTGACATATTAAACGTTAGTTTTATTCCGCATTTGTTCAAGCCTAAACCGTAATTATTTTAAAGCGCCTATTCACCCCCCCCTCTAGGCCACATCCACGTCCTTTCAATTGGTATCAGAGCTAGGTCTCTCATTATTAGGTTTAACCACCTAGAGAGTAAGGATGTCAACTAGGGGATTAGGATTCTCTGACACTCTTAGTTTCGATGGCACAAATTTTGATGTTTGGGTAATTCGCATGCTTAATCTCTTTAGGGTCATGGACCCGTCTTTAGAGCGAATTGTAGATATGGGTTTTTCTCCTCCAGAGGATTCTCAACACCTATCTTTAGAGGATGAGAAAAACTCTTATCTCAATGCTCAAGCTTCTAATGTGCTTTTTGATGCTTTGAGCAATGTAGTTATATTTGAACTCATGCCGTTCCGGGATGCTCATGAGTTGTGGACAAAGCTTCAAGATAAATATGGTGTGTCCAAGATTTGTAGGGATGATTGTTCTCCCTCCACCTCCGGTCGTGTTGTCTTCTCAACTTCATCTACTTCACCTACATGTGGTTTGCCACAAGGTAATGGTATGGTGAGTAGTGATGATCATTGTAATGATGATAGTGGGCTTATTGTTGATAATTCTTCTTCACTATCTTATTGCAATGCTTCATCTTTGGACTTTAACACTTCGAGCACTCTAAATGTTTCACATGCTTGTGTTGATAGTCCTTGCATATCATGTAGAAATTGCTCGACTAAATCTGATGATGATATGCTTGCTATATCTTGTTGCCGTGATAAAAATGTATCTATTTCCTCGAGTTGTTATGCTAACAATGTAGAGGAAACCCAACACTCCATGGAACAAGATGTGGTCTTGAATGGTGCTTCAAGGGATCCTACATCATCATCTATTGTTTCTCACTTTTGCCTTATGGCTAAGGCTTCAAAGGTATCTCCTACTTTGAATCCCAATATATCTCACGATGATGATGTTGATGATAATGATGAAGAGAGTGATAGTATTGCTTCCTTAAATATTAAGGGAGAAATGGTTTTAAAGCTCTTCATAAGAATAAAATTGCTCGTTCCAACTTCATGGAAATCATGTATATTGCCATTGAGGGCAAGAAATATCTTGAGGAGTTGGAAGCTCATCTCGAGGAGCATGAGGCCACCATTGATAAAATGGAAGGGCATGAGCGTGATTACGCTAATGAGATCGCGGAGCTATCTCAAGCTCTTGAAAATGAACAAACCACCAAGGAATCTCTTAAGGAGACCTTTGCTCTAGAATTTTCCAGATTTAAGGAATCCCATGATAGAGCTCTCGAGGTGGCTAATGAATTTAGAACTAAAAATGATAAGCTTGATGTTGCACATGCTAAACTCACCGAGTCTCATGCTCAACTTAAAGCTTCATATGCTAAAGAGCTTGCCAAGTTGCCTTCTCCTCTTGTTGTTAATGATGATGCTTGTGCTACTAACTCTATTCCTTGTGAAGCATCCATTTTGAAGGAGAATGTTGAGCTAAGGGCTCAACTTGAGTTGCTATCTAGCAATTATGGGAAATTGGAAGAAAGTCATGAAAAGCTCTCGAGCTCTCATGGTGATCTTCTAGTATCCCATAATGTGCTAAAAATAACTCATGAGGATAGTACTACTAAGGTAACATCTAGTGAGCCTCACGTGGACACTAGCACTACATCTAGTAGAAATGCTTTATTGCCACGTGCTAGTCCTTGTAGTTCATCTACTCATAATGTTGCTACATCTTATGATGAATTACTTTCCTTGCCTTGTTGCTCTAACGATGATGCTTATACTTCCTCTAGTACTTGTATTGATACTAACCATGTAGAGGAAATCAAAGAGCTCAAGGCCCAAGTCACTTCTTCGAAGAAAGACTTGGAAAAGAGTCATGAAGGGAAGTCCACACTTAACAATATCTTGTGTGGGCAAAAATCCCCAAATGACAAAGGTGGACTTGGATTCAACTCCAACAAGAAGAAGAAGTCCAAGAGCAACAACAAGAAGGGCCAAGAACAAGTCAAGAACTCGGCCAAGATTGTTTGCTTCAAGTGCAAAATAGAAGGGCACCATGTTAGATCTTGCCCATTGAAGAAGAAGCCCCATAGTGACAAGCAACAAGGAAAGCGGCCACAAGTTCAATCTCATGCTCAACGTCAAGTTGAAGAAAGGCCACTTCCCAAGAAGACCCAAGTCAGCGCTCCTCAAGTTGAGAAATCAATTGAGAAGAAAGTAAAGGGTAGATGTTGCTACTTATGTCGTGAGAAGGGTCACTTTACTTCTTCATGCACTAATGGTAAAGTATCCAACCCAATTATCATTGATGACATCTATTCTCTTGGGAAGGATAAGGTTGGTAATGTGTTTGCCAAGTTTGTTGGTACTCAAAGTGGTGTCAAGAAAAGAACCATTTGGGTTGCCAAGCCTATTATGACTAACCTCTTAGGACCCAACTTGGTTGGGGACCAACAAGCTCAAACTTGATCAATAGGTATTGTTGGAGGGCATTGGTGACTTGGCTACATCATGAAGAATTAAGGGATCTTCATCATTCATATTATCTCAAGCCAAGTCATTTGGATTATCGAGTTTCTATCTTATATCCAATGTGCCTCCTTGCGGTAACTTGTACTTTAATTGTTTACATTGTTAGTTACTTGCCCCTTTGCATGTTGTGGTTTTGTACCTTGCATGTGTTTGTAAATGGTGTGCCTCCGGCTTGCTTATCTTGAGTAATCAAGTATGGGTATGTTGGTTTGCACATCATGTACGTGTGCATATTTTCTTGAGCCTTTTTGCATCTTGTCTTATCTTAGTTGGCTCTTGTGAGGAGTTAATGGATTATACCATTTTGGGGGAGTGATGTGCTTTGTGCACTTCACGACCCTACAAATGTGTGTACATGAGGAATACCACCTAGTTTTGATATTACAAGATTATCTAGCTTCTATGTGGTATGTCTTCTCATGAGAAATTCAAATTCTAAATGGTCCATTAACTATCTCTTGTTGGATTTCATTTGCCACTTGTCAATTACTTTGGGTTATCACATTATGGGAGAGTAATATGCTATGTGCATATTACAAGCCTAGAAAATGTGTACATTTGAGGTATTGCCACTTAGAATTGATATTGTAAATTATCTTGTTCCTAGGTGGCATGTTAGCTCTACAAGTGTCATTTGCTTATGATTTAGGTGTGAATATGATGTTGGATATCTTTGCAATCTACCAATAGGAATTATTTCAAAATACTTCTTGTCCTTTGACAATTGGTATTCGTTTATGTGGTAGAAATTGCTAATCATCTTCATATGATTTTGTTTATCCGTTTGTCTTCCTTACCTCTTGTGGATCTTTTTGAACATGTCTAGTGTTTCTATAGATATAGGGAAAGTGGTGATCCCATCTTGTGCATTTTGTATTCAAATGCAAATTCTATATAATGCACATCTCTTGGGGGAGCTATCCTATTTTCTTTAGAACATTCTCTTTATGCGTTTATCATAAAATCTTTTGATCCCTATCAAGTGTGTGTTGTTGGAAGGCAAGCCTTTTCTTTTTGGTGCTTTGTGCCATCATGAAAACCTACCGAGGGTTTGGTTTGTTTGGAACCTAGATCTCTTTTGGGAACTTGATACCTCATATTTGTTTTCCTTCTATTGGTATCTTGCATCCTTTTATTTGGCATGTGTCAATGGATATCTCATTCCTTGATGTATCTTTTAATTGGTATCCTTCAAGTGATAATCCTTCGTTTGGTATCTTCTTTTCACTTGTTATCTTGTCTTTTGGTATCTTATCAACTATGTGTTGATTTGATTCTTGAAAGTCGTAAGCATGCATATTTACTATGTACTTTCTTTGGCATGCTTTCTTTCTTCGACCCAATATATAGGAGAAACTCAACTATGTCACAAATTGGCTAAAGTGTGCATGAAATTCAAGTTCATATCTATATGCACATAGTTATGTGGAGTTTGTCCTATGTATTGTTGGTCTACTAACTCTTTGGTCCCAATGAGTTTGGGTACCATTTTGTTTGTGTTGTTGTTCTAGGAACAATTGGGGTGCATTGGATGCTCGGCTCACTTACAAGGAAGGTGTTGACACCGTGTGCTTATTGGAGCCAAGCTAGGATGATCGATGAACCATTATCTACTACATCAATCCAATGCTATCTCGGTAACAAGTATCTACTTCATGCATACATTTCTTGCATTCAACTTCTTGTAGGTTGCATCATGGCATGAACTTCTTGAGTCTTTCTTGTGGTACTTGTTTCCTTTCTCAAAGCGTCTCAACGATGATGTCATATTGCTAGTTGTGATGTCTTTGATGTTCGTGTATTGGGAGTTCATTTATGTACAATAAGAAAATATTAGGCTATGTGCTATGCTTTCAAGCAAAGATCTTATTGATATATTTATGACTTCCTTATGGATATCTTGTTCGTTCCTTCTTGTAACTATTTCGTGTGTACATCATTCTTTGTGGATATATCATCATGATTGTCCTCTACCTAGAATCTTATACACATGAGAGAAGTTACATATCTAGTTGATATCCTCTTTTCTTTCACGCCCACCGTTACATTCCCTTTTATTTCCTTGGTGGTTTCGTGAAAGAATTTGTCTTGAGTGCGGATCTTATATCCTTGCATCTTGATGCACTCCTTGGTGGTGAAGATTATTTTCCTCATGCTTGTCTTCACGAGGGTTTTGCCATCTCGATTGGTATCCCTCATCTTGACAAGGCTATTATTTCCTATCTTCACCATGGGTTGTCACAAGCTTTGGTTTTTAATTTTCTTATTAGTAAGCTTGTGAACCCATTTGCTAAAAGTGCTTTGTGTGTGTGGGAAGGATATGTCTTGCACTTTGTGTCTCATTTCATCAAGACTATATTGATGCTTGATGCTCATTCTTATAATAGTCTTCTCAAGTGCCTTGCCATGACTCACACACATCATTTTGGTTGAGCGTATTCTTAAGTTTCCTCTTTTACATGTTGCTCAACCATATGTTTTGTGCAAGTGATATTCTTATTGTCTTATCTACGTGCTTGCACTTATTGTGTGTTTCTATTGATTTTGGGGGAGTGATGATCCTATTTTGTGCTCTTGTATCCAAATAAAAAAAATTCTTAATAGTGCACAAATCATGGGGAGCTTCCTTAGTTTCTCTAAAACACTCTATTGCCCATATCATAATATCTTTTATTCATGTGGCTCGTAGGTCCATGTGATTGTTTGTTCCAATTGGTATCTTTTGATTGCTTGCTTCTCTTTTGTATGTCTTTGTGCCATACGATCCTTTTGGCAATCTTTGGATCCTCAATATAGTTTGTCTTCCTCCAACTACTTATCATTGGACATGTGTATGTCATTGCACTCATATTTTGAGAAATACACACCGTTTTGAGGAGCACCTATTATATTGGCTTTCTAAGCTTTTCGCCCATTTTGCAATCGATGCCAATGGGGGAGAAGTTTAGAGAGTTTAGTTTGGAAAGTTTAGCGAGTTTTGCTTTTGATTGCTTAAGCATTTGCATCTCATAGTGTGCTTGGTTGTGCTTATTTCCTTATATAAACTCTCTTGAAAGTGGTTGTCATCAATTACCAAAATGGGGGAGATTGTAAGAGCACAATTATCCATGTGTGGTTTTGGTAATTGATGACAATCCCTATGGACTAATGGTTGCCTTGAGTTATATTCGAAGGATTTGTCCATAGGTACTTCTTGAAGTCCATCTGTTGGTTTCAAAGAGTTTATATGGTGACCAAGGTGGTATTCAAGGTTTTATCCAAAGATTGGTCATGTGAGAGTTGAGCCTATTACAAGCATGTCTTGAAGAAGAAGATTGTGTGAGCATTCATGTTTACCTTCAAGACATCATCTTTATGAAGAGAGAAGATAAGATACAAGGTTGATCAAGACTAAGTCAAAGAGTGAACCAAGTTGATCAACACACAAAGCGTACAAGATACACCGAGAGGGATCAAGTGATCCCATGGTATGTTAAGCGTTGTCCATTAGGCTTTGTGTACTAACCCATGGTCTACGTGAGTGTTCTTTGTAGGGTTAGGTATATTTCCATGGGATTGCATCAAGAGGAAGATCCCATACAACCCATGGAAGATGACATCAAGTGGTGATCGTCATCAAGGTTGCGGTGTGCAAGTTCAAGTGAAGCATCACGGAGAGATCATGCTTGAAGCTTGCCGTCCATTGTGGTGACAGTGGACTTGTGAAGATGTGCCGAAGAGTGGCTCACCCATAGTGGAGTATGGGGGAGCAATCTACTAGTCTTCATCGAGCCGGCACAATCAAGAAAGGTGGTCCATCTTGAGGAAGTCAAGATCATCGTCATCTAGCTCAAGTGGACTATGTGCAAGGTATAGGTTTGCCCTTGATAGGTTTTCTATTTTATCGGTCTCATGGTGGTAGTTGGGAAACCGAGTTATAGGATTGATTGCCGTACTATCAAGGGGGGCTCTCAAATGAGTAGCTTGATCGTATCGTTCGTTGAGAGCTCAAACCATTTGCATCCTTGCATCATCATCTTTCTTGGTCCTTATTTGGTTTTTCTCTATGTGAGTTTTTGAGCTTATGGTCTTCATCGTGATAAGTTCAAGCTCATCGAAAACAGATTTCGTATGCATCATATTGTGTTTTCGGTGTTGGAGATTTTGCCGGATATCTATTGGGAAGGTCAACTTCCTTATCCTAGTGGCATTTATTCTCCATTGCTTGTTCTTAATTTATCTAGTCATTGTTGGATAGCTCTTGTTGTCCTTTATCCAACAAGCTTGAGTTTGCTCAAATCGGAGCTCGTATGCGAAAGTTATGGCTGTTTTAGTCTTACCTGTTTTACATAGGGAGGTTGTACCGCCCCATAGAGAGGTTGTACCGGTTGACCGGTACAACCGGTGTTTGGAGCGGTTGTACCGCTCCAGAATTGGTCCGAAGGTTGTACCGGCCCTGTACCGCTCTACCACCGGACTAGTTTCTGTTTTGGAGCGGTTCTTGGGCGGTTGTGGGCCGGTTGTTTCGGTTATTCCGGTACTACCGGTTCCCCGGGCGGTTGTACCGCTTATTGCTTTTGCTATAGGTTGGTTTTGTCTGCTTTGACCTGTTGTACCGCCCCTGTGTTATTCTGCACATAACGGGCAGATTTGTGGGGACCTATTTAAGGGGGTCTTCTTCCCCAATGGTTCCCCAACCTTTGAGCTCGTTTTTGCCCCCCATTGTTGACCTTCTTTGAGCTTGCTAACTCTCAATCCCTTCAATGATTCTTGCTAGTTCTTGAGGGAAAAGAGAGAGAAGATCTAGATCCACATTTCCACCAATCACTTTCTACTCTATGTGAGGGGAACCCCTTGGATCTAGTTCTTGGAGTTCTTGGTGTTCTTCTTTGTTCTTCCTCTCATTTTCCTCCCTAGCATTAGTTGCTTTGGTGGGATTTGGGAGAGAAGGACTTGGGCACTCCGTGTGCCCTTGCCATTGCATTTGGTGCATAGGTTTGAGTTCTCCACGGTGATACGTGGAAGTGAAGTTTGAGAAGCTTATTACTCTTGGGTGTTTGAGCACCCTAGAACTTGTTCCTCTTGGGTGCCTTGGCGCCCTAGACGGTTGGTGGTGCCTCGGAGCTCAATCATTGTGGTGTAAAGCTCTGGGCAAGCGTCGGGGTCTCCAATTAGGTTGTGGAGATTTCCCCGAGCAATTTGTACGGGTACCGGTGACCGCCCCCAAGGGTTGCCAAAGTGTACGGGTACCGGTGACCGCCCCCAAGGGTTGCCATTTGTACGGGTTCGGTGACCGCCCTCAAGGGCCCCTTAGTGGAATCACGGCATCTTGCATTGTGCGAGGGCGTGAGGAGATTACGGTGGCCCTAGTGGCTTCTTGGGGAGCATTGTGCCTCCACACCGCTCCGAACGGAGATTAGCATCCGCAAAGGTGTGAACTTCGGGATACATCATCGTCTCCACGTGCCTCGGTTATCTCTTACCCGAGCCCTTTACTTGTGCACTTTACTTTGTGATAGCCATATTGTTTCTTGTTATATATCTTGCTATCACTTAGTTCTTTATCTTGCTTAGCATAAGTTGTTGGTGCACATAGGTGAGCCTCGGTGTTTTAGGTTTTGTGCTTCACATATTAAACGTTAGTTTTATTCCGCATTTGTTCAAGCCTAAACCGTAATTATTTTAAAGCGCCTATTCACCCCCCCCCCCCCTCTACGCGACATCCACGTCCTTTCAGACGGGTTCTAAAAACACCGCAGTGGCGGCTATGTTCTCAGGGTCGCCCATCACCGATCTCCCGCCACTAATAACATAATATCAGTGGCGGGCACAAACCCATCACTGGCAGTACGCATATACCGATGGACAAATGCGGATGCCCACCACTAGATAGGGTTGTAACAGGAGCAGTCATCCCTCGGCATCCTCCACAACAAGTTCTCCTCTTAGTGGCTGCCACATTTAGTTGCCCGCCACTACGAAAATACCAAGCACTAAAAAAACAGTTGTCGTGGCAGCGTTTCATGCTTCCACAACATCGACACATTTTAGTATATCGATAGTTCCATATGCATTGCAAAAGATGTATGCATTGCCAAAGATGTATTCATGACATTACAATTTCACATAGCAACATCAAAACTAAGTACACATATTTTTTCTAACTGAATCGTCCATCATATTGCAAGTTAATTACATACATATACGACCACATGTGATAACAATAACACAATAATAACGAGGAACTGGATGAAGATTATCAAGTTCCATAGTTGGCCACTCACCCCGATATGACCTATAGTATTGCAAACTTCGGTTGCTCTTCTCTCCGAGGACCAACTTGGAGTAATTATTCTCCACCTCTTCTCTAGTCTTAAAATACTTCATAACAGTTGTTCTCGTAACCATTGACTTATTTCCGTCATTTCTGCCATGAATCGTAGAATCCTGGATACCTCCGTGAGTACACCACGTACCACTTTATCTACGAAGATAAATAAACTAGCGAACAACAAGTCAATTTCATAAGTACTACCTCCTTACCAAAATATAAGACGTTTTGGTAAGCCTACTAAAACGTCTTAGGTCGCCTTTGGTTTGGAGGAATTTCATAGGAATTTTATAGATAGGATTCTTGTAGGAATACTTTCTTTAGAGCCCTTTGTTTCATAGGAACCGATTCCTATTCGTACATAGGATTGGTTCCTATCCTTCATATTTCAAAGGAAAATAAACGTGAGCCTAGACTCAATGGAAAAAATCTTGTGATGTGAGCAAAATGACATCTCTTTTCCTATTTCTACTCATAGGATTTGACATACATGTCATCTCAATTTCTACAAGTTTCCTATTCCTATGATAATCCTATCCTATGAACCAAAGGATGCCTTTATATTTTGATACATAGGTAGTGCCAATTACATATAGCAAATAAATAAGTTATATAGCAATCTTCATAGAAACATAGAAATTCAGTTCACAAGCATCAATCATACAGATCACATAAAGGGAGTGCACCTATAGTTCACAAGCAAAAGTTCAACTTTGACATAAACCATCCTCCCCTCCATGCATCTCTAGCTCGTGCTCGTCAATCTCATGGTGAAGGGGGCGACACGAACTGGGTTAGGGCGGACCTCGCAACTTTGATGGTTGCTCGACAACTCTTGGCAGCTGCACGAGCACTCTCGGTGGCTGCTTTAGTGCTTAGAGCGACTTCTCTCGGCGTATGCCCTAGTGCTCTCGGCTGCTTCTCAAGAGCTCTCGGCGTAGGCGAGCACGATCTCCGCATACTTGGTCATCCTCGTGGCTGAGTCTATGGCTGTAGGAGTCCTAACGAGGCGTCTCGACGCCCTCATCTAACACATAGAAACAACATAACATTTATAAAAAATATTTTTAAAGATAGCTGCATTTATGAGCATAAAATGCATAACATTTTTGCATTCATGCATACAACAACAAGTGGTATCTTTTCTTCGGGTGGACACTTCCTCACTATTAAGTGGTTGTATGTATGGTGGACACTCCCTCATTGGTTTGTCGACCATCGGTGATGGCCATCCTTCACCTTCTCCTCCTGCTTTACCAAGGTATCAGAGGAGGAGCAGAGAAAGGATGACCCCCTACGACAACCGTTGGTATCCTCCTCTTAGAACATCTCTCACATCTTATCTTAGAGTGAGGGAGTGTCCACCCGAAGGAGAGACTAAGATAACAGAAACAACAATATAATTAAGCAGCTCATCTAAAAAAACTACTTAAAAAGCTCATATAAAAAACGACATATAGTAGGCCATAGCAACTTCCGTAGTTTCAATGGTACTATGAACATAGTTTAAACATTGCTACCATAGAGTGATAAAAGTAGCCACGCGATGAAGGGATAAACTCCTCGACAAATTCAAAGTCATAGCAGGAGACCTCTGGGTCAGAATTCTTCTTGTACCCCCCACGAGAGGAGTTGGCCGCATCTGCGTGCGAGCAACGACCAATGAGGTTGTCCCAGAATTAGTCGTCACCGTCACTGTCCTCCTCGTCCTCCTGGTGCACCTCGTCCTTCTTCTTGGCAGCCACATTTAACAACGACTCGTTCAAGTTAGAGGTGTGGATCCTCATTCATCCAATGCACCACCAAAGGATCACCGCCCTACCGAGCTAAAACAGCCCGAGACCGACGCTCCAGATTCCTTCCATGTATTTCATTATCGCCGAGTGTTTTATTTGTTTGTTGCATTCATCATGGCATCATTCGCATTGGCACTCCATTGCTGCCGTTTTCAAAAACTTGCATCCGTTCATAGTTGTCGGTTGTCCCCGTTCTTGTCGTTGACCATTTTGAGACCAACCACACTCGCACGCGCCCGCAGCATCGCAAAAATATTGTTTTATAAGTGGCAATAAAATCATCTCAGAATGGGTCAAAAGTTGGCGAGCGGTCTTAATATATTATAGGTAGACTGCCTACCAAATTTCATCGCATTCGGAGATCGTTTGATACACGAACCGTTGAACCTATAGCGGCACTATAGCCGGATAAATGTCGAACGTTTTTGGTACTTCTAAAACCTGTCACGGGCCGCAAACTGATACGTCTCCATGATGTCTACTACACAACTTGTTCTTGTAGACTCGTGTTGGGCCTCCAAGCGCAGAGTTTTGTAGGACAGTAGCAAATTTCCCTCAAGTGGATGACCTAAGGTTTATCAATCCGTAGGGTACGAAACAATCTTAAAGTTATCCTTTCTGATCGATCTATCCAAGAGTTCGTACTAAAATAACACCAAGTTATCCTTTTCGATCGATCTATCTAAGAGTTTGTACTAAAATAACACCATATGATACGCACCAACCAACTCTAATGTCACCTAGATACTCCAATGTCACCACAAGTATCCATGAGTTAATTATACGATACGCATCAAACAATTTCAGATTCATAATACTCAATCTAACACAAAGAACCTCAAAGAGTGCCCCAAGATTTCTATCGGAGAAAGTAGGACGAAAACATGAATCAACCCCTATATATGCATAGATTACCCCAATGTCACCTCGGGAATCCGCGAGTTGAGTGCCAAGACATAGATCAAGTGCTCTCAAATCCATAAAAGTATTCAATCCGGTAATAACGAAATCTCAAAGGGAAAACTCAATTCATCACAACAAGACAGAGAGGGGAAAACACCATATGATCCAACTATATTAACAAAGCCCGCGATACATCAAGATCGTGCAGGGTTTATTGAGAGAAACCATCTTCATCCTACACCTCCCACGGATTGATAAACCTTAGGTCATCCACTTGAGGGAATTGCTACTGTCCTACAAAACTCTACGCTTGGAGGCCCAACACGAGTCTACAAGAATAAAGTTGCATAGTAGACATCACAAACCTCCCTCTCTTCTTAGCCCAATGCCACCTACACAGCCCACTAACACCAAAACCTAACCCTTCCGCTCCCGGACCATCCGATTGCGATCGAACTGTCCGAAAACGGTCTAAAAACCCCTCTCGTAACCCTCTGCCTATAAACAGACACCCTAGCCCTGCCTATTGTGGAAACCCTAGCCGTCGCCTCGAAATCCGCACTAGCCGCCATCTTATCCCACCTCTAGTCGCACGGGCCCACCCGAGCCCATCCAAGCCGGCCCGAGCCCATCTGGGCCCCGATGAGCCGCGCGCCACCCGCAGCCACGCGAAGCTCCCCCGAGCTCCTGCGCCAGTAGCTCACCTCGCTCCGAGCCGTCGAGCCATCACACTGCCTTCCGCCGGTGACCACCGGGTTGACCCCGCCGCCGCGCCCCGCTTGCTTCTCCTACTCCGGTTGATTTCCTCTTATCTCTCTCAACGCCATGCCTCACCAAATTCGGTCCCCTCCATGTTGGGCCCATCCATCCCAGACCTTTGCCTCGCCGGAGCGCCGCCCTGCTGCACCCGCCGGCACCGTTGACCGCCGCTGCCTCTGCCAGCCTCAATCCAGTGGGGATCGCGGAGGACGACGACGCCCTCGCCAGTGCCTCGTGGGACATGGCCTCGCCCCAGCCCAGCACCGCCTCCACCAGCCCAGCGCCAAGCTCGGCCCAGCTCCGCCCCGACCTCCGACCGGCCTGGTGCCCCAAGGCCCATGAGGTGAGAGACCCAACCCAGCTCTCCCTGCTCTATCGGACGCAGTGGGCGTTTGTTGTATATGTCGCTCAATTCCAGTTCTGGGCCAGTTCCAGATTCATCCCATGTTACGTTTTTTTTTCGCAGAACGAATTTCTCTATTTCCAGGATTTTCATAATTACAGGAAATTGCCAGGATTTTAAAATGCTAATAACTAAAAACCCATGCATCGAAATAAAACATGTCATATATGTAAAATGGGTAGAATTTCATGTAGATTCACAATATCCAACTTTCATCCATGGTTAAAATGTTTAAAATTGTTGATTGCATTAATTTGCACAAATGCCATGCTTAAACAATTTATTTCATAACTAAATAACCGTAGCTCCGAATTAAATAAATTATATATGTAACTTGACTAGAAAAACATGTAGAATAACGTGGTGCACTTTATATTCATGTTTAAAAAAATTCTAAAAATGTGTTTAGGGCAGAACAGTACCAAATCCGTAACTTGCATATGGGGAATTTCCGAAATTACCATGCGTTGTTGCCGACCTCATTTAAATTGCCTAGATAGGTAGTTTAATTATGCTTCACCTCTTGCCATGTTAATAAAATTTAAACTTGTTGGGTACTTAAACGTGAGTGAACTAAATAGTTCAAATGTGGATTTTCGTCAATATGCAACTCATTGCATATTAAGCTTCACTTAATGTGTAGTATTTGATTGTTGCCATGCCATGTCATGCATATTTAAACCAGACATGCATCATACTTGAGTGTGCATCATGCCATGAATATGTTGTGGTGTTTACCATGTCATCTGTTTGTTTCCGTAATTTCTTCTTCTCGCTAGAGTTCTGAAACCATTTCAGAGTGTGAGGATTCGTGCGACTATGCTTGTTCGACTACTACACGGATTTGTTCTTCTTCCAAGCGGGATTTCAGGCAAGATGATCATTACCCTGGATACCACTACTATCATTGCTATGATAGTTGTATCGATGCTATCTCTTTGTCTCTTTACCTACCACTTGTTGGTCAAGCGTCACTACTGGAAACAGGGAATTTGCCATCTGCTGGCTCTTTGCCATCTGCTATGATAGTTTCTTATGTGTTGGATATCATATATTTGCTGTGGAACTTGCACATATTGTTTGCCCTATGAATTTTATATATATATATATATATATATATATATATATATATCATATATTTGCTATGAAAATGCTTGGATATAACAAAAAACAAAATAAAAAGGGGCAGTACAGGCACTTTGTCGTCTGCCACCGACAGCAAAGGGCACTTTGCCGTCAGCCACAGACGGCAAAGGTGACACGTGGCAGCAACCTGTGCAACCTGGGAGCACTAGGTCTGACCCATTTGGTCACTTTGCCGTCGGCTGGTAGACGGCAAAGTCTGCCAGTAGCCACCTGAGGCCAGCTGACCCATCTGGTCACTTTGCCGTCTCTGGCAGACGACAAAGGAGCTTGTCTCTTTGTCGTCTGCACGTAGACGGCAAAGTCTGCCATTAGCCACCTAACGGGGCTAACCTCAGTGCTATGCTTTCCACTCCCTTTGCCGTCTGCTTGGCCTATATGGCAGACGGCAAAGGTGTTTGCCGTCCACTTTATTTATGCAGACGGCAAAGTAGCCCTTTTACCGTGGTTTTCTGTGCTGGAAGTGGGGCCGTCTGCCAGCAGACGGCAAAGGTGTTTGCCGTCCGTGAACTTATCCTTTGCCGTCTGCCATGGCAGACAGCAAAGTACCTGATTCTAGTAGTGCCTCCCTAAAATGCCATGATAAGCCTCTAACCCTCCACATCCTAGCAAACTGTTATTTGACTAAGTTACTGCTTGTTCAACCCCTCTTATAGTGTTGCTGGTTACACGTGCAGGTTGTTCCATGTGGAAACATGGATATCATGAGATATCACATTATTCTTGCTATTAATTAATGCATCTATACACTTGGTAAGGGTGGAAGGCTTGGCCTTCTGCCTGGTGTTTTTTTCCACTCTTGCCGCCTAGTTTCGATTACCGGTGTTATGTTCCATATTGAGCGCTCCTAACATGCTTGGGGTTATTATGGGGACCCCCTTGATTTTCATTTTGGGACAAAACACTTCCGGCAAGGGCCAACATTGGTCCTAAAATTTGCCCAACATAATAATACTGAACACCTTTATTAATGCATAGGGAGTAAGCGCTACCTGTGGATTTAATTCAACATAATACACGGAGGGCCAGTGCTGATAGTGTTGGTCATGAACAGAGCACCATGCGAGGCCACCCCGGAGCAACTTGGGTGTTTAATTTGGCCACTGTATGCTCGCTCATCTAGTAGTGCCCTAAGAACGAGATATGTCGACTCCTATCAGAATTTGGCCTATCGGGCGTCTTACTAGATTTGTTTTACCTTAACGAACGTCTTATGCACCGGGATTCTGAGGATACTACGGGTTATCCTGCGATTGAGGTTTTCCACCACAGCTTGTGGTTAGTTTGTGATGGATGAGTTGGAGCACCCCTGCAGGGTTAAATCTTTCGGAAAGACGTGCCCGCGGTTTTGTGGCAACTTGGAAATTTATAATACCCGGTAATAGAAAGCTTGAAGTAAATCCAATTAACATACAACAACCGTGTGCGTAACCATGATAGTCTCTTTTCGAGGGAGTTCGGTAAGAGAACATGGTGGGGTTATGTTTGACTCGTAAGTAAGTGTTCATGATCACTTCTCGATCATTACTAGCCCACGTCCGTTTATGCGTAGATCACTTTTCTTATTCTTGTACTCATAAGTTAGCAAGATATAAAACACTTAGTGCTGCTGCAACCTTCCCACTTAACCATACCTCACCCATTAAGCTTTGCTAGCCTTTATACCCTTGGTAATGAGATTGTTGAGTCCATGTGGCTCATAGATTCCTACAACAACAGATGCAGGTACGGGTAATAGGATTATTTGACTTGAGAGCAATGCTTGTTCATTTTGAGTTCTTCTTATTCTTCATCGATCATAGGATGGGATCCAGGTCAGCAGCCTAGAATTAGCAAGGGTGGACGTCATCTTCTTTTTCATTTAATTTCATTCGTAGTCGGATCCTGCTCTTCTATATGATGAATGTGATGTATTGATGTATTAAGATATGTATGCTATAGCATGTGGCGAGTGTAGGCCAACTTCATATACTCATCTCTTCTTTACATGTATTGTGACGATTTCCATTCTTGCGAAGCGACCCGAAATGCGCTTCTATCTGTAAGCGCATATGCTCCCTTGGAGGTTTTGATATTTCATGACAACATACATTGTCTCTTGGACTAATAGTTTTAGCTAGTTTATTTTAGATAAAGTCCATAGAGAGAAATGGCTGAGAAATGTAAGGAGAATCCCCAAGGGAAGAAGAGGAAGGAAAGGAATATGATTGGCAAGGCATCAAACTTCAAGACTACACATTTTACATTTTGTGAGAAATCACAGTCCATAGGAAAGCCAATACTATTAAAAGGGGAGGAGGTATTGATGATCTGGTTGCTCAAGTGCTTAGAGTTAGCCACCAAAAGCCCTCATGAATTCTCCCACAAAGATATTCTGCCCAAACCCTAAAGCATAAATTCGGTGCCACCAAGTTTACACATTCGGCCCTACCAAGTTTTCCCTAGACATAATCCAGAGCCAAACCCTAACCCCTCGGTGACACCAAGTTCAATTTCGGTGAAACCGAAAACAGTGACCAACCTTCGGGTGTCCATTTACAAAAAATCGGAATTATCGAGTTTTGTGATTCTGTGCCACCGAAGCAAGGAACTGCCTAGGCCAACCAAAATCAGACTCACCGAGTTTTATATATCGGCCTCATCGAAACGCTGAAAGTTGCAACCTTTCGCACTAGTCGGTGTAACCTAGATTTATCTTCGGTTCCACCGAGTTGGGCAATAATATTGTAACAGTTGGATTTTTGGAGAATCCTATATATACCCCTCTGGTGCTTGTGATATGCGTTTTGTTTTCAATGAAGAGGAATGGGTGATGCAACACAATGTGGGTAATTATTTCCCTCAGTAAAGAACCAAGGTTTATCGAACTAATAGGAATATCGGTCATCAACTGTCTTCAGCGGCTGCACACAAAAGAGCACACACTTGCACCCAACACGACAAGAGGGTTGTCAATCCCCTTGGTCTCGTTATTTGAAAGTAAATGAGATGTGTCGATGATAATAGATAATTGTAAATTGGAAAATAAAATAAAACAAAATAAAAGGCAGCAAGGTATTGAGTGTGTTTGTAAATTTATAAGAGGATAGACCCGGGGGGCGTCGTGTTCTCTAGTGGCATCTCTCATATAGTAGGCATAAGGTGGGTAAACAAATTACTGTTGGAAAATTGATAGAAAAGCGGATAGTTATGCGATATTCACGGAAACGATCATGTATATATAGGCATCACGTCCATAAGCAAATAGGCCGACTCCTGCCTGCACCTATTACTATTACTCCACGCATCGACCGCTATCTAGCATGCATCTAGAGTATTAAGTAAAACAGAGTAATGCTTGGAGAACAATGACATGATGCAGACAAAGATAATTCAATTAATATGAACTAACCCCATCGTTTTATCCTTAGTGGCAACAACACAATGACGTATCTTGTCCCCTACTTTGTCATTGGGATATAGAAACCCGTCAGGTTGAACCCACTACAACGCACCCCTCTCACTGAAGAAATATCAATCTAGTTGGCCAAACTATCTCAATAGATTGGAGAGATTTACGAAGCTATAATGATCATGCAAATAAGAATCGTAATATTTAGAGGTGACTCAAATACTTTTCATGAATAATCTGAACATAAACCCACAATTCATCGGATCCCAACAAACGCACATCACAAAAGGATTACATCGAAATAGATCAAAGCGAAGATGCGATGATCATTGTATTGAAGATCAAGAGAGAGAGATAGCCATCTAGATACTAACTATGAACCCGTAGGTCTGTAGTGAACTACTCACAACTCATCACGGAGGCAGCAAGGATGATGTAGAGCCCCTCCGTGATCGATTCCCCCTCCGACAGATCGCCAGAAAAGGTCGCCAGATGGGTATGCGGCGGAACAGAGACTTGCGGCGGCGGAAAAAGTGTTTCGGGAGCTCTCCTAGGGTTTTTGGAATATTTGAGGATGTATAGGCCTGAGAGGATCACAAGAGGGCGGCCGAGGGAGCCACGACCCATCAGGGTGTGGCCTGGCCCCCCGGCGCGCCATGTTGGGTCGTGGCTGCCTCGTGCAGCCTCTCGCCTCCTCCTGAAGCTTCCAGGTCTTCTCTCGGTCCAGAAAAAATGATATGAAAGTTTCATGGCAATTGGACTTCGTTTGGTATGATAAAACTGAAAAGCAAAAAACATGCAGAAAACAGCAACTGGCACTGGGCACTAGGTCAATAGGTTAGTGCTCAAAAATAATATTGATTGTTAAATAAACACCCAAAAAGTATCCTAGAATGATAATATAATAGCATGGAACAATAAAAAAATATAGATACGTTGGAGACGTATCAGCATCCCCAAGCTTAATTCCTACTCGTCCTCGAGTAGGTAAATGATAAAAACAAGGATTTTTGATGTGACATGCTACCCAACATGTAATCTATTGCAGGTTTGTTCATTGAGAAACGATGAATTAATAAACATTAACATAGTAATACTATAAACATAAGAAACATAATTATCAAGTTTCAAAGTATACGATACGAAAAGAATGTTCATCCCCTATTCATTTTATCATATAAGAATAGCAGGGCTCCGTCTTCACCACATAAATACAAATGTCAAGTACCATGGTGTCAAGTCAGGGAATTGGATCGTACTTTTTAACGCACTTTAGCTTTTTCTTACTTGCGCAATATATAAGCGTGAACCATGGATATAGCATAAAGGTGGTATAGAATATGGTGGTAGGTTTCAAAGGGGTGAAAGTGGAGAAGAAAGTCTCGCATCAACTAGGCGTATCAACGAGCTATGGAGATGCCCACCAATAGATATCAATGCGAGGAGTAGGGATTGCCATGCAAAGGATGCACTAGAGCTATAAGTATATTAAAGCTCAATGGAAGCTAAGTGGGTGTGCATCCAACTTGCTTGCTCATGAAGACCTCAGGCATTTGAGGAAGCCCATCATTGGAATATGCAAGACAAGTTCTATAATGAAAATTTCCCACTAGCATATGAAAGTGATAAACATGAGACTCTCTATAGGAAGAACAAGGTGCCACTTTGAGGCACAAGTGTGGAATAAGAGGTAGTAGCACTGCCCCTTCTCTCCTTTTCTCTCATTTATTTATTTTTTCTTTTCTTTTTCTCTTTTTTTTCTTTTTTTCTTTTATTTTTCGTCTGGAGTCTCATCCCGACTTGTGGGGGAATCATTGTCTCCATCATCCTTTCCTCACTGAGACAGTGTCCTAATAATGATGATCATCACACTTTTATTTACTTACAACTCAACATGAGAAACCGTATGACTCTATATGAATGCCTCTGGCAATGTACCAGGATGTGCAATGATCAAGCGTAACATGTATGGTATTAATGATGAATGGTGGCTTTGCCACAAGTACTATGTCAGCTTATATGATTATGCAAAGCAATATGACAATGAAAGTACTAGTCATATGATGTAACGATGGAAGTTGCATGGCAATATATCTCGGAATGGCTATGGATATGCCATGATATATAGGTATGGTGGCTGTTTTGAGGAAGATATAATGAGGCTTATGTGTAACAGAGCGTATCATGTCACGGGGTTTGGATACACCTGCGAAAGCTGCACCGATCCTCAAGGTGAGAATGGGCAATGCACGGTATCGAAGAGGCTAGCTATTATGTGGAGGTGAGTGTGCGTATATCCATGGATTCACATTAGTCATGAAGAACTCACATACTTATTGCAAGATTTTATTAGCTCTCTCGAAGAAAAGCACTACTCGCATGCCCCTAGGGAGGAGGTTGGTAGGAGTTAACCATCGCGCGCCCCCGACTTAAATAACACTAGGATTTCAACGAGGAATAAGTATGCTCACACCTCGTCACCATGCTATAAAAATATTTGGATGAATATCAAGTTAACAACCTCTAATTCACAATACCTTTATTAACCAATGATCATGCACTCATGCTTTTTCACATTAGCACATTAATATCATTAACCATGATTTCTCTTTTATGTGCTACATGTGGTTTTGATTATGCACTCATTGAATACCAATTATTTTTGGACTAGTCTTATGACCCATGCAAATTACCGTTGCTATTTGTTAACTCTCAAACAAATATAAGTGAAGAACGGGAGTGCAATTATTTCTATAAAATCTATACACCACCGTGCTCTAAAAGATATAAGTGAAGTACTAGAGCAACTGCCAAGCTCAAAGGATATAAGTGAAGCACATAGAGTATTCTAATAAATTATGATGATATTGTGTCTCTCTCAAGTGGGTGTGTGCAGAAAACAATGATTGTGGGAAACTAAAACAAAAATCAAACTAAAGCAAATGACACTCCAAGCAAAACTCATATCATGTGATGAATAAAAATATAGCTCCAAGTGACATACCGATGGATTGAGACGAAAGAGTGGATGCCTTCCGGGGCATCCCCAAGCTTAGACGCTTGAGTATTCCTAGAATATTACCTTGGGGTGCCTTGGGCATCCCCAAACTTAGTATCTTGCCACTCCTTATTCCTTCGTCCATCGTGATAGCACCCAAAACTTGAAAACTTCAGCACACAAAATTCAACAGAAAACTCGTGAGACCCGTTAGTATAATAAACATATCAAATACTTTAGGTACTGTTGTAAATCAATTCATATTTTATTATTGCATAAGGTACTGTATTCTAACTTCTCCATGATTTATTTTGCCCAAAATAATCCATGGCATCATCAAAACAAGCAAAACATGCAAGCAAAAATAGAATCTGTCTAAAACAGAACAGTCTATAAAGATCTGTAGAGAAACTATACTTCTTTATCTCTAAAAATTCTGAAAATTAGTACAACCTCAGGAATTTGTATATAAATACTTTGTAAATATTTAAATCATTATCACGCTCCAGTAAAAAATGAAAATTCCTGTACTGGATGCTAAAGTTTCTGTTTTTGCACCGTGTCAATTCTACTCATCATGTGAGTCATCCCAAAGGATTTTCTTGGCACAAACACTAATTAAAACATAAAAACAAAATCATTACAGAGGCAACAATCATGTTATGACACAGAAATAGAAAGTAGAACAAGAAAAATAAGATAACTATTGGGTTGCCTCCCAACTAGCGCTATTGTTTTACGCCCCTAGCTAGGCATAATGCATATGATCAAGTGTTGTCATCTTTGACACTCAAATCTAATGGTGTGTGCCCGAGGGGAGGTGTTTCAAAGACAATAGGAAATAAATCAGCAAGTAATATTTTAGCCTTCTCAATACTACTTTCCTTAAAACCCTCTGTATTCTCCCTCACTATCCAAGAGTACTCCCTCCGTTTTTATTTACTCCGCATATTAGCTTTGACTGAAGTCAAACTTTATAAAGTTTGACCAAGTTTGTATAAAACAATATGAACATTTATAGTAACAAATTTATATGATGTGAAAATATATGCAATGATGAATCCAATGGTATAGATTCGGTGGAGTATATGTTAATATATTTTCCTACAAGCTTGTTGAAAGTATATAAAGTTTGACTTTAGACAAACCTAATATGCGGAGTAAATAAAAACGGAGGGAGTATTGTTTATTGATGGCATTGAATACTTGTTGGATAATATGAATAGGAGGAACTTCTTTCTTAGTATTTTCATCAAAAGTATGGTCATCACGAAACACATACCTCATCATATAGTCCTCATTGTATAAAATTTCATCTATCATAGGATGTTCACAACTCATATTATATTTCTCAAAGATATCTTGAGCCACTTGCACTATATAGTCAAATTCATGCATAAGGATGAGAGTGGCTACCTTCTTAGCCCTAGGCTCTTTTATGACCGACAACTCATAGAAAAGTCTTTGCAAAGTAGGATGGGTGCGCATAAATCGTCTTTCAAGTTTAAGTACAAGAGCGGAAATAGCATCGGCATAACTTTGAGTTCTTTTATGGATAGGAATATCCTTGCAAGCCAAAGTACCCAGCCTGAAGTACTAAGCGAACTTCCGCTTAAGTTTTTCTTCTGGCATTCTGGATTTTCTGAGCGGAAGTATCGCTCCTCAGGAGCGGTAGTACCGATCTGCCTAGTCCTGAGTTCCTCGCAAGGGACCCGACATGTGTTTGGTGCCCCGCGCCATAATAAGCGGAAGTATTGCTGATGAGGAGCGGTAGTACCGCTCCGGCGGCACTACCGCCTACCTCACTCTATCAGCAGCGGGATATGGCTAAGTCGGTGCTACAAGAGGAAGTACCGCTCCCCTGAGCGGTACTACCGCTTATGCACTTATTATGGGCACAAGACGGTCAGATTTCTCCCCCCCCTGTATAAGTGGGTCTTCTTCTCCAAAGTGACTCTCCTTTTTCCCGCAAAAGCTCTATGGTTGCTCCTAAGCTCATTCTTGCTCGATCTCTCTCCCTAGCCATCGATTCTTGTTGATGCTCTAGGGTTTGGAGAAGGCCTTGATCTACACTTCCACCAAGAGAAATTTGATTCCCCCCACTAATCCCCTGCGGATCTTCTTACTCTTGGGTGTGTGAGCACCCTAGACGGAAGAGGTCACCTCAAAGCCATATTTCATCGTGGTGAAGCTTCATGGTGGTGTTGGGAGCCTCCAATTAAGTTGTGGAGATTGCCCCAACCTTGTTTGTAAAGGTCCGGTCGCCGCCTTCAAGAGCACCACTAGTGGAATCACGACATCTCGCATTGTGTGAGGGTGTGAGGAGAATAGGGTAGCCTTAGTGGTATCTTGGGGAGCATTGTGCCTCCACACCGCTCTAACAGAGACGTACTTCCCCTCAAAGGGAAGGAACTCCGGTAACACATCCTCATCTCCATCGGTTCCACTTGTGGTTACTTCTTACCTCAAAGCAAGCTTTACTTATATTGTATCCTTTGTTTGCTTGTGTTGTTATTCTTGTTAGCATCATATAGGTTGCTCCCCTAGTTGCATATCTAGACAACCTATTTGTTGGTAAACCTAATTTTCGAAAGATGAGTTAAAAACTGGTAGTTGCCTATTCACCCCCTCTAGTCAACCATATCGATCCTTTCAATTGGTATCAGAACTACGTCTCTTTATTAAGGGCTTTACTACCTAAAGAGTATGGTTGACGATGGGGATCGGGATGTTGAACTTCCCGAGGCTGTGGGTGTGAACACGGTCTCTCGTGAGGATTTAAATGATGCTATGGCCTCACTTAAATCCTCCATGACGACCGAGGTCAAATCCATGTTTAAAGAATTCCTTGATGGTCTCAAACTTTCTACCGGTACGTTGCAAGTGGTTACACTACTAGAAAAAAGGGTGTTAGTGGCGCACCTATTTTGGCTATTAATGGCGCACTATAGGCGCGCCACTATTATCACGCCACTAGTAACAAATACTAATGGCGCACCACTGGTGCGCCATTAGTATCCCAGATAATAGTGGCGCACCACATAGTGCGCCATTACTATGTCAACGGTGCGCCATTACTATGCCTCCTAGGGGGCCATATATACCTTCACCTATGCCCCCAAGTGCGCCATTACTATGCCCCATAATGCGCCACTGGTATTTAGGCTTGGTGCGCCACTAATGTTCAATATGGTGCGCCACTACTATGAATATTAGGAAATATTTTTTTTTGATTTTCTGGTATTTGCACAGGTTACAAAATACAATATACAACACAGAAAAATATGCACAGAATATATAGTACAATACATCACCACAATTAGTCAAGTATAAACATCACATAATATATACAATTCATCATATTAGTCTCCGAATTCAAAATAGTGAACAAACTTCAAACATTAGCGAAGTTTAGGTCTCGAGACCGCGAGTAGCGAGTTTGTCATCACATTACAAAGTCGATATCGATCATGTAAACTACCATCACATAGAAGAGAGCTGCGGTCACGATGAGCATCATCGTGATGAAACTGGTCTTCATCCGGTTCGTCCTCCGCTCCCTCCTCTCTCCCGCTAGATAGCGCGCGTATCTAGCTTCCGCCTCCGCCCTAGTGGTGTACCCTTTGTAACTGTTACCGCTGAAACGGTGAACCTGTCTCCGACACTCCTCCCAGTCGTCGTAGACTCCGGGAACCTCACCCTTGTACACGACATACGACGGCATCTCTATGCACTAGACAAACAAAACGTTAGTAGCAATTCATAGATAATATATAAGCAATATATAAGTATGCAACAAAAGGATCGGAAGAGAAAAGCAACACATTAATAGCACGATTCGTGGTCCTACTAATAAATAGCATCGATTACATATAAGTTGAACGACTGTCCAAACTAAAGAGACATACAAGTTCATTAAAGTTTAATTACAACATGAGCTAATCGATATTTCAGAACTACATAGCATCAATACTTTCGACTCGACTCAGGGACCGGAGCGTGGATGAAGCCGCCGTCTTTCGTGATGGTCATGAATGTGCGGTCGTTGTCAGCCTGCATTTGTAGCGTTGTTTCTATTTCACTGTTGGACGGTTGATAGTTGAGGTAGAACTGCCCCGAGGTACGAAGGACATCTTGATAGATGATTTTTGCAAACTCCAACTGGATGCGAAAGAATTCTTGTCTGATGTCGTCGTCCTGGATTGCCGACAAGCGTGCGGCCCATTCTTTGAGATTATTTGGTAGCATAAGGTGATGATGGTTCCGTACGATCGCCCGCATGTGATGGAGGGCGTAGTAGGCATCCTTCTGACTGCCAGGCGGCTGCTTGACGCAGGGGAACGTCGTTACGTGGGTGAACACGTGCTTGCCGTACCTACAAATTGGCCTCCTGAAGGTGCCTCCAGATTTGGCGTAGCCGGGGAGAGCATCATCAAGAACTTTCTTGATATTTGTGTAGTCTTTCTTCGACTGACGGTCCGAGTCGAAATACGTGGCCATGGAATATTTCGGGCTTAAGAGGATGAGTGTGCACTGTGTGTCACTGCACAAAACACGGAATGTTAGAAAAAAAAAGAACGATCGAAATCTAAGAAATCATATGTTACGGGGCGGTGAGGGGATGACTTACTCGGAAAAGTAAGGCACGAGGAAGTTATCCTTATCCTTGTTCGCCAGAATGAGGCCTTCGAGGTATGAACTCGCGACTTGCCGGTCCCCAGCGCTGCCCAAGATCTTGGCACGCATGTAGAAGGGGTCGACTACCACAATGTCCGGGGTCTTGTCTCTAATGATCCGCATCTCCATACTGAGCGAAAATAGCCGAATGAAGGTGTAGTGAAGCGGATAAAGGTTAAACATAGCGAAGATGTCATCAAACCGCAGGACGATCATACGCCCGATGGTGCTATCGACAAAGCCCTTGCCCTCTAGCACCTTGGCCACGAAAACCGGGTATGCCACATCATTCTCGGAGAGACACCGCTTCTCCATAGAAAGAACACCGTCATGCAGACTCCGCATAGCACCGGTTGCAGCATTGAGCAGATTAGTCGGTAGCATCGGCCTACCCGCCACATGCAACCTCCTCATGATATCCTTAGGTATTGGTGGCCCGTCCTGAGCACGGATCGTACTCGGTGCCGGCTGGCTCGCACCCTTGTTATTTTTTCTTTTCCGTCCCTTCTGCTTCTTCTGTTGTAATGGGATCGAGTTCTGCTCAGAGACCACCTTCTTGAGTGTGTTGGGTCTGATAATATTTCGCACCTCGGCTATTTGAGTCTCGGTGAAGGCGGCAGCTGGAGGCGTCTCCTGAGAACTGAACAGACGACGCCTGTTGCAATTGGGTTTCTCCGCGGTACCAGCTAGATCGCGATCGTCTTTTGCAGGGTTGGGTTCTTGAGAAGGAGGCCCCAAGAATTCGTCACCGTACCCATGTTCGTTGATGTACTTATCGACGTTGGAAAATGTATCGTTGTCGTCGTCTGGATCCTGTGCCATATGCATGTCCGGATCAGCTGACGGCGGTAGCGTTGCGGCGGTCTTGCCATGGCTTGGCGCCGGCACGACTGGCGGTGTTGTCTGTGGGGTGGTGTCCCCCGCCCCCAAACAAATCTGGCTCTTCGGCCAAAGCATGGACCAGTTTAAGCAGGCGCTGAGGGTCATCACATCATCTTCGTCGGCCCCAGGGGGTCGATACGGAGGTAACAAGTCGTCGCAGCCCCGCAGCACCCGAACCAGTTGAACCCTATACACGGTGGGTGGCATCGGATTACCGTGGAACACGCGGTTGCCCGGTTCAACGATTTTGGCCTTGGCGACATCGATCAACTCGCCGTTCACGAAGTGCAGGAGAGTGCATGGAACGTTGGCGGCGCCCTGCGAAAACATGTAGGGCGTCAGGGATGCCCAGTCAAAGGCAAGGAGATGAAGTCATCGGCCGAGGCTTAGTTACCGTGATGGCGTCGAGCTCGACTAATATCGAGGCACCGCCAACGGCGGGCGTGCAAGTGACGGAGGGGCCGCTTGCTGCCGATGTGCCGGCTGGCGTATTCTTCCCACACCCGGGTGCATTAAGCTCCAATACTGGCGCCGACGCCGGAGACACCAATGCCGCCTCCGCCGGAGACACCAATGCCGGCGCGTTGTGCGAGTTGCTGCCCGTGAAGCTGGGAATCGGGGGCGGCCCCTGTTGGCCGCCCGCAATCCACCCCCGCAGCCCCTCAAGCAAGGTAGGCATAATGGCGGTGATC
Source organism: Elymus sibiricus (assembly GCA_039707655.1). NCBI lineage: Eukaryota > Viridiplantae > Streptophyta > Magnoliopsida > Poales > Poaceae > Elymus > Elymus sibiricus. Next base: position 470,420,815 of record CM077669.1, read on the forward strand.
GTCGCTCCCAGTTGGTCTCGCACTTGCTCTTGGACTATCTCCGGAATCCGCGCCACTTTTGCCTTGAGTTCTTTAACCTCGCGCTCCCGGCTTTCCGAGCTGGTCTTTCTCTCCTTTCGCCCAGCCTTATAGTATTCCGACCATTTCGTGGACAAGCCTTCACCGGCCACACGACCAGCTGACGACGGCTTACTGAACTTATCCTTGTGTTTCATTACGTTCAACGCCCTATTTAAAGTGGTGTCCCAAGGGGCAGACGGGGAGCTCTGAGACCCCGCGCTACTGCTTTCAGTTTCCTGCGGAAGGAACGTGAACCATTTAGAAATTTGGCTTCATTAATTAGAATGCAACCATATGGAGCTAATTACGCGGGGGTGTATTCCTTACCAGAACACGCTCAAGATCCTTCACCTTCGGATCCGTGGTAAGCTCCTTTGTTACCGGGTCCACCTTGTACCGGGCCCTGACATAGTTCCTGGTCTGCTTTTCATGGTATTTATCGAAGAGGGGCGGTAGGCCTTGCTCGGCACGCTCCGCGTCCTCCTTGTCCCATTTAGGTTCCGCCACTCTGTAACCGCCGAGACCAAGTTTGTGGACCCCTAAGTTCAAGTCCCGCATATCTTTCCCCCACTGACTTGATTCCGCGGATGCGTTGCTCTCGCACTTGATCTTGAACTCCAGGTAGTCAACTTCGCTGATCGAAGGATTTTTCTCCTTGATCTTCTCATAACTATCACCTCTTAGAATCATTCTCTTCACCGCGGCTCTCCAAGTAGCCAGGGCCGTGCTCATCTTCGTGAGGGCGGCACTGTTCACTTTATTCCCTGAGAGGCGTGTGTTTGCGAAGTCACCGGGGAACTTGTATCGTTCGTGCAGCTTCGTGAAGAGGAGGTTGCGCAAATTCCCTCGGTCACGATGCCTTAGGTTCTCGGTGTTGATCGAGACGGTGCTCCGGAGAATGCACCCGAGTTGTCCCGCGTACCCACCGACTAATTCTTTGGGCGCCATTGGATGCCCACTGGAGGACACTTCAGTAAATTCCTCCTTGACGGTGCCGAGCACGTTCGGGCGCCGGTCCTTCCGTTGCCTCTTCGGTTGGCTGCCATCTGTGCGTTCGCTGCCATCATCAGTGGTGGTATCCCCGGCGGCACCATCAGTGGTGTCATCCCCGATGCCACTAGGGGTTGTGTAGTCGGGATCGGTGTCTTCCGCGGCGTCCTCATAGCGGTGAGGTTCTTCCTCCATCTCCTAGGACAGCTCCCAGAATGGCTTGCCCGAACCGCCGGCCTCATCGTTGTCGGCCATGTTCGCTCTAAATAGGAAAAAATGGATAACTTAGCTAAACAAACATGGGTCATTTTAGTGGTAATGGGTGGGTAACTTCACTGACAGGGGTAATTTAGCTGGCAACATAAATTCTAGGAAAAATTCGGCATGACCTTTGCTAAAAAAGGTCATGCCGGAGTGCCAGAAATTTGCCGGACGGAAATTAATCAACATTCCGGCAAAACATTGGCAACTCAATGTACCTGCACATAAACCCCAAACCGAAAGGATACAGCCCAGCAAGGGAGCCCAATCCAGCAGGAGTAGGGGTGAAGAACCCAGCGAGTTGTCATCACCACAGCAACCAGAACAACAGTATACAAATTTGGTTAGGTACTCTTTGACGCTGAAGGTAATTTCATAGGACCAACACTCTATTTGATTGTATGGTTCTTCACCTGAACCACAAATTTGGTTAGGTACATAACAGTTTCAGGTTACTGAAGAGGAATTTGGGATTGGGATTCTTTCCTTTGTGGTTTGCATTTCCTGTAACACATATCAGCTTACAAATAATTAACAGAAAAGGAACAAGAAAAGCTTTAACCTGTAATTTGGTTTGCATTTTATCAGTAAGAACCATGATCTGGTACAGAATTCCGAACCAAATATACTGAATTTTCAGCACTATAAAGATAAGTAGTACTGCTGCTGCTTGGTTGATTACAGAGAGCTCGGTAGATTACCTGGTAGAGGCCCCAATGAGTGCTTGATCTTATCCAAGAAGCCACTAAGCAATAAGCAACTATACTTGCTGCTTCAGTCTACACTCTACACCCTGAAAAAAGATGGATCAATTCGAAGTAAGCTACTAAGCCCAAGCACTAATGCACTGAAAAAGCACTAATGTTGTTGAACGACGGCGTCGGAGATGAAGAAGTTCGGGCGGGGGCTGCAGAGCAATGCAAATCATGTATGGTAAGCCTCGAACAAAATAGGGAGTTGGGGGCGGGGAGGAGGAGGAGGGAGGAGGGAGTTGGGAGGAGGAGGACGGAGCCGGGTACGCCGGCGCCGCCGGCCGGCCGGCCCTGTGCATCGAGAACAGAGGAGGACGGGGGGAATGGAGGAGCAGGGAGGAGTGAGGAGGAGGGAGGAGAGTACCTGTGGGGAATGAGCGGGCGGCGGCGGGGGGTCGCCGGAGCGGGCGGCGTCGGTGGCGGGCTGCGGTGGAGGGTCGCCGGAGCGGGCACCGGTGGCGGGCTGCGGCGGCTGCCAACCCTAGCTAGCTGATGCGGCGGCTCTCCTCCTGATGCGTGAGCGAGCAGAGAGGGGATGAGGTGTTTGCGTGCGTTTCCTGTGTATAGATCGAGAGGAAGAGTTAGCAATGGCGCACTAGGCGGGGTGCGCCATAAACAAGGATAGCAATGGTGCACTATTGCGAGGTGCGCCATAAACAAGGATAGCAATGGCGCACCTTTTAGGGGTGCGCCATAAAAATTGGTATATCAATGGCGCACCTTTTAGGGGTGCGCCATAAACACCGTGATAGCAATGGCGCACCTTCTCCTGGTGCGCCATTACTAACTTTTTTTTATTTTTTTGAATTTTTAGTTGCATGTAATTATTTAAGATTTGAGATAAAAGAAAAGGAAAATGCAAATGGAGTGATAAAACCATTGTGCAAAGATTTAGAATTAGAGGACATGGTTGAAATCAAGTGATCAAATAACAGTCATCAAAGATTGAGCTTGCCACTGACACACACACGCGGCCGACACGTCGTGATTCGATCTTAGCTATCTTTTCACAATCTTCTTGCCCTTCTTTCTCGCGGTTGAATAATTTAGCCCCGGAACCCCTTGAATTCTTCTCTTGAACGGACGTCCTTTAGGTAGGGTGGTCTTGCTTCTTCTTGTGGTGTATGGTACTTCATCGTCGTCGTCATCTTCCATCTTCGGGTCGCCGTACTTGTCGAAGTCTTGCTCATTGGCAACTCCATCCATTCCAATGATGTTCCTTTTGCCTCTCCTCACGACAACACGACTGGGCTTTGACGGGTCGGTAATGAAGAAGCATTGGTCCACTTGGCAAGCCAGTACCCATGGCTCATTTTTCGCGGTGACGTTTGCGCCCGCGGTCTTGGATTTGGCTTCGGGTATAACCATGGTGGTGAAATACCGGTCTTCTTTTAGGACGCTCTTGGCCCATCTGACACGGAACATCGGGACCTTCTCTCCAGCGTAGCTCAGCTCCCAGATCTCCTCGATCCTTCCGTAGTATCTGTCGTTGTCGTTACCGGTGTAGGATTCCATCGTTACCCCGGAGTTCTAATAATCGCTCTTCATGTCCTTTTCCTCGGTGTAGAATGTGTAGCCGTTGATATCGTACGCCTCATAGGTCATCAGGTTGTGCTCGGCGCCCTGTGATAAGGCGAATATGAGTTTTTCTTCCGCGGAAGAATCCTCATGTAAAGGGTACGACAGAAGCTTGTCCTTGAACAAACGCGTGAAACATGAGTTGTGCTCTTTGATTATATCTCCGTCCGTCCTCTGTTGGCCTCGGTCATTGTACGTCTTCTCAATAAAGGTTTTGTGCTCTACCACCCAAGGATCGACCACGTCTATGTGTTGTAGCGCGACTAGGTTTGCTCTTTCAAAGTCGGCGAGTCGACCCTTGAAGTCGACATGCATTTCGCGGCGACCCTCGCGGTGACCCCATCCAGCGAGCCTGCCGAGGTGCCTGTTGACGGGCAGACCAACGGGGTTCTCGATGCCTAGATAATTCGTGCAGAAGGAGATGCACTCTTCGGTCAGAAAGCCCTTGGCTATGCTTCCATCTGGACGTGCCCTGTTGCGAACGTATCCTTTGATGACACCATTCATCCTTTCGAACGGCATCATGCTGTGCAGGAACGTCGGCCCGAGTTGGATGATATCCTCCACGATATGGACCAGCAGATGCACCATAACGTCGAAGAATGCGGGCGGGAAGTACATCTCAAGCTCGCATAGTATCACCACGATCTCTTCCTGTAGCCTTCTGAGTTGCCTCACGCCAACCGACTTCCGAGAGATGACGTCGAAAAAGTTGCATAGGCCAAATAGCGTTTCACGGACGTGCGCGTCCATGGTCCCACGGATTGCAACTGGAAGTATCTGCGTCATCAGCACGTGACAGTCGTGAGACTTCATCCCGCTAAACTTCTGCTTCGCTGAGTCTAGGTATCTGCTTATCTTCCCCGCGTAACCGTAAGGAAGTTTTACTCCTAGGAGGCAGGTGAAAAACTGCTCGATCTCCTTATGACTTAGAGTGAAGCACGCGGGAGGGCAGTCATATTCGATCTTCTTGGCCTTATTGTCTTTGCGACGACTTTCCGTGTCCTTCGCCTCATCATCATCATCATCATTAGGACGTTTTGCGTGAAGCTCCTCCCTGATGCCCATTGATTGCAAGTCTGCCCTTGCTTTCGGCCCATCTTTGGTCCTCTCTGGCATGTTGAGCAGGGTACCAAGCAGACTCTCGCACACGTTCTTCGTGATATGCATGACATCAAGGCTGTGAGGCACACGGAGGATCTTCCAGTACGGCAAGTCCCAAAAAACAGACCTCGTTTTCCATACCTTCAGCAGCGGCTCTGGCGCCTTTCGCTTCTTTCCCGGCGGTGGGCACTCTTTCCAATTTTTCAACAGCTCGTCTATTTCCTCGCCGCTCCTCGTACGTGGGGGTCTTCGGGGTTCGGTTTCACCATCGAACAGATCCTTGCGTTTTCTCCATGCGTCATCATCGCGAAGCCACCTTCGATGTCCCATGAACACGGTTTTTGAAGACCCGGGATCTCTATCTAGCTGGCGATACGTTGTGTCATCCATGCACCTGACGCATGCACAAAATCCGTGGACCACCTACCCCGCGACATATCCGTAACCGAGATAGTCATGCACCGTCGTGAGCAGTGCGGCTCTCATAGGGAAATATTGTTTCGCTGCGGCGTCCCACGTATTGGCTGGCGTTTTCCACAGCTTGTCTAGCTCCTCTTTCAGCAGCCTCAGATACAGATTGATGTCATTCCCTGGTTGTTTCGGCCCTTCAATTAGCATACTCATGTGAATGTACTTCCTCTTCATGCACATCCAGGGGGGGAGGTTGTACATCCACACAAACACAGGCCAGGTGCTATGTGTGCTTCTCTGGCTGCCAAACGGATTGACTCCATCGGTGCTCGCGCCCAGCATGATGTTCCTTGGATCGTCCCCAAATTCTGGGTGTTCGAAGTTCAACGCTTGCCACTGGCTCGCATCCTTAGGGTGACTCAGCATCTTGTCTTTTTTATTTATCTCCGGATCATTTCCGTCATCTTCTCACTTCTTCTCCTCCCTATCCGCGTGCCAACGCAGGAGCTCTGCTAGCTTAGGGTCCGCAAAATACCGCTGCAGACGAGGAGTGATCGGAAAGTACCACACCACTTTTCGAGGAGCTTTCTTCCTCTTCTTGTATCGAGTGACGCCGCACACCGGACATATGGTAGACTCCGCGTGCTCGTCCCGATAAATGATGCAATCGTTCATGCACACATGGTATTTCACGTGCGGTAAATCCATAGGACACACGATTTTCTTCGCCTCCTCGAAACTGGTCGGGCACTTGTTCCCCTTGGGAAGACGTTCGTGCCAGAATGACATGTTCTCGTCGAAGCATGCGTCGGTCATTTTGTGTTTTACCTTCATCTCCAGAGCCATGAGCGTTACTTTCAGGCGGGTATCCTCGGGCCTGCATCCTTCATACAATGGAGTAACCGCGTCTATCTCCAGTTGATCCAGCTTGGCTTTCTCTCGGGCGGCAGCTCTTGCGTTACCCGTCTGCTTGAGAAGCAGCTCTTGAATATGAGGGTCCTGCACCCAGCCCATCGATGGTCCATCGTCGTCTGCTCCGGCATCTTCATCTTCATTATCATGCCCTTCGTCTTGATCTTCCTCATCATCATGTCCGGCATCTTCTACATGATGACTGTGTCCTGCATCTACTTCGTGATCATGTCCTGGAGATTCTTCGTCTTCTCGCCCGCCCTCGCCGCTATTGTCTTGCTGCCCTTCCTTATTTCTTGCCCGGCCCCCATGGACGACTTCATAATCATCTTCATCACCTTGCCACCGATAGCCATCCATGAAACCACGCACGAGCAGGTGGTCCCGCACCTGTCTGGAATCCGGGTCCATAAGGCTCTTCAGCTTGCATCTTCGACACGGACATCTTATCTCCGTCTCGTTCTTTTGAAGCATCTCGGCCTTCGCGGAGCTCAAAAACCTATTCATGATGCCTTCGGTCATCGTGCGGACCATGGTCGCCTGCGGGGTAGAGCAAAACGATATTTTAGAACCAAATTTTTTTTTGGCATGACTTTGCCTAAAAATAGGACCAAAAAGAATGCATAGTGCCAAATTTTCGCCGAAACGGAAATGAATCAACATTCCGGCAAAATATTGGCAACTATTGCATTTCAAATACCGGTACCTGCAAACACAAACATATGCAACACCACAAACATACGTAGATCTAGCTCAATGAGAAAAGTGTAGATCTAGGCCATAAAAAGTGTTTACGTTGGAGGGAGAAAAAAGTAGATCTAGAACATAAAGAAAGCTTTCCCCTTACTTACCTATCAAAAAAAGGAAATTTAACCACTTAATTTGGGTGAATCTATGGTGCAAATGAGGTGAGGAGGAGGAGGCAGCCGAGACCAAGCTTGGTAGAGGTGGAGAGAATGAAGTGGGGAAAGTGAGTGTGGTAGGTGGCTGTCAAAAATATCTAGCTGCTCTCAGGTTACCAATGGCGCACCTCCTAAGAATGCGCCATTGGTAACCAGGGTTACTAATGGCACACCTGGTGTGTGGTGCGCCATTACTAGTTTTGAAAAAAAAATTGTTAGTAGTGGCGCACCGTGGGTGTGGTGCGCCATTACTAGTTAAAACTAGTAATGGCGCACTTTCCCCTGGTGCGCCACTGCTAAGTCTGGGGAGGGGTGTGGGGCCAGGACAAACTTAGTAGTGGCGCACCGTGGGTGTGGTGCGCCATTACTAGTTAAAACTAGTAATGGCGCACTTTCCCCTGGTGCGCCACTGCTAAGTCTGGGGAGGGGTGTGGGGCCAGGACAAAACTAGTAATGGCGCACCACACACCAGGTGCGCCATTAGTAATATGGCCATTAATGGCGCACCCATATCTGGTGCGCCACTGCTATATAGCAGTGGCGCACCACATACATGGTGCACCATTAATGTCCATATTAGCTATAGCCGTTTTCCTAGTAGTGTTAATCCCACTACCTCGACATCAGATGTCCACTCCGGTAAGGAGGGGGCTAGCACTGATAAGAACAAACTACCTCAAGGAAATAGTGGGATGGGTACCTTTGCCTCAATATCCCCTCCCGTGGTCTATGGAGGACGGGTGCACCCACCTCATATAGTTAATCTTGGTCCTCCTCCCAAACTTGTTAAGAATGATTTTGCTAATTGGATTTTTAGTATCAAGTCTCATTTGAATCACAGCTCAACTCAACTTTGGATAATCATTGAGCAAGGATACTACCCGCATGATCCAAACAACCTCACCCCAAGAGAAGAGGCCGACAATCAACTCAATCACTCTACCTTGTTCATTCCTTAAGCTGCAGTGCCTCCTGAATATCTAGCTCACTTGCGTCCCTTCACTCGTGCTAAGGATTGTTGGGAACACATTGTCTCTTTATACAAGGGCAGCTCAAGCATTCAACGGTCCAACTTTGAGGTAGTGCTTGATGACGAAGGTGATGAGTTTGTGATGATTGAAGATGAGGACCCTTGTCGGGGATATTCCCCACGGTTTGACCCGGCCAGGAGGTATGAGCCGGCCCATCATATGGCGGCTTATAGGTCACCTCTATTACCGGGTCACAGGACGACCAGGCCCAAGGCCCAGTGTGCAAGCCGGCGCAAGGCGGCTCATGGAGAGGGCCCAAGATGAGGAAGGATTCCCTCACAAAGGAAACAAGACCCGGATTAGGGCTCAAGAGAGACTAGTCCTAATCCTACTCTCAGTAGGACTCTACATGTAAACCTACCCCTTCAACCTATATAAGGAGGGGTAAGGCACCCCTAGAGGGACAAGTTCAAGTCATTAGAGATAGACAGATTGGAGGCTCTCGAGATTAGAGGTAGCGATTCCGCACCCTTGTAATCGAAATCGTCATCATCATCAATATAGATACAAAGCAGGACGTAGGCTTACCTCCATCGGAGGGGCCGAACCTGGGTAAACTCGCGTCTCTCGATTCCGACCAACCCCTCTCAAGCCGCCACATAGTTGCGATGGCCTCACACCTAAGTTCTCTCACGAGGACATCTTGCCATGACAAAACCACGACAGTTGGCGCCCACCATGAGGCCAAGCACGGTGGTATTGTGTTCTTGGAGGAATCTCCTCAGGGATCGAGAAACTCGCAATTGACCGGATGAAAAAAAAAGACCTGGTGAGAAAAAGATCTAGATCGTCTTCATGACGAACGGTCGGAACGCATATACAAGATTGAGCTCAAGAAATTTATGGTTGCGTGCGCCACCGCACGAGGCGATCCATCGAATACAACCGGAGATCAGATTCCTCCGTCGCGCCGCTGCAGAATACAGTCAGAACAATATTCGAGAGCGACATCAGCTTGGAGTTGCGCTGGTTACCTACGGCCACAAGACGTGATCCTTTTCCGGATGCAGTACGGAGATTGATCTGGTCCAGCGTGCCTGCGTAAGATAATTGTAGTCTCGTCCAAACCGTGTAAAGGCAAATCTCCTGCAACGTCAAAACCAGAGGCACATCAGTGTACGTGGCTGCTGTTACTTTTTCTGGCGTGAAGACCGAGTCAAGACTAAAGAATTCTTAAGCACTTTCGGTAGTAGTACATGACGAAGGCATTAAGTATTAGTAGATCATATTATTGCTACGACCACGTCCGAGGCTACCAGGGAAAGAAAAAAGAAAGAAAGAGAGAGCAGGCTGTCTCGGACTCGATCTCCGCCGCCGTGACTTGCCTCACCGCCGTCACCTCGCGTCCTCGCTTCACCTCTGCCACCATGGCCTTCACACCGCGCCTCGCCTCGCTCTGAGCCAGCCAGGCTCCGCAGGCTCGCGTCCGAGCCGCCTCGCCCCCGCGCCGTGGCCGGCTCAGCCGCGCTCCGCCCGTCGCGTCGTGGCTGGCTCGGCCTTGCCCTGCTCACTGCGCCGTGGCCGGCTCCACCTCGTCCCCGCATCCACCATAGCTGCGCCACGAACGCCGCACTCCCCGCCGGATCGCCGCCCCGCCGCACCTGCACCACGGCCGGCTTGGTCGCCGCCTCGCCTCTCCTGCGGTCGCCTTGCCACGGCCGGCTTGGTCGTCGCCTCGTCTTGGCCCCATGGCATCACCTCGAGCTGGCCATCTCTGCAGCCATGGCCTGCCCCGTCTCGCCTCGCCCTTGCGCGTACCTGCGCCCGGCCAGCTCCCTTCTCTGCTCGCCCGCGTTGCTCCACATCGTCACAGCTGCTGCGCCCCGCGACTGCGCCGGTTCTGCGCCCCGCCTCACTGCCGTCATCGCACACGCCGCGCTGAGCTCCTCCTCCTACTCTTATGTGGCATGTGAGCCTTCGCCTCGCACTGCGCCTCCTACCTCAAGCGTCGAGCCCCCGCGCCTGCTCCCCCGCTTCTGGCAGCCGAGCACCGGCTCCTCCCCGCGGCTCCACCTCGCCCCGTTACAGTCCTCGCCCGGCCGCAAGTTCCCTGTTGCAGCTGCTGGCTCTCGCCCGCGTCCGCACCCCTGCTCACCCACCTCCGCTGCGCTTCGCCTCGTTTCGAGACGGCCTTGCTCCGCCGGCGCGCGTCCGAGCCGCCGCACCGGCCTGCGCCGTCGTGCCCGTCCTCGCGCAGCGCGTCGCCCTTGACCCGGCTCTGCTCCTCCCCCTTCTCCGACTCATCTCGCAGTCCCTTGTCCTGACTAACCTCCAGGAGCCTATCCAGATGGGACAGTGTAGGATCGAGTTCCATGTGGGTGTCCTACCGGGTGGACTATGGTCAGCAATTTTTGCAGGCACTACAATTGGGTGCAAGAGGTTGGTCTGTTTCCCCGCCGTTGAAACCCGATACCTGAAGCTATATGTCAACAATGCACGCGCAGACTCACTGATTGCGTTCGTTGGTGTTTTCATGCATCCCTTCTCGATTATGAGAGGCCATCCCATACTAATAGCAGTGAAAGTCGTAATATTACGGAGAGGCCATGTTGCTGCCAACAGGAGTACTGCTACAATGTAAGCCGGAGCACAGTTTCTGAAGTGCCACTTCAGATTTCCCGGTGTCATGTTTCATCATCATCTGGCCTTGTTTTGGGATCAACATGGTGTCCGGGTATATCTTACGATTGAATACGAAGCGCATGGTGTTCGATAGAAAAACGTCTCTGCAATCAAGCCATCGCACTGCTGGTGTTTCAACAGGGCACCCAATCTTTGCCATTGAATCAAAATGGGCAGTGATTTAACACACCCAAGAAAAAAGACTGAGGCGTTACTACCATGGACCAGTCATTAAGAAAACATGGGCAAAGTGACAACTGGTGACATGTTTGGGGGAGAACAATACACTCAGAAATAAATTGACAATTTTAATGCAGTCATGCAACAGCATTAATGCATGATCGTTGAAAAGCGTCTGCTATTACGGTTGTTGAGTTCATCATAAAAAAGAGAGAGTGGATCGATTTGACCCTCTTGCCATCCGTGTTCATCCGACAAAAATACCAGGTGATATTTATCCTATCTATTGTTCAGTATATGTTTCATCCGAAAACAATTACTTTGGCCTGTAATGTTTTTACGCAGGACAATTATTCTAGTGGCTTTATACCACAGAGATGGAGGCGCGCCAACATCATTCTGCACCGGTGTTCGTCCGTGTCGTGCCGCACCGGCTTACAACACCGCGGCCGCCTCTCGCGACGGCACCGGCTTACAACGCTGCGGCCGCCTCTCGCGACCGCACCGGCTTACAACGCCGCGGCGGCCTCTCGCGACCGCACCGGCTTACAACGCCGCGGCCGTCTCTCGCGACCGCACCGGCTTACAACGCCGCGGTTGTTTCTCGCGACTGCGCCGTCTTGAAACGTTGCGGCTGACGTCTACGTCTACATCAACACGCCAGGGGCCACATACACCAGTACGAGCCGCCCAACGAACGCTCGCGAGTCGCCACCCTGCGGTCCAGTCTACATTGACACGTCGGTGTCGTGCTTGCTCACTCAAGCCGTCCTACGGACGCACGCAAGCTGCCGCCCCCGCGATCCGGAGCACTCCAACAATGATGGAGCAAAAAAGGGAAATATATATTTATTTTCAAATTCCACCGAGAGGAGCCAGAGGAGCCGTACTACATGAGAATAAAGCATGGGTCAAGAGACATATGCACTCAATTTGTCCATGACATTTTCCAAAGACATATGATGAGCATCACGAAGATCATCAGCTCACTGCATCGTCTCCAGTTTGGATAAAATCCATCGTTCAACCGCCAATCTTATGCCGGCTTATGCCACAGCCAAGGATGAAGACTCTTAAGCCGCCTCTTCGAGTCAACTTAAGACTTGGGGGTTACACAGACATGGCTCAACACATGTGGCCGTTTCAAGAAGAACCCCGGGTCATTGCAAGGAGGTTAACCCGGTCCCGAGGGATGCTGCCTTATTGGCGAAAGATTAAAAGTCGCCCAAGAGGACGAGCCGCCATGATGCGACCGTTCAAACATGGGTGCCCTGCTTTATTGGCGAAAAATTAAAAGTTGCCCAAGAGGACGAGCCGCCATGATGCGCCGTTCAAACATGGGTGCCCTGATTTATTGGATCATCATAAGGTCACTTGGGGGCTTCCAACCCACTAGGTTTAGCTTTCATACCCTCTTGACTGGCTTTATATGCCATATTCAAGTTAAACTTGCCTGTTTGCAACTTGCTACTTCTCCAGGTGACCCGCCGAACTCTTGACAGTCAATCTTGCAAAGACACCCTGAACTTGATAGTCAATCTCGCAATAAGACCCTGAACTTGTCAAGGTTAAAACAACGGCTTTTGTCACGAGAGAGCCGGCTTATAGTGAGCTAGGATAAACTCGCCTTGTCTGTTGTAGTCTCTCCGCTATGTGGCCCGTTCGTACTCTTAGCAACGTCAATCTTTTTAAAGACCATGAACTTGCTAAGGTTTAAACGACGGATTTATGTCACGTGAGAGCCGGCTTACGAGGTTTCAGGCTTTTATGCCTAGCTTCTTTTGAGGCAATACTATTTTTTCATACAAAACAAAAACAAGAGTTGATCTCTTTTGGTTGTGCTTTCAAGGCCGACTTACAAATATTTGAGATATACATGTATATATTCTCTGATTAGTTGTTTTTATCATATGCATACATCATCATGCATTGCATCATGCATCATACATACATATCATGCCGGTCTTCAAACCGGGTCGAAGCATAAAACTTCTGCAAGAGCAAATAGATCTTTGATAGCCAAAATGGCTGGATCTTCATCATGGTTTATCATAACCAGTATTAAATGATTGGGGTTTTTCAAGCCAGCTCGGAAGAAATTACTATTCTTGAAGAGCCGCCCTATCACATATAATGCCGTGTCATTTAATTGACTGGCTCTTGGATTCTTTCGAATTGTGCTTTGTAGTAAACTACAACACTTATGGATTTCTTATACATATATTTGCCGGGTTGCACCGCAACCACGAGCAAGGATTTTCATTTCAAGGACAAAGGCATTATTCCAGGATATTCGACAAATTACCGGGTTACAACCACGGTCAAGGAGTCATTCAACAAATTATGATGGGTTATATTATTCTCACACAGTCCCAAGTCGCTGCAGGCATACGACCCAACACTTGGGGGCTACATCATATGATGTTTTTCTTTCTTTCCAAAAGGAGAAGTACATGTAAGTCCCGAGTCGCTGCAAGCAAACGAGCCGGCCCTTGGGGGCTACACCGCTCAGATCAAAAAATTTAAAGTCCCAAGTCGCTGCAGGCGTGTGACCCGACACTTGGGGGCTACATTATTCAGCTGTTCAAACAAATTATAAGGTCTAAATTGAAGACCCGGACCATCACATACTGATGAGCCGGCCCTTGGGGGCTACACATGTGAAATACAAGACACTCAGTTTATATCTGGCGACTCAGATGACAACCCAGATTTCTCAGCATTCAACACCAAGTTCAAAGTCCCAGGTTGCTACAGGAAAGACAACCCGGCACTTGGGGGCTACACAATCAAAGATATTATTGAAAAGCTCCAAGTCATCATGGATAAACTCGGAGCTTGGGGGCTACAGGTAATATGGATATAAGAAATAAAAGAACACTTTCAAGATGTCAATTGTGAGCGAGACGTGTCTCATTTCTTCATGGAGCTGAAGCGTTGAAAGACCAGCTCAACATCACATGGATTTCTTTATTCCCAATAATTTTATCAAGTCAGCTGGAGTCCAGTTGTTTGACCCTGCGTCACCAACAATCATGACCCGGCATTATCAAAAAAATCATAACCCGGCAAATTCTATATAAACAACCCGGATTCACAGGTTGAAGTGGTTTAACAATGGAGGAATTTCTATTCCCAATATTTTTATCAAGCCGAAGCAATGGAAGCCGACTCAACTTCATATGGTTTTCTTATCTCCAATAATTTCATCAAGCCAAAGCATTGGCGGACGACTCAACGGCATATGGGTGTTTTATTCCCAATATTTTGCAAAGTACATGGACCTGCAATATGATTGTGAAGACGACTCGTTCATATGAAGAAGAAACCCGGATTTTCGAGGAGCCACTTCATTGAAATAAGCTGGCCAGGGGAGCGAGCCGGTCACTTAACATATTTATTATTCTTATTTCAGGAGCTTAGCATGAATAAATTCAAGCTAACCTGGGGGCTAATGTCGGGGATATTCCCCACGGTTTGACCCGGCCAGGAGGTATGACCCGACCCGTCATATGGCGGCTTATAGGTCACCTCTATTACCGGGTCACAGGACGACCAGGCCCAAGGCCCAGTGTGCAAGCCGGCGCAAGGCGGCTCATGGAGAGGCCTGGAGGGCCGGCTCATAGAGAAGGCCCAAGATGAGGAAGGATTCCCTCACAAAGGAAACAAAACCCGGATTAGGGCTCAAGAGAGACTAGTCCTAATCCTACTCTCAGTAGGACTCTACATGTAAACCTACCCCTTCAACCTATATAAGGAGGGGTAAGGCACCCCTAGAGGGAAAAGTTCAAGTCATTAGAGATAGACAGATTGGAGGCTCTCGAGATTAGAGGTAGCGATTCCGCACCCTTGTAATCGAGATCGTCATCATCATCAATATAGACACAAAGCAGGACGTAGGCTTTTACCTCCATCGGAGGGGCCGAACCTGGGTAAACTCGCGTCTCTTGATTCCGACCAACCCCTCTCAAGCCGCCACATAGTTGCGATGGCCTCACACCTAAGTTCTCTCACGAGGACATCTTGCCGTGACAAAACCACGACAACCCTCGTGAGCTTTACCGGAGAGTGACTACTCTTTTCTTCGCTCTTAAAGATTAAGGAAGCAAGGATACGAATGACAACTGGATCAAGCGTAAGTTTCTCAAGGCCATCATGCTATTCAACAAGGACATGTCCTCCGTTATCCGTCAAAGACCGAACTTTCATTCTCTATCGTCAAGCGACATGTTGGATGAGTTTATTGCAATGAATATCTTGAACAAGACCACCGACAACGCTCTAGCTCGTGTCCAACGGGCAAAGAAGTCATCACCCAACCTTGCTTTGAAAGCCAAGGTCAATCAAGAATAAGAAGAGGAGGAGGAAGAGGAGGGTTGCCTCGAAGACACCAAATATGCTTACCATGAGCACATGGCTCTTGCATCTAGGCAATTTTGGGGAAACAAGAGAAACACAAGGCCCAACTTCTCCAAGAACAACTCAAGTGGGTCAAAAGGCAAGCAACGTGTGAGGACTTTCTACAACTGTGGTAATGTGAGTCACTTCGTGGTGGATTGCCTGTATGAGAAGAGGGAAGACAATGGTGGCAAGCTCATCCGCAAAGATAAGGCCAAGTCCTTCCCCAACAGGAACAACTTCACCAAGAAGGCACCTCACAAGGTGGTGGATCAAGAAGAGTACCCCTCCGATGATGATGTTGATGACGAAGAAACAAGTGGTGAAGGGATGGCAATGGCTATAGTGGCAATTGCATCCTCTACCCCAACCAAGGTGTCTCTCTTCGACGCCCCCAACGAGAACCACACTGCTAGGTACCTTATGGCCAAAGGTATCACCAAGGTAAACCCCAACGTCAAAACCTCGAACATTAAAACTTCCATTTCTACCACTCCTTCTTTGTTGGATTGTGTGGATGAACATGAGGAGGAGAAGGAGGATGAGAATGAGTTTGATAAATTCTTGTGTAAACTCAAAGGCGAATCCAAGAGGCATTTTGTTGCTCTTTTGGAACAACTTGGTGAGGCCAATGATATCATTGAGTTTCAAGAGGAATCCCTCGAGGAGTTGAAGGGGCATAGTCGTGATTATGCCGACGAGATAGCAGATCTTTCCATTGCTCTTGAGGAAGAGCGAGGTCTTCATTTCGCTCTTGACGAGTCACAAAATGTTGACCTTGATAAATTACGTAAAGATCATGATCATGCTATTGTTCTTAATCATGTGCTCAAATCTGATAAGGTTGCACTTGGGGTTGGCCATGATAGACTCAAGGATGAGTTTGACGCACTTGACAATGCCCACAAGGTGTTGAAGAGTGCTCATGCTTCTCTCAAGGAGTCTCATGATCAACTCCAAGTAAAACTTACTAAGGAAATAGCCACGATTCCTCCTTTTGTGTTAATTGATAATGCCATTGCTACTAACCCTTGTTGTGAGCATGTGCACCTTGTGGAGGAAAATTCTAAGTTGAAAGAGCAATTTGAGAAAGGCCTTGTGACATGTATCCAAGGTGAGAAGAATCTCAATAACCTTTTGAGAAATCAAAAGGAAGTTGTAGCAAAGGAAGGAATTGGGTTTGCACCCAATTCTAAGAAGAAGAAGTTGAAGACCAAGCAAGCTCCCCTGCTCAAGGAAACCTTTGTCAAAGCGGGGAAGATTACTCATGAGAAAAAGAAGGACAAGGTGGTGGGTGGTAATGCCAAAAAGGGGAAGACCACTCCCTCGAACAAGGTCGGCGATTTTAACCACTCTTATGTTTTATGCCGTTCTAGTGATGGGCATGTGATACATCTCCAACATATCTATAATTTTTGATTGTTCCATGCTGTTATATTATCATTCTTGGATGTTTTACAATCATTTTATAGCAACTTTATATCATTTTTTGGGACTAACCTATTGACATAGTGCCAAGTGTCAGTTGTTGTTTTTTGCTTGTTTTTTACTTCGCAGAATATCAGTACCAAATGGAGTCCAATCGCAACGAAACTTTTTGGAATTTTTTTGGACCAGAAGACATCCAGGGAGAGAAAGAAGTACCCAGGAGGAGGCCCAGGGGGGGCACAAGACACTAGGGCGCGCCAGAGGCCCCGGGATGGCTTTCCCTCTCTCTCTTTTGATTCTCAATACAATGGTCTCTTGTAGATCTATTTGATGTAATGACTTTTTGCGGTGTACTTGTTGGGATCCGATGAATTTTGAGTTCATGATCAGTTTCTATCCATGAATATTATTTGAGTCTTCTTTGGTCTCTTATATGCATGATTACTTATAGCCTCATATTTCCTCTTCGAATCTTTGGTTTAGTTAGGCCAACTAGATCGATTTTTCTTGCCATGGGAAGAGGGTTGCTTTGTGATGGGTTCGATCTTGCGGTGTCCTCTCCCAGTGACAGAAGGGGTAGCGAGGCACTCATGTATCGTTGCTATTAAGGATAACAAGATGGGGTCTATTCCTACATGAAAAGATCTTGTCTACATCATGTCACCGTTCTTATTGCATTACTCCATTTTACCATGAACTCAATACACTAGATGCATGCTGCATAGCGGTCGATGTGTGGAGTAATAGTAGTAGATGGAGAATCATTCCGGTCTACTAATCTTGGACCTGATGCCTATATAATGATCATCGCCTTGGATATCGTCATGATTATTTGATCTTCTATCAATTGCCCTACAGTAATTTGTTCACCCACCGTGTGCTATACTCATGAGAGAAGCCACTAGTGAAACCTACGGCCCCCGGGTCTACTTTTCTAACATATTGCTTTCCGATCTATCTTTTGCCGCCTTTTGTTTTCAGATCTATTATTCCAAAAACCCAAAAATACCTTGCTGCACTTTTTATTTGCCTCTTTTATTTTGTTTTCTTGTGAGATCTATTTATCCAATCTACTACACCTAATCTATCTTTTTACCGTTGAGAGATTGACAACCTCTCTTACGCGTCGGGTTGCAAGTATTTGTTCTTTGTGTGCAGGTACCGTTTACATAGCGTTGTGTGGTCCTCCTCCTAGGTTCAATAACCTTGGTTTCATAACTGAGGGAAATACTTACCGGCGCTGTGCTGCATCATACCTTCGTCTTTGGGGAAATACCGACGCAGTCTCAAGCCACGTCAAAGGAATTTCTGGCGCCGTTGCCGGGGAGGAGGTGCGAAAGTAGTCTCTCTTCAGCGTGCCAATCTCTGGCGCCGGGGAGACATCATCAACATCTATCAGGTTCCTAATCACAAATCTCATCTCCTTGCAATTACATTATTTGCCAATTGCCTCTCGTTTTCCTCTCCCCCACTTCACAAATGTACCGTTTTTTTCGCCCTCTTTTTCCGTTTGCCTTTTTATCGTCATATCTCTTGTTTGCCTACCTTGTTGCTATGACTGGCATCACTAGTCCCCCTTTGTCACCAGATTTTGAAGTTCTATAGTTCAAACAAAAATAAGGGGAAAATCTGAAAGATGCCTGGTATAGGCTAATGGAATCCTACCACATTTGCAATCTAAAGGGAGATGCAAAGATTTTGCTTCGAAATTTTTACATAGGATTAGCTTTGCATCATAGACAACTCCTGGATTTTGCCGCTAAAGGGAACTTTATTGAGCCTGATGCCAATCCCGCTTACGAAATTTTGGAAGGGATATTGGGGGTTCCTCCACCAAAAAAGGGGTATTCTTTTACACAAGAAGGGGTTCAAATTATAGACAAATTGGGTGATTTACATAAACATTTGGTCGAGTTGCAAAAACATAATGAACCTCTTAAACATATTAGTGGAAACCACAATCGCATGAATACTTTGATTACTCTTTGCAATAAGCGTTTGGATATTTTAGATCTCAAGATGGTCTCTTCTCCTGAAAATTTGGGTAAGCGCAAAGAGCCCCCGGGTTTGACAAAGCCCTCACAAAAGTAGCAGAAACTAAAGATGACAATACTTAAATCTATGCTTTATGCCTAGCTAGGGGCATAAAACGATAGCGCTTGTTGGGAGGCAACCCAATGAATAAATTATTTTCAATTTTTTATTTCTGTTTTTGAGTGTTGACACAATTATGCCACTGTTATGATTGTGTTTTTTATGTTTTAATTAGTGTTTGTGCCAAGTAAAGCCTTTAGGATGATTCACAAGATGAGTAGAAACAATGCTGATTCTGAAACAGAAACTTTGACTCCAGTGCAGGAATTTTCATTTTTTACTAGAGCGTTATAATGAGATGAAATTTTAACACAGTGTTGCTACACAAATTATTTACGTTGTCCTAATGTTTCAGAATTTTGAGAGTTACAGAAGTATGGTTAGAGTACAGATTACTACAGACTGTTCTGTTTTTGACAGATTCTGTTTTCGTTGCATTGTGTGCTTGTTTTGATGAATCTAGTGTTTGTATTGAAGGGTATAAGCCATGGTAAAGTTAGAATACAGTAGATATGATGCAATAATAAAATATGAATGGGTTTGCAATAATACTTAGAGTGGTGATTTGCTTTATTATACTAACAAATCTCACGAAAGTTTTGTTGAGTTTTGTGTGATTGAAGTTTTCAAGTTTTTGGTGAGATCACGATGGATGAAGGAATAAGGAGTGAAAAGAGCCTAAGCTTGGGGATGCTACAGCACCCCCAAGATAATATCCAAGTAGAAACAAGCAACTAAGCTTGGGGATGCCCCAAGTGGCATCCCCTCTTTTTTCTAACGACCATCGGTATTTTACTTGGAGCTATATTTTTATTCATCACATATCATGAGGTTTGCTTGGAGCGTCTTGTATTATTTGAGTCTTTGCTAGATTTTATTTTTAGTTTGTCACAAGTATCCTTGCTGGACAAACCTATCTGAGAGAGCCAAAATTATGCTATGATTTGTTAGAATTGCTCTATATGCTTCACTTCAATTTTTTGAGCTATGGAATTGCTCTAGTGCTTCACTTATATCTTTTTGAGCACGTTGTGCTTTACATTTTTGAAGAAATACTCTCATGCTTCACTTAGATAAATTGGAGATTTAGTAAACTTTGAAGAAATTCTCTCATGCTTCACTTATACTATTTTGAGAGATGACATTTTTATGCTCATGTTCTTCACTTAAATCTATTTGAGCTTGTCAAAAGCAATGACACTACATGAAACTGGTCCCAAAGTGATAGATATTCAAGAGGGATATAATAAAAACTTTCATGAAGATCATTGGACAAATTAAACTTGATTCCTTGTAATAGTTTTGAGACATGATGATAGTGATATGTCAGTCATGTTGGTGAGTAATTATGCTTTAGTAAGAATATTGATGTTAAGGTTTGTGATTCCCTATGCAAGCACGAAAGTCAATAGTTATGCAATGAAATTACATCCTACTTATGGTGCATTATTCGGTGTTAGTTATGCTTAATGCCCGTTTATGTGAATTTTCGTTTCTTAGTTGGTTGCTTCCCAATCTATTTGCTAGCCTCCAATTGTACTAAGTTGAAATACTACTTGTGCATCCAAAATCCTTAAACCCAGTTTTGCCTTATGAGTCCACCATACCTACCTATATGCGGTATTTCCATGCCGTTATAAGCAAATTTCTATGTGCCATCTCTAATTTTTCAAAATGAATTTTCTTTTTGTGTGCTCGTACCGCTCATGAAACGGTAGGGGGTGTCCAATATTTTTCCATGCTAGATGTGTTATTCTCAAGATGAGTGTTTATTCACTTGTCATTGCACGAGAGTACGGCGGTAATAGGGATGCCCAGTCCCGAAATGAAAAAGAAATTTACTTTATGTTGTCAAATAATAAATTCCTTGGAAAGTGTTGCTTTGGAAGGCAACCGTGGATACGGCTAGCCATGGATTGTGAAAGAATGGTGGTAACAGGAATAAACTTTATGTTTGGGAACCGCCTATGATGTATCTAGCATGGAAAGTATTGAGAACTACTTTGTCGTTTTCGTTGACAGGAAAGGCATGCCACCCAAAATATTTCTCTCTCTCAATTTAAGCTTTGAGCTCTCGCACCTCTACAAATCCCTACTTACCTCTCCGAAGGGCCTATCTATTTACTTTATACAATTTTTACTTTTATTTGAGTCTCCATCTTCTCTTATAAAGCACCAACTAGGGGGCACTATGATCATACTTGTGCATTGGGTGTAGTTAATATTTGAGTGTGTTTCATGAATGGATCCATGATTGAGCATGATGGGCTAGGGATAACTTTCTTTAGTGTTGATATTTTGAAAGACATGGTTGCTTGTTGGCATGATTGAGGGTTAAAGTATTTATTTCAAAACTAGACTATTGCTTTGAACCATCTAAAAGTCCAAATGTCCATGCTACAAAAGAAAAGAATATGTGATGAACATGTTAGGCAGCATTCCACAACAAAAATTCTGTTTTTATCATTTACCTACTCGAGGACGAGTAGGAATTAAGCTTGGGGATGCTGATACGTCTCCAACATATCTATAATTTTTGATTGTTCCATGCTGTTATATTATCATTCTTGGATGTTTTACAATCATTTTATAGCAACTTTATATCATTTTTTGGGACTAACCTATTGACGTAGTGCCAAGTGCCAATTGCTGTTTTTTTGCTTGTTTTTTACTTCGCAAAATATCAGTACTAAACGGAGTCCAATCGCGACGAAATTTTTGGAGATTGTTTTTGGACCAGAAGACATCCAGGGAGCGAAAGAAGTACCCAAAAGGAGTCCCAAGGGCCCCACAAGACACCAGCGCACGCCAGAGGCCCCGGGCACGCTCTAGTGGGTTGTGGTGTGGCCTCGGGACCCCCTCCACCGCCTTTGAGCTCTATAAATACCCAAATGTTCCAGAAACCCTAGAGGAGTCGATGAAAAATACTTCCAGCCTCCGCAAGTTCCAGAACCGTGAGATCCAATCTAACACCATCACGGAGGGGTTCATCATCCTCATTGGTGCCTCTCCGATGATGCGTGAGTAGTCCACCATAGACCTACGAGTCCGTAGGCAGTAGCTAGATGGCTTTCTCTCTCTCTTTGATTGTCAATACAATGGTCTCTTGGATATCTGTTTGATGTAATGACTTTTTGCGGTGTGTTTGTTGGGATTCGATGAATTTTGAGTTCATGATCAGTTTCTATCGATGAATATTATTTGAGTCTTCTTTGATCTCTTATATGCATGATTACTTATAGCCTCGTATTTCTTCTTCGAATCTTTGGTTTAGTTAGGCCAACTAGATCAATTTTTCTTGCCATGGGAAGAGGTGCTTTGTGATGGGTTCGATCTTGCGGTGTCCACTCCCAGTGACAGAAGGGGCAGCAAGGCACGCAAGTATCATTGCTATTAAGGATAACAAGATGGGGTCTATTCCTACATGAATAGATCTTGTCTACATCATGTCACCGTTCTTATTGCATTACTCCATTTTTCCATGAACTTAATACACTAGATGCATGCTGGATAGCGGTCGATGTGTGAAGTAATAGTAGTAGATACAGAATCGTTTCGGTCTACTAATCTTGGACGTGATGCCTATATAATGATCATCGCCTTGGATATCGTCATGATTATTTGATCTTCTATCAATTGCCCAACAGTAATTTGTTCACCCACCGTGTTCTATACTCATGAGAGAAGCCACTAGTGAAACCTATGGCCCCCGGGTCTACTTTTCTAACATATTGCTTTCCGATCTATCTTTTGCCGCTTTTTGTTTTCAGATCTATTATTCCAAAAACCCAAAAATTACCTTGCTGCACTTTTTATTTGCCTCCTTTATTTTGTCTTCTTGTGAGATCTATTTATCCAATCTACTACACCTAATCTATCTTTTTACCGTTGAGAGATTGACAACCTCTCTTACGCGTCGGGTTGAAAGTATTTGTTCTTTGTGTGCAGGTACCATTTACATAGTGTTGCATGGTCCTCCTCCTAGGTTCGATAACCTTGGTTTCATAACTGAGGGAAATACTTACCGTCGCTGTGCTGCATCATCCCATCCTCTTTGGGGAAATACCGATGCAGTCTCAAGCCACGTCAGCATGTTTATGCCAAATATGTTGGTTCTTCTTATGAGTACATTGAATGGTCTATTTGGGTTCCTAAGACCCTTGTTACTAACATGAAAGGACCCATTAAAATGGGTACCTAAATCCAAGCATTGATCTATTGTAGGAGTTTGCTTCCGGAGTTGTCACATGCTTGCTCGATAGTGGAGTAACAAATCATATGACTGGAAACAAGGACTTGGTGGTGGACGTTCGACCCGATGCATCTTTGGCCACTCAAGTCTCCTTTGGTGATGACACAATTTCAAAGGTATTGGGTCTTGGCAAGGTGGTTATCTCTCCGGACTTAATCATTGAGAGAGTCATGCTTGTTGAGACCCTTGCATACAATTTACTTTTCGTTCGTCAACTTGCACTCATGGGTTTTAGTACTTTCTTTGGCATTGATACCGTGACCCTTTTGTGGAGCAAGACTCTTAAAGTAGCCTTTGTTGGGCATGTCGAAAACGGTCTCTGTGTGATTAACTTCTCGGAGCAACCCACTAAGACCACGACTTGCCTAATGGCTAAAGTTGATGTGGGATGGCTTTGGCATCGCCGGCTAGCCCATGTCAATATGAGATCTTTGCAAAGTCTCCTCAAAGGGGATCACATTCTTGGACTAACAAATGTAAGTTTTGCCAAAGATCGTGCTTGAAGTGCGTGTATCAAAGGAAAGCTACATGAGAAGGCTCATCGACCCATGACTACCTTCTACTCGAAGAGGACCTTGGAGCTCCTTCACATGGATCTCTTCAGCCCCCCATCTTTTGATAGTCTTGGGGGAAGAATGTATTGCTTGGTGATTGTGGATGATTACTCAAGATACACATGGGTATACTTCTTCAAGAAGAAGAGTGAGACCCAACAGACCGTCATCAACTTTGCAAATGAAGTTCAACGCCAACATGAAGCAAAGATTTTAATGATTAGAAGTGACAACGGCACTGAGTTCAAGAACTACACCTTGGATGAGTTTCTTAGTGATGAGGGGATAAAGCATCAGTATTCCACACCATATACCCCTCAACAAAATGGTGCTGTGGAGAGGAAGAACCGGACGTTGATGGATGCGGCAAGGACCATGATGGCGGAGTTTAAATCTCCGTACATCTTTTGGGCCGAAGCCATCAACACCACATGTCATGCATCCAATCAGCTCTACCTCCGCAAAGGCTTGAACAAGACTCCATATGAGATACTTACCGGTAACAAGCCCTACCTCAAGTACTTCCGGGTGTTCGGTTGTAAGTGTTCCATTCTCAAGAAATGTGTTCATTTGTCTAAATTTGAATCTAGAGCTCATGAGGGCATATTTGTTGGTTATGCTACAAACTCTCATGCTTACCGTGTTCTCAACAAGTCCTGTCGTGGTTTTGTCACAACAGATGTCCTAGTGTAAGGACTTAGGGGTGAAGCCATCGCTACAGTGGTTAACTCAAAGGGGTTGATCGGAACGAAAGACACAGGTTTACCCAGGTTCGGCCCCTCTCGAAGGAGGTAATAGCCTACGTCCTGCTTTGAGTTGTATTGATTGGATATCGATTACAAGGGAGCGAATTCGCTTATCCTGGTGCTCGATTGAAGGTTTTGTGGCCTAAGCCGCCCAGGGAACCCGCCTTTATGTACACAGGTCGAGGCCCTAGGCTTACAAGAGTCCGGGCAGGGTTACATCTGGTAACCGACCTTATCTCTAGCTATCCTTGCCTTGTCTGGCAAACCACTCCCGCCGGCTCACGCCTCCGGGTCACACTTAGCCTACCGGCTCTGGGCCTCTCCCAAGCCCGTCTAGTAAGCCACCTCCAGGCCCTGTCCTGACCTTTCAGCCTACTCAGGCCTTACTGCTAAGCCGCCAACCTCATGACCCGACCCCTCCTGGGCGGGTCTCACCACGGGGTTATATCCCCAACATTAGGCCCCAGATTGATTTGAACCGGTTCATGTCAATCTCCAAGTCTTCTAGTTGGCGAGTCTTGCATTCTTCGTAAGCATCTGACCTGCCATAAATCTTCATGACCCGCCATGTGAAAATGGGTGACGTCATCTCTGACAAATCCAAAAAATCCAGATGACATCACAACGGATCTTTTCATTAACTAGTCAACCCGAGAATCGAGGCATTTTCTTGGTCAATCATCATTTTGTCTCCTCGATTCTCGCACGAGACTGTTCCTGTTCCATCCCCCCTCATAAATTGGCGCGTGGGGTCCTTATCCTTTTCACATTCCCCCGTCGCCGCCTCTGTCTTCTTCTTCTTCCTCCAGACGCTCGTGCAGCCGAAGCTCCTCCGCGCCGTCCAGACCTCGCCGTCATCCTCGACCAGGGCCGCTGCATCAACCTGATTTCGTCCAGAGTTCACCGGCGTGTGCCCGCATCTCCTGAGCCTCTCAGGTTCTGTCTTCTTCCCCCTCTGAATCTACATTAGTTCATCGGATTTTCTTCGGGTCCGCCGTTGTTCATCGGTGTTCTTGCCGTAGATGAAGGAAATGAATACTTTTAGGCTTCCATCCACTAGCAAAGACCCGCGGTGCTCCGCTTGATACGTTTTCCATGATTATTGTAGATCTTCCTTTCATGGGAACTCATATATGAACTCTCGGTTCTGCGCTGTCATTTTAGGTTTAGGAAATATTTCCCTTTTTTCTTCACTCGCAGATCTTATAACTGTAGCCGTAGTTGTTGGAACCTGTTTGTCCACACTTAACACTTTTCAATACTTCTTTAGTAAACTTGACCTGCCAGGATGCTGCCGGGTCTCCCTGACGAATTATAATTCAGTTTAAACCTGTAGCTGACGGCGGCTCATAGTTTTAATAATGACCCGTCAGATGGCATCTTCATCTTAAAATCATCACTATTTTAGTCATGCAGCGTTTTTAACCCGCCGCATATCCATGCCTTTCCACAGCCTTTTAATCCACCGTCAAGGCCAAAGCCCCTGCCTCCTGCGACTGGGTAGGTTCCGGGGTCACCGAAGAAATTCTCAACGACTTTGTAGTCATGGGAGCTTTGCCGGCTCAAGATGTTATTCATTGGCGGGTTCCCGGCAACGAAGTCACCCCAAACCCCATGACGGGGAATTTGTTGTCTTCACGGATCATCTTCTCCGTGGCTTCTCTCCGCCCGGCTCAAAAATTTTCTGGGACGCCTTGCACTTCTACAATTTGCACCCTCAAGACATTGGCCCCAATTTTGTAACCAATTTGTGCCAGTTCCAAATTCTCTGTGAGGCCTATCTGCAAGAAGAGCCGTCTGTTGACCTCTTTAGGGATTATTTCTATATCAACCGCCAAACAGAGATGGCGGATGGACTGAGCCTTGAACTTGGGGGTGTATCCATTCAGAGACGGAGGGATGTAACCTTTCCATCGGCGATTCTGCCTAGTCATCCCAAGGACTGGAATAAGACCTGGTTCTACTGCAAAGATACCTCCCCAGAAGGAGAGAATCCACTGCCGGGCTATTGTCCTTACCGGCTCAGCACCGACACCGAACTCCCAGACCGGATGTCTGCTGCAAAGCGCGCCCAGTACGGTTCAACTTTTTCAAAGATAAGGGCCTTGTTAGCCAACGGGTTAACTGGCGTCGATCTGACCCGCTGCTGGGTTTCTTGGAGAATTATGCCACTGATCCGCCGCAACGCCTTGATGTGCCAATACACTGGTGCAATGGATGACCCTCATCGCTTCAATCAGACCCCCTTGACAGACCAGGATCTGAATGCAATCATCAAATCCTTGCTGGGTGAGCTGCAAGAAGCTTGCAACAAGACGGGGCTAAGCCCTTTTTATGCTCTTAACCCGGCTCCGGAGGTGAATCTTTTCATCCTAATCTTCACTCTTTCTTTAAATGCTGCATTTCATATGTCCTATTTAATCTTTCTGCCAACACATATATTATATGCAGGCTGGCTCTTCTTTCTGGAACAAGAAACTAACTACTTCCTCCAAGAAGAAGAAAAGCAAGGCAACCAAAGCTCAAGCTCCGGCTCGTAAGAAGAAGCAATCAACTGAGGAACTGTTTGGGCTGGATGACTCAGAGGTAGAACTTGATTCCCTTGGCCTTCTTTTCATGCAACTTATTGACGCTGACTCCTCTTAGGCTGACGCGGAGGCAAGCGAGGCTGGAGCCGCAGAGGTAACTATCATCTCCTCCGACTCAGAACCTCTGCCAACAGAGAGAATCCGGCGGGTCATCCGGAAAGTAAAATTTTCACATCCTCTTGCTCACTTGGACCCCGACTTTCTTTTGAAGAAACAGCAACATGACGCTAGGCGTCAGACCCGGAGCGGCAGCTCTGAAGACTTGTTAGCCGGCTTACCTGACACTGCGGCTCGTCGGAAACGTCGCAACGAGGTACTACATAACTCATATTTATACTTCCGCATTTTAGTCTTGTGCTGTCACTTGCTCATGTTGCTTAATTTAATTGTATCAGGAAACACCTCCTTCGTCTGGCGACTCGACCGCCTCCAAACTGCCTCCCCTTGTTATCAACCCGGGGTAAGGTCCTTTGCATCTTCTTTCTGCCTATTACTATTCTGTCCATGCATATAACTGTCAATGAAGTCCTTTGTTCGTAGGGCCCAGGCCAAGAAAAGAAAACTGAGCGGGTCATCTTCCCGCCCGGATGTCTTAGAGCCGGAGGATCCGAAGCCTGACACTCCTGGAGTTCAAGTGGAACCATCCGAGGCTGGCCAAGGTGCTCATAACGATACTCCCCAGCCTATTGAGCCGGTGGATGCTGATGTTGTGATTCCTGAGGTCCATCTGGAGACGGATCCCAAGCCGCTCAGCCCCCTGCCGACAACTCAAGACGTGACGGCTCAAGAAGAAGAAGTCACGATTACCGGCTCTGCCTATGTTGCTCCGGCCCCCTCCAACATGCAAACCAAGCACATCAGCAAGGATGAGGCGCCTTCACCTGAGAAGGAGAAGGCCAAACTTGAGCTGCCCAACTTGGAGAAGTTAACTGCTGATGAGTTGCATTCGGGATATCTGAGCCGTCTTGCCGCGAGCCGGGACATGGAAGCCAAACTGGTTGATATGATGAATAAAAAATATGAGGTACTGCACTTTCTATTCTCTGTATACCCTTACGTAGCCCCCAAGGGCCGGCTTATATTCTCGAAGATAAGCCGGGTCTTCAGTAATATGCAGATTGTGATGGACCAACGTGTAGCCCCCAAGGGCCGGCTTATTATGCCAATAATGAGCCGGTACTTATTGTCTTGATAACTACAAAAAATGCCAAGTGTAGCCCCCAAGGGTCGGGTCATTATGCCAATAATGAGCAGGAACTTTTGTAGATGTGATCTTAAACTTGTAGAGCAACGTGTAGCCCCCAAGGGCCGGGTTATCTTGATGAAGATGATCCGGGCCTTATTTGTATTTTGATAAACTTGAAAGAATTGATGCACATTAGCCCCCAAGTGTCAAGTATATTGCTTGCAATCTGCTTGAGACTTGTAACAATCCTCTGTAATACCTCTGAGCACTACTATGAGCCGGACTGGCGGCTTAAAATTAATAATCTTGTTGTGTGACAATTTGTCATGTGTAGGAATCTCTACACACGGCCGAGTCTAGCTTGACCAACCTGAGGAAGAGCCTAGCACTGCACCAAGACTCTCGGGCTGAGGCTGATACCAAGTGGCGGCTCTCTACGGCATAACTGGAAAAAATCAAGACTGAGCTTGAGGCGTATAAAAAATCTACTGAAGCCAGCCAAGCCGCCCTGACCAAACGTGCAGAAGATGCCAAGGGCCGTCTTAAACCTGTTACCGAAGAGCTGACCAGCCTGAAGCGCCATATCACCCGGATGACCGAAGCCGTCTTTGGTAAGCATTGCTAACTATATTATAACCATTGTCCAAATATACTTATTGAGACTCACCTGGCGACTTACAAATTTGACCTGTTTGCAGGGCAACGGACTCGCCAGCTTCCAGATGATAGTTTGTTGAAGCTGAAGGCTTTATATGCCTTTACTGAACAGCTGTATGCCGGAAGCCTATTCACTATCAGGGCTGTCTTTGGCGAGAAAGGAGTACCAAAGCTGATCAAGGATGTGCTGAAGTGCCTTTCCATCGTCCCCAAACACTTTGATGAGATGAAGAGATCAGCCGCCCGCAAGGGTGCAATTTCTGCTCTAAGCCGGGCTTTAGCATATGCGCAGGAGCTCAACCCAGAAGAGATGACAGCAGGCCTCCCGCAACTGAAGGCTGACGGGTCAGAGTTTACTCAAGACGACTACGCCCGTTGCTTCAGGGCATCTTGAGTGTTGGCCAGCCAGTTAGCCGTAGAAGCTGATTTGAAGACATACCAGGCGGCTTACGACGACAACAACACTCGAGTTCGGGCGCCCACATTCGAGCCAAAAGACCTGACTCCTCAACGGCGTAAGCACATCTTTGCCCCTGATGTTGACCCATCTCCCATCTTGGATGATGAAGCTGAATTTGAAGCTTTACTCAACTGCAACTGGGATGTCGACAACCTTCAGATTCAGGAAAGCGAAGACCCGGCGCGGGATGACCCGTCGACGAGCTAGGCGAAGAGCCGGTCTTCAAGGATGTTAACCTGGGCGTAGCTGACCCGCTGTGTTATTGCTTGTATGAAAAACTTGAGCCCCACATTTTTGGGTCCTCTGAGGCCTTGTAATAGTGGTAGGAAAAACTTGATTGCCTGTGCTGTGCCTTCGCGTACTTCTTGAAACTCTCCAACTCATAGGCCAGCGGGTCAAAATTTCTCCTGTATGATTATATTGACATGATTATACGCCTTAGTATGAATTCATCGATTCCCACTGGCGGGTTATACTCCATGAGCAACACTAAGCCGGAATTACCCAGAAACTTAGAATCTTATCATGAAAGACGCTTGCAAAAACAAACAATAGAATATATACTTGTATATCTCCTGCTTTGTAAGCCGGCTTTAAAGGCACATCAAGAAGAGATAACTCTTTTTTGTATTGTAAGAAAAAATTGTTTTGCCTCAAAGAAGCTAGGCATAAAAGCCTAAAACCTCGTACGCCGGCTCTCACGTGACATAAATCCGTCGTTTAAACCTTAACAAGATCAGGGTCTTATAAAAAGATTGACTTTGCTAAGAGTACGAACGGGCCACATAGCAGAGAGACTACAACAGACAAGGCGAGTTTATCCTAGCTCACAGTAAGCCGGCTCTCTCGTGAAAAAAGCCGCCGTTTTAACCTTGACAAGTCCAGGGTCTTATTACGAGATTGACTGTCGTGTTCAGGGTCTCTTTGCAAGATTGACTGTCAAGAGTTTGGTGGGTCACCTGTTGGAGTAGCAAGTTGCAAACAGGCAGGTTTAACTCAAATATGGCATATAAAGCCGGCCAAGAGGGTATGAAAGCTAAACCCAGTGGGTTGGAAGCCCCCAAGTGACCTTATGAAGAATCAACTCTTTGCGTGAAATTCGGGGCAGGAAAAACGGTAGAGGCCCCGAATTTACAGGGATGCCAGCTTTATTATATTATAAAAAATGGTATATACAATGACAGAAGTATATACATTGATGAGAGCCAGTGGCTCAAGTATAGTATGGCCGAAGATGAGCAATGTTCCACGGCCTGGTAGTCTCCTCTCCAGAAGTGCGTGATTTATCGCCCTCCCGTATATCAATGAGATAATAGGAACCATTGTTGATATTTCTGCTGATCACAACCCAGGGTGGTGACAACTTATGCATATTTGACTGGTCTTGAATCAGCTGGAGCACTAAGTCGCCTTCTTGGAACGTCCGGGTCTTGACTCTGCGGCTATGATAGCGATGCAGATCCTGCTGGTAAATCGCTGATCGTGCTGCCGCAAGGTCCCGTTCTTCGTCTAAGGCATCCAAAGCATCCTGACGCGCCGTCTCATTACCAATTTCAACATAAGCCGCCACCCTGGGCGAGTCATGACGGATATCACTGGGGAGAACAGCTTCTGCGCCATAAACCATGAAGAAAGGCGTGTAGCCAGTTGACCTGTTGGGGGTGGTTCTTATACTCCAAAGAACTGAAGGTAATTCCTCCACCCAACAACCCGGCATCTGCTCCAAAGGAACCATAAGCCGGGGTTTTATCTCTCTCAAAATTTCCTAGTTAGCACGCTCTGCTTGACCATTAGACTGTGGATGAGCTACAGAGGAGACATCAAGGCGGATGTGTTCACTATCACAGAACTGTTTCATAGCCCCCTTGAACAGATTTGTACCATTATCGGTAATGATACTGTGAGGGTAACCAAACCGGAAAATCAGCTTTTTGACGAATTGAACTACTGTTGCCGCGTCACACTTACTGACCGGCTCTGCTTACACCCACTTAGTAAACTTATCAAACGCCACCAAAAGGTGGGTCTTCTTATCTTTAGACCTCTTGAATGGTCCAACCATATCAAGCCCCCAAACCGCAAATGGCCATGTGATTGGAATCATCCGCAACTCCTGAGCCGGCTCATGGGCACGTTGCCCGAATTTCTGACATACATCACACTTGCTAACCAATCTCTCTGCATCTGCATGAGCTGTCAACCAGTAGAAGCCGTGCCGAAAAGCTTTTGCCACCAAGGATTTTGACCCGGCATGATGACCACAATCGCCAGCATGTATCTCTTGCAAGATTTCCATACCCTCTTCCGGAGAAACACACCGTTGAAAAACTCTAGTCACGCTGCATCTGTGCAACTCGCCATTGATAATAGTCATGGATTTAGACCGCCTTATGATTTTTCGTGCCAAAGTCTCGTCTTGGGGTAATTCGCCGCGAGTCAGATATTCCAGATAAGGAAGCGTCCAATCAGGGATTGCACGGAGAGCCGCCACCAATTGTCCTTCCGGGTCAGGTATAGCTAGATCCTCTTCCGACGGTAATTTAACCGACGGGTGATGCAGTACATCCAGAAACACATTAGGTGGCACCGGCTTACGCTGAGACCCCAGTCTTGATAACGCATCAACCACCTCATTCTTCCGACGATCAATATGATCCACCTGATAGCCCTTAAAGTGACCAACAATAACATCAACCGCCTGGCGATAAGCCGCCATGCGAAGGTCTTTAGAATCACACGTGCCTGACACTTGCTGGGCCACCAAATCTGAGTCGCCGAGGCATCTGACCCGGCTCAAATTCATTTCCTTGGCCACACGAAGCCCATGAAGCAGAGCTTCATACTCAGCTGCATTGTTAGTACAAGGAAACATTAGCCTCAAAACATAACAAAACTTGTCACATCTTGGGGAAGTTAAAACAACTCTAGCCCCCGAGCCTTCCGATTGTCTGGATCCATCAAAATGAATCGTCCAATATGTGTTGTCCGGCTTTTCCTCGGGTGCTTGACATTCTGTCCAGTCATTGATAAAGTCCACCAGGGCTTGAGATTTAACAGCCGTCCGAGGTACATACTTCAGATTGAGAGGCCCAAGTTCAATTGCCCACTTAGCAATCCTGCCGGTGGCTTTTCTATTTTGAATGATATCTCCCAAAGGGGCAAAGCTAACCACCGTGATTGGATGCCCAAGGAAATAATGCTTCAGCTTGCGATTTGCCATGAATACTCCAAACACCAGCTTCTGCCAATGCGGGTATCTTCGCTTGGATTCTGTCAAAACCTCGCTGACATAGTAAACCGGCCGCTGGACTGGATATTCCTTGCCTGCCTCCTTCCGCTCCACAATGACTGCAGCACTGACGGCTTTATTATTAGCCGACACGTACAGGAGCAAAGGCTCTTTTTCCACCGGAGCAGTCAAAACGGGCGGCTCAGCCAACTGCTTTTTGAGCGCCTCAAACGCATCATTAGCAGCATCACTCCAAACAAAGTCACATGTCTTCTTCATCATTTGATACAAAGGAATAACTTTCTCACCCAGGCGGCTTATGAACCGGCTTAAAGTGGCAATACGACCCGCCAAGCGCTGGACATCATTAACACACGCTGGCTT
The DNA here is from genome assembly GCA_039707655.1 of Elymus sibiricus. NCBI lineage: Eukaryota > Viridiplantae > Streptophyta > Magnoliopsida > Poales > Poaceae > Elymus > Elymus sibiricus. The sequence continues at coordinate 470,453,594 of CM077669.1, forward strand.
AGACAAAGAAGTGATGGCCTTTATCTTATCTGGGTTAGCCTCAATGCCCCGCTCGGAGACCAAGAAACCCAGGAGCTTGCCTGCAGGCACACCAAACACACACTTAGCCGGGTTAAGCATCATCTTCTAAACCCGCAGGTTATCAAAAGTTTCCTTCAAATCGTCTAGCAGAGTCTCCTTCTTCCTTGACTTGACCACAATATCGTCCACATAAGCATGAACATTGCGCCCAATCTGACCATGAAGACAGTTCTGCACACAGCGTTGATAAGTCGCCTGCGCACTTTTGAGCCCAAAAGGCATAGACACGTAGCAGAAAGCTCCAAAAGGTGTGATGAAAGACGTCTTCTCTTGGTCTTTGACTGCCATCTTAATCTGATGATAACCCGAATAAGCGTCTAGGAAACATAGGCTCTCACAACCCGCCGTTGCGTCAATGATCTGGTCGATACGGGGGAGAGCAAACGGATCAACCGGACACGCCTTGTTGAGATCTGTGTAATCTACACACATGCGCCACGTGTCGTTCGTCTTAAGTACAAGCACGGGGTTAGCTAACCACTCCGGGTGAAAAACCTCCACGATAAATCCCGCGGCCAAGAGCCGGGCCACCTCTTCCCCACTAGCTTTACGCCGCTCTTCATTAAAACGACGGAGGAATTGTTTGACCGGCTTAAATTTAGGATCCACATTAAGGTGGTGCTCAGCGAATTCTCTCGGTACACCCGGCATGTTAGAAGGTTTCCATGCTAAGATGTCCCGATTCTCACGGATGAATTCGATTAGCGTGCTTTCCTATTTGGGATCCATATTGGCCCCAATGGTAAACTGCTGAGATGAGTCGCCAGGAGAAAAATTCACCAACTTGGTATCTTCCGCCACAAATTTCATGGGCGGCTCAGATTCAGTGCTGGGCTTCTTCAACGGGGTCATATCCGCCGGGTCAACATTGTCTTTATAAAATTTAAGCTCCACCTCACCGCAACTTTATTCTGCATATGCCGCATCGCCTTCCTCGCACTCAAGAACAATCTTCCGATCACCATGCACTGTAATCGTTCCCTTCAGACCAGGCATCTTGAGTTGCAAGTAAACATAACAGGGCCGTGCCATGAACTTAGCATAAGCCGGCCTTCCAAACAGGGCGTGATACGGACTCTTGATTTTAACCACCTCAAACCACAAAGTCTCCACCCTGTAGTTGAACTCATCACCAAAGGCCACCTCAAGGGAAATTTTCCCTACTGGATAAGCAGATTTGCCGGGCACCACACTGTGAAAAACTGTGGACGACGGCTTGAGATCCTTATCAACCAGGTTCATCCGGCGAAAGGTGTCATAGTACAGGATGTTGATACTGCTGCCACCATCCATAAGCACCTTAGTGAACACATAGCCTCCTACTTGGGGAGCTACCACAAGGGCTAAACGCCTCGGGTTATCCACCCATGGCGGGTGATCGTCCCTGCTCCAAGTTATTGCATATTCAGACCATTTTAAATACTACGGAAGAGCCGGCATGGCTGCATTAACCGCCCGCTTGCGCACTTTCTGATCCCGCTTATCAAGGCTTGTTGTAAAAACGTGATACTGGCCTCCATTAAGCCGCTTTGGGTTACTCTGATACCCTGATCGGTTGTTTTGTTGCTGACCACCATTGCCAGACTCCTGATTATGACCTCCATGGTTACCTTGACTTTGATAACCAGAGTTTGAGCCGCCTGCACCGAAGCCGGACCCCTGAGAGCGACATCCCGACCCGCCAGGCGGTCGGTTGCCGTTACCTTCATGCTGGCTAAGGTTGTAATTCCGGAATTCCCGCATGACCCAGCAATCCTTCCAAGCATGAGTGGATGGTTTATTTGGCAGGCTATGCTTCGGGCAGGGGTCATTAAGCATTGCTTCCATGTTGAAAGGCTTATTCTTACCGAAAGGCGGTTTACCGTTTCCCTTGCCACGGTTGTTCCCAGCATTGGTATTGGCTACCGGATCTGACCCGCCGTCTGGATGCTTCCGCTTACCACCATTGCCTGGATTGTTATTTCCTGCCACGTTCTGCTGCTGACCCTTGCCGTTGCCATTCTTCTTTCCTTTGGCTGATTTCTCATCATCAGACCTAGGATCCTTCGTGCTGTCAGAGTCTGCATATTTGGTGAGAGACGCCATGAGCTCCCCCATGTCCTAGCAAGAACGCTTGAGCCGTCCAAGCTTCTATTTAAGGGGCAAAAAGTGACAATTCTTCTCCAGAATCAGAACCACCTGAGCCGCCGTGATATTATCAGATTAGTGGATAATGGTTGAAACCCGCCGGACCCAATGGTGGGCCGACTCATCCTCACGCTGCACGCAATGATCCAAATCCACAACCGTCATAGGCTGCTTGCACATTCCTTGAAAATTCTTGATGAATTTCGCTTTCAACTCAGCCCAGGAATTCATGGTGTTGGGTGGCAAACCCTTCAACCAAGTACGAGCCGGCCCTTCCAACATGCGCCCAGAGTGGCGGCCGCCACCGGCCCGCCAACCAGGCCCGGAACTGCGGCGCCGGGGAGGGCGGGTCCCATAGTCGTCACGGCACAGGGTCCGCCCGAGCCCGCCGACGGGGGTCGGCCGCAGGTGACCTGGGCCACAGCTGGTGGCGCGGCCATAAACGACGCGCCGAGCGCCCTCAGGGCTGCGGTGGCCGCGGTCGTTGTTGAGTTTGCCGCCTGCCGCGCCCAGACGGGGCAGGAGGCCCAGGCTGCCAGCAACCGGCTGGTGCATCTCGAGCAGTCTGTTGCGGTAAGGGCTCGAGGTCTTGTCTTTTTGCTTTTTTCTAGTGGGGGCGCGCTAGCGCACCCACTGGGTGTAGCCCCCGAGACTCGGGTCGGCTGGAACGCAGGCGGGTCGAGTCTAAATTGCGAGGTGTCTTTCTCTTTGTCCTTTGCAGGCCATCCATGACCGTCGAGTGGCTGCAGATAACACGCTGTTGGGCCTGTACCGGGGGCCGAAAACCGGCTGGCCGTCGTGTCCGCAGATCTGCAAGGTATGCGTCTCGTGAGCTTTCAGTGGGGGCGCGCGAGCGCACCCACTGGGTGTAGCCCCCGGGATTCAGGCCGGCAACTCCGAAGGCGGGCTGAATCCCCATCTTTGCTTATTTTCTGACAAAAGCGTCCTCGTGCCGGGCAGCCACCCACGCCGAGACGGTCTGCCTCCGTCGCTAGGTGGTGCAGCTTGGCGAGCGACGGGACCTGCTGTCCGCGGAGTGCGACTGGCTTCGCCAGGAGGCGGAACGGGCGCAGGCGGAGAAGGACGGGCGCGAGGCGGCCTACCGCCGGGAACTGGAGGAGTGGGAGACGGCCCACCGTCGAGAGCTGGAGGAGCGGGAGACGGCCCATCGCCAGGAGCTAGAGGCCAAGGACGCCTCGCTGGCGAAGGCGGCCGAGGACGCGCAGGCGGCGCGGGCTGAGCATGAGCGCCGGATCCAGGAGTGGTCGGCCAGGCACGCCGCGTTGGAGGAGGAGGCGCGGGAGGGGGACCGGCTTCTGGCCGGTGAGTATTTCTGTTTCTCTTGTCTTCGTGTGTCAGATCCAGACCGGTGTTTTCTTCGTTGCTCACCCTGCACCCCCTTCTGCCTCAGGGCTCTTTCCAGGTACGCAAGAAGCAGCGGAATTGGCCGTGGAGACCCATCGCGAGGATCAGCGGGCGCAGGGGATCCCCATCGGGCCGCTTGCTACCTGGACCATGGACGAGGTGGGAATCGCCGCCAGGGCGCGTCTGACCGAGGTGATCTGGGCTCTGAAGCGGCTCCAGGGCGCCGGCTCGGTGCTGGTTCGCACCTTGTGGCCGCAAGTGGTGGAGCCGGCCTCCATGAGCCGGCTATCGAGGTGGCTGGAAGCCGGGTCCGCGCGGGTGAACGCCTGGAGAGCTTCCACCGCGCGTGCGGGAGCGGCCATGGCGCTTCGCATTGCGAGGTCATGGTACCCCGAGCTGAACTTGGGGCTGCTTACGGCCCAGCGTGCCGGCACCGACGCGGAGCTGGAGGCGGTTGCGGACGCGCTGGCCGGGCGGGCCAGCGATCTCGCGTCCTTTGCTCCGTGGGACGAGTACGTCCCTGAGCGCACGGCGGACGGCGGACGGGGAGGTGGTCCCGGAGGACCGGTACGGGCTTGCCCTCGACGACCCGGAGGGTAGCGCCGGCGAGACGGACGATGAAGACGTCGGATCTAGCACTGCCGACTACGCCGACTCCGAGCCGGCTCAAGACTTGGACCCGGGGGCCGATGCGGAGCATGCCGTGGCCAAGAATGGGGCTTCTACCTCTGCCACCGCGGAGGGTGCCGGGGGAGGAGACGGCGCCGCCACTAGCTAAGATCCTTTCATTTTCCAGCTGCTTTTGTTAGACTGCAATTCCACCCACTAGGGGTGTACGATGTAACGAACATGTGGCCGTGGGCCGTTATGCTTTTGTATATGAGTTGATGCTTTTTTTTTGCCAAAGTTTTGTGTGCATGCCGGCTCGGCCTTAGCTTTTTTGTCCTTTTGACTCCTGCCCAAAACCTTGTCCCCTTCGGTTTCGGCCCTGCCAGCCGGACTGCCGGGAGCCGGACTGTAGCTGGGACGGGGCATCCGCCTCGGGGGAGTCGGTCGTGAGCTTGGGAGCCGCGGGAATTACTGGACAAGGAGAGTGACAGAGGCTAGGAAAGGTGGGTCGGCTAGCCCTAGCCGGCGACTCCTCTGTCGTGGATTTGTCACGGCAAGATGTCCTCATGAGAGAACTTAGGTGTGAGACCATCGCAACTAGGTGGCAGCTTGAGAGGGGTTGGTCGGAATCGAGAGACGCGAGTTTACCCAGGTTCGGCCCCTCCGATGGAGGTAAAAGCCTACGTCCTGCTTTGTGTCTATATTGATGATGAGGATAATCTCGATTACAAGGGTGTGGAATCGCTACCTCTAATCTCAAGAGCCTCTAATCTCTCAATCTCTAATGACTTGAATTTGTCCCTCCAGGGGTGCTCTACCCCTCCTTATATAAGTGGAAGGGGTAGGTTTACATGTAGAGTCCTACTAGGAGTAGGATTAGGACTAGTCTCTCTTGAGTCATAATCAGGGTCTAGTTTCTCTTGTAAGGGAATCCTTCCTCTCCTTTGGGCCTTCTCTGTGAGCCGCCTGCGCCGGCTTACACGCTGGGCCTTGGGCCTGGTCATCCTGTGACCCGGTAATAGAGGTGACCTACGAGCCGCCATACGATGGGCCGGGTCATACCTCCTGCCGGGTCATACCTACAGCCGGGTCACCAATGAGTCGCCAAGCTCGGCTGGCGCAGCAGTGAGTCAACGAGGCCCGGCCGGGTCATACTTCCGGCCGGGTTATACCGCGGGGTAATATCCCCGACATTAGCCCCCAGGTTAGCTTGAATTTATTCATGGTAAGCTCCTGAAATAAGAATAACAAATATGTTAAAGGACCGGCTTGCTCCACTGGCCGGCTTAATGAAGTAGCTCCTTGAAGATCCGGGTTTCTTCATATTAACGAGCCGTCTTCACGATCATATTGCAGGTCCATGTCGTTTGCAAAATATTGAGAATAAAACACCCATATGCCGTTGAGTCGGCCACCAATGCTTTGGCTTGATGAAATTATTGGAGATAAGAAAACCATATGAAATTTAGCCGGCTTCCATTGCTTCAGCTTGATAAAAATATTGGGAAACAGAATTTCATCCATTGTTAAACCACTTCAACCTGTGGAGCCGGGTTGTTTATATAGAATCTGTCGGGTCATGATTTTTGACAATGCCGGGTCATGATCGTTGGTGAAGCCGGGTCAAAACAAGCGGACTCCAGTTGACTTGATAACATTATTGGGAATAAAGAAACCCGGGAGATGCTAAGCCGGCTTTCAATGCTTCAGCTCCACCAAAACATGAGACCTAGCTCACTCAAAATTGATAGCTTGAAGATGTTCTTCTATTTTTTTATCTCCATATTACCTGTAGCCCCCAAGCTCCAAGTTTATCCATGATGACTTGGTGCTTTGAAATAATATATTGGACTGTGTAGCCCCCAAGTTTCGGGTTGTCTTGCCTGCAGCAGCCTGGGACTTGTAATTATCTTATACTTATAAAACTTCAGCCAGTGTAGCCCCCAAGTGCCGGGTTGCTTTGCCTGCAACAGCCTGGGACTTTGAACTTGGTGTTGAATGTTGTAGATATATAGCTTTGGAGAAAATCCGGGTTGTCCTCTAAGTCGCCCGATGTGGTTGAATGACTTGAATTTCACATGTGTAGCCCCCAAGGGCCGGCTCATCAGTGTGTGATGGGCCGGGTCTTCAATTTGGACCTCATAATCTGTTTAGACAGCTGAATACTGTAGCCCCCAAGTGTTGGGTCGCATGCCTGCAGCGACTTGGGACTTTTTAGAAATTTTGATCTGAGTAGAGTAGCCCCCAAGGACCGGGTCATTATGCAATAATGAGGAGAGACTTCTGTAGAGCTGATTTATGTAGACTTGATGAGCAATGTGTAGTCCCCAAGGGTCGGCTCAGTAAAACAATACTGGGCTGGGACTTAGAAAAATATTGAAAACCGGCTCATCTCCCTGAAATAACCGGGTTCGTTGATGATGTGATGAATTGAAAAGCAACTTGCATTAGCCCCCAAGTGCCGTGGTGCATGCTTGCAGTCGACATCGGACTTGCATACTTGATATAAACTGGACTTGAATAATGTAGCCCCCAAGTACCAGTCACATGCCTGCAACGATTCGGGACTATTCCTTTCATTGCAGAATAAAATCATATCCACTGTCTAAATGATATTGCTTGAAATCCTTGCCTATCAATGTTGAACCATGCTGCTTGCTGTGAGCTGGTATTTTTTGGATCAAGGCATAACAGCCATTACTCTGAAGGGGCTTTGAAAACCTCAATCATCCAATATAGATTATGAAAACCATAATAAAAATCCAGCCACATGGGATTTTTAAGACTTGAATAATATAATCCGGTTTGAAAACCTCAATTACCCAATACTGGTTATAAGAACCATAATGAAAATCCAGCCATGTTGGCTATTAAGGATTGGAATATGTAACCCGGTTTGACAACCGGTTCCTGCAATATAAACCAGGATATCCATGCCAACTAGTTAAAGAAATCCAAGAGTCAGCCAATTAGGTGATCCGGCATTTTATAAGCAATAGGGCGGCTCTTTCGGGAATAACCGATTTTCTTGAGCTGGCCAAATAACCGATTTTAAGGTTTTAACTTCCGAAGAAGCTAGGCACCAAAGCCTAAATTTTTTAAAAAACTCAATGCTTTTTTTTCAAATAAGCCAGGCACAATAGCCTAATCATAAGGTTTTAGCTTCCGAAGAAGCTAGGCACCAAAGCCTAAAATTTTGTCGTGGTTTTGGCTTCCGAAGAAGCGAGGCACCATAACCTAAAACTTGTTGGTTTTGGCTTCCGAAGAAGCGAGGCACCATAACGTAAAAATTGACGGTTTTGGCTTCCGAAGAAGCGAGGCACCATAACCTAAAAATTGACGGTTTTGGCTTCCAAAGAAGCGAGGCACCATAACCTAAAAATTGATGGTTTTGGCTTCCGAAGAAGCGAGGCACCATAACCTAAAAATTGACGGTTTTGGCTTCCGAAGAAGCGAGGCACCATAACCTAAAAATTGTCGGTTTTGGCTTCCGAAGAAGCGAGGCACCATAACCTAAAAATTGACGGTTTTGGCTTCCGAAGAAGCGAGGCACCATAACCTAAAAATTGACGGTTTTGGCTTCCGAAGAAGCGAGGCACCATAACCTAAAAATTGACGGTTCTTAATACTTCACCAATAAGGTAGCATCCTCCGGGACCGGGTTAACTCCCCTGTAATGACCCGGGGTTCTTTGAATTTATTGAGCTCGACTGAATCTGCCAAGCCATGTCTGTGTAGCCCCCGAGTCTTAAGTCGACTCGAGGAGGCGGCTTGAGAATCTTCATAGTTGACTGTAAGCTGGCATTATAGTTGAACAGCGGAACACTGGAAAGTGCTGAAGCTGGAGGCAAAGTGGCGAGTTGATAATCTTCGCAACACTCTTTGTATGTTCTTGGCGTTGATAACGCAACATGAACCCGTGGAATGTTGAGACGGCGGGTTATAAATGATCCCATATGATTTTTGTCAGTAATCCGGCCAGCGGTTCCTCTCACCTGGTTGTTGAAGTTAAACCAAAACGCAGTGGCGGCGACTTGCACGCCTATCCATTGAACCATCTGGTGGAGGCAGAGGCTGATAATATATCATGACTTGCTTCAGAATTGCTGGAATAGACCGGATCGCAGGGCGGCGACTCATGAGCGTCCGTTGGGCGGCTTGAACAAGCAAGCACATCACCAGCATGTCGACGTAGACCGGATCTTAGGGCGGCGACTCATGAGCGTCCGTTGGGCGGCATGAACAAGAAAGCACAACACTAACATGTCGACGTAGACCGGATCGCAGGGCGGCGACTCATGAGCGTCCGTTGGGCGGCTTGAACGAGCAAGCACAGCACCAGCATGTCAGCCGCGCGTTTGAAGACGGCGCTGCTGTGAGAGACGGCCGCGGCGTTGCAAGCCGGTGCAGTCGCGAGAGACGGCCGCGGCGTTGTAAGCCGGTGCGGTCGCGAGAGACGGCCGCGGCATTGTAAGCCGGTGCGGTCGCGAGAGACGGCCACGGCGTTGTAAGCCGGTGCGGTCGCGAGAGACGGCCGCGGCGTTGTAAGCCGGTGCGGTCGTGAGAGACGGCCGCGGCGTTGTAAGCTGGTGCGGTCGCGAGAGACGGCCACAACGTTGTAAGCCGGTGCGGTCATGACACGGACGAATACCCGTTTAGTGCGCGCTCCATCTCCGTGGTTTAATGCCACTTTTGTAATGAATAATTGACCTGATGTATTTGAATGATAGATGATCAGTATACGGATTCTAAGCCGTCAAAAGGTTGAAGGCGGCTCGTCAAAGTAAGCTGTCGTGGTATAACCACATCGAAATCAGTCTAGCCAGAGCCGGCGTGATGAAGAGGTAGAAGTTGACTGTATTGTTGATGGAATTGATATCCGAATTTGTAGTTTTGATTCGCGAACTCGCCTAGATCTGAAACTTGCTGCGATGCGCGAGTCGCTGACGGAGATCTAACCATTGGAATTGGCTGAAATTTTGAGGGGTAGTGCAGAATTATATTCCGCATGATTCCACCGGAGGGATCTTCCAATTAATTTCCGAGTCAACCTTGGCAATTATTTTACTAAGACCGTGCCGATTTCCGTGAGGTTCCGATAGGGCTTCAGTGTTTGACTCGGTGTGGGAGATCTAACCGTCGGAACATGATGAAATTTTAACAGCTGATAGAAATTTTGATTTCTCATATTTCCACCGAAGGGATCGTCAAGACAATTTCCGAGCCGCCCTCGGCGATGGCCACAATGAAGACGTTCCTGCTACCCTGTAGTTTGCACACGAGGGGCGTTGTTGATGTCGACCACTGAGCACTAGCGCGGCGAGTCGCCCGCTATTGTTTGATGTTTGTTGATGAAGATTGAAACCATAGAAATAAGGATCCACGGCCCACGTAGATTCCTCCGAGCCGGCTTTTCTTCATCCGGCAAATTGCGAGCTTCCCGATCCCTGGGAGATCTCCCTCCAAGAACACAACACCACCGTGCACAAGCCCGACGGTGGGCGCGAACTGTCGTGGATTTGACACAGCAAGATGTCCTCATGAGAGAACTTAGGTGTGAGGCCATCGCAACTAGGTGGCGGCTTGATAGGGGTTGGTCGGAATCGAGAGACGCGAGTTTAACCAGGTTCGGCCCCTCCGATGGAGGTAAAAGCCTACGTCATGCTTTGTGTCTATATTGATGATGAGGATGCTCTCGATTACAAGGGTGCGGAATCGCTACCTCTAATCTCGAGAGCCTCTAATCTATCTATCTCTAATGACTTGAACTTGTCCCTCTAGGGCTGCTCTACCCCTCCTTATATAAGTGGAAGGGGTAGGTTTACATGTAGAGTCCTACTAGGAGTAGGATTAGGACTAGTCTCTCTTGAGTCCTAATCCGGGTCTTGTTTCTCTTGTAAGGGAATCCTTCCTCTCCTTTGGGCCCTCTCTGTGAGCCGCCTGCGCCGGCTTACACGCTGGGCCTTGGGCCAGGTCGTCCTGTGACCCGGTAATAGAGGTGACCTACGAGCCGCCATACGATGGGCCGGGTCATACCTCCTGCCGGGTCACCAATGAGTCGCCAAGCTCGGCTGGCGCAGCAGTGAGTCGCCGAGTCCCGGCCGGGTCATACTTCCGGCCGGGTTATACCGCTGGGTAATATCCCCTACATCCTCTGTGACCGCTTTTTCGTGTGCGCCAAGTTTTTGGTCCCAAGAACCCGTCAGCCGGACAGCCGGGAGCCGGTCTTTAGCTGGGAGGGGTGGGAGGGCTTTTTCCTTGGTTCACATTACTCGCCCGGTTTTGGGGAGCGACACCAAGGCTAGCCGACGAGCCCCCGGGACCATGGAGCCGGGTCCGGGAGCCGGTGTGTGGGGCGAACTGCTTTGGAAGGAAACGGAAGAGGTGTGCCCCAAGAGCTGGCTTGGGGCACCCGTTGCATTCATAAGCCCAAAAAGGGAGGGTACATACATACATTGATCCTTCTTAGCAGTAAAACGGACGGAGGAGCGCCGCGTTCCACGGACGCTCCGTCTCCTCGCCGGAGGCGTCTCGCTTGCGCTTCTGTGGCTTCTGGGCGTCTATTAGGTAGTACGCATTGTTGTGCAGCACCTTGCTGACGATGAACGGGCCCTCCCATGGGGAGGACAGCTTGGGCTGGCCAGCGGTCCGCTGGATCCATTTGAGCACCAGGTCCCCCTAGCGGAACGAGAGGGGCCGGATCCGCATGTTGTGGTAGTGCCGGAGCTTCTGCTGGTAGATAGCCGTTCGGCTCAACGCTAGCTCGCAGGCCTCCTCAAGGAGGTCGACGCCGACTTCCCATGCCTCCTTTGCGTATGCCTCCGTGTACAGGGTGACGCAAGGCGAGTCGAACTTGATGTCTGTGGGAATGACTGCCTCGGACCCGTACACGAGGAAGAAGGGCGTGAAGCCGGTTGAGCGGTTGGGCGTGGTTCTGAGGCTCCATAGGACGGCCGGCAGCTCCTCGATCCAGCAGCCGGCTGATCGAACGAGCGGTGCCACGAGCCGGGGCTTGATGAAGGCCAAGATCAAGCCGTTTGCTCTCTCTGCTTGGCCGTTCGACTGCGGGTGGGCAACCGATGCAAGGTCGAACCGGATGCCTTGCTTGGCGCAGAAGCGTGCCAGCGCGCCCTTGGCAAAGTTGGTGCCGTTGTTGGTGATGATGCTGTGCGGGACACCGTAGCGGACTGTGATGTCTTCGATGAACCGGACGGCCGTGGGGCCGTCCAGCTTCTTGATGGGTCTGGCCTCGATCCACTTGGTGAACTTGTCGACATCCACCAGTAGATGCGTCATGCCGCCCCACGTGGTCTTGAAAGGACCTACAATGTCCAGCCCCCAGACGGCAAAGGGCCACGAGAGCGGGATGGTCTGGAGGGCTGTTGCCGGCAAGTGGCTCTGTTTGCTGAAGTGCTGGCACCCCTCGCATTTGTCAACCAGCCGCTTGGCCTCCTCCAAGGCCGTCGGCCAGTAGAAGCCGTGGCGGAACGCCTTAGCCACCAGGGTTCTGGAGGCGGCGTGATGCCCGCACTTGCCGTGGTGGATGTCGCAGAGGATTTCTTGACCCCTCTCCGGCTCGACGCAGCGTTGGAACACGCCGGTGGCGCTGCGATGGACCAGCTCGCGGTTGATGATGCTGTAGGCCGGGGCCCAGCGCTGGATTTGCCTTGTCGTGGCTTCGTCGGGGGGGAGCTCGCCACGCAAGAGGAAAGCCAGAACGGGCTGGCCCATGAGGGGGCCGAGACGAGAGCCGGCTCGAGCTCAAGTGGAGCGCCGGCGGCAGCCGAAGCCCCCGGGCGTGCTACCGGAGCCCCCGGGTCCAGCTCGTCGGTCCCCGGGACCGGCTAGCCAGCCACCGGAACCTGGTCGCCAGTCCCCGAGACTGAGACAGCGGGGGGCGCGACGATCGTCATCATGACGGCGGTGGAGCCGGAGCCGGCCGCCGCAGGGGCGTCGTACGTTGGGGCCGATGGGGCCGGCACGACACCCGGAGTTGATGGTGCCGGTAGAGCAGCCGGGCCCGGCGGAGAGTCGGTGGCGTCAGCCGGAACGAAGATAGACTCTGATTGGGGGGAGGGATTGATCGAAGGCTTGAGCGGCCGTTCGAGGGAAACGCCGGCTGGGATTGCCTGCCGGGTGGAGCCGATTTTGGCCAGCGTGTCCGCCGCCTCGTTGTCCGCTCGCGGGACATGGTGGAACTCGCACCCTTCGAAGGAGCCGGTGAGCTGTTGGATGAGGAAGCGGTAGCTGGCCATGTTGGCGTCCCTGGCGTCCAATTCGCCAGAGACCTGCTGCACCACGAGATCCGAGTCGCCGAAGCAGAGGATGCGTCGGATGCCGATTTCCTTGGCGAGCCGGAGGCCGTGGACGAGCGCCTCGTATTCGGCTACGTTGTTGGAGGCGGCAAAGAGGATCTGGAGCGCGTACTTAAGTTGGTCCCCTTTTGGGGACGATAGGACGATGCCGGCTCCCAAGCCAGTCCGCATCTTCAAGCCGTCGAAGTGCATGCGCCAATGCGTGGAGTCTGGAGGAGGCGGCACGAACTGGGTCTCTGCCCAGTCGACGAGGAAGTCGGCCATCGCCTGCGACTTGATGGAGGTGCGTGGCACGTACCGGATTTCGTGGTCGGCGAGGGCGATAGCCCATTTGGCGATTCGGCCGGTGTCGTCCCGGCCGCTCATGATTTCCCCGTGCGGCGCCGTGCTCACCACGGTGATGGTGTGCTCCTGGAATTACTGCTTGACCTTCTTGGCGGCGAAGTATATTCCGTAGCACATCTTCTGGTAGTGGGGGTAGTTCTGCTTGGAGGCGGAGAGGACCTCGCTAAGGTAGTAGACGGGATGTTGGACTGGCAGCGCCCGGCCTTCCTCCGGCCGCTCCACCACGAGAACGACGCTGTTCACGCGCGTGGTCGCCGCGATGTACGCGAGCAAAGGCTCCTTCTCGGTCGGAGCCACCAGGACGAGTGCGCTGGAGAGGGCGCGCTTGAGGTCACGGAACGCTTCTTCCGCCTGGTCGGTCCACTCGAACTTGGCCGGCTTCGTCGCTGGGTCGTGGCCCGGCTCGACTTTGGCCATCTTCTTAATGAGCTGGTAGTGGGGCAGAGCCTTCTCGCCCAGCCGGCTGATGAACCGGCTGAGCGAGGCAAGGCAGCCGGTGAACTTCTGGACGTCGCGGAGCTTGGTCGGCTTGTGCATGCGCTCGATGGCTCTGATTTTCTCTGGGTTGGCTTCGATGCCGCGGGCGGACACGAAGAAACCCAAGAGCTGGCCTGCAGGCACGCCGAAAACACACTTCTCCGGATTGAGCTTGACCTTGAACTCGCGCAGGTTGGCGAAGGTCTCTCGGAGGTCGTCGTGGAGGATGAAGTGCTTCTTGGTTTTGACGACGATGTCGTCGACGTAGACGTGGACGTTCCTGCCGATCCGGGGCAGGAGCCATTTCTGCATGCAGCGCTGGAAGGTGGTGCCTGCGTTCTTCAGGCCGAAGGACATGGTGATGGAGCATTAGGCCCCAAAGGGGGTGATGAAGGAGGTCTTCAGCCGGTCGGCTGGGTCCAGCTTGATCTGGTGGTAGCCGGAATAGGCGTCCAGGAAGGACAGCAGGTCGCAGCCGGCCGTGGAGTCAATAACTTGATCGATCCGGGGCAGGGCGAAAGGGTCCTTGGGACAGGCCTTGTTCAGGCTGGTGTAGTCGATACACATGCGCCAGGTCTTGTTTTTCTTCAGCATCAGGACTGGGTTGGCCAGCCAGTCCGGGTGGAACACTTCCATGATGAAGCCGACTGCGTGCAGCCGGGCGATCTCTTCTCCTATAGTACGCCGCTTCTCCTCGGAGAAACGGCGCAGGGATTGCTTGACCGGCTTGGCATCCGGCCGCACATGAAGTTTGTGCTTGGCGTACTTCCTCGGAACACCTGGCATGTCTTTTGGAGACCATGCGAAGATGTCCCGATTCTCACGAAGGAAGTCGACGAGCTTGCCTTCCTATTTGCTGCTGAGGTTGGCGCCAATGGTGACGAACTGCTTGGGGTTGGCCGGGTCGAGTGGCACCTACCTGGTGTCGTTGGACGGCTGGAACGACGCCTAACTGGCCGACTGGGACGGAGGAGCCGGCACGGCCGGCTGCTCAGAGGCGTGAGCCACGAGGCGGTCGAGCTGCCGCTTCTCCTCCGCTATCTCCAGGGCCTCGGCTAGCCGGCTGCTATCGCGTGCGCACTCGATTGACTTCTTGTAGTCACCGTTGATAGTGATGATGCCCTTGGGACACGGTATCTTGAGCTTGAGGTAGGCGTAACGGGGGACAGCCATGAATTTAATGAGGGCCGGCCTGCCCAGCAGCGCGTGGTAGGTACTGTTGAGGTCCACCACCTCGAACCATATCGGCTCGCGGCCGAAGTGGCTCTTGTTGCCATAGAGGACGTCAAGCTGGATCTTGCCGATGGGGGTGGAGGATTTTCCTGGCACGATGCCGTGGAAGACCGTTCGGCTCGTTTGCAGGTCTTTCTCCTTGAGCCCCAGCTTGAGCAGCGTGTCGCAGTAGAGGATGTTGATGTTGCTGCCCCGTCGATCAGCACCCGCGAGAAGTGGCAGGTGCGCCTCTCGGAGGCGTTGGTAGGATCGAGGACGAGGGCGTAGCTACCGGGGTTCGGCATCACGGCGGGGTGGTCCGCCCAGCTCCAGGTGACCGGCTTCTCGGACCAGTGCATATACTGGGGGACCGAGGGAACGGTGGCATTCACCTCGTGCCGGCGCCTGCGCTCGCTGTGCTTGTCGGTCCCCTCGCTGGTGAAGACGACGTAGGACCCGTCCCGATCGGGGAACTGGTCGTGAAGGCGGCCATCGTTGGCAGCCGGAGCCGGCGCGGGCGGCTGGGCCGGAGCCGGAGCCGGCGCGCGGGGAGCCAGAGGCGGAGGAACCGGGAGGCCCTCGCCTCGGGCCAGCCGCTGGGAGAAGCTGCACTGTCGCAGCGTGTGCGTGGCAGGCTTGGCCCCGGAGTGCATCTTGCAGGGTGCGTCGAGCATTTGCTCGAAGGTGAGCTTGGGCTGCCAGGCGTTCTTGCCGGTTCGCTGGCGCTGGCTGGAAGCCTGGGCAGTCGGCTGCTCCTCCTCGATAGTGGCGACCTGCCGGCTCCCGTAGCGGGGATCCGGCTGGTTGGCTTTGCGCTTGTTGTTCTGCTGCTGCCGGTTGTCGGCGGCCGCCCACGGCGCGGAAGGCGGCGGGGTCAGTTTGGCAGGTGTGGTGACCTTGATCCGCATCGCGGAGTCGGCCGTGGCGTACTTATCTGCCTTGGCCATCAGATCCACCAAGGTCGCCGGCTCGGAGCACAGGAGCTTGTGCTTGAGGTGGGTGCCGTCGCGGCAACCCTCGATGAAGTACTGGATGGCCTGCACCTCGTGTACCCCCTCGCAGGAGTTGCGGAGCTCGGTCCAACGCGTGAGGTAGTCACGGAGGGACTCGTCCGGCCCCTGGACGCAGATGGCTAGCTCACGGGCCCGGTCGGGCCGCTTGTAGGTGCCGGTAAAGCTGAGGACGAACGCCTCCTCAAAGTCCGTCCAAGTGTTGATGCTGCCGGCGGACAGGCTGTTGAGTGTAGGAGATATGTCCTAGAGGCAATAATAAATGTTATTGATTATCTCCCTGTTCATAATTAGGTTTATGTTCCATGCTATAACTGCTATGGTTCTCGAGTCTGCAATAACCACGAGGCTCGGAGGAAGACTCATATGCACGTGTGGAATAATAAACGGTAAAATGTATTCCTAGTGTGGCCTCTAAGACTGACTCAAGTATTGCATGATGATCCTGTTTTCCTGATCATGGGCATGGCTATGCCCGCAATTTTGAGGGCACAATGTTAGAAGAACATTTGTGTTGAATCAACCCGAATTGATGTTATGCTATGAGATACGTTCGTCACAAGTTAAATGGTTTATAAAACAGAGATGGTTAACGTTTGCATGATTCCTCAGACCATGAGAGTATCGAGTTTCTTCATGCTTGATTCATGAACTTTGGGGTTTGTTAAACGTCATCCGTTACTGGATGGCTATTACGGTGGCTTACGGGTTCATGGGAAAGTATGTCAAGTAACTTGATAGCTCAAGATTGGGATTTGCTCCTCCGACGATGGAGAGATATCTCTGGGCCCTCTCGGTGTTACGGTATCCATCATCGTCTGGCCAGACACTTTGTGATTTGATCACGGGGATGCCGGAACACGGGAACGAGAAAAGAAAACAATACCGGTAACGAGGTAACTGGCATAGTGGACAAGTTGTTGATCCACGGGGATGCCAACATGTCTCACCTCGGGTATTTGTAACATATCGCGAAGCAACAGGAATAGCACACGGCAACTGGAGGTTCACTCGAATATTCATTCGTGTGGGTATAGGGGTCAATATGGGTGTCCATGGCTGCGATGTTGATCATTGATCGGAAGGGGTTCCGGGTCATGTCTATACTTCACCGAACCTATAGGGTCACACGCTTAAGGGTCATCTATCTGCTGAATACTAGACAGGGAGTCTGAGAGAAATTCACCGAATTTTTTTCGGAGACAACGGAAGAGTTCCGGAGAGAGAACACCGGAAGAGTTTTGGTAAAACCGAAAAGTTGTTTCGGAGTGTACCATTAAGTCAAATTGGTTTCGGCACATGCCTAGAAATTATTGGAGGGTACCAGAATTGTTCCGGTAACTTTTGAGATTTTTCAGAGAGAAAAACCGGAAATGTTCCGGACTGCCGGAACCGCTTTAGTTGCTTTTCACAGATGAAAATCACTAAACCGAAAAGTTGTTTCGGAGTACACCATTAAGTCAAATTGGTTTTGGCACACGCGTGATAATTCTTGGAGGGTGTCAGAATCATTCTGGAAACTTCTGGGAATTTTCCGAAAGAAAAACCAGAAATGTTCCGGAGCTGCCGGAACCGCTTTGTTTGCTTTTGGCAGATGAAAATCACTAATCCGGAATTGTTTTGGAACGTGTCGAAAATTATTTTAGTGGGTACTGTAAATGTTCTAAGCCCACATAAATATTTTCGGTTCGAACGGACGCTGAAAAATGTCGTCGTGAATAGTGAAATCGGCTTTATGGTTACTTTTTGGAAAGCCACCTTTTTGGGCTTTTGCTCCAAAATATCTTGGAGATGACATGGATGGATCTGGCTGAAATTTCAGCCCCTCCACCTCTCCTTCTACTATAAATAGAGGAGGAGGGGGCAGCCCAAAACTCACTCTTTCTCAACATACACAAGCCATGCATGATCTGGCCTTCTCTCTCCCTCCCAGCGAAATAGTTTCGTAGAGCCGAAAGGCTGTCTGGGTTCCGGTGGGAACTAGTTCTAGACGGCGAAGCCCTGCCGGATAGATGACACCGTATGTGTGCAACTCTGTAGAGAGATCGTAGTTTCGATCTTAGTTCGAGAGGTCCTCCCGAAGGGCTGTCCGAGTGACCCTCCGAGTTTCGAAGGTCCTCCCAAAGGGCTGTCCGCGACACCGTCCGGGGGACTGTCCGACCGCCTCCCGGAGGGCTGTCCGAGGGGCAGATGATGGTATACATCCTCGCGGTTGGGAGGTTGTAAATCCTAGCTGCGGGGATCTGCACCGCCGATCGTCATCGACTCTACTTCCGCTGCGCTACGAGTCGGTAAAGAAAAAGATCAAACCATGTATGCAGTCTCCATAGTGGTCCTAGGCTGGTGCGTAGGTCGGAAATTTTTGTTTTCTGCTGCATTTCCCTACAGTGGCATCATGAGCCGTGCTATGCGTAGATGCAGGTTGCGATCTAGAATACATAGAGATGTATGGGTGTTGCACAATATAATTAGGTAGTAGATGAGTTCTATTACTGAAAATTATTTGTGCGGGTAGCAGATGAAATCTGTTACCCGATGTTCTTGTTGCTTCCCTGGGATTTGCATATTTCTGATCTTGATAATAGCATGGTGGAGTTTCAATGTTCTGGCAATCCGCGATCCGGATTGATCAACGAAGTGCTAGTTCATTGAATTCCACCGTAGGTAAAAAGAAAGATGAAATTTCGTAGACAAAAGGGCAATGCAGATATGATCTGCACGGGGGTCATGCGTATGATGAAGTTAAGTATGGGGCTTGAGATTTTATTATCTCGTGTTTCATACACCCCGCGATGTTAATCTAGCGACTTGGATTATCATGCTGGATGATGGACGTTGGTAGCTTTGGTTTGTTTCGAAACCACGTAAAACAAGATTTTGCATGAACCGATTAGAGGCGTCTAACTTGGTTTTGCAGGATGGTTTGCATGTGCATATGATGTGGTATAGCAAGTCTCATATTAATTCGATTATTTATGAGATGACTATATGATGTAATTTGATTAACATGACATGCGTGTCATGATTCGGCATGATGGCTGGAGCCATATGATTGCACTTTAATGACCTGCGTGTCAACCTTATGTAATGCACTTATTTTATTAGCTATAGAGATAGCAATATTATCTGGTGCATCGACAAGGTGGTGGCAATCTTCGCTAAGGTGAACACCGATGCGAATGCCGAAGATGAAGAAATACTTGACTTCTCCGTCAGAAAGGGCTATACCATATCATGCTATTATGAATTGCCTGAGATGTTTATCCCTTATGATGCACCCTTCTTGATTGCGCGGTAGTCGCTTTTTATTAGGGTGATCTCTCACAAAAATATCAAGTAGTTAGTGTTCTCCCAAGTGTAGCACCGTCACAGCATCCTTCCTTTCGAGGTGCGCCATGATCTACAAGGGTACGAACGATTGTACGGGTGTAAGGCGGGTGAGGTCAGACCTCGCAGCAAGATCACTTGGTTATCTTGACGTTCATGGCAGGATCGTCCTGAGCTCGGAACACACGCATCGAAAGATGAACAAGAGTCACATGGAGATGTGATTGGCAAGTTTGCCTACCAATTGAAGTTCGCGCCATCAGTGTTCATCTCGAACAATGGCGTTGAATGGAAATGTGGGTCTTGAATCACTCACAATCAATTATGAGAGATATTAATATGAGTGGGAGCGCACTTTAGAATTAATTCTTTTAATTCTTAGTGCAATTAATTTTGAACACTGTCTAAGTGTGATTTACATAATAGTTGTAGAAGAATGGCTCGCGTTTCCACCTTCCCTGTTAAAATTGAATAAGCCGTTAAATATCTGGTTAAAACTTTACGGTTGGTAACGTAATGTGAGGATTGTCCTCAAGAGTGCCGAGAAGGACTTTGTCCTATCGGATGCTTTTGGTATTCTCCCGCTGATGCTATGGATGATGTGACTCTCGTCCTTCGATCCAAAAGCTAAAATTCCGTTACGGTCAAGTGAAATATGTTTGCCTCCATGAGACCCGAACTTCGAAAGTTTGGATAGCTATGTGATATTCATGGAATCTGAAAATCATTTTCAGAGACAAACAAAGGCTAAAAGATATGAGATATCCAAAGCCAAGTTTGTTTGCAAACTATTAGTAAAAGTGTTTACTAGGCATTTGACTGTTAAGAGAGGGATCCAGAAGAACGCCTGTCATATAATGAAGGTGAATAAAACAACAGCTTAAAGAGAAAGGAAGTGTCCGAAGGGTGTTAGTGAAACTTTCACGCCAAGGAAGTTCGTGGCTAACGCCACTCTGAAGTTGGGTGCTTCTTCTGAGAGTAGGAGAAATACTAAAAGTTAAACTGTTAGAAGTATAAAGGCAAAAAGAGAGAAGACTGGAATATCCAGCTCATGTATGAATGTCATACAAGTTTTTGATGTATAGAAGGCTGGTCAAAGATATAGTTCTTGGGAATTATGGTTAAACATGTTAATCACTAATTCTTGGGTATTGGGAGTTGATCACAAAGATACCCGCTCGATTGCATTCTGTTGCAACTCGATGTAAGAACTACTATGGCCTGAAAGACTAGCCAGGGATGAGGTTTTGATACGCGCTGGAAACATAGTAAAAGTTAATATACCTTCCATTGGTGTATTACCTATGTATTTACTTTCATAATTCATTTTAGAGTTTCATATACTCTAGCCCTTTGCATAAGGTATCTTGCAAGAAGGTTGTTCATAAGAGAACTTTTGATGTTCGGTGATATGAATAACATAAGGGCCATACTTTCATTATGAATGAGATGTATGTTATGAATATTGATAATAATACATTACCTCTATATTTACTTTTATAAATTCATTTAGAGTTTCATACACTCTATCCCATTGCACAATGTTTGTTGCAAAAGAGTTGTTCATAAAAACAACAATTGTTGTTCAGTATTATGAATAACATGAAGGGCCATGCTTCCATCCTAGATGGGATGTATGTTATGAATATTGATGGAAATATGATACATCCATAACAGTGACGCTAAATGTCGCAAGACTAAAAGAATACCACACAAGTGTGGAACTGCATTTGGTCACATTGGAGAAACCCGCATGGAAAATTCCATTATGATGGATTTTGAAGTCGTTTGATTTTGAATCATCTGACACTTGCAACTTTCCTCTGAAAAGTGAAGTGACTGAAATACCATTCACAGGCCATAAGGAACGAGCAACAAACTTATTTGTGATCATACATTTTGATGTGTGTAGTTCAATAAATGTTGTTGCAAGTAGTGGATTTATCTCTCTTCAGAAATGACTCAAGTAGATATATGGATATTTACTTGATGAGACGTAAGTCTGGATCTTTTGAAATCATTCGAAAGATTTTCAAAAATGAAGTAGAAGTTGTGGTAACAAGAAAATTATGTTTCTACAATTCGATTGCAGAAAGGAATATTTGAGTGACAAGTTTAGCGAATGTCTGATGAGTTGTGAAAGGGGTTTCATAACTTGCACCTCCCGGAACACCACTGCAAGTGAAAAGTCCATGAAGATGTAAACGAACCATTTATGACATGGCAAGATCAAAGATGACATAAATAAATTTGCCATTATCCCTTTTAAAGTGATGCTTTAGAGACTGCGGCTTTTACACTGAAAAGAGCTCCATCGGGTCTGTTGAAATGACGTCATGGTATGGTACGCCCAACCATGTTATATCTTTTCTTAACATTTGGAATATGGGGCTTGTGTAAAAGGTTACAAACCTATTCCAAATTAGACAAGTGCTGCTTTGTAGGTTATCCCAAGTCATTGGGTATTCCCCCACCACTATACCGAGGCAAAGGATTTTTCCACAAAACGGTATGCTTTTAAAGAGAATAGTTCTTACAAAAGGTGAGTGAGAGGACAGTGCAACTCGACGAGATAACCAGTATCTTCGTCATCAGGTCAAAGGAAAGGAACCTTGGAAGTGATTCCGGAGTTTCCTACTGCGACTGATACGGAAGTCTCTACAATAAAATGTATGGACTTCGGTCGAACTTGCAGCTGAACCACGTAGGAAAAACTTGTGCAAACCTCTCAGGTGCGCATACGAGATACTGTTGTTAGACAACAGTATACCTACGATACACAAGGAAGCGTTGATGGGCCCTGACTCCGGAATTGGCTAAATGCCAATACAATCCGAGATAGTTTCCATATAAGTTATTCAAGATTAAAACCTTGATACACCATTTCTGAAGACTTAGAGTCTAACGAATATTTATGAAACTATAAACTGATGTGGATAAAATGTTTTATCCATAAAGCTCAACTTGTTGCAATAACAAGTTCAAGGAGTTGACTACGATGAGGTTGTTTCACCGTAGCGATGCTTAAAGTCGGTTCTGGTTGAACTAGCAGTTAATACATATTTCAATCATGAGATATGAAACGTGGATGGCAAAAGAATTTCCATGAAATGGGAATACAAATTAGGATTTGTATGTGATACAGTCCAAAGTATTTTGTCGATCCAAAGGATGCTAGTGAGTATGCAAACTTCAGAGTTCCAGCAATGGACAGAAGAGAGCAAAATGGAGTTGGAATCTTTGTTTTGATGAAATGATCAAAAGAGTTTGATTTCATCAATGGATAACGAAGATGCTTGTGATTCAAGAAAATAAGTGGGAGCATAATAATATTTCTAAAAACCTTGTGTGCTTGACACATTGTTAATTGGAAATAAATTTCTTGACACGAATTAGGACTTCATTTGAAAATAGTTTTTCGATGAAGTGCTTGGGCTAAATAGCCTTGCTATTAGGCATAATGATCTATGGAGATAGATTTGCCTAATGGGGCTAAGCAAAAATACATATTGACAAGATGCTAAAACCATTTAGCACTAAAACCGCCAAGGAGTGATTCTTGCCAAAGTCACATGGACAGAGTTTTTGCAAGACTCGGTGTCCTAAAAACATTGATGAGCAAAATACATGATGGATATTTTACACACCTCTGTGTTTGGATTAATCATGTATTCCATGGTATGTAAATCAACCAGATATGTCCGATACTTCCAAACTGTTGCGAGTATAGATACCAAAGTGATCAAAGTACTGATCATAGGACAACAGTGAAAAATGTCATTGAGTACTAAAGTAGCACTAATGACATGTTTTCTCGCAAGCAGAGATTATGAAGTGCTCGTTGTAAGTAATTACATCGATACAGTCTTCATCAATGCTCCATGCGATTTTCGATTTAAGTTAAGGTTTTGTGTAATACACAATACGGTGGCACGGTAAGTTGGAATTGTTCTAAACAGGTTACTGTGGCGAATTCTATAACAAAGGCTAAGTATGTTGACGCTTTAGAAGCGACAAAGAAGTTGTTGAATCATATAGTTCATTCATGAACTTAGTATGGTTCCAAGATGGCTTTGGTCTATGGGACACTATTGCAGATAGTTGCTCCATAGCTCAGTCTGAGGAATCAGGTTTCGACCAATGATTCACACATATGCAAAGCCAAGTCCACACAAAATATGAATTTTGTGAAAGCGTGAAAACGCAAGGATATGCAAAGTTACACACGGAGCTGAAGTCGTCAGATCCGTTGGACATCAGGCTATACCACATGCGAAGCATATT
The DNA here is from genome assembly GCA_039707655.1 of Elymus sibiricus. Classification (NCBI taxonomy): domain Eukaryota; kingdom Viridiplantae; phylum Streptophyta; class Magnoliopsida; order Poales; family Poaceae; genus Elymus; species Elymus sibiricus. The sequence continues at coordinate 470,476,746 of CM077669.1, forward strand.
TTACACCAGTGTGCCACAGGTGTAAAGTGCATTAGCATTGACTAGATTATTAACTCTAGTGCAAGTGGGAGTCTGTAGGAGATATGCCCTAGAGGTAATAATAAATGTTATTGATTATCTCCCTGTTCATAATTAGGTTTATGTTCCATGCTATAACTGCTATGGTTCTCGAGTCTGCAATAACCACGAGGCTCGGAGGAAGACTCATATGCACGTGTGGAATAATAAACGGTAAAATGTATTCCTAGTCTGGCCTCTAAGACTGGCTCAAGTATTGCATGATGATCCTGTTTTCCTGATCATGGGCATGTCTATGCCGGCAATTTTGAGGGCACAATGTTAGAAGAACATTTGTGTTGAATCGACCCGAATTGATGTTATGCTATGAGATACGTTCGTCACAAGTTAAATGGTTTATAACACAGAGATGGTTAACGTTTGCATGATTCCTCAGACCATGAGAGTATCGAGTTTCTTCATGCTTGATTCATGAACTTTGGGGTTTGTTAAACGTCATCCGTTACTGGATGGCTATTACGGCGGCTTACGGGTTCATGGGAAAGTATGTCAAGTAACTTGATAGCTTAAGATTGGGATTTGCTCCTCCAACAATGGAGAGATATCTCTGGGCCCTCTCGGTGTTATGGTATCCATCATCGTCTGGCCAGACACTTTGTGATTTGATCACGGGGATGCCGGAACACGGGAACGAGAAAAGAGAACAATACCGGTAACGAGGTAACTGGCATAGTGGACAAGTTGTTGATCCACGGGGATGCCAACATGTCTCACCTTGGGTATTTGTAACATATCGCGAAGCAACAGGAATAGCACACGGCAACTGGAGGTTCACTCGAATATTCATTCGTGTGGGTATAGGGGTCAATATGGGTGTCCACGGCTCCGATGTTGATCATTGATCGGAAGGGGTTCCGGGTCATGTATATACTTCACCGAACCTATAGGGTCACACGTTTAAGGGTCATCTATCTGCTGAATACTAGACAGGGAGTCTGAGAGAAATTCACCGAAAAAGTTTCGGAGACAACGGAAGAGTTCCGGAGAGAGAACACCGGAAGAGTTTCGGTAAAACCGAAAAGTAGTTTCGGAGTGTACCATTAAGTCAAATTGGTTTCGGCACATGCCTGGAAATTATTGGAGGGTACCAGAATTGTTCCGGTAACTTCTGAGATTTTTCAGAGACAAAAACCGGAAATGTTCCGGACTACCGGAACCGCTTTAGTTGCTTTTCACAGATGAAAATCACTAAACCGAAAAGTTGTTTCGGAGTACACCATTAAGTCAAATTGGTTTCAGCACACGCCTGATAATTCTTGGAGGGTGTCAGAATCATTCTGGAAACTTCTGGGAATTTTCCGGAAGAAAAACTGGAAATGTTCCGGTGCTGCCGGAACCGCTTTGTTTGCTTTTCGCAGATGAAAATCACTAATCCGGAATTGTTTTGGAAAGCGTCGAAAATTATTTTAGTGGGTACTGTAAATGTTCTAAGCCCACATAAATATTTTCGGTTCGAACGGACGCTGAAAAATGTCGTCGTGAATAGTGAAATCAGCTTTATGGTTACTTTTTGGAAAGCCACCTTTTTGGGCTTTTGCTCCAAAATATCTTGGAGATGACATGGATGGATGTGGCTGAAATTTCAGCCCCTCCACCCCTCCTTCTCCTATAAATAGAGGTGGAGGGGGCAGCCCAAAACTCACTCTTTCTCAACATACACAAGCCATGCATGATCTGGCCTTCTCTCTCCCTCCCAGCGAAATAGTTTCGCAGAGCCGAAAGGCTGTATGGGTTCCGGTGGGAACTAGTTCTGGACGGTGAAGCCCTGGCGGATAGATGACACCGTATGTGTGCAACTCTGTAGAGAGATCGTAGTTTCGGTCTTAGTTCGAGAGGTCCTCCCGAAGGGCTGTCCGAGTGACCGTCCGAGTTTCGAAGGTTCTCCCGAAGGGCTGTCCGCGACACCGTCCGGGGGACTGGCCGACCGCCTCCCGGAGGGCTGTCCGAGGGGCAGATGAGGGTATACATCCTCGCGGTTGGGAGGTTGTAAATCCTAGCTGCGGGGATCTGCACCGCCGATCGTCATCGACTCTACTTCCGCTGCGCTACGAGTCGGTAACGAAAAAGATCAAACCATGTATGCAGTCTCCATAGTTGTCATGGGCTGGTGCATAGGTCAGAAATTTTTGTTTTCTACTGCGTTTCACAACATTGAGCCAGGTCCAAGCTGAGCCGATCAACATGAGGGGGACGTAGCGCACGGCATCGCGCTTGTTCCCCCTGTCTATGCCGACTGCGGTGGTGTAGTCGACTAGCCAGTCTTCCGGCTTGGCGGTGTCGTTGTATTTTGGGGTATCGCGGGGGAGCGTGAAGCCGGTCGGGAACGGCTCGTTACGGATTCGCGGGCCGAAGCACGCCGGGCTGATCGGACCCTCCTCCTCCAGGAGGGCGGATTGCGACAGCCGATCGATGCGGAGCCGAGCGGCGAGCTCGAGACGGACAGCTAGAGCAGGCGAGCGCGCACGCTCCCGCTGCGGAGGCGGGGTGTTGGCGCGGCTCGTCTCCCTATCGGGAGCGTCCGTTCTGGGACCCAGCGCCCCATCGGCCCGAGCCGCGGGGGGAAGAGGCTTGCTGAACCGGCCGGTGCTGGCCAGCGGTTGGCGGGGCGTCCCTCTCGGGGACGGGAACCTGGGAGCCGACATTGGCGTCATCGAGCAGGGCCTGCTGAGCGTTGGCAGCAGTGATGAGGTCTTGGATGTGCCGCTCCTGCTGCTCCCGCTCCTCGCCCACCAGGTCGGCGAGGTCGGCATAGGCCACCTGGGCGGCCCTCATGTTGGCAGCCAGCGTGTTGTAGGTGGGCAGCCTGCCACCGAGGATTTCCTCGACCACACGGCCGCGGTTGCGGACATCACCGTGCCGGCTGGGCTTGTTGCCGGTGGGGGTCAGGCCGTAGGCGGAGTTGTACTCGCGCTGCGCGGACTCCATCCGGCGCTTGGTAGTGGCGAGCGTGGTCGCCTCCGTGAGCAGCAGTCGGTGAGCCGCCTCCATCTCGGCCATGGCTATGGCCGGGTTCGTCGTAGGCGCAACGGGGGTGCTGAGACCCCGAAGCACGGTGCCGAGGGGATCGGAGGTGCCGGCGCGGGCGGCAGCGGCGGCCGCCTCCGCCTCCGCACGGACGCGGCCGGAGGCCGTGGAGCCGGTGGCCATTACTCCCGCGCGGACGCAGGAGCTATCAGCATCGCCCGGGGCGAGTGCACCCACAAACGAGGGCGGGTCGAGGCAGTCGAGCACCTGGCTAGGGTACTCGTCGGCTGCTGGCTTGTCGGTGAGGCTCAGCCTGCCGACGCGCTCGGTGAGGATGGCGACGTCGGAGAGAAGGTCGCCGCTGCGCCCCTCGTCGGAGAAGTCGGCTTTGACGCCCGCAGGAATAGCCGAAACGGGGTCCCGCCCCGCGAGAGCAAGCCCCACGAGCGTGCAGTTCCGCCCAGACGCAGGGCGGCCGGGGGAGGTGGTGAAGGGTCCCGCCCGGAGCGTGACTCCGGCCGGCGCCGCGGACGGCCCCACGGTGGGCGGCAGCTGTCGTCGTTTTCTCACAATAGATGCCATGGGGTGGCTTATCGAGAGTGGTTGGGGCAAAAGGACACCGGCGGACTCCGGGAGCGGGATTAGGCACAAGCGGTGGGGGACACACGATGTAGCCAGGTTCGGGGCCCTCCGTGGGAGGTAACACCCCTAGTCCTGCTTGTCTAGTTGATGAACCGGGGAGGACTACAAAGGTGCTCCTTGAGCTGTCTGGGTAGAGGAGGAAGAAGGAGCTGGTCCGCTTTCCTTGCCTCTCTACGTGAGTGCGTGGGTGTGTGTGTGTGTGTGTGTGTGTGTGTGTGTGTGTGTGAGTTGATCGCCCCCTGCATGGGGAGCTCCGGGGGGGGTTTATAGGCCAACCCCCTGGATTACAATATGGGTAGGAGGTGCCGAAGGGGCCCAGATGGCGGCCTCTCTAGCCGGCCATGGGGCCCCCGGCTAAAGAGACTTGTCGTTGGTAGGGCCCGCCGGCTGCGGGGTCCCGTCGCAGGTAGGGCCCGCCGGCTGCAGGGTCCCGTCGGGAGCCGTAAGGGGCCCGTCGGGCAGACTCGCGTGCCCGTCTCGTCGCGGCACGGGTCGTCCGGCGGAGCGTCGTCTTGTGGCAGCCGGCCGCGGTCAGCGGTACGGCCGGCCGCACTGTGGCCATGCGGGGGCAGGTAATGCAGTGGTTGAGGGCGTGCCGGCACTGTGCCGACCGCCCGGTCGCAGTCGGCCGGGGTCAGAGTGTAGGACCGAAAGTATGTCTAGAGGGGGGGTGATTAGACTACTTGACCAAATAAAATTTCTACCTTATCCCAATTTTTAGTGTTGATAGATTTTTGCATTCATAGCAAGTCAAGTACACCCTACACATGCATGTCTAAGAGTATACCAGCGGAAAGTAACAACAAGCATGAGTAGAAAGGAAGGGTAGGAGGATCAAACGCAATTGTAGACACGATGATTTTTCCCGTGGTTCCGATAGGTGGTGCTATCGTACGTCCACGTTTATGGAGTCTTCAACCCACGGAGGGTAACGGCCGCGAGAGTCCATGGAGGGCTCCACCCATAAGGGTCCACGAAGTAGCAACCTTGACTATTCCATAACGGCTTCCGTCCACGAAGGACTAGCCTCACTATGGGTAGATCTTCACGAAGTAGGCGATCTCCTTGCCCTTACAAACTTCTTGGTTCACTCCACAACACGAAATAGGAGGCTCCCAAGCGACACCTAACCAATCTAGGAGGCACCACCCTCCAAAAGGTAATAGGCTCGGCAATGTCGATGAACTCCTTGCTCTTGTGCTTCAAGATGACAGACTCCTCAACATACAATCACTCTCTCACAGATTTGGCTTGGTGGAAGAGATGGGATTGGTGGAAAGCAACTTGGGGAGGCTAGAGATCAAGATTCATATGGTTGGAATGGAATGGCATGATCTCAACACATGAGTAGGTGGCTCTCTCTCAGAAAACTGGATGGGGCAAGTATGGAATAGTTCTGAGTGCTTCTCTTTCGAGTGGGTGGTGGTGAAGGGGTATATATAGGCATCTCCAAAAATCCAACCGTTACACACAAAATGACCAACTCGGTGACACCGATGTGTTAATCTCGGTGGTACCGAGTTGCTCCAAAGGTAGCAACTTTTGAATCTCGGTGAGACCGATATATAAAACTCGGTTGCACCGATAAGGTGACCAACGGTCAGATTGCCCAATCTCGGTGACGCCGATTCAACAAACTCGGTGGTACCGATTTTGTGAAACTGCGTAACAGAAAGTTGGCAACCCAAACTCGGTGGCACCGAAGCAGAATCGGTTGCACCGAAAGGCTAGGGTTTGGCTTAGGTCTGTCTGAGTATGGGAATCGGTGGCACCGAGTGGAAAGTGTTGGTTGCACCGATTTTGGATATTTGACTTTGGACAGACATTTGTGGAAGAGCTTGGGGGTGTTTTTGGCGACTATCACTTGTGCACGTATGATCATTTTGTTCACCAACAGTACCTTACCCCCTTTTAATAGTATTGGCTTTCCTATGGACTCAAAGTGATTTCTCACAAAGTAAAATGTAGAGTCCTCTTGCTTGAAGCTTTGCCAATCCATTTCCTTGCATCTTGGGGTATTTCCACAATCTCCACAAACCTTTTGCCAACCCATCATTGAACTTTTCTTGAAATATACTTAGTGGAAACATTAGTTCAATGACTTATATGTTGTTATTAATTACCAAAACCACCAAGGGAGCAAATGTGCTTTCAATCTCCCCCTTTTTGGTAATTGATGACAACATATAGATCAAAGCTTCGACATATGAATATAACCGTTGCTTTGAGAAGTATGTGATAAGCAAGAGCTCCCCCTAAATTTGTGCATTATTTAAAATTTGCGTTTGAATGCAAATGCTCAATCAATTAGGTACATGGGGCACTTCTTTCATGTCACATACACCTTGGTGGAGTGCGAGAAAAATAAGAGTTAATATCATAGCACAACACAATCAAGCAAAAGTGAATGATCATCTCATAAGCAGCATAGTGATAGGAAATAGTAGTAGCACACATTAAGCGTATGATCAAACACCACATAGTTCACCACATCCAAAGCAAAAGACCAAATGTTTTTGAAAAAGCAATAAAAACCAAACGCTCTCTCACTCGAAGCCTAAAGATCTATATACACTTCTCCCCCTTTGGCAACAAGTTACCAAAAAGTACAAAGGCATATAGCTAAACGTTCTTGGGCTGATCTCCTCCGGTTGTTGATGAAGGAGTCGAGAGAACTGCGTCGGCGAATATCTCAGCTGATGTCCTAGATGGAGTTGAAGTAGCAACTGGAGGAACTGGAGTTGATGGAGCTGAGGTGACAGTAGCAGGTGCTGATGAAGATGGCCTCAAATCTAGAGCAGGTACTGTGGCTGATCTGGCCTGGGTAGTAAAATGTGTGCCTGGCCTGAGAGGAGAGTCATCCTCATCATCATCAGAAGAAGACTGAGGAAGAGGCACAGAGTCAACTTCCTTCTTGAGCTCATTGACTGTCTTGGTCAGCCCATCTACCTTGTCATTAAGGGTCTTGATCCTGTTTTCAAAGATCCTGACAAGACTGTTTTGATTGTTCAGAATGTCCTTGATGCCCTTCTGCTTCATTAGCGGACTTCTTAGCATCTTTCTCTTCCTTCTTGGCAAGAACTTCCTCTGGAATAAAATTTGAGTCCTCCTCATCTGAATTCAGCTTCTTCCTGGCCCTAGTAGCAGCCTTGGGCAACCCATGAGAACTGGGGGGTGCCTGGATCTGAAGAGGAACTAGACTCAGGACTAGTGCCCGAATCCAACTCAACACTCTGCTCTCTGAAGTTGTTCTCACTGTCCTCAGCATCTGACATACTGACCCTGTGAATAGAGTATAGAGGAGTAGAAGAAGATGAGTTATCACAAAATGCAGATATTTTTGAAAGTTTGAACTCAGAATTTCTCAAATTTTCCATTCTGCCAAATGTATGTCGGTACAGCCAAGACAAAATTTTCGGACACACCGAGACTAACAACCTGCTTTCCAGGAACTTGGCACCATCTCGGTTTCACCGAAAATAGGTACTCGGTTCCACCGAGGTGTTCTCAGTGTGCCAGAAACAACAAATCGGTGCTATCGATTATTTTGCATCGGTTCTACCGAGATACATGAGGCAGACGGCAAAACCTAAAAAATCCATCATTCGCTATTCTATTGAGTTTTCTAGAGGATAAAGAGATGTGCAATCGGTGGCTTATAGATAAATCTAACTTCATTGCGCAAGAATCGGACGGGGAGCGCAAGAAGAAACGAATCCGTACCCTAACTTGGCGACGGATTCGCTACGGCGAAGACGGCGGCGAAGATGCCCATCGACGGCGAGGATCCCAGCGGCGGAGACGCACGGGGAAGCAAAGGCGACGACCAGGGGTCACGAATCGGCAGCTTAGGGTTTTGGGGCACGACGGTTTGAAGATTGATTTTCAAAGCGTCGGGTCCACATCATATATACCCCTCGCTATCGGTGTCACTGATTCTAAATTTCGGTGTCACCGAGTTCCTCAACTGTCAGCTGACAGGGAAACTCGGTGTAACTGAGAATATGGAATCGGTAGTACCGAGATAGAAAACCAGATCAACCCTAGGCATTCGGTGAGACCGAGAATTGTGGGTTGGTTCCACCGAGATGCACTTGGGAGGTTTTAATGGTCAGTCCTTTGTCGATACGGAACTCGAAGTGCTCCACACACAGAGGGATCAAAAAAGTACTTGTTCAAATTTGTGATGCAGCATGAATGGAATATGAGGTGAGAAAGCATAGATAGCTAGAGAGTGGTCCTAGGCATTCTTGTCCATCCAATTGGCAAAAGATAAATCAAAAACCAAATAGCAACAATTGGATGTCCTCGAATGAGTAAATAAATGCAGACCAACATGCTCACACAATAAGATGTCAAATGAAATCATGGCAAACATGCACAAACACACTAGCATCTAACAAGCACTTTGGCGATGACGAAGTCATCTATATATGAGTATATTGACTTAGGAGCCAAGTAAGAATACTTGATCATAGGTCATACTCATCGTTTAAGCACAAGTGGGGTTACCACTTTTACATAAAGCATTTAATGTTGTCACATACTAAGAGATGCTTTGACCCAAGTCTTAGAGTAAAGCTCCCCCTTGATGTGACATCCCCCCATAGGAGGGATAAACTAACCTTGGGTTTTGTCGATGAAGACTTCATGTTGGTGAGGTAGTGGTGGATGCTCAAGGTTGATGAAGATCACCAAGAGTTGGGAGCATCCTTGTTGATTTCTTACTCTACTCACCTACATGGGTTAGTCCCAACACACAAGAGACAAACACAAGGGTATCTATGGACATGGAGTGCAAAGTATGTGTAATGATGTCCATTGATTTGTTGATTACCTTGTCCCTTGCTTACCTTTGAGGGAATGTGTGACTCCTTGAACTATTGCATAGAGTTGATGTTGATTGCAAACAGTTCTTGCCAATAATGAATGTGAGTGAATTTCATTGGCGGAGTCACCCCTCAAGAACTCTCTAGTTCTTCTTCTTGGGGACCCACATCAAGTTGATGGGGATCCTTGGTGTTGAAGTAGCCTTTGTAGAAGTTGAGCTTGAAGTAGCCTTGGGAACCCACTCCACCAAAGCTAGGGATTCATCTTCATATGAGTCTATGTCCTCTTGAAGCTTGTTCTTGCCCTTGAGCTTGTGGTCTTGTGGTGGAAGGTCATCTTGAGTGTTTGTCCCCTTGGGAAGAGTATTTTCATACTTCTCCTTTTGAGGAACAAACTTGGGCTTGGGGTATTGACCTTCTTCCCATTCAACTTCATTAGCGTTGAAGTAGCCAACACCATGGTTCTTTCGGTATCCTCCGTGCTTGCGTACAATTTCCTCAAATTGCTTACACCCGGCAAGACTCTTGTAGATACCTTTCTCTATAATTCCTTTCAATAAAGCATTTTCTTGCTCAAGTGTAACTTGGCTAACAGAATCATCATTAGTGGAATCAATAGAACTACTAGAAGCAACATCATTAGGTTTAGCATTTTTATTGTTGCTACTAGATGAAGAACCTTTCTTGCCTTTGTTACTAGTTTGTTTAGATTTAACTTGTGGCATGAATGTAGACAAGAGTAGTCGTTTGGCTAGATAAGATGATGTCTTCTTTCGGAGATCGTCATTGATAGCTTTAAGAAACTCATGCTCTTGCTCCAAGTTGAGCTTCTCGAAGCGTAGCTTCTCATGAGTTCTTACAAGCTCTCTATGATCTTCAAGAGTAGATTCATGAGCTAACTTAAGAGTGTTTAGTTCTTTAGTTAGTTGTTCTATTTTCATCTTATCATCATCAATTGACTTATCTTGACTAGCATGAGAATTATCAAGTTCACTTTGACTAACATCACTAGTTTTATCAAAGAGCAAGTCATCATCACAAAGCAAATCATCTTCATCACTATCGAAATCAAGATACTCGGGGTGTGATACCTTGGGGCCTTTAGGCATGAAGCAACTTCCACTCCCTTCATTTGGTGAATCAAATAAATCATAGGAGTTGGTAGTTACTAGAGCAAGTCCGGCAACACCTTCATCTTGACTATAATCGGAGTCGGAGTGATAGCTTCTCTCGGAGTTGTTGTCGGAGTCGGAGGCGGAAACCCATTCACCAACATGAGCTTGATGTTTTCTTCTTGTGTAGCTCTTGGTGTACTTGTCCTTCTTCTCCGAATCCCTATTTCTCCTTGAGGGTCTTCGTTCATAACGATCATCTCTACTCCTTCTCTCTCTTTGAGGTGATTCATTTCTTGAGCTTCGTCTTCTAGGTGACTCTTCTCTTCGTTTGTAGGGAGCCGTGCACTCATTTGAGTAGTGTCCGGGCTTCCCACAATTGTAGCAATTACGGTCACTACTTGACGAACGCTTCTCATCGTATCTTGAGTTGGAGCTTTGTTCTTTGCCTCTATTCTTGTAGAATTTGTTGAATTTCTTGATGATACGTCCATTTTGCATCATGCTTTTATATCGATATTTATTGCATTATGGGCTGTTAATACACATTATGGTACAATACTTATGCCTTTTCTCTCTTATTTTACAAGGTTTACATGAGGAGGGAGAATGCCGGCAGCTGGAATTCTGGACTAGAAAAGGAGCAAATCTGAGATACCTATTCTGCATAACTCCAAAAGTCCTGAAAATCTACGGAGAATTATTTTGGAATATTTAAAAAATATTGGGCGAAAGAAATACCAGAGGGGACCCACCAGGGAGTCACAAGCGAGGGTGGCGTGCCCCTGTGGCTTGTGGGCCCCCTAGCAGGCCTCCGATGCCCATCTTCTGCTATATGGAGGGTTTTGACCTGGAAAAAATCATAAGGGAGCTTTCGGGACGAAGCGCCGCCGTCTCGAGGCGGAACTAGGACAGAACCAATCTAGGGCTCCAGCGGAGCTGTTCTGCCGGGGAAACTTCCCTCCCGGAGGGGGAAATCGAAGCCATCGTCATCACCAACGATCCTCTCATCGAGAGGGGGTCAATCTCCATCAACATCTTCACCAGCACCATCTCCTCTCAAACCCTAGTTCATCTCTTGTATTCGATCTTTGTCTCAAAACCTCAGATTGGTACCTGTGGGTTGCTAGTAGTGTTGATTACTCCTTGTAGTTGATGCTAGTTGGTTTACTTGGTGGAAGATCATATGTTCAGATCCTTAATGATAATTAATACTCCTCTGATTATGAACATGAATATGCTTTGTGAGTAATTACGTTTGTTCCTAAGGACATGGGATAAGTCTTGTTATAAGTAATCATGTGAATTTGGTATTCGTTCGATATTTTGATGAGATGTATGTTGTCTCTCCTCTAGTGGTGTTATGTGAACGTCGACTACATGACACTTCACCACTATTTGGGCCAAGAGGAAGGCATTGGGAAGTAATAAGTAGATGATGGGTTGCTAGAGTGACAGAAGCTTAAACCGTAGTTTATGCGTTGCTTCGTAAGGGGCTGATTTGGATCCATATGTTTCATGCTATGGTTAGATTTATCTTAATTCTTCTTTGGTAGTTGCGGATGCTTGCAAGAGAGGTTAATCATAAGTGGGAGGCTTGTCCAAGTAAGGACAGCACCCAAGCACCGGTCCACCCACATATCAAATTATCAAAGTAACGAACGCGAATCATATGAGCATGATAAAAACTAGCTTGACAGAAATTCCCATGTGTCCTCGGGAGCGCTTTGCTTTATATAAGAGTTTGTCCAGGCTTGTCCTTTTCTACAAAAAGGATTGGGCCACCTTGCTGCACCTTTGTTACATCTGTTACTTGCTATCCATTATGAATTATCCTATCACAAAACTATCTGTTACCGATAATTTCAGTGCTTGCAGAGAATACCTTACTGAAAACCGCTTGTCATTTCCTCCTGCTCCTCGTTGGGTTCGACACTCTTACTTATCGAAAGGACTACGATAGATCCCCTATACTTGTGGGTCATCAAGGCTCTTTTCTGGCGCCGTTACCGGGGTGTGAAGCGCCTTTGGTGAGTGGAACTTGGTAAGGCAAAATTTATATAGTGTGCTGAAATTTACTGTCACCTGTTACTATGGAAAATAATCCTTTGAGGGGCTTGTTCGGGGTATCTTCACCCCGACCGGAAGGACAAAGAGATTCTCCTCAACCTACTGCACCTACTGAAAATATTTATTATGAAATTCCTTCGGTTATGATAGAGAAACTGCTAGCTAATCCTTATGCAGGAGATGGAACACTACATCTTGATTTGCATCTAATCTATGTGGATGAAGTCTGTGGATTATTTAAGCTTGCAGGTTTGCCCGAGGATGATGTCAAGAAGAAGGTCTTTCCTTTATCTTTGAAGGAGAAGGCATTGACATGGTATAGGCTATGTGATGATATTGGATCATGGAACTACAACCGATTGAAATTGGAATTTCATCAGAAGTTTTATCCTATGCATCTGGTTCATCGTGATCGGAATTATATTTATAATTTTTGGCCTCGTGAAGGAGAAAGAATCGCTCAAGCTTGGGGGAGGCTTAAGTCAATATTATATTCATGCCCCAATCATGAGCTCCCGAGAGAAATTATTATTCAGAATTTTTATGCTCGGCTTGCTCGTAATGATCAATCCATGCTCGATACTTCTTGTGCTGGTTCCTTTATGAAGAAAGATATTGAATTCAAATGGGACTTATTGGAAAGAATTAAACGCAACTCTGAATATTGGGAACTCAACGAAGGTAAGGAGTCAAGTATAAACCTTAAGTTCGATTGTGTTAAATCCTTTATAGACACCGATGCTTTTCGTGATTTTAGCACTAAATATGGACTTGACTCTGAGATAGTAGCTTCTTTCTGTGAATCTTTTGCTACTCATGTTGATCTCCCTAAGGAGAAGTGGTTTAAATATCATCCTCCCATTGAAGTTAAAGTAGTTGAACCTATTAAAGTTGAAGAAGAGACTATTATTTATAATGTTGATCCTGTTATTCCTGCTGCTTATATTGAGAAACCACCCTTCCCTATTAGAATAAAGGAACATGCTAAAGCTTCAAGTGTGGTTCGTAAGAGTTGTACTAGAACACCTATGCCCCCTGAACAAATTAAAGTTGAACCTAGTATTGCTATGGTTAAAGATCTCTTGGTTGATAATATTGATGGGCACGTTATTCATTTCTGTGATGAAGCTGCTAGAATTGCTAGACCTGATACTAAAGGTAAACATAGACCTATTGTTGGCGTGCCTGTTGTTTCTGTGAAAATAGGAGATCATTGTTATCATGGCTTATGTGATGTGGGTGCTAGTGTGAGCGCAATTCCCTTTACCTTATATCAAGAAATTATGAATGATATTGCACCAGCTGAATTAGAGGGAATTGATGTTACCATTAAGCTTGCTAATAGAGATACTATTGCACCAATTGGGATTGTTAGAGATGTTGAAGTCTTGTGTGGGAAAATAAAGTATCCTACTGATTTTCTTGTTCTTGGTTCCCCACAAGATGATTTTTGTCCCATTATATTTGGTAGACCTTTCTTGAATACTGTTAATGCTAAGATAGATTGTGAGAAAGAAACTGTTACTGTAAGTTTTGGGGATGTGTCTCATGAGTTCAATTTCTCTAAATTTCGTAGACAACCCCATGACAAAGAATTGCCTAGTAAAGATGAAATTATTGGTCTCGCTTCTATTGATGTGCCTCCTACTGATCCTTTAGAACAATATTTGCTAGACCATGAAATGATATGCATATGAATGAAAGGAATGAAATAGATAAGATTTTCTTTGATCAGCAACCTATTTTGAAACACAACCTGCATGTTGAAATACTTGGGGATCCTCCTCCACCCAAGGGTGATCCCGTGTTTGAGCTTAAACAATTACCTGATACTCTGAAATATGCTTATCTTGATGAAAAGGAGATATATCCTGTTATTATTAGTGCTAACCTTTCAGAGCATGAAGAAAAGAGATTATTGAAAACTTTGAGGAAGCATCGTGCTGCTATTGGATATACTCTTGATGATCTTAAGGGCATTAGTCCCACTCTGTGTGAGCATAAAATTAATATGGAGCCTGATGCTAAACCAGTTGTTGATCACTAACGACGGTTAAATCCTAAAATGAAAGAAGTGGTAAGAAATGAAATACTAAAGTTTCTGGAGGCAGGTATAATTTATCCTATTGCTGATAGTAGATGGGTTAGTCCCGTTCATTGTGTCCCTTAAAAGGGAGGTATTACCGTTGTTCCTAATGATAAAAATGAATTGACCCCGCAAAGAATTGTTACAGGATATAGAATGGTAATTGATTTTAGGAAATTAAATAAAGCTACTAGGAAAGATCATTACCCTCTACCTTTTATTGATCAAATGCTAGAAAGACTATCCAAACATACACATTTTTGCTTTCTAGATGGTTATTCTGGTTTCTCTCAAATACCTGTGTCAAAAGAGGATCAAGAAAAGACCACTTTTACTTGTCCTTTCGGTACCTTTACTTATAGATGTATGCCTTTTGGTTTATGCAATGCACCTGCTACCTTTCAAAGATGTATGATGGCTATATTCTCTGACTTTTGTGAAAAGATTGTTGAGGTTTTCATGGATGATTTTTCCATTTACGGAACTTCTTTTGATGATTGCTTGAGCAACCTTGATCGAGTTTTGCAGAGATGCGAAGAAACTAATCTTGTCTTGAATTGGGGAAAGTGCCACTTTATGGTTAATGAAGGTATTGTCTTGGGGCAAAAATCTCCGAAAGAGGTATTGAGGTGGATAAAGCTAAAGTTGATGCTATTGAAAAAATGTCGTGTCCTACGGATATCAGAGGTATAAGAAGTTTCCTAGGTCATGCTGGTTTCTATAGGAGGTTTATTAAAGACTTCTCTAAGATTTCTAGGCCTCTCACTAATATTTTGCAGAAAGATGTTCCATTTGTTTTTGATGATGATTGTGTAGAAGCATTTGAAATTCTTAAGAATGCCTTGATTTCCGCACCTGTTGTTCAACCACCTGATTGGAACCTACCCTTTGAAATTATGTGTGATGCTAGTGATTATGTTGTTGGTGCTGTTCTAGGACAAAGGGTTGATAAGAAATTAAATTTTATCCATTATGCTAGTAAAACTCTAGACAGTGCTCACAGAAACTATGCTACCACTGAAAAGGAATTTTTAGCAGTTGTGTTTGCTTGTGATAAGTTCAGACCTTATATTGTTGATTCCAAAGTAACTGTTCACACTGATCATGCTGCTATCAAATATCTTATGGAAAAGAACGATGCCAAACCTAGACTTATTAGATGGGTTCTTCTGCTACAAGAATTTGATTTGCATATTATTGATAGAAAGGGTGCTGATAACCCTGTAGCAGACAACTTGTCTAGGTTAGAAAATGTTCTTGATGACCCACTACCTATTGATGATAGCTTTCCTGATGAACAATTAGCTGTCATAAATGCTACACGCAATGCTCCAAGGTATGCTGATTATGCTAATTACATTGTTGCTAAATTTATACCGCCTAGTTTCACATACCAACAAAAGAAAAAGTTCTTCTATGATTTAAGACATTACTTTTGGGATAATCCACACCTTTATAAAGAAGGAGTAGATGGTGTTATTAGACATTGTGTACCTGAGCATGAACAGGAACAGATCCTTCACAAGTGTCATTTCGAGGCCTACGGAGGACACCACGCTGGAGATAGAACTGCACATAAGGTACTACAATCTGGTTTTTATTGGCCTACTCTCTTCAAGGATGCTCGTAAGTTTGTCTTGTCTTGTGATGAATGTCAAAGAATTGGTAATATTAGTAGACGTCAGGAAATGCCTATGAATTATTCTCTTGTTATTGAACCATTTGATGTTTGGGGTTTTGATTATATGGGACCTTTTCCACAATCTAACGGGTATACTCATATTCTAGTTGCTGTTGATTATGTTACTAAGTGGGTAGAAGCTATTCCAACTAGTAGCACTGATCATAACACTTCTATTAAAATGCTTAAAGAAGTTATTTTCCCTAGATTTGGAGTCCCTAGATATTTAATGACTGATGGTGGTTCACACTTTATTCATGGTGCTTTCCGTAAATTGCTTGCTAAGTATGATGTTAATCATAGAATTGCATCCCCTTATCACCCTCAGTCTAGTTGTCAAGTAGAATTGAGCAATAGAGAAATTAAATTGATCTTGCAGAAGACTGTTAATAGATCCAGAAAGAATTGGTCTAAGAAACTTGATGATGCATTATGGGCTTATAGAACTACTTATAAAAACCCTATGGGTATGTCTCCGTATAAGATGGTTTATGGTAAAGCATGTCACTTACCTCTAGAGCTAGAACATAAAGCTTATTGGGCAATTAAAGAGCTCAACTATGATTTCAAACTTGCTGGTGAGAAGAGGTTATTTGACATTAGCTCACTTGATGAATGGAGAACCCAGGCCTACGAGAATGCCAAGTTGTTTAAAGAAAAGTTTAAGAGATGGCATGACAAAAGGATACAAAAGTGTGAATTCAGTGTAGGTGACCATGTCTTGCTATACAATTCTCGTTTAAGATTTTTTGCAGGAAAACTTCTATCTAAATGGGAAGGGCCTTACATTATCGAGGAAGTATATCGTTCCGGTGCCATCAAGATCAACAACGCCGAAGGAACAAATCCGAAGGTGGTAAACGGGCAAAGAATCAAACATTATATCTCAGCTACTCCCATAAATGTTGAAACCAATATTATCAATACCATAACTTCGGAGGAGTACATTAGGGAGACCTACCAGAACGTCTCAGACTCCGAAAAGGAATAGGTATGTGATACGGTAAGCAAATCGACTCCAAAACTTTTCCAATGGCAATTTTTATCCGTTTTGGAATATTTAATAAATTAGGAAAATTTAAAGTAGTACGAAGAGTGCACGAGGAGGCGACAACCCAGGGGGGCGCGCCCTACCCCCCTGGGCATGCCCCTGTGGCTTGTGGCCACCCCGTGTACCCTCCAGACTCCGTTCTCTTGTGGTATACTCCTTCGGGTCGGTAAAAAATCATTATATAATCCCCCGGAGGTTTTGACCTTCGAATCACGACAATACCTCCTGTTTTCGTTTTGAGTTGTTTCTGCAGCAGATTTAGAGCAAGATGTCGTCCCAAGATTCCGATGGGGAGAGCTATGTATCGCATTATCTTGCCAACCCCAAGCTCTATGGGGACTTAGATCCTTATGGATTGTTCTCGGAGGAGGAACTAGAAGGCAAGTATGAGGAAGAAAGCTCGGATGAAGAGGAGATCCCCCTGCCTCGACCAGGAGATATGCATGTGGAGTTCAGGAAATCAAGCCTCCCAAATACAAGGAGAAAACCCAAGGTTCTATTTATCCCTTCTCGTTTTCTACAGGAGAGCAAGCAAGAATCATGTCAAAGGATATTGAAGCTCGAGCAGGAAGTAGACGATCTGAGGGAACATAATTTTATGCTTAAGAGGAAACTAGACAAGCTTCCGATCTCATCAACAACTCCAACATCACCACCTCCGAAGAAAGACAACTAAACACATGGGTATGCGCACTCCCCTTGACTTGTGCCAAGCTTGGGGGAGGTGCCCCGGTATCGTATCACCATCGTTTTTCTTAGTTCGACCCTTTTGGTTATATCTTGATCTAGTACAATAAAGTCTTTAGTGTGATATAGTTTTGAGTTTTGCTTTATGTTCCCCCTATGTAAGCAAGTCCGAGAGTTATATAATAAAGAGTAGTTTTGAGTTGAGGGCTTTGCTTGCTTGCTATGATCTTGAGAAAAAGAAATAGAAAGAAGTATAGAATAAAAGCAAAGAGTATATATGATGATCTTATGGGGGGTGATGACTTCACATATAAGAGGTATGTCGATTGAAATTTGTTGTGAGTTGACAAACAAAGCTATTGGTCATTGTTGCAATTAAAAGGAAGTAATAAAGAAAGAGAGGTTCACATATGAATATATCATCTGGGACATCTTTTATGATTGTGAGCACTCATTAAAATATTATATGTTAAGAAGTTGATGTTGGACAAGGAAGACAACATAATGGGTTATGTTTGCTTATTTCCGAATAGAAGTTATATGTTTTTAGATCCTTTAACATGTGTCGCTTGCTTCCACCCCATATCAGCCAAAACTTCCGCACCAAGTAGAGATACTACTTGTGCATCCAAACACCCTTAACCCAGTTTTGCCATGAGAGTCCACCATACCTACCTATGGATTGAGTAAGATCCTTCAAGTAAGTTGTCATCGGTGCAAGCAATAAAAATTTCTCTCTAAATATGTGTGATCTATTAGTGTGAGGAAAATAAACTTAATATGAACTTGTGATATGGAAGAAATAAAAGCGACAGACTGCATAATAAAGTTCTTTATCACAAGGGGCAATATAAAGTGACGTTCTTTTGCATTAAGGGATTGCGCACCCAACTATAAAAGCGCATGACAACCTCTGCTTCCCTCTGCGAAGGGCCTATCTGTTACCTTTACTTTCTAGTACTTACCTTCATGCAAGAGTCGTGGTGATCTTCACCACTTCCTTTATTTCGCCTTTAGCTCTTGGCAAGCGTCATGTGTTGGGGAATGATCTAGACACATATATCCACTCGGATGTGGGTGAGCATGAGTTATTTCTGTTGACATTACCCTTGAGGTAAATAGTTGGGAGGCAAAACTATAAGCCCCTATCTTCCTCTGTGTCCGATTGAAGCTTTGACCTCATAGGTACCGCGTGAGTGTTAGCAATTATGAAAGACTAAAAGATGATTGAGTATGTGGATTTGCTTTACAAGCTCTTATATTGACTCTTTCCGACGTTATGATAAATTGGAATTGCTTCAATGACTAAGATCATAGTTTGTTGGTTCTCAATAGAGTTCTTGATTCATACCTTACCTTGTGAATGAATTGTTACTTTAGCATAAGAAATTATATGTCAATATATGTTGCTGTTCTAAAGATGACCATGATGCCTTCATGTCCATATTTTATTTTATCGACACCTCTATCTCTAAACATGTGGTCATATTTATCGATTATGGCTTTCGCTTGAGGACAAGCGACGTCTAAGCTTGGGGGAGTTGATACGTCCATTTTGCATCATGCTTTTATATCGATATTTATTGCATTATGGGCTGTTAATACACATTATGGTACAATACTTATGCCTTTTCTCTCTTATTTTACAAGGTTTACATGAGGAGGGAGAATGCCGGCAGCTGGAATTCTGGACTGGAAAAGGAGCAAATCTGAGATACCTATTCTGCATAACTCCAAAAGTCCTGAAAATCTACGGAGAATTATTTTGGAATATATAAAAAATATTGGGCGAAATAAATACCAGAGGGGACCCACCAGGGAGTCACAAGCCAGGGGGCGCGCCCTCCCCCCCTGGGCGCGCCCCTGCGGCTTGTGGGCCCCCTGGCAGGCCTCCGGTGCCCATCTTCTGCTATATGGAGGGTTTTGACCTGGAAACAATCATAAGGGAGCTTTCAGGACGAAGTGCCGCCATCTCGAGGCGGAACTTGGACAGAACCAATCTAGGGCTCCAGCGGAGCTGTTCTGCCGGGGAAACTTCCCTCCCGGAGGGGGAAATCGAAGCCATCGTCATCACCAACGATCCTCTCATCGAGAGGGGTTCAATCTCCATCAACATCTTCACCAGTACCATCTCCTCTCAAACCCTAGTTCATCTCTTGTATTCGATCTTTGTCTCAAAACCTCAGATTGGTACCTGTGGGTTGCTAGTAGTGTTGATTACTCCTTGTAGTTGATGCTAGTTGGTTTACTTGGTGGAAGATCATATGTTCAGATCCTTAATGATAATTAATACTCCTATGATTATGAACATGAATATGCTTTGTGAGTAATTACGTTTGTTCCTGAGGACATGGGATAAGTCTTGTTATAAGTAATCATGTGAATTTGGTATTCGTTCGATATTTTGATGAGATGTATGTTGTCTCTCCTCTAGTGGTGTTATGTGAACGTCGACTACATGACACTTCACCACTATTTGGGCCTAGAGGAAGGCATTGGGAAGTAATAAGTAGATGATGGGTTGCTAGAGTGACAGAAGCTTAAACCCTAGTTTATGCGTTGCTTCGTAAGGGCCTGATTTGGATCCATATGTTTCATGCTATGGTTAGATTTATCTTAATTCTTCTTTTGTAGTTGCGGATGCTTGCGAGAGAGGTTAATCATAATTGGGAGGCTTGTCCAAGTAAGGACAGCACCCAAGCACCGGTCCACCCACATATCAAATTATCAAAGTAACGAACGTGAATCATATGAGCATGATGAAAACTAGCTTGACAGAAATTCCCATGTGTCCTCGGGAGCGCTTTGCTTTATATAAGAGTTTGTCCAGGCTTGTCCTTTGGTACAAAAAGGATTGGGCCACCTTGCTGCACCTTTGTTACATCTGTACTTGCTATCCGTTACGAATTATCCTATCACAAAACTATCTGTTACCGATAATTTCAGTGCTTGCAGAGAATACCTTACTGAAAACCGCTTGTCATTTCCTTCTGCTCCTCGTTGGGTTCGACACTCTTACTTATCGAAAGGACTACGATAGATCCCTTATACTTGTGGGTCATCACTTGACCATGAGGCTTATCTCTTCATTGGTGACAAGGTTGTTGCTTGAAGTTGCGGGAGCATCACTTGTGGCTTTGTAAGCACCGCTAGACTTGTTGTGAAGCTCTTCTTTGTCTTTGAGTGTCATCTCATGAGCAACAATCCTTTCAATGACTTCCATAGGCTTGAGATCTTTGTAGTTGGGCATCATTTGGATCAATGTGCACACGGTGTCGTATCTCTCATCCAAAGCTCTAAGTATCTTCTTGATGATGAATTTGTCGGTCATTTCTTCGCTTCCTAAGCCGGCAATCTCATTGGTGATGAGAGCTAGCCTAGAGTACATCTCTGCGACTCCTTCACCATCCTTCATCTTGAACTTGTCAAGCTGACTTTGAAGAACATCCAACATGGATTCTCTCACGGACTCGGTTCCTTCGTGCATATCAACCAAAGTATCCCAAATCTCTTTTGCATTCTCAAGACGGCTGATTTTGTTGAATTCTTCGGGGCATAGGCAGTTGAAGAGAATATCGCATGCTTGAGCGTTGTATTGCAACATCTTCAATTCATCCACGGTCGCTTCACGATCCGGTTCCTTTCCATCACCAAAGAATTCACCTTGCAAGCCAACACGAACAACAGCCCATATGGCGGGGTTATGACCAAGAATATGCATTTTCATTTTGTGCTTCCAACTAGCAAAATTAGTGACATCAAAGTACGGACCTCTACGATGATAATTTCCCTCACTAGACGCCATACTCTCCTAGGTTGTGAGACCAATGCAATGGAGACGAAAGCTCTGATACCACTTGTAGGACCGAAAGTATGTCTAGAGGGGGGGTGATTAGACTACTTGACCAAATAAAATTTCTACCTTTTCCCAATTTTTAGTGTTGACAGATTTTAGCATTCATAGCAAGTCAAGTACACCCTACACATGCATGTCAAAGAGTATAGCAGCGGAAAGTAACAACAAGCATGAGTACAAAGGAAGGGTAGGAGAATCAAACGCAATTGTAGACACGATGATTTTTCCCGTGGTTTCGATAGGTGGTGCTATCGTGCGTCCACGTTTATGGAGTCTTCAACCCACGAAGGGTAACGGTCGCGAGAGTCCACGGAGGGCTCCACCCATAAGGGTCCACGAAGTAGCAACCTTGACTATTCCATAAGGACTTCCGTCCACGAAGGACTAGCCTCACTATGGGTAGATCTTCACGAAGTAGGCGATCTCCTTGCCCTTACAAACTTCTTGGTTCACTCCACAACACGAAGTAGGAGGCTCCCAAGCGACACCTAATCAATCTAGGAGGCACCACCCTCCAAAAGGTAATAGGCTCGGCAATGTCGATGAACTCCTTGCTCTTGTGCTTCAAGATGATAGACTCCTCAACACACAATCACTCTCTCATAGATTTGGCTTGGTGGAAGAGATGGGATTGGTGGAAAGCAACTTGGGGAGGCTAGAGATCAAGATTCATATGGTTGGAATGGAATGGCATGATCTCAACACATGAGTAGGTGGCTCTCTCTTAGAAAACTGGATGGGGCAAGTATGGAATAGTTCTGAGTGCTTCTCTTTCGAGTGGGTGGTGGTGAAGGGGTATATATAGGCATCTCCAAAAATCCAACCGTTACACACAAAATGACCAACTCGGTGACACCGATGTGTTAATCTCGGTGGTACCGAGTTGCTCCAAAGGTAGCAACTTTTGAATCTCGGTGAGACTGATATATAAAACTCGGTTGCACTGATAAGGTGACCAACGGTCAGATTGCCCAATCTCGGTGACGCTGATTCAACAAACTCGGTGGTACCGATTTTGTGAAACTGCGTAACAGAAAGTTGGCAACCCAAACTCGGTGGCACCGAAGCAGAATCGGTTGCACCGAAAGGCTAGGGTTTGGCTTAGGTCTGTCTGAGTCTGGGAATCGGTGGCACCGAGTGGAAATTGTTGGTTGCACCGATTTTGGATATTTGACTTAGGACAGACTTTTGTGGAAGAGCTTGTTGGTGTTTTTGGCGACTATCACTTGTGCACGTATGAGCATTTTGTTCACCAACAGTACCTTACCCCCTTTTAAAAGTATTGGCTTTCCTATGGACTCAAAGTGATTTCTCACAAAGTAAAATGTAGAGTCCTCTTGCTTGAAGCTTTGCCAATCCATTTCCTTGCATCTTGGGTTATTTCCACAATCTCCACAAACCTTTTGCCAACCCATCAGTGAACTTTTCCTGAAATATACTTAGTGGAAACATTAGTTCAATGACTTATATGTTGTTATTAATTACCAAAACCACCAAGGGAGCAAATGTTCTTTCACAGAGGCATTGTCGCCTCCACTGTGGCCATGCAGTCGCTGACCGTCGACGCGACGGGGGCCGCTGTAGCCACGCGTGCTCTGACCGCGGCACCGGGGGCACTGTTGATACACCGGGCGTTAGGTCACCGTCCGGCATGGCGCGGGGATGGGACGGGAGCTGACCCGTCGGCTAGAAGGCTAGGGGTCTCCGCCCCCGGCTAGCTGGCTGGGCACAGCCGGCCGCGCAGAGCCGGACTACAGGGAGAGGCGGATCGCCCTGTAGTCATTTTTCGAAAAGTTGGAGCAGTGACCCAGCTAAGGCTACCCTAGGGTTATCCCCCCGACAAGGATCAGGTTCACTATTACCTTGTAAATCTGCTGCTGATGTGCAACAAGGAGAAGGGAAAAGACTCTACTTTGGATGTTTCCCACATTATGTGGAAGGAGGTTCGTTCAGCTGTACTTGACCGGAAGGTGCCCATCTATGGCCCCTGTATCTTTAAGCTGATTGAAGACACTTGGGTTGCGACGTTCCCTGGCGAGCCTATTGTAACTTGGAACATGGTGCATCATGGTATCCTGAAGCTTTGTGTGAAGGAGAATTGGGGCGTTGCAGCTTCTGGCCCTGAAATTGCACCCATGGACTCTAATGATGATGAGGAGCCAGATTACAGAGATGACACTTATGCTCCACCTTCTGAGACCGTTCCGTCGTGGGCTGCCAAGCTCTCTACAAAGATGAAGTCCCTTTGGTGTTTCCAGGCAAAGGGTCAGTACAAAGCTCATGTGGCGGACAAGAAGGCCCGCAGCCGCGACAAGTTGATCATGAGGAAGATTGGACTAGAAGTTCTCAGCGGCTCTGAGGACAGGATCACTGATGAGGAGGTATGGATCAACAGGAACTGTCTGTGGACTGAGTCAGAGGAGGAGGATTCACATGAGGAGCAGGATGCTGACGAGCATGATGATGAGGACGATTGAGCACTTCTGTGGACTTGCCATCACTTCGGATCATTTTTTTAGTCCTCTGTCCCTTTTTGGCATCTCGATGCCAAAGGGGGAGAGAGTGTTAGGGATTGGTCGGGTGCTCTCTATGTTGGTTTTTCTATATTTGTGTGTGAACTCTTCTATCGCTTGTTTTGGTTTGATTTGTGCTTGTGAGACCTAAAAGACCAAGTCGGTGTGAGACATATGCTATCCCTCTATTATCTTCATATTTCTTATTATGTGAGGTATGCTTATATTGTGCCCTTATGTCTATGCTCACATAACCTATCTTGCATACATGTCTAGTGTTCATTTTATCATGCAAGTAGTTGCCAGTCTATAAAATATAGGGGGAGTATTGATCCTAGTGTGTGTACTTTGCATTCCAAAATCATATCTAAGAATAGTGCACGCATCTAGGAGGAGCTCGCCTA
Organism: Elymus sibiricus; assembly: GCA_039707655.1. NCBI lineage: Eukaryota > Viridiplantae > Streptophyta > Magnoliopsida > Poales > Poaceae > Elymus > Elymus sibiricus. Next base: position 470,500,719 of record CM077669.1, read on the forward strand.
TATTTTGTAGATTTTGGGTTTTGCTTTGTTTCGTATGATATCCTCTATGCAAATCCCGTGTTGTCATCAATCCACCAAAAAGGGGGAGATTGTAAGGGCATATTTCTACCCTATTAGTTTTGGTGATTGATGACAATGCTTTTGCGGACTAACCGGGTGTAGTAAACTTTCAGAGATTATCAGGTGGCATGACACGATTATTCTCCCCTCGGTGATTAAAAAGAGAAGACGAGTTGTTTCTGTCGATTTTGTGTTGGTGGACCGGAGTCGTAGGAAATCCGTACTATCAAGAGGGGGTCCGCATTTGGAAAGGTTGGGTGGAATCAAATGTTGGGGAACGGAGCATGAATTTCAAAAAAATTCCTACGCTCACGCAAGATCTATCCATGGAGATGCATCGCTACGAGAGGGGAGAGTGTGTCTACGTACCCTCGTAGACCGTTAGCGGAAGCGTCTCACAACGCGGTTGATGTAGTCGAACAATCCTTCGAGCTCCACCGATCGAGTACCGAACGTACGGCACCTCTGAGTTCTACACACGTGCAGCTCGATGACGATCCTCGCCTTCTTGATCCAGCAAGACGTCGAGGAAGTAGATGAGTTCTGTCAGCACGACGGCGTGGCGACGGTGACGGTGAAGTGATTCCGGCAGGGCTTCGCCTAAGCTCTCCGAAAATATGACCGAGGTGGAAAACGGTGGAGGGGGGCACCTCACACGGCTAAGGATCAATGATCTTGTGTGTTCTAGGGTGCCCCCTTGCCTCCATATATAAAGGAGGAGAGGGGGAGGCCGGCCGGCCCATGTAGGGCGCGCCAAGAGAGAGGAGCCTTACTAGGACTCCAAGTCCTAGTAGGATTCCACTTGGTGGAAGGGGGAAGAAGGAAGGAGAGGGAGAGAGAAAGGAAAGAGGGAGCTGCGCCCCCTCCCCTAGTCCAATTCGGTTTGGGCAAGGGGGGGCGCGCGCCTCCTCACGTGGCCTGCCTCTCTTTTTCCCGTATGGCCCAATAAGGCCCATTACTTCTCCCGGTGAATTCCCGTAACTCCCTGGTACTCCGAAAAATACCCGAATCACTCGGAACCTTTCCGATGTCCGAATATAGCCTTCCAATATATGAATCTTTACCTCTCGACCATTTCCAGACTCCTCGTCATGTCCGTGATCTCATCCGGGACTCCGAACAACATTCGGTCACCAATCACATAACTCATATAATACTATATCGTCATCGAACCTTAAGTGTGCGGACCCTACAGGTTCGGGAATGATGTAGACATGACCGAGACGACTCTCTGGTCAATAACCAACAGCGGAACCTGGATGCTCATATTGGTTCCTACATATTCCACGAAGATCTTTATCGGTGAACCTCATATGTCAACATACGTTGTTCCCTTTGTCCGGCAGTATGTTACTTGCCCGAGATTCGATCGTCGGTATCCAATACCTAGTTCAATCTCGTTACCGGCAAGTCTCTTTACTCGTTCCGTAATACATCATCTTGCAACTAACTCTTTAGTCACGGTGCTTGCAAGGCTTCTATGATGCTGTATTACCGAGAGGGCCCAGAGATACCTCTCCGATAGTCGGAGTGACAAATCCCAATCTCGATCCATGCCAACTCAACAAACACTTTCGGAGATACCTGTAGTGCACCTTTATAATCACCCAGTAACGTTGTGACGTTTGATACACCCAAAGTATTCCTACGGTATCCGGGAGTTGCATGATCTCATGGTCAGAGGAACGTGTATTTGACATAGTGAAAGCAATAGCAATAAACTGAACGATCATTTGCTATGCTAACGGTTGGGTCAAGTACATCACATCATTCTCCTAATGATATTATCCCGTTATCAAATGACAACTCATGTCCATGGTCAGGAAATCTTGACCATCTTTTGATCAACGAGCTAGTCTAGTAGAGGCTTACTAGGGACTCAGTATTTGTCTATCTATTCACACATGTATTAAGTTTCCGGTCAATACAATTCTAGCATGAATAATAAACCATTATCATGAACGGAGAAATATGATAATAAACACTTTATTAATTGCCTCTAGGGCATATTTCCAACAGTCTCCCACTTGCACTAGAGTCAATAATCTAGTTTACATCTCCATGTAATTAACATCCAATCAGTTTTAGGGCTGATTATGTTTTGCTTGTGAGAGAGGTTTTAGTCAACGGGTCTGCAATATTCAGATCCGTGTGTTCTTGGCAAATTTCTATGTCATATGTAGATGCTGCTACCACACTCTGCTTGGAGCTACTCCAAAAACGACTGTCCCACTTTACGTATCCGGTCTGAGACTCATAGTCTTTCGGATCGGTGTTTAAAGCTTGCATCGACGTAACCCTTTTACGACGAACTCTTTATCACCTCTATTCCCGAGAAATTCTTCCTTAGTCCTTTTCAGGTACTTCAGGATATTCTTGACCGCTGTCCAGTGATCTACTCCTGGATCACTTTGGTACCTTCCCACCAAGCTAATAGCGAGGCATACATCAGGTCTAGTACACAGCATGGCATAAAAAATAGAGCCTATGGCTGAGGCATAGGGGATGACACTCATCTTCTCTTTGTCTTCTGCCGTGGTCGGGCTTTGAGTCTTACTCAATCTCACACCTTGCAATACAGGCAAGAACCCTTTCTTTGACTGATCCATTTTGAACTTCTTCAAAATCTTGTCAAGGTATGTGCTTCGTGAAAGTCCTATGAGGCGTCTCAATCTATCTCTATAGATTTTGATGCCTAACATGTAAAACAACCTTTACCTAGATTTTCAAGTCTTACTCCACTTCACACCAGGCAAGAACTCATTTCTTTGACTTGATCCTATTTTGAACTTCTTCAAAAACTCATCAAGATGTGTGAACTTTTATCAGGCGTTTTGATCTATCTCCATAGATCTCGATGCCCAATCCATGGATAACTCAAAAACAGGTTTTTATTGAAAACCTCCTTTCAATTCTTTATGCTTTCCAGAAATTCTACATCATTTCCAATCAACAATATGTCATCCACATATACTATTAGAAATGCTATAGAGCTCCCACTCACTTTCTTGTAAATACAAGTTTCTCCATAAACTTGTATAAACCCAAACGCTTTGATCACTTCATCAAAGCGAGTATTCCAGCTCCAAGATGCTTGCACCAGTCCATAGATGGATCGCTGGAGCTTGCATATTTTGTTAGCGCCTTTAGGATCGACAAAATCTTCCCGCTGTATCATATACAATTCTTCCTTAAGGAATCCGTAAAGGAATGCCGTTTTGACGTCCATTTGCCAGATTTCATAATCATAAAACGCGGCAATTGCTAACATAATTCTGACAGACTTTAGCATCGCTACGGGTGAGAAAGTCTCATCGTAGTCAACTCCTTGAACTTGGTGATAACCTTTAGCAACAAGTCGAGCTTTATAGACGGTGATATTACCATCAGCATCCGTCTTCTTCTTAAAGATCCATTTATTTTCAATAGCTCGCCGTTCATCGGGCAAGTCTACCAAAGTCCACACTTTGTTCTCATACATGGATCCAATCTCGGATTTCATGGCCTCGAGCCATTTGTCGGAATCCGGGCTTGCCATCGCTTCTTCATAGTTCGAAGGTTCATCGTTGTCTAGCAACATGTCCTCCAAGACTGGATTTCCGTACCACTCTGGTGTGGAACGTGTCCTGGTTGACCTTCGAAGTTCAGTAACAACTTGATCCGAAGTTTCATGATCATCATCATTAACTTCTTCTCTGGTCTGTGTCGATGTCACAGAAATTTCTTTCTGTGGCATACTACTATCCAGAGGAGGTACAATTACCTCATCAACTTCTACTTTCCTCCCACTCACTTCTTTCGAGAGAAACTCCTTCTCTAGAAAGGATCCATTCTTTAGCAACAAAAACTTTTCCTTCGGATCTGTGGTAGAAGGTGTACCCAATAGTCTCTTTTGGGTATCATATGAAGACGCACTTATCCGCTTTGGGTTCGAGCTTATCTGGCTGAAGCCTTTTGACATAAGCATCGCATCCCCAAACTTTCAGAAACGGCATCTTAGGTTTCTTGCAAACCACAGTTCATATGGTGTCATCTCAATGGATTTAGACGGTGCCCTTCTTTAAAGTGAATGCAGCTGTCTCTAATGCATAACCCCAAAATGATAGTGGCAAATCGGTAAGAGACATCATAGAACGCACCATATCCAATAGAGTATGATTATGACATTCGGACACACCATTACGCTGTGGTGTTCCATGTGGCGTGAGCTGTGAAACAATTCCACATTGTCTTAAGTGATTGCCAAACTCGTAACTCAAATATTCTCCTCCACGATCAGATCGTAAGAACTTTATTTTCTTGTTACGATGGTTCTCTCCTTCACTCTGAAATTCTTTGAACTTTTCAAATGTTTCAGATTTATGCTTCATCAAGTAGACATAACCATATCTACTCAAATCATCAATGAACATGAGAACATAACGATATCCACCGCGCGCCTCAACACTCATCGGACCGCATACATCGGTATGTATTATTTCCAATAAGTTGGTTGCTCGCTCCATTGTTCCGGAGAACGGAGTTTTAGTCATCTTACCAATAAGGCACGGTTCACATGTCTCAAATGATTCATAATCAAAAAAACCATCTGCATGGAGTTTCTTCATGTGTTTAACACTGATATGACCTAAGCGGCAGTGCCACAAATATGTGGTACTATCATTATCTTTTGGCATTCGTGTTATGAACATATGTATTACTACGATCAAGATTCAATAAACCTTTCATTTTAAGTGCATGATCATCAATGATATTATCCAAATAAATAGAATAACAATTATTCTCTGAAATTGAATAACCGTCTTGCAATAAACACTATCAGATATAATGTTCATGCTTAACGCAAGCACCAAATAACAATTATTTAGGTTCATCACTAATCCTGAAGGTAGAGAGAGCGTGGCGATGGTGATCACATCAACCTTGGAGACACTTCCAATGCACATCGTCACCTCGTTCTTAGCTAGCCCTCGTTTATTCCGAAGCTCCATGTTTCAAGTTGTAAGCAACTGAACAAGTATCAAATACCCAGGTGCTCCTACGAGTACTAGTAAGGTACATATCAATAACATGTATATCAAATATCTTTGTTGACATTGCCAGTCTTATTATCTGCCAGTTACTTTGGGGAAGTTCCGCTCCCTGTGACATTTCCCTTTACAATGGGAGCACTAAGTCTCAGGTTTGGTTCAGCCTTGGGTTTCTTCGCGTGAGCGGCAACTGTTTTACCGTTCTTCTTGAAGTTCCCATTTCTTTCCCTTGCCCTTCTTGAAACTAGTGGTCTTATTAACCATCAACACTTGATGCTCCCTTTTTTTTTTATTTCTACATCCGCAGATTGTAGCATCGCGAATAGCTTAAGGATCTTCTATCCCTTGCATGTTTATAGTTCATCACGAAGATCCAGTAGCTTAGTGATAGTGACTAGAGAACTCTATCAATCACCACTTTATTCGGAAGTCTAACTCCCACTTGATTCAAGTGTTTGAAGTACTCAGACATTCTGAGTACATGCTCACTAACGGAGCTGTTCTCCTCCATCTTGTAGCTATAGAACTTGTCGAAGGTGTCATACCTCTCGACCCAGGTGTGAGCTTAAAAACAAATTTTCAGCTCTTGGAACATCTCATATGCTCCGTGTTTGCTAAAAACATATTTTGAGCTCCGGTTCTAAGCCGTAAAGTATGGCGCACTGAACTATCGAGTAGTCATCTTTTCTTGTCTGCCAGACGTTCATAACGTCCTCAGACGAAGCTGTAGGGGTATTTCACTGAGCGGTGCATTAAGGACATAAGCCTTCTGTGCAGCAGTGAGGAGAATCCTCAGATCACAGACCTAGTCCGCATAGTTGCTTCCATCAACTTTCAACTTCGTTTTCTCTAGGAACATAATAAAAACAGGGGAACTACAGCGCGGTCTATTGATCAACAACATAAATTGCAAAGATTATTTAGACTATGTTCATGATAATTGAAGTTCAATTAATCAAATTATTTAAGAACTCCCACTTAGATTAACATCCCTCAAGTTGTCTAAGTGTAACATGATCCACATCAACTAAGCCACGTCCGATCATCACGTGAGGTGGATTAGTTATCAATGGTGAACATCTTTCATGTTGATCATATCTACTATATGACTCATGTTCGACCTTTCGGTCTCTTGTGTTCCGAGGCCATATCTGTATATGCTAGGCTCGTCAAGTTTAACCCAAGTATTCTACGTGTGTAAAACTGGCTTACACCCGTTGTATGCGAACGAAAGAATCCATCACACCCGATCATCACGTGGTGCTTAGAAGCGTCGAACCTTCGCACCGGTGCATACTAGGGGAGAACACTTTATCTTGAAATTTAGTGAAGGGATCATCTTATAATGCTACCGTCGTCCTAAGCAAAATAAGATGCATAAAAGGATTAACATCACATGCAATTCAATATATGTGACATGATATGGCCATCATCGTCTTGTGCTTTTGATCTCCATCAGCCAAGCACCGTCATGATCTCCATCGTCACCGGATTGACACCACGATCTCCATCGTAGCGTCGTGACACCTTGATCTCCATCGCAGCGTCGTGGTCGTCTCGCCGGCTATTGCTACTACTACTACTACTGCTAACTCATAGCGGTAAAGAAAAGCAATTACATAGCGTTGGCATTGCATACAATAAAGAGACAACCATAAGGCTCCTGCCGGTTGCCTGATAACTTACAAAACATGATCATCTCATACAACAACTTATATCACATCATGTCTTGACCATATCACATCACCAGCATACCCTGCAAAAACAAGTTAGACGTCCTCTACTTTGTTGTTGCAAGTTTTACGTGGCTGCTACGGGTTTGCAAGAACCGTTCTTACCTACGCAAAACCACAACGTGGTGTAGTGATTGCTTTTTGATCTTCTAAAAGAACCCTCTTCATTGAAACCGATTCAACTAAAGTGAGAGAGACAGACACCCGCCAGTCACCTTTATGCAACGAGTGCACTTAGCGGTGAAACCCGTCTCGCGTAAGCGTACGCGTAATGTCGGTCCGGGCTGCTTCATCTCACAATACCGCCGAATCAAGTAACAACTAGTAACGGCAAGCAATATGTATACACCCACGCCCACAACTCACTTGTGTTCTACTCGTGCAAATCACATCTACGCATAGACCTGGCTCGGATGCCACTGTTGGGGAACGAAGCATGAATTTCAAAAAAATTCGTACGCTCACGCAAGATCTATCCATGGAGATGCATCGCTACGACAGGGGAGAGTGTGTCTACGTACCCTCGTAGACCGTTAGCGGAAGCGTCTCACAACGCGGTTGATGTAATCGAACAATCCTTCGAGCTCCACCGATCGAGTACCGAACGTACGGCACCTCCGAGTTCTACACACGTGCAGCTCGGTGACGATCCTCGCCTTCTTGATCCAGCAAGACGTCGAGGAAGTAGATGAGTTCTGTCAGCACGACGGCGTGGCGACGGTGACGGTGAAGTGATTCCGGCAGGGCTTCGCCTAAGCTCTCCGAAAATATGACCGAGGTGGAAAACGGTGGAGGGGGGCACCGCACACGGCTAAGGATCAATGATCTTGTGTGTTCTAGGGTTCCCCCTTGCCTCCGTATATAAAGGAGGAGAGGGGGAGGCCGGCCGGCCCCTGTAGGGCGCGCCAAGAGAGAGGAGTCCTACTAGGACTCCAAGTCCTAGTAGGATTCCACTTGGTGGAAGGGGGAAGAAGGAAGGAGAGGGAGAGAGAAAGGAAAGAGGGGGCTGCGCCCCCTCCCCTAGTCCAATTCGGTTTGGGCAAGGGGGCGCGCGCGCCTCCTCACGTGGCATGCCTCTCTTTTTCCCGTATGGCCCAATAAGGCCCATTACTTCTCCCGGTGAATTCCCGTAACTCCCCGGTACTCCGAAAAATACCCGAATCACTCGGAACCTTTCCGATGTCCGAATATAGCCTTCCAATATATGAATCTTTACCTCTCGACCATTTCGAGACTCCTCGTCATGTCCGTGATCTCATCCGGGACTCCGAACAACATTCGGTCACCAATCACATAACTCATATAATACTATATCATCATCGAACCTTAAGTGTGCGGACCCTACGGGTTCGGGAATGATGTAGACATGACCGAGATGACTCTCTGGTCAATAACCAACAGCGGAACCTGGATGCTCATATTGGTTCCTACATATTCCACGAAGATCTTTATCGGTGAACCTCATATGTCAACATACGTTGTTCCCTTTGTCCGGCGGTATGTTTCTTGCCCGAGATTCGATCGTCGGTATCCAATACCTAGTTCAATCTCGTTACCGGCAAGTCTCTTTACTCGTTCCGTAATACATCATCTTGCAACTAACTCTTTAGTCACGGTGCTTGCAAGGCTTCTGTGATGCTGTATTACCGAGAGGGCCCAGAGATACCTCTCCGATAGTCGGAGTGACAAATCCCAATCTCGATCCATGCCAACTCAACAAACACTTTCGGAGATACCTGTAGTCCACCTTTATAATCACCCAGTAACGTTGTGACGTTTGATACACCCAAAGTATTCCTACGGTATCCGGGAGTTGCATGATCTCATGGTCAGAGGAACGTGTATTTGACATAGTGAAAGCAATAGCAATAAACTGAACGATCATTTGCTATGCTAACGGTTGGGTCATGTCCATCACATCATTCTCCTAATGATGTGATCCCGTTATCAAATGATAACTCATGTCCATGGTCAGGAAATCTTGACCATCTTTTGATCAACGAGCTAGTCTAGTAGAGGCTTACTAGGGACTCAGTATTTGTCTATCTATTCACACATGTATTAAGTTTCCGGTCAATACAATTCTAGCATGAATAATAAACCATTATCATGAACGGAGAAATATGATAATAAACACTTTATTAATTGCCTCTAGGGCATATTTCCAACATCAAACATGTACACATTTGCACCGCTCCCTTTCCTGAAGCTTCTGTTCTTTCCCCCTCTCCCCTTCTCTCTCTAATAAGCGGAAGTACCGCTCTGATGAGCGGTAGTACCGCCCCAGCGGTACTGTCGCCCTGAAGTACTAAGCGAACTTCCGCTTAAGTTTTTCTTCTGGAATTTTAGATTTTCTGAGCGGAAGTACCGCTCCTCAGGAGTGGTAGTACCGCTCTGCCTAGTCCCGAGTCCCTCACAAGGGACCAAACATGTCGCTGGTCCCCCACGCCATAATAAGTGGAAGTACCGCTGATGAGGAGTGGTAGTACCGCTCCGGCGGCACTACCGCCTCCATGACTCTGTCAGCAGCGGGAAATGGCTAAGTCTGTGCTGCAAGCGGAAGTACTGCTCCCCTGAGCGGTACTACCGCCTATGCAATTATTGTGGGCAGAAAATGGCCAGATTTCTCCCCCCTATATAAGTGGGTCTTCTTCTCCAAAGCGAGTCACCTCTTTTCCCCCAAAAGCTCCATTGTTGCTCCTAAGTTCATTCTTGCCCGACCTCTCTCCCTAGCCATCGATACTTGTTAATGCTCTAGGGTTTGGAGGAGAAGGCCTTGATCTACACTTCCACCAAGATAAATTTGATTCCCCCCACTAATCCCTTGCGGATCTTGTTACTCTTGGGTGTTTGAGCACCCTAGACGGAAGAGGTCACCTCGAAGCCATATTCCATTGTGGTGAAGCTTCATGGTGGTGTTGGGAGCCTCCAATTAAGTTGTGGAGATTGCCCCAACCTTGTTTGTAAAGGTTTGGTCGCCGCCTTCAAGAGCACCACTAGTGGAAACACGACATCTCGCATTGTGTGAGGGCGTGAGGAGAATACGGTGGCCTTAGTGGCATCTTGAGGAGCATTGTACCTCCACACCGCTCTAACGGAGAAGCACTTCCCCTCAAAAGGAAGGAACTCCGATAACACATCCTCGTGTCCATCGGCTCCACTTGTGCTTACTTCTTACCTTTAACTTGAGCAAGCTTTACTTATATTGTATCATTTGTTTGCTTGTGTTGTTATTGTTGTTAGCATCATATAGGTTGCTCACCTAGTTGGATATCTAGACAACCTATTTGTTGCTAAACCTTTTTTTCTAAAGATAAGTTAAAAACTGGTAGTTGCCTATTCACCCCCCTCTAGTCAACCATATCGATCCTTTCAACACTAATGTGGATAACTTTCTTGACGAAGAAGGCATCTCACATGAGTTCTTGGCTACGTACACACCTCAACAAAATGGAGTTGTTGAGAGGAAGAACCGGACTCGCATAGAGATGGCTAGAACGATGCTCGACGAATACAAGACGCCAAGACACTTTTTGGGGGAAGTCGTGGAAACACCTTGTCATGCTACAAAACGACTCTACCTACTCAAGCTTCTTGGTAAAACGGCATACGAGATGCTCACCGGTAACAAACCCCAAGTTGGATACTTTCGAGTATTCGGCTCAAAGTGCTACATTCTTGATAAGCATTGTCGTTCTAAATTTGCTCCTAAATCTCATGAAGGTTTCCTACTTGGTTACGGATCAAACTCTCACACACACCGTGTCTACAACAACTTCACTCGAAAGGCTGAAGAGACGGTAGGTGTGAAGTTTGATGAGACTAATGGTTCGCAAGTCGAACACTTGCCAAATGATGTAGGAGATAAGGAACCTTCATAAGCCATTCAAGATTTGTCCATCGGCAAGATACGTCCCATGGAGGTGAAGGAAAGCACTTCATCAACACAAGTGGAAGCTCCTACCTCGCGTCAAGGCCAACCACAAAACGACATGGAGGCATCCACAAGCGGTACATGATAAGATGAATAGGAGGAAGAAGTACATAGAGATGATCCACCTCAACCTCCTTCACCACCCCCTCAAGGGAACGACACCTTCAACAACAACGAAGAGGAAGATGATGATGAGGAAGCTCCAACATCCAACAAGCAAAAGCTGTCACGAGTTCGAGAAAGAGCGAACCAGAATCATCCCTTAGAGAAAATATTCGGCGACATACAAACCGGGAATCACTCGCTCTAAAACTCGTTTAGCTAACTTTTGTGAGCATTACTCATTCATCTCTAGTATTGAGCCTATGAAGGTAGAAGAAGCACTTGAAGACCCGGATTGGGTGAATGCTATGTATAAAGACTTACACAACTTCGAAAGGAATGAAGTGTGGACACTAGTGGAGAAGCCCAAGGATGAGCACAACATCATTGGAACAAAATGGGTCTTTCAGAACAAGCAAGATGAAGATGGTCAAGTGGTACACAACAAGGCACGTCTTGTAGCTCAAGGTTACACTCAAGTTGAAGGTATGGACTATGGCGCGACTTGGGTGTTTAATTTGGCCACTGTACGCTAGCTCATCTGGTAGTGCCCTAAGAACGAGATACGTCGGCTCCTATCAGGATCTGACCTGTCGGGCGATCTTGCTGGATTGTCTTACCTTTAACAAACGTCTTGTGCACCGGGAGTCTTAGGATACTACGGGTTACCCCATGGTTGAGGTTTTCCATCGCAACTTGTGGTTAGTTTGTGATGGATGAGTTGGAGCACCCCTGTAGGGTTAAATCTTTCGAAAAGCCGTGCCCGCGGTTATGTGGCAACTTAGAAATTTATAATACCCGGTAATAGAAAACTTGAAGTAAATCCAATTAAAATAAACCAACCATGTGTGTAACTGTGATCGTCTCTTTTCGAGGGAGTTCGAGAAGAGAACATGGTGGGGTTATGTTTGACTCGTAAGTAGGTCTTCACGATCACTTCTTGATCATTACTAGCTCACGTTCGTTCATGCGTAGATCACTCTTCTTATTCTTGTACTCGTAAGTTAGCCAAATATAAAATGCTTAGTGCTGCTGCAACCTCACCACTTAACCATACCTCGCCTAATAAGCTTTGCTAGTCTTGATACCCTTGGTAATGAGATTGCTGAGTCCCCGTGGCTCACAGATTCCTACAACAACAGATGTAGGTACAGGTAATACGATGCGTTGACGTGAGAGAGGTGCTTGTTCATTTGGAGTTCTTATTCTTCTTCATCGAGCATAGGATGGGATCCAGGTCGGCGGCCTGGGATTAGCAAGGGTGGACGTTGTCTTCTTTTTCATTTGATTTCATCCATAGTTGGATCCTGATCTTCTGTATGATGAATGTGATGTATTGATGTATTGAGATATTTATGTTGTAGCATGTGGCGAGTGTAAGACAATTCCATATACTCATCTCGCCTTTACATGTATTGTGACGATTTCCACTCTTGTGGAGCGACCCGAAATGCGCTTCTATCCTTATCGAGGCCCTCAAGTCGCCGCGAGGATAGTAGTGCATTTTGGGCGTGACACGAGCATAGAGAAGCGCCTTGGGCTTTAGGTGCTCCTTCTCCTCGGCCCTGGAGGCCACTCTCACATTCAAAGATGCCCGATCACGCGCGCGTCAGGCATCGGCGGGGAAGTTGACATGTGCCATTTGCCCCTGGTACTCAATCGCCATGGCATCGTAGGTGCGCGCCGCCTCATCGGTCGTGGTGGACATGCCAAGCCATTGCTTTTTGCCCGTGTTCGGGTTGCTGATCTGCGCCGCCCACTTTCCCATGACCACTGAAACACCGTGGAACTTCGCGTGCAGCATGTTCCCTAACTTGTCCGCCGAGAGATAACTCTTTGAAAGAGAAGACAAAAATTAAATATTGATTTTTTTAGAAAAGAAGGAAGACCCCCGACCTCTGCATCTTGGCGATGCATGCAACCACTTTATTAATTATTCACAAAGACGTTACAAAGTAACACATCAGTTAGTCTAATAAGTCTGAAGCCACCATCTTGACAACGTCTATCGCTACTCCTATCCACTTGATGAAGGGGTGCCGATAGCCCGAGCTGAATACCAAATAGACCTCGCACCATAGCCTAACACCTAAAATCGGAGGCCCTAACCAAGCTACATTGTTGGGTCTGGGGCACACGCCGGTCCGGCGCACTCTCATAGGCCGCCGCCGCCGTCTTCCACCGATCCATCTTTAGAGTTGTACTAACGCGTCAACCTTGCCAGGCCTAGCTGCCGTCGACGCCAAGAACCTCCACCATCCTACCCTCGTCCATCATCGCGCACCCACCGTCAAGACTCCGCTGCTCAATGCCGCCGAGACCAGCCATTGTCGTCGTGCCAGATGCCACGCCGCTCCTCCTTCATGAACACCACCACTGCCATTGGTCCCATCCCCTCCGTCTGCAGTTCCTCTTACCGAGTACCCGAAGGTCCCAGGCGGCGCCTCCAAGAAGGGCATGACACACACAGTGCCGCCGCCGCCCAATCCGAGGAGATTTTGGGTCTTCACCCGAGCATGGGGTCGGGGTGGAGAGAAGGGACCTCGACGGCGCCTGCAAGGAGGAAAACGACGACCTTGGTCGTCGCCACCGTATGAATGAGCGAGTCATCTAGAGTTTTCTCCGGTCCGATGTCACCTCTACCAGCCCCCGCGAACGCACCGAGGTCGACGACCAGGACCGCAAGCCACCAAGTGCAGCGGGAGAGAGCTTGCAGCGGGGAGGAAATCCACCGGCAACTCACCGCCCACGCGGTCAAGACGCCGTCCATCCACCACTCACGAGCGCCGCCAGCCGAGGGCGCCCTCGCCATGCCTATCGGGGCCGCCGCCCCAAGTCCAGATTCCTACGCGATGACCGAAGCGACGAGATCCCCCGCCGCGTGGCCCACGTCGTCGCCCAAGCCTGTCGCCGCCCAAGCATGCCACTGTCAGGACCCGCCACGCTGCCAGAAGACCCACATCCCATCGATCTAGGCGTCAGTGCACCACCGCAAACCCGCCGCCGCCGGGAATCACCGCGCCATCGGGAGGGCCGCACAGCACGAATCTAGGCGCCCGCGCCGCCCGCGGATCCGGTAGAGGGAGTAGAGGCCCTCCGCCACCGCCATCGCACGCACGGGCTTTGCCCGGCGCCAACCATCGACAGTGGCAGAGGGGCAGGTGAGCGCTGGAGGAGGTCTAGGCGGCGGCAGCTGGGACCTCCTGTGTCGTCCACGAGGAAGGCAACGCGAGAGGCAGTCCGTCCAAAGAAATTAAAAATTGATGGAAAAATGGGAATGATCTTTGCTATAAATTAGAGGAGGAGAAGAGGAAGGACGCCCCTCTACGGTGTGTCAACCAAGGGAGCACTTCCATAGTTCCAGCAGCACCACGGTCATAGTTTAAACATCTCAACCACAAAGTAATAAAATATAATTTATCCTTCTAATGTTCATCAAGTCTACAGAGTCTCGTAAATGCTAACGAACTAGTACAACGATGGCGCCCTGCTCTGGCTTTGCTGGCGCTTTGTGTCTATGTACCACGGCGACATGGACAGAGAGAGGGGTGCTTACCATGGCATCGACGAGGACGGCGAGGGCAGGCGATGGTGACGGGGACGACGAACATAAAGGCAATGATGAATGCGAGGGTGATGGTGGCGTTGGGGACGACGATGGCGGCGGGCCGAGGTCGACGGTGGCAACACGAGATTAGGGAAAAAATGAGGATAGAGTTTGTTTGGATAAGGCAACTCTGGTGCAGGTGTGAGCGGTCTTGTGTAGTGCTAGAAATCCAGTGGCAACACAAAATGCCCGCCACAGCTAGTCATCTACGAGTGGCGGGCATCTCTTTGTCCTGCCACAACTCAACTTTTTACACATCTATTATATCGCATGGTTATGTTCTAATCATCATGTTAGCTTCAAACTTTTCTACGAATATATAGTACACATCATTAGAAGTCCCAAGCTCAAATTTGGATACTTTTTGAGTTAGTTTAGTATTTTTGAAGCATTAACTACTTTTCCGGTCACTAAGAAGGGTAAAATGCTCTCCGGTTCAACAAAGCGTGCAAACAAGCTCCGAATGGGACAAAACCTGTGAGGGTGTCTTCATTGTCTCCTGTAAGGTATTGTAAAAATTTGAGAGCGTTACGACGAAAACTTGATGCACTTCGTATATAAATTGAACTCACTCCGATGAAGTGCTAGGATTTCAAACCGAAACCGTCGCCTTCCACACACAACTCAATTCTTTTTCATGATTTTAACTTCAAACTTTTTATGTGAATAATACACAGCATTGGAAGTTCCATGCTCAAATTTGGCCATTTTTTTAGTTGGTTTTCTATTTTCAAAGCATTATCTGACTTTTCGTCCACTAAAAAGGGCAAAATGCTCTTCGGTTCAACAAAGAATGCAAAGAAGCTCCGAAAAGGATCATTTTTTTCTATGTTTAGTAAATATGATTTTTCAAGGATACCCGTGAGTGAAGATATGGGTGGTGGGTGGGTGGTCCATTATACCCACTGGTGCTAACTTTTGGAAATTTTGAATATTTTTGGCGCGCATCGTCGAAATATTGCTGTGGCGGGCAAGATTTTCGCCCTCTACTGGTGCATGATAAACCACTAGTGGACGCTTGTTTGTTGCCCGCCACGGCTGCTTTAATCTCACGAGTAAATTTATAAATGTTTATGAGCGGCAGGTGGTTGTTTTTGCCCGGCACTATTGGCAACACAACAGTGGCAGGCGAACTTTTGTACCCGTGAATGATAGTTTTCCAAATTAGCAGTGGTCGGTGCCCTGCCAGCCTGCCACTAAAGTGAGGCCACCTATAATCCTTTCCCAGTTGGGAGGGCGGGATGTGGGCGTACAGACCGCCGCCATGTACGTGCATGACCACCAAGTCCCTCCCAAAGCCCTCTCCACATGAAGCGGTTGCCGCACATTCATGCGGTCAAGCCACTGCAGAGCGAGACATGACTTCACACGGCATTGATGTCGGTCAGAGCGGGCAGCGTCGCTTCAATTCCCACACGGCGACCGAGAAGCCTACTCCTGACCTGTGTGCCACATTGAAACCGGTTGCCCATCCGTTCTTCCGGCCGCGCCTATTGAAGCACGGCTCCAACGCCGTCCACACCAGACCTCACATCCCCGCCTTTCCGCTCACTGCTTCTCTCTATCTTCGCTCACCGTCAACGACGATGTTGAAATCGTGGTTCTCCACGCCAACAGGTGGTGGCTACAGATCTCCTACTGGATTTGGATCTTGGCGCTGCCATTGTCTTTCTCTGAGGACATTGTCCTCCATGGTGCTCGGCTCCTCCGGGAAGGACGAGAATATCCTCTCTGGCGACGAGGAGGAGCAGGAGTCGCCGCGAAGGCAACAACGACGGACAAGAAGTACCAGGCACAAATAGAAATCATGCTGGAGCGATCGCTCAAGTACCGCGGTCCAGCGCCGCCCGGCCAGGCATATATGATACCGTCCACCACGAATTAATTTAGTTTTTTAGGTTTTAGTTAAACGGATGAAATATCATCCGATTTATGTAAATCGTATCAAATTTGTGGTTGTTTGCATCAATTTTGTCGTGTTTGCATGAATTACGTCTGAATTTGTTTGTATTATGTATGAAAGTGTACAGCAAGCGTTGGATAACCGGCTTCTGTATCATCGTCCGTTGACACGTCCAAACACGTCGATGGAGGCCAGCGTTGGAGATGCCCCAGGTATACTGGCTAAAATGAGGAGCAGTGACTGTTGGGAGAGAATCGGTGAAATGATTGATCATTGCAGGCAGGAGCATCCCAGATCATTGCCTGGCTGAACAAATAGTACACATTTCATGGCGTACACAGCTATTCATACGGAACTTGTCCAAGGGATCATCGATCATGTCATCCATAATGCATCTGGTCGCGCTTTGTCTTCGGAATCACGGTTAGGCCCCAGACCCTGGCAACACCTGGCCGAAGTGGGGCACCATCAGTCCGCCTTCTGCGCCCAGGTGCTCCCACGTCAGAAAAGATCAAAAGATACGTGATGTGCCAGCTGGAGTATCCAAGATCATGCGGTTCCTTGATCCTTATCTGCTAACGTGGCTTTCTGAACCATTGAACAATTCTCTGATGAAATGTAAGATAAGCCAAAGGATAATCTGTTTGCTTAGTTTCACATAATTAGTAGGGCTGGATATTAAACGCATTAAGGCGCGGTAGCATGGTGGCCAACCAGCTACGCCACGTGACGCATGCTGGTTGGTTGCGGTGAGAAAATTTCTGATTTTTTAAGAGGTTTTTTTGAAACGAAAGTGATCCTTTTTTCTTTTTCATTTTAAGAAAAGTTTTTTCTAGGCTTTTTTTCAGATGGATATGATGTCCACGTGAAGTGAGAATGCTTTTTTTTTAATTTCGAGATGAAGGTGAGATACGCGCATCTTCCTCTTAAGTGGCCCGCAATGACGGACCCAACCACTAGTTTGTTTTACCGTCTGGACTATTATTATTTTCACTTTGGTATTTTTTCATCCTTAACCTCTGATCTGTTGTGCATCCTCGTCATGTGGGTCATCCCTTCTTCCTTCTTTTCTGTCTTCATCGTATATTCACCACCAGCCAGACCACAACAAGGTGTTGCGACGTCTTTCTTCTGCATGTCTGAAGAGTTCACGAGTACCTGTCAGCCGCATACTTGCATATTACATCACAGAGTCGGGACTGCTTCCAATGGGAGTCTCGAGCAAACATAACAGGTCACATACAGTTCCAAAGAAGAAGATAAAATGCAGTTCTAGTATATTGAGTAATGGAAACAACAACTCGTAGCATCTAGAATTCAAAATTACAAACCTAATGTAATGAATCAGATAAACGGCCGCGTGATGAAAATAAAACGTCATGCCGCTGTCCAGCCACGCGAAAAACCAGCTCTAATCCCAGGAAAAGTATGAAGATCATTATTAGGGCATATCCAACGGCCAACCCTCAAAACTGAACACCGTATTTGTCCACACACAAGAAGGGGGTGAGAACCAGTCCGCAAACACGGATACGGGGGCCGGCCATCCAAAGCTGTCCGCATACGTCTGGTCACATTTTGGACGAATTTTAATGAAAATGAACAAATTTGATGCATATTCAAACGCATCGGACAATATTCATTCATACTTGGATATTTACATAAAACCGGATGCTGTTCATCTATACCGAAGAAAAATCATTACATTTAGACATATTTCAATTAGACCACACTCTAACCCTAGCCTAAAATGTCCACCAGCGCCCGTTCCCCATCTCCGGCCGGCCATGAGCCCCGGAAAATGAAGCTCCGCCTCCGCAGCCTTACGGCTAATCGGCTGACGATGATGAGCCTGCCAAGCTTGGCTTCAATAGGAGGGTGGGGGAGTGGTGGCCTTCACGGGACACAAGCAGTGACAAACTCCCAGGCGCTACTCCTCCTCGCTGCCGGCGGCGCCCGCGGATGTACCTGCTTCGTGGTCGTGGCGGCGGGGCGCAGCCGTGGCAGAGCTGGCGACCTCGTCATCGCCCTTGCTCTAGCCGAACACCACATCCGCCACCTCGTCGAACTCCCCAAGGCGGCTTCTAACTTTGCCTAACGTCGGCGGTACCGCCATGGGTCGCGGCAGATGTCGCGGGTAGAGCGATATGACTCGAGTAGCGCCTCATGCTCGGGCATGTCCACGTACGGTGGGATGGCCGTGCCGGTGCTCGTCGAGGAGGCGGATGTTGTACTCCTGGTCGGCCTACGCCTACCGAAACGCAGCCCCCACTCGGCCAACACCATTTCGGTGAAGTGAGTGCAGGCCTCGCCCTTGGTGATGCCGGCATGGACCGGTGAGGTGGGTGGCGTCGGCTCGTTGTCGGCCGCGCCATCCATTGGGAAGTCCACAACACACCCTTCGTCTGCCTGTCGGCCTGCCGGCTGACTGTAATGGCGAAAATCTCCTATTTCTACTCAGACGAGAGTTTGCCCCAGAGGGCTTTGGAGCTCGAGGAGGCCATGGTACAAAGAGGATAAAGGGAGCGGAGGTTGTTGAATGCGGCTATGGCCGGTCCTGTAGTTTATATAGCGGGTGGTTGGTAGGGCCACCCGTGAGGTGATTATGGTGGGCGACATACGGATGGACGAGTTGTTATGGCTTGTCGTTTCTCTGCAACCACACACGTGTTTAATGTATGTAGGCGGACAGACGGGTTGTCGTTTGAACGCGAGGAAGCCACATGTACTGGGAAGCAGCGAGGGCGGCGCTCTCGACCGGCGCACCACTTCAATGCCGGAGCGTTGTGAGAGATCGTGTTGCTCTGAACCAGCATGAATGCAACACTCATGCTTTGTAGCGGTGCTGGCCGCTTCGGGCGGGTATGCGCCCAGCCGAGGGAGGGGTTTTTGGGTGGGCCAGGGCAGTTAGAAGCGGGCGTGGCAGCGGTCTGGACGCCCGCAAAGCGAAGACAAAGTGCATGCAGACCGGTCGGCGAAGCGATACATGCCCGCAATGGATGGCAAAACATGGCCTCAGTTGGAGCCAGACGGTATGTAAAATAGCCCAACCAGTCTATAGCAATCATGCTCGGTCAAATACTGACAACACTGGCCCACTGACATCACGACCACATGATGCACCAGGAAGCTCCATTTGAAGAGAGCTTAGTAACTTTAGGGCTAACAAAGCCCATGATACATCAAGATCGTGACATCTCAAGAACACGAGAGAGAGAGAGAGAGAGAGAGAGAGATTCAACACATAGCTACTAGTACATACCCTTAGCCCCGAGGGTGAACTACTCCCTCCTCGTCATGGAGACCGCCTCGATAATGAAGATGGTCTCCGGTGATGATTGTCCCCTCCGGCAGGGTACCGGAAAGGGCTTCGGATGAGATTTGTTCGATACAGAGAGTTGTGGCGGTGGAGCTGAACTTCTAGGTTAACTTTCGGGGGTTTCTGAATATATAGGAATTTTTGGTGTTGGAATCACGCAAAGAGGTGCCACAGGGGGCCCACAAGAAAGGTCGGCGCGACCACCCCCCTGGGCGCGTCCACCTGCCTTGTGGGGCCCCTGTGGGTCTTCTGGTACTCCCTCGAAGGTTCCCAGGTCCATTTTCTTCCAGAAAAAATCATTAAAACGTTTCGTTCAATTCCGAGAACTTTCTTTTTCTGCACAAAAAAAGAACACCATGGTAATTCTGCTGAAAACAGCGCCAATCCGGGTTAGTTCCAATTAAATCATATAAAGTGCATCAAAACCATATAAAAATATTGTATACATGGGTAAATATGGCATGAATACTTCATAAATTATTGATACATTGGAGACGTATTAGAAGTATATGCTGCTACCAGGGGTTGGTTGAGCCAGGCTCTCGCGGACCCTTCCAACATCAGAGACAGATGTTTCATCGCATCTTAGTCATCGTCGCTGCCGATCTGGACGGCCACTCGGTAATATTCCAACCAAGTCTCCGACTTGGACTCGCCGTTAAATTTCGACACTCTTGTCACCAACCTATAGTTGGAGGGGGTGTCGGCTTCCCAAATAAATCTGCTGAAACACTCGAGACAAAGAGGCAACGGAGCCACTCGGCCTCTCTCTGCTGGCCCGGGCTCTATCGACCATGTTTTGGGCATGGATGGACCTTGCGTTCCGCAGGGGTTCTTGGAAGTCGTCGTCGTAGTCCCTCCGATGGTGCTCACTCGGCGGATGAGTGGGGCTGCATCTCCAATCGTCATTGCACGGCCCCTTGACATCATAGGACTGGCGTCCGTACGTGGCATCCCTCGGAGGGGGGGTCCGAGTGCGACGTGGATCATCACGCCGCCGTGGAGGAGTGATGTGATCATGTCTCCTATCCCCGTATAGATCTCTCGTTGGGGGAGTATATCGACGCCTCCTGATCGCAGTCGGACTGTGAGCCGACTGGACAGTGTCCGCCCGTACTGATTTTCCCTGGATGCGGTTATGGGACCGAGACAGACATATTCTGAGCCAGGGAGGTTTTCAGGAGCGCCTGGATCTGCTGAATGCCTTCTCCCGCCGCAGAACCAGACGGCTTGATGGAGTCGGCTATCCGCGTTGCCGCGGCCAAGTTTTGCAACAGAGTGCTCATCACTCGGTAGTTTTGCGGGTGGTCGTTCAGAAACAACGGCCGGCGGTTTCGACTGGAGCTGGGCTGGTATTGGGAAGCCCGACCGTCGAGTGACTTATGTAGCCGCTTGAGTCGCTCGCTCTCGGCCAAAGTGGCCAGGCGCTTGGCCTACAGGGTCAATGCCTCGGGGGGGGGCGTCCCTGTGATCGGGGTGAGAAGGGCTTGCTCATTCTGCTGCCTAAGTTCCTCATGGTACTCCCGATTGCGGGGCTGTCGGATGTATGGCTCGGCGCCGGCATTGAGACCTCTGCCCAGGTCGTCGCCTGCGCATCTGATGGAGGATCCCGCGACATATCCGGGAGGTCCGTTCCTCAGCTCGGTCCCCGCCATCTGGACTTCTGCAACGGACTCGCTGCTCTCGCACTCGGACTCGTCAGAGGGGTACTCATGCGGTGAGGAGAATAAATCGAGGGTGGGCTCATCTGAATTGAGCATCGCCACCTGCTCAACCATGATTTGGAGAGCCACGACGTGCTTGATCCAGCGCTGGAGCCGCG
The DNA here is from genome assembly GCA_039707655.1 of Elymus sibiricus. Classification (NCBI taxonomy): domain Eukaryota; kingdom Viridiplantae; phylum Streptophyta; class Magnoliopsida; order Poales; family Poaceae; genus Elymus; species Elymus sibiricus. Next base: position 470,522,229 of record CM077669.1, read on the forward strand.
AATGCCCAGAGCGCTTGCGACGGCGTCCGTCTGAGAAAGGAGATGGCGAAAGGTACGGGACCGATGGCTGTCGGAGTAGAACTCCAAATGAAGACGCGCGGAAGTGCGCCACCCCGCGGACGGGTAACACCTCCACATCTACCGGAGCTTCCTGGAGCCACGCCGAATCATCGGCGACGAAGCTCAGGGAATCGAATTGGATCTCTCCACCGATGATCATGGTGATGAAGATGAAAATCCCACTTGCGTCAAAAATCACTAGACGCGCTGCCCCATGATGGGCGCCAACTATCAAGGAAATGGTCCTGACAATGAGTACTAGGGGTACGAACGAGGGGCGGAGCCTAGCTACGGCGCAAGTGTAACACTCGAATTTTACGAGTTTGGGCCCCTCCCGGAGAGGGAACAACCCTACGCCTCGTGCCTGGAGGCTTGTGTTTTCTCAGGGGGGTGTGATTACAAGGGAATGTTGAACCCTTGTCCAGGAGCTTGGGAGTGGCTTACATAGAGTTCGCCAGGACCCGCCGAGCGTTATTATAAGGGTGAGTTCATGTCATTATGACGGAAGCTTCTGGTAACAACAGCCTATAACTACATCATTTACTGGTAACGGTAGCTATGACTTCACTTGATGTATTCACTAAGTCGTCTAGCCGTTGCAGCTCCCACGTCGCCCATGTCTTTTCTCTGCCCGAGCGGTGGAGCCTGGCCGACTGACAGGGAGACGCCCGGGTGACTTAGTAGATCCAAGTGGATCCCGATATATGGATCCAAGTGCATCTATGGTCCTGGGACCTCAATGATGGTGTGGGGTCCTAGGTGGTCCATGGATGTCACGTCCATGACCCTACCACTGGTAGGCGACCCCATCACCATCCTTGAGGAAACTTTTGGCAGAAGAAACTCTGCTTGCCTTTCCTCCTAATAGTTTGTTGCACTCCTTTCTTGCTCATGAAAACAGGTGGATCAATGTCCTGTGAGTTGGTTTTGGGCCACAGGTCAGGACCTGACACTTGATAGATGATGTGCTTGTAGGCTTCTCTATAGAGTGGCTTCTTGAAAAAGTTCATGAAAAAATCCTCAGGGTGGAGCTTAGCTTTGTTGATAGTTGCCACAACATGGTTCCATGGCACACCAGTCATATCCCACCGCCTATAACCACATGTCCATGCCTCAAGGTTCACTGCATATATCTTATCACCACTACTAACTTACGACAACAATGGGCCAGATTGTGCTGCTTTGCAAAACCTAGAATACTTTTTGGACTTTTCTAGCATCTCTGCATACGTAGGGGTTATCTCCCACCTGGCCTTCTATATCTTGTTTTTGGTCCCTTGATACTTCACCATCAACTTTGATCTTATTCCAACTATCATGGTTTTAATTGGCTTTGACCTCAGCTCTAGTATGTACCTGTTGAAGACCTCACTAATGTTGTTCACAACTAAATCAGTTTTGCAATTCATGTCCATTGCATGCCTAGCCTAAGTTTCTTTTGGGATTCTAACCAAACATTTCCATGCTTCTTCATCCTCATCTTTAAGTTTAGCCATTGCAACATCAAATCCATTTCCAGTATATGAATACCTAGCCTGATCCATATAATGCTTCAGCTCCTCAGCCCTAAATCCAGCTGCTTGAAAATTAGCATAGATATGCCTAAGGCAGTACCTATGTGGTGAATTTGGAAAATTTTGCCCCACATCATTTAGCAAGCCCTAAGGAAATAAATAAGAATTTATCAAAGTGATAATTAAACAAAAAACATTTCTTGATATAGTACAAAGTGTATGATGTTCACTAACCTTCTTCCTGTATGATATGAAAGTGTAATTGCCAAATTTATTACCCTCTCCAATGCATTGCTTCGGCTGATACAAGAACCAGCTCCAAGATGGGGTATCTTCCTTGTCAAACCATACCAAATGCAATAGGAAAGAGATTTTTATTTTCATCTCTGTCGGGTTTTGCTTCCCACTGATTAACTTTATGAAACATCCATCAACACTTGCATCAAATAAACAATGATTTGAGACAACTAAAATGCAGAACAAAGGGTTACTCAAAGGTGCACTAGTCAAAATACCTATGAATGGCCTACACCCATTGAAAAAGCCTTCCCCAGATGCATTGAGGGACATGAACATCCTATGGAACCTAGGGTTGGGGCTTGGGTGTTTTGCTACTCTTCTTATTGCCACAATACACCTGCTGCCGGGATTTGTGTCTAAAACTGCGTGCATATAGTCTCTGAATCTAGTGTACTGTGCTTTAACATCTTCTTCAACAAACTTTCAAATCCTTCCTCTTAGCCCTATAGGCCTTAATCTTGGGTATTTCCACCCCATACTTCTCCTTTGCATTTTCTAATATTGTGTCAACCTTTGTCCTGGGATCTGTTCTAATTGCATGCTCACATTCCTTACCAAACCAATCTGCTGCCACTTTTGTGTTCTCACTCTACAGAGCATATGTGTGATAGTCTCTATTTCCTAATTGTAAAGGTCTTTTCATTCCTAATTTCAGAAGTTGTCATCATGAAAGGGCATCCATCAACTTTGCAATGAACAATTATCATGCCTTGCAATTCCTCCAATAACTATAGTTCCTTAATTGAACTACATGGAATTGTCTTAGAGCTCTTCTGAATTGATACACATCTTCAAAACATAAGTGCTCACATATCTGTTGATGGGGAGCTGCTGCTTTCTCATCATAACAAATCATGTCATCTTTCTTCTTAGGCCTTCTTTTCCTGTTTCCACTTAAAACTAAATTTCTTTTGATAGCTCCATCATAATCACTGTCATTAACATCTTAAGGATTGATCCGTTCATCATCTGAATGCACCCAGTCATGAAAAGGAACAATTTCTTCTTCATAGTGAGCTATGCTAGAAGGCCCAACTCTCTTGGGCCTCTTCTTGTTTGGAGGAGAAGACACAGGCTCACTATCATCCATTTCCTCTTCCTCGGGCTGGTAAAGCTCGTCCACATATGTGTCTCCTTCATAGTGGTACCAAGGATCCTCTCTCTGCAACTTGAGCTGCTCCAATCTATGAAGCAACTCAACCTCTTCTTCATCAACACTCAGTGGTCTAGGATCATAACTAAACTCAGGTGGCAAATAAAATCAGCACTGAAATCCCTTTCTTCTTGATCATCTTCACTTTCATCATCATCTTCCTCAGAATACAACCCTAACTTTCCCTTTCTCTGGATATTAATGCTCTCCTGTGTGTTGACAACCCCCTAGGTGGCAATTACATATACAACAGGCTCCCCTATGTTATCGATGGGGATCTGCCCCTCACATATTTGTGAAGCTGTATTCACATCAAGTGGAGTTGGGGCATCTCCTTTAAGAACAATGAACTTAACATATCTGTTGTGGTCAAACTCTTTGAGCATTTCCTGAACCATTGCATTGTTGTCAAGCAACTCTAAACCAGCTATATCAATTCCCTCTTGCTTCACCTAATAAATGTAATATGTACTCCCAAGCCCTCCAAATCTATAATATCCAAAAGTGTGTTGTATGTGATTTCAGAGCTGGCCATTGTCTAGTCCAAGTTAACACTACCATAGAATTGGAAACTCACATTCCAAATGTCAGCTTCAACCCTATTTACATTGAAATGTGGCAGCAACATTCAATTAGTTCAGAAACAAAAATTCAGTACTAAGCTACATTCAGTTAGTTCAGATTCAGTACTAAGCTACATTCAGTCAAAAATGGGCAGCAGCATTCAGTAGTTCAGATTGAATAAATAAATTCAGTAGCAAACTACATTTAGTAAAACACTAGCAAGAAGGCCCGTGCGTTGCAACAGGTATAAAATATAAATTTAATAATTTGTGTGGTATTTGAGAGTGTATCTTTCATAATGCATTGTTGAGTTGTAGCTTCCGATTTGCATGCTTCTGCCTTGCCATATCTTTATTTTAATGCAAAATTGTTGGGAAGCCATGCTACAATCAAGATGCACTTTCTTTGTTGATTAGCAATACCAACTCCACATATGTCCGCCAAAGCATTACCTGTTTGCAATATCCTGTTAAAAAATTAGCACGTCAAAATGGACATCAGATACCACTCCAAATATATTGTCAAATTGCAGTTATATTTCCGTTCATCAATTAAATTATTAAATACTCATGTCTATGTGATGACCAAGCAAGATGTCAACCCGAGCACGTCGAAATAGCTTCATTTTATTCTACGATATCATGACCAAAAATAGGCGGATTATGTGAAAAAAAACAGTGTAGGAACAATGAAGTAGAAAAATATCGACTGCTTAAAATTACCACACGTGGCAGATGTCAGGGAGCCTCCATAGCAAGCAGCACGCACAAGATGTCGCTGGGAGGAAAACCATGTGATGTAAAATATTTCATCTGCTCCATGGGACTATATTTAGCACACTGTTTTGTGTTTTTTTCCAGCCCTCTTGCACTCATACTTCTCCCACTAGACAAAAACTTTCCAGCGGAGCTGTCTCTATGATTAACAGAATGTAGTAACCGGTAATTGCATGTGTCCGTAATTAGTCATGGATTTTCTCTGTTACATCTCCATGTGCATGTCAAATTCCTAAACATAAAGCATGTCCCCGTGCCATACCAATCGATCACTAAAAATTGAAACTTTAGCATTGTGCTTCAAATTTTACCTGCCATGCCAGTCATTGAAAATTGAAACTTTAGCAATGTACTTCAAATTTTACCTGCCACATGGATCATTGAAAATTGAAATTTTAGCATGATTTTAAATAGCGCGCTATAGCTTCGCTATAGCACGCTATAGCGTTTACAAGAGGTCTTGCGCTAAGGGACTTTGATCCAAACACATGAACAAACATTTTAAATAGCGCGATATAGCTCCGTTATAGCACGCTATAGCGTTTAGAAGACGTCCGTCGCTAAGAGGCCTAGCGCGCTATTTAAAACTATGAATTTTAGCATTGTGCTTCAAAATTTACCTGCCAAACCGATCATTGCTTTGAAACTTTGGACAAAGATTAGTCAAGGAGCTACTACTCCATCAAACTTGTACTTGGTGCATACTCCATGCACGCACGCCGTATATGTACGCCGCTCAGGGCTCATGTGGCCACGAGAGCGTATTCCTGGAGGGAGGCCATGGGATGATCAACACGCCAACACCATGTGCATCTCCGTCGCCATGTGAGCTTTGCTGTCGAGACGATTCAGATGAACACTGAAGTCTCCTCTCCATCCTTCTCTCCTCGCTTGCGCCATGCCCAGACGCGCCGTCGCTGCCCTCGCTCCCGAGCCTGCACCATGGCCGTCGACCATGGCTGCAGCTGTCGCGCCCCCTCACCGTAGCATGCAGCTCGCCCTGGACCCCGGCCTCCTTGAGCTCCCTGGCTCGCCCCAATCCGACGAGTCTCATCCTTCCTCCCTTCTCTTGTGTCCACCATGGACGTTGGTCCTTTTCCTTTTGCCACGACCAAGCTCGGCTCGAGGCTTCCTGCCCAAGGCCTCCACTACGACCAGCCTCTGCCATGAGTCTCCTACCGCCTCTGCCTGCTGCTTCCCTCCACCTTGTTGCTGCTGCTCCGGCCATCACCACGAGTACGTCCACGACCCCGGCTGCCCGTGTGCTGTGCCCTCTAGCAAAACCTCCAAGTCCACCAAAGCCCCCTTGCTGCTCCACGGCCACGGGCCCTCGACCTTGCGCCATGTACCACCGAGCCGAGGCCAGGATTTTCGCCAAGTCCTATTCGTCGGGATACGCGGCGACAACGGTATTGGAGACATGACCAGCCAGTAGCAGCAGTTGCAGCATCCGTGAAAGCTTCCGGCAGCTCGGCAAGGGTGGGTCGCTGCGTGCCCAGCCTGGCCTAAAGGGCGGCAACCTTATCCCGGAGCGCGGAGATCTCCGCCTCCCGGTCAGAGAGCAATTCGAACTTGGCGGCATGGGATGCCATGGTCGCCTCGAGCTCGGACACCTGTAAGGCATGGAGAGCGCGGAGGGGGGGCCACGCGGAGGCAGCAATCGGAGGACGATTGGGCGACGTGTTGGAACCTTGGAGAGGGACACAGTTTGGGTCGGGAATCTTTTGTGGGCTGCCGATGCTTTCATGGGTTTGAGGACAGACAAAAATCAACGCACTGTCGAATTGGGCCCATCCGGGTGAGACGCACCGCCCTTAAATCTATTGATGATCAGGGAATTAGTACCACCTGGCGTATATATATATATATATATATATAATTGAAGAAAGACTACATCTAAGCTTTATTAGTATATATATATATATATATATATTATATATTATATTATTATATATATATAATAATAATAATATATATATATATAATATATATATATATAATATAAGTACTAATAAAATATATATATATAATAAATATAATAATATATAATATAATATAATATAATATAATATATATATATATATATAATATTAGTATATATATATAATATATAAAAAATATATATATATAAGGTATAGATATAGATATGGCACCGACATTCAACTGTTTCAGAAACATTCAGTATCTCCTACAACTAGCATTGCAAATATGAAACCCTATTTACAAGGACAGGGATAGATATTCGGGGTTCGGAGAGCTCTAGATTTGAATGTAGCTCACGTAGGGACCGCTTTTGTAGTGGGTAGCTCCTCCACCGCCCTGCGGGTGACATCCGCCGATGACTATGTTGTCGACGATGAACGGAACACGTTGCTGCCGCAACAATCTTCCTCCTCGTCACGGCTGCCCTTACCATGCCTGATGCCGCCATCCGGCCCCATCCGCCCTTCCTGCGCTTTCCCCTCGTCGCCGATGGATCTGACTCTGCCTTCTGCAAATCCCGGTGCCACCATGCCACCTTAGTGAGGTGGGAGGGGAGAGAGAGAGAGAGAGAGAGCGAGCGAGCGAGAGAGAGAGAGAGAGAGAGAGAGAGAGAGAGAGAGAGAGAGAGAGAGAGAGAGAGAGAGAGAGAGAGAGAGATTCCAACCGAGCCGCTTCCGACAACCTAGTCAACGGCCGTTAGCGGCGCACCATCACCGCTGTCGGCTCGTGAGTGATCGGCACGTCAAAATGAGTTCATTTTTTGGTTCAGTGTTTTTTGCAACTGTTAAATGTTCGGTTTGGTGTAAAATGTCACGTTTTGTAAAGTGGTGGTTTTCTCAGAGCTATGCTGTTAAAATGGTGATTCCGTGCATTTTTACTTCACCAAAAGCACCCCCAACATCGACGGATCTTCATTCGTGGCTCCTTTTTCCTGCGTGGAATCCTTCGTCGCTCCTAGACGGGTATATTTCTCCCCTTTAGGCCTCTAAAAAAATGTGTTCTCAATTTTACAGACAAGTAGGTTGTGTATTCTTATTTTGACATGTATTATTCTAATGTCAGGATACACCCATATTATTTCCACTTAGAACTTCGAGCAAACTTCTTGTTTAAATCAACACAGGTTGTTGCTTTGTCACACATGAATTACGAATAAGAGTACATTGGTCCTTCATTGTTTCTAGGTAGAGGATTATTTAATATATAGCCGGCGGAGATGTGTATGAAATTAACAATTCATTTGATTACGTCATATCAAGTGACCAGGCCAAGCAGGCCATGGCGCTCGAGGAAATGGGTATATGGCTGTAAGGTTCCGAATAGTATATGGTTGTAATATGTGTTTGATTGGTACATTGTTCGTTAATAAACTATGGCGGGAACTTCTCACTTTGGAGCTACGATGATCCAAAGATGGTGTTACGACATACTTTAATGATTTTGAGCATATTGATGTGATAACTGCTAAATGCTGTTGAATTTGGATATCAATGCGCTACTGAACTTTACATGAAAATTGTGATGCTACGCTAAATAAGAGGATATGTTACAGAACTTTTGTTTATTTGCATGTTAAAAATGTATACTTGTTTGGTATTTAATGGTGAAATATATCATGAATTTTTGTGTCATTTCATGCTGAAATCTGCAATAAAATTATTTCCAAAATAAGTACATCATTTTGATAGAAAAATCATCATTTTACTAGTCGTTTGATGGTCAACGAGCGGGAGTGGAAAATCTATACAGGCTGCAAAAATTTGATGGTATGGAATTTTGGAGTAACATTTGAGCATAAAGGCAAATTCTTGATGATATAAATGGGATTTCCTCGATGTAATATGGTATACAAAGGACACATTCACTAGTTGATATAATGTTCTTCCAAACAGCGCAATAAGATACTGACTCCAGAAGATAATTAAAGGTGGATGGTTCTAATATTCTTGCAAAAACCAAAGTAAAATATATGCATGCGAACAAAGAAGTATACACGTTTCCTTCCAAAGAAACGCACATTTCCTTGAAAGAAAACAAGAAAGCACATTTATGAAATCATGTCGTGTGGGCACCTACAAAGAGACGCTCATAATAATACAACTGCAACACGCAGCGGTTTACCTGACGCCTACGCAGCGGCAACTATTTCCCGGTCAATGGAATCTCTAGCCTATAACCAACACCACTCATGGTGTCTGTGTACGCCGCAGTATGCTCGATCGTGCATGAACCCTGAAAGGCACATTTCTCTGCATAACACATGCAGTATTCGCATGCATACGGCCCACTCGTTCGCAGAACCGATCGAGATATCTAGCACACGCAGGAGCTTCATTGTCCATCAGATAAAAAGAGGATCGAACTCATCACATCATCCGGCAATCATTCTTCCTGGCTCGCTCTGTTCACCCCCAGACAAATCTCACAACAGATGTACCACACGCCACACGGTGAAACAGAAGCATGTGAATGGATTCGAGACATGTGTCTGTGTGCATGCATGTAAAGTAAATCCGTGAATGCATGCACAAGTACGCATGTACGACTCCAAAAAGGATGTGTTCAGTTCAGAGCCAGCCAAGCATGCAGCAGAGCGCCAGTTTTCATGTAGAGCTTGTTATCTTGTCCTAGTACTATTTTTTTGGCCCTCGCCCTGAACTGGGCAAGGGTTGCATGCAGATGCAGGGTACAGTCGTCACATTCACAGTTTCACGTACAAAGCTAGTGTAGAATGGATTCCATTTTCCAGGACGCGGCAGGTACACGACATGCACAGATATGCAGGGAAGCAGTGCAGTGTGCGCGCGTCACAGGCATGCACGACGGTCTCTTCCGTGGCATCGATCAGCCATCAGCATCAGCTCGAGCGGCTGAGTCGACCGGCCCCCTCCTCCTCCCGCTGTATCCTTCCCAGGATATCATGCACAGCGGCCGCAATATCTTCCACAGAGACCAGCTTGGAGCCATCCTCCACCTACCGTACGTGGAAAACAAATAACGATCAACACCACCGGACGCCGTTCTTATATATAGAAACGGAAACAGACCGTCGACGTGCCACGGCGCCTCTTGTTGCCCGGCTCGATCCGTCGATCCGTCTCCATCACCTTATTTATATATATATACATAAATAAACTAAGTGGCATAGCACGTACGGAGAAGGTTAAATACCTTAAGGCTGAAGGAATACAAGACCATGGCGTCGACGGTGGTCACGTTGAGGTGGAGCGGCGGGATGCGCAGCTGCTGCAGCCCGGCGACAAGCCTCAGGAGCTGCTTCGGCCGCCGCCGGGAGAGCACCTTGAGGCTCGCGTGGCCTTCCACCATGGTCACCTCGATGTCGGCCACGCCCGCCTCGCTCTTGATGCCGCTTGAATCGGCACCGGAGCTGCCGTCGCTGGCGGTGGCGTGCGTGCCGTTCCCGTCACACGAGGTGGAGTATTGTGGGAAAGTGAAGGAGCTGGCGAAAGGGGATCGGCCGGTGCGATTCTTGCCGCTCTTTTGGACTTCGAGCGATTGGAGGAGCTGCTCCAGCTCCTTTACGTAGTTGATTGCCCCTCCAACAATGGATGCTTGGTCGCCCTAATGAAATGTGAAAGAACATTACCAAAAAAATACAGTTAATGTCTTAATGATTACTCACTCATTTGATACGAATGAACAGAAAGATGTTTTTACTTTCAACCAAACCCGTTCCAGGAACTCTTACAGATAGCAAACAAAAGGGGAACCGAAAGAAATATGTGAGATGAAGCATTAGCATGGAACCCGCTAAGACTGTCGACCTCGAACACTGCTAGTACATGATAAAAACCTACTACTCTCCCCCATCCCATATTAATTGATGCTCAAAAAAATGTATTTAGCACTGAAATACATCTAGATACATTCATTTGAGCGTCAACTAATATGAAACTGAGAAAGTAACACCATGGGAACTTGAGAGATGCTAAAATCAAGTGAATCGTACATATGCAACTAATAATGTCTTAATGATTACTCATCTGGCACGATTGATCTTTTAAAAAAAAATTCAACAAGGCGAATCCCCTTTTCTTTCATTAGTTGCTCAATGAAAATAACCCGTTCTTACGGATACCAAAAGGGGAACGAAAAGAGAGATGCGAGTTGGAGCATTAGCAGAACACTCGCTGCGACTGCGAGTGTTCGCCGGTTCTTATAGCAAAAGGGGAATGTAAAGAGAGTTGCGAATTGGAACATTAGTAGAACACTTGTTGTGAATGTAGGCCAGTTCTTATAGCAAAAGGGGGACGAAAAGAGAGTTGTGAGTTCGAGAATTATCAGAAAACTCACTGCGAGTGCTCGTTATCGAAACACTCCTATCAGGCAAAAACCTACTAATGAAGACACTATAGACGCTTGAGAGATGCTAAAATCGAGTAAAGCTTACGATGCTTAGTAATAGTAGTACTAGGTAAGTACGTACCCTATGAGCGTAGGATTGCGGCATGAGTGAGCGGAGCGCGGCGAGGTACTCGTTCATCTGGCGGCGGCGGTTGCGCTCGACGGCAATGTGGGTCCTCCGCTGGCTCTCCACCTCCTCCTTGTTCTTGACGATCTTGGTGCGCCTGCGCTTCCTCCTCCCCGTCGTCGCGGCTGCCACCGCCGGCTCCGGCGCCGCCTCCTTGCCCTCTGAGGACGCTTCAGACTGGTCCCAGCTGGAGACAGGCTCCCACTGATCCTCCGCATTGGGCGCCACGGGGGCGGCCAAAAGCTGCTGATCCCAGTCTTCCAGGAAACCGCCGGCGCCTAGCATATCGCACCAGGGCGCGAGCCCCGGAGCCTGGCCGTAGCCGAAGTGGCCTTGCGCGAACACCACGGCCTCCAGCGCCATGCGCGCGCGGGCAAGCGGCAAAAGGTTCACGGCCTGTGAGGGGCGGCCGGAGATTGACAAGACAAGCTAGTAGACAGGTGACCCACACAGCACGCGGCGCCAGCGACACAAGTACTGATCGGCGTGTGAGGACTGAGGAGGGAGGGAGGGTGGCGAGGGGCGCCCGCGTTTTATAGGGGGCGCGCGGACGGAGGGAGGGGAGGGAGGGGACCATCGCCATGCGCGCGCGAGGGTGTTGGTGGCGTGGCGTGCTGCCTGTTCGGGGAAGGAATCAACGGGGACGCTTCCGACCCAACGGTTTAGGTAACAGAATCGGGCAAGGCCTACAAGAGAAAGCGGAGGGAAGGAGGGATCGAGGCGATGAAAAATACTGGAAACTTGGCCCAATGGCGAACAAACGGTAGATGATTGTGAATCCACAGGTCCCGATAGGTGTATTTGCAAGCTTGGCTGTACGGCTACGATTTTAATTTTTTCAGGTCCGGGGGAGCAGTCAAATTATGCGAGACTGCGTGGACCGAGAGATTCTGCACGGTGGCCCGCCCGGGTAACATGCAGCGCCAGCTTTGCGCACGCACCTAGCCACTGGCGGAGCTATGTGTTAGCAAAATAGGCCATGCCCGCCCAGCCCATTGCAAATATAATGGAGATTGGGAGTAAATTGAACCATGCTGAAAAGATTAGTTGAGCATCCTTTGTACTGGCCCGCCCAAGTTTGCTGGTGAAGCTCCGCCACTGTTCCTAGCACTAGCGCTAGTACACGCCTTGTTCAGCTCGCTGTCGAGATTTTACGGCCACCCACGAAAAATAACCTAGCCCCTCAAGTCTCAAAGCCGCAAAATACGTCTAAAGCTCCACTCCAGCGCCAACTCCTACGTAGTTTTAGCTAGCTATAGATGGCTATTGCAGTCATATGAAGGTTCGGACTAGCTAGTCAGCCAGCTGCATGTGTGCTATGGTTTCACCGTTCATGCATGCATCAAACACCTTCTCCTTGGCCACTTGTAACATTCTACTACGCGCCGGGCCTCATGTGACATCTCACTACAAAGGTTATATGGCGCATCTGTCTTTCGGTAGCCTGTAGGCGATGTTTTTGCCTGCTCTGCTAGCTTGTTGTGGGTTTGCAGACTAATTAACAAACCCAAGTCTAGGATTACCCCAAAGTACCAGCATCCACCCTCTAAAAATAGTACAAACATATATTAACCCAGTATCGTGTATTTTAGGTTGCAGAGGAGTGGATAGAAGTCGGCAATGGCCCGACAAATATGTGTTGTTGGTGTCGCAAGAGTTTCGGCGCACATTGTATGGTCGATATGATCTGATGCCATTTGGCGGTGACAAGTTGGGTGGCATTTCTGACCCTGAGGTTTTTGTGGCTTGTTGACTCCATGTCATTGAGGGGGCGTCCTAGAGTTGCTCCTCCAGTAGTAGGAATGGTCCTCTCTCCTTATAGGGATGACGTCTAAATGGCGGAGTGGTTCCAACCAGAACCGTTGGTTTGTGGACATCTGGTGGGACATTTGTGGGTTGAGTCCTTCGATCTTGATGTCGGCGTGTGCATGCTAGCTAGGAGAGTATGTTTGTCCTAGTCTAAATTTCCCTATGAACTCCACTGAAAATTTGACGTCAGATTTTTTACCATGGCTAATCGAATGTTTTCAGGGCAAATTATGTCCTCCAATGGTGGCAAGTTTAGTTGAAAAGCATCGCAAATCCGTAGCAGTTCATTTTTCTTCTTCAAAAATTGGCGTTCTTGAAAACTAACTTTGCCATCATCGCTGTCGGTGTCAAAACCGGCGGATCTCGGGTAGGGGGTCCCGAGCTGTGAGACTAGAATCGATGGTAACAGGAGAAGAGGGAGACGATGTTTACCCAGGTTCGGGCCCTTCTATGGAGGTAATACCCTACGTCCTGCTTGATTATATTGATGGTATAAGGGTTACAGAGTTGATCTACCTCGAGATCGTATGACTAAAACCCTAGATGAGTTCTGTTGGTCTACAACCTAAAACCCTTCGGCTTATATAGACGCCGAGGGTACCTAGGGTTTACAAATGGTCGGTTACACGTCGAAGGGATAAACATGCATATTTACTACTCCAAATGTGGAGAATACGCCACGATTCTCGAAGCTTCCTTCCTGGAGACAGGGCCTTCGATCAATCCAGTGCTCGGTACGCGGCCCATATAGACCGGGCCATAAGAAATAGGTCGGCCTCCCGAGGACCCCTTAAACCAGGACTCCCTCAGTAGCCCCCGAACTAGCCTCCAACGCCAAGGGTCTTAGCTCCAGCTGCTTCATATGATCAGAGTCTTCGGCTTGCGAGGCGAGTTCCTTTCTCCAAATAGTGACCGGCCGAGTTGAGTTCGGCCTCTGACGACGTGTAGCTTTCCCAATCATTGACCATCCGAACACCAAGAATAACTCGGTCCTGAAGGCCAAACGTCAAGGAGTAAATAGTGCTCCCTGACAACCTTTCAGCTGAAAGGTCACGGCCCACCACGACCACTGAACCAGTCGTAAAGACTCGATTCGCGGTTCGAGGCCGTTTTCATCAGCACGATCCATCAATGCATAGATCGTGCTCCGTTTCACACGGGATATGTTTAATCATGCGCGTATAACGGCACACACGTCGACTTGGGAAGCGGAGGGATTCACGGCGTAGGGAAGGGAGGCTAACCGGCAACAAGCCCAATAAAAGGGAAAGAAAACCCCAAGGCTTAACCGCACTTCCCATTCGCATCCCTGCCTCCCCAATCTCCTGAGCTTCCAGAGCCCAGATCTAGGTTTTCCACCCTTCCTCCTCCGAGCTCTGCCATGGCCAGCTCCGGCTCCAACGGCAAGTGGGAGGCTTCCACGGTCACAGACCAGGACATCCGGGACCTCAAGGACGCCGGCTACCTCCCCGCCAATATCTTCCACCGCGCTGCGGAGGAGGGCCAGGTGATCCCCACCCCCAAACCAGGCAAGAGGGTGGTTTTCATTCCTCATTTTATCCGAGGATTGAGCTTCCCGCTCCACCCCTTCGTTAGGGGCCTCATGTTCTTCTACGGACTCGACTTCCACGACCTCCTGCCGAACTCCTTCATGCATATATCGGCCTTCATCATCGTCTGTGAGGCCTTCTTGCGGGTCGAACCACACTTCAGACTATGGCTCAAGATATTCAATATCAAGCCGAAGTGTGTCGCAGGCGCACACGCAGACTGCGGCGGGGCGGTCATCAGCAAGCTTCCCCGCGCAGTATGGCCATCCGGCACCTTCATCGACACCATCAAGACTTGGCAAAAAGAGTGGTTTTACATCACCGAGCCAAGGGAGGAGGGCGGAACTGTTCCTGCCGAATTCAGATCCGCCCCCCCGGCCAGATTGACCTCATGGGTTTGAAAGGGCCTCGACTGGGGGTCGGATACCGAGGTGGACGACCTGCAGAGGGGCATCGCCTCCATGATCAAGGACAACATCGAGCTGACCAACGTGGTCCAGATTATGCTCCGGCGGCGCATCCTCCCCTGCCAGCGCCGGGACTCTCCTATGTGGACTTACCAGACTGACGATGATCCTACGATTCGTCAGCTCTTCCGCACCACTCGGGAGAAGCTGTGGAAGGCGCTGTTCAAAGCACAGGAGAAGTGGCCAACCAAGAAGGAGGACCAGGGCCTGTGCGCCGATAAGCCCCCTTCCGAGGTATAGCACAGTTTTATTTGGTCGGCTTCGTTTTCCTGAAGAAAATCTAAGTACTTCCCGATCACTTCCGCAGAAATGGTTGAGCAAGGCCACGGGCATCAAATGCCCGGCTCCACAGCCCGAAGACCCTAGGTCCCAGCTGCTGTCGGAGATGCTCGTCGTGGCGCCTTACAAGGCACCAGAGAAGAAGGAGCAGAAGAAGAAACCAGGCCGAGCGGGCCTGCGCATCCGGGACCAGCCAGGGGCTGTGTCCGAGGAAACCCACGCCTCCTCGAATCAAGAGGAGGAGCACGAGGGTGAGGGGGAGGCGATTCACCCCTCACAGGAAAGAGGGCGGCGCCATCGGACGCTTCAGAGGATGTACCTCCTCCCGCCCCGAAGAAAGCACGCCGGACACAGGTAGTTCTGTCCGACGACAGTTTGGACTCGGATACCGAGTCCGAGGACTTCGAGAGGGTTCCACGAAGGAACCTCAAGGTCAAGCCCTCAGCTTGAAGGTAAAGATCCGAAGACCTCCTGAGCTATTAGTGCTAAGTTGTGAGTGTTGTTTAACACGTGAGCGCCTATTGACCTGCAGCCCACCACGTGTTCTCCCCGCCGATCAAGTCTCGGACGGGGAGACCCCGCCCGCCGAGCTAGCGGAGAGCGGGACCGCGTCACACCCCTCTCCTCTGGGCGCCGCGAAGGACGCCGCGGAGGTGTCATCCCAACAGGCTCCTTTGGAGCCGGACACCAGAGGTGCGGGCGATGTCATCATGGTCGAGGCTAACACCTCGGCCGCCAAAGACCCGGGGGAGAAGCCCCTCCCGGATACTGAGGAGACCGGACGAGGAGATGTCCAGTCACCTCCAAGGTTGTCTCCGGATCGCACCATGCCTCCGGAGGCAGCGGTTCAATCCCCGGTTGGAGATCGGGTCAACCGATCCCCACCGGCGCCACCGACCAATGGGTGGCCGGCTATGGGGGAGGCCTTGTCAAACGCCTCCATCTCCGAGGAGCACCGCACCCTTATGGGTGCGGTATTGCAGAGCATTCATCCGTAGACAGCGGACTGAAGGAGGCTTCAACGGTCTCCTGACGGGCTTTCAGGTGAGCCATGTAATGCTCTGTTTTGTGAAATATCAATTTCTTTGTGTTATCATTATATACATGGCAGCCCCCGAGCCCTAGGTGAGTTTGGAAAAACTTACCTGGGGGTCAATCATAGATCATTATCCGAACTATGTACATGACAGTATTTGTTCAGAACGTTCTAACAGCCCTTAATAGGACCGGACACAGGATCATATTTATGACAGTTCGGAAGTTTTTGAACCCATGTAACTTGATATGGTTTTGTCTTTTACAGGCTTCATCGACGGCGGCGGCTGCTAATACTGCCGAGGTGGACGAGCTAAATCGGAAGCTCAAGAGCTCCGAAGACGAGCTTGACGCTCTGAACAAGAGATTCGACGAGGCGCAAGGTAAGCCGGATTAGAGTATCCAAATTCTTCATTACCGTACTGTTAACGCAGTATTTTTTGATATGTTTTAATGCTTACGCAGCCTCGGCGAAGGAAATTGAGAAGCTCAAGGCCGAGCTTGAGAAGGCGAAGCAGGAGGCTGCAGTTGAGAGGGCGGCGGCCAAAGAAGCGGCTACCGCGCTATCCGCCCTGAGAGCCACCAGCGACAAGCATGCGGCTCGGGTGGAGGAAATCCAACAGGAGCTCAAGGACGCCGGCCAAAAGTGCGAGGACCTTGAGCGGAAAGGCAAGGAGCAGGTCGCCGAACTATCCACCTTGAAAACCAACCTCCAAAAGGAGCGGGTGGATAGGCGGTCTTTTAAAGAACAAGTCAGCCAGGCCAAGGCTATCATGGATGGTAAGCCGTTTTTATTGTAGTGTGTCTTCGGGGATAGCAAGTTCAAATTGCTTACCCAAGTATGGCGTTCCTCAGGCGCCTGCTCGGACCTCCAGAAGAGCGCCGCGGACGTGAACCAGTTCTATGCTTCGCGGGGAGAAGGAGATGAAGCTCGGCTGTTTTGGGCGCAATTTGAAGCCCCTGAGCGCTCTCCTCTCCTTGTTGAGCAGCTGAAGCAGCTGATGGAGCTACACCGGATGGCGGAGCCGGCCATGAAGGATCTCTGCATCCGGCTATGGCCCAACGAGCCACTGTCGGGCAGCTACTTCGGCCTGGTGCAGAAGCTGAGCGACGCCTCGCCGTGGATCGACGCACTAAGGCGGTCCTCCTGCATCGAGGGAGCTCGGATTGCCTTCGCAAGGGCCAAGGTGCACTGGTCGGGTCTTGATCCGACGAAGATAGCCAGTGCTCCGCCGCCCCCTGGAAAGGAGCATAGGTGCCCTGAGCGCTACTTCTCCGTAGTTATGGAGGGTGCTCGGGCAATAGAGTCTCAATGTTCGAGAGAAAACATTTATGAGTAAATGCGTTGTAATATGTCCGAAGACCTTTCAACGCGTTTATATTTAAGATGCATGGTTTATCATGTCTTTCGTGTTTTGCGTCCTTTATAACTCCTGTGTGGCCGTTAAAACTGAAAGTTGCTAGTCGTCGGCTTCAGCCCCCATGTAGATACTACGCGGGGTGTCTCTGCCAACGCACTGTGACCCTTAGCCGAGCTATCGGTACCCGAAGGCGGTAGTGCGGGGCGGACAAGGAAATCGGACCATAATGCTTTATTGCTTTCACTTAGCCGTAGGGGCGCGAGAAAAGAGTGCGAGGGGCTGATGACTAGCCCCCAGGTGTTTGTGATGTTCGGAGGAACCGTGGCCAAAGCCTATATCACATGATTTGTACTAACACCAAACCCATCGTATGACACGGAATAACCTCTGACGAGATTTAGTTAAGCTCGGATTCGCAGACCGGTTCTCGCATACCATGACAGTCAGTTTTCGGCTTTCTCCGCTAAGGTGCTTGACCAGGCTAGCTGGAAGCACAATCGCAGCGGTTCTCCCTTTGCCCTTTTAGCCGAATGAGCGGAACATAAAGGGGCAATCATAGGAGCCGGGCAGCCCAACTATTGACCCAAGACATAGTTCGGAACCAATGCATATAAAGCGGAATCCCAAGACGCCGAATCGCAAAATCAGTTATGCTTAGGGCGATTTTCTTTAGTTCGAGCCCCCGGTCTATTAGCCGGTTGCATCGTAAAGTATACCAAACAGGTTCGCAAGAAGAGAGGGAAAATAGAGAGTGCGCCAAAAACAGCGAAGTGATCATGCATGATACATCTGTATTTTACTCAACAACTCTTATTATTCAAATTGCCGATACAACTTTTTACAGGTATTAAAAATGAAATATAAACCTTACAGGAGGGGTTGTACCAAGGGTCTTCGATAGGTGACCTGACGTCCTCGATGTGCCCTGTCGCTTGTCCGCTCCTGCGTCTCCCAAGGAGTTGTATACCGCGATGGGTGTACTGTTCGGCGAGCGGACTTTGGAGAAAAATCTTGAGAAGTCGCCTAAGCGTGAATGAGCTTTACGCCTTAGCGGGTACGTTATGGTACCTGTAGTGTGTCCGAAGACGTGTTGATGGTGATAGTTCAGTCCAGCCGAACACTTACCCTTTGATAATTTGTCCCCACCACTGCCCATGGAATTTTGAGCGCAAAGTTGTGCCTCCTCGGCACGTACTTTGCCGGTTCTAGGGCTGTGCGATGGGGGGCGAGTCCCTATTTATGAGGAGAAGAAGGTTCTGGTACTTCGGATTGAGACCGAGCTCGCTTCCCAGCCTTGGGTGCCTTTACGGCAGATGTCGGCGTTTGCCGATCATCAGTGTAATGGGATTCGGCCGCCAGGGCCAATGCATGTTCCTCAGTTCGGAGGGAGCGCTCTGTGTTGCCATTGACAGTAATGACCCCCTTGGGGCCGGGAGTCTTGAGCTTGAGGTATGCGTAGTGTGGGATGGCGTTAAAGCGAGCAAACATTGTACGGCCGAGCAGGGCGTGATAGCCGCTGCGGAAAGGTACGATGTCGAAGATCAAGTTCTCGCTTCGAAAGTTATCGGGCAAGCCGAACACTACTTCCAGGCTTACAGAGCCCGTGCACAGGGCTTCGACGCCTAGGATCACTCCTTTAAAGGTAGTGTTGCTGGGTTTGATCCTTGACGGATCTATGCCCATCTTTTTCACCGTATCTGAGTAAATCAGATTGAGGCTACTTCCTCCGTCCCTTAGGACTTTAGTGAGGTGATATCCGTCTATGATGGGGTCTAGGACGAGGGCGGCCGAACCCCCATGACGGATACTGGTCGGGTGGTCGCGTCGATCGAAGGTGATCGGGTATGCCGACCATGGGTTATACTTCGGGGCTACGGGCTCTATGGCGTAGACATCTCGAAGGGCGCGCTTCCTCTCCTTTTTGGGTATATGAGTGACGTATATCATATTTACTGTTTTTACCTCTGGAGGGAATTTCTTTTGTCCGCCACCAATCGGACCACGGGGTTCATCCTCGTCCTCGCTGCGTGGGCTCTTGCCTTGGTCCTCGGATGCGAGCTTGCCGGCCTGTTTGAATACCCAACAGTTACGATTGGTGTGGTTGGCGGGCTTCTCTTGAGTGCCATGGATCTGGCAAGGCCTCTCCATGATCTTGTCCAGCGGGGTGGGTCCGTCGCGATTGCCTTTAGGAAGCTTCTTCCGCTACCCAGGACGGGAATTGCGGACGCTGGCGTTAACGGCCGTGTCATCGGCAACACTATTATTGTGCCGGCGCTTATTCTTGTTGCGCTTTGGTTTCCCATTTCCATCCCGAACTTCAGAGGTTCCGGGGTCTTCGTTGTTGTGGCTACGTCTTGCTAGCCAGTTATCCTCGCCCGCACAAAAGCGAGTCATGAGTGATGTAAGGGCGGACATCGTCCTCGGTTTATCCTGGCCGAGCTGACGAGCCAGCCACTCACCCCGAATATTGTGCCTGAAAGAGGCTATTGCTTCGGCGTTTGGGCAGCCCATGATCTGGTTTTTCTTGGTCAAGAAACGATTCCAGAATAGCCGCGCGGATTCTCCTGGCTTCTGGACGACGTTGCTTAGGTCGGAGGAGTCCGGCGGCCGAACATAAGTGCCCTGGAAGTTAGATCGGAATGCATCTTCAAGATCCTCCCAACACCCAATGGAGTTTTCGGGGAGGCTATTTAACTAGTGCCGAGCTGGCCCTTTAAGCTTCAGGGGTAAGTACTTGATGGCGTGGAGGTCATCTCCTCGCGCCATGTGGATGTGGAGGAGGAAATCCTCGATCCATACGGTTGGGTCAGTTGTCCCATCGTATTGTTCTATGTTTACGGGTTTAAACCCTTCCGGGAACTGATGCTGCATCACCTCATCCGTGAAGCACAGTTGGTGGGCAGCGCCTCTAACCCGAGCTATGTCGCGCCGGTGATCGGCGTCTGTCCTAGCCCGGTTTTGTTCCCGTCCTTTATGGTTGCGGTCGAGCCAAGGTCGGTACCCTTCCCGTCCATCGGGTGAGTATCCTCTGGATCCGTAGATGGATCGTGTACGACCTGCTCTGTAGTCTAGGTCGTGTCGCAGGTCGAACCTGTCTTCGGGCTCTAGTGGCTCTTTTCCCCGTCTGCGGGTTATCGTCGGCCTATAGCCGGTGTTGTCAGCCGTCCTATCTCGACCTCGAGGAGGGCGGTCTGGCTTGTCATATGGGGTATGTTTAGGAGACGGCGTATCAGTGAGCTTGTCATCAAATTGTGGCAGCAGCCTTCTGCGCGGATAGCTCTTAGGTTGGTCCGATAGACCGGTACCGTATCCTTCCTCGGCTGAGAGGACTCTTGTCCATCGATCGTTGAGGTTGTCTTGCTCGGCTTTAAGCTGCCGTTCTTTTGCTTTCAGGCTGCGGGCCGTGGCTATAAGCTGTTGCCAAAACAGCTCCTGATCTTCAAGATTATCAGGGATGGCGAAGTCGTCGGCTTCCGGGATGTCCTCCTCCACAACAGGGGGAGGTAATTATCGTCCGCAGAGTCATTTAGATCGTCGGGGTTGCGCCGGTCTTCTGGCCTCTCCTGACCCTCTAACGGGTGTTCGGGGATTTCAGGTCGCCGAGGTCTTCCGGGGTGTCTCCATCCCCGGTGCCATCGATAGCTCTTCTTCCCTTTTTCCCTTTTGACCATTTATGCGGTTTTCGGCGTCTTGACGGCGCTTCATCCGACTTGTCGCCGTCGTTCTTCGGAGTGTCCACCATGTAGACGTCGTATGTGGAGGTGGCAGTCCACCGCCCGGTGTTAACGGGGGTGAGGGCGTGATCCTCCTCATCCATGTAATCTGCATGATCAGAGGCATAGTCCAACATGTCGGTTAAATCCTCGACAGTGGCTACTAAGTGGGTGGTGGGTGGGACGAAAAATTCGTCCTGACCCGCCTTGAGCCCGATCAGAGCACAGATCGGGGTTGGGTTGTCGGTAATCTTCATCGACGAGATCCGATCTAGGGCCTCGTTGAGTATCGATAGCTCGATCGGATCGGCCTGCTCAGAGCTTCCGGAGTTAACCTCTGATGCGTCCGCGCAGGGGGAGTGTTCGGTAAGAGCAAGTGTCCGGACGTCTGGCACTATGACCGGGTTCGGACTGAAAGTTGGGTCCTTGCCGGGGCAGATCCCGTGGGCGGGACCGAAAGATGGATCTGAGGTTAAAGCCTCAGAGTGTTCGGGCATGGCGGGCAAGGCCGCGAGCCCGGTTAGTGACAGGTCGCCCCGAGAGTCTACGGAGAACTCTAGGTTCCCGAATCTGACCTCTTGATCAGGGGCGAAACTCCCAACACGGCCTAGATGGCCGGTCGGGTCGGCGTGCAGCACAATGCTGCCGAAAGCGAAGATCTGTCCGGGGATGAAAGTGCCCGTATTGCGGACCTCTTCGTTCATGACAAGGCGAGCCATCGACTCCTTTGGCGATCACAGCGGAACTCTCAATGAAAGCACCAATGTCGGTGTCAAAACCGGCGGATCTTGGGTAGGGGGTCCCGAGCTGTGAGACTAGAATCGATGGTAACAGGAGAAGAGGGAGACGATGTTTACCCAGGTTCGGGCCCTCCTATGGAGGTAATACCCTACGTCCTGCTTGATTATATTGATGGTATAAGGGTTACAGAGTTGATCTACCTCGAGATCATATGACTAAAACCCTAGATGAGTTCTGTTGGTCTACAACCTAAAACCCTTCGGCTTATATAGACGCCGAGGGTACCTAGGATTTACAAATGGTCGGTTACACGTCGAAGGGATAAACATGCCTATTTACTACTCCAAACGTGGAGAATACGCCACGATTCTCGAAGCTTCCTTCCTGGAGACAGGGCCTTCGATTAATCCAGTGATCGGTACGCGGCCCATATAGTCCGGCCCATAAGAAATAGGTCGGCCTCCTGAGGACCCCTTAAACCAGGACTCCCTCAATCGCGCTAATATAAATTCCCATGAAAAATGTCGGATTTGCCATGCCTAAAAATCCGACGTTAGAATTTTAGTGTTTTAGTTCCTTATTATATAATAACTAGGACGTCTATTTTTTTCTCGGTTGCTCATTATCTTGGCAACCAATCATCTCAACCACATACTAGAGTTTGTCACGGACCACGGCCTCGTTCACCATCTTCGATGATGAACCTATCATTATAATCACCCTTTGTGTTGACGATGTTACTGTCTTCGTGGCCTCGATTAAAAATGATACCCATAATCTCGCCTTCATTCTTTATAGCTCTGGTGTGGTTACAAGTCATGTAACAAATTGCCAAAGAGTTTGGTGGTGCGAATCAAATGCCATGGTCTTAATATCGATGACATTCTATGCGACTTGCCGACCGTTAGATCATGCTTTCCTTTGGAAAACCTAGGCCTCCCGCTCTCCACGGCTCGCTTGCGACATCAAGACTTTTGGCACCCAGAGGACAAAGTTGTCGACAAACAATAAGCACAGAATGGAAAGCTATTTAGTACCTCACGCCTCTCAACGTTCCTGTGGAAGTGTTAAATTATACGAGTATGACTATATCTCGTCTAGAAACAAGATAACACCTCACATCTAAGTTGGGGCTGGACTTTTAGTGTGGGTTGTTTTTGTTATTAGTTGGGCTTTGTTGTTGTTGCACAAAACAGGAAAAAAAGACAGACATGAAAACAAGTTGTTCAGGGGTAGATCTGAGCTTCTAGCTGTAGCTTGTCCCGTGTAGTGACTGGGCTACATTAGAGTCTTACATGTTTGAACCATTGCATGTGGCTTGATGAATGAACACATGAAGAATTTGATAAAATAGTGGGACTGCTTGGCAAAAGTATGAGGTGTCTCGATGTAGAGCTCGTGAGAAATGTTGTGATCTTTTTTTCCTTTTTATTAACTATTTGGTGAAATAAAAATTTATTTGCAAATTTTAAAAGTCTGCAAATTAGAAAGGTGTAGGAAATTTGAAAAAAATAGCGAATGCAAAAATATGTTTGTGAAAAAATGTCGACAAATTTGGAAAAGTTTAATTAATTTTTCTAAAAAAAATAACACATGGATTTGGAAATAAAAGTCATGATTTTTAGAGAACTTCACAATTATAAGAAAATGTTCATGATTTTTTATAAAAAATATGAAAATGGAATTTTTTTTTTCAAATGTGGACATACAAATCGATGACAACCCTTCCCCCGCCCATAATTGCAGTCTTGTTGTATGCATGTAGTTGCATGTAGAGGGTGGGTTTGCAACTAGGACCAAAAGGGGTTAGTCCCAATTGTGTGTCGTGGTTAGATTTGCAAGTGGGACAAAAAGAGGGTCGAGCCCAGTTGCGTGTCGAGGATGGACTTGCAACAGGGACAAAAAATGAGTCGGACCCCAGTTGCGTATCGAGGGTGGAGTTGCAACCGAGGAAAATGGTACTTGTCCTCCCCCAGTTGCGTGTCGAGGGTGTACTTGCAATTGAGACAAAAAAATCTCGATCTCCCGGTTGCTTATCCAGGGGGAACTTGCCACTGGGACAGAAAAAAGGCGGCGCCCCCAATTGCATGTCAGGGGTGTAGTTAGACTTGCAACTATGGCAAAAATATGTTGGGCCCCACTTGCATGTCGAGTGTGGACTTGCAACCGGGATAGGAAAAAGCCCCCCACCCCCAATTGCATGTTGGGAATGAAGTTACAACCGGGACAAAAAAAGGTCGGCTCCCAGTTGCACGTCGAGTGTGGACTTGCAACTAGGAAAACTATGAGTCGGCCCCCAGTTGCGTATCGAGGTTGGAGTTGCAACTGTGTCAGAAAATGGGCCAGGGCCAGCTGCACATCAACGATGAACTTGCAATTAGGGCGAAAAATGAGGCGGGCCCATTTACATGTGGGGGGTGCACTTGCAACTGGGACAAGATGGATCGAGCCCCCTAGTTGTGTGTTGATGGTGAAGTTGCAACTGGCACAAAAAATGGGTCGGGCCTAGTGGCATGTTGCAAGTGAACATGCAACTAGGACAAGAAAAGGTCAACCCCGAAGGTTCCATGTCGAGAATAGACTTGCACATACGTGTCTAATAGACGACATGCAATTGTCCTCCCGACAAAAATCTTTCGTGTTTTATATTATAGACGTGTTGAAGGCATGCAGTTGCGCGATAGGGACGACACTTATAGTTGCGTATTTAGTGATGAATATGTGACAAAACAATCTTGATTTTTTTTACAAAAATCAAGAATTTGAAGTGAAAAAAGAAAAAATAATAAAATAAAAATGTAAAAAGGAAATAGGAAACAAATAATTAACTATTCTGCCAGAAAAGACAAAGCACAACAGCATCAATAGCTGTATAATTCACAGACTCACGGGGAGCTGAGTGGAAAAGCAACAGAAAAACAAACACAACCTAGGGAACTCAGATGGAAAAGATAATGGGTTGAAGATGAATTACCTCTGTTGTTCTTTGTACTGCCATGATTGAAGATGAATAGATTGGAAGTTTCTCGCAAAAAAAAAGAAAAAGGAAGCGAGAGGGCGGGACAAAAGCAACACTACGCGGGGTTGCCTACGACCAGCGATGGAATATCAAGCTTGCACGAAAATTACACACAACACAAATGGGACGATTTACGCTTTTAATATGAGGTAACTGTTTCACGTCTAGATGTGAAATAGCAATTCTGAAACTATATTGACCAGATTTTGTGTGCCTACCTTGGGCAACTTGTGAGTTGCGACGAAGTTCTAGGTGTCAGATGCAAGTATAAATGTGACATTGACTGCCGCTCAAAAGAGTTTGGAGGCGAAACACTACTGCATGAAGGTACTAAGATGACACATGTATAGGAGACCCACTACGCCAAGAAGGTCCTAAGACGCCACATCAATCAGATACCCTCTGACCAAACTGTGTGCGATGCCTGAATCGCAAACGGTATAGTTCTAGCTCCGTCGTCAATAACACGAACTATGTTCGATGGCTGGTCCATCAACCACGATTGAGATAAGGTTTGCGTATGCGATATGTGGCATACAGTTGGTCCTCATGAACTGTTTGCAATTAGCAAAATTAACACAAATGGCTATACAGATCTAGATGTGTGCGATAGGTGGCATACATTTCACTCTGATAAACTATTTTTGATGATCCAGCAGAACACAAACGATTGGGCTTAACAAGATGTGTGTGATACCCGGCAAACAGGTTTGTAATCACAGTTGTGTGAGAAGGACGATAATTACATAGACGATTCCTCCTAATAAGTTGTGTGTGTTGTGGGGAGACGGTTGCTGGTAAATAATTGTTAGCGATTGATGAAAACATCACCGATGTGTTCCTTAGTTTACTCAGATGAGATGTGATTTGCTCTGTGCACAACATCTAATCTCTGCATCGTGGCGCACGTAACTGCATGGTGGCTCGAGGACACCAGCAGCGCGCGCGGATGGACGCTGGTAGAGTGCGCGGCGGCCGCCTCAACCGCGAGCAACACATGCGTAGATCAGTTGAACACGCAAGGACTCGCCGTACACAAGTGCTACTCGTGAGTTGCGTTGGGATTTTCCCGAAAAGGTGAGAGATGTAGTAAAGTAGAGATAAGTATTTCCCTCGTTGAGAACCAAGGTTATCGAACCAATAGGAGGACCAATGCAAATTCCGGTCAACAGCACCTACACACACAAAATCAAACACTTGCACCCAACGCGGTCAAGAGGGTTGTCAAGCCCCTTGAACTCGTCACTTGCAAGGATTAAATATTGATAGAATAGATATTGTAAATGCAAAATAAAATAAAAGTAATAAAAGTGCATCTAGGTAAATAAGGATTTTTAGTTTTTATGTTTAGGTAGATCCGGGGGCCATAGTGTTCGCTAGAGACTTCTCTCGATAGTAGCATACGATGGATAGACAAATTACTGTTGGACAATCGATAGAAAAGCGCATAGTTATGACATGTTATTCATGACAACTATCATGTATATAGGCATCTCGTCCATAAACAAGTAGACCAAAACGATTCTGCATCTACTACTATTACTTGACCAATCAAACGCTATCGAGTATGCATCTACGATGTTAAGTTCATAAGAAATGAAGTAGTGGTTGGAGCAAGATGACATGATGTAGACAAAGTAAGGCAAGCAATATGTTCAGACCCCGTCGTTTTATCCTTAGTGGCAACAATACAAATACGTGTCTTGACCCCTTTGTCACGAGGATAGAGCACCGCAAGATTGAACCCACTACAACGCACCACTCCCACTAAAGATAAACCAATCTAGGTTGCCAAAATAAAATAGATAGACCAGAGAGAAATACAAAGCTATAAGATCATGAATATTGAAATTCAGAGGAGACTCGATAAGTTTTCATGAATAATCTGACCATAAATCCAATTCATCGGATCCCAAGAAACACACCTCAAAAGAAGATTACATCGAATAGATCATCGTGAAGATGCGATGAACTTTGTATTGAAGATCAGAAGAGAGAGAAGAAGCCATATATGCACTAGCTATACCCGTAGGTCTGTTGTGGACTACTCACGTATCATCATGGAGGCAGCAAGGTTGATGTAGATGGCCTCCATGATTGATTCCACTTCCGGTAGATCACTGGAAAAAAGATCTCCAGATGGCCTCCCGTTGGAGCAGAGGCTTACGGCGGCAGAAAAAGTATTTCGGGTGGCTCTCTATTGGTTTCCTAATATTTGAGGATTTATGGAAGTGGAATTAGTTCAGGAGGAGACACGAGGGGCCCACAAGGCAGGCCAGAGCGCCTAACCCCCCCCCCCCCCCGCGGGCGCGCTGAGGTGCCTTGTGGCCTCCTCGTGAGGCTTCCTGGCACCTCTCAAAGCTTTCGGGGGCCCATTTGTCCAGAAAAAATCATCAAAAAGTTTCGTAACGTTTGGACTTCATTTGGTACAGATTTCCTGGAAAACCAAAAACATGCAGAAAACAACAGCTGGCACTGGGTTAATAGGTTAGTTCCCAAAAATGATATAGAATAGCATATAATTGCATATAAAGTATCCTACATTGATAATATAATATCATGGAACAATCAAAAATTGTAGATACGTTGGAGACGTATCAGCATCCCCAAGCTTAATGCATGCTCGTCCTCGAGTAGGTAAATGATAAAAACAGAATTTTTGATGTGACATGCTACCCAACATGTAATCTATTTTTAGTATGATCAATGAGAAACGATGAACTAATTGATATTAATATAATAATATCCATAAACATAAATAACATAATCATCACACTTCAAATTATACGATCCTTAAAGAATGTTATTCCCTACTCATTTTATCATATCAAGCATGGCATGACTCCGTCTTCACCGCATAAGTATAAATCATGAGCACCCCGATGTCAAACAAGGCAATTGGATCGTACTTCTAACGCGCTTTAACATTTTCAACTTCATGCAATACATGAGCGTGAACCATGGATATAGCATATGGGTGGAATAGAATATGGTGGTAGATATCAAAGGAGTCAAAGTGGAAAAGAAAGTCTCACATCAACTAGGAGTATCAATGGGCTATGAAGATGCCCATCGATAGATATCAATGCGAAGAGTAGGGATTGCCATGCAACGGATGCACTAGAGCTATAAGTGTATGAAAGCTTAACGAAAGCTAACTGGACGTGCATCCAACTTGCTTGCTCATGAAGACCCCAGGCATTTGAGGAAGCCCGTCATCGGAATATACAAGACAAGTTCTATAATGAAAAATTCTCACTAGCATATGAAAATGACAACTCAGGAGACTCTCGATGTGAAGAACATGGTGCCACTTTGAGGAACATGTGTGGTAAAGGATAGTAACACTGCTCTTTTTCTCTCATTTTTTTATGGTGGGCTCATTTGGCCTCCCCCATTTTCTCTTTTTTTTTATTTTTCGTCCGGAGCTCATACCGATTTGTGGGGGAATCATTTACTCCATCATCCTTTCCTCACTGGGACAGTTCTGTAATAATGATGGTCATCACACTTTATTTACTTACAACTCGATATTATATCTCAACATGAAACAGTTATGACTCTATATGAATGCCTCCGGCAGTGTACCAGGATGTGCAAGGATATAACGTAACATGTAAACAATGATGAACGGTGGCTTTGCCACAAATACTATGTCAGCTATATGATCATGCAAAGCAATATGATGATGAACACACAAGTCATGTGACGGAACGGTGGAGGTTGCATGGCAATATATCTCGGAATGGTTATGGAAATGCCATGTTAGGTAGGTATGGTGGCTGTTTTGAGGAAGATATAAGGTGGCTTATGTGTGATAGAGCGTATAATATCACGGGGTTTGGATGCACCGGCGAAGGTTGCATCGACTCTCGAGGTGAGAATGGGCAATGCACAGTACCAAAGAGGCTAACAAATACGGAAAGGTGAGAGTGCGTATATCCATGGATTCACATTAGTCATACAGAACTCACATACTTATTGAAAAGCCTATTTGCTCTCTCAAAGTAAATTACTACCGCATACCCCTAGGGAGGAGGTTGGGAGGAGTTAACCATCGCACGCCCCCGATTCAAACAACAAGATAGGATTTTATTTCAGACTTTAAAATGCTCACACATCATCACCATGCCATGTTAATACTTAGATGAATAACAAATAACAAGCTTTAATTATCGATATCTCTACTAACCAACAATCATGTACTCATGTCCTTTCATATTACTACATCAATATAATCAACTCATGTTCCTTCTTTAGTGAGCTACATGAAAGTTTTTATTATATCCCCCTTAAATACCAATCCTTTTTCGACTAGTATTATAACTTGTGCCATGTACCGTTCCTATTTATTATTATACTCTCAAAAAGATTTAAGTGAAGCATGAGAGTTCAATCATTTCTACAAAAATTTAGACACCGCCGTGCTCTAAAAAGATATAAGTGAAGCACTAGAGCAACTGCCTAGCTCAAAAGATATAAGTGAAGCATATAGAGTATTCTAACAAATTATGATGACTGCGTGTCTCTCTCAAATATGTGTGTCCAGCGAACAATGATTGTGGCAAACTAAAGGAAAAACAAAATATAACACACGACACTCCAAGAAAAACACATAGCATGTGATGAATAAAAATATAACTCCAAGTGACATAGCGATAGATTGGAGACGAAAGAGGAGATGCCTTCCCCGGGCATCCCCAAGCTTATACGCTTGGGTCTTCCTTGAATATTACCTTGGGGTGCCTTGGGCATCCCCAAGCTTAGGGTATTGCCGCTCCTTATTCCTTCATTCGTCGTTGTCTCACCCAAAACTTGAAAACTTCCACACACAAAACTCATGAAAACCTCGTGAGATCCATTAGTATAATCAACATATCAAATACTTTCGTTACTGTTGTAAATTTATTAATATTTCATTATTTCATAATACGTACTGTATTCTAACTTCTCCATGGCTTGTACCCCCCCGATATAATCCATAGCATCATCAAAACAAGCAAACTATACAAGCAAAAACAGAATCTGTCTAAAACAGAAACATCTGTAAAGATCTGTCGGGAAACTATACTTCTGTAACTACGAAAATTCTTAAAAATTAGAAAATCTTGGGACATTTGTATACCAATACTTTGTAAAAATTTCAGATCAAAAATACGTTCTAGTAAAATCAGAGAAATTCTTCACTGGACGCAAAAGTTTATGTTTTAGCACCGTATCAATTCTACTATCTTCCAAATTATCCCAAAGGCTTTACTTGGCACAAACACTAATTTAAACATAAAAACAACCATTACAGTAGAAATAATCATGTCAACACACCAAAACATAAAGTAAAACTAAAAATTAAAGATAACTATTGGGTTACCTCCCAACAAGCGCTATTGTTTTACGCTCCTAGCTAGGCATAATGCATAGTTTCAAGTATTGCCATCCTTCAAATTAATTCCATAGGTAGCCCCCATAGTAGATTCATAAGGTGGTTTAATTCCATTTCTAGGTAAGTGCTCCATCCATTTCTTTAATGGGAATTGGAATCTTATATTACCTTCTTTCATGTCAATAATAGCACCAATGGGAATTGGAATCTTATATTACCCTCTTTCATGTCAATAATAGCACCAATAGTTCGTAAGAAATGCCTACCAAGTATAATTGGACAAGACAGATTGCAATCAATATCACGCACAACGAAATCCACGGGCACATAATTTATATTAGCAAGAATAAGAACATCATTTATTCTACCCAATCGTTTATTAATAGTAGAATCCGCTAAATGCAAGTTGAGGGAACATTCATTCATATCGGTGAGACCTAGCACATCACATAAAGATTTCGGTATTGTAGAAACACTAGCACCAAGGTCAGACAGAGCATTGAATTCATAATCGTTAATTTTGATTTTAATAGTAGGTTCCCATTGATCATGTAACTTTCTAGGTATTGAAACCTCTAGCTCAAATTTCTCATCATAAGCTTTTACCATAGCTTCTACGATATGTTTAGTAAAAGCTTTATTTTGTTCATAAGCATTGGGTGGGCTAATAATAGATTGCAGTAAGGAAATACCTACAACTAATGAGAAACTTTCATAATTAAAGTACTTGTAATCCAAAGTAGTGGGTGCATCACTATTTAAAGTTTCGACCTCTCCAAACCCACTTTTTTAATTTTTATCGATGAGATCATCACCCTCCGAACAAACGGGACGCCTTCTAGCTAAAGTTACTCATATACAGTCCCTTTAACATCTATTTTCATATTAGGAAATAAAGATTTTAAAGGAGAATCACTAATCATTTTAACATCTTCATTATTATTACGATAAAACCCGGGAGGAAGCGCTTTTTCTAGGAATTCTCGCGTTGGTCTCAACCTAGCGGTTTTTTCGCTACTTTCATTAATAGATATTTGGATGGATTTAATTTTCTCATTAATATCATGTTTAGGTGGCAAAGTTTTACTTTTAAGAATTCCCACATGATGAGCAATCATATCCATGTTTCTAGCCATATCGTCCACTTTATGTAGTTTTTCTTCTATCATGTGTTGAAACCTTTTTGAGAAATAATAAATTATTTAATTGTGTTCTAAAGATAATAGTGCATAATATTATGATTATTTGAAGAATTACCATAGGAATTACCATAAGAATCGCTATAATTATTAGAGGAATTACCGGTATCAGTCTAGGATTGAAATTATCTCTAGAAGCATTATTATTGAAATTATTTTGAGAGACAAAGTTCACATTAATAGCATCATTAATTTCATCAATCAAAGTATATAATGGCACATCATTGGGATCAATTTGAGCATTCTTATTTGCAACCATATTCATGCGAGAATCCAACTTATCACTCAAAGTAAAGATTTCTTCAACAAAATTTACCTTCTTACCAGTTGGAGCTCGTTCGGTGTGCCATTGAGAATAATTTGTCATGATATTATCCAGTATTTTAGTAGCATCTCCCAATGCAATCTCCATAAAGGTACCACCTGTAGCAGAGTCTAGAAGATGTCTCGACACAAAGTTTAGTCCCG
This sequence comes from Elymus sibiricus, assembly GCA_039707655.1. NCBI lineage: Eukaryota > Viridiplantae > Streptophyta > Magnoliopsida > Poales > Poaceae > Elymus > Elymus sibiricus. Next base: position 470,554,092 of record CM077669.1, read on the forward strand.
CATAGAAATTTTGTATTATCATCCATAATATAAGCCATGAGTGGGACAATTTCTAATCATAATTTTCATTATCTCCCATGCTTGTAAAATATGTTCTTGCTCATGTTGTTTAATATTCATAATTTGGTTTCGGAGAGATATAATTTTAGTGGGAGGAAAATACTTGGCAATAAAAGCATCCTTACACTTATCTCATATTCCAATACTATTGCGAGGCAAGCATGAAAACCAAGTTTTAGCTTTATCTCTCAGTGAAAAAGGAAATAATTTCAATTTAACCACATCATTATCCATGTCCTTTTTCTTTTGCATATCACATAATTTAACAAAGGTATTGAGATCCAAGGCGGGATCCTCATTAGGACTTCCCAAAAATTGTTCTTTCATAACAAGATTTAGCAAGGCGGCATTAACATCAAAAGCTTCTGCAATAGTGGCGGATGGTATAGGAGTACTAATAAAATCATTATTATTACTATTTGAGAAGTCACACAATTTGGTATTTTCTTGAGACATAGTGGCAAAGCAAGTAAACTAGCAAGCAAATGAGTAAACTAGATAACTAAGCAAACAAGCAAGTAGAAATATATTTTTTTTGTTTTTTATATAAAGTGAAATATAAAAGCAAGAAAAAAGTAGATAAAGTGAAAGATAATTTGTGTATAGGTACCTAAACAAAATTTGATGATACTCCCCGACAACGACGCCAGAAATTCTTCCTGCTACTTGTGAGTTGCTTTGGGATTTTCCGCGAAGAGGAGAGGAGATGCAGCACAATAGAGATAAGTATTTCCCTCTGTAAGAACCAAGGTTATCGAACCAAAAGGAGTACCCATGAAAATTCCGGTCAAAAACACACCTACACACACAAAACCAAACACTTGCACCCAACGCAGGCAAGAGGGTTGTCAAGTCCCTTATACTCATCACTTACAAGGACTATTGATAGAATAGATATTATAAATGCAAAGTAAAATAAAAGTAAATAAAGTGCAGAAAGGTAAATAAGGATTTTTAGTTTTTATGTTTAGGTAGACCCGGGGGACCATAGTGTTCGCTAGAGGCTTCCCTCTCGATAGTAGCATACGGTGAGTAGACAAATTACTGTTGGGCAATTGATAGAAAAGCGCATAGTTATGACATGTTATTAATGGCAATGATCATGTATATAGGCATCACGTCCATAAACAAGTAGACCAAAATGATTCTGCATCTACTACTATTACTTCACCAATCGACCGCAATTCAGCATGCATCTATGGTATTATGTTCATAACAAACGAAGTAATTCTTGGAGCAAGATGACATGATGTAGACAAAGTAAGACAAGCAATATGTTCACACCCCGCCGTTTTATCCTTAGTGTGGCACCAATACAAATACATGTCTTGACCCCTTCTATCACGAGGATAGAGCATCGCAAGATTGAACCCACTACAATGCACCACTCCCACTGAAGATATACCAATCTAGTTGGCCAAACCAAATCGATAGATCGGAGAGAAATACGAAGCTATTAAGATCATTCAAATTGAAATTCAGAGGAGACTCAATAAGTTTTCATGAATAATCTGATAATAAACCCACAATTCATCGGATCCCAGCAAACACACAGCGAAAGAAGATTACATCGATAGCTCATCTCGAAGATGTGATGAACTTTGTATTGAAGATCAAAAGAGGGAGAAGAAGCCATCTAGGTACTAGCTATGGACCCGTAGGTGTGTGGTGGACTACTCACGCATAATCATGGAGGCAGCAAGGTTGATGTAGATGGCCTCCGTGATCGATTCCCCCTCCCGCAGATCACTGGAACAGCTCTGCATATGGCCTCCCGTTGGAACAGAGGCTTGTAATGGCAGAAAAAGTGTTTCGGGTGGCTCTCTATTGGTTTCCCAATATTTGAAGATTTATAGAAGTGGAATTCGGTCAGGAGGAGCCACGAGGGGTCCGCAAGGCATGTCGGCGCGCCTACCCCCTGGGCGCGCCAAGGTGCCTTTTGGACTCCTCGTGAGGCTTCCTGACACCTCCCGACGCTTCCTGGGTCGCTTTTGTCCAGAAAAAAATCGTCCAAAAGTTTCGTAGCATATGGACTTCGTTTGGTACAGATTTCCTGGAAAACCAAAAACATGCAGAAAACAAAAGCTGCCACTTGGTGATACGTCTCCGTCGTATCTACTTTTCCTCACACTTTTGTTCTTCTTTTGAACTCTAATTTGCATGATTTGAATGAAACTAACCTGGACTGACGTTGTTTTCAGCAGAACTACCTTGGTGTTGTTTTTGTGCAGAAATAAAAGTTCTCGGAACTGGACGAAACTTTTTGGAGAATTATTTTACAATAAATAAAAAATATTGGAGCCAAGAACCACCGGAGGGGGTGCCCTGGCTGGGCACGATACACCAGGGTGCGCCACCCCCTCCAGGCGCGCACTGGGGCGTTGTGCTCACCTCGTGGACCCCCTGACCCTAATTCCAGCACTATAAATTCCTATTTTTGGAGAAAAAAATAGAAGAGGAAGTTTTATCGCGTTTCACGAGATGGAGCCGCCGCCACCTCCTGTTCTTCGTCGGGAGGCCAGATCTGGAGCCCGTTTGGGGCTCCGGAGAGGGGAATCTTCGGTCTTCGTCATCACCAACCCTCCCTCATCGCCAATTCCATGATGCTCCCCACCGGGAGTGAGTAATTCATTTGTAGGCTCGCTGGTCGGTGAGGAGTTGGATGAGATTCATCATGTAATCGAGTTAGTTTTTTAGGTCTTGATCCTTAGTATCCACTATGTTCTGAGATTGATGTTGCTATGACTTTGCCATGCTTAATGCTTGTCACTAGGGCCCGAGTGCCATGATTTCAGATCTGAACCGTTTATGTTATCACCATTATATCTAGGGATTTTTATTTCTGTGCCCCTGGTTCGTTAGTTGTACTCATTCATCCCCACGCTCTTAACTTTTGTTCACTTTCCCCCACTCCCTTTGCCCGAAACCCTCAGAACAGGTTACAACGGACGTTGCCGTCAGGTCAATGCCTCTGACCGTTAACTCTGACGAGTGGGGCCGCTCCCGCGCATGCAACTAACCGCGATCGTGGGGTAGCACGTGCCCATTGGACATGCCCGAAATGTCCCATCGTATAAACAGGGGGAACCACCTCCCGGCGCATCGCCCCTACCATTTCCCCCAAATCCCCTCCCTGCCGCATCGTCTTCCTCTCCCCCACCGCGTCGTCTCGCTTTCCTCCACTGCCTCCACCGCACCGTCTTGCTCTCCCCCACCGCATCCTCTTCCTCACCTTCATCGCCTCCATCTGTGCGATGGCGGACGCTCGTAGCGACGCCGGAGCAGCGGCCGGAGATCTAGTAGTGGAGCTGCAGGGCATGGTGACCGCGGATGAAGTGAAGGACATTGGCGGTGTCCACGACGATGCGGGGAAACTCGCAACCGTTGCGGATGTGGAGAAGGAGGTGGCGGGCTCCGCCTCAGCGCTGCCGGAGCTGAAGGTGACGGTGTCGAGCGGCGCAGTCTATCCCGATGCGCAGCCTGGCGAGGACCAGGAGGTATTTGCACTTGCTTGTTAGTTCCAATATTTAGCTTGTAGAGTTATTTGCATTGGTTAGATTGTGATTTGTACGGTAGTACCGATGGTTAGAGTAGTTGGTTTGACGGATGGGCCGGGGTTTTCTGTATGGGGGGGGGGGATTGGGGTTTTTGTACTAGGGTTTTTTTGGATTACATTCTTTGCAAAAATGCTAGATATATCTGTATGAGAGATAGGGATCTCTGTGCTTCAATGCTACACAGATGTATGCTTATTTGATTTGTTTTTAATGCTACATAGATTGGGGTTTTTAATGCTACAGACATGTATGCTTATTAGATTGGGTCCCTATTAGATTTGTTTTTGAATGCTACGCAGATTGGGGTTTTGAATGTCATATGCCCAAATGGAATCCATTGATTAAGCAGTTATTTGATTCATTAGTATATAAATTTGTCCACGATAGGTAGTTATATTAGCTCTGTTGTTCAATGTGTGTGCATGACAATGGAAAATGCAAATAGGATCAAAGTATATTAGCCCTATGATCAATGTGTCATGTGTGCATATCTAAATTTTCAATTGGCTTCTGTATTTACTAGTGATGGATGTAATTCTATATTCAGGAGGATGATGGTTGGGGGGAAAAGAGGAAGCTGGACCTTACTGGGTTCAAGGACCCGTACGATCCAGGGTATAGTGACGACGAAGAGTATGAGGTAAGCCTACTTGAAATTTAGATTGTTCATTTAGCTCCTTTGACATGGTGTATATGAATCTATAATGTATTAATGTAATTCATTCGTGTGTGCAGTATGTCTCTGGAGAAGATGTGGATGTGGACGATGGCAACTTCGCGTCCTTCAAAGCGAAGGAAGAGGAGAAGATCAGGGCCAAGGGAGATGATTACTACTACAAAAACAAGACCAACACTTGGCGCTGCCCCTACTGCACCACCAAGCCAAAGCCAAAGTCCGGCTGCTTCGTTCACCTTCTAGCTCATGCAGACGATATAGCCATCCACGGCGAGGACTACAAGATCTGGGGGCAGCATGGTGCCCTCGCGAAAGTCCTGACTCCCCTTCCCAAGTGATGTGATGATGTGTTTTACTTACTTTTGTTTGTTTGGTGAACTTTGTGTGTGAACTATCTATAGATGGTATGGTACTATGATGGTATGGCTATCTATATTGGGTATTTTTGTGTTTTTAAATTTGTCTGCTATGATTTGTTTCAGTGTTTATTTTCGGAGTTTAGGTGCTGCAATGATCACACATGCTGTTTCAGTGTCGCTTCACTGATCAGACATGCTCCAAAGAATAAGAAAAAAGAGCAAATAGTCCATCATTTTATCAAATATTCCAATAACAGAGCAAAAAAGAACATTTGAATGAAGATGTAATGATTTTTTGTAATAAAGGAGTATTATCCTAATTATTTGTCTCATGTTTATTAATCAAATGCATGCTTTTTCCCACCATGTCTCATTATCCGATGTTTTGAACTGACATTCGACAGGACAGTATAAATTCAAAAAAATGCAAAAAAAAAAATAAAACCTTGGCAACCTATCTATGTTTGTGTAGGAGATCATGTGTGCAAAATTTGAGGTGATTTAGAGGAGGTCAAAGAAATTTGAATTTGAGAAATGTGCTCCAAATGAGCTCCCACGCTAGGGTAAACAACCCCATTTGTAATCAAGTTTTTTTTGGACCTACTCTAAATGAGCCAAATGTTTTTTATTAACACCTATTCAATCTATATAGTGTAGATTCGAAGTCTCGCTATTTTTTGAATTAATCTTCATATTTTTACATTTTCTTTTGAAAAAATATGCTTTAATATAGAAACTATTAAAAACACGTTTAAAAATATGAAAATGGAAAACTAAGTTCAGATCCTTCTTATTCACTTTGAAATAAAGCTTTGGTGATTTTTTTGATTTTATTACATTTTTCAAAAACAGAAGGTAACCCTACCTCCTCTCCTTGAACTCTATGAAATGTTGTACGTGATAGCTCATATGTGTGAAGGTTTTTTCATGAAAATGACCATAGACCAAGTTTATGATTTTTGGTTGGTAACATGTCACATAAGACAACATTGTGCGTAGGTTTTATATTTTCTTGATTTTTTTTAAATTAATGGTGTTCATTTGACCTCGATTGTGCCAGCTAGGGTTATTTTTTTGAAAATATCCGTATACCAAGTTTAGTATTTTTCCTCGTTAGTGTGTCTTATAAAACGACGAACGGCAAAGGTTTCATATTTTTTCGATTTTTTTTAAATTAGTTATGCTCAGTCAAAGCCTTGGAAACCCCGTTGACCAGCTCAAAACCCCTCAAAACCCCGCGGGGTTTCGCCTAACCCTAGCTCCGAACGCCAGCCGTCCGATCATACCCTAGCGCCAAGCGACAGCCCTCAGATGTGGTCTTCTAGAAGGAATTCGGTGGGCAGGCTGCGTGCAGGCTCCGCGCCGTTGGATCACATGGACGGCTCCGCATCCTTGGATCGTGGGGCGATCCGTGAGAGGCGATCCTGTTGGTTGTGCTCGGCTGCCTTCCCACCATTGACTCCGCGAAAAAAACGTAGTTATTGGGCCCAAAAGGAAACCAAGCTCTGGTTGGGCCGTCGAATTGTGTCGTTTTTTTGCATCGTTTGCTCTGTTTTTAGTGAATGTGCTGGCTCTATTTTTTTGCATCGTTTGAAATTACACAACAATTGACATTGCCTAGAAAATTTAGTTCTTTTTGTTCAATACAAATGCAAAATGACCAAATTTATAAGGGCCAAATTTATTTTTATGATGCAAAATGGCCACAAACTATTCAAAAATTGTCTCTTTTTGTTCTTATAATATATATGACCACGGATTCCCACGCGTGTAATTAGCTTCTTTTTCTTCTTCTTTTCAAACCGCAGTTTCCCACGCGTGTACACTCCCGATGCCGCGGTGGGTGTGAAAACGGGCTACTTCACATTTGACCCCGTTATTGCCATGGCGAAATAACGGCGCTATGGCTATTTAAGCCACCCTCTGCATCTGCCATCCCTCATCCATCTCCCATCCTCTGCCATCTGCCCTTCTTGCTCTTCGACCCCTTCTCCTTCTTCTGCACATCCCTCAGCCATGCAGTACACTGGACCAACCTACCGCTTCCCACCCACCATGCCGAAGAGGCTCTACCCTACCGGCGTGTACGTTGAGCGCACACTACGTGTGTGGGCGATATCAAGCTCGAGGACCGCAAGGAACTTCACCGAGTTCTTCCTCGCGGCCTGCTACCGCCACCTCCCGCGGGGATCTCCAACGATGTTCCGCGTCGAGGAGGTCATCCAAAACGGGGTGGTGGTTGCTCTCCTTGCCCACTTCACCAACACATTCGACGCCTTCTACCTCCTCGGCCGGGTGTTTTGGTGCGGCTGCGAGTTCATCGCTTTCACCACCCACAACATGTTCACGGAGTACACCAACATCTTCCCCACCGCGTCGCGCATGCACACTCTTCCGTACCCCATCGACAACGCCCCGAAGGAGCAGTGAAGGGCGCCCGGAGGAGGAGCGAGGTGGAGAAGGTGGCGGCTAGGGTTCTAAACCCTCTATCTATTTTTCTTTTTTTTAATCTATGTTATGTTAATTAAGTTGTAATTGAACTATGTTGGGGATGCTATGGGCTTGTTGGCCCTTTTATTAAGTTCTATTATTAAGTTTTCTATCTATTCTATTATTAAGTTCTTGCTAGTTTGAACTATGTGATCGTGCTATGGGCTTGTTGGCCCTATCTACATATTTGTTGATTGTTTTCTTAGAGAACTCGCTTTCTTAGTAACCACCTAGTGCATGCAGCCACAACGAACCCTTCTCTTTTTTTTACACAAGCCACAAATATGTAGCCACCTAGCTAGTGCATGCAGCCACAAAAATATAAAACATATTGTTCAATTTATTTGTCGTAGCAAAACGGGTGCAGATGCGAGTGGATCGAAAAGGCTGAAGCTGATCGTAAAAAAACGATGCTCTAAATCGAGGAGACAAGCGTGCGAGAAGAGAGGAACCAGTGGCATCGACCGTCGCTGCATCCATGGCGGCTGGCGTGCACGAAAGAGGCTCGGTCAGTGCATCGTGGCGGCACGCATCGGCGCATGCAGGCTCGGTTGGCGCATGCAGGCTCGGTCGGCGCATCGTGGCGGCGCGCATCGACCTATGCAGGCAGGCTTGCTGGGTGCATGCATAGCAGGCTTCTGTCGTGGCGGCGCGCGCAGGCGTTTAATGCAAGGGACGACCCAACGAAACCACGGCCCAACGGTCGAACAGCGACACCGCCCAACGCGGCCCCACTTGTCAGGTCCAACGGGCGACACAGTCCAGCGCGGCCCCACTTGTCAGAGTTAACGGTCAAGCCATTGACCCGACGGCAACGTCCGTTGTGACCTGTTCTGAGGGTTTCGGGCAAAGGAGTGGGGAAAACTGAGCAAAAGTTAAGAGCGTGGGGATGAATGAGTAGAGCTAACGAACCAGGGGCACAGATGTAAAAAACCCTTATATCTATGTTCTTGATCCGATCTTGCTAGTCATATACACCTAATACGTGTTATAATATGTAAACCCCATAGTGACAATATTTGGGATACTTTCCGGTGATGACCGTAGTTTGAGGAGTTCATGTATTCACTATGTGTTAATGCTTTGTTCCGGTTCTCTATTAAAATGAGGCCTTAATATCCCTTAGTTTCCTTATGGACCCCGCTGCCACGGGAGGGTAGGACAAAGGATGTCATGCAAGTTCTTTTCCATAAGCACGTATGAATATTTACGGAATACATGCCTACATTATATTTATGAACTGGGGCTACTTCTGTGTCGCCCTCGGTTATGACTGTTATATGATGAATATCATCCAACGAATTCACCGATCTAGTGCCTACGAGTTTTCCACATATTGTTCTTGCTAAGATACTATTGCTACTGCTATTGTTACACTTGCTACAAAACCATTGCTATCACTGTTACCGTTACTGTTACTGCGACTATTGCTATCAAACTATCATACTACTATGCTACTGATCACTCTGCTGCAGATATTTAATCTCCAGGTGTGGTTGAATTGACAACTCAACTGCTAATACTCGCAAATATTATTTGGCTCCCCTTGTGTCGAATCTATAAATTTGGGTTGAATACTCTACCCACGAAAACTGTTGCAATCCCGTATACTTGTGGGTTATCAAGACCCTTTTCTGGCGCTGTTGCCGGGGAGCATAGCTATATGTGTTGAGTCACTTGGGATTTATATCAATTTATCACTATGAAGAATTTGAAGGATACAAGAACCAAGATCTTTCCCTCTAAGACGAGGGGAGGTAAGTAATTGCCATCTAGCTCTGTACTTGATTCACCTTCGGTTATGAGTAAACTTGCAACACCACCACATGCTATTAATACTGATATGTCGCAAGTTATTGATGATGCTACTTCGGCTATGAATGATGCTTATGATGGTGCTAGTACCATGCTTGATGATAATGTGCCAGTAGGTGAATTTCTAGATGAACAAATTGCTAGAGCTAAAGAGAATGAAATTACGGAAACTGATGAGATTACTGAAACTCGGAACTATGAAACACCTATTAGACCTAGCTCTCCTAGATTTGAAATGCCTAAGATACCTGAAGGTTATGTTATGGATGAGGAGATAGCTAGGGAAATCCTTTCTTGTAAGGATAGAGATGATCTCAAGAAATTATTATGCAAGTATAAGGAAAAGTTTGAATGCTAGAATGAAATGTGGTCCTAAGTTTGCTACTTCACCTATCTTTGTTCCTGATAAGGATTGTGAATTCTCTGTCGACCCAGAGTTAATTACTTTGGTTGAATCTGATCCTTTCCATGGCTATGAAACTGAAACTGTAGTGGCACATCTTACTAAGGTAATTGATATAGCCACCCTTTTTGCTCATGATGAGAAGATTCGCTATTACTATATTCTCAAATTATTTCCGTTCTCATTATAGGGTGGTGCTAAGATATGGTACAATACTCTTGCTCCTGGTTGTGTGCGTAGTCCCCAGGATATGATTTACTACTTCTCTGAAAAATATTTTCCTGCTCATAAGAAACAAGCTGCCTTACAAGAAATATTTAACTTTGTGCAAATTGAAGAAGAGAGTCTCCCACAAGCTTGGGGGAGGCTTCTCCAATTGCCTAATGCTTTGCCTGATCACCTTCTTAAGAAAAATTAAATACTTGATATCTTCTATAATGGACTACTGATGCTTCTAGGGACTTCCTAGATAGTTGTGCTGGTTGTGTTTTCAGGGAACAAACTGTTGAACAAGCTGAGGGACTATTGAATAATATATTGAAGAATTATGATGATTGGACTCTCCCTGATCCACCGACTGAACCCACTCCGAAGAAGAGGGATATCTTATTTCTCAGTCCTGAAGATATGCAAGAGGCAAAGAAATGTATGAAGGAAAAAGGTATTAAAGCTGAGGATGTTAAGAATTTACCGCCTATTGAAGAAATACATGGCCTTGACACACCACAACCTCAACAGGTGGTAGAGGTAAATTCTTTATTAAAGTTTGATGAAAGTGATATCCCTTACAATAAACATCCTAGTCAGTGCTTATATGAATTTGATAACTACATTAGGAAACAAGATCACTTCAATGCAAATGTTCTGAAACAATTAAAATATAATTCTGATATGATTGCTCGCTTGAGTGACTTGTTATTTAGAATCACTAATGATGTTAGAGGTGTAGGAAAACATGCCTCTATGGTTCAAACCCAGTTAGAACAAGTTGCTAAATCTCAAAGAGAATTGCTTAATGAAATGAATAATAATATGAATGATTTTGCTGCTAGAGTAGTAACTAGAGGAGGTAGAATGACTCAGAAACCACTATATCCTGAAGGACACCCTAAAAGAATTGAACAAGACTCTCATAGAATTAACACTGATGCACCTAGTCCTTCTAAAAAGAAAAAGAAAAAGAAAAATGATAGGACTTTGCATACCTGTAGTGAACCTGAGATAGAAAAACCTCCTAAAGATAATAATGATGTCTCTATTTCTGATGCTGAAACTTAGTCTGGTAAATAACATTCACCTAGTGATAATGAAAATTGTAATGATGATGTTCATGAAGATACTCAACTGAACAATGATAAAGAACCAGATAATGATGTTGAAATAGAACCTAATGTTGATCTTGATAACCCACAACCTAAAAATAAATGATATGATAAAAGAGACTTTGTGGCTAGAAAATATGGTAAAGAAAAAGAGCCATGGGTTCAGAAACCCATGCCTTTTCCACCTAAACCATCTAAGAAAAAGGATGATGAAGAATTTGAACGCTTTGCTGAAATGATTAGGCCAGTCTTTTTGCGTACCCGCTTAACTGATATCTTAAACATGGCCCCTTATGCAAAATACATGAAAGACATCATCACTAATAAGAGAAAGATAGCTGAGGCTGAAATCTCCACCATGCTTGCTCATTATTCTTTTAAGGATGGAGTACCTAAGAAACTTGGAGACCCTGGAATACCAACTATACCTTGCTCCATTAAAAGAAAATATGTCAAAACTGCTTTGTGTGATTTGGGAGCTGGTGTTAGTGTTATGCCTTTCTCTTTATATACAAGACTTGATATGAATAAACTCACACCTACTGAAATATCATTGCAAATGGCTGACAAATCAACTGCCATACCTATCGGTATTTGTGAAGATGTGCCCGTTGTTGTTGCAAATGTTACTATCTTAACAGACTTTGTTATTCTTGACATGCCCGAGGATGACAACATGTCGATTATCCTTGGTAGACCCTTTTTGAATACTGCAGGGGCTGTTATTGATTGCAGTAAAAGCAAAGTCACTTTTCATATCAATGGTAATGAGCATACGGTGCACTTTCCGAAGAATGAATTCCAAGTGAATGGTATAAATGTTATTGAAGAATCTCCGACACTCACTATTGGAAGTTTTCAACTATCTCTACCTACTGCCAAAAAGAAATATGACATACTTATTGTTGGGGACATGCATATCCCCATTGAGGTAACTTAGTGATTTACGAAAATTGTTTGGTTTCATGCCAATCGAAAGTGGTTGTTAATAAGACTTGATCAACCTTATTAATGGATCATTTTTGAGTGGTATGAAGTTGATGAATCTAGTAGGCACAACCTTCTGCTCCCACCTTCTATTTTTTTATTTTTCTTAGTCAAATAAAATAAAATGCTATGTTTATCCCGTTCTCTGATTTCTCGGTGCAATAAAAATGACCCAAAAATAAAAGTTCTCAGAATGTCCTGAAAATTTAACACGATTTTTTTCTGAATATTTCTGAATTTCTGGTGCAAATAACATCAGAGGGGGGGGGTGCCCCTGGTGTCCACAAGACACCAGGGCGCGCCAGCAACCCCAGGCACGCCTTGGTGGGTTGTGGTCCCCACGTGGGTCCTCTCAATTATCTCTTCAGCCCATTCCTTCTCCTACCTCCAGAAAAAAATCACCATATCTCTCTCTCTCGTGTTGATGCTCTCAAACCCGTGGATTTCGATCTCTTTGCTCAAAGCTCCGTTTTCGAAACTGTTTTGGGGGATTGCTACTTGGTATGTGACTCCTCCATTGCTCCAATTAGTTTTTGACTTAGTGGTTTATTTTTAGAATAATTAGCTACTCTTGGTGCTATTGTAGATGGGCTTGCATGTTGAATTCTTAGAGTTCTAAGTAGTTTGAATGCTTAATATGGCCTCTATGCATCCTTAGGAGTAGTTGCTATCAATCTTATGAAGTTTTGTTGACAAAAATTTTGGGACTAAAAATTTTCAGAAATTTATTTATAGGAATAAGATGAGCTTCTTTAGGAAGTTTTCCTCCAAGAGAAATGCTAAAGGAGTCATTGGGGAATCATCGGACAGTGACCTCCACACTCTGAGAACGGCGGAGGTGCGGCCGTGTGAATGGCCGCATAATGCCTTCATGGAGGAGGTCGGGTTCCATCAAGAGTTTGCCCAATTCGTTGCAAATGCTGGGTTGACCGACTTCCTCGCAGCTAAGTGTGACCAACACCACCTCCTTACAAACTCATTTGTGCAAAGTTTTCATTTTCTGAGTAGGAATAACCCTCCAGAGGTGCGGTTTCATTTATACGCTGAAACCCGTCAGATACCGCTCACTGATTTTTGTGACATATGTTTGATTCCTTCTCATGGGGAATTAAGGGAGCCTAGACCAGCGAAGTTTGAGGACTTTCTCCTCACTTTGACAGTGGGTGATGAAAGAGGCGTGTCGAATGCCACTGCCACCAGTTTGCATTTTCCTTCTGTACATTACTTTGCTTTGTTCATCGCAAAGTGTTTAACCGCCAGGGAGAAGGTCAGTGCAGTCAGTGCTCCTGACTTCGGCATTTTTCGCCGTGCACTGCACAATGATCACACCTTTAGCTTAGGGGCTATTATTGCACATCACCTACACCTTAACAGGACTAAGGGCAACATACATGGTGGTATTTACGCTACTCTCTTAGCGAGACACTTTAATTTTCAAATTCGGCAGCATGATTATCTTTTACCCTGAGTTTTTCTAGATCACAAGGCATTGGTGGATCATCAATTTATTGATGTAGTTAATTCCTTTCATAACATCCGCTACAACTTAGTATTCAGTGTGATTACCCGTGATGTTATCCCGTTGCCTACACCTGCTTTGTTTGATTTTACTGCCAGGAACGGATACAGGATCATGCCAGAGGACATTACAGCCTACCGGAACAACTTGGCAGCGGCCGAGGAGGAGCCCCACAAGTGGGACGCTCAGGTGCCGTCGCCACTGCACTTCAACTTAGGACCGGATGGCTATTATGGATGGTGATTACCAAGCTCGGCCAAAAGCCTAAGCTTGGGGGAGTACGTATTTCCACCGACATTATATTCATGTTCACACATTTCATTCCAGTTGTCTGTGTCTACACTTTTTCATTGTATTATCCATGCTAGATTTATTTTCTTGCTTTCTTCTTGCGTGTTTGAAAAACTTTGCGAAAATCCAAAAATATTTCTTGCTTCTTTTCGGCTTTTCTTTCTAGTTTAAATTAATTGTAGTATCAATAGAAAACTCAAAAAGATTTCTCGTTTCTTCTTTTACTGGTTGGGAGTTCTCCCGTGTAAATAGTTTTTCTCGTTTTTGTTTTTCTCTCTTTAATTTGTTTTCTTCAATGAAAACTAAAAACTCCAAAAATATTTCGGTTCTCTGAAATTCTTTTCCTTTTATTTGAGTCGTACCAAGGAGAAGGCCACGATGAAAATGTTGAGTGGCTCTCATATGCATTAGTATTGATCTAACAAAGAGCCCATATTACTTTGTCTTCTCCTCTTGAATAAAATGCTTGCAGATTCCATCTTAGTCCACGGCACTCTTGCACTATTGTTATTTTCATATCATTCGGTCGTGCAAGTGAAAGGCAATCATGACGATATTTGATGAAGTGACTGTGGCAGAGAGAAGCGGGTATGAACTCAACTTGTTTTTTTTGTAAATATGTTCAACCTAGTATCCCTGATTCAGCATATTATGATCAAACATGTTTGCAATGACAATTAGAGATTATAGTTTCTCATGCCATGCTTAAGTAGCTAGGAGTGGATAATGATTTATCTTGGATGTCAACATGCATTAAAATAGTTGTGATGTAGTATGATGATATGGTATCCTCTGAATTTTTCAAGTGGCTTGACTTGGCACATGTTCACGCATGTAGTTGAATCAAAACTAACATAGCCTCTACGATATTTATGTTCATGGTGTCCATATCCTACTCATGCTAGTATTCAATGTTTATTATTCATAATGCATGATCATGACCGTTTTCGCTCTCTAGCTGGACGCTTCTCAACCTATTTGCTAGCCTTCACCTGTACTAAGCGGGAATACTGCTTGTGCGTAAAAATCCTTAAACCAAAGTTATTCCAGATGAGTCCACTATATCTACCTATATGCGGTATTACCCTTCCGTTCCAGGTAAATTTGCTTGTGCCACCTATAAAATTTCAAATGAACATCTGTTTTATGTGCCTGGACCGATCATGGAGCAACAGGGGGCGGTCAGTATCTTCCATGTTAAGCGGGTTATTCTCATGATGAGTGTTTATTCACTCGTCCTTGCATGATAGGGGCGGTAATATGGATTCCCAGTCCCGAAATCAATTTTTTTTGCAAATAATTAAACAAAACTCCCCCAGGAATGTTGTTGGTATGGACGGTACCCGTGGATTCAGCTAGCCGTGGAGTGTATTTGTTGGTGGAGGGGGAGTAAACCTTTACTTTTACCGCTTGGGAACCGCCGCTAATGTGTTTAGCATGGAAGATATTGATAACTCTTGGTCGTAACGTTGACAGGAAGGGTGTACCTCCCAAAGTTATATTTATCTCTGATTTAAGCCTTGAGCTCTGGCACCTCTGCAAATCCCTGCTTCATTCTGCGAAGGGACTATCTATTTACTTTTATGTTGAGTCGAACCGTCTCAAATAAGCGCCAGATCTAAGAGCACTATTGTCATCCCCATGCATTGTGTATAGTTAATGTTGGATGCAGCATGACTGGATCTTTTCTACCATGAATTACAATGTTTAGTCGCTGCTTGAACTTTGGAGGTGCTCTGCATTTATGTTTTGCGGTCTCGCAAAGGGCTAGCGAGTTAGCACTATTGTCATATTATATCATGATTGTTTTGACAAAGTGTTTGCATTTGAGATATTTTATTATTGCTCGCTAGTTGCTTATGTCATTGATATGAGTTAATATAATTTCTAAGAGTTTTTGTTGACATGGTTAGTCATGATCTTTGCTGAAAACCTGGGTGCCACTTAAGAATATATATGTAAACAAGAACAAAAGAGTTTGTAAAAGTTTTTCTTTGTCACTTTCAGTTTGTCAAATGAATTGCTTGAGGACAAGCAATAGGTTAAGCTTGGGGGAGTTGACACGTCTTCATCGTATCTACTTTTCCTAACGCCTTTGCTCTTGTTTTGGACTCTAATTTGCATGATTTGAATGAAACTAACCCGGACTGACGCTGTTTTCAGCAGAACTACCATGGTGTTGTTTTTGTGCAGAAATAAGAGTTCTCGGAACTGGACGAAACTTTTCGAAGAATTATTTTACAATAAATAAAAAATACTGGAGCCAACAACCATCGGACGGGGTGCCCTGGCTGGGCACGATACACTAGAGCGTGCCACCCCCTCCAGGCGCGCCTTAGTGGGTTGTGCTCACTTCGTGTCCCCCTGACCCTAATTCCAACACTATAAATTCCTATTTTTGGAGAAAAAAATAGGAGAGGAAGTTTTATCGTGTTTCACAAGACGGAGCCGCCGCCACCTCCTGTTCTTCGTCGGGAGGCCAGATCTGGAGCCCGTTTGGGGCTCCAGAGAGGGGAATCTTTGGTCTTTATCATCACCAACCCTCCTTCATCGCCAATTCCATGATGCTCCCCACCGGGAGTGAGTAATTCCTTCGTAGGCTCGCTGGTCGGTGAGGAGTTGGATGAGATTCGTCATGTAATCGAGTTAGTTTTGTTAGGGCTTGATCCTTAGTATCCACTATGTTCTGAGATTGATGTTGCTTCTTAATGCTTGTCACTAGGGCCCGAGTGCCATGATTTCAGATCTGAACCGTCTATCTTATCACCATTATATCTATGTTCTTGATCCGATCTTGCTAGTCATATGCACCTATTACATGTTATGATCCGTAAACCCCATAGTGGCAATATTTGGGATACTTTCCGGTGATGGCCGTAGTTTGAGGAGTTCATGTAGTCACTATGTGTTAATGCTTTGTTTCAGTTCTCTATTAAAATGAGGCGGGTATAGTGGCGCGCACTAGCACAAACACAGGATGAGACACTGGCTCTTAACATACATGAGGTCGCATCGGTCCGCGGGGACCTCGCTGACGCACGCGGTTTCCAGCGCTGCGATGATGCTCGACGACCAGCCCGTCAATACCACGAGTATGGTTGCTGGGACGAGCGCAGGGATGGTTGCTGGCGAGTGCACGGGGGCAGCATCCATTGCGGCCTGCAGCTCGTTTAGGGCCATGTTCAAGATGTCTCATTCGTCTTTATGTTCTATCTCCTCCGGCTCGGGGTCGACTTCACCAAACCGGTAGACTAGTGGCATATGATCCTTGTGCGCTGATATGTCCATTTTGCATCATGATTTGTTGTTGATATTCATGTTATTATTTTCCATTATTCATCATTATCATACAATTCTTATGCCTTTTCTCTCTGAATTTGCAAGGTACATCACAAAGAGGGAAATCTCTGGAAACTGGAATTCTGGACCGGGAAAGCAAGAAAAAGACAGAAAAATCACCAGACTCCAAATGACCTGAAACTTCACGGAGAATTTTTATGGAATATTTAAGAATTATTGGGAAAAAATATACCTGAGGGGGGCCACCCGCTGGCCACAAGCCAACAGGGCGCGCCCACTCCCCTGGGCGTGCCCTGATGGCTTGTGGGGCCCCAGCAGGTCTCCCGACCCCCCCTCTTCTCCTATATGGTGTGTTTTACCCTAGAAAAAATCATAAGCAATCTTTCCGGATGAAGTGCCTCCGTCTCAAGGCAGAAACCTAGGCAGAGGCCCTTTTGCACTCTGGCAGGCTGATTCTGCTAGGGAAACTTCCCTTCGGGAGGGGAAGATCGAAGCCATCATCATCACCAACGCTTACTCCTTCGTGGGAGGACCAATCCTCATCATCATCTTTACCGGCACCATCTCATCTCGAACCCTAGTTCATCTCTTGTATTCAATCTTTGTCTCAAAACCTCAGATTGGTACCTGTGGGTTACTAGTAGTGTTGATTACATCTTGTAGTTGATGCTTGTTGGTTTACTTGGTGAAAGATATTATGTTCAAATACTTAATCTTAATTATTATACCTCTGATCTTGAACATGTTGATGAGGTGTGAGTAGTTACTATTGTTCCTGAGGACATGGGAGAAGTCTTGTTATAAGTAATCATGTGAAGTTGGTATTCGTTCGATATTTTGATGGTATGTATGTTGTTACTTCTCTTAGTGGTGTCATGTGAACGTCGACTACATGACACTTCACCATGTTATGGTCCTAAGGGGATTCATTGTGGAGTAAAAAGTAGATGATGGGTTGCTAGAGTGACAGAATCTTAAACCCCAGTTTATGCGTTTCTTCATAAGGGGCTGATTTGGATCTACACGTTTCATGCTATGGTTAGATTTATCTTAATTCTTCATTCGTAGTCTCAGATGCTTGCAAGAGGGGGTAATCATAAGTGGGTTGTTTGTTCAAGTAAGAACAACACCTTAGCACCGATCCACCCACATATCAAATTATCAAAGTAGCGAACGCGAATCAACTCAACATGATGAACATGACTAGACAAAAATTTCCCATGTGTCCCCGGGAGCGCTTGCTTCATATAAGAATACTTTCCAGCCTGTCCTTTTCTATAAAAAGGATTGGGATATCTTGCTTCACCTGGGTTACTATTGTTACCTGTCACTCGTTACAAGTTATCTTGCTGCAAAACTATCTGCTATTGTTACTCACAGTACTTGCAGAGAATACCTTGCTGAAAACTGCTTATCATTTCCTTCCGCTCCTCGTTGGGTTCGACACTCTTACTTATCGAAAGGAATACGATTGATACTCTATACTTGTTGGTCATCAAGACTCTTTTCTGGCGCCGTTGACGGGGAGTGAAGCACCTTTGGTAAGTGGAAATTGTTAAGGAAACATTTTCGGTACGTGCTGAAATTTACTGTTGCTTTTCACTATGAACACTCACCCTTTGAGTGGCTTGTTCGGCGCATCTTCGCCTCGAATGGAAGTTGAAAAGGTTGCTCCTCAACCTAATGAACCTACTGAAAATATTTATTATGAGATTCCTTCGGGTATGTTAGAAAAACTGCTAGCTAATCCTTATGATGGTACGACTGATCCTGATTACCATTTAATATTTGTCGATGAGATTTGTGGATTATTTCAGCTTGCAGGTTTGTCTGGAGACAAAGTTAAGAAGAAGGTTTTCCCTTTATCTTTGGAGAGAAAGGTATTGATATGGTATAGGTTATTGGATGATATTGGATCATGGGACTGAAATTGCTTGAAGATGGAATTTCATCAGAAGATTTATCCTTGCATCTAGTTCATAGGGATCGGAACTTTATTTATAATTGTTGTCCTCGTGAAGGACAAAGTATCGTTCAAGCTTGGGGGAGGCTTAAATCTATGATTCACACTTGCCCCAACCATGAGCTATCAAGAGAAATGATTATACAAAAAAATTATGCTCGGCTTTCTCATGATGATCAAGTATTACTTGATTCTTCTTCTACTGGTTCCTATATGAAGAGGACTATTGAATTTAAATGGGATCTTCTTGAAAGAATTAAACGCAACTCTGAAGATTGGGAACTCGACAAAGGTAAAGAGTCAGGTATAAAGCTTAAGTTTGATTGTGTTAAAACTTTTATGGAAACTAATGCTTTCCATGAGTTTAGCAATAAATATGGTCTTGACTGTGAGATAGTAGCTACTTTTTGTGAATCATTTGCTACTCATGTTGATCTCCCCAAGGAGAAGTGGCTTAAATATCATCCACCCATTGAAAAACCATTAGAGGAACCTGTTAAAATTAAGAAGGAAGAAATAATTGTTAGCCACGTTGATCCAATTGTTCCTACTGCTTAAATTGAGAAACCACTTTTCCCTGTTAGAATTAGGGAACATGCTAAAGCTACAACAGTGGTTAATAAATGTCATGTTAGAACACCTAAACCTTTTGAATAAATAAATATTGAGCCTAATGTTGCTATGGCCAAATATCTCCTAGTTGATAATATTGATGGCCAGGTTATTTACTTCTACGATGAAGCTGCTAGAATTACAAAACATGTTAGAAACAAGCGGGATGAGCTAGATAAAAAGAAACCAGTTGTTGGCATGCCTTTTGTTCCAGTTCAAATTGGAGGTCATTGTTATGATGGCTTGTGTGACATTGGTGCTAGTGTTAGCGCTATACCTTTTACCTTATATCAAGAAATTATGCATGACATAGCACCCTCTGAGATTGAAGATATTGATGTCACTATGAAACTTGCAAACCGAGATACTATTACACCACTTGGGATTGTTAGGGATGTTGAAGTCTTGTGTGGAAAAATTAAGTACCCGACTGATTTCTTAGTACTTGGTTCAGAACAAGATAACTTTTGTCCCATTATATTTGGTAGACCTTTCTAGAATACTATTAATGCTGAAATTAATTGTGTTACTTAGAAGATCAAAGTAAGCTTTGGTGATGTGTTTCATGAATTTAATTTCTCTAAGTTTGGTAGACAACCACACGAGAAAAAATTACCTAGTAAGGATGAAATAAGTGGTCTTGCTTCTATTGCCGTACCTCCTACTGATCCGTTAGAACAATACTTGCTAGACCATGAAAATGATATGCACAGGAATGAAAGAAATGAAATATATGATATATTTCTTAGACAAACACCTCTTCTTAAACACAACTTACCAGTTGATATTTTAGGGGATCCTCCTCCACCCAAAGGAGATCCCGTGTTTGAGATAAAGACATTACCTGATACTCTGAAATATGCTTATCTTGATGAAAAGAAGATATATCCTGTTATTATCAGTGCTAACCTTTTAGAGCATGAAGAAAAGAGATTACTTAAAACTCTAAAGAAGCATAGGGCTGCTATTGGATATACTCTTGATGGTCTTAAGGGAATAAGCCCCACTCTATGTCAGCACAATATTAATATGGAACCTGATGCTAAACATGTCATTCATCATGAACGCCGTTTAAATCCAAAGATGAAGAAGGTGCTAAGAACTGAAATACTAAAGCTTCTAGAGGCAGGTATAATTTATCCCATAGCTGATAGTAGATGGGTAAGTCCTGTTCACTTTGTTCCTAAGAAAGGAGGTATAACGGTTGTCCCTAATGATAAAAATGAACTTATTCCACAAAGAATCGGAGCTGGCTATAGGATGGTAATTGATTTCAGGAAATTAAATAAAGCTACTTGGAAAGATCATTACCCCTTGCCTTTTATTGATCAAATGTTAGAAAGACTATCTAAACACACACACTTTTGCTTTCTTGATGGATATTCTGGTTTCTCTCAAATACCTGTGTCAAAAGAGGACCAAGAGAAAACTACCTTCACATGCCCTTTTGGAACCTATGCTTATAGGCGTATGCCTTTTGGTTTAAGCAATGCACCTGCTACCTTTCAAAGATGTATGACTGCTATATTCTATGACTTTTGTGAAAAGATTGTTGAGGTTTTCATGGATGATTTGTACGTTTACGGGACTTCTTTTGATGATTGCTTGAGAAACCTTGATCGAGTTTTGCAGAGATGTGAAGAAACTAATCTTTTCTTGAATTGGGAGAAGTGCCACTTTATGGTGAATGAAGGTATAGTACTCGGGCATAATATTTCTGAACGAGGCATTGAGGTAGACAAAGCTAAAGTTGATGCAATAGAGAAAATGTCATGTCCAAAAGATATCAAAGGTATAAGAAGTTTCCTTGGTCATGCTGGTTTTTATAGGCGTTTCATTAAAGATTTCTCAAAGATTTCTAGGCCACTAACTAATCTTCTCCAAAAAATATCCCTTTTGTTTTTATGATGATTGTGTAGAAGCCTTTTAAATACTTAAGAAAGCCTTGATTTTTGCACCTATTGTCCAACCACCTGATTGGAATCTACCGTTTGAAATTATGTGTGATGCTAGTGATTATGCTGTTGGAGCTGTTCTAGGGCAAAGAGTAGACAAGAAATTGAATGTTATTCATTATGCTAGTAAGACCCTAGACACTGCTCAAAGAAATTATGCTACTACTTAGAAGGAATTTTTAGCAGTTGTGTTTGCATGTGATAATTTTAGACTTTATATTGTTGATTCGAAAGTAACTATTCACATCGATCATGCTGCTATTAAATACCTCATGGAAAAAAATATGCTAAGCCAAGTGAAAGCACAAATTCTCCCTAGGTGGTTTTGGTAATTAATAACAACATATATATCATTGGACTAATGGTTCTACCAAGTATATTTCAGGAAAAGTTCAATGAATGTATTAGCAAAGGATTGTGAGGAGATCCCCTAGATGCAAGGAACATCTATTGGCAACAAGCTTCAAGACTCTACATTTTGCATTTTGTGAGAAATCACTCTTGAGTCCATAGGAAAGCCAATACTATTAAAAGGGGATGAGGTATCTATGATGATCTGATTGCTCAAGTGCTTAGAGTTAGCCACCAAAAATACACATAAATTCCCCCTCAAAATACTCTGTCTAAACCCTACCACTCAAATTCGGTGTCACCAAGTTTTCCAAATCGGCCCTATCGAGTTTCATCCTAGATAGATCCCAAGCCAAACCCTAAGGTCTCATCGACACCAACTTCTATTTCGGTGAAACCGAAATCAGTGACCAACTTTCGGGTAACCCATTTCTAAGAAAGGGAATTTCCGAGTTTTTGAAATCGGTCTCACCGAGTTTTGGTAACTGCCTAAATCAGCCAATTCGGTCCCACCGAGATTTATATATCGGTCTCACCGAAACGCCAAAAGTTGACACATTTGCACTAGTCGGTGCAACTGAGTTTTTGCTTCGGTTTCACCGAGTTGGGCAATAATGTTGTAACGGTTGGATTTTTGGAGATGCCTATATATACCCCTCCACCTACCTCTCACTCGTAGAGGAAGCACTTAGAACAGACAAACACTTGCCCCATCCATTTTTCTGAGAGAGAACCACCTACCCATGTGTTGAGATCAAGATCTTCCACTCCAACCGTCTGAATCTTGATTTCTAGCCTACTGAAGTTGCTTTCCACCCAATCAACCTCTTCTACCAAGCCAACTCTATGAGAGAGTGATTGTGTGTTGAGGAGACTATCTTTTGAAGCACAAGAGCAAGGAGTTCATCATTGATACCACATCTATTACCTTTTGGAGAGTGGTGTCTCCTAGATTGGTTAGGTGTCGCTTGGGAGCCTCCGTCTTCGTGTGTGGAGTTGAACCAAGAAGTTTGTAAGGGCAAGGAGATCGCCTACTTCGTGAAGATCTACCCCGAGTGAGGCTAGTCATTCATGGACATAAGCCGTGATGGAATAGACGAGGTTGCTACTTTGTAGACCCTTATGGGTGGAGCCCTCCGTGGACTCTCGCGACCGCTACCATTTGTGGGTTGAATTCTCCATCAGCATGGATGTACGATAGCACCACCTATCGGAACAACGGGAAAAATATTTGTGTCTCCAATTGCGTTTGATCCTCCTATCCCTTCCCTCTACTTATATGTGCATATCTTTACTTTCCGCTTCTATACTATTAGACTTGCATGTGTAGGGTGTGCTTGACTTGATACAATTGCTAAAACTTGCCAACATCTAAAATTGGGAAAAGGATAGAATTTTAATTAGGTCAAGTAGTATAATCACCCCCCCCCCTCTAGACATACTTCGGATCCTACAAGTGGTATCAAAGCTTTGGTATCCATCACATTGGTTTCACAACCTAGGAGAGTATGGTGTCTAGTAAGGGAAATTATCATCATAGAGGTTCATATTTTGATGGTACAAACTTTGCTAGTTGGAAGCACAAAATGAAAATGCATATTCTTGGTCATAACCCCGCCGTTTTGGCTGTTGTTTGTGTTGGATTGCAAGGTGAATTCTTTCGAGATGGAAAGGAACCGGATTGTGAAGCGACCACAGAAGAATTGAAGATGTTGCAATACAACGCTCAAGCATGCGACATTCTATTCAACTGCTTATGCCCCCAAAGAGTTCAACAAGATAAGCCGTCTTGAGAATGCAAAGGGAATTTGGGATACTTTGGTTGATATGCACGAAGGTACTGAATCCGTCACGGAATCTAAGTTGGATGTGCTACAAAGTCAACTTGACAAGTTCAAGATGAAGGATGGTGAAGGAGTCGCGGAAATGTACTCTAGGCTTGCTCTCATCACAAATGAGATTGCCGGCTTAGGAAGTGAAGAGATGACCGACAAATTCATCATCAAGCAGATCCTTAGAGCCTTGGATGGAAAGTACGACACCGTATGCACATTGATCCAAATGATGCCAAACTACAAAGATCTCAAGCCTACGGAAGTCATTGTAAGGATCATTGCTCATGAAATATCACTCAAGGACAAAGAAGAGCTTCACCAAGTCAAGCGGAGCATACAAAGGTACAAGTGATGCTCCCGCAACTTCAAGTGGCAACCTTGTTACCAATGAAGAGATAAGCCTCATGGTCAGGAAATTCAACAAATTCTACAAGAGTAAAGTCAAAGAGAGAAGCTCCAACTCAAGATATGAAGAGAAGCGTTCCTCTAGTCGTGACCGGAATTGTTACAATTGTGGAAGGACCGGACACTACTCCAATGAGTGCATTCCCCCCATAAAAGAAGATAAGAGTCACCTAGAAGAAGAATCTCAAGAGATGAGTCACCTCGTAGAGAGAGAAGGAGTAGAGAGGATCGCTATGAACGAAGACCCTCCCGGAGAAGCAAGGACTTGGAGAAGAAGGACAAGTACACCAAGAGCTACACAAGAAGAAGACATCAAGCTCATGTTGGTGAATGGGTTTCCGGCTCCGATTCCGACAACCAATCCGAGAGAAGCTACCACACCAACTCCGACTATAGTCAAGATGAAGGTGTTGCCGGATTAACACTCGTATCCTACAATTCCTATGACATATTTGATTCACCAAATGAAGGAAGTGGAAGTTGCTTCATGGCTAAAGGCCCCAAGGTATCACACCCCGAATACATTGACTTTAATAGTGATGGGGATGACTTACTAGGAGATGATGACTTGCTCTTTGATAAAACTAGTGTTGTTAGTCAAAATGAGTTTGATAATAATCATGCTAGTTAAGATAAGTCGTGTGATGATGATAAGAAGGAGATTGAGCGTCTAACTAAAGAACTAAACACTCTTAAGTTAGCTCATGAATCTACTCAAGAAGATCATACAGAGCTTCTAAGAACTCATGAGAAGCTACACTTCGAGAAGCTAAATTTGGAGCAAGAGCATGAGTTTCTTAAAGCTATCAATGATGATCTTCGAAAGAAGAGTTCTTCTTATCTTTCCAAATGACTACTCTTGTCTACATTTGTTTCACAAGTTAAATCTAAGCAAAATAGTAACAAAGGCAAGAAAGGTTCTTCATCTAGTAGCAACAATGCAAATGTTAAATCCAATGATGTTTCTTCTAGTAGTTCTATTGATTCCACTAATGCTTCTCTTAGCCAAGTTACATTTGAGCAAGAAAACGATTTATTGAAAGGAATTATAGAGAAAGGTGTCTACAAGAGTCTTGCCGTAAGTAAGCAATTTGAGGAGATTGTACGCAAGCAAGGATGGCACCTTGTTGACAATTATCTCTATGATAAGTAAGTTGGGAGGCGAAACATTAAGCCCCTATCTTTGTCTGTGTTCGATGGATACTATTTGTTCTATAAATATTCTCTGAGTACTGATAACCCACAAGTATATGGGATCGCAACAGTTTTCGAGGGTAGAGTATTCAACCTAAATTTATAGATTCGACACAAGGGGGGCCAAAGAATATTTGCGAGTATTAGCAGTTGAGTTGTCAATTCAATCACACCCGGAGATTAAATATCTACAGCAGAGTGATCAGTAGCACAGTAGTATGATAGTCTGATAGCAATAGTAGCAGTAATAGTAACAGTAACAGTGATAGCAATGGTTTTCTAGCAAGTGTAACAATAGCAGTAGCAATAGTAACTTAGCAAGAACAATATGTGGAAAACTCGTAGGCACTAGATCGGTGCATTTGTTGGATGATATTCATCATATAACAGTCATAACCTAGGGCGACACGGAACTAGCTCCAGTTCATAAATATAATGTAGGCATGTATTCCGTAAATAGTCATACGTGCTTATGGAAAAGAACTTGCATGACATCTTTTGTCCTACCCGCCCGTGGCAGTAGGATCCATAAGGAAACTAAGGGATATTAAGGCCTCCTTTTAATAGAGAACTAGAACACAAGCATTAACACATAGTGAATACATGAACTCCTCAAACTACGGTCATCACCGAAAAGTATCCCAAATATTGTCACTATGGGGTTTACGGATCATAACACGTAATAGGTGCATAAGACTAGCAAGATCGGATCAAGAACATAGATATAATGGTGATAACATAAACGGTTCAGATCTGAAATCATGGCACTCGGCCCTAGTGACAAGAATTAAGCATGGCAAAGTCATAGCAACATCAATCTCAGAACATAGTGGATACTAGGGATCAAGCCCTAACAAAACTAACTCAATTACATGATGAATCTCATCCAACTCTCACCGACCAGCGTGACTACGAAGGAATTACTCACTCCCGGTGGGGAGCATCATGGAATTGGCGATGATGGAGGGTTGGTGATGACGAAGACCAAAGATTCCTCTCTCCGGAGCCGAAAACGGGCTCCAGATCTGGCCACCCGACGAAGAATAGGAGGTGGCGGCGGCTCCGTCTCGTGAAACGCGATAAAACTTCCTCCACTATTTTTTTCTCCAAAAATAGAATTTATAGTGCTGGAATTAGGGTCATGGGGCCCACGAGGTGAGCACAACCCACCAGGGTGCGCCTGGAGGGGGTGGCGTGCCCTGGTGTATCGTGCCCAGCCAGGGCACCCCCTCCGGTGGTTCTTGGCTCCAGTATTTTTTATTTATTGTAAAATAATTCTCCAAAAAGTTTCGTCCAGTTTTGAGAACTTTTATTTTTGCACAAAAACAACACCATGGTAGTTATGCTGAAAACAGCGTCAGTCCGGGTTAGTTTCATTGAAATCATGCAAATTAGAGTCCAAAACAAGAGCAAAAGCGTTAGGAAAAGTAGATACGACGGAGACGTATCAACTCCCCCAAGCTTAACCCATTGCTTGTCCTCAAGAAATTCAGTTGGCAAACTGAAAGTGATAAAGAAAAACTTTTACGAACTCTTTTGTTCTTGTTTACATATATATGCTTAAGTAGCACCCAGGTTTTCAGCAAAGATTATGACTAATCATGTCAGCAATAACTCTTAAAAATTATATTAACTCATATCAATGACATAAGCAACTAGCGAGCAATAATAACATATCTCAAGCGCCAACAATTTGTCAAAACAATCATGATATAATATGACAACAGTGGTATCTCGCTAGCCCTTTCTGAGACCGCAAAACATAAATGCAGAGCACCTCCAAAGTTCAAGCAGTGACTAAACATTGTAATTCATGGTAGAAAAGATCCAGTAATGCTGCATCCAACATTAACTATATACAATGCATGAGGATGACAATAGTGCTCTCAGATCTGGCGCTTATTTGAGAAGGTGATGACTCAACATAAAAGTAAATAGATAGTCCCTTCGCAGAAGGAAGCAAGGATTTGCAGAGGTGCCAGAGCTCAAGGCTTAAATTAGAGATAAATATAACTTTGGGAGGTACACCCTCCCTGTCAACGTTACGACCAAGAGTTATCAATATCTTCCATGCTAAACACATTAGCGGAGGTTTCCAAGCGGTAAAAGTAAAGGTTTACTCCCCCTCTACCAACAAACACACTCAACGGCTAGCCGAATCCACGGGTACCGACCATACCAACAACATTCCTAGGGGAGTTTTGTTTAATTTTTTGCAAAAAAAATTGATTTCGGGACTGGGAATCCCTATTACCGCCCCTCTCGTGCAAGAACGAGTGAATAAACACTCATCATGAGAATAACCCGCTTAACATGGAAGATACTGACCGCCCCCTGTCGCTCCATGAGCGGTCCAGGCATACAAAACAGATGTTCATTTGAAATTTTAGAGGCGGCACATGCAAATTTACTTGGAACGGCAGGGTAATACCGCATATAGATAGATATAGTGGACTCATCTGGAATAACTTTGGTATAAGGATTTTGATGCACAAGCAGTATTCCCGCTTAGTACAGGTGAAGGCTATCAAATAGGTTGAGAAGCGCCCAGCTAGAGAGTGAAAACGGTCATGATCATGCATTATGAATAATAAACATTGAATACTAGCATGAGTAGGATATGGACACCATGAACATAAATGTCGTAGAGGCTATGTTGGTTTTGATTCAACTACATGTGTGAACATGTGCCAAGTGTGACACCCTGATTTTGGCAACTTTTTCTTTTCAAAATCTTTTGGGTGTTATTTGCAAAATTGGTTGATTTTCAAACCTTTTCAGTTGAATTGGACCTATGATTCTCTGAATCTTTCATCACCTTGCCAAAACCTTTCCACACCTCTCTTGGATCAATTTCCAATATTTAATCTTTTCCAATAATTCATTTTCTTCCTTTGGGAAAATATGGCATCACTATGGGTTGTGAAGCAACCTATAGCTCTGATGATCAGAAAAATCCCAAACTTTTGTCACACCTTCTCATCATCATATAATTCCATAATCTCCAAAAATATTCCGTTGTCCAATGCAAAATTTTGGCCAGAATAATTATTTTCTTTCTGGTCAGAATTTGTCAGTTGTGAAGCAACCCCTATTTTCTTAGCTTAGAAAATTCCCAATAAATTCCCTGAGGTACTAGGGATCCTATCTAGCCGCAATATCCAAAAATATCATCTTGGCCAGTGCAATTTTTCAGCCACAAAGCTCTGACAAGTTTCTGCTTATTTCAAATCTCTGTGAAGGAAGTACCAGCTAGAGATGGCTACATGCCATGAAACTTTTATGTCATCTTCTATATTCCAAATGACTTCCCTCCACCAAGTTTAATCATCAGGAGACCATTTATGTGAGTGGCACAAGCTCAACAAGTTTCTGGTCCAGTATGGTAGTTTACACAGGAACTGCATTCAAATCTTTTTCAAACCTTCTCAAACTTGGCCAGTATGGAGTCCTTCCAACCTAGATCACACCAGACATCTCCACTGGCTTCAGCTCTATCTCATCTCTTCTCTGGAACATCCTCAAGTCTGCTGTCAGAAGCTGTAGCTGAAGCTACACTTCACAGCAGAGTGTATCTAGCCAAGTCAGTGGCACAAGGGGGCTAAGTGGTCGAAGGTCGACGCCGTGGACAAGGTGCGCCAGGCTTGCGTGGCCTCCTGGTGGCCGCACCCGTGGTGAGCACGGTGCTGGCATGCCAATGCGCGCGCTTTGCACCGCGCCCGAGCCCGAAATGACGCATCCCTGTGGCCCCGCGTGGCCTAGCCTTGTCCCCGCGCGCCGACATCTTCCCCTACTTCCACCTGGCCGTTCTGGAGTTCTCTCCTCACCGGAAACCTCCCCGGCGGCCGCCAAGCACTCGAGCACTGTGGCGCCCGTGCGGCCACAGTGGCTGAGCCGCCGTCGTCTTCCTCCGCGTGCGGCCACTGCGCGCATTTAGTGCGCCTGCCCTCTCCCGTCTCGTCGCCCGCAAGAGGCCAGCCAGTGCGGCGTCCTGGCGCCGGCGACGTGTCCCGAGCCTCGCCGCTTCGGGAGAGCTCAGTCGCGCTCGCCTCCGGCCTATAAAAGGCCCTGCCCAGCCCTCCAGAGCTCCTCACCCCCACCTCGCCATCACCCAATCGCCTCCAGAGCGCCCCAGCAAGAACCGGGAGCTCGTCTCCCTCAGCTCCGGCGAAGGCTCCGCCGCCCGATCCCCTCCCGTCGCCAGCCATCTCCACCCCATCCCAGCCTCACCTAAGCCCACCTTCGAGACCAGCAAGTCTCACTGGTCCCTCTTGAGCCCTTGGTCGACCGGATTGCTGCCGGAATCGCCGTCGCCGACGACCACCGTAGCCTCCATCCGCCGGAGAAGAAGGGGGCGACGCCGTCCGACCACCTCCGGAGGATCTGCGGGTACGTGCGTGATCGCCGTCGACTGCCCGATCCATTCCAGCCCTCTCCCTACCTCGCCGCCGTCCCTATCGCCGGCGAGCATCGCCGGTGAGCCGCCCCGCCTCTGTCTCCCTTCCCTCTCTCTGTTTTAAACAGGGAGGCCCCACCTGTCAGCGGCTCAAGCCCGCGCCCGAAGCGGTATAAGTGGAGGCTCCCCTCCACTTTACGCCTTCGACGTGGCCCCCTGTTAGATTTTCTGATTTTCATTTAAATTCCAGATTTGACCAGTGACTTTAACCTTGAATAACTTTTTATTTATAGATCCAATTCAGTTGATTCCTTTTGCCTTGAGTTGGTATTGAACCCCTTTATTTTCTGACAAATTTTGGTATCTTTCCAAATTTCACAGAATTTTTGGTGAACAAAAAGGCTTTATGTGACATTTTCTTTTGCTATTTTAAAATACTTTCAGAAGGAAACTTTGGTGCATTTGAAGACCAGGAGTGCTTGGGCAACCCAACAGAGCAAGGCAAGCCAGGACACCCATTTCTTGAAGCATTTCAATAGCATTGCATATTTACCTGCATTATGTTTATTTATTTGCCATATAATAATTCATAGCAATTTAATTTAAGTACCTAAGTATTGTGATGAACCACTATATTTGCTAAATGAACTTAGTGGTTGATCTTGAGCCACTTGTCCGGGCTTAACCGTGCAACCACATTTGCCGGTATGGGACGGCCTTGACTTGGTCTGATCGTGTGCTCTTTCACCGGTACCTCCAAAGAGGGAGGGTTATGCGTGCATGCTACCCTGATCAGGTAGGCGGCGATAACCCTATGAGCCCAGTTGAGTTTTGTGCCGGCGTCCCCATTTGCGATAGTTTAGTTTGGCCACGACGGTGGCAGGTGTCATGAGGACACAGGGGCCACCCAGGGCAGGACTCCGGGGGAGGATGAATGTCGGTGGTACGATGGGAGAGTCACGGGTCAGGCAGGTTTCATTGGGGCAACGCTGGTCAACCCGAATGGGATCACGAGGCCAGGTGCTCCATGGTGTGGGTAAAGTGCGCAACCTCTGCAGAGTGAAAAATCTATTCGAATAGCCGCGTCCACGGTATTGGAGAGCCCGTCCAGACCTCACTAGGTGGTCAACCGTAACAATGTTAGTAATGATGGAAGAACTCTTCGTATGGTCGGAAGTACTCGATGGCTTATGAGTATTCCGAGGGTTGTGGGACAACCCGGAAAAGAGTAAGTTGATAACCGGTACAGTAAGTGAATTGCTTATGAATTTAACCTGTTGTTTGCTATGCTATTGTTTGCTGCATTACTTGGTTGTCATGAGCTTGCGAGTACATTCAAAGTACTCACCTGGCGTATCATGCCAGATGCAGGGGAAGCCGAGGACGGAGGTCCCGATGGTTCGTGCTACGCTAACTAGGATGTGTCCACAGCAGTGTCCCTGTGGATGGAGTTGCCGCTATGTTTCTCTACGCCCTAGAAGTACTTAGTAGTTCCGAGGCCCAGCTATGTTTCATAAATAATGTGGATACTGTCATAGCCCCGAGTGTGCCTTTGGCCTCGCTATCATTGTAAAATATGAGCTTGTAACCGAAATCTATCAATAAAGTCAGTTCAATTCTGTTCCAAGTTGTTGTGTGTTTCCAGAGGACATGATCTCTGGGCTGGAAACACTGGTAATCCGGTTCTCTGAGCCGGGGTGCCACAACGCTTGGTATCAGAGCCGTGCTAACTGTAGGACACCCTAGTTAACCCGCGCTAGAACCGCGATTAGTGTAGGGCTTTGAGTGTGCATCTTGCTTGCTGCATTTGATTGTTGCATAGCATGCATCATGATTCATTGTTTTACTAACCGTTGGCATTGTGAGTGTAGATGGCACCAGTTCCATACCACTACCATCATGAGCCTGCACCGTTCACTTTTCCAGTACTGCTCCGTAACGTCTGGCTTCGACTGTACCCCCACGGCGAAGATCCAGCGTACCAGGTGTTTCGGGAGCACCTTGCCGAGTCAGTGTATGAGTATCACACAGAGGCTTTCCTGATCGCGAGCTCGGACCTTGGTAGCTATTCTCACTCTTCCAAGGGCGGAACGACTTCTACTCCGGAGCTGGCGATCCAGTTTGCTGCGATGGAGGCTCTCACTGACTTGCGTTTCCACGAGGTCGAGATGCAGATTCATCCAGGTTTCTTTCACTACCCCACCCTGTCGCCTACGACAGGGCGAGTCATTTTCGCACCAGTTGACCCAGCGAGTGATCGTGCGACTGGTGTTCTATCTCGCTATCTGAACGCCAGTTATCGTATCATCCTTTCCTTGGCTGAGGAGTTGTCTCGTGTCCAGGGGGCACTTGCAGCAGCGACTTCAGCGCCACCTCCACCTCAGCCTACATTCCCACCTATGTATCCTCCACCAGTTCCACCTCTGTGTATGTTTGATACTCCTTCTAGCTCTACTGCGCCACCAGGCTTTTCGTCTGGTAGCCGTCGTGAGACCCCGGCAGAGTGGGCCTCACTTCTAGCCACTCCAGCTGCTCCGATGCTGAGGCGTCGTGCTTCTTCTTCCTCAGAAGGGGAACCATCCCAGCAGCGTCGTCGTGTTTCCTTTGATCCGGAGGATGTGGTCCATATCATCAGTTCCGATTCCGACTCAGGATCAGATGACGAGGAGTCTGCAGTCTGGCAGTGTTCGTGCCACCCGCACCACTAGAGTGGAGGCTTGAGTTGCTGTGCATGCATCTTTGCATATGTCAATTGCCGTATGAGCAGTCTAGCCATGATATCCCCTACTAGCTTGCCATGTATGATGTTGGGTTATCTTGTATAATTATGTTGTTTGCTTTATTCGCCTTTTTCGTGCATTTTCTTTCTGGTGTCATATTACTGTGTTTCCCTTATGGGTGTTGCTCATCGATTCGGTATTTTGCAATGGGAACAAATTTAGGATGAAGAGAAGTTGTAGTCAAGGCGGCGATGGAACCCCCGTTCGTCGATCCGCCAGACAAGCATGACAACCACCAGAAGACTTACCACCTCCACCACCTCAAGCACCGACCATTGATCAGATCATGAGGATGTTTGAAGAGAAAAGAAACCAGGATCTCATGGAATTTTTGAAAAGTATGCAGGCTATGGTGGGCCAGAATAACAACCACAATGGAACACACTCTAAGTTGTCTGACTTTCAGCACACCAAGCCACCCAATTTCGGTCAAGCTGTGGACCCTATAGAAGCTGATGATTGGCTGAGGACCATGGAAAAGAAGCTAGACATAGCCCGCTGTGAAGAATCAGATAAGGTTCCTTTTGCCACTCACTACCTAGAAGGGCCAGCAACTATATGGGGGGACAACACAAAGGCAACGTGGCCTCCTGGAGAAGATATTTCCTGGGAGAAGTTCAAGGAGCTATTCCGCAAGTATCATATCCCTACAGGCATAATGAAGGTCAAGCAAAGGGAGTTCCTTGCTCTGACACAAGGAAATATGTCTGTGGCGGAGTATCTGAACAAGTTCAACAATCTGGCACGGTACTCTACCCATGACGTGTCCACCGAAGAAAGGAAGATAGATCGATTACTAGGAGGACTGAATCATACTCTCCATTGTTAGCTCTGTATGCTGGACTTTCCGGACTTCCAGACTTTGGTGAACAAGGCTTTCATAGCTGAACGAGAGCATAAGTCTGGATATGATGACCGCAAGCGGAAGTTTGAACCCAAGAAGGATAACCGTGAGCAGTTTGCGCAGAAGCCACGCACCTGGTAGCCAGGCCCATCTGAATACAAGTCCACA
Source organism: Elymus sibiricus (assembly GCA_039707655.1). NCBI lineage: Eukaryota > Viridiplantae > Streptophyta > Magnoliopsida > Poales > Poaceae > Elymus > Elymus sibiricus. Next base: position 470,587,374 of record CM077669.1, read on the forward strand.
TGGAGCAATGGCAACAACAACAATAAGACGGTGAGCCAGAATAAGACCTTCGGCAAACAGCCAGTGATAGAGGACTGCCGCCGCTATAATACTTGCTTTACTTGCGGCCAAAGCGGACACTACTCCAAACAGTGCCCCGCCAACAACGGGAAGCCATCCTCCGACGTCAAGCTGCAGGTCAACACCATTGGACACCGCCTCAATCATAACTTCTGCCACGGACGCGTCCATCATATCTCCGCTGAGGAAGCCTGCGAAGCTCCAGAAGTAGTCCTTGGTATGTTTTCTGTTAACGACATACCTGCAGTAATTTTATTTGATTCTGGGGCTTCCCATTCGTTTATTTCGCGGAGTTTTGCCACCTTGCACAAATTTTCTCCTTCGCTTTTGGATAAAATCATGGTGGTACAATCCCCTGGCTCCCTGCTCAGGACAAATCTGATATATAAAGATCTGGAAATTTCGATACATGGAGTTAAATTTCCAGCTACACTTGTTGCCATTGAATCCCCTGGATTGGATGTAATACCGGGGATGGACTGGTTGACACCACATCAGGTGTGCATCAACTGTGCCACCAGCACAGTAACGCTGGTTAACCCGGCAAGACAAACAGTCCAATTCCTTGCCAGCAAGATGATGACAAGAAAGGGAATGGCATACCAAACTACCGTCACGGATATGAACTTGATTCCGGTAGTTTGCGAATTTCCGGATGTATTTCCCAAGGAACTACCAGGGATGCCACCCGACCGGGAATTGGAGTTTGCAATCGAGGTGGTTCCCGGTACTACCCCGATCTACAAGAAATACTACCGTATGCCAGGTCCAGAGTTGGCGGAACTAAAGAAGCAGTTGGATGAATTGTTACAAAAAAGGTACATTCGCCCAAGCATCTCGCCATGGGGATCACTCGTACTGTTTGTCAAGAAGAAGGATGGAAGTCTACGAATGTGCATAGACTATCGCCAGCTGAATGAGGTCACCATCAAGAATAAGTACCCGCTCCCTCGCATTGATGATTTGTTCGACCAGCTGAACGGAGCACGGGTATTCTCCAAGATTGACCTCCGAACCGGGTATCATCAGCTAAAAATCAGAAAAGAGGATATACCCAAGACAACTTTCACCACCCGATATGGTCTGTATGAGTTTACCGTCATGTCATTTGGACTGACGAATGCTCCAGCTTATTTCATGAGCATGATGAACAAGGTCTTCATGGATTTCCTGGACAAATTCGTGGTGGTGTTCATCGATGATATCCTGATATATTCCAAGGATGAAGAAGAGCAAAAACAACACCTTCGTGCTGTCCTGGAAAGGTTAAGAACCCGTCGTCTGTACGCCAAGTTCGGTAAGTGTGAATTTTGGCTAAAAGAGGTGGGATTTCTGGGGCACATTCTGTCAGAACAAGGAGTAGCCGTCGACCCCAGCAAAGTAACAACAGTACTAAATTGGAAGACACCAGCCTCGGTGACCGAAGTCCGTAGCTTTCTGAGATTGGCAGGTTATTACCGTCATTTCATAGAAGGCTTCTCTAAGATAGCTAAGCCACTGACAGAATTGCTTAAGAAAAATCAAAGGTTTGTCTGGACGGCGGAGTGTGACAGTAGCTTCCTAGAACTAAAGACAAGGCTAACTACATCACCTGTCTTAGTTCTTCCAGACATCCACAAGAGCTTTGATATATACTGCGATGCTTCCAGACGAGGAATCGGCTGCGTACTAATGCAAGAAGGGAAGGTTGTAGCATATGCATCCAGACAGCTACGACCTCATGAGGAGAACTACCCCACACATGATTTGGAATTAGCAGCCGTGGTTCATGCCTTAAAGATTTGGAGGCATTACCTCATTGGACAACGTTGTGAAATATACACGGACCATAAGAGTCTCAAGTATATTTTCACCCAGCCGGACTTGAACCTCCGACAGCGAAGATGGCTTGAACTAGTCAAGGACTATGACATTGGAATAAATTATCATCCAGGAAAGGATAATGTGGTCGCTGATGCTCTCAGCAGAAAATAGGGCACAGTGAATGCACTAATGGGAAGTATCCATCCCAGGTTACAGGAAGAATTCGCTGAGCTCAATATGGTGCTATGCGGCCCAACTACCCCGGATACCTTGGAAATTTCTCCAACACTTATGGAAGAAATTAAAGAAGCTCAAAAACTAGATGAAGGAATAAAAGAAATCAAGGAGCTGATTCCGAAAGGGAAGGCCAAGTCCTTCCGCGTGGATGACCAAGGCACCTTATGGTTTGAGAAACGGATATGTGTGCCCGATCAGAATAACCTGAGGCAGCAAATACTCAGAGAAGCTCATGAGTCTGCATACTCTATCCACCCGGGAGGCACAAAAATGTATCAGGATCTGAGAGAAACCTTTTGGTGGCCAGGAATGCGAAGGGATATAGCATACTATGTCGCCTGCTGTGACATCTGCAACAAAGTCAAGGCTGAACACTAGAAACCCACCGGGCTACTACAACCTTTATAGGTTCCCCAGTGGAAGTGGGACGACATATGTATGGACTTCATTGTTGGACTACCCAAGTCAACAAGAGGCAATGATGCTATCTGGGTCATTGTGGATATACTCACGAAAGTGGCTCACTTTATTCCGGTAAAGACCACTTTCAACGCAAACCAGATTGCACAACTCTACATGTCCCGGATAGTCAGTCTTCATGGAGTACCCAAGTCTATCACCTCAGATAGGGGCTCCCTATTCACCTCGGCATTCTAGCTGCGATTGCATCAAGCCTTGGGAACCATGCTGAAGCATAGCACGGCGTACCATCCGCAGACAGATGGACAGACCGAACGAGTGAACCAGATACTGGAAGATATGCTTCAGTCCTGTGCTCTCACCCATGGACCCAAATGGGAAGATAGCCTACCCTATGCGGAATTCTCTTATAACAACAGTTATCAGTCAAGTCTCAAGATGTCGCCATTTGAAGCATTATATGGGCGGAAGTGCCGCACACCATTTAATTGGTCCCAGACAGGAGATAGCCATATCTTTGGCACGGACTTGATGCTCGATGCTGAAAAGCAAGTCAAGGATATTCAGGAGCGTCTTCGAGCAGCCAAGTCCCGTCAAAAGAGCTACTATGATCCAAAACACCGGGAAGTAACTTTCGAGCCCGGAGAATATGCTTACCTTCGAGTAACCCCTATGAAGGGAGTCAAGAGATTCCATACCCGGGGAAAGCTTGCGCCAAGATATATCGGTCCCTTTCCAGTGATTGCTAGGAAAGGCAGGGTAGCATATCAGTTGGAATTACCACCGGAGTTATCTGATTTGCACGACGTCTTCCACATATCACAGTTAAGGAAGTGCATTGCACCACCGATTAAGCAGGCAGATATGAGTGAGCTAGAACTGGCTAAAGATCTGACCTACGAAGAGAAACCCGTCAAAATCTTGGATGAGATGGAAAGGACTACCAGGAGTAAGGTGATCAAGTTTTACAAGGTACTATGGGAGCACCATACTGAGGAAGAGGCTACCTGGGAAAGAGAAGATTTCCTAAGATTTGCATACCCGTACTTGTTCCCTGAGCAACCGAATCTCGAGGATGAGATTCATCCTAAGGGGGGTAGGTTTGTGACACCCGGATTTTGGCAACTTTTTCTTTTCAAAATCTTTTGGGTGTTATTTGCAAAATTGGTTGATTTTCAAACCTTTTCAGTTGAATTGGACCCATGATTCTCTGAATCTTTCATCACCTTGCCAAAACCTTTCCACACCTCTCTTGGATCAATTTCCAATATTTAATCTTTTCCAATAATTCATTTTCTTCCTTTGGGAAAATATGGCATCACTATGGGTTGTGAAGCAACCTATAGCTCTGATGATCAGAAAAATCCCAAACTTTTGTCACACCTTCTCATCATCATATAATTCCATAATCTCCAAAAATATTCCATTCTCCAATGCAAAATTTTGGCCAGAATAATTATTTTCTTTCTGGTCAGAATTTGTCAGTTGTGAAGCAACCCCTATTTTCTTAGCTTAGAAAATTCCCAATAAATTCCCTGAGGTACTAGGGATCCTATCTAGCCGCAATATCCAAAAATATCATCTTGGCCAGTGCAATTTTTCAGCAGCAAAGCTCTGACAAGTTTCTGCTTATTTCAAATCTCTATGAAGGAAGTACCAGCTAGAGATGGCTACATGCCATGAAACTTTTATGTCATCTTCTATATTCCAAATGACTTCCCTCCACCAAGTTTCATCATCAGGAGACCATTTATGTGAGTGCCACAAGCTCAACAAGTTTCTGGACCAGTATGGTAGTTTACACAGGAACTGCATTTAAATCTTTTTCAAACCTTCTCAAACTTGGACAGTATGGAGTCCTTCCAACCTAGATCACACCAGACATCTCCACTGGCTTCAGCTCTATCTCATCTCTTCTCTGGAACCTCCTCAAGTCCGCTGTCAGAAGCTGTAGCTGAAGCTACACTTCACAGCAGAGTGTATCTAGCCAAGTCAGTGGCACAAGGGGGCGAAGTGGTCGAGGGTCGACGCCGTGGACAAGGTGCCCCAGGCTTGCGTGGCCTCCTGGTGGCCGCACCCGTGGTGAGCACGGTGCTGGCATGCCAATGCGCGCGCTCTGCACCGCGCCCGAGCCCGAAATGACGCATCCCCGAGGCCCCGCGTGGCCTAGCCTTGTCCCCGCGCGCCGACGTCTTCCCCTACTTCCACCTGGCCGTTCTGGAGTTCTCTCCTTGCCGGAAACCTCCCCGGCGGCCGCCACGCACTCGGGCACTGTGGCGCCCGTGCGGCCACAGTGGCTGAGCCGCCGTCGTCTTCCTCCGCGTGCGGCCACTGCGCGCATTTAGTGCGCCTGCCCTCTCCCGTCTCGTCGCCCGCAAGAGGCCAGCCAGTGCGGCGTCTTGGCGCCGGCGACGTGTCCTGAGCCTCGCCGCTTCGGGAGAGCTCGGCCGCGCTCGCCTTCGGCCTATAAAAGGCCCTGCCCAGCCCTCCAGAGCTCCTCACCCCCACCTCACCATCACCCAATCGCCTCCAGAGTGCCCCAGCAAGAGCCGGGAGCTCGTCTCCCTCAGCTCCGGCGAAGGCTCCGCCGCCCGATCCCCTCCCGTCGCCAGCCATCTCCACCCCATCCCAGCCTCACCTGAGCCCACCTTCGAGACCAGCAAGTCTCACTGGTCCCTCTCGAGCCCTTGGTCGACCGGATTGCTGCCGGAATCGCCGTCGGCGACGACCACTGTAGCGTCCATCCGTCGGAGAAGAAGGGGGCGACGTCGTCCGACCACCTCCGGAGGATCTGCGGGTACGTGCGTGATCGCCGTCGACTGCCCAATCCATTCCAGCCCTCTCCCTACCTTGTCGCCGTCCCTATCGCCGGCGAGCATCGCCGGTGAGCCGCCCCGCCTCTGTCTCCCTTCCCTCTCTCTGTGTTAAACAGGGAGGCCCAACCTGTCTGCAGCTCAAGCCCGCGCCCGAAGCGGTATAAGTGGAGGCGCCCCTTCACTTTACGCCTTCGACGTGGCCCCCTGTCAGATTTTCTGATTTTCATTTAAATTCTAGATTTCACCAGTGAATTTGACCTCGAATAACTTTTTATTTATAGATCCAATTCAGTTGATTCTTTTTGCATTGAGTTGGTATTGAACGCCTTTATTTTCTGACAAATTTTGGTATCTTTCCAACATTCACAGAATTTTTGGTGAACAAAAAGGCTTTATGTGACATTTTCTTTTGCTATTTTAAAATACTTTCAGAAGGAAACTTTGGTGCATTTGAAGACCAGGAGTGCTTGGGCAACCCAACAGAGCAAGGCAAGCCAGGACACCCATTTCATGAAGCATTTCAATAGCATTTCATATTTCCCTGCATTATGTTTATTTATTTGCCATATAATAATTCATAGCAATTTAATTTAAATACCTAAGTATTGTGATGAACCACTATATTTGCTAAATAAACTTAGTGGTTGATCTTGAGTCACCTGTCCGGGCTTAACCGTGCAACCACATTTGCCGGTATGGGACGGCCTTGACTTGGTCTGATCGCGTGCTCTTTCACCGGTACCTCCAAAGAGGGAGGGTTATACGTGCATGCTATCCTGATCAGGTAGGCGGTGATAACCCTGTGAGCCCAGTTGAGTTTTGTGCCTTCGTCCCCGTTTGGGACAGTTTAGTTTGTCCACGACGGTGGCAGGTGTCATGAGGACATAGGGGCCACCCAGGGCAGGACTCCGGGGGAGGATGAATGCCGGTGGTACGATGGGAAAGTCATGGGTCAGGCAGGTTTCGTTGGGGCAACGCTGGTCCACCCGAATGGGATCACGAGGCCAGGTGCTCCATGGTGTGGGTAAAGTGCGCAACCTCTGCAGAGTGAAAATCCTATTTGAATAGCCGCGTCCACGGTATTGGACAGCCCGTCCAGACCTCACTAGGTGGTCAACCGTAACAATGTTAGTAATGATGGAAGAACTCTTCGTATGGTCGGAAGTACTCGATGGCTTATGAGTATTCCGAGGGTTGTGGGACAACCCGGAAAAGAGTAAGTTGATAACCGGTACAGTAAGTGAATTGCTTAAGAATGTAACCTGTAGTTTGCTATGCTATTGTTTGCTGCATTACTTGGTTGTCGTGAGCTTGCGAGTACATTCAAAGTACTCACCTGGCGTATCATGCCAGATGCAGGAGAAGCCGAGGACGAAGGTCCCGATGGTTCGTGCTACGCTAACTAGGATGTGTCCACAGCAGTGTCCCTGTGGATGGAGTTGCCGCTATGTTCTGCTACGCCGTAGAAGTACTTAGTAGTTCCGAGGCCCTGCTATGTTTCATAAATAATATGAATACTGTCATAGCACCGAGTGTGCCTTTGGCCTCGCTATCGTTGTAAAATATGAGCTTGTAACCGAAATCTATCAATAAAGTAATTCAGTTCTGTTCCAAGTTGTTGTTAGTTTCCAGAGGACATGATCTCTGGGCTGGAAACACTGGTAATCCGGTTCTCTGAGCCGGGGTGCCACACCAAGTCAAGCCACTTAAAAATTCAGAGGAGGATACCATATCATCATACCACATCACAATCATTTTAATGCATGTTGACATCCAAGATAAATCATTATCCACTCCTAGCTACTTAAGCATGGCATGAGCAACTATAATCTCTAATTGTCATTGCAAACATGTTTGATCATAATATGTTGAATCATGGATACTAGGTTAAACATATGTACAAAAACAAAAACAAGTTGAGTTCATACCCGCTTCTCTCTGCCACAGTCACTTGATCAAATATCGTCATTATTGCCTTTCACTTGCACGACCGAATGATATAGAAAATAATAATAGTGCAAGAGTGCCGTGGACTAAGCTGGAATCTGCAAGCATTTTATTCAAGAGGAGAAAACAAAGTAATATGGACACTTTGTTAGATCAACAATAATGCATATGAGAGCCACTCAACATTTTCATCGTGGTCTTCTCCTTGGTATGACTCAAATAAAAGGAAAAAAATTCACAGAAACACACTGATTTTTTTTTGAGTTTGTGGTTTTTTTTCCTAAAGAAAGCAAATTGAAGAGGGAAAAACAAAAACGAGAAAAACCATTTAACGAGAGAGCTACCAACAAGTAAAAGAAGAAATGAGAAATCTTTTTGGGTTTTCTTTTGATACTACAATTAATTTAAACTAGAAAGAAAAGCCGAAAAGAAGCAAGAACTATTTTTGGGTTTTCTCAAAAAATTTCAAACATGCAAAAAGAAAGCAAGAAAATAAATCTAGCATGGATAATATAATGAAAAAGTGTGGACACCGACAACTGGAATGAAATGTGTGAACATGAATATAATGTCGGTGGAAATACGTACTCCGCCAAGATTAGGCTTTTGGCCTAGCTTGGTGATCACCATTCATAATAGCCATCCGGTCCTAAGTTGAAGTGTGGTGGCGACGGCACCTAAGCGTCCCACTCCTGGGGCTCCTCCTAGGCTGCTGCCAGGTTGTTCCGGTAGGCTGTAATGTCCTTTAGCATGATCCTGTATCCGTTCCATGAATTCGTCACATGGTCATAAGCATGATTTGGTAACGGCATCCCGCATCGAGCTTGCACTTGGCTCAACATCAGACCGTCGTATTGAGCCACTACTCGATGATGCCTCCGAGGACTTTCTCCTCAAAGAACTCCTTCCAAAGAAATTCATTTTATTCGCGTACAAATTTCTAAAAAAAAATTGTCCACAAATTTTTTTCAACAAAACTTCGTAAGATTGATAGCAACTAGTCCTAAGAATGCATAGAGGCCATATTAAGCATTCAAACTACTTAGAACTCTAACAATTCAACATGCAAGCCCAACTACAGCAGCACCAAGAGTAGCTAATTATTCTAAAAATAAACCACTAAGTCAAAAACTAATTGGAGCAATGGAGGAGTCACATACCAAGTAGCAATCCCCCAAATCAGTTTTGGAAACGGAGATTTGAGCAAAGACATCGAAATCCACGGGTTTGAGAGCAAGAACACGATACAGAGAGCTATGGTGATTTTTTTCTAGGGGTAGGAGAAGTAATGGGCTGAAGAGATAAGTGAGGGGACCCACATGGGGACCACAACCCACCAGAGTGCGCCTGGGGCTGGTGGCGCGCCCTGGTGTCTTGTGGACACCAGGTGCACCCCCCCTCTGATGTTATTTCCACCAAAATTCAGAAATATTCACACAAAAAATCGTGTTAAATTTTCAGGACATTCTGAGATAATTTTATTTTTGGGTCATTTTTATTGCATGGAGAAATCAGAAAACAGGATAAACATGCCATTTTATTTTATTTGACTAAGAAAAAGGAAAAACAAAAGGTGAGAGTAGAAGGTTGTGCCTACTAGATTCATCAACTTCATACCTCTCAAAAATGATCCATTAATAAGTTTGATCAAGTCTTATTAACAACCACTTTTGATTAGCATGAAAGAGAAGAACTTTCGTAAAACACTAAGTTACCTCAATGGGGATATGTGTATCCCCAACAATAAGTATGTCATATTTATTTTTGGCAGTAGGTAGAGGTAGTTGAAAACTTCCAATAGTGAGTGTCGGAGATTCTTCAATAACATTTATACCATTCACTTGGAATTGTTTCTTCGGAAAGTGCACCGTATGCTCATTACCATTGATATGAAAAGTGACTTTGCTTTTATTGCAATCAATAACAGCCCCTGTAGTATTCAAAAAGGGTCTACCAAGGATAATCGACATGTTGTTGTCCTCGGGCATATCAAGAATAACAAAGTATGTTAAGATAGTAACATTTGCAACAACAACGGGAACATCTTCACAATTACCGATAGGTATGGCAGTTGATTTGTCAGCCATTTGCAATGATATTTCAGTAGGTGTGAGTTCATTCAAATCAAGTTGTTTATATAAAGAGAAAGGCATAACACTAACACCAGCTCCCAAATACCACAAAGCAGTGTTGACATAATTTCTTTTAATGGAGCAAGGTATAGTTGGTATTCCAGGGTCTCCAAGTTTTTTAGGTGCTCCATCTTTAAAAGAATAATTAGCAAGCATGGTGGAGATTTCAGCTTCAGGTATCTTTCTTTTATTAGTGATGATATCTTTCATGTATTTTGCATAAGGGGCCATCTTTAAAATATCAGTTAAGCAGGTACGTAAAAAGACTGGCCTAATCATTTCAGCAAAGCGTTCAAATTCTTCATCATCCTTTTTCTTAGATGTTTTAGGTGGAAAAGGCATGGGTTTCTGAACCCATGGCTCTCTTTCTTTACCATGTTTTCTAGACACAAAGTCTCTCTTATCATATCATTTATTTTTAGGTTGTGGGTTATCAAGATCAACAGCAGGTCCTATTTCAACATCATTATCTGGTTCTTTATCATTGTTCGGTTGAGTATCTTCATGAACATCATCATTATCATTTTCATTATCACTAGGTGAATGTTCATTACCAGACTGAGTTTCAGCATCAGAAATAGAGACATCATTATTATCTTTAGGAGGTTTTTCTATCTCAGGTTCACTGGAGGTATGCAAAGTCCTATCATTTTTCCTTTTCTTTTTCTTTTTAGAAGGACTAGGTGCATCAGTGTTAATTCTCTGAGAGTCTTGTTCAATTCTTTTAGGATCACCATCGGGATAAAGAGGTTCTTGGGTCATTCTACCTCCTCTAGTCACTACTCTAATAGCATGATCATTCATATTATTATTCATTTCATTAAGCAATTCTCTTTGAAATTTAGCAACTTGTTCTAACTGGGTTTGAACCATAGAGGCATGTTTTCCTACACCTTTAACATCATTACTAATTCTAAATAACAAGTCACTCAAGCGAGAAATCATATCAAAATTATATTTCAATTGTTTCAGAACATTTGCATTGAAGTGATCTTGTTTCCTAATGTAGTTATCAAACTCATATAAGCATTGACTAGGATGCTTATTGTAAGGGATATCACTTTCATCAAATTTTAATAAAGACTTTACCTCTACCACTTGTTGAGGTGGTGGTGTGTCAAGGCCATGTATTTCTTCAATAGGTGGTAAATTCTTAACATCCTCAGCTTCAATACCTTTTCCCTTCATACATTTATTTGCCTCTTGCATATCTTTAGGAATGAGAAATAAGATACCCCTCTTCTTCGGAGTGGGTTTAGGTGGTGGTTCAGGGAGAGTACAATCGTCATAATTCTTCAATATATTATTCAATATTTCCTCAGCTTGTTCAACAGTTCGTTACCTGAAAACACAACCAGCACAACTATCTAGGAAGTCCCTAGAAGCATCAGTTAGTCCATTATAGAAGATATCAAGTATTTCATTTTTCTTAAGAGGGTGATCAGGCAACGCATTAAGCAATTGGAGAAGCCTCCCCCATGTTGGAAATATGCCCTAGAGGCAATAATAAATTGGTTATTATTATATTTCCTTGTTCATGATAATCGTTTATTATCCATGCTATAATTGTATTGATTGGAAACTCAAATACATGTGTGGGTACATAGACAACACTGTGTCCATAGTATGCCTCTAGTTGACTAGCTCGTTGATCAAAGATGGTTAAGGTTTCCTAGCCATTGACATGAGATGTCATTTGATAACGGGATCACATCATTAGGAGAATGATGTGATGGACAAGACCCAAACTGTAAACGTAGCATTTGATCGTGTCAGTTTATTGCTATTGTTTTCTGCATGTCAAGTATCTGTTCCTATGACCATGAGATCATGCAACTCCCTGACATCGGAGTACCTTGTGTGTATCAAACGTCACAACGTAACTGGGTGACTATAAAGGTGCTCTACAGGTATCTCCGAGGGTGTCTGTTGGGTTGGCATGGATCAAGACTGGGATTTGTTACTCCGTATGACGGAGAGGTATCTCAGGGCCCACTCGGTAATACAACATCACAATGAGCCTTGCAAGCAATGTGACTAAAGTGTTAGCCACGAGATCTTGTATTACGGAACGAGTAAAGAGACTTGCCGGTAACGAGATTGAACTAGGTATAGAGATACCGACGATCGAATCTCGGGCAAGTAACATACCGAAGAACAAAGGGAACAGCATACGGGATTAACTGAATTCTTGACATAGAGGTTCGACCGATAAAGATCTTCGTAGAATATGTAGGAGCCAATATGGGCATCCAGGTCCCGCTATTGGTTATTGATCGTAGAGGTGTCTCGGTCATGTCTACATAGTTCTCGAACCCGCAGGGTCTACACACTTAACGTTTGGTGACGATTAGCATAGTTGAGTTATTATGTTGGTGACCGAAGGTTGTTCGGAGTCCCGGATAAGATCCCGGACATGACGAGGATCTCCGGAATAGTCCGGAGGTAAAGATTGATATATGTGATAATAGTGTTTTGATCTCCGGAAGGGTTCCGGAATTCACCGGAAGGGGTTCCGGATGTTTACCGAAGTGTTCGGGTGCAGCAACACTTTATATGGGCCAAAGGGATAAAGCCCACGAGGTATTGGAAAGTGCAAAAGTAGTTTTGCTGCCGCGTAAGTGGTACTACCGCTTGGTGAAGCGGTACTACCGCCCGAGCGGTACTACCGCTTGTGTGAAGCGGTACTACCGCCCAAGCGGTACTACCGCTTGTGTGAAGCGGTACTACCGCTTGTGCGCGGCTGTGCACGGTTCGGCAGGGATCCGAGTTGGACTCTTTCCCTGCGGGCCAAACCGACCTTGTGCGGGCAAAACCGACCTGGAGGAGGCTTTTACTCCAAGTTTAGACCCCAAGGCTCAACATATAAATAGAGGGGCAGGGCTAGCACACGGGACACATCAAGTTTTCCCCAAGCCGTGTGTGGCAACCCTAACCCTCTAGTTCCTCCGTCATAATCTCCGTAGCGCTTGGCGAAGCCCTGCAGAGATTGTTCCTCACCACCATCACCACGCCGTCGTGCTGCTGGAACTCAACCACTACTTCACCATCGCTCGCTGGATCGAGGAGGTGAAGGCGTCATCAAGCCGTACGTGTGTTGAACGCAGAAGTGCCGTCCGTTCGGCGCTAGTTCGTGATCGGATCGAGGGACGACTTGCGATTTGGATCGCGGAGACGTTCGACTACATCAACCGCGTTTCTTAAACGCTTCCGCTTAGCGATCTACAAGGGTATGTAGATTCACTCTCCCTCTCGTAGATGCTCATCACCATGGATAGATCTTGTGTGTGCATAGGAAAATTTTTGTTTCCCATGCAACGTTCCCCAACAGTGGCATCTGAGCTAGGTCTATGCGTAGATGAGATCTCGAGTAGAACACAAACGAGTTGTGGGCGTGGGTGTATACATATTGCTTGCCGTTACTAGTTGATATTTGATTCGGCGGTACTGTGAGATGAAGCGGCCCGGACCGACATTACGCTTACACTTACGCGAGACAGGTTCCTTCAACTGACATGTAACTTCGTTGCATAAAGATGGCTAGCGGGTGTCTGTCTCTCTCACTTTAGTTGAATCGATTTCAATGAAGAGGGTTCTTTTAGAAGATCAAAAAGCAATCACTACACCACGTTGTGGTTTTGCGTAGGTAAGAACGGTTCTTGCAAACCCGTAGCAGCCACGTAAAATTTGCAACAACAATTAGAGGACGTCTAACTTGTTTTTGCAGGGTATGATGTGATATGATATGGCCAATTACATGATGAGATATATGTGATGTATGAGATGATCATGTGTTGTATAGAATATCACGACTTGCATGTCGATGAGTACGGCAACTGGCAGGAGCCATAGAGTTGTCTTTAATTATTGTATGACCTGCGTGTCAATCATTAAGCGCTATGTAATGCTTTACTTTATCGCTAAACGTTAGCAATAGTCATGGAAGCAACAGTCGGCGCGACAACCTTATGGCGACACGTTGATGGAGATCAAGATGATGGAGATCATGGTGTCATGCCGGTGACGATGGAGATCATGCCGGTGCTTTGGAGATGGAGATCAAAAGCACTAGTTCATGGCCATATCATGTCACTTATGATTTGCATGTGATGTTAATCCTTTTATGCATCTTATTTTGCTTAGGATGACGGTAGCATTATAAGGTGATCCCTCACTTAAATTTCAAGATAAATTGTGTTCTCCCCGAGTGTGCACCGTTGCGAAAGTTCGTCGTTTCGAGACACGCCGTGATGATCGGGTGTGATAGACTCCACGTTCACATACAACGGGTGCAAGCCATGTTGCACACGCGGAACACTTGGGTTAAACTTGACGAGCCTAGCATGTACAGTCATGGCCTCGGAACACAAGAGACTGAAAGGTCGAACATGAGTCATATAGTAGATATGATCAACATGAAGATGTTCACCATTGAAACCACCTCAACTCACGTGATGATCGGACTTGAGTTGGTGGATTTGGATCATGTTACACTCGAATGACCGGAGGGATGTCAATTTGAGTGGGAGTTTTTAAGTAATATGATTAACTAAACTCATTATCTAGAACAATAGTCTAAGTTGTCTTTGCTATATTTATGTTGTAGATCATGGCTCGCGCAGTAGCACCCCTGAATTTTAATGCGTTCCTAGAGAAAGCTAAGTTGAAAGATGATGGAAGTAACTTTGTGGACTGGGCCCGTAATCTAAGGATTATCCTTACGGCTTCCCAGAAGGCTTATGTCCTTGATGCACCGCTTGGTGATCCGCCCGCTCCAGTTGAGTCTCTAGACGTTGTGAACGCCTGGCAGGCTCGTTCTGATGATTACTCAATAGTTCAATGTGCAATGTTGTATGGCTTAGAACCGGGACTTCAAAGACGTTTTGAACGTCATGGAACATATGAGATGTTCCAGGAGTTGAAGTTTATCTTTCAGAAGAATGCCCGGATCGAGAGATATGAGATCTCCGATAAGTTCTATACTTGCAAGATGGAGGAGAACGGGTCTATCAGTGATCACGTGCTCAGAATGTCTGGGTACTCCACCCGTCTGGCTGAATTGGGGATGCCCCTTCCGCCAGAGGCTATCACTGACAGAGTTCTTCAATCATTGCCACCTAGCTACAAGAGCTTCGTGTTGAACTATAACATGCACGGGATGAACAAGTCAGTCGCCGAGCTGTTTGCGATGCTGAAAGTCGCTGAGTCTGAAATTCAGAAGGAGCATCAAGTGTTGATGGTCAATAAAACCACTAGTTTCAAGAAAAATGGCAAGGGTAAGAAGGGTAAATCTAAGAAGGGTGGCAAAGCAGTTGCTGCTCCTGTGAAGAAACCCAAGGCTGGACCCAAACCAGAAACTGAGTGCTTTCATTGCAAGGGAACTGGACACTGGAAGCGGAATTGCCCCAAGTATTTGGCTGACAAGAAGGCGGCCAACAACAAACAAGGTATATATGATATACATGTTATTGATGTGTACCTTACCAACTCTCGTTGTAGTGCCTGGGTATTTGATACCGGTGCGGTTGCTCATATTTGCAACTCAAAACAGGAACTGCGGAATAGACGGAGGCTGGCAAAGGACAAAGTGACGATGCGCGTGGGAAATGGTTCCAAGGTTGATGTGATCGCCGTCGGCACGCTCGCTCTTCGATTACCGTCGGGATTAGTGATGAACCTAAATAAGTGTTATTTGGTGCCTGCGTTAAGCATGAACATTATATCTGGATCTTGTTTATTGCGAGACGGTTACTCATTTAAATCAGAGAATAATGGTTGTTCTATTTATATGAGTAATATCTTTTATGGTCATGCACCCAATGTGAGGGGTTTATTCTTATTGAATCTCAATAGTAATGATACACATGTTCATAACATTGATGCCAAAAGATGTAGAATTGATAATGATAATACCACTTTCTTGTGGCACTGCCGTTTAGGTCATATTGGCATAAAACGCATGAGGAAGCTCCATGCTGATGGACTTTTGGAGTCACTTGATTTTGAATCACTTGACACATGTGAGCCATGCCTCATGGGCAAGATGACTAAAACGCCGTTCTCTGGAACAATGGAACGGGCAAGTGACTTATTGGAAATCATACATACTGATGTGTGCGGTCCGATGAGTATTGAGGCGCGCGGTGGTTATCGTTACTTTCTCACCTTCACTGATGACTTAAGTAGATATGGGTATATTTACTTAATGAAACACAAGTCTGAAACATTTGAAAAGTTCAAACAATTTCAGAGTGAAGTTGAGAATCATCGTAACAAGAAGATTAAATTCCTGCGATCTGATCGAGGAGGAGAATATCTGAGTTATGAGTTTGGCAGTCACTTAAGACTGCGTGGAATTGTTTCACAATTGACACCGCCTAGAACACCACAGCGTAATGGTGTGTCCGAACGTCGTAATCGAACCTTATTGGATATGGTGCGATCTATGATGTCTCTTGCCGATTTGCCACTATCGTTTTGGGGTTATGCATTAGAGACAGCTGCATTCACTTTAAATAGGGCACCATCGAAATCCGTTGAGACGACGCCATATGAACTTTGGTTTGGCAAGAAGCCAAAGCTGTCGTTTCTTAAAGTTTGGGGATGTGATGCTTATGTCAAAAAGCTTCAGCCTGAAAAGCTGGAACCCAAAGCGGAGAAATGCGTCTTCATAGGATACCCAAAAGAGACAGTTGGGTATACCTTCTACCTCAGATCCGAAGGCAAAGTGTTTGTTGCTAAAAACGGAACATTTCTTGAGAAAGAGTTTCTCTCGAAAGAATTGAGTGGGAGGAAGATAGAACTTGATGAGGTTGTTGAACCTTTACTTCAACCTGAGAGTAGCGCAGCGCAGAAAGTTGTTTATGTGGAGCCTACATTAGCTGAAGAGGAAGTTAATGATGATGATCATGAAGCTTTGGATCAAGTTGCTATCGAACCTCGTAGGTCGACAAGGACGCGTACTGCTCCCGAGTGGTACGGCAACCCTGTCTTAGAGGTCATGTTGTTAGACAACGATGAACCTACGAGCTATGGAGAAGCGATGATGGGCCCGGATTCCGAGAAGTGGTTAGAGGCCATGAAATCCGAGATGGGATCCATGTATGAAAACAAAGTATGGACTTTGGAAGTATTACCTGAAGGGCGTAAGGCCATTCAGAACAAATGATTCTTTAAGAGGAAGACGGACGCGGACGGTAATGTCACCGTCTATAAAGCTCGACTTGTGGCAAAGGGTTTTTCACAAGTTCAAGGAGTTGACTACGATGAGACCTTCTCACCCGTAGCGATGCTTAAGTCCGTCAGAATCATGTTAGCAATAGCTGCCTTTTTCGATTATGAAATTTGGCAGATGGATGTCAAAACAGCGTTCCTTAACGGTTACCTTAAGGAAGAGTTGTATATGATGCAACCAGAAGGTTTTGTCGATCCAGAGAATGCTGACAAAGTTTGCAAACTCCAGCGATCCATTTATGGACTGGTGCAAGCATCTCGGAGTTGGAATCTTCGTTTTGATGAGGTGATCAAAGCGTTCGAGTTTATACAAGTTTACAGAGAAGCTTGTATTTACAAGAAAGTGAGTGGGAGCTCTATAGCGTTTCTAATATTATATGTGGATGACATATTACTGATTGGAAACAATATAGAAATGCTGGAAAGCATAAAGGAATATTTGAACAAGAGTTTTTCAATGAAGGACCTAGGAGAAGCTGCTTTCATATTAGGCATCAAGATCTATAGAGATAGATCGAGACGCTTAATAGGACTTTCACAAAGCACATACCTTGACAAAGTTTTGAAGAAGTTCAAAATGGATCAGTCCAAGAAGGGGTTCTTGCCTGTATTGCAAGGTGTGAAGTTGAGTAAGACTCAATGCCCAGTGACTGCAGAAGATAGAGAAAAGATGAGTGTCATCCCCTATGCTTCGGCCATAGGCTCTATCATGTATGCAATGCTGTGCACAAGACCCGATGTCAGCCTTGCCATAAGTATGGTCGGAAGGTTTCAAAGTGATCCAGGAATGGAACACTGGACGGCGGTCAAGAATATCCTGAAGTACCTGAAAAGGACTAAGGACATGTTTCTCGTTTATGGAGGTGATCAAGAGCTCGTCGTAAAGGGTTACGTCGATGCAAGCTTTGACACTGATCCGGATGACTCTAAGTCGCAAACCGGATACGTATTTATTCTTAATGGGGGTGCGGTTAGCTGGTGCAGTTCCAAGCAAAGCGTGGTAGCAGATTCTACATGCGAAGCGGAGTACATCGCTGCCTCGGAGGCGGCGAAGGAAGGTGTCTGGATGAAGGAGTTCATGACAGATCTTGGAGTAGTGCCTAGTGCGCTTAACCCAATGACTCTGTTTTGTGATAATACTGGTGCCATTGCTCTAGCCAAGGAACCAAGATTTCACAAGAGGACCAGACACATAAAGCGACGTTTCAATTCCATCCGTGATTATATCAAGGAGGACGACATAAATATTTGCAAAGTACACATGGATCTAAATGTTGCAGATCCGATGACTAAACCTCTTCCAAGGGCTAAACATGAACAACACCAGAACTGCATGGGTGTTCGATTCATTACAATGTAAATCACATAGTGATGTGAACTAGATTATTGACTCTAGTGCAAGTGGGAGACTGTTGGAAATATGCCCTAGAGGCAATAATAAATTGGTTATTATTATATTTCCTTGTTCATGATAATCGTTTATTATCCATGCTATAATTGTATTGATTGGAAACTCAAATACATGTGTGGGTACATAGACAACACTGTGTCCATAGTATGCCTCTAGTTGACTAGCTCGTTGATCAAACATGGTTAAGGTTTCCTAGCCATTGACATGAGATGTCATTTGATAACGGGATCACATCATTAGGAGAATGATGTGATGGACAAGACCCAAACTGTAAACGTAGCATTTGATCGTGTCAGTTTATTGCTATTGTTTTCTACATGTCAAGTATCTGTTCCTATGACCATGAGATCATGCAACTCCCTGACATCGGAGGAGTACCTTGTGTGTATCAAACGTCGCAACGTAACTGGGTGACTATAAAGGTGCTCTACAGGTATCTCCGAGGGTGTCTGTTGGGTTGGCATGGATCAAGACTGGGATTTGTTACTCCGTATGACGGAGAGGTATCTCAGGGCCCACTCGGTAATACAACATCACAATGAGCCTTGCAAGCAATGTGACTAAAGTGTTAGCCACGAGATCTTGTATTACGGAACGAGTAAAGAGACTTGCCGGTAACGAGATTGAACTAGGTATAGAGATACCGACGATCGAATCTCGGGCAAGTAACATACCGAAGAACAAAGGGAACAGCATACGGGATTAACTGAATCCTTGACATAGAGGTTCGACCGATAAAGATCTTCGTAGAATATGTAGGAGCCAATATGGGCATCCAGGTCCCGCTATTGGTTATTGATCGTAGAGGTGTCTCGGTCATGTCTACATAGTTCTCGAACCCGCAGGGTCTACACACTTAACGTTTGGTGACGATTAGTATAGTTGAGTTATTATGTTGGTGACCGAAGGTTGTTCGGAGTCCCGGATAAGATCCCGGACATGACGAGGATCTCCGGAATAGTCCGGAGGTAAAGATTGATATATGTGATAATAGTGTTTTGATCTCCGGAAGGGTTCCGGAATTCACCGGAAGGGGTTCCGGATGTTTACCGAAGTGTTCGGGTGCAGCAACACTTTATATGGGCCAAAGGGATAAAGCCCACGAGGTATTGGAAAGTGCAAAAGTAGTTTTGCTGCCGCGTAAGCGGTACTACCGCTTGGTGAAGTGGTACTACCGCCCGAGCGGTACTACCGCTTGTGTGAAGCGGTACTACCGCCCAAGCGGTACTACCGCTTGTGTGAAGCGGTACTACTGCTTGTGCGCGGCTGTGCACGGTTCGGCAGGGATCCGAGTTGGACTCTTTCCCTGCGGGCCAAACCGACCTTGTGCGGGCAAAACCGACCTGTAGGAGGCTTTTACTCCAAGTTTAGACCCCAAGGCTCAACATATAAATAGAGGGGCAGGGCTAGCACACGGGACACATCAAGTTTTCCCCAAGCCGTGTGCGGCAACCCTAACCCTCTAGTTCCTTCGTCATAATCTCCGTAGCGCTTGGCGAAGCCCTGCAGAGATTGTTCCTCACCACCATCACCACGCCGTCGTGCTGCTGGAACTCAACCACTACTTCACCATCGCTCGCTGGATCGAGGAGGTGAAGGCGTCATCAAGCCGTACGTGTGTTGAACGCGGAGGTGCCGTCCGTTCGGCGCTAGTTCGTGATCGGATCGAGGGACGACTTGCGATTTGGATCGCGGAGACGTTCGACTACATCAACCGCGTTTCTTAAACGCTTCCGCTTAGCGATCTACAAGGGTATGTAGATTCACTCTCCCTCTCGTAGATGCTCATCACCATGGATAGATCTTGTGTGTGCGTAGGAAAATTTTTGTTTCCCATGCAACGTTCCCCAACACCCCAAGCTTGTGGGAGACTCCCTTCTTCAATTTGCACAAAGTTAAATATTTCCTGTAAGGCAGCTTGTTTCTTATGAGCAGGAAAATATTTTTCAGAGAAGTAGTAAATCATATCCTGGGGACCACGCACACAACCAGGAGCAAGAGTATTGTACCATATCTTAGCATCACTCTTTAATGAGAACGGAAATAATTTGAGAATATAGTACTAGCGACTCTTCTCATCATGAGCAAAAAGGGTGGCTATATCATTTGACTTAGTAAGATGTGCCACTACAGTTTCAGTTTCATAGC
The DNA here is from genome assembly GCA_039707655.1 of Elymus sibiricus. Taxonomy (NCBI): domain Eukaryota; kingdom Viridiplantae; phylum Streptophyta; class Magnoliopsida; order Poales; family Poaceae; genus Elymus; species Elymus sibiricus. The sequence goes on from CM077669.1 coordinate 470,607,581, forward strand.
CATGGAAAGGATCAGATTCAACCAAAGTAATTAACTCTGGGTCGACAGAGAATTCATAATCCTTATCAGTAACAAAGATAGGTGAAGTAGCAAACTTAGGATCACATTTCATTCTAGCATTCAAAGTCTTTTCCTTATACTTGCATAATAATTTCTTGAGATCATCTCTATCCTTACAAGAAAGGATTTCTCTAGCTATATCCTCATCCATAACATAACCTTAAGGTATCTTAGGCATTTCAAATCTAGGAGAGCTAGGTCTAATAGGTGTTTCATAGTTCTCAGTTTCAAAGACTTCATCAGTTTTAGTAATCTCATCAGTTTCAGTAAGTTCATCTTTAGCCCTAGCAATTTGTTCATCAAGAAATTCACCTAGTGGCACATTATCATCAAGCATGGTACTAGCATCATTCATAGCAGAAGTAGCATCATCAATATCTTGCGACATATCAGGATTAATAGCATGTGGTGGTGTTGCAAGTTTACTCATAACCGAAGGTGAATCAAGTACAGAGCTAGATGGCAATTCCTTACCTCCCCTCATCTTAGAGGGAAAAATCTTGGTTCTTGTATCCTTTAGATTCTTCATAGTGATCAATTGATATAAATCCCAAGTGACTCAACAAATATAGCTATGCTCCCCGGCAACGACGCCAGAAAAGGGTCTTGATAACCCGCAAGTATATGGGATCGTAACAGTTTTCGAGGGTAGAGTATTCAACCCAAATTTATAGATTCGACACAAGGGGAGCCAAAGAATATTTGCGAGTATTAGCAGTTGAGTTGTCAATTCAACCATACCTGGAGATTAAATATCTGCAGCAGAGTGATCAGTAGCACAATAGTATGATAGTTTGATAGCAATAGTAGCAGTAACAGTAACGGTAACAGTGACAGCAATGGTTTTGTAGCAAGTGTAACAATAGCAGTAGCAATAGTAACTTAGCAAGAACAATATGTGGAAAACTCATAGGCACTGGATCGGTGAATTGTTGGATGATATTCATCATATAACAGTCATAAATAGGGCGGCACAGAACTAGCTCCAGTTCATAAATATAATGTAGGCACGTTTTCCGTAAATAGTCATACGTGCTTATGGAAAAGAACTTGCATGACATCTTTTGTCCTACCCTTCGGTGGCAGCGTGGTCCATAGGGAAACTAAGGGATATTAAGGCCTCCTTTTAATAGAGAACCGGAACAAAGCATTAACACATAGTGAATACATGAACTCCTCAAACTACGGTCATCACCTGAAAGTATCCCAAATATTGTCACTATGGGGTTTACGGATCATAACACGTAATAGGCGCATATGACTAGCAAGATCGGATCAAGAACATAGATATAATGGTGATAACATAAATAGTTCAGATCTGAAATCATGGCACTCGGGCCCTAGTGACAAGCATTAAGCATGGCAAAGTCATAGCAACTTCAATCTCAGAACATAGTGGATACTAGGGATCAAGCCCTAACAAAACTAACTCGATTACATGATGAATCTCATCCAACTCCTCACCGACCAGCGAGCCTACGAAGGATTTACTCACTCCCGGTGGGGAGCATCATGGAATTGGCGATGAAGGAGGGTTGGTGATGACGAAGACCGAAGATTCCCCTCTCCGGAGCCCCAAACGGGCTCCAGATCTGGCCTCCCGACAAAGAACAGGAGGTGGTGGCGGCTCCGTCTCGTGAAACGCGATAAAACTTCCTCCCCTATTTTTTTCTCCAAAAATAGGAATTTATAGTGCTGGAATTAGGGTCAGGGCGCGCGTTGAGGGGGTGGCGCACCCTGGTGTATCGTGCCCAGCCAGTGCACCCCCTCCGGTGGTTCTTGGCTCCAGTATTTTTTATTTATTGTAAAATAATTCTCCAAAAAGTTTCATCCAGTTCCGAGAACTTTTATTTCTGCACAAAAACAACACCATGGTAGTTGTGCTGAAAGCAGCGTCAGTCCGAGTTAGTTTCATTCAAATCATGCAAATTAGAGTCCAAAACAAGAGCAAAAGCGTTAGGAAAAGTAGATACGACGAAGACGTAGCAAGTACCAACAATCATAGGAGACTATAACTCTTACTTAAATTTTCCCAAAATAATATGATTTGTGATTGTTTGGTTACTAAGAACATAGGTTGTTAAGTTTCAAGAGAATGCATTATTTGAACCATAACACGTGAATTGATTTCTACTTTGCTAAGTTTTATGAGAGAGAGTTGTTGATTATGATGCTAGGAAAAGTGATTGAAATTATCATTGATCAAACTTATACACTATGCTAGCATTCACACTTAATAAATTATTTCTTTTATCATTTACCTACTCGAGGATGAGTAGGAATTAAGCATGTGGATGCTAATACGTTTACAACGTATCGATAATTTATGAAGTATCCATGCCATGTTTACAATTATTTTATATGATTTTGCTGCACTTTTATATAATTTTTGGGAACTAACCTATTAACCTAGTGCCCAGTGCCAGGTTCTGTTTTTTGGCTATTTTTTGTTTCGCAGAAAATCCATATCAAACGAAGTCCAAATGCCACGAAAATTTGCGGTGATTGTTTATGGACCAGAAGAGACCCACGGAGCTTCGGAGAAGGACCAGAGCCCAGGGGGCACAAGCCTAGGTGGCGCCCCCTAGGGAGCGCCACCTCAGCTTGTGGGCCCCTCGGGCATCCCCCTGGCGTGATTTCGACGCTGAAAATTCCTATAAATCGTGAAACCCACAGAAAGAAACCTAGATGAGTTTTTCCGCCGCCGCAAGCCTCTGTTCCAAAGTGATCTCATCCGGAGCTCTGTCCCGGTACCCTGCCGGAGGGGAGAAGTCATCACCGTAGGCCATCTTCATCACCCCTACCTCCATGACGAGGAGGGACTAGTTCACCCCGGGGCTGAAGGTATGTACGAGTAGCTATGTGTTTGATCTCTCTCTCTTGATATTGATACATCACGATCTTGATGTACCATGGGATTTTTAATGTAGTGGAATCATATGGTGTTCTTCCCTTTGTTGTGATGAATTGAGTCTCGCCCTTTGAGGTTTCATTATTATCGGATTGAATATATGAGGATTTGAGATCACTTGATGTATGTCTTGCATGTGGATACCTGTGGTGAGAGATCGCACTGGTGAAAGTATGAACCCTAGGTCTCCCATGGATTTCTTGTATTTGATTGCATGGTTGTTTGAAAGAGACCATCTTCATCCTACACCTCCCATGGATTGATAAAGCTTAGGTCATCCACTTGAGGGAAATTTGTTGTTGTCCTACAAAACTCTACGCTTGGAGGCCTAAAGTAGTCTACAAGAATAAAGTCGTGTAGTATACATCACCTGGTCACCCCTTATTTCACATCTGCTACAACCACAAACCTCAATTCGCACACCCTATTTCCATACTACACCATGCAACTACGTACTACGTAATACATAGATAAAACTATAGTACTGCTTGTTGTCGGAGATGCCGACGACTCTCGTGCCGGCAGTGTCGGACAAACCCGCCTCCTGGTCGTTGGCCACGGCCTACAGCTCGGGCTTCTTGTCGGAGTCTAGGTCCGTGAAGACTTCCTCGAGCTCTGTGTTTGCCTCACGGAGGTAGCGGCGGTTTGCCTCAACTCGTACTCCGACTGGATGGAGTCGCGGATGGACTACACCTCCTTTGCATCCTCCACTTGGACCACCTTGAACTAGGCTAGCGCACCGCCCATGCCGAATGCTGGAGTAGGAGACGCCACATCCACCTCAACTTCCTCCTCCTTCTCTTCCTTCGCCTCCGTGTCCTCCATATCCGCATCCAGCGCCCCCTTCTCCGGTGCCTACTGCTCCGCCTCCTCCTCCTCGTCCTACTGCTCTGGCGCCTCATACTCATCCTGCTCCGAAGAGTCCGGAGGCATGCCGGCTACAATCTCAGCAATGTGTCGTTCATGTATCTTCGCTAGGAGATTCAACCGACGCTGCGAAATGAGCATCTTGTATGTGGTAATCCGCTGGCGGAACAGAGGTACTGGCGAGCTCAGACCAGTTGGGAGGAGACGACGAGCTAGGAGCAGATTGGGACTGGCGGTGCTTACAGGAGGGTTAGGGTGGAAATGGGAGTGGTTAGGCTGGGGCTTGCCGCCCGGTTTAAATAGTTGAATTTGGCCCCTCGGGCGGTGCGCCAGACTGGCGTCCTCACCGGACCGGTGGGTTTCGACGTGTGTCTGTATGAGTCCCGCTCGTTAGTCCTACGTAACGGACACGTCCGGGCGCGACATGGCCTCCTCATATCCGTTCCAGATATAGGCTAGATATGAGGGGTGTCGGTCGGCCGGGACGTATAGGATCAATTTGAGGAGGTCGGCTGGGTCGCGATTTTATGACCAGTCACTGGTCGGGCCGTCCGCTCGAATGTATAAAGGTTATTTAACGAGCTCGGCGGTATATGCTCTTACATGACATCAACCACGGAGTTGCGGTTCACTTTGTGTGCCCTTCTAGTGTGAGCTGCCGAGGCATTATATAAAGGTAAAATTTAGTGGGTTGCGGGAGCAGCATCGTATCGGGACAGTAGTGTTCTTGTCTTGCCGTCATTTTATTTGTTTGCTTTTCTTCAAGCCTGGCCTATTGGAGTTGTACATTCTAATTCCTTCATTAATAAAAGACAAAAAAATTGCCTCATTATTCGTATTTTTATTTAATGAAAAGGAAAAACTACTGTTGGATGCTCAAAAAATATGTAAGCGTGAAATTTGGCATCCACAGGTCTGTATTTGTTCGTGGGCGTGTCCACTTGCTCGAATTCTCGCAAACCGAATGAAAACTGGGAAGGATTGCTGGTGTCCGAACCTTCGCCACATAAAACTCTAGGAGGCTGCTCCAGTGCCATAACGTTACCTGCCTTTGGGTCTGTGACACGTGGGCGAGCCACCTGCTAGTCCCACATGTCATGCACCCAAAGGCACCTGCCGTAAGGCACGGAAGCTCAGTCCAGAACTCTAACACCCCTAGCCCACTCAAATTCCCATCCAAGGCCACATTTCTTCCACTCCATTTCTGCTCCGCTTATTTTGCATCTGCACCCTCCTCATCCGCCCTCACCGTTGTACCTCTCTGACGTTGTTGAGGCATTGTTGGATGTTCGAATCCCTCACTTGCGCGCCTACTTGGACTATGCCGATGTCCATCTAGTATCCTTTCGCAGCCAGATACCCTTCGTCCCCCTGCCAACACCGTCTATAGAGGACACCACATTCGGCGGGTGTTCGATCAAATGTCATTGAGCTTTTTTACTCGCCATGTTTTGGAGGGTCAGCGTTGAAAATGCCTAATGTATTTTAATTCCTTGAGAGGAATGTGCAATGTGTGTAGTATTTCATTTTCTTCGTTGTACAATATTGGATATTATTTTGCGTAAGGTTTTGTGCGAGTTCAACTCTCATCGTTACTAACGCACTATCGAACTATGTTAGCTTCCCAACCGAATGATTGGATTTGAAGCCCGTTTAGTACATGTTGCGCTACTTGCCCGAGTCATGTAACCTCAATTCATTGCCACGCTTGACTTTGACATTGTTAGATGAAGGAACAACACAAACGTATTTATATTTTGTTGCGAATTCTACATTCTTAAAAAGTTGATCCCAATTCTCTTAACATACAAAGTGTCCACCTCAACGTCTCACTAAAGCGTGTATTTAAGACTCCTCTCCCACTAAGCCATGCAAAATCTGCATATAAGCGAGTCATGCATTTAACTTGTAAATTACAGTTTTTTTTTTTTTTGCATTAGTCTATGGATGCAATGTTGCCATATCATACATTCATGTAAGTCATCCTTCATATTTCTGTTCGAATTGACATTTTTAACTGTAATTCTAAAGTTTTTATTCTATTTTTAGACATTTTCTTTTATTGACTTTCAAGTTTATACTTTATTTTCATTAGATTTAGTTATTTTTTCGCAACTATTTACGTATTTTTTAACAAAGTTATCACAGCAACGCGTGAGGCATCATCTAGTAAATACAACAGTACTACATTATGTGGTCCTGAAACCACCATTACTGACAACTTGACGTTAATTATTGTGTCAATGACACGGTGGCGACATCTATACAGTGAAGATGTTAGCCACACACAATTGTGCCGTATCATATGTACGCAACATGAACAAAAAACAGCCGTGTCATCAACAGGAGAGGGAAAGCGAAAGATGCATGCATCTCTAGACACAGACCAATTCAGGTTGTCATTGTCATGCTATTCCATATTTGGGCTTGCCGAAATGGTATTTTTCTTTCACATTTCTTTTTCTTCTCCGTTTCACTGAGTTCTTTTAATCAGCCTATTTTTTGGAGATGCCTCTGATAAATGAAATTACCACTTCATCCAATCACCCCTTTGAAATTTCATGCATTCCAGGAACTTCTCTGGAAACACTAATCTGGGAGGAATAAAATGCGCTTTTTGGGTACGTGACAGGGCCAAACTAAAAGTTCACAGATACTCCTGTACTGAAAATATTAAGTAATAACAACGTGGTACTTTCTTCAGAAACATGCATACATATTGTCTAAAGACAGCACAGCAACCATTGGAATCTCTCCCAAGAAATTTGCAAGCAAGCTGACAAGCTACATTAACAATTTATAACCAGTCTAGGAGCGACAACTCGAGACTACTGTTTGTCACACATGGTGGGAGAATAAGAACAAACGCTTCTTGTAATTTTGTAAACAGCATATTGTCGGGGTCGGGTACACGTTAGATCAAGTCCAATTAGGGGAACCTGAAACCGCTCCCAAGAAAACTTTCCCACAAGCCAGTGAAACCAGCGGCAGAACACAGGATTGGGCAAGTGCACTTTGTTTTATTCTTCAGGTGTTGGACAGGTGGATTACAAGTGTACGTTCTCTATTACTTTGTCTGCAATCACACGTCTGGACTCTAGCGTCGCCTGGTTTAATCAAGTACTCTACTACTCCTACGATTGGTCGCATCCTTTTGTAGATGTAAGATGTGGCAAGTGATGCAAGTAATACTAATTATGGAATATGTTTGCTTTTGTGCAACGAACACTTTATCAGTGCATCAAGATAATACATAATACACTATTAGAGGTTTTCTTCAACCATGGATGCGAGTGTAGCTAGCCTTCGGATTGGACCTCCTCCATCTTAGGTTGTTTCTCAGTTTTTACTATTTCTGTAAGAGGTTTATTTTTTATCAATTTTTATATGTGTTGGTTGTGTGCATCTTTTTATGCAAAGGCGCTTGTTGTGGCTGTATAGGTCGATATAACAATTGGATGAAAATGTCCTTTATTGATAAAAGTACCAAGTATTTGTAGTATATGAAGTATGGAGTACGTGCTGTGGTGTCCTCTTGAGATTCTTAACGCCAGGCTCTGATGTGTTTTCCTGGAGAATCTGCGCAGATGAAGACTGAAATGCTATTTTTATCTCAACGTACACATTAACAAAACCGGTTCGTACGATTATCAGGAAGTAAATCTCTTCCAGATTTTTGCTCTGCTGTTTATATCTTCGTGATATCGACAGATTCATTATTGTTCGAACTTATTTCTCCACAATTTTCAAAACTGGAGCTTTCGAAGCTCCCAAACCCTAGTGGCCTGGTTACTGGTAATTGTCTTGTACGCACATGCAGGTTCATTGGATTTCCAGCGTAAGACTCAACCGTTAATCAGTGCTGAAAATTGCCCATAGTTTGATCGGACAACATTGAAAGCTGTCACGTGTACACATGCATGCTAAGTTGCTAGCCCCGTCTTGTCAGCAAAATGTAAGGTGTTCACTTCTTCAAAAGCTCAGCCTAATCTCTAGTAGTAACTTAGTTCTCCTTCTCGTAGATGTGCGTGTACTACTACTACCACGAAAATGGCTACTTGGCTAGACGAGCAGCGAAAAGACAACAACCATACGCAACAGTATTTTCATGTACAAAGTAACAAATAGATCGTACGGCCTAGTGCACTTCTATATTTCTCTCATTGACGTGATTCTCGGCGATCTTTGTCCATTCTGCTCAGGCCTTAATTACTCGGTACCAAACCAGGATAGAACCATTTCATGGCAAATTATACCAGAAGTACACAACAAAAATGCAACATGCTGCTGATGTGGCGTCATTTGGCCATTTCATGGCGAAAAACCAGAGACCTGCGCCGCATAACCGCAGGCGGTACGCGGTGTGCAGACAAGATAGTTAATCAGTGGAAAATCCTGCAGAGATCTTGTGTGGGGATAAATTTGATTTAATGGAGTTCTCTGCGACTGCAAGTGTGAAGTGCAAAATTTGGAAGCATTGCTAACCTCTGCCGTCTCCGGTCAATTTCTGGCCTATTGCTGGCCTTAAACAAATGGATCTGGTGCTCTTCCTTTGTGCAAGTCCCTTGCTAGCTATTACTCCCCCCTCCATTCCAGAATATAAGGTGTATTGGTTTCCGTGCAAGTCAACTATTGGAATCTTTGACCAATATTATAGAATAAAATAACAACATCTGCAACACCTAATAGATAAAATATGAAACTACTTTTCATGATGGATCAAATGAAATAAATTTCGTAATGTGGATATTGATATATTTTTCTAAAAACTCGGTCAAACATGCACTCGTTTGACTTTTGAAAAAACAAATACACCTTATATAAAGGAACGGAGGGAGTATATTGGAACCTTTTGATTTACCTCAAGTTTATAGCAACTTGCATGAAGATAAATGTTTGCCGTACATGCTAGATTCTTCATATAGCCTTAATCCGGATTAAGGAATACCCTAGCTGGTATATAATTATGCCAACTCCCGAGATTGACATGATTCTTGCAAAACTATATGGGTCTAGTTACAGAGAACATGCATCTGAAGTTCTGAACCAATAGGATCCATATCATATATTAGGGTTGTATTGTTTGTACCAACTGTTCACCAATTTGTGGTTCCAGCACTAGGCCAGGCATGGGTGCATGGTTTAGCAGGCATATTAGAAAAATAGAACCTAAGGATCCTTTTTATGCATTATTACATAAGGTTCTAATTTCACCAACATGGGAAGAAAAATTCCCCTCGGTTCACGCCACTGCCCTTTTTAGGGATTTGTCTGACCACACCCCTCTATATTTCCTCTGGAGAACTCCTAAAACTCCATATGTTTTCAAATTTAAAAAGTGTTGGTTTCAAAGACCAGATCTAGAAGGGATAGTGAGAAATGTGTGGAACAAGCACTACCCTGGGACATCTAGGATTGAGAAATGGTAAAATAGGGTTAGATCTCTTAGGACAAATTTAAAATGATGGAACTAAAATATTGAAGCTATGTACATGAGGCATAAGAAAAATCTTATTGAGAAATTGATTGATCTTGAACAGATAAGTTGTTTAAATCATGCTGACGGATTTCTAGAAGAGAAATGTCAGTAGGATTTGAATTATTCTCAAAGAAGAGGACATAAAATGGTTGCAAAAATCACATACAATGTAATTGCATGAGGAGGATACCATTTCAAAATATTATCATGCTAAAGAAAATGGGAGACACAGAAAAAATAGAATTTTGAAGTTAAATCAAGATGAAGGAGTGATAGAAGGGCATGATAATCTATAGAAGTATATCACTAGATTTTGCAAAAATCTATTTGTTGAACATGAGATATCTACCTTAGTTATGAATCATTCTGGGATAGAAACTCTTTCTGTTGAGGAGCAACATTTTTTTACTAGAAGATTCTCCCTGCTTGAGGAACTCACAAACATGGTGTTTGTGATGGAAGCTAATAAAGTTGCAGGCCCTGATGGCTTTAATATTGAGTTTTATGAGCATTTTTGGGATATTGTTAAGTTGGATATGTTTGCTCTTCTTGAGGATTTCTATGATGCCATATTGGATACTGATAGACTTAACTACGGAGTTATATATTTATACCAAAAGGAAGTGTGATGAGTGTTTTTTTTACGCTCATCACACCGTTGTTTAAACTGGTTTGTCTTGGAAAACCTGAGAAATTCCCTACGATATTACCACTCATGACTAATGAATGCGCGAGATAACGAACCTCTCTTTATTTTATTTCGATAGGAAAAGAGGCATTTATGGAGAAAATCAATCATTTACATGAAAAGGGACAAATGGAAAAAGAAATAATTAAATGGAAGGCATAACAGCAGATCCATGGGAGAAGACGGCGTCTGGTACGAGCGCACGCACTCATACCAATGCTAGTACTGCCTGCCAGCGACTCTGTGGCCTCCAACCACACCACTTTTATAAAGGTGCCATCTCCAGAAACGCTAGGGGCATCGTCGAAAAATTCCATCTCTGCAACACAAGCCATTCACGAACCCTAGCCGCCGACATTTCCCATCTAATCTCTAGCCACCACCATTACCAATCACCACAATAATTCACTTCCAAGTTATCCATACTTATAATCGTGTATCGCATCCGGCAACCATTGTAAGACATATTATCAATAAAGTATTCGTCTTTATGTCTTCTTTAATGATTTCTTTGTGCGATCCAATTGTCATGTGTGAGTAATTCGAGAAGGCAATGGGTTGAGGCATAGCATTGCAACCCGATGTATTTGTAAGAGGGATCGATGGACTATTAATGAACGTCGTGTATGTGTGAAATAAAATTGCATCATAGTTGACTCTTGTCTCTTTCTCGTTCTTTGAACATGCAGGTACCCAGGATCATGGAGTTCGATCAAGTAGGAGGTTAGGAGCAGGGAGGATGAGGAACGCTATTCCGAACACCGGTGACATAAAGGTTTAGTACGGTAGTGGAAAGCCGAGCCTGGGGATACTTGAGGTGTAGTCATTAAAAGTCCAATGCATTTGTGTGAATTATTCTTACTAAACAAGCTAACCCCGCACGATGGATAGGGTCTATGGTTGGACAACCGTCTCTTGATGCAGGACGCGTGTCAGTCAAGACGTAATTTGGACACATCCCCCCACTTCATCTCATTGCAAGCACATTTAATGGGTGTCTTCGAGATCAAAAAATAAGATCATGGTAACCCCGATCACAAATATATGGTTGTAAGAATCAAGTCCTCATACCCTGTTTTAGTTCTCTTGTTTACCCTCATAGGTGTTAACGATGCAGTCACCAAAAACTGGAATTTATTTCTCTTACAAAAGCTTGCTAGAAACCCTTGTCGTAGTGCACACCCTCTCACTAGTTTGATAACTCACGGTCACTCTTTATGGAAAGAGGCAGGAAACCTTTCTACTATTGTACCAGATCACAAAGGGAATCACCAACCTTTTTCTGGCACCGTTGCCAAGGAGGAATTGTGTTGCTAGCCATTGTGTTGGAGCTTTTGTTAGAGTACTTATTTCAGTTTTTGTTTTTAGTTCTTGTTTTCTAGTGTTGTCACAAAAAAGCCCCAAAAAATTACTACAACTCAAAACCTTGGAGACTTTTCTCATCTAACTATCTAAGCAAAAGCTTTATGCGTGAACCAACAGCACAACCTATTGTCGTTGCCGAGCAATATACTATTAAATCCAACTTAGACTCTATGGTTCAATAAGACCAATTTTGAGGCTCTGCTTCTGAGAATGCTGCTATGCATTTACATTCTGAGTTGTCTAACATGACAGATATTAAAGACTATGATCCTGACCAAGGTTGTCAGAATCGCAACTTAGTCTTAAAATCTTACAACCTTATGATCCAAACTAGCCCCTTCGATTCTACGATTTTGCAATTGTGTTCACAGATAACAAGTATTAATAAGGAAGAACATGAGCTATTAGCGCTTGCATGGGATTGCATGAAGGAGGCTATAAGAAATTATCCCAACCATGGGATGGAAGATTGGTTAATTCTTCATAGGTTTTACAATTCCTTAAGTCTCATGTCAAAAAGTATGCTTGAGACTACTGCATGAGGAATTATTATGGAAGACCTATTAATGAAGCAAATAAATTGATAGATGGTATACAAGAGAACCATGCCCAAAGGCATGTAGAAAGGTCTACCAATGAGAGAGACAATGCTACTTCTAAAGAGAAGAACGGAGAGCTGACCGCGAAACTTGATGAACTCATTGATGGTATGAATGGTAAAGAAGAGGTAAATGTTAATGCAATTACCAAGGAATATATTAATGATGTTAACTTCATTTCTCATAATAGCTACAATCCCAACTAAAGAAATAATGGGTTTGCTCCTAGATTACCGTTTCCTAAAAATAATAGTGGAGCACCTAATAATTTTAATGGGACAAGCAACGGTATTAGAATCACTTTGTATGAAACTTTGAAAGCTTTTACTACTAGCCAAAATGAACAAGGTGCTACTTTTACCAATATCTGAAGAATAATGATACCTCACTAATGATGTGCATGCCTTAGAAGGAAGAACTAAGGGCATGGATGCACATGTTGCTACAATTACAGAGAGTAAAAACTTTGGCCCTAGCCAAATTTTCTGGAAAGTCAGAACCTAATCTGGTTTAGAATATCAACATGATGAGAAGTAACGAAGAAACTGAAATTGGGATTGGTTTGAATAATTTTAATGCTTTGTATTATCTAGGCGATAGTATTTCTATTATCCCTATGTCAACATATGACGGTCTTAATCTTCGTCCTTTTGTCAATAGAGACATTAAATTGAATATGGCCAATTCTACATTTACACTAGCAGTAGGGATTAAACACGGTGTAGTCGTTAAAATTAAAGATTGCCCTGTTATGATTGATCATGTAATAGTTGATATGCTAGAAGATCACATTGCACCTACTCCCAGTGTGTAGGCTCATTACCAAATTCTATTTGTTCTGTTTTACAACAGGACTAAGGCTTGCTTGTGTAATTAATTGCTATTTAGTCCTCGCCAGTTACTCCTCCACAACCCTTCCCTTATTTTACATTGGGCGGAACATGTTTGCATGCACAAGTGTGAAACGGTTTGCATGCAAGTGATACGTCTCCAACGTATCTATTATTTATTGTTAAATGTTATTATATTATCACTTTTGTATACTTTATATGTCATTTTATATTATTTTTATGGACTAGCCTACTATTTTAGTGTCCAGTGTCAGTTCCTGTTTTCTGCATGTTTTTTGTTTCACGGAAAAACCATACCTACCGAAGTCCAAACACGACGAAACTTTTTGTGATTTTTTTGGGAACATACGAGACCCTAGAAGCTTCGGGGGCGAGAAGACTCATGAGGGACCCACAAGCCAGGTCGGTGCATCCTGGGGGGCGCCCCCTGACTTTTGGCCACCTCGTGGCTCCAGTTGACCTAATTCTTGGCCTATAAATTCCACATTATTCTGAAACCTCCACAACGAAACCTGAAACAATTTATTCTCTTCACAAGCCTCTGCTCCACCGTGATCCCATCTGGAGCCCATTGTCGGTATTCTGCCTGAGGGGGAAATCATTGGGGAGGCCATCTTCATCAACCTTCCTGCCTCCATGATGATATGTGAGTAGTTCCTACAAGACCTACGGGTCCAAATAAGTAGCTAGATGGATTTCTCTCTCTTTTGATATTCAATACAATGATCTTCTCTTAGTTCTATCCGATGTAATCTTTTGCAATGTGTTTGTTGTGCTCCAATGAATGTGGGTTTATGATCAGATTATTCATTAATCTATTTTGAGTTCTTGAGCCTACCTATTTGTGTAATTTTATAGCTTTTTATTTCTCTCCGATTTATCGTTCTACTTTCGCCAAGTTTGATTGATTTATCTTAAGTGGGGGAGGTGCTTTGTAGTGGGTTCAACCTTGTAGTGATTATGTCCAGTGACAGAAAGGATAAGGACATGTATTTGTGTTGTTTCTAATAAGGATAACACAATGGGGTTTGATCATATTGATTGGTCCTAATTTGTATACATTATGTCATCTTGCTTATTGTGTTCCTCTGTTTATTATGAACTTAATATTTTGAGATAGATGCTGGATAGTGGTCTTGCGGTGGGGTAATAGTAGTAGACGTCAATAAGTTTAACGGTCTAATTATCACGGGCATAATGCCTATTTAATGATTATGCCATGGATGACCTTCATAACTATGTGCAATTTTGTCAATTTCCGAATAGTAATTTGTTTGTCCTTCGCTATTCTGCTTTCGAGAGAGATGCCACTAGTGAATCTATGGTCAATGAGTCCATTGTCAATTAATTATCTAAGCTCCTACAATTATTATTATTTTCTATTTCCATCATTATCCTACTGCAACTATCGTGCATCGTATGTGCTCTTCGTAGGGCCGCATTATAGTATGCCACTCGGTGGCTTTTTTATCTATTTCTTTTGTGCTTTCTTTGGGCGTGATTGTGTTGTTTCCTCAGCCGTCTTATTTGTTGTGTCTCTTGGTACTTTTATTGTATGGATGTTTGCTTTTTCTATAAAACGGGTCGAGAGCCTATTTTGAGATCATTATCTTACTTATTATTACCTTTGCTATCACTAATACTATTGTCTTTTAACCTTGTGGCTAGCAAGAACAATGGGAGTGACGACCCCCTTGCCTTTGTTGGGTGCAAGTCAATGTGTGTAACAATTAGACCCCCGCACCTCCATTGTTGGCCCGTGGCTTTTGGGCAGTCATTTCAATATGATCATCTCGGCGGCTGATAAGAATAATGGCCACCTCAATAGGCACATGAGGAACCGGTTCTGACACTTTATCTCCGATCATGGCTTGCATGACATTTATCTACATGGACGACACTATACCTGGTCAAACTAGAAAGATAATCCCACCCTAGTCTATAATAATCGCGTACTCTGCACCCCTTCTTGGGAGATGGCTCATGCCCATGGTCTACTCTGCTACCTCATCTCCACGGCCTCCGATCATTGGCCCCTCCTCATTGACTGCTCTATGAGGTCCCATGGTGGTCGGCACTTTCACTTCGAGAAATTTTTTCCTACTTGGTTTCCACCAGACCATGGATGGCGCCTAGAACTCAACACCGCTGGACCCAGATCCCTTCCCGCGTATGTTTGTGCGCCTCAAGACCACCGCGCGCTGCCTCCAGAGATGGAGTTCCTGCACCATGAGCAGTCTTACTACCCAGCTTGGTGTCTCCCATGAACTCATCGCCTGTTTTAACGCAGCACAATACATCCGGCCACTATCTCCCGTAGAAACTTGGCTACGGCGCGAACTCAAGCGGAAATAACTTGGGCTCGCATGCTCAAATGCTCCATCGCTTGGCAGCGCGGCCATCTACATTGGCTTCGTGCGGGTGAGTCCGCTTCTGCCTTCTCCAAGATCCACGTCTCTCACGGGACCCGCAAGAACCACATGATCAACCTTCTTCTCGATGGGGTGCACATCTCTGGCGAGGACAATTTGGCACGCGCTACTTTTCTACACTTCTTGTTGGGGATATAACCCCGTGGTAAGACCCGCCCAGGAGGGGCCGGGTCGTACCTGGCGGCTCGTAGTCAAGACCTGTAAGGTGGGCCGGAAGATGAAGGCCAAGCCGCGTGGCGGCTTACCTGACGGGCCACGACGAAGGCCCAGAGACAAAAGATGGTGTGAAGACCCGGGCAGTTAAGCCGCCCGAAGACGGCTTTGCCCAAGATAGCAAGGTAGCTTAGAGACAGGATCAACTACGATGTATGAGTCGGTTTAGGACTCGTGTAAGCCAGAGCCTCGACCTCCTATATAAAGGTGAGGCCCTGGGGCGGCTTAGAGAGAAACCAATCAATCGAGAACTAGGTCAAGCGAATCCGCTCCCTTGTAATCGATACTCCAAGCAATACAACACAAGCAGGACGTAGGCTTTTACCTCTTCTTGAGGGGCCGAACCTGGGTAAACTCGTGTCTCTCGTCTCGACCAACCCCTTTGAGTCCACCGCCTTAGCAATGGCCTCAAACCTAAGTCTTCGGACATCTGGTGTGACAAAACCACGACAGTTGGCGCCCACCATGGGGCTAGCGCTCGGTGGTGTTGAGTTCTCAAAGGGCTCTCTCCCAGGGATCGAGGGGTACGCTGTTGGCAGGATGACCAAGAGTCGCCGCGGCCGGCTCTACATCGACGACGCCGGCTGGGGCCCCAAGGCCGATTCAATTGAGTACGGTTTCCGGGTCCCTTCGGCGGAATCCACGTCTTCATCGGCAAGATCGGCGGATCCGAACTCGGGCTGGACATCTGCACCGACATCGTCGAGCCGGCCCGGCGCGAGCAACTCGTCCGACGCGTGCAACCCGCCCGTGCCGACCCCGACAGGAAGCATGTCTTCGTCGGCTTCACCCAGGGCATGGAGCTTGAAGGTTCTATGTCACGGGAAGAAACTCTCATCTGTTCAGAGGATGGATCCTCGAGCAGAGAGACGGAATCAATCTATCAGCTTCACAACGGTGGGCTCGGGGGCTACGTCGAGCCTTACCCCGAGTCGGAGTATCATGAGCAGGAGGATTATGAGCCGCCGAACCGCGCTGCCGTCTTCATGGCGGGTTCAGTGGCGGCTCCTGGCAGCTCAGCCGCCGGTGTGACTGGGTCTGGAGCTGGCAGGCCGCCGGCTCAGTTTCTTCTGGATCTGATGAATGAGCTTACAACCCTGATGGCGACTGAGGTCACTGCTGAAAACCAAGCAGCCCATAATGCAGAGATCGCGAGGTTGAAGAACCAGATGACCGGAGTCCAACAGGAAATTAATGCGCTGAAGGATCAGATGGATGCTGAGGCGGAGCGCCTTAGGGCGAACGCTTTCCGTTTCGAGTTAGAGCAGCAGTCTGCGGCAGCGGTTCAGCGGATGAGGCATCAATCCCGCTTGCCAGATCAGTATGAAGCCAGAAATCTTTTCAACACGCCAGGGACGGGACGGAACGTACCTTTGACCGTGACCCGGACGGCGGAAGTACCTGGAAGCCGGGCGGCGGTTCAGCATCAGCGGCCAGACCCGCCCCGCCGGAACCCGACCCCACCACAGCCTTTTCCGACGCCGCCGGGTCATTATTCTAACCCGGCTGAGAACATGGTGGCGGCGGCAACCCGGCTTGGTACAATCCCCATCCCCGATGAGGCGCCTTTTGCAGAAGAGGTGCGGAACGCTATTGGATACCTGCAGACGGTGGTGGCCCAGCAGGAGAAGTATACTTACAGCCGGAGCCGCGTGCATTCAACTCCCATCCCCAGCCGCACCTACAGCCGGCGTTATGAGTCGCCGGCGGTTTCTAGCAGTGAACGGCATCGGAACCCGCCGCGAGTCGATCGGGCGGCTCTGGATGCTCAGGTGCTGGTGGATCAGGCGAGAGCACAGCGAGAGGCGGCGGCTCTGGCAGCGGCGGCGGCTCATCAGGAACCCACAGTTGCACCTTCCGTCTCAGTAGGGGCAGGAGTAACCTCCAGGGCTGTGGGAGTGCCGTGCTTAGCGCCGGCTCTACGGAATGAGCGTCTGCCAAAAGATTTCAAAGGTCCTCGCAAGGTGCCCAATTATACTGCAGACCTACCTCCAGAGGCTTGGATCGAAAGCTATGAGCTGGCCATGGAGATGTTGGACGTCAGTGATGCAGTATGTGCCAAATACTTCATCATGATGCTGGAAGGGCCGGCTCGCACGTGGTTAAAGGGCTTGTCACCCAATACCATTAATTCCTGGGCCGAGTTGAAGGCGAAATTCATCAAAAATTTCCAAGGAACGTGCAAGCAGCCCATGACGATTGTGGATCTGGACCATTGCGTGCAGCATGATGACGAGTCGGCTCATCACTGGGTCCGGCGGGTCTACCCAAAAAGTAAGGCCGGGTTATATACCCAAAAAGTTGACTCCGTCAACAAGGTCATTTGGGGGCTTCCAACCCGCCAGGGTTTAGCTTACACACCCTCTTGATCGGCTCTTCAGCCACCGTAAGGCCGGGTTATATACCCAAAAAGTTGACTCCGTCAACAAGGTCATTTGGGGGCTTCCAACCCGCCGGGTTTAGCTTACACACCCTCTTGATCGGCTCTTCAGCCACCGCAAGTTTGAGTTAAACCTGCCTGTATGCTGCTGCTCCGCTAGGTGACCCGCCGAACTCTTACCAGTTAATCTCGATTAGAGACCCTGAGCTGTTCAAACATATTTGACAGTCACTCTCGCTAGAGACCCTGTACTGGTCAAGGTTAAACCGGCGGCTCTTGTCACGTGAGGGCCGGCTTACGGAAAGCGAGGATAAGCTCACCCATCTGCTGCCGACTCTCCGCTATGTGGCCCGTTCGTACTCTTAAACAGTTACTCTTTTAAAGACCCTGCACTGTTTAAGGTTCAAACGACGGATTTATGTCACGTGAGAGGTAGCTTATGGGCCCTAAGGGTTCTCATGCCCTGCTGTGTCTCTCACTGGTTCGTTGCGCTCTTATCAGTTAATCTCGCCTAGAGACCCTGAGCCGTTCAAAGGAATTGACGGTCACTCTCACTAGAGACCCTGTACTGATAAGAGTTCAAGTAGCGAGTCCACCCAGAAGAACCGGCATATGAGTTTTTGAAAAGAAAGGCAAGGTCATGAAAGATTTAACATCTCTGGGTTGTGCTTTTTCAAGCCGCCCTCACCGCAATACAGAACATATTCTGTCTTGTTTGTTTTTGCAGGGTTTATCTCCTAAGATGTGCCACCGTGAAATCTGATATTATGAGCGGAACACAAGACAGATAAGCATGCAACAAGTTGTGCAAAGGTTCATACGTGCGCGATGGCACGGCTCAGGCAAACAAAGTTTTTCTATGCCTATTACAAACTCTCCAGGGAGCCCAAAATACCACGGACTTAAATTTTTTGTACACTGCTAGCCTTGGCGTGTCAATAAGACGGGTTGTAAGTTTCAGAAGCAAGTGATCAGCTCGATGGCGGGTCATCCTGTGCCGGGTCTTCGACCTCTTCGATCTGAAGATTGTCCACATCCCAGTTGCAGTTTGTTAAAGCTTCAAACTGAGCCTCGTCAAAGAGGGGGGACAGGTCAATTTCAGGAGCAAAGAGTTGCTTACGGCGTGCAGGAGTCAAGTCCCTGGCCTCGAAGGTTGGGCAGCGTACTCGTTTGATGTCCGCGCTGTAAGCCGCCTGGTAGGTAGTCAGATCAACTTCATCCGCCAGTGTTGATGCGAGTACTCTGGAGGCCTTCATACACTTGGCATAGTCAGCTTCTATGAAATCTGAGCCGTCGTCTTTCTTGGACGGAAAGCCATCCATCATCTCTTCTGCAGTCAGTTCAGGGGCAAAGGCCAAAGACCGGCTTAGCGCGGCCATTGCTCCCTTCCTGGCGGCTGATCGTTTGAGCTCTTCGATTTGCTTCGGCAGAGTTGACAGGAGTTCTATCACTCCCTTCATGAATTTGGGGATGCTTCTTTCATCCAGCATTGCTTTGATGGTGCAAAGGGTCCCGCAGTATAGCTATTCTGTCAAGTTGTATACTGCCTTCAGCTTCAACAAGCTGTCAGAAGATAGCTGGCGGCTTCTTTGGCCTGCAAGGAAAGATTTGGTGTTATAAGCCGCCCGCACAGTTTTTAAACAAGGCAAGGAAATTTGCTAAGTATTCAGTGCTTACCAAAGATAGCAGAAGTAATCCTAGAGATATGATGCTTGAGGGTTTGCAGCTCATCTGACACAAGCTTAAGGTGCTGGTCAGCATCGTCTGCGCGCTTGGTCAGGGCGGCTTGGGTAGACTCCGCACTCTTTTTGAAGGCATCAAAGTCAGCCTGAACCTTCTTAAGCTCCTTAACAGCAACCCGCCATTTTTCTTCCGCCTCAGACCTGGCGGTTTGTTGCGAAACAAGGCTTTCTTTCACGCCGGTCAGATTAGATTCGGCCGCATCCAAGGCTTCATGTGTTGCACAAAAACAGAAATAACACAGTTCAGGAGGTTTAAATCGCCAGGATAAGATATTCGTACATGGTTGATGAAGCTGCTATGCTACAAGTCTCAAGCAGATTGCAAGCAATATACTTGACACTTGGGGGCTAATGTCTGTGTTCGTTCTCCAAATCTACAATGAAGTTCCGGCTCATCTTCGTAAAGTTAAGCCGGCACCTGGGGGCTACACACGGTGCTCTCCAAGTTTACAGTGAAGTTCTGGCTCATCTTCGTAAAGTTAAGCCGGCACTTGGGGGCTACACACGGCGCTCTCCAAGTTTACAGTGAAGTTCCGGCTCATCTTCGTAAAGTTAAGCCGGCACTTGGGGGCTACACACGGCGCTTTCCAAGTTTACAGTGAAGTTCCGGCTCATCATTTTCATACTGACCCGGACTTGGGGGCTACCCTTGATCTACTCTTCAACTAAGTACCGGCTTAATATATATATTAACCCGATACTTGGGGGCTACAAGTTAGGCAATTTGAATTATGATAAGGATTGGAAGACCCGGTCTACTATTTGCAATACTAAACCAGCTCTTGGGGGCTACATAAGGGTATAAGGAAAAGCAAGAGAGGAGTACCTCGTATTTCTTTTTCATCAGTCCAACAAGCTTCAACTCCATATTGCGGCTTGTGGAGAGGCGATTCAGATAACCAGCATGAAGTTCATCTGCAGTCATTTTTTCCAACACGGGGAATTCAAACTCAAGCTTTTCTGGTGAGCCTGTATCAGCCTGGCAGGTGTGCTTGGTTAATACATGGGGATCAGGGAATTGATAACCCGTCCCAGTGACAACAACGTCTGGATGAGCTGTGTCTTCAGCGGCTGTTGAAGGGCTCGGCGATTTAGGATCAGCCTTCGGAGGAGTCTCAGGAGTGACCATATCATCATCAGCCGGCTCAGAAGGCTGAAGAATGTCGGCAGATGCATCTGTTCTAGCCTCAGTGGGCTCAACATGAGGTGCAGAGGAATCCGGCTTAGCAGTTTCCGGCTCTTGAGCAGCGGGGGCAGCGGTAGACCCGCCGGTCTTCCTTCGTTTTGCTTGAGCCCTGGAAAACAAAAGATTGTCACATAAAGGACAAGGATGGTAAAAACGTATGATGCAAATTCAAAGGTACGTACTCCGGGTTGATCTTCAGAGGAGGCAGCTTGGATGCAGTAGAGTCGCTAGATGAAGGAGGTGACTCCTAGAAAAGTTAAGACGATGAAAAACAGAGTAAGGTTACAATGCAAGACAATTAAAATTGGATTTAGATAAAAGAGTACCTCAGCAGGCCGTTTCCGAGGAGCCGGAGAGTTTGGCAAGCCGGTTAAAAGCTCTTCAGAGCCGGTGCTCCGGGTCTGACGTCTGGAGGTATGTTGTTGCTTTTTCAAAAGAAAATTGGGGTCTAAATAAGCAAGAGGATGAGAAAATGGGACTTTCCGGATGACCCGCCGTACTTTCTCTGGTGGAAAGTTTTCTGAGTCAGAGGAGATGTAAGTTACCTCAGGGGCATCTGCATGGCTGGTTTCCGTTTCCTCCTGTGAATAATTGTTGTCAATAGGTTGCATAAAGAGACGGCCAGGGGAGTCAAGTTCTACCTCTGAGTCGTCAAGCTCAGGCGGTTCCTGAGCGACAGTTTTCTTCTTCTGGACGCGGGTTTTACCCACTTTAGGTTTCCTCACAGGAGGGTTATACTTCTTCTTCCAGAAAGAAGAGCCGGCCTGTGCATAAGCCGCCAACAAAGGTTAGAAGGAGCAAGACAAAGTTAAAGTTTGACCAAATTTGTGGAAAAGTGTCTTACAGCTGGAGCCGGGTTCTTGACACAGAACGGTTTCAGCCCAACTTTGTTGCAAACCGCTTGCTTTTCGCCAAGAAGTCCTTTGACGGAGGAGTTGATATCTTGTTCTGTCAGTGGGGTGAAACTGAAGCAGAGGGTGTCATTGGGTTCACCTGTGAATTGATGCATGAGTCGGTCACGCCGGCTCAGCGGCAGGATCTTCCAGCTAACCCAACAGCGGGTTAAGTCGACACCGGTCAAACCGTTGGCCATTAAGGCTCTGATCTTCGCGAAAGCCGGAGCATATTTCGCTCGCTCCGCGGCGGACATCCGATCTGGGAGTTCTCCAGTGTTGCAGAGCCGGGTAGGACGGTAACCCGGCAGCGGATTCTCTCCTTCGGGAGAAGTGTCTTTGCAGTAAAACCAAGTCTTGTTCCAATCCTTGCGGTGACTTGGTAGGATAGCTGCTGGATAGGGCAAATCTCTCCGTCTCTGGATAGAAACACCGCCAAGCTCCAAACTTGGTCCAGCCGCCACTTCAGTTTGGCGGTTGACATAAAAGTAATCTCGGAAGAGGTCAACCGATGGCTCTTCTTTCAGGTAAACTTCGCATAAGACTTGAAACTGGCACATGTTGGTGACAGAGTTTGGACCTATATCTTGAGGATGAAGCTTGAAGAAGTGAAGAACGTCCCGGAAAAATTTCGACCCGGGCGGGCTAAAACCGCGGAGGAGGTGATCAGTGAACACAACCACCTCTCCTTCTTTAGGAGTAGGTCTTATTTCTGGCCCTGGCACCCGCCAATGTATAACGTCCTGAGCCGGTAAGATGCCCAACTCTACGAAATCAAGCAGAAGCTGCTGAGTGACTCCGGAGCCAACCCAGTCACAAGATGCTGGTGCTCTCGACATGATGGCGGGTCAAACTGTGAGAAGGCGCAGAATATGGCGGGTTAGAAGAACGTCAAATAATTAAGGCAGCTATGGTCGGCGTGATGATGAGGTGTTAAGCCGCCGACGTATTTTATCAGAGAGCCGGCAATGTAGCGGCGGGTTAAGTGTGGACAAATAGGTTTCCCATATTACAACCGTGGCTGCAAGATCTACGGGCGAAGATAAAGGAAATATATTCAAAACCTAGAAAGGGGGAGTGGAAGAACAGGCGGACAGCACGCGGAGAAGATTGGTATGCAGATCTAAAACAAGCGGGCATTGACATCAAAAGGACGACTGCAACGGATAGACAGCGTTATGAGATTCAAGGGGATACTCAGTGGTCTGCACTACAAAGAACACTCTGATGAACAGCGAAGAACGGCGAAGAACACAAAGAACTCCGACGAACTCGGGGAGACCCTAATGGGGATAACTACAGATTGGACAAGGGCCGAGAACGGTACCTTGCGGATGTGGACGGGCCGGCGAAGCTCTAGACCAACTCAGGTTGATGCAGCGGCCGGCGTAGGGGAGGACGGCGAGGACCGGTCGGTGCAGCGGAGTGCTAGAGGTGCGGGCGTCTGAAGGAGGAAGAAGACAGCGGCGGCACAGAAAAGAAAGGGGCCCCCCGTGTCCCTATTTATGAGATGGGATGGCAACAGTGCGTGCGAAAATCGAAGGGGTGCAGTGATGATTGACCGGAAGGGGCGCCTCGATTTTTGGGCCGACCGTTTTAATGAAAGGATCCGTTGAAAACGTCACAGAATCTTTTTAGCATATTCGATGTGACATCACGGCGGGTTATGAGTTTTCTTTTTCAGGTGGCAAAAATGTGAGACTCGCCGCCAAATGAGTTTGAAGATTGACATGAGCAGGCTCAAATCAACCTGGGGCCTAATGTTGGGGATATAACCCCGTGGTAAGACCCGCCCAGGAGGGGTCGGGTCATACCTGGCAGCTCGTAGCCAAGACCTGTAAGGTGGGCCGGAAGATGAAGGCCAAGCCGCGTGGTGGCTTACCTGACGGGCCACGACGAACGCCCAGAGACAAAAGATGGTGTGAAGACCTGGGCGGTTAAGCCGCCCGAAGACGGCTTTGCCCAAGATAGCAAGGCAGCTTAGAGACAGGATCAACTACGATGTATGAGTCGGTTTAGGAGTCGTGTAACCCAGAGCCTCGACCTCCTATATAAAGGTGAGGCCCTGGGGCGGCTTAGAGAGAAACCAATCAATCGAGAACTAGGTCAAGCGAATCCGCTCCCTTGTAATCGATACTCCAAGCAATACAACACAAGCAGGATGTAGGCTTTTACCTCTTCTTGAGGGGCCGAACCTGGGTAAACTTGTGTCCCTCGTCTCGACCAACCCCTTTGAGTCCACCGCCTTAGCAATGGCCTCGAACCTAAGTCTTCGGACATCTGCTATGACAAAACCACGACACTTCTCCTCTGTGTTGTTCTCACAAGGGGAGCGCAACACCACTATTGACCTGGCCGCCATTGACCAGTGCTCCTTCGACCTTTCTACACTTGAGCACCCATTTACCCTAGAAGAGATCTGGGAGGCTATTAAGAGGTTGCCCTCTGGAAAGTCGACTGGCCCTGACGGCTTCATAGTTGAGTTCTCTCAATCTTGCTGGTCCACTATCAAGTAGGATCTCTGTGCCGTCCTCGACAAGTTGTACTCTCTGAACGGGCAGGCCTTCTAGCGGCTAAACGAGGCCCTAATAACGATGCTCCCCAAGAGGCCCGATGCAGCAACGCTCTTTGATTGCCACTCAATTAGTCTTCTCCCCCTCGTGGCTAAGCTTTTTGCTAAGGTTCTACCACTCTGCTTGGCACCGCGTCTTGGTGAGCACATCTCCTCCAATCAGAGTGTTTTCATCGCCAGAAGGAGCGTCCATGATAACTTCCTTCTTGTCTGATAACCCACAAGTATAGGGGATCGCAACAGTTTTCGAGGGTAGAGTATTCAACCCAAATTTATTGATTCGACACAAGAGGAGCCAAAGAATATTCTCGAGTATTAGCAGCTGAGTTGTCAATTCAACCACACCTGAAAGACTTAATATCTGCAGCAAAGTATTCAGTAGCAAAGCAGTATGGAAGTAACGGTAACAATGGCAAAGTGATAGTAGCAGTTTTGTAGTGATTGTAACAGTAGCAACGGAAAAGTAACTTAGCAAAGATCAATATGTGAAAAGCTCGTAGGCAATGGATCAGTGATGGATAATTATGTCGGATGGCATTCATCATGCAACGGTTATAACATAGGGTGACACAGAACTAGCTCCAATTCATCAATGTAATGTAGGCATGTATTCCATATATAGTCATACGTGCTTATGGAAAAGAACTTGCATGACATATTTTGTCCTACCCTCCCGTGGCAGCGGGGTCCTAATGGAAACTAAGGGATATTAAGGCCTCCTTTTAATAGAGAACCGGACCAAAGCATTAGCACTTAGTGAATACATGAACTCCTCAAACTACGGTAATCACCGGAAAGAATCCCAGTTATTGTCACCCTGGGGGATGCGGATCATAACTCGTAATAGGTGTCTACAACTTGCAAGATAGGATCAAGAACACATATATATTCATGAAAACATAATAGGTTCAGATCTGAAATCATGGCACTCGGGCCCTAGTGACAAGCATTAAGCATAGCAAAGTCATAGCAACATCAATCTCAGAACATAATGGATACTAGGGATCAAACCCTAACAAAACTAACTCGATTACATGGTAAATCTCATCCAACCCATCACCGTCTAGCAAGCCTACGATGAGATTACTCACGAACGGCGGAGAGCATCATAAAATTGGTGATGAAGGATGGTTGGTGATGACGACGGCGTCGATTTCCCCTCTCCGGAGCCCAAATCAGACTCCAGATCTGCCCTCCCGAGGAAGAACAGGAGGTGGCGGCGGCTCCGTATCGTAAAACGCAATGAACACTTCTTCTTTATTTTTTTCTCCCCGAATAGGAATATATAGAGTTGGAGTTGAGGTCGGCGGAGCTCCAGGGGGCCCACAAGACAGGGGGGCGCGCCCCCCTGGCTTGTGGCCAGGTGGTGGACCCCCTCCGGTTGATTCTTTCGCCAGTATTTTTTATTAATTCCAAAATTATTCTCCGTAAATTTTCAGGTCAATCCGAGAACTTTTATTTCTGCACAAAAATAACACCAAGGCAATTCTGCTGAAAACAGCGTCAATCCGGGTTAGTTACATTCAAATCATGCAAATTAGAGTCCAAAACAAGGGCAAAAGAGTTTGGAAAAGTAGATACGATGGAGACGTATCAACTCCCCCAAGCTTAACCCATTGCTTGTCCTCAAGCAATTCAGTTGACAAACTGAAAGTGATAAAGAAAAACTTTTACAAACTCTGTTTGATCTTGTTGTTGCAAATATGTCTAACTGATGTTCAGATTTTCAGCAAAGATTATAGACTAACCACATTCACAATAACATTTAGGTCTCACATTCACTCATATCAATGGCATAATCAACTAGCGAGCAATAATAATAAATGTCGGATGACAACAATTTTATCAAAACAATCATGATACAATATGATATAATGGTATCTCGCTAGCCCTTTCTGAGACCGCAAAACATAAATGCAGAGCACCTCTAAAGAACAAGGACTGACTAGACATTGTAATTCATGGTAAAAGAGATCCAGTCACAATCATACTCAATATCAATTAATAACAAAGCATACAAATGACGGTGGTGCTCTCTAACAGGTGCCCTTTTATAAGAGGATGATGACTCAACAGTAAAGTAAAATAGATAGGCCCTTCGCAGAGGGAAGCATTGATTTACAGAGGTGCTAGAGCTCGAGCTTTTAAAACAGGGATGAATAATAATTTTGAGCGGTATGCTTTCATTGTCAACATAACAACCAAGAGATCTCGGTATCTTCCATGCTAGATACATTATAGGCGGTTCCCAAACAGATTAGTAAAGTTTTTACTCCCCCTCCACCAATCAATCACACTCCACGGCGAGCCGAATCCACGGGTACCATCCATACAAACAACAATCCTGGGGGAGTTTTGTTTTATTAAATTTTGATTTGATTTTTGAGCATGGAACTAGGCATCCCGAATACCAGCCACTTTCTCGTGAATGATAGTGAATCAACACATATCGAGAGAATAACCCACCTAGCATGGAAGATACTGACAGCCCCTAGTCACTACATGAGCGATTCGGGCATACAAAACAGAGTATTATTTGAAGGTTTAGAGTTTGGCACATGCAAATTTACTTGGAATGGCAGATAAATACCGCATATAGGTAGGTATGGTGGACTCACATGGAATAACTTTGGGTTTATGGAAATGGATGCACAAGCAGTATTCCCGCTTAGTACAGGTGAAGCCTAGCAAAAGACTGGGAAGCGACCAACTAGAGAGCGACAACAGTCATAAACATGCATTGAGATTAACTAACATTGAATGCAAGCATGAGTAGGATATAAATCACCATGAACATAAACATCGTGGAGGCTATGTTGATTTTGTTTCAACTACATGTGTGAACATGTGCCAAGTCAAGCCACTTGAATCATTCAGAGGAGGATACCATCCTATCATACTACATCACAACCATTTTAAAATGCATGTTGGCACTCAAGACAAACCATTATACACTCTTAGCTAATTAAGCATGGCATGAGTAACTATAATCTCTAATTGTCATTGCAAACATGTTTCATCCATAATGAGCTGAATCCAGAACGATGAGCTAATCATATTTACAAAAACAAAATAGGTCAAGTTCGTACCAGCTTTTCTCCATCTCAATCACTTCATCATATATCGTCATTATTGCCTTTCACTTGCACGACCAAACAGTGTGAATAATAAAGAGAGTGCACATGCATTGGACTAAGCTGGAATCTGCATACAATAACTCAAAGGAGAAGGCAAGGTAATATGGGCTCTTTGTAAGATAAACAATAATGCATATAAGAGCCACTCAACAATTAAATTTTGGTCTTCTCCTTACGACCCAAAGAAAAGAAATTTCAAAACAAGAACGAGAAAAACTATTTACACGGGAGAGCTCCCAACAAGCAAAAGAAGAACGAGAAATCTTTTTGGGTTTTCTTTTAATGCTACAACTAAACATACTAGAAGGTAAAGCTAGAACTAATTTTTTTGGATTTCCTCAAGGTTAATTAAACACACAAGAAGAAAGCGGAAAGAAGAAATAAACTACCATGGATAATACAATGAAAAAGTATGAACACCGACAACCGGAATGAGTGTGTGAACATGAATGTAATGTCGGTGAGAAATACGTACTCCCCCAAGCTTAGGCTTTTGGCCTAAGTTGGTCTAGGGCCACGGCTGAAAATAACCCTCTCCTGGATACTCTGGAGGATACTGAGGGTTCCACTGGTTGGCGAGCTCCTGTGGCTCCCACTGAAAAACTGGATCCTGATACGGATCAAGGGCTGGTGCCGGCTCAGGTGCTGAGGGTTGCGACAGACCCCAATATCTGTAGATGTCCTCGGGCATAATAGTGTACCTGCGTGAGTGGATATTGAACAAACAAGAAGCAGGCAGAGCAATAATCTCACAAGTACCCTGACTAAATAATAAGTTATAAAGCAGCCTCCTATCATTATCCTTCCTAATAAAATCATGTGCTACCATACTATCATAGTATAAATATCTTGTGGGTAGCAACATTTCCTCTTCCTCGTCAAGTCTAATGGGTATCTCAAAGTGCTTGGCTAGACGAGATGCATAGATACCTTCGAATTGTTGGGGAACGGAGCATGAATTTCAAAAATTTCCTACGCTCACGCAAGATCTATCCATGGAGATGCATCGCTACGAGAGGGGAGAGTGTGTCTACGTACCCTCGTAGACCGTTAGCGGAAGCGTCTCACAACACGGTTGATGTAGTCGAACAATCTTTCGAGCTCCACCGATCGAGTACCGAACGTACGGCACCTCCGAGTTCTACACACGTGCAGCTCGGTGACGTTCCTCGCCTTCTTGATCCAGCAAGACGTCGAGGTAGTAGATGAGTTCCGTCAGCACGACGGCGTGGCGATGGTGACGGTGAAGTGATTCCGGCAGGGCTTCACCTAAGCTCTCCGAAAATATGACCGAGGTGGAAAACAGAGATCGGGGCACCGCACACGGCTATGGGACAATTGTGTGTCTCCAAGGGGTGCCTCTCCTCCGTATATAAAGGAGGGAGGGAGGAGGAGGCAGCCAAGGGAGAGGAGTCCTACTAGGATTACAAGTCCTAGTAGGATTCCACTTGGTGGAAGGGGGAAGAAGGAAGGAGAGGGAGAGAGAAAGGAAAGAGGGGGCTGCGCCCCCTCCCCTAGTCCAATTCGGTTTGGGCAAGGGGGGGCGCGCACCTCCTCACGTGGCCTGCCTCTCTTTTTCCCGTATGGCCCAATAAGGCCCATTACTTCTCCCGGTGAATTCCCGTAACTCCCCGGTACTCCGAAAAATACCCGAATCACTCGGAACCTTTCCGATGTCCGAATATAGCCTTCCAATATATGAATCTTTACCTCTCGACCATTTCGAGACTCCTCGTCATGTCTGTGATCTCATCCGGGACTCCGAACAACATTCGGTCACCAATCACATAACTCATATAATACTATATCGTCATCGAACCTTAAGTGTGCGGACCCTACGGGTTCGGGAATGATGTAGACATGACCGAGACGACTCTCTGGTCAATAACCAACAGCGGAACCTGGATGCTCATATTGGTTCCTACATATTCCACGAAGATCTTTATCGGTGAACCTCATATGTCAACATTCGTTGTTCCCTTTGTCCGGCGGTATGTTACTTGCCCGAGATTCGATCGTCGGTATCCAATACCTAGTTCAATCTCGTTAACGGCAAGTCTCTTTACTCGTTCCGTAATACATCATCTTGCAACTAACTCTTTAGTCACGGTGCTTGCAAGGCTTCTGTGATGCTGTATTACCGAGAGGGCCCATAGATACCTCTCCGATAGTCGGAGTGACAAATCCCAATCTCGATCCATGCCAACTCAACAAACACTTTCGGAGATACCTGTAGTGCACCTTTATAATCACCCAGTTACGTTGTGACGTTTGATACACCCAAAGTATTCCTACGGTATCCGGGAGTTGCATGATCTCATGGTCAGAGGAACGTGTATTTGACATAGTGAAAGCAATAGCAATAAACTGAAGGATCATTTGCTATGCTAACGGTTGGGTCAAGTCCATCACATCATTCTCCTAATGATGTGATCCCATTATCAAATGACAACTCATGTCCATGGTCAGGAAATCTTGACCATCTTTTGATCAACGAGCTAGTCTTGTAGAGGCTTACTAGGGACTCAGTATTTGTCTATTATCCACACATGTATTAAGTTTCCGGTCAATACAATTCTAGCATGAATAATAAACCATTATCATGAACGGAAAAATATGATAATAAACACTTTATTAATTGCCTCTAGGGCATATTTCCAACAGTCTCCCACTTGCACTAGAGTCAATAATCTAGTTTACATCTCCATGTAATTAACATCCAATCAGTTCTAGGGCTGATCATGTTTTGCTTGTGAGAGAGGTTTTAGTCAACGGGTCTGCAATATTCAGATCCGTGTGTTCTTGGCAAATCTCTATGTCATATGTAGATGCTGCTACCACACTCTGCTTGGAGCTACTCCAAAACCGACTGTCCCACTTTACGTATCCGGTCTGAGACTCATAGTCTTCCGGATCGGTGTTTAAAGCTTGCATCGACGTAACCCTTTACGACGAACTCTTTATCACCTCTATTCCCGAGAAATTCTTCCTTAGTCCTTTTCAGGTACTTCAGGATATTCTTGACCGCTTTCTAGTGATCTACTCCTGGATCACTTTGGTACCTTCCCACCAAGCTAATAGCGAGGCATACATCAGGTCTAGTACACAGCATGGCATACAAAATAGAGCCTATGGCTGAGGCATAGGGGATGACACTCATCTTCTCTTTGTCTTCTGCCGTGGTCGGGCTTTGAGTCTTACTCAATCTCACACCTTGCAATACAGGCAAGAACCCTTTCTTTGACTGATCCATTTTGAACTTCTTCAAAATCTTGTCAAGGTATGTGCTTCGTGAAAGTCCTATGAGGCGTCTCAATCTATCTCTATAGATTTTGATGCCTAACATGTAAAACAACCTTTACCTAGATTTCCAAGTCTTACTCCACTTCACACCAGGCAAGAACTCATTTCTTTGACTTGATCCTATTTTGAACTTCTTCAAAAACTCATCAAGATGTGTGAACTTTTATCAGGCGTTTTGATCTGTCTTCATAGATCTCGATGCCCAATCTGTGGATAACTCAAAAACAGGTTTTTATTGAAAAACTCCTTTCAATTAATTCTTCATGCTTTCCAGAAATTCTACATCATTTCCAATCAACAATATGTCATCCACATATACTATTAGAAATGCTATAGAGCTCCCACTCACTTTCTTGTAAATACAAGTTTCTCCATAAACTTGCATAAACCCAAACGCTTTGATCACTTCATCAAATGAGTATTCCAGCTCCGAGATGCTTGCACCAGTCCATAGATGGATCGCTGGAGCTTGCATACTTTGTTAGCACCTTTAGGATCGACAAAACCTTCCGGTTGCATCATATACAATTCTTCCTTAAGGAATCCATTAAGGAATGCCGTTTTGACGTCCAGTTGCCAGATTTCATAATCATAAAACGCAGCAATTGCTAACATAATTCTGACAGACTTTAGCATCGCTACGGGTGAGAAAGTCTCATCGTAGTCAACTCCTTGAACTTGGTGATAACCTTTAACAACAAGTCGAGCTTTATAGACGGTGATATTACCATCAGCATCCGTCTTCTTCTTAAAGATCCATTTATTTTCAATAGCTCGCCGTTCATCGGGCAAGTCTACCAAAGTCCACACTTTGTTCTCATACATGGATCCAATCTCGGATTTCATGGCCTCAAGCCATTTGTCGGAATCCGGGCTTGCCATCGCTTCTTCATAGTTCGAAGGTTCATCGTTGTCTAGCAACATGACCTCCAAGACTGGATTTCCGTACCACTCTGGTGCGGAACGTGTCCTGGTTGACCTTCGAAGTTCAGTAACAACTTGATCCGAAGTTTCATGATCATCATCATTAACTTCTTCTCTGGTCTGGGTCGATGTCACAGAAATTTCTTTCTGTGGCGTACTACTATCCAGAGGAGGTACAATTACCTCATCAAGTTCTTCTTTCCTCCCACTCACTTCTTTCGAGAGAAACTCCTTCTCTAGAAAGGATCCATTCTTAGCAACGAATACTTTGCCTTTGGATCTGTGGTAGAAGGTGTACCCAACGGTCTCCTTTGGGTATCCTATGAAGACGCACTTATCCGCTTTGGGTTCAAGCTTATCAGGCTAAAGCCTTTTGACATAAGCATCGTAGCCCCAAACTTTCAGAAACGACAGCTTAGGTTTCTTTCCAAACCATAGTTCATACAGTGTCGTCTCAACGGATTTAGACGGTGCCCTGTTTAAAGTGAATGCAGCTGTCTCTAATGCATAACCCCAAAATGATAGTGGCAAATCGGTAAGAGACATCATAGAACGCACCATATCTAATAGAGTACGATTACGATGTTCGGACACACCATTACGCTGTGGTGTTCCAGGTGGCGTGAGCTGTGAAACAATTCCACATTGTCTTAAGTGATTGCCAAACTCGTAACTCAAATATTCTCCTCCACGATCAGATCGTAAGAACTTTATTTTCTTGTTACGATGGTTCTCTACTTCACTCTGAAATTCTTTGAACTTTTCAAATGTTTCAGATTTATGCTTCATCAAGTAGACATAGCCATATCTACTCAAATCTTCTGTGAACGTGAGAACATAAGGATATCCACCGCGCGCCTCAACACTCATCGGACCGCATACATCGGTATGAATTATTTCCAATAAGTTGGTTGCTCGCTCCATTGTTCCGGAGAACGGAGTTTTAGTCATCTTGCCAATAAGGCACGGTTCACATGTCTCAAATGATTCATAATCAAGAGATTCCAAAAACCCATCTGCATGGAGTTTCTTCATGTGTTTAACACTGATATGACCTAAGCGGCAGTGCCACAAATATGTGGTACTATCATTATCTTTTGGCATTTGTGTTATGAACATGTGTATTACTACGATCAAGATTCAATAAACCTTTCATTTTAAGTGCATGATCATCAATGATATTATTCAAATAAATAGAATAACAATTATTCTCTGAAATTGAATAACCATCTTGCAATAAACACTATCAGATATAATGTTCATGCTTAACGCAAGCACCAAATAACAATTATTTAGGTTCATCACTAATCCTGAAGGTAGAGAGAGCGTGGTGATGGTGATCACATCAACCTTGGAGACACTTCCAATGCACATCGTCACCTCGTTCTTAGCTAGCCCTCGTTTATTCCGAAGCTCCATGTTTCAAGTTGCAAACAACTGAACAAGTATCAAATACCCAGGTGCTCCTACGAGTACTAGTAAGGTACACATCAATAACATGTATATCAAATATCTTTGTTGACATTGCCAGTCTTATTATCTGCCAGTTACTTTGGGGAAGTTCCGCTCCCTGTGACATTTCCCTTTGCAATGGGAGCACTAAGTCTCGGGTTTGGTTCAGCCTTGGGTTTCTTCGCGTGAGCGGCAACTGTTTTACCATTCTTTTTGAAGTTCCCTTTTCTTTCCCTTGCCCTTCTTGAAACTAGTGGTCTTATTAACCATCAACACTTGATGCTCCCTTTTTGATTTCTACATCCGCAGCTTGTAGCATCGCGAATAGCTTAAGGATCTTCTATCCCTTGCATGTTTATAGTTCATCACGAAGATCCAGTAGCTTAGTGATAGTGACTAGAGAACTCTATCAATCACCACTTTATTCAGAAGTCTAACTCCCACTTGATTCAAGTGTTTGAAGTACTCAGACATTCTGAGTACATGCTCACTAACGGAGATGTTCTCCTCCATCTTGTAGCTATAGAACTTGTCGAAGGTGTCATACCTCTCGACCCGGGTGTGAGCTTGAAAAACAAATTTTCAGCTCTTGGAACATCTCATATGCTCCGTGTTGCTCAAAACATATTTGGAGCTCCGGTTCTAAGCCGTAAAGTATGGCGCACTGAACTATCGAGTAGTCATCTTTTCTTGTCTGCCAGACGTTCATAACGTCCTCAGACGAAGCCGTAGGGGTATTTCACTGAGCGGTGCATTAAGGACATAAGCCTTCTGTGCAGCAGTGAGGACAATCCTCAGATCACGGACCTAGTCCGCATAGTTGCTTCCATCAACTTTCAACTTCATTTTCTCTAGGAAACATAATAAAAACAGGGGAACTACAGCGTGGTCTATTGATCTACAACATAAAATTGCAAAGATTATTTAGACTATGTTCATGATAATTGAAGTTCAATTAATCAAATTACTTAAGAACTCCCACTTAGATTAACATCCCTCAAGTTGTCTAAGTGTAACATGATCCACATCAACTAAACCACGTCCGATCATCACGTGAGGTGGATTAGTTATCAATGGTGAACATCTTTCATGTTGATCATATCTACTATATGACTCATGTTCAACCTTTCGGTCTCTTGTGTTCCGAGGCCATATCTGTATATGCTAGGCTCGTCAAGTATTCCTCTACTTTGTTGTTGCAAGTTTTACGTGGCTGCTACAGGTTTGCAAGAACCGTTCTTACCTACGCAAAACCACAACGTGGTGTAGTGATTGCTTTTTAATCTTCTAAAAAACCCTCTTCATTGAAACCGATTCACCTAAGTGAGAGAGACAGACACCCGCCAGTCACCTTTATGCAACGAATGCACGTAGCGGTGAAACCTGTCTCGCGTAAGCGTACGCATAATGTCGGTCCGGGCCGCTTCATCTCACAATACCGCCGAATCAAGTAACAACTAGTATCGGCAAGCAATATGTATACACCCACGCCCACAACTCGTTTGTGTTCTACTCGTGCAAATCACATCTACGCATAGACCTGGCTCGGATGCCACTGTAGGGGAACGGAGCATGAATTTCAAAAATTTCCTACGCTCATGCAAGATCTATCCATGGAGATGCATCGCTACGAGAGGGGAGAGTGTGTCTACGTACCCTCGTAGACCGTTAGCGGAAGCGTCTCACAACGCGGTTGATGTAGTCGAATAATCTTTCGAGCTCCACCGAACGTACGGCACCTCCGAGTTCTACACACGTGCAGCTCGGTGACGTTCCTCGCCTTCTTGATCCAGCAAGACGTCGAGGTAGTAGATGAGTTCCGTCAGCACGACGGCGTGGCGACGGTGACGGTGAAGTGATTCCGGCAGGGCTTCGCCTAAGCTCTCCGAAAATATGACCGAGGTGGAAAACAGAGATCGGGGCACCGCACACGGCTATGGGACAATTGTGTGTCTCCAAGGGGTGCCCCTCCTCCGTATATAAAGGAGGGAGGGGGGAGGAGGCAGCCAAGGGAGAGGAGTCCTACTAGGACTGCAAGTCCTAGTAGGATTCCACTTGGTGGAAGGGGGAAGAAGGAAGGAGAGGGAGAGAGAAAGGAAAGAGGGGGCTGCGCCCCCTCCCCTAGTCCAATTCGGTTTGGGCAAGGGGGGGCGCATGCCTCCTCACGTGGCCTGCCTCTCTTTTTCCCGTATGGCCCAATAAGGCCCATTACTTCTCCCGGTGAATTCCCGTAACTCCCCGGTACTCCGAAAAATACCCGAATCACTCGGAACCTTTCCGATGTCCGAATATAGCCTTCCAATATATGAATCTTTACCTCTCAACCATTTCGAGACTCCTCGTCATGTCCGTGATCTCATCCAGGACTCCGAACAACATTCGGTCACCAATCACATAACTCATATAATACTATATCGTCATCGAACCTTAAGTGTGCGGACCCTACGGGTTCGGGAATGATGTAGACATGACCGAGACGACTCTCTGGTCAATAACCAACAGCAGAACCTGGATGCTCATATTGGTTCCTACATATTCCACGAAGATCTTTATCGGTGAACCTCATATGTCAACATACGTTGTTCCCTTTGTCCGGCGGTATGTTACTTGCCCGAGATTCGATCGTCGGTATCCAATACCTAGTTCAATCTCGTTAACGGCAAGTCTCTTTACTCGTTCCGTAATACATCATCTTGCAACTAACTCTTTAGTCACGGTGCTTGCAAGGCTTCTGTGATGCTGTATTACCGAGAGGGCCCATAGATACATCTCCGATAGTCGGAGTGACAAATCCCAATCTCGATCCATGCCAACTCAACAAACACTTTTGGAGATACCTGTGGTGCACCTTTATAATCACCCAGTTACGTTGTGACGTTTGATACACCCAAAGTATTCCTACGGTATCCGGGAGTTGCATGATCTCATGGTCAGAGGAACGTGTATTTGACATAGTGAAAGCAATAGCAATAAACTGAACGATCATTTGCTATGCTAACGGTTGGGTCAAGTCCATCACATCATTCTCCTAATGATGTGATCCCATTATCAAATGACAACTCATGTCCATGGTCAGGAAATCTTGACCATCTTTTGATCAACGAGCTAGTCTTGTAGAGGCTTACTAGGGACTCAGTATTTGTCTATTATCCACACATGTATTAAGTTTCCGGTCAATACAATTCTAGCATGAATAATAAACCATTATCATGAATGGAGAAATATGATAATAAACACTTTATTAATTGCATCTAGGGCATATTTCCAACACGAATATGGGGCCCTTCGAACGGTTTAAGTTCAACCGTTGGGCCACCATAGCGCCCAGACTAAAAGTTCTATCAGCAAGTAAAGCGTGACGCAGAATGGCGAGGTCGGGAGCACTAAGGCCTCCACTCTCCCCACGACCAACTGAACATCTCCCCGCAAATAATGAATAATAGCGTAGAACAGGAAAATGTAAACTAGCTGCTCTTGCCTTTGACACCCCTCTCTCTTCTCCCACAGTGGTTGCAGCAATAAAGTCCTCCATGTCTCTAGGACGTGGTTCACTGATGCTGCCCTCATATGGTATTTTGCAAACATTGCAAAAATGGTAAAGCTTCATCTCCTTAGGCACATCATATAAGTAAAACTCTACCATGGGAGGATTCTTCCTAGGATAAAAGTGAAAATTTTGCACGAAAATATTAGTGAGTAGGAGGTACTGGTCACACTTATCGTTGAGGAAGTCGGTGATGCTTGCATTTTCGGCCAAAAAATAGAAATATTCATAAATTCCGGCCGCCCTCAAGAATGCATCATTTGAAAAGTTTCTGAAATTTTTAGTGATTCACAATAAAGGTGAACAAAACTCAACAAAACTTATAGCAACTACTCCCACAAGTGCCTAGAGGCTATATCATGCATCAAAACTCTTTGGGACCATACAAATTTGACATGCAAGCTCAAGAACAAGGTCACCACAGCAGCAAAAATTTGCAATATATAAAGCACTAGAACAAAAACTAATTGGACCATTGGAGGAGTCACATACCGAAGAACAATCCCCCAAAACAGTTTTGCAAATGGAGCTTTGCACAAGGAGATCGAAAATGGCAGCAACATGAGCTAGAACACGGGTTTGAGCAATGATGGGATTTTTTCTGGAGGAAGACGAAGTGGATGGGTGCTGGAATAAGTGAGGGGGCCCTACGTGGGACCCACAAGCCAGGGGGCGCGCCCGGGGGGGTGGTCGCGCCCTACAGGCTTGTGGCCCACTGGTGCAGCCCCCTGATGTGTTCTCAGTGCCAAAAATTCTAAAATATTCCAGAAAAAATCATACTACATTTTCAGGGCATTTAGAGGACTTTTATTTTCAGGTCATTTTTTTATTGCACAGATAAAACAGAAAACAGAAAAATAATAGTATTTTTACTGTATTTAATCTAAATAACAGAAAGTAAAAGTTGAGTACAGAAAGTTGTGCTTTCTAAATTCATCCATCTCATGCCCGTCAAAAAGAATCCATCAATAAGGTTGATCAAGCCTTATTGACAAACTTTTTTCGAGTGACACGGAACCGGAGAATTTTCAAATAACACTAGGTTACCTCAATGGGGATATGCATGTCCCCAACAATAAGTATATCATATTTCTTTTTGGCAGTAGGGAGAGGGAATTCAAAGTCTCCAATAATAATTGTTGAAACTTTTTCAATGGAGTTGATACTATGAACTTGAGGTTGTTTCTTCGGAAAGTGTACCGTATGCTCATTACCATTAACATGAAAAGTGACATTGCCCTTGTTGCAATCAATAACAGCCCTTGCAGTATTCAAAAAAGGTCTACCGATGATGATCGACATATTGTCGTCCTCGGGAATATCAAGAATAACAAAGTCCGTTAGGATAGTAATGTTTGCAACTACGACAGGCACGTCCTCGCAAATACCGATGGGTAAAGCAGTTGATTTATCAGCCATTTGCAAAGAGATTTCAGTAGGTGTCAACTTATTCAAATCAAGTCTATGATACAAAGAGAAAGGCATAACACTAACACCAGCTCCAAGGTCACATAAAGCAGTTTTAACATAGTTTCCTTTAATAGAGCATGGTATAGTAGGTACTCCGGGATCTCCTAGTTTCTTTGGTATTCCACCCTTAAAGGTATAATTAGCAAGCATGGTGGAAATCTCAGCTTCCGGTATCTTTCTTTTATTTGTCACAATATCTTTCATATACTTAGCATAAGGAGACATTTTCAGAATATCAGTCAAGCGCATACGCAAAAAGACAGGTCTAAGCATTTCAACAAAGCGCTCAAAATCCTCATCATCCTTTTTCTTGGATGGTTTAGGAGGAAAGGGCATGGGTTTCTGAACCCATGGTTCTCTTTCTTTACCATGCTTCCTAGCAACGAAGTCTCTTTTATCATATCTTTTGTTCTTAGGTTGTGGGTTATCAAGATCAATAGCAGGTTCAATCTCCACATCATTATCATTACTAGGTTGAGCATCAACATGAACATCATCATTAATATTATCACTAGGCTCATGTTCATTACCAGATTGTGTCTCAGCATCAGAAATAGAAATATCATTTGGGTTTTCATGTGTATCTATAACAGGTTCACTAGCAGCATGCAAAGCCCTATTGTCATTATTTTTCTTTCTTTTACTAGAATGACTAGGTGCATCAGTATCAATTCTCTGAGAATCTTGCTCAATTCTCTTGGGATGGCCCTCAGGATACAAAGGTTCCTGAGTCATTTTACCACCTCTAGTCACAACTCTAACGGAATGATCATTGTTCTTACCAATCATCTCATTAAGCAAATCATTTTGTGCCTTAAGTACTTGTTCTACTTGAGTAGTTACCATGGAAGCATGTTTACTAATAAGCTTAAGATCATTAACAGTTCTACTCATATAATCACCTAAGCGATCAAGCATGTAAGCATTACGTTTCAATTGTCTACTAACATAAGCTTTGAAATTTTCTTGCTTAACAATAAAGTTATCAAATTCATCCAAGCATTGGCTAGCAGACTTATTATAAGGAATATCACCTTCATCAAATCTACGGAGGGAATTTACCTCTACTACCTATGTCGGGTTATCAAGACCATGTATTTCTTCAATAGGTGGTAGATTCTTAACATCTTCAGCTTTAATACCTTTTTCTTTCATAGATTTCTTTGCCTCTTGCATATCTTCAGGACTGAGAAATAGAATACCTCTTTTCTTCGGAGTTGGCTTTGGAAGTGGTTCGGGAATAGTCCAATCATTATCATTGCTCAATATATTATTCAATAGTAGTTCAGCTTGTTCAACAGTTCGTTCCCTGAAAACACAACCAGCACAACTATCTAGGTGGTCCCTAGAAGCATCGGTTAGTCCATTATAAAAGATATCAAGTATTTCATTTTTCTTGAGAGGATGATCAGGCAAAGCATTAAGTAATTGGAGAAGCCTCCCCCAAGCTTGTGGGAGACTCTCTTCTTCAATTTGCACAAAGTTAAATATTTCCTGCAAGGCAGCTTGTTTCTTATGGGCAGGAAAATACTTTTCAGAGAAGTAATATATCATATCCTGGGGACTACGCACACAACCAGGAGCAAGAGAATTAAACCATATCTTAGCATCACCTTTTAATGAGAAAGGAAATAACTTAAGAATATAGAAATAACGAATTTTTTCCTCATGAGTAAATAGGGTGGCTATATCATTCAATTTAGTAAGATGTGCCACAACAGTTTCAGATTCATAACCATGGAAAGGATCAGATTCAACCAAAGTAATTAACTCAGGATCGACACAGAATTCATAATCCTTATCAGTAACAAAGATAGGTGAAGTAGCAAACTTAGGATCATATTGCATTCTAGCATTCAAAGATTTTTCTTTCCACTTGCATAGTAATTTCTTAAGATCATATCTATCTTTACAAGCAAGAAAGTCCCTAGCTACCTCTCCCTCCATAACATAACCCTTAGGTATATTAGGCAATTCATATCTAGGAGAGCTAGGTCTAGCGGGTGTCTCATAGTGTTCAGTTTCAATAATTTCATCAGTTTCAGAAATATCATCAGTTTCAGCATTGACTCTAGCAATTTGTTCATCAAGAAAATCACCCAGTGGCACAGTAGTATCAAGCAAAGTATCATCATAAGCATCATGCATAGCAGAAGTAGAATCATCAACTACTTGCGACATATCAGAATCAATAGCAGGTGGTGGTGTCGCAAGTTTACTCATAATAGAAGGTGAATCAAGTGCAGAGCTAGATGGCAGTTCCTTACCTCCCCTCGTAGTAGAGGGATAGATCTTGGTTTTTGGGTCTTTCAGATTCTTCATAGTGATCAACAGATATAAATCCCAAGTGACTCAGAGAATAGAGCTATGCTCCCCGGCAACGGCGCCAGAAAAAGGTCTTGATAACCCACAAGTATAGGGGATCGCAACAGTTTTTGAGGGTAGAGTATTCAACCCAAATTTATTGATTCGACACAAGGGGAGCCAAAGAATATTCTCGAGTATTAGCAGCTGAGTTGTCAATTCAACCACACCTGAAAGACTTAATATCTACAGCAAAGTATTCAGTAGCAAAGCAGTATGGAAGTAACGGTAACAATGGCAAAGTGACAGTAGCAGTTTTGTAGTGATTGTAACAGTAGCAACGGAAAAGTAACTTAGCAAAGATCAATATGTGAAAAGCTCATAGGCAATGGATCAGTGATGGATAATTATGTCGGATGGCATTCACCATGCAACGGTTATAACATAGGGTGACACAGAACTAGCTCCAATTCATCAATGTAATGTAGGCATGTATTCCATATATAGTCATACGTGCTTATGGAAAAGAACTTGCATGACATCTTTTGTCCTACCCTCCCGTGGCAGCGGGGTCCTAATGGAAACTAAGGGATATTAAGGCCTCCTTTTAATAGAGAACCGGACCAAAGCATTAGCACTTAGTGAATACATGAACTCCTCAAACTACGGTAATCACCGGAAAGAATCCCAGTTATTGTCACCCTGGGGGATGCGGATCATAACTCGTAATAGGTGTCTACAACTTGCAAGATAGGATCAAGAACACATATATATTCATGAAAACATAATAGGTTCAGATCTGAAATCATGGCACTCGGGCCCTAGTGACAAGCATTAAGCATAGCAAAGTCATAGCAACATCAATCTCAGAACATAATGGATACTAGGGATCAAACCCTAACAAAACTAACTCGATTACATGGTAAATCTCATCCAACCCATCACCGTCCAGCAAGCCTACGATGAGATTACTCACGAACGGCGGAGAGCATCATAAAATTGGTGATGAAGGATGGTTGGTGATGACGACGGCGTCGATTTCCCCTCTTCGGAGCCCAAATCAGACTCCAGATCTGCCCTCCCGAGGAAGAACAGGAGGTGGCGGCGGCTCCGTATCGTAAAACGCGATGAACTCTTCTTCTTTATTTTTTTCTCCCCGAATAGGAATATATAGAGTTGGAGTTGAGGTCGGCGGAGCTCCAGGGGGCCCACAAGATAGGGTGGCGCGCCCTAGGGGGGCGCGCCCCCCTGGCTTGTGGCCAGGTGGTGGACCCCCTCCGATTGATTCTTTCGCCAGTATTTTTTATTAATTCCAAAAATATTCTCCGTAAATTTTCACGTCAATCCGAGAACTTTTATTTCTGCACAAAAATAACACCAAGGCAATTCTGTTGAAAACAGCGTCAGTCCGGGTTAGTTCCATTCAAATCATGCAAATTAGAGTCCAAAACAAGGGCAAAAGAGTTTGGAAAAGTAGATACGATGGAGACGTATCATTGTCCAACAAACCACATTGCAATTGCACCAGCTGAAACAACCTCGAGTTCTCCTCAAGCTGGATATTATGTAGGATTTTGACTCGGTGTCCTTGCCATTTTTGCTCCACTTGCTTCAGCATTTGGGTTTTGGTCCGTGATGGTGCGAGTGGGTGTCCATTTTGATCTCCACGGATTCTACGTGTGTGTTAATCAATAGCACACCAGGCACCCTTATTCCCCACAGGCAAGGGCTGAGGCAGGGGGATCCACTCTCCCCGATGCTCTTTGCCTTGGTCATCGACACGCTCAACTCCCTTCTGTAACGCACAGTCCAGTCCGGGATCATCAAGAGAGTGATGCAGCAGCATGCTGCTTCTAGCATTTCTTTATTCGCCGATGACTTGGTCATCGTTTTCCACCCCGATCCCTCCGAGCTTTCGACGATCGGCTAAATGTTTGATTTCTTTGGGGTAGCCTCCGGTCTTCTCACCAACTTTGCCAAGTGCTTGGCCGCGCGGATTCAATGCTGTGAAATAGTCTCGAGCTCCATTGGTTCGGCGCCAGCCTGTCCAGTTGCTACCTTTCCAATTCAGTATCTGGGCTCCTCTATCTATTCGAAAAGTCCCCGCCTCCAACTTGATGCCCCTCATCGATAAACTGTTGCGCAAGCTAGCTACCTGGAAGGCCGCAATCCTTAATCGCGGCAAGCGCCTAGCTCTGGTTCCGCAGGTTCTGAGCGCCATGCGAGTGCATACCTTGCTTGACATGGCTCTTTCCCCCGCCATCCTCAAGAAGGCTAGCAAGATCCTTTGTGATTTCCTCTAGCATGGGCGCAAAGATGCGTGCATTCTTTGTTACCTAGTCGGCTGGGCGAGGGTTTGCCCCCTGGACTTGGGTGGTATGGGGATTCGCAATCTTCACCGCACCAGAATCTATCTCCATGTCAGATGGTTATGGTTTCGGGCTACAGATCCTTCTAGACCCTGGGCTCACCTTCAGCTTCCTTCGAACCCCGAGGTCCTATAGTTTTTCCAGGCATCCACAACTTGGACCATTGGCAATGGCACCATGTGCCGTTTTTGGGTGGATCCGTGGCTCACGAGCAGTTCCATCATCGACATTGCTCCCTCCCTGGTAGCATTAGTGCCCCACAGATCGAGGCATTCCTGCACTGTTACTTAGGCCCTCGTCGATCATAGATGGATCTACAACATTCACCGGGGGGGCTGGGGACTACCTCCATTGTGGAGTACGTGGATCTTCGGCATCGAATTTAGCATGTTAAGCTCACTCCACAGCCTGACTGAATCCGGTGGCGCTGGACCGACAACGGCGTCTACTCGGCGTCCTCCTCCTACAGCGCGCTCTTCTCCGGCTTCATTTCTTCCGAGTGTTGGCGCCCTTGGAAGACCGGAGCTCCACTATTAGTGCAATTCTTCTGTCTAGCTTCCTTGAACCGTTGTTGGTCCGCAGATCGCCTAGCCCACCATAGCCTGCCTCACGATCCAGCTTGAGTGCTCTGCTCCCAGGAGCCCGAAATGCTTCACCACATCCTTGTGGGATGCGTCTTCACGCGTGTTACCTAGCACGGGGTCCTCTCTTGGTGCTCCTCTGTGATCCCCGCACCGGATGGTTCCTCGAGGTTCTTCGACTGGATATCCACGGTTATTCTTGCAACCCCGGAACCACTGCATCGGGGACTGGCTACCGTTGCAGCACTCACGGCATGGTCACTGTGGCGGCGATTGTTGAAATAAGAGATGGGCCTAGGGCCCATAAGACAATTTCAGAAAAATCTCAAAGGGCCCATGTAGGTGGCATGACAAGGGGTGGTGGGAAGTTTAGTCCCACCCCGCTAGTGGAGAGGGAGTTGTACCTCCTTATAAGGGTTTCTCTTCCACATGCTATTGGAGCATGAGAAGAGAAGAGGCCCTCGTGCACTCCTCGTCCACCGCCCTCCTCGCCATGCCATG
This sequence comes from Elymus sibiricus, assembly GCA_039707655.1. Classification (NCBI taxonomy): domain Eukaryota; kingdom Viridiplantae; phylum Streptophyta; class Magnoliopsida; order Poales; family Poaceae; genus Elymus; species Elymus sibiricus. The sequence continues at coordinate 470,651,404 of CM077669.1, forward strand.
CCTCGTCACGACGCGCCGCGGGTTGCGGGATTGAGCCGAGCCGAGCTCATACCTACGCACTTATTTTTGCCGGTTGGGAACGGAGAATACGTAACGCCACGATTTGAGACGTTGGATCGTGGGCTACCGACTCGGACGTGGGTCCAGCCCACGTCTCTCTACCCGGACGCCGCCTACATAAGCAGGGCTTCGGCCAACCCTAGCCAGCACGAGATCAGAACTCATCTGCCTCCACGCGCGCCGCCCGTCGTTCCTTTTGTTGCTGCTGCCGCCGGCGACTCCGTCTCGTTCACCGCGTACACGGCCGACGGGAGAGCAGGCCTCTGAAACACCGCCTCTCTGGATCATGTACGGGAGAGGGGCGATTAGGTTTTTTGGGGAGTGACTACGCGACTGCTCGCCTCCGTCCGACTACTTCCTCTACTTCCGCATTGCCTTCGTCGTCATCACCATGTCGTCCCCAACTGAAGTCGGCCGCGCTGCTGCTGAGAAGCGTGAAGCCGACAAGAAGGCGGCTGAGGACGCTGCCGCCGCCAATGCTGCGGCTACGGCCAACTGGCCTATTGGAGGGTATAACTCGCTTATTCCGCTCCTACTTATTTCAGTCTTAGAGTATTGTATATTTGTGTAGATGCTTCTACTATATGTGTTCTGCATGCTAGTCTGCTTCGTAATCAGTATGTCAGTAATCTAGTCAATGCCATGCTAGTAATTATTTCGTGGATTAATCTTATCGAAAAATTGCCTATTTACTCAACAATCCAAAAACCTAATATATGTAGGAATTTTTCGAGTAATGGTTTTGCTGCTGGACTGAAACCTGACAAGTTTACCGGTACATATTTTAAGCGTTGGCAGACCAAAACCACCTTATGGCTCTCGGCCATGAATGTGTTCTGGGTAGCCAGTGTCACTCCTACGGGAACGATCACTCCTAAACAGGAGAAGGCGTTCAAGGAGGCCACTGTCTATTTTCTCGGAGCAGTTCTGAGCGTGATCGGAGAAAAGTTGGTTGACGCATATTTACATGTGTGGGTTGCCAAGGACTTGTGGGAGGCGCTCGAATCTAAATTCGGGGCCACCGATGCTGGGAGCGAGATGTATGGTATGGAGCAGTTCCATGATTACAAAATGGTTAAGAACCGTTCGGTGCTGGAACAAGCTCATGAGATAATATGCATTGCTAAAGAACTTGAGGTTCTTAAGTGCGATTTACCGGGCAAATTTGTCGCGGGGTGTATAATCGCTAAGCTCCCTAATTCCTGGAGGAATTTTGCTACCACTCTGAAACAGCAAATGCGTGAATTCTCAATAGATGTCATCGGCCATCTGAGTGTTGAGCAGAACTCGAGAGCAAAGGACTCACATGGAAAAGGGGCCGAAAGCTCTTTTGTCGCCAATATGGTACATCAGAAGAACTTCAATTCCCACAAGCCCAAGGGAAAGAATTCTGTCCAACCGAATACCGACTTTAAGAAGAAGGGAAAGAAGACCTTCAAGAAAAATAAGAAGGGAGATGGCTGCTTCAACTGTGGTTCAGAGGAACATTGGGCCAGCAAGTGCCCAAACAAGTACAAGAAGCCAGGGCCAGACAACAAGTCTGCCAATATGATTGTGGGCAACAATGAATGTGGTGCATCTGGGTACGGTAATTTATTTACTGTATTTTCGGTTTGTCAATCCACCGATTGGTGGGTGGACACAGGTGCAAATATTCATGTGTGTGCTGACATTTCATTGTTCTCTTCTTACCAGGTCACAGGTCGCGGGTCCGTATTGATGGGTAATGGAGCGAGTGTTTCTGTTCTTGGTGTTGGCACAGTCGATCTGAAGTTTACTTCGGGAAGGATCGTGCAGCTGAAGAACGTGCAGCATGTCCCTGCCATCAAGAAGAACCTAGTTAGTGGCTCCCTTCTGTGTTGAGAAGGGTTTAAGTTGGTCTTCGAGTCTAATCAAGTAGTTGTTACGAAATATGGACTTTTCGTTGGAAAAGGTTATGAATGCGAAGGTCTGTTCCACCTTTCCCTTGCAGATTTTTGTAATAAAGTCGTGAACAATATTCATTCGAGTGTTAATGAATCTGAAGTTTGGCATTCACGTCTTTGTCACATTAGTTTTGGTGTTATGTCGCGGCTAGCAAAACTGAGTTTAATCCCGAGTTTCACATTAGCCAAAGGTTCTGAGTGCCATTCGTGTGTGCAAGCAAAGCAACCTCACAAGGCTGCGGAGGAGAGACACTTGGCGCCATTAGAACTCATACATTCTGATCTCTGTGAGATGAATGGTGTGTTGACTAAAGGTGGAAAGAAATACTTCATGACATTGATAGATGATTCCACTAGATATTGCTATGTGTATCTGTTAAATACTAAAGATGAGGCTCTACACTACTTTAAAATCTATAAGGCAGAAGTTGAGAACCAACTTGAAAAGAAAATTAAACGAGTCCGGTCTGATCGTGGTGGAGAGTACTTCTCTAATGAGTTTGATTCTTTCTGCGCGGAACACGGCATTATTCATGAGAGGAGCCTCCCTATTTACCCCAGTCAAACAGAGTTGCCGAGCAGAAAAACCGTACTCTAACTGATTTGGTTAACGCCATGTTAGATACATCGGGTTTATCCAAGGCATGGTGGGGGGAGGCTGTATTGACATCGTGTCATGTCCTGAATAAGGTTCCGATAAAAGACAATGAGGTCACTGTCGGTGTCGAATCCGGCATATCTCGTAGTAGGGGTCCTAAGCTAGGCGTCTTGGAGCGATGGTAACACGGACACAGGATTTTACCCAGGTTCGGGCTCTCTCGAAGAGATAATACCCTACGTCCTGCTTTTGATTGTATTCATATGGGGTGTTGTACAGAGTACATGTATCTACCACGAGATTGTTCTAATGAATATATGATTGTTTATTGACTAGCCTGGCCTCGGTTTATATATGCACCGAGTCCTAGGGTTTAAGAGAGTCCTTGTCTTGGGCATCAAGTCTTGTGGAATCCTCCTTGTATACGGCATGGGCTGTCCGAACTGGCCCAATAGTGCACCACCATGGGGTCCTCAGCCCGAACCACCTGGTCGGGAGACGACGTGGTGAGTACCCCCTAGTCCAGGACACCATCAGTAGCCCCCTGAACCGGTCTTCAAGTTGGGAACGCTCCTCGGTTCTTCTGAACTGTTCTTCGTCTTCAGTCGTCGGTCTTGAAAACTGGTTCAACAAATCTTCCCATCTCCGATCTTGAGTATCGCCGAGGTGTATCCAAAGAGTTCGTACGTCGGGTATCCGAGGAGCCCCTTTAAGTTTTCGGCCTTTATCAATGCCTTGTTATTTTTACGCCACACCTCGGGTTCGAAGTGTTTCTCGTGCGGCGGTGTCCTCTCGCGTCCGAGCTCCGACGCCAAACTGCATCCGAGGTATCTTTTGCAGCCGAGCACCAACGCCGGACTGCTTCCGAGCTCCAACGCCGGACTGTATCCGAAGAGTCTTTTTACAGCCGAGCTCCCACGCCGGACTGCATCCGAGCTCTTCGCCGGACTGTATCCGAGGTATCTTTTGCAGCCGAGCACCAATGCCGGACTGCTTCCGAGCTCCAACGCCGGACTGTATTCGAAGAGTCTTTTTACAGCCGAGCTCCCACGCCGGACTGCATCCGAGCTCTTGCGCCGGACTGTATCCGAGCGCCGGACTACATCCGAGGTGTCATAGATTACCTCGGTCTTAAAAAAGTTGAAGGGGTTCAACCGAGCTTAATGCCGGAAATGCCCTCTATGGAGCCAGCCACTTGCATCCGAGCTTTATGCCGGACTCCTTCCAAGGTGGTGCACCACCTCGGCCATGGGCTGATTTTTGTAAATTTAATTCCGATTTGTGCAATGTATTCTTTGCCGAGATATATAGCCAGTAGCCCTCAAGGTGTGTGTCCGTTGAATGTCCGGCATGCACCTGAAGGAAAACATAAAACCGCTGATCCCAGTAGCCCCTGAGACTCAGGTCGATTCACAAAATGGCCTGAGGATCAACTCCTAGCTCTGCAGCATACTTAGGAATAGAAACGCGGTGTAATATATTAGAGGAAATAGTGATCGGCAAGCGGGCCCTTGAGAGAGAGGGTCTTGAGAAGTTGCCATAATATATTAGTTTGATGCCGGATAGGTCCAGATGGTACCTATTGTTGTCCGAAGACACGTTTGCCCATAGCTCGGTCAAGCCGAACACTGAGCATTTTGAATTTTCTGCATTGAATAGGCAATGCAGTAGCCCCCGAGCCACTGGTCGGGTGGCAACACCAGATCAGGGGATCGATGTGCCCCTTTAATATTTGTAAATGATAAGCGCGAAGCCCAGTAGCCCCCGAGACTTAATGTGGGCACGGGTGGCCGAATTAAGGATCGATATTCGGAGTAAATTGACTTTAATCACAATTTATGTGTAATGATTCTATGTATCCAAGTACTTTACATCATTAATGCTCGGATCCGCATTGTACAAAACTTTGTCGACCGACCATCGGCTTCAACCTCCTCGGCCAGTGGCCGGGGAGTGTGTCCTACTTTATTAAGTCTTTATGAGGGCAAAGATTTATGGCAAACAAGGCAATCCGGCCATACGGTTTTATAAACAAAGGTACGCGGAGAGATATGTTATATTACTATTTAACGTAAGAAACATCTTCCAAAGAAAATAGTCCTGCTATCGGTTCCTTTCTTTGGGTTGTCATGCTGACCATGATCATGAAACCTCATCTCCGATCAATGTGGGAGGAAAATATTGAGGATTTAGTTGGGGGAAAGTTACCGAACTCTGTGGTCCATAATGAACCGAAATTTTCACTTCCATCGTTGTCGACCAATTATATCCTTTAAGATGGCTAGCTTTCGGCTTCACCCAGTCTGAGGTACTAACCCGGATGACCCGGTAGTAACAATCACAGAGGTGCTCCCTTTACCGCCTAGCCGAACAATCGGGAACATAGGGGTAAGTACAGGAGCCAGGCAACCCAGCTTGGCCAAAATCTTAAGTCAAATTGATGCATATTTATGGCTTTATTACGATAATTATGGAAGGCAAATTCTCCATTGAGACTGTTTATAACCTGAAAGTAGCCCATCGTCGGCTTCCACCCCTTTGTAGATGCTACACAGGGTGTTTCCGTACTAACAATACAACCCTTAGCCGACGTCTCGGTGCCCGGAGGTGGTTGTGTTAGCGGAAATGAGGCAATCAAATATGCAGGCTTTATAACTTTCACTTAGTCATAGGAGTTTAAAGTTCGGGGCCAGTTACTAGCCCCCGAATAGTGTTCGGCATCAGCCGAGGTCAAACCAGTAACACTTCGGCCAATCTTATGAAAGGCCCATCGTTTAACATGGGGTGACCTCTATCGATCTGTAGTTTGACACAGTCATCGGATCGCTGACCAGTTTACGCTCATTGTGACAGTCAGTTTTCGGCTTTCTCCACTGAGGCGCTTAACCATTCGAGCTGGAAGCACAATCGCAGTGGTTCTCCCTTTGCACACCTAGCCGAACAAAGCAGAACATAGGAGGCAAGCACAGGAGCCGGGCAACCCAACTATTGACCAAAGACACAATTCGAAACTGGTGCATATAAAGCAATATCCGAGACCGTTTGCTGAGGACTCCTCGGAGTGCCATGGCTTTTGGTGGGTTCGGCTCTAGTCGCAGCCCCCCGTTGATACTGCCGATGCTTTAAAAGTGTTCTGCGAGAATTATGCTCAGAAAAAAACAAAAGTTTATGCAAAAAACTTTATGTTTAGATAAAAGAAAATTGTGCCAATCTGAAACTGGTCTTAAAATTAATATGTGCTTCAGTCGTGCTTTAACATGATACATCCGATCTCCGGCCACCAAGCGGGCCAGCCTTTGGCTTCAACCTCCATATCCCGAAGGCGGAGTGTTTCTCCGAGACCTGTTTAGCGAACTAAACTCGAGCGGCTTTAGAAAGAAACTAGGCTATCCGGCTATTGACCACACACTAGTGTCGGAAAAAGGAGTAGTAGAAAAACACTTTGCAACGACCAAGAAGAAAACACATTTATTATAAAACGGCTCATATAAATTTGAGAGCCCCCAAGTGACTTGGGTAAAAGAATTTTATGTATAATGATTGTATGTACCGAAGTACTTATATCATATATGTGTTCGCCCGAATTTTAAACGCGTCTTAACCGACCTTCGGCTTCTCCCTCTTCGGCCAAGGGCCGAAAAGTGTTATCTACTACGCCATCCGAGGATATCGGAGGTGTTTCGAATAACCAGGCAATCAGGCCATTAGGCTATAACAGACAAAGCGCGCCCAGGGAACTTATGCTATATTACTATTTAACGTAAGAAGCATCTTCAAAGAAAATAGTTCCGCCAGCGGTTCCTTTCTTTGGGTTCTCATGATTACCATGAGGAGTGTGCAATAGATTTATGTATGCTTGTCTTCCATCGTGGCCGACCATAGTTGAAAACAGTAAGAGCGCTAGCTTTCGGCTTCACCCGTCTGAGGTACGAGTTCGGATGACCCGATCGTAACAATCGCAGAGGTGCTCCCTTTACTCCCTAGCCGAACAATCGGGAACGTAGGGGTAAGCACAGGAGCAAGGCAACCCAGCTTTGCGGAACACTTAAGTCAACATGATGCATATATTGGCGTGAACACGAACAAGGAAGGGTGCGATACATTAATAATCATATGCAAGAGGAATGGCTTCATAAAAGAAGCCCCCAAGTAAACGGGGTATTTGAATTTGTTTGTAACAAACAAAGTTTTGACAAAGAAAGTTTTTCGCAAACAACTTTTTGTCAAAAAAGTATAATGATTGATCGAACCGAACAAAAGTTAAAACTGAAAGTTTTTGAGCATGAAAGCGACTTAGCTGGTTAATGTGCTCGTGACGTGTGTCAAGCTTGTAGTGGGTCAAGGTCCCAGCCCCCAAGCCGGTTGCGAGGTAGCCGAAGAAGAGCTCGGCTTGATGAAGTGACAACACAACACTTCCGAAGGCCGAGGAGAAACCCCCGGTCTAGTCGAGCAGACGGAGTAGTTCGGCAGCGTGACGGCGATGCCCCCACGTCCGTCAGCCATGTTGACGACACAATTTGGTTGATGGAGGCGGGACAACGATGTACGCACGCCAAGGTGAACGTATGACACAGCCGAAGTCGATTACCTGTGCACACAATATAGTGCAAGCCAAGAGTAATAACAAATAAAGGTAACAATATATTTTAAAAAAAATTCTTCTACTTAGTTAATTTAAGTGAAGCAAATAAGTAAAGGAATATGGCCTGGGCGCCGAGGTGCCTGAACGAAGAGTTCGGCTTGACGAAGTGGCGACGCTGCACGGTCGATGTGGCGAGATGAAGTCCTCGGTCCAGTTAACATGATGAAGCTGTGATCGGCGGACGCCGAAGTCTCATGCAGGTCGGCTGGTGACGCCGAAGTCTCACGCTAGCCGAGGTGTTGAAGCAGGTCGGCTGGTGACGCCGAAGTCCCCGGAGTAGGTTGATGAAGGGATGCCAAAGCCCCGGTCTAGCCGAGGTGACGGAGCAGGTCGGCTGGTGACGCCGAAGTCTCAAGCCAGCCGACGTGTCAAAGCAGGTCGGCATGGTGGACGTCAGCTTGAAAAAGTAACGGCGCGGCGATGTCGACGCAGGTCGGAATTTGTGACGAGGTCAATGCTGGCTTGATGAAGCAACGGAGCGCCCGACCCGTACAACCCGCGGATGACGAGGTTCGCTTGATAATTATTCGGCCCTCACGATGCCGAACTCTTGGTCGGATGACCGAGATGATGAGAAAATTTCCTTCAAAAAGGACGTCCGACAACCCGTTCATGAAAAAGATGAACTCGGGTCGGATTCGTTTTCGCGCAGAAAATAGATCCGAAATTCGTTGTACTAATCGGATGTTTCCCGGAGTTTGGACGGTCGAATTGAGCTGAAATTTTGAGGGGTGATCGGTATGGGAATTCCGCAGCCGATGAACGGTGGGATTTTCCAAACGATGTCCGAGCTGGAAGCTGGACACCTCGCCCTAAACTCATCCTGATTCCCGTCCAGATTCGACACGGCTCCGGTATTTCGTAGATCGCCGAAGATTCTTCCATCGGAATATGACGAAATTTTACGGGGTCATTAGAGACTCAATTCCGCACAGTTCCTCCAAAGCAATCGTCAAGGCGACGCTCGAGGAAGCGGGGACGACGAACACGAGTCGCTGTCCAGAAAAACTGCACGGTTGCTCGAGGACGATGTCAACATCGAGCCCCCGAGCTCCATGGATGATTTCTCGTGATCTTGATAGAGATCAGGGATGATGACGATGAAAGTATCCGTCCGATCTTGACGATCCAGCACGGAGCGCAGTCCTCGGTCCAGCCGAGGTGACCAGTCGAGCCGGCGACGAAGATGCCGACATCGACAACAAAGCTCGGTTCCAACGCGTAGATCGCGCCGGAGACAATCTAAATTCCCATCGCACCACGGCGACTGCCAGCAGGCTCTCAATGAAAGCACCAATGTCGGTGTCGAATCCGTCATATCAAGTAGTAGGGGTCCTAAGCTAGGCGTCTTGGAGCGATGGTAACACGGACACAGGATTTTACCCAGGTTCGGGCTCTCTCGAAGAGATAATACCCTACGTCCTGCTTTTGATTGTATTCATATGGGGTGTTGTACAGAGTACATGTATCTACCACGAGATTGTTCTAATGAATATATGATTGTTTATTGACTAGCCTGGCCTCGGTTTATATATGCACCGAGTCCTAGGGTTTAAGAGAGTCCTTGTCTTGGGCATCAAGTCTTGTGGAATCCTCGTTGTATACGGCATGGGCTGTCCGAACTGGCCCAATAGTGCACCACCATGGGGGTCCTCAGCCCGAACCACCTGGTCGGGAGACGACGTGGTGAGTACCCCCTAGTCCAGGACACCGTCAGTCACTCCATATGACCAGTGGTCGAAGAGAAGGAGAACACTCTCCTACTGACGTACTTGGGGCTGTTTGGCGAAAGTCAATGTGCCGATCCCCAAAAAGTGTAAGCTTGGGCCAAAGACCGTGGACTGCGTTAATTTGGGGTATGCTAAGAATAGCGTTGGCTATAGATTTCTAGTAGTGAAATCTGAGGTACCTGACATGAAGGTCGGTACAATTATGGAGTCTAAGGATGCTACATTCTTTGAGGATATTTTTCCTATGAGATATATGCAAAGCACTTCTAGACAGGAATCTGAGGAGACTCCTGAGCCTGCCATTCCTATGGAATATTATGAACAAACACATGATGAAAGTCCCGAGGAGGATGACGAGGAAACTCTTGGTAGGGGCAAGAGACAAAGGACTGCAAGGACCTTTGGTGATGATTTCCTCGTGTACCTCGTGGATGATAATCCCACTTCTATTTCACAAGCTTATGCATCTCCTGATGCTGACTACTGGAAAGATGCGGTCCGTAGCGAGATGGATTCCATTATGGCTAACGGGACTTGGGAGATTACTGAGCGTCCCTATGGTTACAAACCATTGGGATGTAAGTGGGTGTTCAAAAAGAAGCTTAGGCCCGATGGTACGATTGAAAAGTACAAGGCTAGGCTTGTGGCCAAGGGTTATGCCCAGAAAGAAGAAGAAGATTACTTCGATGCTTATTCACCTATGGCCAGACTGACCACCATTTGAGTACTACTCTCGTTGGCGGCCTCGCATGGTCTTCTCGTCCATCAAATGGATGTTAAGACGGCTTTCCTGAATGGAGAGCTAGACGAGGAAATCTATATGCAACAGCCAGATGACTTTGTGATAGATGGTCAGGAAGGAAAGGTGTGTAGGTTGCTGAAATCTTTATATGGCCTGAGACAAACACCTAAGCAATGGCATGAGAAATTTAATACAACTCTGACATATGTTGGCTTTGTTGTTAATGAAGCTGACAAATGTGTATACTATCGCCATGGTGGGGGCGAAGGAGTTATACTGTGTTTGTATGTCGATGACATACTGATATTTAGAACCAACCTCAAAGTGATTGAGGAGGTTAAGTCTTTTCTGTCTCAAAACTTTGAGATGAAGGACCTTGGGGTGGCTGATGTTATCTTGAACATCAAGCTATTGAGAGATGATGAGGGTGGGATTACACTTCTGCAATCCCATTATGTTGAGAAGATTTTGAATCTTTTTGTATATTCGGACTGCAAAATTTCTCAAGCACCATATGATCCTAGTGTGCAGATTCGAAAGTTCAAAGGCACTGCTATAGATCAATTGAGATACTCTCAGATTATTGGTTCACTTATGTATCTAGCTAGCGCAACGAGGCCTGACATCGCGTTTGCTGTGAGTAAACTGAGCCGGTTTGTTGCCAATCCGGGTGATGTTCATTGGCACGTTGTTGAGAGAATTATGCGCTATCTAAAAGGTACTATGAACCACGGACTTCACTATACTGGATACCCATCAGTACTTGAAGGGTATAGTGATGCGAATTGGATCTCTGGTGCTGATGAGATGAAGGCCACTACTGGGTATATGTTTACCCTTGGAGGTGGTGTTGTTTCCTGGAAGTCTTGCAAGCAAACGATATTAACGAGATCGACAATGGAAGCAGAATTAACAACATTAGACACATCTGGTGTCGAAGCACAATTTCTTTGAGATCTTTTGATGGACTTGCCAGTGGTTGAGAAGCCGGTTTCGGCTATCCTTATGAACTGCGATAATCAGACGGTTGTCGTCAAAGTAAAGAGTTCAAAGGACAACATGAAGTCCAACAAACGTATAAGAATGAGATTGAAAGCTGTCAGAGGTTTGAGAAACTCCGGAGTGATAGCGTTGGATTATATCCACACGGCTAAGAATCTGGCAGATTCCTTTACTAAAGGGCTATTGCGTGTTGTGATAGATAATGCATCGAGGGAGATGGGTATGAGACCCACATGAGTTGCCATGGTGGTAACCCAACCTATGTGATCGGAGATCCCGTGAAGTAGGACCTGAGAAAACAAGCCAGTGGTGAACTGAGGAGAGTAACTTTACTAACCCACTCCATTGGAGATGCAATACTCTCGGATACTGTATGGTAGGATGACTACTGCCTTAATGTGTTCTAAAGCTTATGTGTAAGCAAGATGCTGTCCTACAGAGCGATCTTTGGAGGGACACACCTATATGAGTTCGACTGCTGGTCACAGTCTATGAGATTGGGGTGATCTCTAGTAAGCTCATGAATAGGCCAGGAGTGTGACTAATATGCTCCACCCGAGGGGTCAGCCTTCGGTAGCCTAGTACTAGTAAGACATGTGGTGAAACTTCTTTACACCAAACTGACAATTCAAGGCATAGTCCATTGTTCAGTTGTGAAGGAGTGTAGCTACTTTCTCTAGGTGAAGCTCAACCTTAACCGGTCTTCACTGAAATACTGGTATATCAAAACAGTGATTGGAACAGAGGACATAATGGGCCCTCAAGATCTGGTGGGGGATTGTTGAAATAAAAGATGGGCCTAGGGCCCATAAGACAACACAACAAAAACAACAACAACAACAAAGCCTTTAGTCCCAAACAAGTTGGGGTAGGCTAGAGGTGAAACCCATAAGATCTCGTGACCAACTCATGGTTCTGGCACATGGATAGCAAGCTTCCACGCACCCCTGTCCATGGCTAGTTCTTTGGTGATGCTCCAATCCTTCAGATCTCTCTTTACGGACTCTTCCCATGTCAATTTCGGTCTACCCCGGCCTCTTTTGACATTATCAGCATGTTTTAGCCGTCCGCTATGCACTGGGGCTTCTGGAGGCCTGCGCTGAATATGCCCAAACCATCTCAGACGATGTTGGACAAGCTTCTCTTCAATTGGCGCTACCCCAACTCTATCTCGTATATCATCATTCCGGATTCGGTCCTTCCTTGTGTGGCCACACATCCATCTCAACATGCGCATCTCCGCCACACCTAACTGTTGCACATGTCGCCTTTTAGTCGGCCAACACTCAGCGCCATACAACATTGCGGGTCGAACCGCCGTCCTATAGAACTTGCCTTTTAGCTTTTGGTGGCACCCTCTTGTCATAGAGAATGCCAAAAGCTTGGCACCACTTCATCCATCCGGCTTTAATTCGATGGTTCACATCTTCATCGATATCCCCATCCTTCTGCAACATGGACCACAAATATCGAAAGGTGTCCTTCTGCGGCACCACCTGCCCATCAAGGATAACATCCTCCTCCTCCTCGTGCCTAGTAGTACTGAAAGCGCACCTCATGTACTCGGTTTTAGTCCTACTAAGTCTAAAACCTTTCGATTCCAAGGTTTGCCTCCATAACTCCAACTTCCTGTTGACCCCCGTCCGACTCTCATCGACTAGCACCACATCGTCCGCAAAGAGCATACACCATGGGATATCTCCTTGTATATCCCTTGTGACCTCATCCATCAGCAAGGCAAAAATATAAGGGCTCAAAGCTGACCCTTGATGCAGTCCTATCTTAATCGGGAAGTCATCAGTGTCGCCATCACTTGTTCGAACACTTGTCACAACATTATCGTACATTTCCTTAATGAGGGTAGTGTACTTTGCTGGGACTTTGTGTTTCTCCAAGGCCCCCCACATAACATTCCGCAGTATCTTATCATAGGCCTTCTCCAAGTCAATGAACACCATATGCAGGTCCTTCTTTTGCTCCCTATATATCTCCATAAGTTGTCGTACCAAGAAAATGGCTTCCATTGTCGACCTCCCAGGCATGAAACCAAACTGATTTTTGGTCACGCTTGTCATTCTCCTTAAGCGGTGCTCAATGACTCTCTCCCATAGCTTCATTGTATGGCTCATTAGTTTAATTCCACGGTAATTAGTACAACTCTGAACATCCCCCTTGTTCTTGAAGATTGGTACTAATATACTCCGTCTCCATTCTTCTGGCATCTTGTTTGCCCGAAAAGTGAGGTTGAAAAGTTTGGTTAGCCATACTATCGATATGTCCCCGAGGCCTCTCCACACCTCAATGGGGATACAATCAGGGCCCATCGCCTTGCCTCCTTTCATCCTCTTTAAAGCCTCCTTGACCTCCGACTCCTGGATTCGCCACACAAAACGCATGCTAGTGTCATCAAAGGAGTCGTCCAGATCAATGGTAGAGCTCTCACTCTCCCCATTGAACAGCTTGTCAAAGTACTCCCGCCATCTATGCTTGATCTCCTCGTTCTTCACCAAGAGTTGATCTGCTCCGTTCTTGATGCACTTGATTTGGTCAACATCCCTCGTCTTACTCTCTCGGATCTTGGCCATCTTATAGATGTCCCTTTCGCCTTCCTTCGTGTCTAACCGTTGGTAGAGGTCCTCATACGCCTGACCCCTTGCTTCACTCACAGCTCGCTTTGTGGCCTTCTTTGCCATCTTGTACTTCTCTATGTTGTCTGCACTCCTATCCAGATATAGGCATATGAAACAATCTTTCTTCTCCTTAATTGCCTTATGGACATCATCGTTCCACCACCAAGTATCTTTAGCTTCTCTTCTACTTCCTCTGGACACTCCAAACTCCTCTGAGGCCACCTTACGAATGCAAGTCGCCATCTTCATCCACATGTTGTCTACATCACCTCCTTCCTCCCAAGGGCCCTCCTTAATGACCCTCTCCTTGAACGCCTGAGCTACCTCCCCCTTGAGCTTCCACCACTTCGTTCTAGTGACTTTGGCACGCTTGTCCCGCTGGACACGAATCCGAAAGCGGAGGTCAGCAACCACAAGCTTATGCTGAGGGACAACACTCTCTCCAGGTATCACCTTACAGTCTAGGCATGCATGCTTGTCTTCTCTTCTCGAGAGGATGAAATCAATCTAGCTAGAGTGTTGCCCACTACTGTAAGTCACTAGATGCGATTCTCTCTTCTTAAAGAGGGTGTTAGCTATGATCATGTCGTAGGCTAGCGCAAAGCTTAAGACATCTTCTCCTTCTTGGTTCCTGATGCCATAGCCAAATCCCCCATGCACCCCTTCAAAACCTGTGTTAGACGTGCCCACGTGGCCATTGAGGTCTCCTCTTATGAAGAGCCTCTCGCCAATTGGTACACTCCTAACCATGTCCTCCAGGCCTTCCCAGAACTCCCTCTTAGTGTTCTCATTGTGGCCTACTTGTGGGGCATACGCGCTGATAACGTTGAGAACTAAGTCCCCAATTACCAGCTTGACCAGGATAATCTGGTCCCCACGTCTCTTGACGTCTACCACTCCATCCTTGAGGCTCTTGCTGATCAAGATGCCTACTCCATTTCTGTTTGCAACCATCCCCGTGTACCACAGCTTGAAGCCGGTACCCTCCACCTCCTTCGCCTTTTGTCCCCTCCATTTGGTCTCTTGGATGCAAAGGATATCAACGCCTCTCCTCACCGCTGTATCAACTACCTCCCGAAGCTTACCTGTCAGAGACCCTACGTTCCAGCTACCTAAGCGAATCCTCCTAGGCTCGGCTAGCTTCCTTACCCTTCGCACTCGTCGAGTCAAATGCGAAGACCCTTGCTCAATTTCCACTACACCCGGGCGCCGATGTAGCGTGCCACTAAGGATGTGACAGCCCAATCCTCGCTCACTTGCCACCGTATCCAGATCACGATACGGCGCGCCACCTGGGGGGTGACGGCCCGGCCCTTGCCCATTTTCCACCACACCCAGGTTCCGATGTGGCGCGTCGCTGAGAGGGTTATGCCCCAACGAAAATCTTTTGGGTTTCATCTCCATAAGAGTGGCTGAGTTTTGATGTTGGCTCGCCAAGCCTATCACAACCCTCCTCCTTTACCCGGGCTAGGGCCCATAAGACAATTTCAGAAAAATCTCTAAGGGCCCATGTAGGTGGCATGACAAGGGGTGGTGGGAAGTTTAGTCCCACCCCGCTAGTGGAGAGGGAGTTGGACCTCCTTATAAGGGTTTCTCTTCCACATGCTATTGGAGCATGAGAAGAGAAGAGGCCCTCGCGCACTCCTCCTCCGCCGCCCGCCTCGCCATGCCATGCCTCGTCGCCGCGGGTTGCGGGATTGAGCCGAGCCGAGCTCATACCTACGCGCTTATTTTTGCCGGTTGGGAACGGAGAATACGTAACGCCACGATCTGAGACGTTGGATCGTGGGCTACCGACTCGGACGTGGGTCCAGCCCATGTCTCTCTACCCGGACTCCGCCTACATAAGCAGGGCTTCGGCCAACCCTAGCCGCCACGAGATCAGAACTCATCTATCTCCACGCGCGCCGCCCGTCGTTCCTTTTGGTGCTGCTGCCGCCGGCGACTCCGTCCTGTTCGCCGCGTACACGGCCGACGGGAGAGCAGGCCTCTGAAACCCCGCATCTCTGGATCCTGTACGGGAGGCGATTAGGTTTTTGGGGAGCGACTACGTGACTGCTCGCCTCCGTCCGACTACTTCCTCTACGTCCGCATCGCCTTCGTCATCATCACCATGTCGTCCCCAACTGAAGCCGATCGCGCTGCTGCTGAGAAGCGTGAAGCCGACAAGAAGGCGACTGAGGACGCTGCCGCCGCCAATGCTGCGGCTACGGCCAACTGGCCTATTGGAGGGTATAACTCGCTTATTTTGCTCCTACTTATTTCAGTCTTAGCGATACTGGCTATTTGTGTAGATGCGTCTACTATATGTGTTCTGCATGCTAGTCTGCTTCGTAATCAGTATGTCAGTAATCTAGCCAATGCCATGCTAGGAATTATTTCGTGGATTAATCTTATCGAAAAATTGCCTATTTACTCAACAGCGATCACGACATCTTCCTCCTCCCTTGTTGCTGCGATCAAGGATGAGGCTCGCTCGTCTGTGGCCGGAGCTAAAGGATTGAACAGGATAATCCCTGTAACCTGATTCAGTAGGTTTGGGGCTAAGCAACCTCTTTGTCTTCTGCTCTACCTAGTGCCATGGATACGCCAATCTGCATACGTGGTTGTGGCGCTACCCTGTACTTTCTATCCCCTATCAATGCAAAGATATGCTCCAAAGTGTATTCGCGATAAAACGACATATTTTCTCTAGTCATGCAGCTATGACACATCAACAATGTGAGTTGTAAGTTATACATTTGTAGTAGCCTATCAATGCAATGTTGCCGCATCATCATCACCTCATAAATGTCAGTCATAAGTTACATCGTTTGCATAAGGTTTTGTGCTGTCATGCAGCCACACCTTTTTTTAAAGTGTAAATCAAGAAGACTGTCACATAGTTACATTTTTTTTCATTAGTCTTACTTGCTTTTAGCAAATATTTGTGCATTTATTTTAACACAGAGACATTGTGCGATATATCATCTAGTGAATCTATATAGAAATGTATTTCATCACTCGGCAGACAGCTGTGGTAGAGAAAACTGTCATGGCAGCCAGCTAGTTAACCAATGTAAACCAACTCATGGACTCTCATGAAGTCAGCAGTTTCAAACAAGCTAGGCTAGTCCACATAAATAGAGCAGTTGGTTAACTGCAACCAATGTCGTCACGGGCCGGTATACTGTTCATCAAGACAGAATGTTGCCTTGGCAAGGACGAATGAGTGTAATCTATAGTCCCCTGCGCACATGCAGAAACCAAGAGAGAATGTTGTGTTGGCAAGGATGAATGAGTTGATCTATCGAGGAACCTACCTAGTCATCGTGCATGCTCCAAACGTAGCTAGTGCAGGTAGTGTTCATTCATGCACACATGTGTGAGCTTTTATGTCTGCTGCCTACGACATATGCATCTCTAGGTTTCTTGTGTGTGGCTTACAACGCATATGATTCCGTCTTGTTAATTACTGGACCCGAATGGCGCGGCTTGGTGACAAGACGGTGATACCACTTCTACGGTTCAGTGTTTGTTTTTCCTTTTAACCGGACATAGCCCCTTGCCGTAAAAGGCGGGTCGCCGTTGATTCTTGAACTTGGTTATTTTGGTGTTCTTCTTTTCCTAATGAAGGGGCTCCAAAGCTCCCAACTTCGTGACTGAGGGCATGGCGCATGGAGGACTCGATACGATAAGGAGGCTGCAGCCTGCACGAGAACAGAAATCCATAGTGATTTTCCTGGTTGTACAATTCTCCTTTCCTGCACAGCACAGCTCTCCCGTTGCGACAAAACGTTTTGCCTGTGCCGTAGACGGAGGAGCGGTCCGGCCGGCGCCACAGCCTACAGAGCGCTTCCGTAGCGTAACGTAACTGAGCTGACAGCAGCCACGTTAGAGCGCGCGTGGAGTAGTCGCGTCGTGTCTGCCTGTGTGCGGTGTTCACTATGCGCCCCATGAACCACCCACCCGACCTATCTCGATCAGATCAGCAGACGAGATTCGCACGGCCGGCCCGCAGACGCCGGACGTCGAGCTCACGCACGACACGACACCCTCGTCGTTCTAGGTTGGCTCGCGGCCTGGTTGCATGCATGCCGGCCGGCGCCGGCGAATACGGCGGACCGAGCCACCGCGCGCCGTTCGTGCCCACCGTTTGTGGCTGCGCGCCGTTGCCCAACTCGGAATCCATATCCATTCCGTCCATCTCGATCGTCCTTGGCTCGCCGATGGGTTGGCTGGACGGGCCGGATCACGTTGAGTACGTACGTTGTGGATCGACCGGAGGAAGCCACAGGGCAGCGGAAAGTTGAGTAGCAGACTAGCAGTACGTACGCTTCACTTTCGGACGTGTACCTGAGCCCAGCTCGGAGACGGGACAGGATGTGAAGGCTAGGGAAGCGACGGCGGGGCGGTGCGATTCCACCGCTAGCACTTTCATTCGGTACTCGCCGGTCGCCGCTCGCTGGCTTTGCGCTTTGCAGGCCGCGCGTACACGGTACAGTCACGGCCGATCTCCCAGTGGCGATGGCACCCATCATCCATGCTGCATGATGCCGGCAGCGTCAAAATTGTCCAGCTATCCCAATCATGGGGCTGCTGATCGAATAATCAGCACAGTCATGCTTCGGCCCTCCTACCCCTCCTCACCTGCGCGAATTCTGCAAGCAAACCTCAATAATCCGTGGTCCATGCACGCACGCAACGCAACGCTGTCCTTCTCGCCGTGCGTGTCGTCCAGGTTTCGCCGACGATCTATCCGTCGGCTATCTCAAGGCGATCGAGATGTGGCTACATGGGCCAGTTCCATCCCTGCATGATGTTGTTCCTACGTGCAGTGCAGGCCGTCCCGGTCGCGTCAGACATGCGCCTACCTGGACTAAGCTAGCTACGACGCAGACTACACGTACGTCGTGGAATCTCATGGTGCAGGATCGACCGATCGGCGGCGTTGGACTTGGAATGGATCGACATGACATATGCCCGGCCGGCATTGTGATTCCATCATTGTCTCTGCATCCATTGTGCACATGCAACAGGTTATGATCCTCCGTTTCGAGGGCCGGGAAACAAACGCACTAGCTCATGATGCAATCACGGAAGATGGTCTCGTAGTCAGCTCAATGGTACAACCAGAACCAGTACCTCTCGTGACAACTCCCAGCGACTCTGGCTAAGCATCCTGGCACAGAACAGAGCGGTCTGACGTCTGCACGACCCTAAGTTCTTAACCCTGCGTTGCGAATATAGGCTCCGTCGCTCTGCAATATGATGCTTGATTTGGACCATCCAGATCTAGTTACACAAGCTACGCATACATATGGGGCACCTGTAACGTCAATACATGACGGTACGTGCTTGCCTGCTATATTAGAATTTGTTTGGACATGCATGCAAGCAAGGGCGTATCTGTTCCAATCTGAAGAGACTGATTGGGTAGTATCCCACACCAATAAATAAAATCCTACTATAAAACTAAGTACTTGATCTCCAGTACTCCAAACATATTTATCTCAACAAGCAATTATGCCACCTCAGTATGCAACCATTGCATGATAAAAGGTCTACCTCAACATGCAATCATGCATACAAAAAGCTCAAATGTTTTAATTATATTATACACTTATATATAATAAATATTTTAATTATACAATAATCATAGTATTTTATGTTTTACTTCTTACATTATTAATCCAAAATATCATTATTATATAATCAAATATCATTGAAATATGTTGCAAGCAATTCCCGACGCAACATGCAGGGTGTCATCTAGGTAAACAAATCCCAACTCCACTAGACCATGCCTCACCCCTTTTGAGATTCACACCTGACTCGCAGAGTTCATCAATGTTGTTCAACGCGCCAACAAGTTACCCATTAGAACACCGATAGATGAGTGTGAGATGCCTTGCGCTTAATAAGTCACCATTGAAGCGTGCACCCAAATTCGCATGCTCGTTTCCTTGGGAGATTTGGAATAATGCACTCACATGGCCACTCGTTAGGGATAGGCACCTGGCCGCCTCGGTAATATTCGCACAACTTTAAAAAATGTTCGCACCATTCAAAAAAATGTTGCACCTATGCTAAATTCAATATGTCTTTAAAAATTGTTTAACACATATTAAACAATGTCCAAATATGTATTTGGAAAAATGTTCATCGTGTGTTTCAAAAATGTTCAGCATGTATACCAAAAATGTATAATGTGTCTTAAAAAATGTACAACTCCCATTTGAAAAATAAAATCATAATATATTTTAGAAAACTGTTCAAGGTACATCTGAAAAATGTTCCACATGTATCCCTTTTATAAAAAAAACAACCCATATTTGAAAAATGCTCAATGTATATTTTAAAAAGGTTTCACATGCATTCAAAAAATATGTTCGAACATGTAATTCAAAAAATATTCATCATGTATTTGAAAAGTGTTCAGCATGTACCAGAAAAATGTTGAGCGTGTCTACAAAAAAATTATATCGTGTATTCTAAAACATGTTCTACATGTATATTGAAAAAGGGTTTCACATGTATTCCAAAAATGTTCAATATGTATTAAACAAATGTTCAACATATATTAAAAAAATGTTCAACCAAGTATATCAAAGAAATGTTGATCATGTATGTGAAAAAAATTCAATGTGCATAAAAGTGCATATAAAAATGTACAATGTGTATTACAAAATTCAACATGTATTTGAAAAAAAAGGGAAAAGGAAAAACAAAATAAAAATAGATAACGGAAAGGAAAATTGAAAAGCAGTAAAAAGAAATGTATAGAAGAAACTGGTAAAAGAAATAAAAAATGTGTGGGTGCCCAATGAACCGGAACGCACAACGCCCCAACACTATTACACTTACTAAGTTGCGGCCGGTGAAGGCAACACATGAGGTGAGAGCAGGATACATCCGGAATAGATGAGATGTATGCCTGCTTTTTTAAGAGAGAAATCACGATGGATGTGACGCTTGGAACTGAACCTTTCCTTTCTAGCACAGGTAAATATTCAAGCGGCCTTGTTGGCAACACATCGCGAGTCCGCTTATTCCACTATGAACACGGAGTAGGGACCTGCTAGTCAGTGTAGAGAACAACGAGGAAGCTACCAAATGTGTACCCCTCCCCCCCACCCCTCCACCTCCCCCTCATCGCGCTTTGGGATTGGCCCATTGTAGGACCACTGGCACCCATATTTCCTTTTTTACACTTTTCTTTTTCCAATTTTTCATTTTTAATGAAATTCAAAGAAATGGTCACGGCTACGAAAAAGGGTCATAGGTTTGCAAAATATTCACCAATCTGAAAATTAAACAGTTCATGAATTCAAAAAATGTCCATGAAGTCACAATATATTTCTGAATTCGAAATATGTTTGCGAATTTGACTTCAAAAAATCAAGAAAAAACTGTAATACAAAACAAAAATGTTTGCGAATTTGAAAATTCATCACAAATTCAAGGAATCTTCATAAATTCAAAAAATGTTCATCAATTTTGAAAACATGTTCGGAATTCAAAAAAATGTTATGTTTTTAGAAAACTTAAGTATATTATTTAAACAATATACATGTTTTTTAATATTCTTGTGAATTGTTATTTTTTATTAATTTTAAAAATGTTCACAAATTCAAAAATAGTTGTGGGTACTAAATTTTCTGTTTTTGATAAAAAAAATTGAAAATTTGGTAATTAAAAGTAAGCAGAAGAAAATAAATAAATTGAAAAAAGGACAAAGAAAGAAAAAACTGGTGGGGAAGTCATCAAACCTCTGAATGGGTCGGCCTATTACAATGTAGGGGTGCAGGTTTGTACACAGACGTGAGCGTGGACTAGAATCTGGCCCGAAATAGTAGAAGAACCACCCGCAGCGCTCGACCATGGGCGGAGTCATTTCTTAGTAATATCCGGGTATTTTCCCTCTCTGTTGTTGCAATTAAGTAGCGCAGTCGAGTCCTCCCAGGGGTTCGTCCTTTTTCTATTTCAAAAAAGGTTTATACTTATAACTGAAAAAACTGCATGTGTTTTAAAAGACATTCATGAATTTATAAAATTCTGAATTGTTTTAGAAATGTTCTTGAGTATTAAAAAATATTTACAAGTTTTAAAGAATGTTCACAAATTTGAATACAAATGTTCATGTTTTAGTGATGTTTTAAGATTTTATAAAATGCTCATAAATGTTATAAATTGTTTGCGAATGGAACGTGAGTATGCATAATATATTGATACGTTTACAAACATCCAGGGATTTGTTTAAAAACTGTGAGGGTACAAATATTAAGCAAATAATAATATACAAAACAAAAGAAAGATGGTAAAAGAAATAAAAAATCAATTGAAAAACAAAAGAAAACCGACCCAGAAGAAATGGTAAACCAGATTAAACTAACAAACGAAAAAAATCGACAGAAACCACGAGCGATAAAGAAACAAGGAATTGGGTAGGTCCAGGCCGTGGCCAAAACCGCTTGACTAACGCAAAACCAAGACCAGGGCTGTGTTTTGAACTTTCAAGTAAGATGAGGGTGTATTACATCCGGTTTCAAACACTAGTAGAAAACAGGGCATCAGTCCCGGTTCCAAAGGGCCTTTAGTCCCGGTTCTCCAACCGGGACAAAACAATCGGGACTAAAGGCCCCCGCTTTTAGTCCCGGTTGGATTACGAACCGGGACTAAAGGGGCTCCGCGTGGCAGCTTTCTGGAGCGGGGGCTGGAGGACCTTTAGGGAATTTTTTTGAAAAAAAAATTAAATTTTTTTCGAAATTTTTTTATTACTTTTTTCGACATTTTTTTATTTTTTTTTCTGATTTTCAAATCTTTGAATTATTTGACAATTTAATCTCTAATCACCCCTCCTCACCGCTCCAGCGTTCATTCCAAATCGTCTAACTTCTCGGCCGGTCACCCATCCTCTCACTGCTCTAACCCCAGCACGCTTAACTTTCCGGCCGGTCACCCATCCTCTCACTGCTCCAACCCCAGCACGCTTAACTTTCAAGTTATATCTTCCCTAGTTTCCAAGTCTGCACTTGTTTTTTTCTTGACAATATTAAGCTAGCAATCCTATTAACCCTTAGGTCTTGATGTCACATGATTTAATTTTTTGAATTCCAAACAATTATTAAAATAAACAACAATGATTAATTTAAAAACTCCAAAAAAACTTCAAAAAAAGGCAAAAAAATCAAAAATTGTCAAAAAACAACAAAATAATCCAAAATAATAAAAAAAAATAAGTAATAATAATATTGAATTTCAATTAAAATAAAATAAGTAATAATGATATTTTATTCATTTTTTGCCATTTATTCATTTAATATGGCATAATTAATATCTTTAAATCTGTAAATCGAGATTCGACAAATAATATATCCATTATTATCAGAAAAATGTGAGGAATCCAAATATGACATCATTTATATTTTACAAAAAATAAAAATAATTTTTAAAATCTGAATTTTTATTCTTTTCTAATTTCAAAAATCTAAAACAATTTAAAACGTTTTAAAAAATAAACTACTTATTCAATTAATTTATGTTATATGTATCATATCAATCCTATTAAGCCCTTGAGCATGATGTCACACGTTTCACCATTTGAGTTTGAAACTATTATTCTAAAAAACAATAATTATTTAGTAACACTAATATTTATTGAATAAGTAGTTTGACCACAAATTCAAAAAAACTTAAATTTGAGGATAACTTTTTCTCCTTTCGGAATTTAAGGATTCTAAAAATTTACAAAACAGCCTACGGCGGTTGCCATCGAAACCGGTTTCTCGTGCTGAACATTTTGATATATTAAACTTTTTTTTTCGACATCGTATGCAAAAGTTATAGCCGTTTTACTTTTTCATAACACTTTTTTTATGCACCATTCAATGTCACATCATCAATTTTCAACCATTTCCCACTTCATTCGCTATTTTTCATGCATTTATTGATTTTTTTTGAGCTAAATGACCCCAAAATTGAAAAACACTACAAATGAACTCTGAAAAGGTTGAAACTTGGCATGTTATCATCATTTCACCCACATAGCATGTGCTAAAAAGTTGAGAGGGTTACGGCAAAAACTGGATGCACTTGGTGTACAAACTGGACAATCCTTTTCGAAGTATCAGGGTTTCACACGAAAATTCATCTGTTACAAAGGCATTTCATTTTTTTTGAACTTATTTCAACTCCAGACTTTTTGTGCGTTCAACATCCACCATTAAAAGCCACATCATCAATTTTCAACCATTTCCCACTTCATTCGCTATTTTTCATGCATTTATTGATTTTTTTGAGCTAAATGACCCCGAAATTGAAAAGCACTACAAATGAGCTCTTAAAAGGTTGAAACTTGGCATGGTATCATCATTTCACCCACATAGCATGTGCTAAAAAGTTGAGATGGTTACGGCAAAAACTGGATGCACTTTGTGTACAAACTGGACAATCTCTTTCGAAGTATCTGGGTTTCGGACGAAAACTCATCTGTTACAAAGGCATTTCATTTTTTTAAACTTACTTCAACTCCAGACTTTTTGTGCGTTCAACATGCACTATTAAAAGCCACATCATCAATTTTTAACCCTTTCCCACTTCATTCGCTATTTTTCATGCATTTATTGATTTTTTGAGCTATAAAACTAAAAGAGCTAAAGAGAATCTGTTTTTGATTAAAACACCTATTTAAAATAACCTAAAAATTACCAAATTGAATATAATGATAAAACACACTAATATTAAACAGCGGGAAAAAGAATCACTCAAAAATCTATTTTCAAAGTAAAGTTATTCACAAACTAGTGATTCACACAAATTTCGCTCAAAATCTCTAAATATTTCGCTGTAAGTACAAACAAAAGAAAATAAATAAAGCAAAAAACAAAAAAAAACTGGAAAAGGTCCTTTAGTAATTAAACCAGTTTCTCGTGCTGAACATTTTGATATATTAAAGTTTTTTTTTCGACATCGTATGCAAAAATTATAGCCGTTTTACTTTTTCATAACACTTTAGTCCCGGTTGGAGACACCAACCGGGACTAAAGGGTAGTCCCGGTTGGTGTCTCCAATCGGGACTAAAAATAGACCTTTAGTCCCGGTTGGAGACACCAACCGGGACTAAAGGGTATCACCCCCTTTAGTCCCGGTTGTTGTCTCCAACCGGGACTAAAGGTCCCATTCGAACCGGGACTGATGCCTGCCGAGCCCCGTCCGGCGTCCTAGCCGCTCGAACCGGGACTATTGCTCCGATCCGGCTAGGACGAAAGCCCTGTTTTCTACTAGTGAAAGTTCAGGGTTGTAAATTAAACCGGGTGAATAGTTCGGGTCGAAACATTGATTTTTCCCATTCCTAAATAACAATTCACTACATGTTTTATCTACCTATGAAGCTATGCCACTTCAGCAAGTCATGCATGCGAGTTGTAAGTTACATTTTTGCAGTAGCCTATCCATGCAACCTTGTTGCATCATCACCTCATACATGTCATTCATAAGTTACTCCTTTCGCTTTTATTTACTTCGCATATTAGCCTTGACTGAAGTCAGATTTTTTAAAGTTTGACAAAGGTTATATGAAGCAATATGAACATTTACAGTAACAAATTTATATGATGTGAAAATATATGCAATGATGAATTCAATCGTATTGATTTGCTTGTGTATATGTTAATATATTTTCCTACAAACTTGTTGAAAGTATTTAAGATTTGACTTTATTCTAACCTAATATGAAAAACGAAGGGAGTACATCTTTTGCATAAGGTTTTGTATTGCCATTTATATTTTAATAAGGATAACATGGCAGGTATCATCGAGCGAATCTATATATAATTGTATTTTATCAGTCGGCAGAGACAGCTGGTGGTAGAGAAAGCTGTCATGGCAGCCAGCTAGTTAACCAATGTAAACCTACTCATGGACTCTCCATGAAGTCAGCAGTTCCAAACAAGCTAGGCTAGTCCACATAAGTAGAGCAGTTTGTTAACTACAACCAATGTCGTCACGGGCCGGCAAGACAGAATGTTGTCTTGGCAAGGACGAATGAGCGTAATCTATAGGCCTGCACTCATGCAGAAACCAAGAGAGAATGTTGTGTTGGCAAGGATGAACGAGTTGATCTATCGAGGAACCTACCTACTAGCCATCATGCATGCATGGTAGCTAGTGCGGGTATGGTTCATTTCACGCACGCATGTGTGAGCATATATGTCCGCTGCCTACGACACACGCATTCTCTAGGTTTCTTGTGTGTGGCTACAAGTTACGACGACGCACGATTTCATCTCGTTGAATATGCCAGAATGCATGGCGCCGGTTGGTGACAAGACGGTGGTACTGTGCTTCCACAGTTGAGCTAGTGTCACCCGCCGTAAAACGTCGACGTTTTTTATTCTTACACTAAATTAATAAACCGTTCGCATGGCGTCTCGAGGCCTCGATAGGGTGCTGCAGGAGAAAAGAAATCCATAGTGTTTTTCCTGGTCGTATACATTCTCATTTACTGCACAGCACAGCTCTCCCGTTGTGACAAACGCCGTAGACGGAGGAGCAGTCCGGCCGGAGCCACAGCCCACATAGCACCGCAGTAAGGTAACGTAACGTAGCTGAGCTGACAGCAGCCACGTTAGAGCGCGCCTGGAGTAGTCGCGTCGTGTCTGCCCGCGTGCGGTACTCACTATGCGCCCCATGAACCACCCACCCGATCTATCTCGATCAGATCAGCAGAGGAGATTCGCACGGCACGGAAGACACAGTCGTTTTGCTATACTGCACGCACGACGCTCGCAGCCGTGCCGCCCGGCGCCGGCAAATACGGACCGACCCTCACCCACCGCGCGCCGTTCGTGCTCGTGCCCGCCGTTTGTGGCCGCGCGCCGTTGCCAAACTCGGAATGGAGGCGAGCGCGCGGATCCATTCCGTCCATCTTGATCGTCGCAGATTCATTCCGTCCATCTCGATTGTCCTTGGCTCGCCGATGGGTTGGCTGGACGGCCCGGATCACGAGGAGTACGTACGTTGTGGATCGACCGGAGGAAGTAACTGGGCATGCAGCGGAAAGTTGAGTAGCAGTACGCTTCACTTTCGGACGTGTACCTGACCTGAGCCCCGCCCGGAGACAGGACAGGATGTGAAGGCTAGGGAAGCGACGGCGTGGCGATGCGATTCCACGGCCAGCTCTTTCATTCGGTACTCGCCCCTCTTTTGCTCCCTTTGCAGGCCGCGCTTACACTGTACCACGGCCTACGGCCACGGTCGATCTCCCAGTGGCGACGGCGACGGCATCCATCATGCAAGGGCCAGCCATCTCAATCATGTTTGGGGCTACGGATCGAATAATCAGCACAATCATGCTACGGATCGATCAATAATCCCTTGGTCCATGCACGATCGCACGCACGCAAGCAACCAACCTAGCAGAGGCCGTCCAGGTTTCGCCGATCGATCCGTCCGTCAGTTCATCTCAAAGCGATCAAGATGTAGCTACCTGCATGGGCCAGTTCAATCCCTACTTGATGTTATTCCTACGTGCAGTGCAGGTCTCCGCCCCGGTCGCGTCAGACATGCGCCTACACGGTGGAACCACGCCCTGGGCTAAGCTACGACGCAGACTACACGTCGTGGTGCAATCGGTGGCGCAGGATCGACCGATCGGCGGCGTTGGACCTGGAATAGGTCGGCATGAAGCGTCATATTATGCCGGGCCGGCTTTGTGATTCATTCCATCATTGTCTCTGCATCCATGCACATGCAATAGGTTAGGGTCCTCCGTTTCGAGGGAAAAATTGCATCAGTAGGTCATGATGCAACCAGGGAAGATGGTCTCCCTCCATTGCTCAATGGTACAGCCACAGCCAGTACCTCTCGTGACAACTCTCAGCGACTCTGGCACAGAACAGAGCGGTGTTGTACTCATGACGTCTGCACGACCCTAAGTTCTGAACCCTGCATTGCGAATATAGGGTATAGGCTCGGTCGCTTTGGAATATGATGCTTAATTTGGACCATCCTGATCTAGTTAGACAACCTACGCGTACATGGAGAACATGTAACATCATTACATGACGATACGTGCTTGCCTGCTACTAGGATTTGTTTGGACATGCATGCAAGCCAGGGAGTCTCTGATCCAATCTGAAGAGACTGATTGGGTCGTAGGCACCAATCAAATCGTATATAACCGTTTCGAAAAGAAAAAAAAATCATATATAACCAAGCAGTTCATCACCACTAATATAATTATCTCAATATGCAACTGTGTCATCTCAACATACAGTTATCCATTCAAATAAGTTAAATGCTTTGATATGTTATTTTGCTTATATTCAATAAATATTTTATAATTATACAATAACAACATGTATTTTGTGTTTTAGTCCTTATATTATTAATCCAAAATATTCATTTTCATATAACCAAATTTCATTGGAATATATTGCAAGAAATTCTCATCGCAACCCGTGGGGCATCATCTAGCAAAAGCCCAACTCCACTACTCCAAGCTTAACCCCTTTGACAATCACACCTGGTCTGCAAAGTTGATCAATGTTGTTCAATGCGCTACAAATTTATTTATTAGAACACCGATAAATGAGTATGAGATGTCTAAGGCACCATCGAAGTGTGTGCCCTGATTCTCATGTTCCTTTCCTTGGGAGATTTGAAATGAATGGGACACAAAAGTCTTTCGCAGTACCTCTACAATCTACCGTACCAGCAATCATCATAAAAAAAATCAAAAGAGATGCAACCACATGGCCACACATTGGGGATAAGCACATGGTCGCCTCGGTGAAATTTCATCAGGAGAGTAGTTTTTTGTTATTTTGATGATAGTGGTCATTCCTTTTGGCCTTATTTTAATAGAAACAAATATTTTGTCGCTATTTAAAAAAGAGTTATAGAAAGTTTCAGTAACCACACAGAGGAAATTTTCCATTTTAGAACCACAAAGGAAATGATTGGGAGAGATTTTCTTTTACAAACATTGAGAGAGATAATGACAAAAAAATGTATACGCTATTTTTGGTCCAGCCGATGGACCAGAGCTGGGCGGACCCACCATTGGGGCGAGCTGGGGCGGCCGCCCCGGGTCGTCGGCGGTGAAGGATCGACCCCCACCTACCTATCTTTCCTCTGGCAGCGTCACAGCGGCTGAATTCTTCTGAAAGCCACTGGCGGCGGCGGCGCTTCTGTTCGTGCGGGCGTGCGGCAGCTAGTCATCGAAGGGGTAAGTGACTTGGACCGGTCCGCCGGTGGACTGGGCTATTTTCTACAGCCCCAAACAATGCATCGATCTCTCAAACTCTCGATCCAAAAACACATCGAGTTGTTCCCCTCCCTCTGTCCCTCACGAGACTGGTCGCGACCTAACTATTGCGTTGCTGCGCCGCCGCCAGAGGCCAGGGTTTCCCGGGCGCAAGGGCCGGATTTTGCAACTGCTGGCTGCTGCAGCCTGCAGGTCGGGCCAGCGACGGGGGCGACAGTAGGGGCAAAGGGGGGTGGCCAGTACTTGTAGGGTAACGTAGCAGAAAACAAAAAATTTCCGACCTACGCACCAGCCCAGGACCACTATGGAGACTGCATACAAGGTTTGATCTTTTTCGTTACCGACTCGTAGCGCAGCGGAAGTAGAGTCGATGACGATCGGCAGTGCAGATCCCCGCAGCTAGGATTTACAACCTCCCAACCGCGAGGATGTATACCCTCATCTGCCCCTCGGACAGCCCTCCGGGAGGCGGTCGGACAGTCCCCCGGACGGTGACGCGGACAGCCCTTCGGGAGGACCTTCGAAACCCGGACGGTCACACGGACAGCCCTTCGGGAGAACCTCCGAAACTCGGACGGTCACACGGACAGCCCTTCGGGAGAACCTCCGAAACTCGGACGGTCACACGGACAGCCCTTCGGGAGAACCTCCGAAACTCGGACGGTCACACGGACAGCCCTTCGTGAGGCACTCTCGAACTAAGACCGAAACTACGATCTCTCTACAGAGTTGCACACATACGGTGTCAACTATCCGGCAGGGCTTCGCCGTCCAGAACTAGTTCCTGCCGGAACCCAGACAGCCAATCGGCTCTACGAAACTATTTCGCGGGGAGGGAGAGAGAAGGCCAGACCATGCATGGCTTGTGTATGAGAGCAAGGATGAGGTTTGGGCAGCCCCCTCACCTCCTATTTATAGGAAAACCAAGGGGTAGTGTGCCTCCACAAATTACCAAAAAAAACCATGCAAAAGGGTTCACATGAGAGTGTTATGGACAAAATGGGGTGCCATGTGGAGCTCCACCCATCTTGGCCGGCCACACCCTTGGGGGCCCCCCATGAGGGGCTTCCTTGGCCCCCAAGGCCTTCTAGAAGCCTTTTGGGAAATATCCCAAAAGGTGGTTTTCCACAAATATCCAAAAAGCACTTTCACTATTCACGACGACATTTTTCAGCGTCCGTTCGAACTGAAAATATTTATGTGGGCTTAGAACATTTCCAGTACCCACTAAAATAATTTTCAATGCGTTCCGGAACAATTCCGGATTAGTGATTTTCATCTGCGAAAAGCATCCGAAGCGGTTCCGGCAACTCCGGAACATTTCTGGTTTTTCTTCCGGAAAATTCCCAGAAGTTTCCAGAATGATTCTGGCACCCTCCAAGAATTATCAGGCATGTGCCGAAACCAATTTGACTTAATGGTATCCCCTGAAACAACTTTTCAGTTTTTCCGAAACTGTTCCGGTGTTCTCCCTGCGGAACTTTTCCGTTGTCCGAAACTTTTCCGGTGTCCGAAACTTTTCCGGTGATTTTCTCTCAGACTCCCTGTCTAGTATTCAGCAGATAGATGACCCTTAAGCGTGTGACCCTATAGGTTCGGTGAAGTATAGACATGACCCGGAACCCCTTCCGATCAATGATCAACATCGGAGCCGTGGACACCCATATTGACCCCTATACCCACACGAATGAATATTCGAGTGAACCTCCAGTTGCCGTGGGCTATTCCTGTTGCTTCGCAATATCTTACGAATACCCATGGTGAGACATGTTGGCATCCCTGTGGATCAACACCTTGTCCACTATGCCAGTTACCTCGTTACCGGTATTGTTCTCTTTTCTCGTTCCGTGTTCCGGCATCCCCGTGATCAAATCACAAAGTTTCTGGCCAGACGATGATGGATACCGTAACACCGAGAGGGCCCAGAGATATCCCTCCATCGTTGGAGGAGCAAATCCCAATCTTGAGCTATCAAGTTACTTGACATACTTGTCCATGAACCCGTAAGCCGCCGTAATAGCCACCCATTTACGGATGACGTTTAACAAACCCCAAAGTTCATGAAGCAAGCATGAAGAAACTTGATACTCTCATGGTCTAAGGAATCATGCAAACGTTAACCATCTCTGTGTTATTAACCATTAACTTGTGACGAATGAATCTCATAGCATAACATCAATTCGGGTCGATTCAACACAAATGTTCTGCTAACATTGTGCCCTCAAAGTTGCTGGCATAGACATGCCCATGATCAGGAAAACAGAACCATCATGCAACACTTGAGCTAGTCTTAGAGGCCAGACTAGGAATACATTTTACCGTTTATTATTCCACATGTGCATATGAGTCTTCCTCCGAGCCTCGTGGTTATTGTAGACTCGAGAACCATAGCAGTTATAGCATGGAACATAAACCTAATTATGAACAGGGAGATAATCAATAACATTTATTATTGCCTCTAGGGCATATCTCCTACAGACTCCCACTTGCACTAGAGTCAATAATCTAGTTAATGCTAATGCACTTTACACCTGTGGCACACTGGTGTAAAATATGCTTCGCATGTGGTATAGCCTGATGTCCAATGGATCTGACGACTTCAGCTCCGTGTGTAACTTTGCATATCCTTGCGTTTTCACGCTTTCACAAAATTCATATTTTGTGTGGACTTGGCTTTGCATATGTGTGAATCATTGGTCGAAACCTGATTCCTCAGACTGAGCTATGGAGCAACTATATGCAATAGTGTCCCATAGACCAAAGCCATCTTGGA
The DNA here is from genome assembly GCA_039707655.1 of Elymus sibiricus. Taxonomy (NCBI): domain Eukaryota; kingdom Viridiplantae; phylum Streptophyta; class Magnoliopsida; order Poales; family Poaceae; genus Elymus; species Elymus sibiricus. The sequence goes on from CM077669.1 coordinate 470,682,756, forward strand.
ACCATACTAAGTTCATGAATGAACTATATGATTCAACAACTTCTTTGTCGCTTCTAAAGCGTCAACATACTTAGCCTTTGTTATAGAATTCGCCACAGTATCTTGTTTGGAACAATTTCCAACTACCGTGCCACCATGTTGTGTATTACACAAAACCCTTAACTTAAATCGAAAATTGCATGGAGCATTGATGAAGACTGTATCGATGTAATTACTTACAACGAGCACTTCATAATCTTTGCTTGCGAGAAAACATGTCATCAGTACTGATCTAGTACTCAATGACATCTTTCACTGTTGTCCCATGATCAGCACTTTGATCACTTTGGTATCTATACTCGCAACAACTTTGGAGTATTGGACATATCTGGTTGTTTTTACATACCATGGAATACATGATTAATCCAAACACAAGAGTGTGTGGAATCACCATCATGTATTTTGCTCATCAGTGTATTAGGACACCGAGTCTTGCAAAAACTCTTTCCATGTGACTTCGGCAAGAATCACTCCTTGACATTTTTCAATGCTAAAAGGTTTTAGCATTTTGTCAATGTGTATCTTTGCTCAGCCCCATTAGGTAAATCTATCTCCATAGATCATCATGCCTAATATCAAAGCTATTTAGCCCAAGCACTTCATCAAAATTTTTTTTCAAATGAAGTCCTAATTCATGTCAAGAAATTTATTTCCAATTAACAATGTGTCAAGCACACAAGGTTTATAGAAATATTATTATGCTCCCACTTATTTTCTTGAATCACAAGCATCTTCATTACCCATTGATGAAGTCAAAAACCCTTTTCGACCATTTCATCAAAACACGAAGATTCCAACTCCATTTTGCTCTCTTCTGTTCATTGCTGGAACTCTGAAGTTTGCATACTTACTAGCATCCTCTGGACTGACAAAATACCTGGGACTGTAACACATGCAAGTCCTTGGTTACATTTCCATCAGATGGAAATCCTTTCGTCATCCATGTTTCATATCTCATGATTGAAATATGTATTAATTGCTAGTTCAACCCGAACCGACTTTAAGCATCGCTACGGTGAAACAACCTCATCGTAGTCAACTCCTTGAACTTGTTATTGCAACAAGTCGAGCTTTATGGATAAAACATTTTATCCACATCAGTTTATAGTTTCATAAATATTCATTAGACTCTAAGTCTTCCGAAAGGTGCATCAAGGTTTTAATCTTGAATCACTTATATGGAAACTATCTCGGATTGTATTGGCATTTAGCCAATTCCGGAGTCAGGGCCCATCAACGCTTCCTTGTGTATCGTAGGTATACTGTTGTCTAACAACAATATCTCGTATGCGCACCTGAGAGGTTTGCACGAGTTTTTCCTACGTGGTTCAGCTGCAAGTTCGACCGAAGTCCATACATCTCATGTAGAGGCTTCCGTATCAGTCGCAGTAGGTGTGGTTCCAAGTGCTCTGGACCCGGTGGAGATCTATTGTGATAATAGCGGCGCCGTGGCTCAGGCAAGGGAGCCATGTTCGCACCATAAGACAATGCATATTCAACGCAAATTTAAACTCATTCGACATCATGTCGAAGAAGGTTTAGTGAAAGTACGCAAAGTTCACACGGATCTGAATGTGTCAGACCCGATGACGAAGCCTCTACCACGAGCAAAGCATGAGCAACACCGGATAGCCATTGGTGTTAGGGAAGCCATGTAACTGGATTATGACTCTAGTGCAAGTGGGAGACTGTAGGAGATATGCCCTAGAGGCAGTAATATAAGTTACTTTTGTATCTCAGAGTTTGAAATGAATGTTTATGTTCCATGCTATAACTGCAATGATTCTCGAGTCTACAAATTAAACGAGGCTTGGAGGGAAACTCATGTGCACGTGTGGTATAATAAATGGTAAATTGTATTCCTAGTCTTGCCTTTAAGACTGGCTCAAGTATTGCATGATGATCCTGTTTTCCTGATCATGGGCATGGCTATGCCGGCAATTTTGAGGGCACGATGTTGGTAGAACACTTGTGTTGAATCGATCCGTATTGATGTTATGCTATGAGATACATTCGTCATAAGTTAATGGTTAATAACACAGAGAAGTTAATGTTTGCATAATTCCTTAGACCATGAGAGTATCGAGTTTCTTCATGCTTGCTTCATGAACTTTGGGGTTTGTTAAACGTCATCCGTAAATGGGTGGCTATTACGGCGGCTTACGGGTTCATGGAAAAGTATGTCAAGTAACTTAATAGCTCAAGATTGGGATTTGCTCCTCCGACGATGGAGAGATATCTCTGGGTCCTCTCGGTGTTACGGTATCCATCATCATCTGGCCAGACACTTTGTGATTTGATCACGGGGATGCCGGAACACGGGAACGAGAAAAGAGAACAATACCGGTAACGAGGTAACTGGCATAGTGGACAAGGTGTTGATCCACGGGGATGCCAACATGTCTCACCTCGGGTATTTGTAACATATCGCGAAGCAACAGGAATAGCACACGGCAACTGGAGGTTCACTCGAATATTCATTCGTGTGGGTATAGGGGTCAATATGGGTGTCCACGGCTCCGATGTTGATCATTGATTGGAAGGGGTTCCGGGTCATGTCTATACTTCACCGAACCTATAGGGTCACACGCTTAAGGGTCATCTATCTGCTGAATACTAGACAAGGAGTCCGAGAGAAAGTCACTGAAAGAGTTTCGGAGACGACGGAAAAGTTCCGGAGAGAACACCGGAAAAGTTTCGGTAAAACCGAAAAGTTGTTTCGGATAAAACCATTGATCCTAAAAGGTTTCGGCAAGCACTGAAAATGTTTTGCAGGTTGCCAGATTGGTCTGGTAATTTCTGGAATTTTTTCAGAGAAAAAACCGAAAAAGGTTTTCGGAGCTGCCGGAATTGTTTACCGGGTAAACGAAGATGGTTTTAAATTAAACCACCATACCGGAAATGTTCCGGAGCGAGTCCAGATAATTTTAGAGGGTGCCAGAAATGTTCTGGGACCTTCCGGAATTTTTCAGAAGAAATAGTTTCGGAAAACATCTTGTCCCAGCGAGAGGGGACAAGATCCCACGGATCGTGGGGGCTGTTTTTGGGCTGGTTTTGGGGGGCCCCCTTTAGGGGACAGCCCCCTTGTGGCTGGACAAAGTGTTGGGGGGGCCCCCCATGGTGGGGGGCAGCCCCCACAAATGGTGGAGAGTGTTGGGAGGAAGGTGGGGCCCCATGGGGGAACACCATGGACAAGGGAACATGTTTTCTCCATGTTTGGTGGGAACATGTTTTCCTTGTTTGGTGGGTGCATGTTTAGTGGGCTGAATTTCAGCCCCCCCCCCTCACCCCTTCCACCACTATATAAGGAGGTGGAGAGGAGCTCTCCATCCTCACTCCAACTCTCTCACACAAGCCATGCATGATCTGGCATTCTCTCTCCCTCCCAGCGAAATAGTTTCGTAGAGCCGAAAGGCTGTCTAGGTTCCGGCAGGAACTAGTTCTGGACGGAGAAGCCCTGCCGGATAGATGACACCGTATGTGTGCAACCCCGTAGAGAGGTCGTAGTTTCGATCTTTTGCCCGAGGGGCTGTTCGTGTGTCCTCCCGAAGGGCTGTCCGAGTCTCCGTTCGAGTTTCGAGGGTCCTCCCGAAGGGCTGTCCGCGACATCGTCCGGGGGACTGTCCGACCGCCTCCCGAAGGGCTGTCCGACGAGGGAGTACATCCTCGCGGTTGGGAGGTTGTAAAATCCTAGCTGCGGGGATCTGCACCAACGATCTCCACCGACTCTTCTTCCGCTGCGCTACGAGTCGGTACGGATCAGATCAAACCTTGTATGCAATCTCCATAGTGATCCTGGGCGTGCTCGCTATACCGAATTTTTTTGTTTTCTGTCGCGTTCCCCAACAGTGGCATCAAGAGCCAGGCTATGCGTAGATGCAGGTTACGATCTAGAATACATGGTGATGTATGGGTATTGCATAATATAATTTTGGAGTAGATGAGATCTATTGCTGAAAATTATTTATGCGGGTAGCAGAAGAAGTCTGTTACCCGATGTTCTTGTTGCTTCCCTGAAATTTGCGTTTGCTCAATCTCGAGACAGCATGGTGGAATTTCACAAAGTTCTGGCAATCCGCGATCCTGATTGATCAAGGAAGTGCTATCAGTTCTTTGGGTTCCGCCATAGTCAAAAGAAAGATGAAATTCGCAGATGAAAGGGCATTGCAGATATGATCTGCACGGGGGTCATGCGTATGACGAAGTTTAGTATGGGGCTCGAGATTTAATTATCTCGTGTTTCATACACCCCGAGATGTTAATCTAGCAATTTTGAATTATCATACTTGATGATGAAACGTTGGTAACTGCGGTTTGAGTCAAAACCTTAGAAGCCACGTAAAATAAAATTTTGCATAAACCGATTAGAGGCGTCTAACTTGGTTTTGCAGGATGGTTTGCATGTGATGTGGTATAGCAATGCTCATATTCAATTTGATTATGTATGAGATGGCTATATGATGTAATTAACATGACCTGCGTGTCATGATTCGGCATGATGGCTGGAGCCATATGATTGCACTTTAATGACCTGCGTGTCAACCTTATGTAATGCACTTATTTTATTAGCTATAGAGATAGCAATATTATCTGGTGCATTGACAAGGTGGTGGCAATCTTCGCAAAGGTGAACACCGACGCGAATGCCGAAGACGAAGAAATACTTGACTTCTCCGTCAGAAGGGGCTATACCATATCATGCTATTATGAATTGCCTGAGATGTTTATCCCTTATGATGCACCCTTCTTGATTGCGCGGTAGTCGCTTTTATTAGGGTGATCTCTCACTAATAATATCAAGTAGTCAGTGTTCTCCCAAGTGTAGCACCGTCACGGCACCTAACTTTTCGGGGTGCGCCATGCTGACATGGGTACGAACGATTAGGGATGTGTGAGGCGGGTGAGTTAAGACCTCGCAGCAAGATCACTTGGTTGTCTTGACGTTCAGGCATGCAAGTCATGAGCTCGGAACACACGCATCGAAAGATGAACAAGAGTCACATAGAGATGTGATTGGCAAGTTTGCCTAACAATTGAAGTTCTCGTCATCAGTGATGCTAACCATCAATGGCGTTGAATTAAAATTCGTGTCTTGAATCATTCATAATCAATTTTGAGAGATATTGATTTGAGTGGGAGCGCACTTTAGAATAAAATTGTTTATTCACTAGTGCCAAATATCATTATGAACAAAGTCTAAGTGAACTTGTGTTTTCCGTTGTAGATCAAATGGCTCGCAACACCGCGTTCAGCTTAGGCCCTATGTTAGAGAAAGAGAAGTTAGCTGCGAATGGAAACAACTATGCGGACTGGGTCCGTGCCCTGAGGATTGTCCTCAGGGGTGCTAAGAAAGTGTACGTGCTTGACGGACCTCTTCCTCCTAAACCGGCGGCAACTGCCGCGGCAGACATACAAAATGTCTGGGCCACTAAGGATGATGATTACAACTTAGTGCAGTGCCTCATGCTGTCTTGCATGAGTTCAGAGCTTCAAAAACGTTTTGAATTCCATAACTCCTTTGATATGATCAAGGATCTGGATGCTCTTTACAAGTTTAATGCAAGGTCTGAACGTTTTGACATCATGAAAATGATGGCGGAGACCAAGATGGCTGAGGGCAGTTCAGTTGGCGAGCACGTAGTCAATATGATTGGCTACGCTGAAAGGCTTAAAACCCTGGAATTCCCACTTCCAAAAGAGCATGTTATGGACTTGCTGCTAGGTTCACTCCCCCCGTCTTATGGCGGTTTTATCATGAACTACAACATGAATGGGTTGGACAAAACAGCAAATGAGGTGCTTGCCATGCTGAAAACTGCTGAAGGAGGACTGCAGAAAAATCGCAAGCAAGTATTGCTTGTGAATAAAACTGCCAGTTTCAAAAAAAAAGGCAAGCCAAAGAAAGGCAAGGGCGCCGGTAAGACCGGCTTCCAACGCAAATCTAAGGGCGGAGCCAAGAATGAAACTGAGTGCTTCTACTGCAAGGGCACAGGACACTGGAAGAGAAACTGCAAGAAATATCTGGAAGATAAGAAGTCCGGGAAAACTGGAAAAGGTATAATTGTTATACAAGTTAATGTCATTGACGTTTTGCTTGCTAGCGAAAATTCTAAGTCTTGGGTATTTGATACCGGATCGGTTGCTCACATTTGCAACTCGATACAGGGGCTTCAGAAGGTGCGCAAGCTGGCAAAGAATGAAGTCGTGATGCGTGTCGGGAACGGCGCTGGGATCGCCGCTCAAGCCGTCGGCATTATGCCTCTACGTCTCCCTTCAGGATTTATTTTGGAACTTAGTAACTGTTATTTTGTTCCGTTGTTGTGTAGAAACATTATCTGTGGATCATGTTTAGTACACGATGGGTACTCCTACAAGTCTGAGAACAATGGTTGTTCACTTTATTGTAAGGATATGTTTTATGGATTTGCACCCATTGTTGGGGGCCTTTTCATACTAAATCTTGAATGTGGAAATGATGTCTTTAACGTGAATGCTAAACGCCTTAAGAAGGCTGATACCACCACCACTTATTTGTGGCACTGTCGGCTTGGCCACATCGGAAAGAAACGCATGCAAAGACTCCATAAAGATGGAGTTTTACCGTCCCTTGATTTTGAATCATTTGACACATGTGAAGCTTGCTTGATGGGAAAAATGACCAAGACGCCGTTCACGGGTCATCCTGCACGGGCGGGTGAATTATTGGAAATAATACATAGTGATGTATGTGGTCCAATGAACACGGCCGCACGGGGTGGGTATTTTTACTTCGTGACTTTTACTGATGATTTAAGTCGGTATGGCTATATCTACTTGATGAAGCATAAGTCGGAAACCTTTGAAAAGTTCAAAGAATTTCAGAATGAGGTAGAAAATCATCGTGACAAAAAGATTAAGTTTCTGCGGTCTGATCGCGGAGGCGAATATCTTAGTCACGAGTTTGGCCAACATCTGAGTGACCGTGGAATCGTTTCACGGCTTACGCCTCCCGGAACTCCACAAAGAAACGGAGTGTCGGAACGACGTAACTGAACCCTGTTAGACATGGTAAGGTCGATGATGTCTCTTACAGATCTACCGATATCTTTTTGGGGTCACGCACTACTCACTGCCGCTCACACATTAAACAGAGCACCGTCTAAGTCTGTTGAGACGACACCATATGAGTTATGGCTTGGGAAGAAACCCAATTTGTCGCATCTCAAAGTTTGGGGTTGTGAAGCTTATGTAAAACGTTTACAACCGAGCAAACTCGATCCCAGATCAAACAAATGTAACTTTGTAGGTTATCCCAAGGAAACCTTTGGGTATTCCTTCTACCACCCATCCGAGGGCAAAGTGTTTGTCGCAAAAACCGGAATCTTTCTTGAAAAGGAGTTTCTCGCTAAAGAAGTGAGTGGGAGGACAGTACAACTTAATGAGATTAGTGAATCTTCGGCAACCGTTGATATGGCTAAGGAACCGGAAGTAATTCCGCAAATTATCCCTACAACCGAGCCGGAAGTTGTCGCATGTGATGCGGAAACTTCAAACAATGTTGTTACTGAACCGCGCAGATCAGGTAGGGCTATCCAGCCACCTGAATGGTTTCATAATGAAATCTTCATTCTTGAAGACGATGAACCTGCGCACTACAAGGAAGCGATGGCGGGGCCTAGCTCAAAGGAATGGCACAAAGCCATGAGATCCGAAATGGAATCCATGTACGAAAACCAAGTTTGGAACTTGGAAGAACTTCCAGATGGCGTAAAACCCATTGGTTGTAAATGGATTTTCAAAAGAAAGACGGACGCGGATGGTAACATTACTATCCACAAAGCTAGACTTGTCGCGAAAGGGTTCACGCAAGTTCTAGGGGTAGACTACGACGAGACTTTCTCGCCCGTAGCTGTGCTAAGGTCTGTTCGGATATTACTTGCTGCTTATTTCGATTATGAAATATGGCAGATGGATGTCAAAACGGCTTTCCTAAATGGAAACCTTGAACAGGATGTATACATGATACAGCCAGAAGGTTTTGTCGATCCTAAGAATGCTGGAAAGGTATGTAAGCTTCAGAAAGCCATTTATGGTCTGAAGCAAGCATCAAGGAGCTGGAACATTCGTTTTGATGAAGTGGTCAAAGAGTTTGGCTTCATCAGGAACGATGAAGAATCTTGTGTGTACAAGAAGTTTAGTGGGAGCGCAAAAGCATTTCTAATCTTGTATGTAGATGACATATTGTTGATTGGAAATGATGTGAAATTTCTTAGCGAAATAAAAGACTCATTGAAGAAGAGTTTTTCAATGAAAGACTTAGGCGAAGCGGCATATGTATTGGGCATCAGAATCTATAGAGATAGATCAAGATGCCTGATAGCGCTTAGCCAAAGCACGTACATTGACAAGGTGTTGAAAAGGTTCAACATGGAGAACTCCAAGAAAGGCCTACTCCCCATGTCACCTGGCACAGTGCTGTGCAAGAATCAGTGTCCTCGGACCCTCGATGAGCGAGTACAAATGAATGATATTCCATATGCTTCGGCAGTTGGTTCTATTATGTATGCCATGCTATGTACAAGACCGGATGTTTCCTATGCGCTAAGTGTTAGCAGCCGGTACCAAGGTGATCCAGGATTGGAACACTGGGCCGCAGTTAAGGGTATTCTTAAGTACCTCAGAAGGACCAAGGATTTACTCCTTGTGTATGGAGGTGATGAAGAGCTCATTGTAAGTTGTTACACTGATGCAGGCTTCATGACTGACCCAGATGACTTCAAATCTCAATCAGGCTATGTTTTCATATTGAACGGCGGCGCAGTTGATTGGAAAAGTTCCAAACAAAAGACTGTGGCGGATTCTACGACGGAGGCGGAATATGTTGCTGCTTCAGAAGCCTCCAAGCAAGCTGTCGGTATCAAGCAATTCCTTGAAGACCTTGGTGTGGTTCCAAGTGCTCTGGACCCGGTGGAGATCTATTGTGATAATAGTGGCACCGTGGCTCAGGCAAGGGAGCCATGTTCGCACCATAAGACAATGCATATTCAACGCAAATTTAAACTCATTCGACATCATGTCGAAGAAGGTTTAGTGAAAGTACGCAAAGTTCACACGGATCTGAATGTGTCAGACCCGATGACGAAGCCTCTACCACGAGCAAAGCATGAGCAACACCGGATAGCCATTGGTGTTAGGGAAGCCATGTAACTGGATTATGACTCTAGTGCAAGTGGGAGACTGTAGGAGATATGCCCTAGAGGCAGTAATATAAGTTACTTTTGTATCTCAGAGTTTGTAATGAATGTTTATGTTCCATGCTATAACTGCAATGATTCTCGAGTCTACAAATTAAACGAGGCTTGGAGGGAAACTCATGTGCACGTGTGGTATAATAAACGGTAAATTGTATTCCTAGTCTTGCCTCTAAGACTGGCTCAAGTATTGCATGATGATCCTGTTTTCCTGATCATGGGCATGGCTATGCCGGCAATTTTGAGGGCACGATGTTGGTAGAACACTTGTGTTGAATCGATCCGTATTGATGTTATGCTATGAGATACATTCGTCATCAGTTAATGGTTAATAACACAGAGAAGTTAATGTTTGCATAATTCCTTAGACCATGAGAGTATCGAGTTTCTTCATGCTTGCTTCATGAACTTTGGGGTTTGTTAAACGTCATCCGTAAATGGGTGGCTATTACGGCGGCTTACGGGTTCATGGAAAAGTATGTCAAGTAACTTAATAGCTCAAGATTGGGATTTGCTCCTCCGACGATGGAGAGATATCTCTGGGCCCTCTCGTTGTTACGGTATCCATCATCGTCTGGCCAGACACTTTGTGATTTGATCACGGGGATGCCGGAACACGGGAACGAGAAAAGAGAACAATACCGGTAACGAGGTAACTGGCATAGTGGACAAGGTGTTGATCCACGGGGATGCCAACATGTCTCACCTCGGGTATTTGTAACATATCGCGAAGCAACAGGAATAGCACACGGCAACTGGAGGTTCACTCCAATATTCATTCGTGTGGGTATAGGGGTCAATATGGGTGTCCACGGCTCCGATGTTGATCATTGATTGGAAGGGGTTCCGGGTCATGTCTATACTTCACCGAACCTATAGGGTCACACGCTTAAGGGTCATCTATCTGCTGAATACTAGACAAGGAGTCCGAGAGAAAGTCACTGAAAGAGTTTCGGAGACGGCGGAAAAGTTCCGGAGAGAACACCGGAAAAGTTTCGGTAAAACTGAAAAGTTGTTTCGGATAAAACCATTGATCCCAAAAGGTTTCGGCAAGCACCGAAAATGTTTTGGAGGTTGCCAGATTGGTCTGGTAATTTCTGGAATTTTTTCAGAGAAAAAACCGAAAAAGGTTTTCGGAGCTGCCGGAATTGTTTACCGGGTAAACGAAGATGGTTTTAAATTAAACCACCATACCGGAAATGTTCCGGAGCGAGTCCAGATAATTTTAGAGGGTGCCAAAAATGTTCTGGGACCTTCCGGAATTTTTCAGAAGAAATAGTTTCGGAAAACATCTTGTCCCAGCGAGAGGGGACAAGATCCCACGGATCGTGGGGGCTGTTTTTGGGCTGGTTTTGGGGGCGCCCCCTTTAGGGGACAGCCCCCTTGTGGCTGGACAAAGTGTTGGGGGGGCCCCCCATGGTGGGGGGCAGCCCCCACAAATGGTGGAGAGTGTTGGGAGGAAGGTGGGGCCCCATGGGGGAACACCATGGACAAGGGAACATGTTTTCTCCATGTTTGGTGGGAACATGTTTTCCTTGTTTGGTGGGTGCATGTTTAGTGGGCCGAATTTCAGCCCCCCCCCCTCACCCCTTCCACCACTATATAAGGAGGTGGAGAGGAGCTCTCCATCCTCACTCCAACTCTCTCACACAAGCCATGCATGATCTGGCATTCTCTCTCCCTCCCAGCGAAATAGTTTCGTAGAGCCGAAAGGCTGTCTGGGTTCCGGCAGGAACTAGTTCTGGACGGCGAAGCCCTGCCGGATAGATGACACCGTATGTGTGCAACCCCGTAGAGAGGTCGTAGTTTCGATCTTTTGCCCGAGGGGCTGTTCGTGTGTCCTCCCGAAGGGCTGTCCGAGTCTCCGTTCGAGTTTCGAGGGTCCTCCCGAAGGGCTGTCCGCGACATCGTCCGGGGGACTGTCCGACCGCCTTCCGAAGGGCTGTCCGACGAGGGAGTACATCCTCGCGGTTGTGAGGTTGTAAAATCCTAGCTACGGGGATCTGCACCAACGATCTCCACCGACTCTTCTTCCGCTGCGCTACGAGTCGGTACGGATCAGATCAAACCTTGTATGCAATCTCCATAGTGATCCTGGGCGTGCTCGCTATACCGAATTTTTTTGTTTTCTGTCGCGTTCCCCAACATACTCCACTATGGGTGAGCCACTCTTCGGCACATCTTCACAAGTCCATTGTCACCACAATGGACGGCAAGCTTCAAGCATGATCTCTCCGTGATGCTTCACTTGAACTTGCACACCGCAACCTTGATGACGACCACCACTTGATGTCATCCTCCATGGGTTGTATGAAATCTTCCTCTTGACGCAAACCCGTGGAAATATACCTAACCCCACAACGAACTCTCACGTAGACCATGGGTTAGTACACAAAGCGCAATGGACAATGATTACCATACCATGGGATCACTTGATCCCACTTGGTACATCTTCTACGCTTTGTGTGTTGATCAATTTGAATCATTCTTTGCCTTAATCTTGATCAACCTTGTGTCTTCTCTTCTATCTTCACAAAGATGATGTCTTGAAGGTAAACATGAATGTTCACACAATCTTCTTCTTCAAGACATGCTTGCAATGAGATCAACTTATCACATGACCAATCTTTGGATAAACCTTGAATACCACCTTGGTCACTATATAAACTCCTTGAAACCAACAGATGGACTTCAAGAAGTACCTACGGACAAATCCTTCGAATATAACTCAAGGCAACCATTAGTCCATAGGGATTGTCATCAATTACCAAAACCAAACATGGGGGCACCGCATGTTCTTTCAATCTCCCCCATTTTGGTAATTGATGACAAACACTTTCAAGAGAGTTTATATAAGGAATTGACCACAACCATGCAAAGCAACAACACATAATGCATGAGCATGATATGCAAATGCTTAGGAACAAAACCAAAGCATGAAACCAAAGAGCCACAAAGATTCTCTAAACTTCTCCAAACAATTCCCTCTAAACTCTCTTGAAACTTCTCCCCCATTGGCATCGATTGCCAAAATGGGCGAAATGCTTAGAAAGCCAATATAATATGTGTTCCTCCATAAAGTGTGTATTTCTCAAAATATGAGTGCAATGAAATACACATATCCAATGATAAGTAGTTGGAGGAAAACAAACTATATTGAGGATCCAAAGATTGCAAAAAGGATCGTATGGCACAAAGACATACAAAAGAGAAGCAAGCAATCAAAAGATACCAATTGGACCAAACAATCACATGATCCAACGAGCCACATTAATAAAAGATATTATGATATGGGCAAAAGAGTGTCCTAAAGAAACTATAGAAGCTCCCCATGATTTGCACACTATTAAGAATTTTTGTATTTGAATACAAGTGCACAAAATAGGATCATGACTCCCCCAAAATCAATATAAACACACAACAAGTGCAAGCAAGTAGATAAGACAATAAGAATATCACTTGCACCAAACATATGGTTGAGCAACATGTAAAAGAGGCAATTTAAGAATAGGCTAAACCAAAATGATGTGTGTGAGTCATGGCAAAGCTCTTGAGAAGACTAATATAAGAATGAGCATTAAGCATCAACATAGTCTTGATGAAATGAGACACAAAGTGCAAGACATATCCTTCCCACACACAAACCACTAGAAAATGGGTTCACAAGCTTACTAATAATAAAATTAAAAACCAAAGCTTGTGACGACCCATGGTGAAGATAGGAAATAATAGCCTTGTCAATAGGAGGGTTACCAATCGAAATGGCAAAACCCTCATGAAGACAAGCATGAGAAAAATAATCTTCACCACCAAAGAGTGCATCAAGATGCAAGGATATAAGATCCGCACTGAAGACAAATTCTTTCACGAAACCACCAAGGAAATAAAAGGAAATGCAACGGTGGACGTGAAAGAAAAGAGGATATCAACTAGAGATGTAACTTCTCTCATGTGTATAAGATTCTAGGTAGAGGACAATCATGATGATATATCCACAAAGAATTATGTACATACGAAATAGTTACAAGAAGGAAGGAACAAGATATCCAAAAGGAAGTCATAAATATACCAATAAGATCTTTGCTTGAAAGCATAGCACATGGCCTAATATTTTCTTATTGTACATAAATGAACTCCCATCATACGAACATCAAAGACATCACAACTAGCAACAAGAGATCATCGTTGGATGCTTTGAGAAAGGAAACAAGTACCACAAGAATGAATCAAGAGCTTCATGCCATGATGCAACCTACAAAGGTTGAATGCAATTAATGTATGCATGAAGTAGATACTTGTTACCGAGATAGCATTGGATTGATGTAGTAGATAATGTTTCATCGATCATCCTAGCAAGGCTCCAATAAGCACATGGTGTCAACACCTTCCTTGTAAGTGAGCCGAGCATCCAATGCATCTCCAATTGTTCCTAGAACAAGAACACAAACAAAGTGGTACCCAAACTCATTGGGACCAAAGAGTTAGTGGACCAACAATACATAGGACAAACTCCACATAACTATGTGCATATAGATATGAAATTGAATTTCATGCACACTTTAGCCAATTTGTGACATAGTGGAGTTTCCCCTATATATTGGGTCAAAGAAAGAGAACATGCCAACGAAAGTACATGTAGTAAATATGCATGCTCAAAGCTTTCAAGAATCAAATCAACACACAGTTGATAAGATACCAAAAGATAAGGTATCAAGTGAAAATAAGATACCAAACGAAAAATTATCACTTGACCGATACCAACTAAAAGATACATCAAGGAATGAGATATCCATTGACACATGCCAAATAGAAGGAAACAAGATACCAATTGAAGGAAAACAAGAGGTATCAAGTTCCCAAAAGAGAGCTAGGTTTCAAACAAACCAAACCCTCCGCAAATTTTCATGATGGCACAAGGCGCCATAGAGAAAAGGCTTGCCTCCCACCAACACACACTTGATGAAGATCAAAATATTTTATGATAAACACATAAAGAGAGTGTTCTAAAGAAAATAGGATAGCTCCCCCAAGAGATGTGCATTATATAGAATTTGCATTTGAATACAAAATGCACACGATGGGATCATCACTTTCCCTATATCTATAGAAACACTAGACATGCTCAAAAAGATCCACAAGAGGCAAGGAAGACAAACGATAAACAAAAACCTATGTAAAGATGATTAGCAATTTCTACCACTTAAAAGGAATACCAATTGTCAAAGGACAAGAAGTATTTGGAAATAATTCCCATTGGTAGATTGCAAATAGATCCAACATCATCTTTACTCCTAAATCACAAGCAAATGACACTTGTAGAGATAGCATGCCACCTAGGAACAAGATAAATTATAATATCAAATCTAAGTGGCAATATCTTAAATGTACACATTCTCTGGGCTTGTAATATGCACATAGCATATTACTCCCTCATAATGTGGTAACCCAACGTTAATAACAAGTGGAAAATGAAATCCAATCAAGAGATGATAAATGGACCATTTAGAATTTTAATTTCTCATGAGAAGACATACCACATAGAAGCTAGATAATCTTGTAATATCAATACTAAATGGTATTCCTCATGTACACACATTTTTAGGGTCGTGAAGTGCACAAAGCACATCACTCCCACAAAATGGGATAATCCATTAATCTCTCAAAAGAGCCAACTAAGATTCAAACTAGATGCAAAAGGCTCAACACAAGTCTCACACATACATGATGTGCAACCCACCATACATACTTGATTACTCAAGAAAAATAAGTAGGAAGAACAACATATATAAATACATGCAAGGTACAAAACCACAACATGCAAAGGGGCAAGTAATTAACAATGTAAACAATTTAAGTACAAGTTACCGTAAGGAGGCACATTGGATATAAGATAGAAACTTGATAATCCAAATGACTTGGCTTGAGATAATATGAATGATGAAGATCCCTTAATTCTTCATGATGTAGCCAAGTCACCAATGCCCTCCAACACCACCTATTGATCAAGATTGAGCTTGTTGGTCCCCAACCAAGTTGGGTCCTAAGAGGTTAGTCACAATAGGTTTGGCTACCCAAATGGTTCTTTTCTTGACACCACATTGAGTACCAACAAACTTGGCAAACACATTGCCAACCTTATCCTTCCCAAGAGAATATATACCATCGATAATAATTGGGTTGGATAAGATACCATTCGTGCATGAAGAAGCAAAGTGACCCTTCTCACGACATAAGTAGCAACATTTACCCTTTACTTTCTTCTCAATTGATTTCTCAACTTGAGGAGCGTTGACTTGGGTCTTCTTGGGAAGTGGTCTTTCTTCAACTTGACGTTGAGCATGAGATTGTGGTTGCTTCCCTTGTTGCTTGTCGCTATGGGGCTTCTTCTTCAATGGGCAAGATCTAACATGGTGCCCTTCTATTTTGCACTTGAAGCAAATAATCTTGGCCAAAATCTTGACTTGTTCTTGGCCCTTCTTCTTGTAGCTTTTGGACTTCTTCTTATTATTGGAGTTGAATCCAAGTCCACCCTTGTCATTTGAGGATTTTTGCACACTCATGATATTGTTGAGTATGGACTTCCCTTCATGACTCTTTTCCAAGTCTTTCTTCAAAGAAGTGACTTGGGCCTTGAGCTCTTTGATTTCCTCTACATGGTTAGTATCAACACAAGTACTAGAGGAAGTAAAAGCTTCATCGTTAGAGCAACAAGGCAATGAAAGTAATTCATCACAAGATGTAGCAACATTATGAGTAGATGAACTACGAGGACTAGCACATGGCAATAAAGCATTTCTACTAGATGTAGTGCTAATGTCCACATGAGGCTCACTAGATGTTACCTTAGTAGTACTAGCCTCATGAGCTATTTTTAGCACATTATGCAATACTAGAAGATCACCATGAGAGCTAGAAAGCTTTTCATGACTTTCTTCCAATATCCCATAATTGCTAGATAGCAACTCAAGTTGAGCCCTTAGCTCAACATTCTCCTTCAAAATGGATGCTTCACAAGGAATAGAGTTAGTAGCAAAAGCATCATTATTAACAACAATAGGAGAAGGCAACTTAGCAAAAGCTCTTTAGCATATGAAGCTTCAAGTTGAGCATGAGACTCGGTGAGTTCAAAAAGCGAACTCTTAATGACCCTTGAGCCATTTTCGAGGTGCTCAAAGTCCTCAAGGAGTTTAGCATGTGCAACTGCAAGCTTATCATTTTTAGTTCTAAAATCATTAGCCACCTCGAGAGCTCTATCATGGGATTCCTTTAATCTAGATAATTCTAGAGCAAAGGTCTCCTCAAGAGATTCCTTGGTGGTTTGTTCATTTTCAAGAGCTTGAGATAGCTCCGCGATCTCATTAGCATAATCACGCTCATGACCTTCCATTTTATCAATGGTGGCCTCATGCTCCTCGAGATGAGCTTATAACTCCTCAATATATTTCTTGCCCTCAATTGCAATAGACATGATTTCCATGAAGTTGGAACGAGCAATTTTATTCTTATGAAGAGCTTTAAAAACCATTTCTCCCTTAATTTTTAAGGAAGCAATATTATCACTCTCTTCATCATCATCAACATCATCATCATGGGATATATTGGGATTCAAAGTAGGAGATACCTTTGAAGCCTTAGCCATAAGGCAAAAGTGAGAAATAATAGATGATGATGTAGGATCCCTTGACGCACCATTCAAGACCACATCTTGTTCCATGGAGTGTTGGGTTTCCTCTACATTGTTAGCACAACAACTCGAGGAAAGCAATGCATTTTTATCATGATAACAAGACA
The DNA here is from genome assembly GCA_039707655.1 of Elymus sibiricus. NCBI lineage: Eukaryota > Viridiplantae > Streptophyta > Magnoliopsida > Poales > Poaceae > Elymus > Elymus sibiricus. The sequence continues at coordinate 470,699,816 of CM077669.1, forward strand.
TGGCAAGCATATCATCATGAGATTTAGTCAAGCAATTTCTACATGATATGCAAGGACTATCAACACAAGCATGTGAAACATTAAGAGTGCTCGAAGTGTTAAAGTCCAAAGATGAAGCATAGCAATAAGATAGCGATGAAGGATCATCAACAATTATCCCACTATCAACATTACAATGATCACCACTACTCACCATATCATTACCTTGTGGCAATCCACATGTAGGTGAAGTAGACAAAGTTGAGAAGGCAATACGACCGGAGGTGGAGGGAGAACAATCATCCCTACAAATCTTGGACACACCATATTTATCTTGAAGCTTTGTCGACAACTCATGAGCATCCCAGAATGGCATGAGTTGAAATATAACTACATTGCTCAAAGCATCGAAAAGCACATTAGAAGCCTGAGCATTGAGATAAGAGTTTTTCTCATCCTCTAAAGATATGTGTTGAGAATCCTTTGGAGGAGAAAAACCCATATCTACAATTCGCTCCAAATTTGGGTCCATGACCCTAAAGAGATTAAGCATGCAAATTACCCAAACATCAAAATTTGTGCCCTCGAAACTAAGAGTGTCAGAGAATCCTAATCCCCTAGTCGACATCCTTACTCTCTAGGTGGTTAAACCTAATAATGAGAGACCTAGCTCTGATACCAATTGAAAGGACGTGGATGTCGCCTAGAGGGGGGTGAATAGGCGCTTTAAAATAATTACGGTTTAGGCTTGAACAAATGCGGAATAAAACTAACGTTTAATAAGTCAAGCACAAAACCTAAAACAACTAGGCTCACCTATGTGCACCAACAACTTATGCTAAGCAAGATAGACAACTAAGTGATAGCAAGATATATAACAAGAAACAATATGGCTATCACAAAGTAAAGTGCATAAGTAAATGGCTCGGGTAAGAGATAACCGAGGCACGCGGAGACGACGATGTATCCCGAAGTTCACACCCTTGCGGATGCTAATCTCCGTTCGGAGCGGCGTGGAGGCACAATGCTCCCCAAGAAGATACTAGGGCCACCGTAATCTCCTCACGCCCTCGCACAATGCAAGATGCCGTGATTCCACTAAGGGACCCTTGAGGGCGGTCACCGAACCCGTACAAACAAGGTTGGGGCAAACTCCACAACTTAATTGGATGCTCCCAACAACACCACGAAGCTTCACCACAATGGATTGTGGCTCCGAGGTGACATCAAATGCTCGGGGCAATCTCCACAACCTAATTGGAGACCCCGAAGCTTGCCCGGAGCTTTGCACCACAATGATTGAGCTCCGAGGCACCACCAACCGTCTAGGGCGCCAAAGCACCCAAGAGGAACAAGCCCAAGGGTGCTCAAACACCCAAGAGTAATAAGCTTCTCAACTTCTCACTTCCACGTATCACCGTGGAGAACTCAAACCTATGCACCAAATGCAATGGCAAGGGCACACGGAGTGCCCAAGTCCTTCTCTCCCAAATCCCACCAAAGCAACTAATGCTAGGGAGGAAAATGAGAGGAAGAACGAAGAAGAACACGAAGAACTCCAAGATCTAGATCCAAGGGGTTCCCCTCACTTAGAGGAGAAAGTGATTGGTGGAAATGTGGATCTAGATCTCCTCTCTCTTTTCGCTCAAGAACTAGCAAGAATCATTGGAGGGATTGAGAGTTAGCAAGCTCGAAGAAGGTCAACAATGGGGGAAGAACACGAGCTAAAGAGATAAGGTTCAAAGGGGAAGAAGACCCCCTTTTATAGGTGGGAAAAAATCCAACCGTTATGCTCACAGCCCGCACAGAGCGGTACTACCGCTCATGGGAGCGGTACTACCGCTAGGGCGGTGGAAGCCCTTTGAAAAACAACAGCGAGGAGGCAAAAGGCCAGTAGAACCGCCGGAGCGGTACTACCGCTCGTCCTCACGGTACTACCGCTAGGGATAGCGGTACTACCGCTAAGGGTAGCGGTACTACTGCTTGCGAGCGGTACTAAAAAAATACATTCGTGCCTACCACCGCTGGACTTAACACGAGATTTTGGTCTGGAGCGGTACTACCGCTCTGGAGCCACGGTAGTACCGCTCTGGAGCGGTAGTAAAAAATTACATCCGCTCTAGCCGCGGTAGTACCGCTGCAGCCTTTTAAGAACACCAAAACTGCCACAACTTCTGCAAACGGACTCCGAATTCAACGAAACCAAGTTTGTTGGAAAGCTAACGACATGGGATAACACAATCATGATAGAAATATCAATAAGAAGCAAATGAGAAAAGGCCCATAAGAAAATGGTGAGAACCCTTCCTCGGATAAGACCGGTAAAACCTCCAACACCGAAAACGCAATAGAAGAAGCATATGAAATCCGTTTTCGATGTACTAGAGCTTGTCATGAAGATAACCACAAGCTCTAAAACCTCAAAAAGAGAAAATACAAATAAGAATCAAGAAAGATGATGCAAGGATGCAATGGTTTGAGCTCTCGACGAACGATACGATCAAGCTACTCACTTGAGAGCCCCCCTTGATAGTACGGCTATCGATCCTATAACCCGGTCTCCAAACTATCACCATGAGACCGGTAAAATAGAAAACCTATCAAGGGCAAACTTTTGCCTTGCACGAAGTCCACTTGAGCTAGATGATGATGATCTTGACTCCCTCAAGTTGGACCACCTTTCGTGATTGCGTTGGCTCGATGAAGGCTAGTTGATTGCTCCCCCATACTCCACTATGGGTGAGCCACTCTTCGGCACATCTTCACAAGTCCATTTTCACCACAATGGACGGCAAGCTTCAAGCATGATCTCTCCGTGATGCTTCACTTGAACTTGCACACCGCAACCTTGATGACGACCACCACTTGATGTCATCCTCCATGGGTTGTATGAAATCTTCCTCTTGACGCAAACCTGTGGAAATATACCTAACCCCACAACGAACTCTCATGTAGACCATGGGTTAGTACACAAAGCGTAATGGACAATGCTTACCATACCATGGGATCACTTGATCCCACTTGGTACATCTTCTACGCTTTGTGTGTTGATCAACTTGAATCATTCCTTGCCTTAATCTTGATCAACCTTGTGTCTTCTCTTCTCTCTTCACAAAGATGATGTCTTGAAGGTAAACATGAATGTTCACACAATCTTCTTCTTCAAGACATGCTTGCAATGAGATCAACTTTTCACATGACCAATCTTTGGATAAACCTTGAATACCACCTTGGTCACCATATAAACTCCTTGAAACCAACAGATGGACTTCAAGAAGTACCTACGGACAAATCCTTCGAATATAACTCAAGGCAACCATTAGTCCATAGGGATTGTCATCAATTACCAAAACCAAACATGGGGGCACCGCATGTTCTTTCAGTGTACCTTACCAACTCTCGTTGTAGTGCCTGGGTATTTGATACCGGTGCGGTTGCTCACATTTGCAACTCAAAACAGGAACTGCGGAATAGACGGAGGCTGGCAAAGGACGAAGTGACGATGCGCGTGGGAAATGGTTCCAAGGTTGATGTGATCGCCGTCGGCACGCTCGCTCTTCGATTACCATCAGGATTAGTGATGAACCTGAATAATTGTTATTCAGTGCCTGCGTTAAGCATGAACATTATATCTGGATCTTGTTTATTGTGAGACGGTTACTCATTTAAATCAGAAAATAATGGTTGTTCTATTTATATGAGTAATATCTTTTATGGTCATGCACCCAATGTGAGGGGTTTATTCTTATTGAATCTCGATAGTGATGATACACATGTTCATAACATTGATGCCAAAAGATGTAGAGTTGATAATGATAGTACCACTTTCTTGTGGCACTGTCGTTTAGGTCATATTGGTGTAAAATGCATGAAGAAACTCCATGCTGATGGACTTTTGGAGTCACTTGATTTTGAATCACTTGACACATGTGAACCATGCCTCATGGGCAAGATGACTAAGACCCCGTTCTCTGGAACAATGGAACGGGCAAGTGACTTGTTGGAAATCATACATACTGATGTGTGCGGTCCGATGAGCATTGAGGCGCGCGGTGGATATCGTTATTTTCTCACCTTCACTGACGACTTAAGTAGATATGGGTATATTTACTTAATGAAACACAAGTCTGAAACGTTTGAAAAGTTCAAGCAATTTCAGAGTGAAGTTGAAAATCATCGTAACAAGAAGATTAAATTCCTACGATCTGATCGAGGAGGAGAATATCTGAGTTATGAGTTTGGCAGTCACTTAAGACAGTGTGGAATTGTTTCACAATTGACACCGCCTGGAACACCACAGCGTAATGGTGTGTCCGAACGTCGTAATCGAACCTTATTGGATATGGTGCGATCTATGATGTCTCTTGCCGATTTGCCACTATCGTTTTGGGGTTATGCATTAGAGACAGCTACATTCACTTTAAATAGGGCACCATCGAAATCCGTTGAGACAACGTCATATGAACTATGGTTTGGCAAGAAGCCAAAGTTGTCGTTTCTTAAAGTTTGGGGATGTGATGCTTATGTCAAAAAGCTTCAGCCTGAAAAGCTGGAACCCAAAGCGGAGAAATGCGTCTTCATAGGATACCCAAAAGAGACAGTTGGGTATACCTTCTATCTCAGATCCGAAGACAAAGTGTTTGTCGCTAAAAACGGAATATTTCTTGAGAAGGAGTTTCTCTCGAAAGAATTGAGTGGGAGGAAGATAGAACTTGATGAGGTTGTTGAACCTTTACTTCAACCAGAGAGTAGCGCAACGCAGAAAGATGTTTATGTAGAGCCTACATCAGTTGAAGAGGAAATTAATGATGATGATCATGAAGCTTCGGATCAAGTTGCTATCGAACCTTTTCGATTATGAAATTTGGCAGATGGATGTCAAAACAGCGTTCCTTAACGGTTTCCTTAAGGAAGAGTTGTATATGATGCAACCAGAAGGATTTGTCGATCCAGAGAATGCTGACAAAGTTTGCAAACTCCAGCGATCCATTTATGGACTGGTGCAAGCATCTCGGAGTTGGAATCTTCGCTTTGATGAGGTGATCAAAGCGTTCGGGTTTATACAAGTTTATGGAGAAGCTTGTATTTACAAGAAAGTGAGTGGGAGCTCTATAGCGTTTCTAATATTATATGTGGATGACATATTGCTGATTGGAAACAATATAGAAATGTTGGAAAGCGTGAAGGAATATTTGAACAAGAGTTTTTCAATGAAGGACCTATGAGAAGCTGCTTTCATATTAGGCATCAAGATCTATAGAGATAGATCGAGACGCTTAATAGGACTTTCACAGAGCACATACCTTGACAAAGTTTTGAAGAAGTTCAAAATGGATCAGTCCAAGAAGGGGTTCTTGCCTGTGTTGCAAGGTGTGAAGTTGAGTAAGACTCAATGCCCAGTAACTGCAGAAGATAGAGAAAAGATGAGTGTCGTCCCCTATGCTTCAGCCATAGGCTCTATCATGTATGCAATGTTGTGCACAAGACCCGATGTCAGCCTTGCCATAAGTATGGCCGGAAGGTTTCAAAGTGATCCAGGAATGGAACACTGGACGGCGGTCAAGAATATCCTGAAGTACCTGAAAAGGACTAAGGACATGTTTCTCGTTTATGGAGGTGATCAAGAGCTCGTCGTAAAGGGTTACGTCGATGCAAGCTTTGACACTGATCCGGATGACTCCAAGTCTCAAACCGGATACATATTTATTCTTAATGGGGGTGCGGTAAGCTGGTGCAGTTCCAAGCAAAGCGTGGTAGCTGATTCTACATGCGAAGCGGAGTACATCGCTGCCTCGGAGGTGGCGAAGGAAGGTGTCTGGATGAAGGAGTTTATGACAGATCTTGGAGTAGTGCCTAGTGCACTGAACCCAATGACTCTGTTCTGTGACAACACTAGTGCCATTGCTCTAGATAAGGAACCAAGGTTTCACAAGAGGACCAGACACATAAAGCGACGTTTCAATTCCATCCGCGATTACATCAAGGAGGACAACATAAATATTTGCAAAGTGCACACGGATCTGAATGTTGCAGATCCGATGACTAAACCTCTTCCAAGGGCTAAACATGATCAACACTAGAACTGTATGGGTGTTAGATTCATTACAATGTAAATCACATAGTGATGTGAGCTAGATTATTGACTCTAGTGCAAGTGGGAGACTGTTGGAAATATTCCCTAGAGGCAATAATAAAAGTAGTTATTATTATATTTCCTTGTTCATGATAATCGTTTATTATCCATGCTATAATTGTATTAATTGGAAACACTGATACATGTGTGGATACATAGACAACACGGTGTCCCTAGTATGCCTCTAGTAGACTAGCTTGTTGATCAAAGATGGTCAAGGTTTCCTAGCCATAGACATGAGATGTCATTTGATAACGGGATCACATCATTAGGAGAATGATGTGATGGACAAGACCCAAACTATGAACGTAGCATATGATCGTGTCAGTTTATTGCTATTGTTTTCTGCATGTCAAGTATCTGTTCCTATGACCATGAGATCATGCAACTCACTGACACCGGAGGAATACCTTGTGTGTATCAAATGTCACAACGTAACTGCGTGACTATAAAGATGCTCTACAGGTATCTCCGAAGGTGTCTGTTGAGTTGGCATGGATCGAGACTGGGATTTGTTACTCCGTGTGACGGAGAGGTATCTCAGGGCCCACTCGGTAATACAACATCACAACAAGCCTTGCAAGCAATGTGACTAAAGTATTAGCCATGGGATCTTGTATTACGGAACGAGTAAAGAGACTTGCCGGTAACGAGATTGAACTAGGTATAGAGATACCGACGATCGAATCTCGGGCAAGTAACATACCGAAGAACAAAGGGAACAGCATACGGGATTAACTGAATCCTTGACATAAAGGTTCAACCGATAAAGATCTTCGTAGAATATGTAGGAACCAATATGGGCATCCAGGTCGTAGAGGTGTCTCGGCCATGTCTACATAGTTCTCGAACCCGCAGGGTCTGCACACTTAAGGTTCGGTGACGTTTCGGTAGTATAGAGTTATGTATGGCGGTGACCGAAGGTTGTTCGGAGTCCCGGATGAGATCCCGGACATCACGAGGAGCTCCGGAATGGTCCGGAGGTAAAGATTGATATATAGGAAAGTGGTGTTTGAACTCCGGAAAAGTTTCGGGCATTTCCGGCAGTATACCGGGAGTGACGAATGGGTTCCGGGGGTCCACCAAGTGGGCCCACCACACCCCAAGTGGGTCACATGGGCCTGAGGATGGAGCACCAGCCCCTGGTGGGCTGGGCAGCCGGCCCAAGAAGGCCTATGCGGCTGGACTTGTGGGAAAGGGAAAGTCCAAGTGGGGAAGGGAGGGAAGTCCTACTAGGAGTGGGATTGGAGGTGGACTCCTCCACCTCCACCTTCTTCAGCCGACTCCTAGGAGGCTTCCTAGGTCGGCCAGCCCCTCCCCTCCCTCCTTTATATACTAGAGGGAGAGAGGGCAGCAGCACAAGAAACCCTAGCCACGGTGCAGCCCTCTCTCCCCAATAGATCAAATCCTCTAGTTTTCAGCAGCGCTTAGGCGAAGCCCTGCTGGAATAGTTCCACCACCACCGCCGCCGTGCCGTCACACTGCCGGAGAACTCATCTACCTCTCTGCTTCGTCTTGCTGGATCAAGAAGGCGAAGATCGTCATCGAGCTGTACGTGTGCTGAACGCGGAGGTGCCGGCTGTTCGGCACTAGATCGTGATTGGATCGCGGGACGCTCGGCGATTTGGATCGCGAAGACGTTCGACTACATCAACAGCGTTTCTTAACGCTTCCTGCTTAGCGATCTACAAGGGTATGTAGATCCACTCTCCCTCTCATAGATGCTCATCACCATGGATAGATCTTGCGTGTGCGTAGGAAATTTTTTGTTTCCCATGCAACGTTCCCCAACAGGTAGTGCCGCCGGAGCGGTACTACCGCTACTGTCAGCGGTACTACCGCTGGCGCTATAGGAGGGGCAGATACAAGCAGTAGTAGGGGGGTAGCGGTACTACCGCTTGTTACTACCGCCGCTACTACCGTTCTGGTGGCGCGGCACCCCGGACATGTCCGGTGCCCGCGCTAGGTGCCAAAACCACCCAGCGGTACTACCGCTCCATAGAAGCAGTACTACCGCCTGGGTGCGGAAAATTGTTCTGAGAAAGAAACTGCCATAACTTTCGCATACGAGCTCTGAATTGAGCAAACTCAAGTTTGTTGGATAGAGGAGGACAAGAGCTATCCAACAACAAAGAGGCAGTATAAAAATGCCAATGATATAAAGATGTGAAATCTCTATCAATGAAGAATCGGCAAAAACTCCAACATCGAAAACATCATAGAAGGTGCATATGGACTTCGTTTTCGATGAACTCAAGCTTGTCATGAAGATGACCATAAGCTCGAAAAATCACAAAGAGAAACACCAAACAAGAACCAAGAAAGACGATGCAAGGATGCAAATGGTTTGAGCTCTCAACGAACGATACGATCAAGCTACTCACTTGAGAGCCCCCCTTGATAGTACGGCAATCGATCCTATAACCCGGTCTCCCAACTACCACCATGAGATGGGTAAAATAGAAAACCTATCAAGGGCAAACCTATACCTTGCACATAGTTCACTTGAGCTAGATGATGATGATCTTGACTTCCTCAAGATGGACCATCTTTCTTGATTGCGTTGGCTCGATGAAGACTAGTTGATTGCTCCCCCATACTCCACTATGGGTGAGCCACTCTTCGGCACATCTTCACAAGTCCATTGTCACCATAATGGACGGCAAGCTTCAATCATGATCTTTTTGTGATGCTCCACTTGAACTTGCACAACGCAATCTTGATGATGATCACCACTTGATGTCATCCTCCATGGGTTGTATGAGATCTTCCTCTTGACACAAGCCCATGGAAACATACCTAAGAGCATCTCCAACCGACGCGCGCAGGCGCGGTGCGCTTACAAAAATTTACAGCGCGCGCAACGGCCGTTTTTGCGCCCGAGTAGGCAGTTGCTTCACCAGGCGCTGCAAATTTTTACCGCGCCAGCGTGCCACTTCAGCAGGCGCTGTAAAATCGAGCGCGCGCGCCCAGCCGGTGCAGAAACAACACATACAAGATGATCTCAAACATCCAAAATATGCAAAGTTCGCACAAATAAGATGAACACAAGCAAGTTCATGACAAACAAGTTCACACAAATGAATTAAACATGAACAATCATTCCTCATCTTCTTCCTCCTCATTGGCCTCTTCCAATTTGTCTGTTTCTTCTTCCGATTCTTCATCCTCTTGTTTGTCCTCTCCTTCATTGGAAAGTCGGACGGTGTTTGCACTATCAACAAAGGCATCATGTGAAGGCATGTGAGGCACACCGGAAGCTCCCATGTCACCCATGCCTCTCGTAGGTGCTCCCATGCCTCCCATGAGAGACGCAAAACTCATGTCTCTCATGGGAGCACCCATGGAATCTCCCATGCCTCTGATGCCACCCATGGTAGCTCCAAAGCCTCCCATGGAAGCTCCCATGCCTCCCATGAAATCTCTCATGCCTCCCATGGAAGCTCTCATGCCACCCATGGGTGCCCCCATGCCTCCCATGGGTGCTCCCATGCCTCCCATGAAAATCATTCTTTTTTGCATCAAGATTTGATCACGGCGAAGGTTGATGTACTCCTTTTGCCTCTCATCGAAGTTGGATGTGTCCATGAAGAACAAGTACTTCTCCCATTCCAATAATCTTGCTTGCTCCTCCATGGCCAATTTTTTCTCCTCCAATGCCACTTTCCTCTCCTCGTCCGCCACCCTCCTCTCCTCGGCCGCCGACTCTTGGCTCCTTGCCACCCTCCTCTCCTCGTTTGCTTCCTTTCTTGGCTTCACAACAGCCTCCATAGCACTCTTTATCTCTTCATCTCCTCCCTTCTTCTTCTTCTTCTTCTTCTTCTTCTTCTTATCTTTTCCTAGTTTCTCTCCTTGTGGTCTTTTTGGCTTCGAGTAGGCAACCGAGTTCGGTGTAGGGCTCCTCTTGCCGCCATCACTCGATGCCTCATTGTCATCATCATCCAAATCAATAGTTGCATTATTCTTGTCTTCACGGTTTTTCTATTTCTCTTGATCCTTCAACACCTCGTAGCAATGGGGCAACACAAATGCTCTCCCATTCTTCACCTTGCCTTTCTTGGTCTTCTTCTCTTCTCCTCGAAACAAGTTTTGTGCAATGTTGAGCTACAAACAAAAGAATAAGTTTGTAACACCCCTAGCTAACAGCTACAGTAACCCCTCTCATTAAGCAACAGTAACCTCTGTGGTTAAGCTACAGCAACCTCTTTTGCTTAAGCCAAGTTATTTTGCTAAACAATGTTTGATCATTTTGGAATCAAACAGTAACCTCTGTGGTTAAGCTACAGTAACCTCTTTTGCTTAAGCCAAGTTATTTTGCTAAACAATGTTTGATCATTTTGGACTCATATCTCTTTTCAAATTTCTTTTGAAATTCAAAATTCAATTGATAAGTGGTTTAAATATTTTGGAAAACAAGAAAACAAAAATCATGATTGGGTTACAAATATTCACCTGGTATTTATAAAATATCAACCAACACTTTATAAAGTATTTAAGTGCCTCTATAACAATTTAACAGAGAACAAATCAATTAAATAAATGCCTTTTGAATTATAAAAAAATTCCAAACTTTTTCAATCGGTCCTCAAACTTTTTGAGGCAGTGTATAAAAATGCAATAGGATTAATGGACCCAATGCCTTATTTTACAAAAGTTCTTTTGCTTATGAAATTTAAAGCAAACAGGAATTACTTAAATGCTACAACAGAAAATTCTTTTAAAAAAAGGGAAAGCCCCCCCTGTTACCTGAGCCTTGGCCCACGGCACCAAGCCCAGCCCATCTTTCTTTTTCTTCAACCTCCTGTAAAGAGACCGTGCGTGTCCTCCATCCATAGCGCCATGGCCATGGATGGCCTCCACGTCGATCCCCTCAGCCTATAACTGCGCCAACGCAAACCCTAGCCGGCTCTCGACCGATTCCCCCCTTTCCCCATCGAGCCCCCTCCCAATATGCTCGATTTTGAGCTCGGAGCTCGTGCGGTGACCGCGCTTGTCGTCGTTGCTGCGGCCTTCGTGATCCCCGGCGCCTGAGGATCAGTCCAGGAGGACCGGCACCGACGACTTCTTCTTCCCCCCAGCACCGAACCAAGCCGGGGCGCACCGGAAGCTCTCCACCGCCCCTTCTTTTCGCCATGGCCGCCGCATCTCGCCGTTGATGTCGTCGCTCCGGTCCGTCCCTACCGCAACCGAGCTGTCCACGAGCTCCGGGATGAGCTTCTCCCCTGATTCCCCCTTTTACCCCTTCGATTTGTACGCCGTAGGCCGCCGTCACCGTCGTACCCGAAACAACCCCCCCCCCCTGTACGCGTACGTGTGTGCGCGCGGCTGCTGCTCCTGCGCTGTTGCTGCTGCTGTTGTACACACGCGCCCGCGCGTGGCCTCGCCGCGGCTTGCTGCTGCTGTGTAGCCTCCGCTGCTGCCAGGGGCGGAGCTACAGTGTTGGGCCGGGGTCAATTGACCCCGATGACCTCGGCCAGACCCAGTTATATATATACAGCCCATAAGGTAAAATGATGCAGTGAATTGTTTTTGACCCCAGTCACAAAAGGCCCAGCTCATAGCAGCCCAATACTGATGCACGTAGGCCCATTGCCACTTTGTAGTTCGCATCCAACTGCACACTTCCTGATCGATCTCCTTCCAAATAATTTCCCGATCGATCTAAAAAATACTACCTCCGTCCCAAAATTCTTGTCTAAGATTTGTCTAGAAACGGATGTATCTAACACTAAAACATGACTAGATACATCCATATTTAGACAAATCTAAGACAAGGAGTACTAGATCGGAGTTACGCACTCCTGCAGTACTTTTGGGTCGGCAGGAGCACGCAGGCCCAGTCGACCCTTCCAATTGATTTCGCTTAGACAAAAAAACTACCGATCGATCTTAGATCTCTTTCGCTCATTCTCAAGCGTGCGCCGGACGGTCCCTGTGTTCGCCAGAAACGCCGCCGCCGCCGTTCCTAATCTCCAGTCCTCTGGCCTCTACTCCAAAAAAATAAGATTTGTTTCACAGATTTGATCCGTAAGAGGTACTAAAGCCATATTCTTCATCTAATCCCTACTGTCCTATTATATTAGGGTTTGTTTTGACGTGTTGATTTTTTTAATAACTGCTTGAAGGTTGTGTGGTAATCTAATCAGGGGGATTGCAATTTGGATTAGGCCTCAACTCACATAATGTCAGATAAGCTAGTAAGAAAGATTTATAATCTCTTTGTACTGTATTTTTTTATGTTAGTACTCCCTCTGTAAACTAATATAAGAGCGTTTAGATTACTAAAATAGTGATCTAAACGCTCTTATATTACTTTACGGAGGGAGTACTATTTAACTCTGATTTGTTATTTGCTTATTTTAAATTCCAGGTAGTAATTGTATACTGGAGCGTTTTTTGAATTTGAAAAGAAAATCACCACCACTGTCAAGCAATGACTTTGATCATGACGAAGATCCATCAAATGTTAGACGTGCTATACGCCCCTGTCCTTTGCCGGCGACTTCAACTCCAAGCATGATAAGATGTGATAGATTATTTTTTGAAAATGAAAGAATGTAAAGGTCAAGAAAAATAGAGGTAACTACTTTTGTAATTGGAGCTTATTTTTTTATGATACATTGGTAACTATTTTTTATGCGAGGTTACTAAAAGAACATTATACACATGTTACTTAATACGAGCTACGCATTTTTGGTCATCTATTATTGCTACTTTATTTTTTAAGAGACACATTAGTGCTACTTGTTTATGTTGACCCCGGCGACCAATTATCCTGGCTTCGCCCCTGGCTGCTGCTTTGCCGCTGCTGCTGCCGCTGCTCGTCCTACCGTTGCTGCTACTCACTGATGCTGCACGCTGCCTGCTGGCGTTGCTTGCTACTGCTGCTGCTCGTGCGCTGCTGCTGCCCCTCCGTTGCGGCTGCGCTGCTGCTTGCACCGCTGCTGCCGCTCCTGCTTCCTGCGTGATGCTGCTCCTGCGTGCGTGCTATTGCCACCGGCTGCTACTCCCGCTAGCCATGGCCATGGCCCTGTGTGTGTAGCTCGTGTGGTGTGTGTGCAGCGTGTGTGTGTGTGTGCTCTGTGTGTGAGTGGCCGGCTGTGCCACTCCAAACTCCAAAGTGTGTGGCCGGTCCTCTACTTAGATTAGGGGCTAATCCTAAACTAAAACAAACCCTTATGTTAGACTAATTTATGCTTCGGTTTAATTAGTTAGGACGAATTTAGTGCAAATTTAGCCTAAAAGAAAATGACATGTGGGCCTCCTGTTTATATTTAACCCTCATATAAAATATGTGTAAATGACATGTGGGCCACCCCTCCCTTTTTGACCAGTCCAATTGACTTGCTCAACCCGAATTAAATAAATTCAAAAAATCATCTAAACTTTAGAAATTCATATAAAATAATCCGTAGCTCGGATGAAAAAGTTTTATACATGAAAGTTGCTTAGAAAAATCCAACGAATCCGAATACGCTGCCCGTTCATCTGTCACATGCTCCTAGCATGATGAACATGGAACTTTCCTCCCGATTCATTTGTCCGGTAATAGCCAGAGACCTGGGAAATATCGTCACGTATTTTCCCGCTCCGTCTGTGACGTATAGTATTGCGTTAGCTCATGCCTAGCACTGCATATTGCCATGTCATGCATCGTGTTGTATCTGCTTGCTTGTATTTATTGTTTCTCCCCCCCCCCCCCCCCCCTCTTCTCTCCGGTAGACTTCGAGACTAACGCTACTGTCGGGTACGACTACGCCACTGACGATCAGCCTTTTGCAGCAGAGCAGCAAGGCAAGCAACCCCCCCTTGATCATTCCGACATCGCCCATTCTTTCCCTCTCATGCTTGCATTAGTTTTTGCTTCTGTTGTAGATAGCTCCTATTATGATGCATAGCTTGTTTTTGTTAAACTGTTATTACCTACTGCTTCATTAAACTGCTTAGCATAGGTTGATAATGATCCCCTGTGACCCCGTAGTCCCAGTTGCCCCGCTTTAATTATCAGTTACTCGATCATCATGATCGATGTGCAGAGACCATCACATCACCGCACCCCCCTAGTTGTACGACTCTGTAGCGTTACCATCAGGCACCAAGGGTGATACCTCGTATGTACCCCTGATGTTAACTCTATAGTGTAGTAATCGGTCGTGGTAAACAGAGGGTGATACCTCTCTGCCACTCCCGATATCGACTCTGTCGTGCAACCCCCTCAAGTGTGGGACCCCCGAGGGTGATTCCTCTAAGTACACCTTGACGGTTACATCGAGCCGGAACCATTGAGGGTGATTCCTCAGTTCCCACCTTGATGTTTTATACACACGGTTACTATGACTTGGTTACAGAAAGATGTTGGTCATGGGTCGGCCCTGAAGGGTACCCACGGTTTAATAACGACGAGGCGTGGCCGGGTATGTGAGGCCCTTGCCACAAGTCCTCGAGACGGGGCGACGGGACCGCACATCGTGGGTCGCGTTCGTCACCGCATTAATAAAATGCTAATGGGTTGGGTATTTGATCTGAGTTGGTCGTTTGACCTTTTTCGCACTAGCCTTCACGTGGGAGAAGTTTTGGGTACTCGGCATCGTTGTATCAGCCGAAGCTCTTCGGACGTCAGCAATGGAGCGGCGCGTGCCCGAGTGGTCCGTGACGGGATTGATCTTGTATTAGAGGTGCTAGGACTGACCTCGGCCGCCCACTCATCGTGCAGGAGTGCAAAGGGTGAGTAGGCCCATGACCCCTGCGCGCTTAGGATTTAGACCGGCGGGCTGGCCTCTCTGTTGAGCCTAGGTAGGGCGACGACGTGTTGATGTCCCGAGGCCAGGCATGACCCAGGAAAGTGTGTCCGTCCAGAGGTTATCAAGCGTATTGGAAAATGTGGTGCACCCCTGCAGGGATGAATTCAACTATTCGAATAGTCGTGTCCACGGTAACAGGACGACTTGGAGTTGTATCCCGATCTAATACAACTATAATTGTGACTTGAAATTGAAATGGTTGGCTCCGAGATTGCTTTCTCGCAGGGAGTCGAGGAAGAATCTCTGGGCGTGGTTACTAAGTAATTTTGCTACAATATTATTGTTACATATGAGTTACCAATCTACACTCTTATAATGCTGCAAGATGTTGAAGTTGCTAGTCATCGATAGGACTAGGCCTTCCCCCTATTCTTGCTTTTCTGTAGTCAGTCCAGATATAACCCCATTCCTTTGATACCGATGCATATTTTAGTATAGTTCTGATGTAAGACTTGCGAGTACTTTGGATGAGTACTCACCGCTGCTTCCCCCCTCTTTCCCCCTCGATACGATTAATGCGTTCAGATGACGGAGCCCAGGAGATGGAGTACCCCCCCCTCGCCGACGACTACACATCACCGCTGGAGCTTAATTCTACGTGGAGAGTGCCGACGCTCAGGAGTAGTTAGGTTGGCTCCCAGGCAGGAGGCCTTGCCTCTTCCGATTCGCTGTTTATGTTTGTGCTAGCCTTCTTAAGGCAAAACTTGTTTAACTTATGTCTGTACTCAGATATTATTTGCTTCCGCTGACTCGTGTGTATGTCGAGCTTTGTATTCGAGCCCTCGAGGCCCCTGGCTTGTAATATGAAGTTGTTTGACTTTAATTTGTGTCTAGAGTTGTGTTGTGATATCTTCCCATGAGTCCCTAATCTTGGTCGTATGCATTTGCATGTATGATTAGCGTACGGTCAAAATGGGGGCGTCACAAAGTTTTCACTAGAGACACAAAAGATGAAGCGTGAACACAAGATGCATGGGAGGCATTGGAAATGACACTCACCCAATCTCTATCATTAGTGCCACTTGGGTTTATCTTGTCAACCGCCGTCATTGCCGCCGCCCACTTTTGACAATCTTTGTTGATCGTCGACTACCGGAACCGAAGAGATCTTTCGGTGCGCTCAATTTCACTCTTGTTGTATGTGTCAAAGAACTCCTTCATCCGAAGCCAATACGTATCTCTAGTTTGATCCGTTCCAACGGTGGGATCAATAGACACATTCAACCATGTGTTGCAAAGCAATTTGTCTTCGTCGACGGTGTAGTTGGAAGCCCTTCCTTTCGGTGCACCGATCAAACCATCACCCTCATCATCCGCTTCATATTCGTCTTCATCAACTTCATTGGTTTGAGACCAATTGTTGGAGCCAACACCCATAGTCGACATATATGCGTCATCATTGAAACTACAAAGTAATGTGACGAAGGAAAACTAAATAAATCAACATATGTGCACAGTTGTCAACAACAACAAAATAAAAACAAAAATTATACCTTGTGAGCATTTCATCGAGCATTATGTTCACTCCTGCCGGCGCAACAAATTGCGAGGTTTCCGATGCTTCGGGCGGCGGACGGCGGCCAGCCTCACTCCTGCCTTCTTCTTTATCACCGCTTTCCTCTTCTTTTGGGACGCCGTCGCCGTCGCGGTCGTGGTCGCGGTGGCCACCGTCGTTCGTTTGGAGGCGGAGCTCCGTGGCGCGGCCGCCGGCGGCACGACGCCACCCTGCGCGCTCGTCCGGGGCGACATGAAGAGCCCGCGCGCGAGGCCGTTGTTCGGAGCCGCAGCGGCGGCGGCGGAGGTCAAGCCCGCGCTAGGGTTTGCGGCGGCGGCAGTAGCAGAGAGGTCGCACGTGTATGGAGGGGTTAGGGGGATGTTGGAGCGCCCGTCCATGGCTGGAGGTCGCCGGCGGCGACGCGGGGCGGGGCGAAAGCGGGCGCGGGCAGAGAGTTCAGCGGCGGTTGCTCATTTCGCGTGCGATTTCTTTCTGTCGCGCGCGCGGTAGCGGACGCCCGGAAAAAGCAGCGCGCGATGCCGTTCTGTTCAGCGCGCGGAGTGGTTTCTAGTGCGTCTGCTGGAGCTGCCGATTCGGTCACGCGCGCGCGCTAAAATTCCGTTTTTTCACGCGCGCGACTTATTTAGCGCCTCTGTTGAAGATGCTCTAACCCCACATAGAACTCTCACGTAGACCATGGGTTAGTACACAAAGCGTAATGGACAATGCTTACCATACCATGGGATCACTTGATCCCTCTTGGTACATCTTGTACGCTTCGTATGTTGATCAACTTGATTCACTCTTTGACTTAGTCTTGATAAACCTTGTATCTTATCTTCTTTCTTCATAAAGATGATGTCTTGAAGGTAAACATGAATGCTCACACAATCTTCTTCTTCAAGACATGCTTACAATAAGCTCAACTCTCACATGACCAATCTTTGGATAAAACCTTGAATACCACCTTGGTCACTATATAAACTCCTTCAAACCAACAAATGGACTTCAAGAAGTGTGTATGGACAAATCCTTCGAATATAACTCAAGGCAACCATTAGTCCATAGGGATTTTCATCAATTACCAAAACCACACATGGAGAAATGTGCTCTTACACCTATTACTCTTGATAACTACTAACTCTCTAGATAGTTAGATATTTGTCTGAGTGACCAAGAGTGATTATGGTCTCCGAAGACAATGTGTTGAAGGTTTCGCGATTGTCCATAAGAATCTACCACAAGACAAATCAATAAAAATTCGAGGAACTTCACGTTGAGGAGAACATGGCGGAGAGAGGTTAACTCTTTTGTTCAATCACAAGTCTCTCCAACTAGGCGTAGCTCTTTAATTTTGCAGAAGGGTGAGCCAGTCTGCCAAATTACCTATCGCCATCGAGAATCACCGTGTTTTATTTCTCTCCGCAATCACTTTCGTAATTCCTTTCAGATTGAGGTATCTCTAGATAGTTGTTCTTTGATACGGTGTTTGTTATTCTCTCCGGTATACCTTTCCATGTCGTAATCATGTTGTGACGTGTATTTGCATTTGTTGTACTTAAAGGTTGTATATTACTGTATACTCGTCTGTTTTATATCTGGTACTACTTAGTCATTCACCTCAGTCTTGCGTGCATGAACATCACATAGTAGTGTGCATTTTTCTGTCTGTGTTTGTGTTCTCACGGTTACATTTTATAAGGATATGTTCTGCCTACAGTGTCATGTTTTCTTTTAGTTGTACCTATCCATGTTGGTTCTGCATCTACTTAATTTTTCTTGATTATAGTTGTCTTTGACAACCCTAGTTCTGGTCTATTTAATTTCCGCTGTGAACTATTGAGTGAATCAAGTTTTGAATGAAAATTTAAATCTCCCATTCTCTCACCCCTCGGATCGATATACTCCGGTACTACATTGTTTTTGTTAGTTTAGTTGATAATTTTTCAAAAATATAGATAAAAAAACAAAAGCTTGTAAATTCAAAATAACGTTCACATGTATTCAATTTTTTTTCACGAAATTAAAAAATAAATCATGAAATTCCAAAAATGTTAGTGAGCTACAAAAAATCTTAAGAATAAAAAAATCATGAAATAAAAAGAAATCAAGGGTTGAAAAAAGTCAAGAAACTCAAAATAATCGTGAAGTAAAAGAAATCACGGATTGAAAAAAGTCAAGAAACACAAAACAAATGTTCATCCAAAAAAATGCGAATTCAAAAAATGTTTGCAAATACAAAACATGTTCGTGAATTCCAAAAAAATCAAGAACTTAAAGCAAATCATCAAATTTTAAAAATCTTCGTGAATTTTGAAATGTTTCGAATTGGAATTTTTTTTAATTTATACCAAAAATTATTTGTGACCAACTTTTAAAATTTAAACAATAATTTTGGAAATGTGAACATTTTTTTTATTTTGATCATTACCCGAAAATTTTAATTTTACGAACATTTTTTTAAAATATATATAAAGTATGAACACTTATAAAAATGTGAACACTTTTTGATTTGATTTAAAAACATCTATGATTTTTAAAATAAAATAATAGAAGAAGAAAGAGGAATAACTAAATTAGAGAAAAACAATTTATGAAACAAAACGCAAAAAACAAACAACAACGAAATGAAAATAGACCAGCCAAGAAGCTTCGAAAAACCGGCAAGGAAGCTTTCCGATTGTTCCCAAAACCGGTTGCTTTCTAGCGCTCCGTTGCACGATTAAATGGGCCAGCCCGCTCTGAGCACGTGTAGTCGATTGGAGCGTTAACGCTCGCACTGCATGATACATATCAGTTGTCCGAAAACCAATTCCCCATGTACCGTGGACGATACCCACTTATCCGTGTTGTTGTTCCATCAGATGCTCCAGCCCAACTAGGTCCCCTTTTCTGGATCAGGGAAGGTTCTAGAACCTCCGCAGACAATTTATTTTATGACCGTTTCTACTTTTTTAATATACTTTTTACTTCCATTTCAGGCACGATTTTTGAAACGTGGGGATATTTTTCAAAATTGTGAACACCTTTGGTAAATCCGTGAAGTATTTTGGAAAACCGAGAATATATTTTGAAATAGTGAATATTATTACATTTTATAACTCCATGAAGAATTTCAAATTCTTGAGAATTTTTAACATTGTGAACATTTTCTGAAATTCCCGAATATTTTTAAAATTAGGGCATTTTTTTAAATTCCTGAACATTTATTAAATTTCGGAACTTTTTTTGAAATACCCAACAGTTTTTCAAATTTGAGATTTGTGAACAATTTTTGAAGTTAAATAAAAAGAAACGAAATAAACAGGGGAGAGGGGGCTTTCGCTCCGCACTTGATGCTGCCGAAAACGCCCGTACGGATGAACGGGGTGCATGATTTCTTGCTGAGTGTGGAAACTTTATATCTGGCATATAGCGAGAGTTCGTACCGTGGCGCTTGAAAGTTTTCGCGGGACCATAGAGTACTGGGTTGGCCCATCTTTAGAGCTAGGTTGTTCGTGGGTTGTGTATTCGAGTTTTTTCAGCTTCTTTCTATTTATCTTTTCGTTTCTTTGTTTCTTTTCCCGGTTTTCAGTTTCTTCACCGGAGTTTTTCATTTTTCATATTTTCTTTGTTTTCCTTCCTCTCAATCGATTTTCTTTGTTTTTACATTCTTTATCGGTTTTCAACATTTTTCTGTTTTTAACACATGTCTTTTTTTCAGTGCTCAGTGTACATCTTTGGTGCACATGAAACAATTTTTTGATACTCGTTGTAAATTTATGATAGACATTATGTTCTTTTTTCAAAACATGTTATGAACACATTTTCGAATACACGGTCAATTTTTTTTTCAAATACAAGGTGAACATTATTTATGCTATTATACAATTTATTAAAACTGTACATTTTTAAAATACATGATATTTCAAACATAGGTTTTTTATTTCTACTTCTTCTGTACACATTTGTATATTTTTTAATACATGATCAATATTTTTTCATATACATTTCATATATGATCATGTATTTTTATAAATACATGATCAATATTTTTCATACACATTGCATACATGACCAAAAAAATTTCATACACATTGCATACATGATCATTTTTTTAAAACATGATTATTTAAAAAAAATACATGATCAACATTATTTTCGTTCACATTTTTTCAAAAAAAATCACTTTTGTATGCACGAGAAACATTTTTATATACACATCTTACATTTTTCAAATACTTGATTGACATTTTTCGAATACTTGATCAACAATTTTTTAAATGCTTGATTAATTTTAAAAATCTACATGATCAAGCTTTTCATACACATTTGTATGTTTTTTTGTATACATGAGATACATTTTTTCGATACACATTTCACTTTTTCAAATGATTGGTTAACAAAATTCAAATACTTGACCACATTTTTTTTCAAATGCTTGATTTAAAAAATTATATACATGATTAAAAAAAATTCATACACATTGATACTTTTAGTATACATTTCCCGTATACATGATAAACATTGTTTCCATACACATTATTATTTTTTCAAATGTTTTATGTATTTTTTACAATATATTCATTTTAATATTTCAAACTACATTTTTTTAAAGAAAAACATAAAAACAAAGAACATGTAAAATAACAGAAAAAACGTGGTTGTGGCGTGTGGCCTCGCCCATTGGTCCTATCCTAGCCTGGCGTTCGCTTCAGGCGAGATTGCCCCGAGACACAAGGGCGTCCTGCTAAGCACCGCGTACCGCGCGGAATAGGAGGTCTCGCCGGTTGTGTACCAAACCATGGAATAGTGGAGGAACTATCCGTATCGCTATACCGTGGCCAGCGCCATTACCCAGTGACAACCGGATTTTTCTCTTTTGTCATTCTCGGGTTTGTTGTAGTGCACCTGAGGCCTCTTAGGGTTCTGTCCAGTACGTCTTTGTTTATATATACTAATATTGCATGTGTTTTACTACAATATTCATGATTTTTAAAAAAATCACAATTTTTAAAATGTCAACGAATTTTAAATAATGTTTATGTTTTTATACATGAATTTTCAAAAATGATCGCAACTTTTGAGTAATGTTCAGGAGTTTAGAAAAAGTTCATAACTTGAAAAAATGTCATGAGTTTTAAAAGCATTCATGAATATACAAAAATGCATTTGCAAGTTTCAGAAATATCTAGGTATTATTTAAAAAAATATAAACTTGTCAAAATATTAGGAATCATAAAAATAAAATAAATGTAATGGAAAAGTGAAAAAAGGAAAATGGAAAAAGAAAAGATGTGCAAATAATAGACGAAACAAAAGGAAAAGGATAAACGAAATGAAACCCAAAGGAAAACCAAAATTGGATTTGACAAATATTGCTTGAGCACATTTACACGGTGTTAGTACTCCAATGGAAGTTAGGCACGCACTGTGGAATTTTTTAATTGTGTTGCATTTGGTAAACTAATAAAAAAAGAAAATGTTATTTTATTTTATAGTTTAAGATTTGTGTTCAGCAACATCAAGGCGAATCCATGCAGAATACTGCCCATTAATGGTTTTTTTTTAACACAGTACAGACGCAAGCGCTCATATACACGCGCATACACTCACCCCTATGAATGCACACACGCACACCCTACCCCTATGAGCACCTCCGAGAGACTGAGCCGGCATATCATCTTGAAATTTACGAAGTCACCGTAGGCACCTCATCGTCGACGGGAACGTCTCCTCCCACTGAATGCGCATCGCCGGAAATCCTGAAATAATTCCAGGAATAAATGCGAGCACCAGGATTTGAACCCTGGTGGGCTGGGGATACCACAGTACCTCTAACCATCCAACCACAGGTTGGTTCGCGCCCATTAATGGTTGATGGTTGCATGGTTTGGACAAATCTAAACTCTGTATGACTACCTTTTTTGATTAAAGGGCCTCCCATTAATTAAGGAGCAAGACATTTACAATCATCTAAAAGAAGCTAAAAAATAACCGGTGACGCGTCAAGAATCGTGAGGCCTTGTTCGGTTACACCCTTTCTCAAGAGGATTGGAGTGGATTTGGAGTTTTTTTTTTTTTGACTTGTAGGGAATTAAATCTCCCTCAATCCCTGCCAAAACTCCTTCAAATCCCTGTCAACCGAACACAACCTGAGGGATTTGTTGGCACTCCTAACGGTTACCTGTGCAAGCGTGTGAGCAACATTGTTGGCCCCTCGAGGATTATGCTGATACATGACATCTTTCAGCCATCTTTATAGCGGAAGCAAATCCATCATCCCTTCCTTTCTGCAGATTACAGATGGCGCATAAATTGTCAGATTCGACAACTAGTAGCATGGTCGCCTTCATACAATGACGGAGCCAGGGGGCGTGCTGGGGCCATGGCTCCCCCCATGCTAATTTTTTCTTCTAAAACCACCCCTACATTTCCTATATCAGCAACACAAAAGCACTCGGTTCTTGTGTTTGGCCCCTCCAACGTTTTATATCTTTCATTGGCCCCCCTCGTATGGGATTCCTGGCTCCGTTCCTGCCTTCATAGCGAAAAGGTTACTCCCTTCGGTAATTGCAAAGCTCTCGGCTTTTTTTGGATCATGGGCTCATGGGTCCTGCCTCCGGGATTGCCATTACCACAAGGACGTCTCCCTTACAGTTCCTGACCACGCCCCCGACTGCCTGAACTCTTTGTGATCGGATCAAACTTATATGTTCATATATTCTTTATCACTAGCACGTCAGCTTGGGTGGGGGGGGGGGGGGGGGGTATCATTTCAATACATCTAAAAGAAAGCTAAAAATCTCTCAAGAAAATGAAGCTAAAAAAAATAAGTGACGCGTCGACGCGTACCAGGCGCTGTGCGTAGCGTGTACGCGAGCCAGGTGGCCGGCAGGTCGGAAAGTGGTCTGACCCAGGAGAGGCTGAGCCACACCGGGTAGTGGTGCTGGTGCCGTCCAATCGCTGCTTTTGGTATCCTTCGGCCGGACCTTTAATTCGCCTTGAAAACACATTTGCGATACACGGCGTCGGTATCTTTAACCTGCGCTCTTGGACCCAACCGGAGGAAAGACTCGTTCTCGCTGGCCTTTCTATGATCAAATGGCAGGTGATGTGAACCGGCACCGCCCAAGCAAATTTTTGCTTACGCCGCACCCTGGAGAAGAATTGAGTAACAAAACGCTACTTCAAAAGAAGGTGTGGCCGCGTTATCTGTTGTATAAGAATTTGGCTTATTGAATCTGTAAACAAGAGATGCATATGTGCACAAAAACTCTGACCAAATGCAGCCATGAAAAAGGGCATGAGATGCGACGGTTACAAATTTAAAATTAAAATAACTCGGCATTCGTTATCCTCCACACGATTACTACACGCCAGACAAAAGCTAGAGAATGAGAGGCCAATAATTTCATTTTTTATCTAACGCAATTTGCTTGAGCTGACGAACATGTCAGCAGCCAATCAGAAGCTCGGTCAGCCGCGAACCAACCTGTGGTTGGATGGTTAGAGGGACTGTGGTATCCCCAGCCCACCAGAGTTCAAATCCTTGTGCTCGCATTTATTTCTGGATTTATTTCAGGATTTCCGGCGATGTGCATTCAATGGGAGGAGACGTTCCCGTCGACGACGAGGTGCCTACGGTTACTTCGTAAATTTCAAGATGATATGCCGGCTCAGTCTCTCGGAGGTGCTCATAGGGGTAGGGTGTGCGTGTGTGCGTTCATAGGGATGAGTGTATGCGTGTGTATATGAGCGCTTACGTCTGTACTGTGTTCAAAAAAAAAAAAAAAAGCTCGGTCAGCCACACCGCCCTCTGTTCTTCGACCCCTCACCGGCGAGCTACACGTCCCTGATCGGTGGTCCCGCACAAAACATTCGCTAGGCACATCCCCATCTCGATCTTACGTTACACTTTTTCGTCCGGCGTAATCAAACACTTCCCGTTCCATCAAAAACCTCCCTCCTTTTCTCTCTTTTTCTTTCTCTCCGTCGCCACGATAAATCTGCACGGCCGCCGGCGGTTCGCCCCTGCCAAGGGACTGTTGACACCAGATTTTGGCATGGTCAAAAACATAATTAAGAAGGCCTCAAATGGAAAAGTGCTCAAAGTGAGGAAGTTCCGTATCGTCGAAAGGAGAAACTTTGATATTTGGGCCATAGCCATCCGATCTCATCTCTAAGGCCGAAGTTGTGTTCGAAGTACTGAGATTTTGTATCCAGAACACTATTCGGCTGATTAAGCCCCCAAGACGACCTCATATGAGAAAATGATCTACACGGATTGTCTTCGTCTCGTCGAATCGGTCGATTTTGATATAAAAATCGTCTCAATTCGAGATCGTATGCAAAAGTTACAGCCGTTATAACATGCTGCTATAGCAGAGGGCGGTAGTACCGCTCCCATAAGCGGTAGTACCGCTCGAGCGGTACTACCGCGCTTCTACTACCGCCCTACTACCGCTTAAAAAGCACTTCTGGACACCCGCGCGGAAGTGGCGCGGTACTAATACCCGGAAGTACCGCTTGGGCGGTACTACCGTGCCAAGAAGCGGTACTACTGCTTGCCGTTCACGCAGATTCGGACAGATTTTGAAGAGTCCGAGTTTGGCTAGTATTTTTGACCCTTTGGACGGAAATTTGGGTCCGTGTCTTGTACGGGAAGTCCAACCCCCTCTTAAATAGAAGAGGTGATGGCCAATTGAAACAACACACAATCGAACAAACACATCTACATCTTTTTACCCTACTTTTATCCCTCTCCCTTGTATCTTTCTTCTCGTTCTTCGTTCGTTCTTCTTGTTGCAGGACGGCAAACCTCGAGGCCCTAGGGGCGAGCGAATCGACCTAGGGCAGCCCATCGTCCATTCGTGACTCCTGACGGGTTCCATCCCGGAGAAGCGGTGCGTCGGGTTTCAAAAGCGCCCGCCGGATTGCTTGCGTACCGCGCTTCCGGACGGGCCTCCTTCGACGTGAGCTGCGGTGCATCACCCCCGGCGTCGAGGGTACGCGTGACGCGTTCGTGTGTCAACACACTTTTTGGCGACTCCGCTGGGGATGAAGCTTTGAACGGTCTCCGGCCCGTTCTTGCTACGAAGAGATCGTCATCTAGGGTTTGCAATCTACAAAGGTAATATGAATACTCAATCCCCTCATGTAGATGCAAATAATTCATATGGTGTTACTAGATCGTTCAATGAGTATGCTCTATCGGCCAACCCTAGTTTTGTCAATTATACATCTAATTATGTGCAAGGGCCGATTCAAAGTAATTTACAAGCTTCAACTTCTTATGATACTAGTAACATGCACCATATGTATTCCAACTCTCATGCATCGGCAACCCCAGAAATCCATATGCCGATGAACAACATGATGAGTTTGGTTAATCAAGTTGAAACACCTCATGTTGGAACTTTCAATAATATGCAAAAAAGTGTTTCACCTTTTTATTCATCGGCACCTAACTTGCAATATGTTAATTCAAATGTGCCGGTGGATAGTGGAATTGGCTATGCTACTACTAGTTATTCGGCCAATTACCATCAACCATCATATGCTACACCTCATACTAGTAATGTGTCAGCACCGTATGCAACTGTTGATATTCATAATTCGGCTTCACACCTTCACTACTGGAATCTGCTACTTTGCCATCTGCCAGCTCTTTGCCGTCTGCTGGCAGACGGCAAAGAGCCTCTTTGCCGTCTGCTTTGGGAAAGCAGACGGCAAAGAGATGGCTGATGGCAAAGAACCTGGTTGCCATCAGCCAATTCTTTGCCGTCTGCCAGCAGATGGCAAAGAATCTTTGCCATCTGCTGGCACACGGCAAAGAGGTGGGTGGGGTCCAGCGCTGTAACGGCCCACCAGCCCCACCTCTTTGCCGTCTGCTAGCCGACGGCAAAGAATCTTTGCCGTCTGCTGGCAGACGGCAAAGAGGTGGGCTATCTTTTTTTTTTGCGGGTCGGACTTATTACGTCCAAATTGCCACCGCCCAGTCCCGCACAGAACCGCCCACGCTCAGCCCCGCACAGAACAGCCTCTCGCACTCGATCCCCTTCCTCCCGCACTCTGTCGCTCCCCTAGGGTTCCTCCCGTCCGCCGCCGCCGCCGCCGGCCCTCCCGTCCGCCGCTGCCTGCACCGGTCCTCCCGTCCTCCGCTCCTCGACAAGGCCATCTCTGGCGACATGGCCATGGAGTAGGCCTGCATCTTCCACCGAGCTCCCTCGGGCGCGTCCTCTCCCTTGGCCGCGTCCCCTTCGTCCAGCCGGCGGAGCCCCACTCCGGCGGACCTGCTACTCCGAGGCAGGAGGACCCCCGTTCCCCATCCCTTCCTCCTGGCCATGAGCCACGGACGCCGGCCGATTCCGGCCGCTCCGGTGAGCTCTGGCGCCGCCCAGCACACCTACGGCTGCTCCTCGATGAGCTCTGTCGATTCCTCCGCATCGATTTGTTTTCCTCTGCTCCCTGTGGTCGCCCCCTTCGGTTATGCCCTGCTAGGGTTTCGGTGTTGGTGGTGATCCTTGTGTCCGGCGGCTACCTGCTCGTTGCTCCGGTCGTCCACGCTCCTGGTGGCGCTCCTGGATGTACTCTACGCCACCGCCGGCCTCCTTGGTCGCGTTTGTGCCCGTGGTGTTCGTGCTCGTCGGCGGGACGGCGCTCTGGTGCAACTCCGACATGGCGTCGTCGGCTTGCGGTGCAGGAGGGCTCCTCGCCGGTTGGACGGCGTCCAACGCAACCCCGGCGCCTCCCCGAGTGCTGCTCCGTCAACAGCCCCTCGGTGAGCTCCATCTCCCCCTGCTCCTACTCTTCTGCTACTCTGTGGAACATCGGATTACTTGAATCAATTAGATGGTGGTTTTATGTCGTGGTCTGGTCCAAGTAGAGGAAGGGGCGAGTTTGTGCATTGATTCAAGTGCCTGGCTTTGCTGGTTATGCCACTCTGGCCTCCTGGATGCCGCTGTAATTGTATCAGATGTGTTCTTTTTTTGCTGATATATAGTGTATTGGATTATCAACGTGTGTTAACCTGCATTCTTATCGCACAAACCAAAATTATCATCCTTGCTGTACACTTTCCTGAATCTTAGTCATGTGGTTGCAGACCTGCTCTTAATTTGTTCATCCTCTGTTATTCCCTGTAGTTGTTGTGGCTGTCAGTTAATTCCCTAACTGTTGGTGGTGACTTTGATTCAGTTAACTGATTTTAGAGTTATATTTCCTTTCCATTGGTCTGTTTAACCTTTGGATAATAGTGGTTATAGCTGTTGTTAACTAATGCTGCTGCTGTTTAGTTGTAGTAGCTGTTAAGTGATACTAGCCCCCTGTGCTTGTGGGTGCAGTGCCCTATTTGCAGAAATTACCAGGTGCATGTGTGTGCTGTGTTCTGCAGAAGCAGATAATCAGTGGGGTGCTACCCTGCTATTTCTTCTATGCTATTTCTATTGATCTTATGAACAGATGCTCACTTGATCTTAGTTGCTTTATTTCTAATACTGACATGAACAGATACCACTTGGTTTGGCTATTCCTATTGGTCTCTTTCTAATAGCATATGAACAGATGCTATACTTGGTTTTGGCTGTTACTTTCCTAGTTTTCTACTGATAAGACAGATACTACATCTGATTTGGGCAGTGATGCTGGTCTGAGCCCCCCTCTCTTAGGCTTAATTTACATGTGGCTATCCCTATGCTGTGATGAACTAGCCCTGGCACTTCCAGGCTGTCTGAGCACATAATCCCTCAAGTATACCTTGAGGTCTTCTGTAGCTTGGTCTTGTGGATTCTGGTAAACCTGCTTCTTGTGGACAGCCTGCTCCTCCTAGCTGCTTCACTGGACAAAACTGATTGTGGTGATGAAGTCTAATCCTTGGCTTTAATCACTAGTTTTTAGTTGGCTTAATTCCTGGAGCTAGTACTGATAGTGGTCTTTGTGTTGGCATTTAACTTACTACTAATTGTGGTGGCTTCTTGATTGGGTCCTTGGCTGGTTCTCTCCTTTGGCTCTTTGGTATTGGTTTACTCTATTTGGCTTTCTAATTAAGATCACTTTGAAAATCAGGATCTTAACTAACATTGTCTTGATCTCAAGTGCTGGCTCCTACAACATTGCATTTCACCAAGTGAAATGCTACATTTCTACTCCTAACCCATTCTCTCTTTCTTAGTGTTTTTGTTATGCAGGTTGGAAGAAAAGAAGAAGATCCAGAGAAGATCTTAGTAATAAGATAGTTTTTAGGAAAATAGATATTTAGTTTTAGGTCATTTCTTGTAATTTTCGAAATGTAAATTTAATTACTTAATCATTTCTGATTCTTTATAATATGACTTTGTATTACCTATTCCAATTATTAATAAAGTTTTTAATTTACATGTGT
This sequence comes from Elymus sibiricus, assembly GCA_039707655.1. Classification (NCBI taxonomy): domain Eukaryota; kingdom Viridiplantae; phylum Streptophyta; class Magnoliopsida; order Poales; family Poaceae; genus Elymus; species Elymus sibiricus. Next base: position 470,728,585 of record CM077669.1, read on the forward strand.
TCATGACTATTGGCAATATGTGTTGGATATGCTATATTGGTCATATATATAATTTTCTGTGAAAATGAATTGATATAAGAAAAAACAGGGGCTATATAGCCACTTTGGCCTATTTGGCCTCTTTGCCGTCCGCTGGCAGACGGCAAAGGGCTTGCTTCTTTACCGTCCGCTGGCAGACGACAAAGGGCTTGCTTCTTTACCGTCCGCTGGCAGACGGCAAAGAGCTTGCTTCTTTGCCGTCCGCTAGCAGACGGCAAAGGGGCCTTTGCCGTTAGCTGTTCGGCCGGACTGTTGGCCGTCTGCTGGCAGACGGCAAAGGCTTTGCCGTCCGCCAGGCATGCCTTTGCCGTCTGGTATGGCAGACGGCAAAGAAGCTGATTCCAATAGTGCTTCATGGTCATAGCCGAATAAGTGATAAATTTGCAGGAGCATACATGCCTTCATCTAATGTTGTAGCATATAATGCATCCTCTACACAATTGCAAAATTTCGGCAACACCTCATTGCCAAAAGAATATGAAAATACTATGGAGCAATTCCTTACAGAAGCTGACGTGGCTTCGTTAAAAAAGAGGCTAGCCCAAAATAACAGGATTAGTGCTCTTTGCCTTGAACAACATGAAAATGGGTTGTTTCCTGATTATGATGCAATAAAAGCTAGAGTTTTCTATGAAGATGAATCATTGCCAATTGATAGACTATGCGAGGAAAAATATAGTTCTACACCAATGCATATGTCTTCACCTACTGTTGCAGCATACTATATACCCCCTAAACAATTGCAAAGTTTCGGCAACACTCAAGTTTCATTGCCGAAAGAGTCTCAAAGCATTGGGGGGCAATCTCATGAGGATTGGATAGAAATTGAGATGAAAAAATTTAAAGCTCACCAAGCTGAGATGTGGGCTAAAATTAGACAAGAGCGAGAAGCCTTGCAAATTCAAAAAGAGAAAAGTATTGATTCAGGTAACAAAGTTATTTCGGTTATTGAAAAGGCCGAATCAAACATTACATGTACCGAATCAACTACAGAAGAAGTCTTGCCAATTATAGGAGCCAATGAAAAGAATGATGATTCGAAGAGTGAAAGTTCTTCGGCTGGAAAAGCCGAATCAACTAGTATGTATTCCGAATCCATCAAATCCAAAGAGGCAAGCACCATTGAGAAAGGGCATGGCAAGCACAAAACAGCTGTGCTTGATTCTTCTGAAGTTGAGGGAACCTATTTCCTGCCCTACGAGTTCCGTGCCAAGGAAATTGATGAGCATCAAGAACAAAGTAATATGGCCGAACAAAGTTTGGTTAATGATGAACATCAAGAACACAAGCGTGCAGCTGAGCAAAGTTCACTTGAAGATCATTCGAGTGATGAAGCACGGAATCAAGGAAAAGATGAAGATAAAGCGTTGGAGGGTCATTCAAAAGTGGATCAAAGTATTATTCAAGTGTTACAACCATCATACTCTCCCAACGTGTATGAAGAGGTATGTCTACCAAGTGATTTACCTATTTTTAGATTTGGTCACATGTTTATTGTTGATGCATCTATTGGAAAAATTATCATAAATACTTTTGAAAGACCAATGAAGGAGGGTGATTTACTTGTTAGCAACAAAATTGTTATAAAGCATATTGGTCAACCCATTGCACCATTTATAGAGACCAATAAAGATTTACTATCGCAGTCAAAGTACTTCCCATTGTCTTATTTAAAGTTTATATATGCATGGGTAGCTTTGCTTATTTCATACTTGGCTTGCATTTGGTCTCAAATGAGACATATATGTTATAACAGTTTTGATTTCAGAAACATAAAGCCAAGGTTTGAATCTTTTGAGAAAACCGATGCTATTGCAATATCTTATCCAAAGTCATCGGAGATAGAGTGCGAGACACAATGCATAGCCCAATGGGGTGCCAAATCTGAACCATTCGTTTGCTTAACTCCAAAGCCGTTCTCACAGCAAGATCGGCTAGAAAATAAAAGGTTTACCTTCAATTCAAATATGTGTGATCAGATTTTTGATTTGTTGCTGAAGAATGATTATATTAGAATTCTTGATCACCGTGTAAAGCCATCAATCCAAGGACGAATGTATTGTAAGTTGCATGATTCGTTTAAGCATAATTTTGAGGACTGCAATATGTTTCGTCAAATAGTTAAATCGGCCATCGATAGCGGACGATTGAGACTTGTTAAAACACCAAGGGATGACCAGGCTATTCCTATTGGTCCTGATGGCAAAAAGATTTTGCATCGGCTGCTTCAAGCCGATCCATTTAAAGACAAGAAGGTAAAAGCTGCAGGTGATGGGATCAAGCTTTCAAGTGCAAAAATTATTCATGAGTACAATGATGATATTCTTGAAGGCAATGGTTCTATCAAAGTTACGGTGAAGACGCCAAGCACTGGGGGGCAACAAGAAAATCCAATGATCGATGCAAGCACAACCAAAGAAAGCAAAGGCCGAAGTAAACGCAAAGGTAAAAAGCCGAAAGTCACTTTCGCGCAGCTATTGGAAAAATATCAGAAGATAAGTGAGGAAAAGATTGCTTATCGGCCAAGTAATTCAAAAGCATCAAGATTACCCCCTAGGCGCGAATCTAAAGAACGGTATTGGCAGAAGGGAAATTTCAATGCGTCGTATTCATATCCATATTTTGGGACGTCAATGCCAATGCCATGGATACCTCCCTGTGCTTATACGAATCAATATCCACCACAGGACAGGTATAATTCAAGGGCACATTATTCATCTTATTTTGAACCATCTCATCAAGATTATGCAGCTCCAAGAAGATCAACATTTGATGAACAATTACATAACCAAGACCGTTTCACTCAAAAGGAATCGGTCCGGAGCTCAAGAAAGAAGAAAGAGGTGGTCAGGCAAGTATATCGAGTCAAAAAAGATGGTCGTACATGTGCCACTTCAGATTTTATTTTAAATGATAAAGAGCCAATTAAAGTGTTAACATTGGCTACTAAAGGCAAAGAAGTCGAGCAAGCAAATGTTCAAAATCAAGATGCCAAATCTGAACAAAAGAAGATGAGAGTGCACAAGGTTAGAAAAGAATTGCCATTGCTTGAACAAGAATCACAGCTGAGGCGCCCACTCGGCTTATCGTATTGGCAAAAGAAGGAATTACAAAAGCTTAGTGCACATGAACTGAGAAAGAAGAACATGGCATGGGTTCCCAAGAAGAGCAGTCAAACAGAAAATAATGTGCAAGCTTCTATTGTAACAAGTACAACAAAAGTGAAGAAGGAGAAAGAATCTCATAAGAAATTAAGCCGAAGGTTTTCGTCCACAAAAAATAATCTTCGGTTAGCACATCATTCATATTCTTCAACCATGCCATTGATACCTTTACCATGGAATTCATCCCCAGGTATGCCGAGTGGATTTCTAATATTGTGCCAGTGGAAAAGAAAGGCTCCAGCAAGTTGAGGGTGTGCATTGATTTCAGAGATTTGAATAGAGCTACGCCCAAAGATGAGTATCCTATGCCTATAGCCGACATGCTTATTAATGATGCTTCTGGACATAAGGTTATTAGCTTTCTTGATGGCAATGCGGGGTACAACCAAATTTTCATGGCCGAAGAGGACATGTCCAAAACGGCTTTTCGGTGCCCCGGTTTCCTTGGATTATTTGAGTGGACAGTGATGACCTTTGGATTGAAGAATGCCGGCGCCACATATCAAAGGGCTATGAATTTGATCTTTCATGATTTACTCGGTGTTATACTTGAAGTCTATATTGATGATATTGTTGTCAAATCGGATGCTTTTGAATCTCACTTAGCCGATTTGCGTTTAGCTTTTGAGAGGATGAAGAAATATGGGTTGAAGATGAATCCTTTGAAGTGTGCATTTGGCGTGTCGGCTGGTAAGTTTTTGGGTTTCATTATTCATGAAGATGGCATAGAGATTGATCCCAAAAAGATAGAAGCTATACAAAAAGTGGAGGCTCCAACATGCAAGAGAGATATGCAAAAATTCCTTGGCAAGATCAATTATTTGAGGAGGTTCATAGCTAATTTGTCAGGGAAGGTTGATGCATTTACTCATATCCTTCGGTTGAAGAATGATGTTGATTTTACTTGGGGGGCAAAACAGCAAGAAGCATTTGATATGATTAAGAATTATTTGTGCACTCCTCCGGTGATGAAGGCGTCCAAGCATAGAGAGCCCTTTAGACTTTACATTGCAGCCGAGGAAGGCGTTATTGGAGCTGTTTTGACTCAAGAAACCGAAGGAAAAGAGCATGCTATCACTTATTTGAGCCGATGCCTATTGGATGCCGAGACAAGGTATACATTTATTGAAAACTTATGCCTATGCTTATACTATGCTTGCACAAAATTGAGACATTATCTAGTACCAAGTGCTTGCATAGTAGCTTGTCAAACCGATGTCATTAAATACATGTTGCATAGACCAATTCTTAGTGGTAGAATTGGTAAATGGGCTTATGCTTTAATTGAGTATGATTTGGCTTATGAGTCTCTAAAATCAATGAAAGGCCAAATTGTTGCTAATTTTATCGTTGAGCATCGGATTAATGACAAGCAAGATATTGATATAAACCTTGTCTCGTTAGTACCATGGAGATTATATTTTGATGGTTCAGTTTGTAGCAACGGCCAAGGTGTTGGTATTGCTTATATATCTCCTCATGGTGCTGTTTTTGAAGCCTCATGCCGCTTAGAATATTTTTGCACAAATAATCAAGCCGAATATGAAGCATTGTTATTCGGCTTAGAGATGTTGCTTGCTATAGGTGCTACACATATTGAGGCTTTTGGTGATTCGTTATTAGTAGTACAACAAGTATCCAAAGTTTTTCAATGTTTAGACGAATCACTTAATGTTTATCTTGATAAATGTCTAGATATAATTTCTACTTTGGATCATTTTAGCAATGCTCATATATCTAGACATGATAATTGGAGAGCAAACGAGTTGGCACAACAAGCATCCGGTTATCATGGCGATCATGGCATGTTTCATATCTCTCTAAAGCCGATGTCTTGTCTTGCTAACATAGGAGAGACCGAACCAGAGCCCACTGATTCGGTCACTAACAATAAATCTAGTGCAGATGAAAATCATGACTGGAGGAAGCCCATTATTGATTACTTGTGCAATCCGAGTGGAAGGGTGGACAGGGCTGTTCGGCGCATGGCTTTCAAATATACAATGAGAGACGATGGTCTTTATCGCCGAACGGTTGAAGATGTTCTTTTGAAGTGTTTGGACGAAGACCAAGCGAGAATTGCTATGGGAGAGGTTCATGAAGGAATTTGCGGCACTCATCAGTCGGCCCCCAAGATGAAGTGGTTATTACGACGTGCTGGATTTTATTGGCCGACGATGATCAACGATTGCTTCAGGTATTATAAAGGATGTGAAGCTTGTCAAAAGTTTGGTGATATTCAGTTGGCTCCCGCTGCTATGTTACATCCTATTATCAAGCCGTGGCCTTTTAGAGTACCTCTCAAGAATATGACACATACGGAGGTAATTCGATTCATAAGTGAGCACATTATTCATAGATTCGGTATTCCGCAAACATTAACTACGGATCAAGGTTCATCTTTCATGTCACATCAAGTTAGAGAATTTGCCGAATCATATAAGATAAAGTTGCTTAATTCCTCCCCGTATTATGCTCAAGCCAATGGACAAGCTGAGTCTAGCAATAAGATATTGATAAAGCTCATCAAGAAGAAGATTGAGGATAATCCAAGAAGATGGCATGAGCTATTGTCCGAGGCTTTGTGGGCGCATAGAATCTCAAGGCATGGTGCAACAAAGGTTGGCGACCTCGTGTGGAAGGTGATTCTACCAATTGGTTCGAAAGACAAAAAATTCGGGAAGTGGTCTCCAAGTTGGGAAGGTCCTTTGGGGATTGCAAGAATAGTTCCCGGAAATTCATATTTGGTGGAATCCATACAAGGAACATTGCTGCCTCGAGCTCTTAATGGCAAATATTTGAAGAAGTACCACCCGAGTGTGTGGCAAGAAGCCTAAATAGGCAATGGCCGATATATGATTATCGCCCTAAGAACAAACATAGCCGATATATGATTATCGCCCTAAGAACAAACATGGCCGATATATGATTATCGCCCTAAGAGCAAACATGACCGATATATGATTATCTCCCTAAGAACATAAATGGCCGATGGAGTGTTGACATCGCCCTTAGAAAAAGCATTGTGCAAGTTATTTTTCGGCACACAAGTTTTGCCGAAAAACAGGGGGGCATGTGTTGACACCAGATTTTGGCATGGTCAAAAACATAATTAAGAAGGCCTCAAATGGAAAAGTGCTCAAAGTTAGGAAGTTCCGTATCGTCGAAAGGAGAAACTTTGATATTTGGGCCATAGCCATCCGATCTCATCTATAGGGCCGAAGTTGTGTTCGAAGTACTGAGATTTTGTATCCAGAACACTATTCGGCTGATTAAGCCCCCAAGACGACCTCATATGAGAAAATGATCTACACGGATTGTCTTCGTCTCGTCGAATCGGTCGATTTTGATATAAAAATCGTCTCAATCCGAGATCGTATGCAAAAGTTACAGCCGTTATAAGATGCTGCTATAGCAGAGGGCGGTAGTACCGCTCCCATAAGCGGTAGTACCGCTCGAGCGGTACTACCGCGCTTCTACTACCGCCCTACTACCGCTTAAAAAGCACTTTTGGACACCCGCGCGGAAGTGGCGCGGTACTAATACTCGGAAGTACCGCTTGGGCGGTACTACCGTGCCAAGAAGCGGTACTACCGCTTGCCGTTCACGCAGATTCGGACAGATTTTGAAGAGTCCGAGTTTGGCTAGTATTTTTGACCCTTTGGACGGAAATTTAGGTCCGTGTCTTGTACGGGAAGTCCAACCCCCTCTTAAATAGAAGAGGTGATGGCCGATTGAAACAACACACAATCGAACAAACACATCTACATCTTTTTACCCTACTTTTATCCCTCTCCCTTGTATCTTTCTTCTCGTTCTTCGTTCGTTCTTCTTGTTGCAGGACGGCAAACCTCGAGGCCCTAGGGGCGAGCGAATCGACCTAGGGCAGCCCATCGTCCATCCGTGACTCCTGAAGGGTTCCATCCCGGAGAAGCGGTGCATCGGGTTTCAAAAGCGCCCGCCGGATTGCTTGCGTACCGCGCTTCCGGACGGGCCTCCTTCGACGTGAGCTGCGGTGCATCACCTCGGCGTCGAGGGCACGCGTGACGCGTTCCTGTGTCAACAGGGACGGCAATGGCTCGCGGCCAGATCACACAGCTCCTCCTCTTCCTCCTGCTCTCATCGACCGCGCTCCCGTCTCTGGCTCAGCAGAACAACAGCATGGGCCACACCCGTTCCTCTAGAACCGCCGGCGGGTTCTCGCCGACCACCATCGTCGTGCTCGTCGTCCTCATCGCCGCCTTCGTCGTCCTCACCCTCTTTTCAATCTACATCAACCGCTGCAGCGGCGCGCACCCTGTCCCTCGCCGGCCGTTCCGCGGCACGGCCCCTGAGCAGCCCGTCGATGCCGCCGCCCACTCGGATCGCTGCTGCCCCCGCGGCCTCGACAGGGAGGTCGTAGAGGCTTTCCCGACGGCCGTCTACGGCGACGTGAAGGCGCGCATGGCGGCCACCAAGTCGGGCCCGCTCGAGTGCGCCGTCTGCCTCACCGAGTTCGAGGACAGCGACGAGCTCCGGGTCCTACCGGCGTGCTGCCACGTCTTCCACCCGGAGTGCATCGACCCGTGGCTCGCCAGCGCGGTCACCTGCCCGCTCTGCCGGGCCGACCTCACCGAGCCCCCCGCGATCCCGGCCGCAGCCGAGAGCCGCGGCGACCTGATGGAAACGGCCGTGCAGGAGGAGCCGGAGGAGCTAGACGAGGAGTGCTCGGTGGTCTCTTTCACGGCTGAATCCCTCACCAGTTTCAGCACAGTGTGGAGGCACGAGTTCACGGGCGCGGAGTACAACCACTACCGCAGGACGCAGTCGGCCATGGACGCGCCGGACCGGCACACTCTCAGGCTACCGGAGCACGTCATGAAGGAGCTCGCCGCCGTCCAGAGGCATCGACGAGCGGCTAGCCTCGCCGCAGAGTACCCGGACACGGCGGATCAGAGGACACCGGGGTGGCTGACCTCGTTCTTGCGGTCCATGTCACGGCAGCGGCAGAGCCGCGGCGACTCGGACGCCGGGGAGGAACACGGCGGCAGCAAACGGATTCATCCAGTGGCCGGAACGCCGGTCGAGAAACCGAGCGGATCGGGGTCCGGCGGGGACGAGAAGAAAGAGAGCTCCGACGTTGACGCGTTAAACCGGGTTTGACCTCTTCGTTCTGTATGTAATCTTCTTCGACTGAGTTCCTTATGGAGTTAAATACACTGGAGGTGACTCAACTTGTCACGTACGATCGGTTTAGTGCCTAAAGTTGTAAAATACATGAAACAGGTGTTCGAACTTGTCCGGGCATGCAAATACGGTGCCTCCATTCGTATGCGCACGTCCAGCCCATGTGGCATGCCAATATGGCGGTGGCCCATCTGTCAGTGGTTTGGGGAAGGCGCTACGTGGCACACGTGTGAGGATTTTTTTTTAAAACGTCATTTTTTTTAATCACATAGAAATGCTCTTCAAATTAGAAAAATAATTGCATGATGCACAATCAATCCAGAGACCTCGTGGTCGCGGTGCATTTCACGAGCAAGTCGTCCACGAGGCCATATTCTGCTCATTGCATACTAACGAGGTCGAACTATATATATATATGGGGTTGCTATGCAAAAGGAAACTTTGGAGTATGGGCACATTGTGCCCTTTTTTTTCCAAGTTTAAAAACGGATTTGTACAGCTAAAAATATTCTGAGTTTTTTTGTAGATGCACACATAGAAGTCTAATCTATCTGTGTGAATTTTAATTAAAATCTGTGCTTGTATGTGAGAGACACAAAAAAGACAAATACATGCAAAAACCAGTTTTTTTTGCCTTTTTTGTCTAATTTTGCAGGGTATGATATAACATAATTTCGAAAGAAATTTGAAAGTCACTTACAGCACATGCATACTTTTTGTGAAAAAAGTCAACTTTTTTTGGAACTTTTAAGTTCTGTTTTTTAGCCTTAAAAAAACTTGCTCAATTGCCACCATGCTCCAAAATCTGCTTTGGTTGCTATGTAATTCTTCGAGCAATTGTTTTTATATATGGCTCTTTCATTGGCCCGCATAATTTTTCTTGAAGTTCTTTAATTTTATTTTCATGTTCTTTTACTATTTGAAAAAGGAAATGTAATAAAATTTTACAACTGTCATAAAATTTAAACAAAGTGTTAGTGCATTTGAAAAATGTTTAACACGTTTTTGGAAAATGTTTCACATGTACTAAAAAATATACTATGCTTTTGAAAAAATTCATCATGCATTAAAAAATTGGTCAATTTTTAATACTTGTTGTACAAAATACGACATTGTCAATTCTTAATAATTGTATATTTTAGAAATACAATGAAGATAAATAATAATTGTGCGTGATTGAGGTCTGGAATGAAGATACCTCTCGAAAGTACACAATGATGAAAATAGGAAAAAGTTTTAAAATACAAAATAATTCTATAGTGATAATGTTGTATTGTTTAGATGGAAAATTTACGTGTCATGAAATTAAACAGGAACTTGGAAAATAATAAAAAGAAAACCGGTACATAAAAGTGCATGGCGATACGTAAAATGTGTCTACAAAGATTTCTAGTGCATGGCCAGTACATGAAGATACCTAGCATACAAATATGGATGGAAGCACCGTATTTGCTCGGTCGGACAAGTTTAAGCACCAATTTCGTATATTTTACAACTTTAGGCACTAAACTGACCGTGCATGACAAGTTGAGGCACCTCTAGTGTATTTAACTCTTCCTTATGCACCGATATTGCACCTGCAAATAGGAATATTTTAGCGGTTTTGCTAAAAATCAGTCGACTGATAAACGCATGGTTTTACTCGGCAATCCATGGCTTGCGATCTCCATCGTCTCTTTCTCTCTTTGGAGGAAGATCTCCTTGGATTGCCGTAGACAGAAGTTTTCAGATATGCATTACAGCGTCCTAAATTAATTGTGCCTCCTAATTGTGCAATTAGTTCTGCTACCGCCATTACCGCGTTTAGTTGTGCGACTTATGGCGAGGAGTTAATTTCTTCCTATGTTACCTGGTGGCCTTTGATTGCATTTCCCCGATGGCCGATGGTAAACTACGCCTTCACTAAGAGCATCTACAGCTGACTCCTCATATTAATCGGACGGACGCAGAATCATTTACCAGACACAAGAGAGAACAAAAAGGTTTGAGAAACTCCTTCATTTCATCCGGATATGCTCGCGACATCCGCCTTCTAAGATTTGATGGGTTTTTTCATGTTGTATCGGGTCGATGGGATTTCAGTCGTGTTTATTGTGACCTAGGTGTTGTTATGGGTTGCAGTAGTACCATATTGGGTTTTTTTTTGCTTGGTCTTGTGTAGCCATAGTTCGGGAGTAGTTAGTTTGGGAATAGTCCGCAGGTGTTATGGGTTGCAGCAGTATCGTATTGGGTTTTTTTTTCTCGGTCTTGTACATCCATAGTTCGGGAGTAGTCCGCATGAGTCGAGAAGTTTGTAGCAGTTTTCGTCCGGTTTTTCGTAAATTTACTGGGCAACTCTCTGCTTCTTAATTAATGGATGAGACAAATCTTCGGATATTCAATTTGGCTCTAGGGAGCATATGCTCCTGCGTGTTGAAAATGAATTTTACAAAAGTCAAAAAAAATTGAAAAAAATATATGTGTTCATTGTCACATTCAAATGGTACATGCAAATTTGCAGGTAAAAAACATAAGCATTTTGACCTGTACAAAAAAACAAGTCGAATGCCAAATGTTACCTTCAAATGTTACACTTAATTTTGTTTTTTTCACCGACGAAACATTGCTGTCCCATATGGCATGAAAATTGACAAGCACACTTGCCACACCAATATGAACATCTACAAAAAAAATTAGAATTTTTAAAATTTATTTACTATTTATTTTGATTTTACTGTTCATTAGGGAGCATATGCTCCCCAGAGCCAAAAATCCACGTCCACAAATCTTGTGCAAGTTTAAAAAATTAATATCGAGGAGTTGTAAAAAAACTATTGAGAAGACGGAAACAAATGAAAAAAAAGGGACCGAACTTCATTCCAACTAGCCGAACTTGTATTGCTTGGATACGAACAGCAAGAATGTATACAGCACAAGATCAAACAAATACAGTACAAAATTGCGCGAAGCCTCTCTCCCTTGCATGAGCGTCCATGTCTGAAGTATGCCGCACCACAGGGATCCATCTTTTTCCTTCAATCCACAGCACAAATCTGAGGACGAGCCCGCCGAGCTGCTTGCAGGAGTAATGCTTTCCACGCGCGCGTACACGGCCGGCCGCCCGGCCGGAACGATGCTTGTACTTTAGAGAGAGCAAAAATGCTCTCGTAGCTCTCCGGTCACCTGACCTCGGACCACTTGTCCATTCTTGTGCTTGCGACCATGGCCTGCCAGTGACATCCAAGCGGAAAAAACGTATCAGCAGTTAGCATTACTAGCACCCTTGTACACGCAAAACCCCACAATTTTCAACCGGCTCGGGCTCGCTCACTCACCTCCTTTTCCCAGTCGCAGCGAATGGTCATGATGGCCAGGATCAGCGTCTGGACGGCGGTTCCACCGATCATCCCCGCCCAGATTCCCTGCAAAAGATATCGCACAAAAAAGTCGTCAGTGCGGCGCCGAGACCGAAGCGTAAAAGCAACCACACGGCAACAACCAAGCTTGAAAGCTCTACCCAAGACGAGAGAGATGCACTCTACGTAGATACTAGCACGTACCAGGACGCCAAGGTTGAAGAGCCAGCCGAGAAGGACACCCATGGGGACGCCGATGAGGTAGTAGCTGCCGATGTTGACGTAGGCCACCGCGGATTGCCAGCCGGATCCAACAGCCACACCTGCGTACGTTTGTGTCAGGATAACACGCCCATGATGAGTAAATTCTGCTCATATATAGGTTGGAAAGGGCCCGTGGCAGAAGGATTGGGCCCAAACGATGGAAGAGGTCGAGCTGGGCCTGGGTAGGGTAGGGTACCTGAGAGCACGGGCTGGATGCTGTTGAGCAGGATGGTGAAGGCCAGCAGGATGGCGAGGTTGTTGACGGCGTCCAGCACGACGGCGCTGGACGTGAAGATGAGCGCCAGCTTGTCGTGGAGGCTCATGATGAGCACCCAGAAGAAGAGCCCGATCACCAGCGACGTCAAGGACGACACGATCGTCGCGAACCGAGCCCCCTTCCCCTTCCCGGCGCCCAGCTCGTTCGCCACCCTCACTCTGCAAAGCACACGTCCCACGTAATTGAGTTAGCATGCATGCTGCACTCCATTGTCATGTGGTACACGAAAATTCCATAACAGGACAGTAGCGTACCCAGTGCCCGCGAAGAACGCCAAAGGAATCATCATCTCCCATGCGTTGATAGTCATGCTGTCCACAGCGAACAAAAAGTTTTTTTTTTTTTGGATTGTCAGAATCACCATCGAGCAAACCTTGTTGACTACGGAGCACAAATTAGTATTATAGATATTCGGTGAATACTTCTAGGGTACTGAAAACTTGAACATGATGGAGGAATTGTTACCAGATGGAGAGCGCATCCACCGCAATAGCCGCGTTCTTCAGGTTTCCTGTCAGCAAGATGAGTACTCTATAGTACCAGTTCTCCAAGCTGCGCAAGAAACAAAAAGTTGCCAGTCCACATGGATGAAACGTTATTAGTATTGACCGTCGTAATCAAACTAAATAATAGTATGCGTCTGAGTTCTGATGCCCGATTGACTTTCTTCATATGGTACGGACGGGAATCAATCAGAAAAAACACATGCAAGCAGCATGTGTCAGTACATCAGTAGAAATCAATTCAAAAAATGTATAAAGTATTATACTCCCTCCATTCCCTTATACAAGGCCACAAACTCAAATTACTGATACCAAGGTAAAATTTAATGACTACTTTGGAAGCAAACAATTCTTCTATTGAAATCTCTAAAAAGACTTATATTTAGAAACGGAGGGAGTATAAAAGTAAGTACGCACTCCCTCGTTCACCATTATAAGATGTTGTAATAACCTTTTTTCGAATCGGTTTTTTAATCGGATGTACATAGACACATTTTAGTATGCTTGTTCATTCATTTCAGTCAATTCGTACGTAGGAGTAGTACATATTGAAATTTCCAAAACAAATATTTGTGAATGGAGGGAGTAACATGGAGTGATCATCAGTATAGAAGAAGTACGCACCATAGCATGACGCCTGACGCGGCGGAGAGCTTGACGAACTCCCATATGTCGGCGAACGCCTCGACGGAGAAGCCGTGCCAGGTCTCCGGGCAGCCGCCGCATGCGACGTATGCGAAGAGCATGGCGAAGGTGGCCCACCAGGAGAAGTTGAGGGTGAGCGCGATGCCGACGAGCCCGAACTGGAACCTGGTGATGAAGAGCCAGCTGACAAGGAGGTGGACGCAGAGCGCCACCCCGGAGGCGGCGGCGCTGACGAAGTTCTTCATCTGGCACTGCAGGAAGCGCTGCAGCGGGAAGAGGAGGGCGAAGGAGAAGTGCAGCGGGATGAACCAGACGGAGACCCTGCCGGCCATCGCCGACAGCTCCGGCGACTGCCCCGTCAGCAGCAGCACGTCCTCGGCGAAGAAGTAGATGGGGAGGAGCAGCACCGCGCAGCCGAGCAGCACGATCCAGGAGCGCTGCATGTAGACGCCCATCATGTGGTACTTCTTGGCGCCGAACGCCTGCCCGCACAGCGTCTCCAGCGCGCTCGCCATGCCAAGCTGCACGCAGCGCACGACGAGTCAGTGTCAAAGTTCAGTAAATTTGAAATAAAATAGAATAAGCAGATTATACCGTCGTCTCATATCAATTGACGCTCAAACGGCGCATTTCAGTGCTAAGAGAATCTAAAACACAAATTATTTACTACGTACTACCTCCGTCTGAGTTTATTGGTCTCCTTCGTATTTTGTGTCCAACTTTGATCATAGATTTGACTAATCAATTATAAGTTATATGTCATAAAATTTATATTGTTGAATTCATATTTGAAAGAGGTTTACAATGATACTATTTTTAGGGCATATAATTTATTTTTTAATAGTTAAATCGAAGGTCAAAGGTTAACCCAAATTACAAGGACTAATAAACCAGGACGGAGGTAGTACCATCGCAAGGATCAACCGACACCGCATGCACGGGATGGTCTCCTAGAAAGCTCTCATCATGCAGTGGAGACAAACAAAGCCGACGAGTGGAGCGGCTTTAGGGCATGGCTGAGGAGAAAAAGTGTAACGGGATCCTCAGCAGGAGACATGTGCTTGAGGAGACGGGTGCTTGAGGATGGTCTCCTAGAAAGCTCTCATCATGCAGTGGAGACAAACATGTAGGTTCGGGTATAGGTTTGGATGGTGTAACGGGATCCTCAGCAGGAGACGGGTGCTTGAGGAGAAAAAGTGTGGTCCAGTGCAAAAAGCTGAAAAGTTGAAATGAAAAGTAGAGATGCATGTGTATGAAAATCTTTTATCTTCTTTTCCTTGATGAGGTCACTAGTAATAGCTTACATTGGAGAGAACAAATTAATGTAGATGCCTCAATCTATTTTTTATCATGAAGCATATGTATCCATATGTTATCATCGTACATGCCCTTATGCATGCAAGCCAGGGCGTCTCTGATCGGTGCCGACAAGGGGGAAAGCTAGGCTAGGAATCTGGAGACCACTCTCGACCACGGGATCGAGAGCTCCGTCCACTACCTTCTCGCATCTACTCCTGTACCTCTCGATGGCTCGAGTCGCTTTCTGCATCAAACTGATAGCGGACACTGGAGAATGACCCCTCGCCATTTCGATTTGTGCGACTGAAAATGCTCTCCACAAGTCGTGCCCAAGTCTTTGTTTCATGAGAGTGTAAGAGATGCTGAGATGCTCTGCCAACAAATTTGATCTGCGTTTAGCCAAGTGTGCGAGATGCACAAGTCAATGGGTGCCAGTAGGAGGAGGAGCAGCGTTTAGTGCGGATTCGACGGAGCTGCTAAACAAATCGGTGGGACGTTCGTTCGTTCTAATGCAGAATAGGGGCGCCCGTAGTAGTAGGCCTCCGCCCACTAAATCCAAACCACGGCGAGGGAAACATAATGCTTGTTCGTTTCTCATTATTTTTTCTATATATAAAATGAAAAAGGAAGGAGAAACCTTCTTTGACGTACAGGTGAGCGGTTAGGAGCTCCTATGACGTACTATGTCAGTCCTGACGCTCGTCGTGGTGACCAGGGCCCGCATGTTAGTGACGACGAGGGGTAGGACAAAAACACTAGCTGGTCCCTACTATGCAGGGATACGTACTGCATGCACCGCAACTCCGCAAGTATCGGGTGGGCAGCAGAGGTGCTCGCTAGCTGCAGCTCACGTCCCATGCCACTGATCCGAAGAGCAACGTGGAGCATTAGATTGGCACTGATAAGTAATGGGAAAATGTTCTTTTCTTTCTGTATCGGTGATGACGAACTGTGTTTCCCGAGACCCGCCTTCTCTTGGGAAGCAGTGGTGAATTTGAGTTCTGACTCTGCTGCGCTGGAGGAGCAGAAATCTTAACCGTGTTGGGAGGCCTCCCGGGCCCCCAAACATAGGAGAGGGCGGCGAGCAACGGAAGGAATGAAGGGAGACAGCAGATCGCACGTACCATGAGGCCGAAGCTGAAGCCGACGACGACGGTGTTGGCGATGGAGATGGCGGCGAGCTCGAGGTCGCCGAGGTGGCCGGCGAAGGCCTGCGTGATGACGTTCATGCTGAAGGTGACGATGCGGCTGAACATGGCGGGCGCCACGATCACCCACAGCTTCTTGGACTCGGCCAACACCCGCCTCCCGAGCTTGTTGGGGTCTTCCTCCGCCGCCTCGCCGCCGCCGGCCACCACCTGCCAGTCATCCTTCTTGGCGCCGCCGTGCCCGTCCAGGAGGCCGACGCGGCACGCCTCCTCGTCGCCCCCTCGCCGCGATCCCGCCATGGCCCCGACGAGCACTCGATTGGCCGATCGAAGCTTCTCGCTTCTTCTTCTTTCTTTCTTTCTTTTTTGCTGTGGCTCTGGCTCTTGTTGTGGATCGGCTGCAGGTTCGCGATTATGATTTGAGCGTGGTAGGCTGCCCCGCCTTTAATAGGAGCGGAGGAGGTTCGCTGGCACGTGGCAATTGCGTGGTTGCGTTGGGCAGTCCAACCCGAGAAAAATACCTTTAACGGCCTCAATAACTGTGCCTGCACTCCACAAATTATTATGGCTGTCAACGGCATTGCGGATTTGCAACCCGGATGTCCGGAACTGGGTCGATCTCGGCACGCTCAAGCCCGGCCGAATTCGAAAGTGCTCCGGTCATCGACCCCGTGTTCCGCCTACTCCTGCGGCACCAGTCCACACGCCTCTGCTTCTCCGTGGGTGGTTCTGCGATGGGTCCACGTCCGATTCCGATCGAGGGCGATCGGGATTCAGCGTGCTGCTCATTCTTGGGCCTCATTCTCACCAGCAACATTCTGAAAATAATGTATAAAATCCCTCGCGTGCAAACACGGGCTGATATTCTAGTTAACGGCGTGTGAATGAAAGATAATACTCACGAGCACGAGCACGAGCGTGTTAGTTGCCAACGCCCGTCACATGCACTAAGTTACTTAGTCTAAGTACGATCCAGGGGCCGACGGTCTAGGCGATGAGATTAGCTAGTCCTCTTGATCTTGAAGCAGACCTCTTCTACCACAAACGAGGAAAATGTGTCATGTACGGGATCAGGACAGGGCTTGGGTGCGTCATTGCACGCCGCAGCGAGGTTGTTTTTATGTCCGGCCTCCGAAAGTCTCCAACCATGAATTGGCAATGTACTACTACTAGGTGATGTCTCCGTCAAGGTGTCCCGTTTGATTTGCTTGGAGGGACAATAATACGCGGTTGAGTCACCCTCTGCGCCAATGTGCCCCGTACAGGTTTTGCTTAGACCATCTTCAATAGAAGATGTAGATGTCAAAATACCTATTTTTTACATCTCGAAGGCCGAAAAACGTCTCTCCAACAAATGATGTAGATGAAAAAAAAAATACATTTTCGGAAGACTACAACACCCCATGGTGCAAATTAGCATCTCCGGGTGCAGGAGATGTAAAATGCCCGGTCGCGCGCCAACCGGCGTTCCATTTTCTTCCCCAACCTCTCTTCTTCCCTCCGCCACCCCGCTGCACCGCCGCCGCCCGCCCGCTAGCCCATCTCACCCCACCGCCGCCGCACGCCGCGAATCGGGCATTTTCAACCGCTGCTCAAATCCACCGCCGCCGGTCGAATCCACAGCCGTCGTCGCCCCGCCTGCATCACCGGCCGCATCCCCGCACCTGTCGCCTCTCGAATCCATCGCCGCTCGAATCCACCGCCCCGCCCGCATCACCGCCCGCAGTCCCCCGCACCGTCCCGCCCGCAGTCCCCCGCACCGCCGCCCACAGCCCCTGCCGCAGCCCCGCACTGTCGTCGCCAACGCACCACCGCGTCGCCGCCCCGCCGTCCGCAGCGCCATGCCGCCGAAGAAGACCTCGAGGAGCAAGACGGGGTTCTTCGACGTGAGGGTGAAGCCCTTCGGCAACTTCGGGGTGGATTTCTGTGACTTCGGCCGTCGCTTTTGGCTCGGCACCTACCCCACCGCCAAGAGGCTGCTTGTGCCTACGACGTGGCGGTGTGGCGTGTCGGGAGGCCGAGGAAGGACCTCAACTTCCCGTAGATTGACTCGGGTGGAAGCGAAGTTGCTCGTGCCGGGGGGCATCCATATGGAGGTGATTAAGAAGACAAAGAAGAGGGCCGCCATTGTCGTTGCTCTCGACGATAGCAACGAGGCAGCGATGGCGAGGTTCGCGCATGAGCATCTGGAGTATTTGCAGGCTGAGCAGGAGTTCCTCTGGAAGCGCGACGCCGAGCAGAAGAAGAAGAAGGGGATGAAGAGACGGCCCCTCGCCAGTGATCACCGCCGAGTCCTCGGAGGAGGAGGACTGGGGTGACTCGCAGAAGGAGGATGAGGGGTGCGATGACCCGGGCAAGGATGAGTTTTGGGATCAGTTCAAGAGCTCCGACGATGAGGAGTAGTTATCTTCGATGGTGTAGTTGAAGTAGTAGTTCGAACTAGTAGTAGCAGTAGTAACTTGATGAATGTAGTAGCTCGAACTAGTAGTAGTCGTCGTTTAATTTATGTTTTAAATTAGAACTATGTATAATTATT
This sequence comes from Elymus sibiricus, assembly GCA_039707655.1. Classification (NCBI taxonomy): domain Eukaryota; kingdom Viridiplantae; phylum Streptophyta; class Magnoliopsida; order Poales; family Poaceae; genus Elymus; species Elymus sibiricus. Next base: position 470,746,961 of record CM077669.1, read on the forward strand.
ATGTTTGAAATGAAGTACTAGTTGAATTTTCTATGTTTGAAACTTTGAATTGTAGGTTTTAAATGAAATACTAGTTGAAGTATAGTTCTTACATCTTCATTTGCATCTTCTATTGGATTTGCACTTTTACATTTCCGTTTTGCATCGTCTCGTCTGTTGGAGTTGGCACTTTTTTGGAGATCCAAAAAGCACTTTTTGAAGATGAATTTTTTTACATCTCCTATTTTACACCTCCAAATTTGTATCTTCTATTGGAGATGCTCTTACTAATGGTACTTGGTGCTAGTACACTGCGTTGTCGGGTTAGAGCATCTACAACGGGACTCCCCAAATCCTCCTCAAATGTCTGCAGACGCGGCCGGTCAGTGACCGGACAGGAGAGAGAAGGAAAAAACTGACCCAACCAGATCCCTCGTATCATCCCTATATGCCAGGGATGTTCGTGAACTCTCATATCCATCTCAAATGTAGGGAGGATATGAGGGCTCACGGATGCGCCTGGACGCACGTCAGTCCGCCACGTAGGACGCGGCCCCACCGTAGACCATATTTTCTCTTTCTTTATCCATTCTTTTCTTTCTCTCTCTTCATCTTCACCAATCACGTGCAAGTGACCGGACATATGAGAAAGAAAATGAGGATTGTGGCTGCGTGGACGGACGTATAGGGACTCAAAACAAACACGCCCGGTCACTGACCGGACACGTTCGCAGACGTTTTAGGGGTCGAATTAAAGGTACGTGATTGTAGATGCTCTTAAATCTCTTGTGCACAGTCGAAGTCGACGCTAGAGCAGATCATTTGAACTTCAACCCGGGCGACTCCCATCTCTGAAACTGAGATTATGATAAACTTCCAAGTAAATTTCATGACATGTGTCTTATGGACACATAAGATATGGATTTCATTTGGGTAATGCTAAAAAATATATGTCAGAATTTTAAGCATAAAAATCGAATGTTTTTTATATAAATTTAGTTGGCGTGAGGGCGGAAAATTTAGTTTACAAGCACGGTAATTTCCTGACAAAAGTAGAACTAACCGAATTTGCCATGCTTGCCAACTAAACTTGGCATTCTTGGCAAACCAAACTGCCATGAAAAACGTTCGATTTGCCATGGTAAAGTGCTAACATGTTTTTTTTCAAGAAACCTTCGATCTTTTCATTTTTAATCTCGGCAGTATAACGAACATTAGAAATAATAAGGTGTCATATGTATATATATAAAGAACCTTAGTTAAAATGTAACATTGAAATTCAATGAAGCAGCAATGAATGTTGTATCCAGACATGGATCTGAAGGAAAGTACATACAAGGATGAGCAATTGGGGGATTGAGCAAGTTTTCACATATTGATCGATCAATGCCACCAGCTAAAGCGACCCTCATTTCTTTACCCACTCGGAGTTGGTACAATTTTAAGAATTGTTTCCAATATTTGCTAGTAAAATAAGTTTTGTCTTGTTCGTTGCTCACATTAAAAACGAAAGTGAACCCTTCTTCTGTCTGAAGCAGAGTTGTGACTTGAGTAAAACAAATTTTGTAATATCAATCTTTTTAAAAAAATCTTTTCTTGCAGAGCAGGGGATTTCGTGGCAAACATTAACAAAAGGAATAAATGTTACTAAAAAGGAATGTAAATATAACATTTGTTCATAAAACATACTTAACTGAATTTAAATGAGAATATTCTAAAAAAACTTTATTTGAGAGACGGATATGTACAATGCATTTAGAAATTGTGGGATTTACAGTACAGAATTGGTATGCAAAACAGAATCAATGTATCTGAATGTGTCGATGTATCATTTGGTAAAATTAGATAATGGTATGAGGGGAAATGTGTGTTGGACTAAGGGTGAAAATTCAGTAATTATGAGGAAGAGAAAGTTGAAATATATTTTCATCAGTGAACGTCAGTGAACAGAAATTTAATTAAAGATGTTGTTCAGCAGCAGTAAAATTGAGGAAAAAATACATGAAGAATATTTGAACTACAATTAGAAACTTGTCGTTCTTTCTTTTTAGCCCGCTGGGAAAAACAACGAGAGACACTTGTTCCTAATAGCGTAATTGATGACAATGCATTTGCGAACTAATCATGTGCACTAAGCCTTTCAGATATTTCATCATATGGCACAAGACGATTCTTGCTCCTCGGTGTATTAGAGTGAAGACGGTTTCTTTCCTGCATTTCATTTTCGGTGGATTTGAGTCGTAGGAGAACCGTACTATTAAGAGGGGATATGCACCGGAAAGGTTTCGGTGGAATCAACAAGTACACTTTCATTTGCACCCATGTTCCTTTCCCGCATCTTTGGAGTACCGAAGTTGCCTTTGTTCTGGTCCGGAGGGAACCAAGCAGAAGTACCGCGCAAGGCAGCGGTACTACCTCTTATTAGCGTTAGTACCGCTCTGGGCTGCAGTACTACCTCTTATTAAGAGTAGTACCTCCCTGGGCAGCGGCATTACCGCTTATGTGCGGTAGAGCCATTGCCCAGTGCCGCGCGCTGTACCGCTAGCTTTGGAGTCTCGACATTTTCGTGTCAGACTGAGCGGTTTCTCGCCAGTAGTATGACACGGTAGTACCGCTTGCTACTACCGTGCTACTTCCGCCCCTTCTTTTTGGGCCTGGAACACTCAGCATACCATGAGCGGTAGCAGGCAGCGGTACTACCTCTTATTAGGGGTAGTACTGCTCTGGGCAGTGGTAGTACCGCTTAGGCGGAACTGCCTTCGCCCCTACTGCCTCTCTGTGGTTGGGGGCATCTGCACTGCAACCCCAGCGGTAGTACCGTTGGGGCGGGCGGCAGTACCGCTCCGGCGGAACTACCGCCTCGTGGCCCCGTGCCATTGTACTGTGTGGCTGCCTCTGCCGCCCAAGCGGTAGTACCACTCCCATGAGCGTTAGTACCGCTTGTGTGCGGGCTGAGAGGTGATAATGGTTGGATTTGCCCCCCCACTATATAAAGGGGGTCTTCTTCCCCAAGAAGACCACCTCTTCCTTCCCAAAGCTCCATTGTTGCTCCAAGCTCTATTTTTTCGCCCGATCTTTCTCCCTAGCCGACAAAACTTGTTGCTCTTCTAGGGTTTGGGTGAGAGGGCCCCGATCTACACTTCCGCCAAGAGAAATTTGATTCCCCCCACTAATCCCTTGCGTATCTTGTTACCCTTGTGTGTTTGAGCACCCTAGACGATTGAGGTCACCTCCAAGCTACATTCCATTGTGGTGAAGCTTCGTGGTGGTGTTGGGAGCCTCCAATTAAGTTGTGGAGATTGCCCCAACCTTGTTTGTAAAGGTTTGGTTGCCGCCTTCAAGGGCACCACTAGTGGAATCACGACATCTCACATTGTATGATGGCATGAGGAGAATACGGTGGCCTTAGTGGAATCTTGGGGAGCATTGTGTCTCCACACCGCTCCAACAGAGACGCACTTCCCCTCAAAGGGAAGGAACTTCGGTAACACATCCTCGTCTCCACCGGCTCCACTTGTGGTTAACTATTACCTTTACTTTGTGCAAGCTTTACTAGTGTTGTATCCTTTGCTTGCGTGTATCTTTTTGTTGCTAGCATCATATAGGTTGCTCACCTAGATGTATATCTAGGCAACCTATTTGTTGCTAAACCTAATTTGTTAAGAAAATCTAAAAATTGCTAGTTGCCTATTCACCCCCCTCTAGTCAACCATATCGATCATTTCAATTGGTATCAGAGCTACGTCTCTTTATTAAGGGACCGCCCGAAGAGTATGGTTAACGACGGGGATCGAGTTCTGGACTTACCCGAGGCTGAGGGAGTGAGAACGGTCTCTCGTGAGGATTTAAATGAGGCAATGGCCTCACTTAAATCTTCTATGACGACCGAGGTCAAATCCTTGTTTAAAGAATTTCTTGATGGTCTCAAACTTTCTATCGATCCGTTGCTAGTGGTTAATCCCACTAACTCGGAGTTGGATGCCAACTCTGGTAAGGAGGGGGCTAGTAGTGATAAGGATAAGGTGCCTCAAGGAAAGAATGGGTCAGGAACCTTTGCCTCAGTTCCCCCTCCCCCGGTCTATGGAGGACCGGTTTACACACCTCATATTAACAACCTAGGTCCTCCTCCTAAACTTGTGAAAACTGATTTTGCTAATTGGGTTTTTCGTATCAATTCTCATTTGAATCACATCTCAACTCAACTCTGGAGAATCATTGAGCAAGGGTACTACCAGCATGATCCAAACAACCTCACCCCAAGAGAAGAGGCTGACAATCAACTCAATCACTCCGCCTTGTTCATCCTTCAATCCCCAGAGCCTCCGAAAGAGCTAGCTCACTTGCATCCTTTCACTCTTGCAAAATATTGTTGGGAACACATTGTTTCCTTATACAAGGGAATTTCAAGCATTCAACGGTCCAACTTTGAGGTGGTTCTCGATGAGGCTGATGAGTTTGTGATGAATGAATATGAGGACCCTCGTGAGCTCTATCGGAGATTAACAACTCTCGCGGTATCCCTTCATGATCATGGGAGTAAGGATACGGATGACAATTGGATCAAGCGTAAGTTTCTCAAGGCCATCATGCCATTCAACAAGGCCATGTCCTCTGTTATCCGTTAAAGACCGGACTTCCACTCCTTGTCCTCGAGTGATGTGTTGGATGAATTCATTGCTATGAACATCTTGAACAAGACCGCGGACAACGCTCTAGCTCATGTTCAACGGTCAAAGAAGTCTTCATCCAACCTTGCTTTGAAGGCCAAGGCAATTCCGGAAGAAGAAGAAGATGAAGAAGAGGAGAGTTGCCCCGAAGACACCAAATATGCATACCACGAGCACATGGCTCTTGCGCCAAGGCAATTTTAGGTAAATAAGAGAAACTCAAGGCCGAACTTCTCCAAGAACAACTCGAGTGGCTCTCAAGGAAAGAAAAGTGTGAGAACTTGTTACAATTGTGGAAATGTGAGTCACTTCATGGTGGATTGCCCGTATGAGAAGAGGTAAGACAATGGTTGCAAGCTCATTCGCAAAGACAAGGCCAAGTCCTTTCCCAACAAGAACAACTTCACCAAGAAGGTGCCTCACAAGGTGTTGGTGGCTCAAGAAGAGTATATCTATGATGATAATGATGATGAAGATACAAGTGGTGAAGGAATGGCGATGGCCACGGTGGCCATTGCAACCTCTTCCCCAACCAAGGTGTCTCTCTTCGACTCCCCCAACGAGAGCCGCATTGCCAAGTGCCTCATGGCCAAAGGTGTCAATAAGGTAACCTCCAACATCAAAACTTCCATTACCTACTTCTCCTTTGTTGGAATGTGTGGAGGAACATGAGGAGGTGAACATTGATGAGAATGAGTTCGACAAGTTCATGGCTAAACTCAAGGGTAAGACCAAGAAGCACTTTGTTGCTCTCTTGGAAGATCTTGGTGAAGCTAGTGATCTCGTTGAGTCTCATGAGGAAACCATCTCCAAATTGGAGGGGCATAGTCGTGACTATGTCGATGAGATAGCGGATCTTTCTATTGCTCTTGAGGAAGAGCGAGATCTTTGTTTGGCTCTTGAGGAGACACACAACGATGATCTTGCTAAATTATGAAAAGATCATGATCATGCTATTGTTCTTACTCGTGTGCTCAAATCTGAAAAGGTTGCACTTGGGGCTGACCATGATGGACTCAAGGAAGAGTTTGTCACACTCGACAAAGCTGACAAGGCTTTGAAGAGTGCTCATGCTTCTCTTAAGGAGTCTCGTGATCAAC